>OX637572.1:13999770-15377270 GCA_951800085.1 Comarum palustre | reverse complement strand
ATGTGGTTGCTGCATCCTGAATCCAGAAACCACACGTCTTCTCTTCTTGCTTCATTCAGCTCCACGTATGACATTAGCAACATTTCTTCCTTCTCATCGAGTTCAACATAATTGGCTTCCCAGCTAGGACACTCATATTGGAAGTGTCCAAGCTTGTGGCACCTATAACATTCAACAATGGATTTGTCGAAGATTTGACGCCCTTTACCTCTGCCCCTTCCTCTAAATGATCCTCGACCTCTTCCTCTTCCTCCTGATCTGTCCTCATGAGTTACTTTTAAAGCTTGTTCTTCCCCATCATGCTTGTGAAACTTTGCTCATGAACAATTAGAGAGCTTTGCAACTCATCAATGGATAAACTGTCAATATCTTTCGATTCCTCAATAGAACAAACAATGTGATTAAATTTGTCTGTTAAGGAACGAAGTATTTTCTCTACAATGGTAACATCTACCATTCGCTCACCATGCACTCTCATTTTGTTAGCCACTGACATTACCCTTGAAAAATAATCAGAAACTTTCTCACCAGACTTCATCTCCAAGATTTCAAACTCCTTTCGAAGAGCTTGAAGAATTGACCGCTTCACTCGTGCATTCCCTTCATATTTTTTCTTTATTGAGTCCCAAATCTGCTTTGAGGTGTTCTTCTGAAGAATTGTCTCCAGGATGGTTCGATCAATGGCCTGGAACAAGTAATTCCTGACTTTCAGATCCTTCAACTTTAACTCGTTGAGCCTTCTCTGTTGTGCTTCTGTCACATCTGCTCCATCCTCTGGCTCAACATATCCAATCTCTACAAGCTCCAATACTCTTTGGACCTCAGAAAGTTCTCCATTAGCATACTCCAATGATCATAATGACCATTGAAGCGAGGAATTGCAGGTTGCACAAAACTCCCTTCACCCGACATATTTTTCTCTGTTTGAAAGTTATTAAAAGTCTGCTACTTTTTCTCTCAGGCCCAGTGGGGGCTCTGATACCAGAATGTTGGGAACTAAGAACTCAAGCAAAGCTTATGAACTTGAGTACAGCTTAAACACAAACAATCTGGGAATAACCATATTAGATGAATAGACTTTGGCTATTAAATAGCCTTTACAACCTTAACAGACAGCAACAAAGCAGCCCACGTTTATGCTAACAGGAAACGTGGTAATCAACAGAAGAATAAGTCAAATAACAACCTACTTTCCTAGTCAACATGATTATTTAACAGATAGATAAAGACTCTAACTCTAACTGAAACACCTACTATCTTAACAAGTTCAAAGCGAGTTTTTGGGTAACCGAACTCCATCGAGCTTGGCTTCATTTTGGCTTATGGATATTGATCGTGCCCGTCGATCCAAGAAGTCACTAAGTGTTAGTGGCTTCATGGTTATGGGTATCACTGTAGATGGGTAGTTTTATGGATTATGGGTACCAAAGAACTCCTGAGTTCCAAATGTGGCGTAGCCATTCTCAAATGACGAGTTCCTTTCACGGGATTTACACCGAATCCAAGTAGAATGGTGGTGAAAGAGTCTTGTGCTTATTGGGGAGCACAATGTTGCCGTCTGGGGAGCCTGATTCTGCTAATCCATGGGAGTGGCTGAAGGCTTCTGATTCAAGTAACCAACCTCCTGTTTCTCAGGATGATCAGATTCTGCTTGTTCTTCACTGTCCGGTGACTTTCAACTTGACAAATAGGGCTACCTCCTCTTTCTCAAGATGATCAGATTCTCCTTGTTGTTCACTGTCCGGTGACTTTCAACTTGACAAATAGGGCTATCCTAGGAGAATTGAGGAGTTTAAATCCAAAGTCAAACTCAAAGTACTTAGATGAGGTTCACATTTTATCGCAGTTGGGGAAGTCTGCATTGTATGAATTTGGTGCAGAAATGATTGTTTCTAGAGCATGAAGTTGCACGGGATCAAGCTTTCACTGTTGTGCCAAACTGGAGACGCAATGGCACCGATGAGTTTTGCAGCAAGTTGGGGCCTTTTGTGACAGATAAAGAGATTAAAGAGTCAGATGGAAGCTTTAAAGGTGTTAAACTTTATATGCAGGAAATAATGTGCGAACAAAAAGCTTCCGGGGGAAATGCCAGTTCTGCAAGGGTTTCAGCTGTATTTAGAGCTGTTTCTCCGATGGAGAATCTGTATACTGCAGCAAAGAGATCTGGGCTTAACAATATGACTGTTGCTGCTGAGGGAATTTGGAAATCTACCAGTGGACAGCTTTTCATGGTTGGTTGCCTTGGACTTGTTGACGTAGAAGGTAGTCTATGCAATACTAGGGTCTTTGTATGTACTTACATCTTTCTCCATAAAGCAACGAAGCATTCTTTATGGAAGTTTCTCTAGCATCAATAATACTGGTTCATCATATTTTCCTCTCTCGTTTGAAAGCTAGTGCAGCCTTCGGAACTGTGGAATTATTTCAGAGTTTCCAGTCCCAGTTACAAGTACGCAAAAATCTCTTCAGCTGCTGTTGTCTTGGAAAGAAACGAGCCCTTCAGTGTTAGACTGTGATCAAGAAATCTTTGCTGAATTTCCCCAAACTGGAAGACACGGAAGCTTTTGAACTCAGTCCTTCTGTTCTCTCTGAGGATCTTACCCTTCATGTGTCTGCATTTCCTGATCCAATTCTGAAATCTCAACCTCCAAAAGTAGACGTTCAGATGGAGATTCTCTCTGTGGGTCCCTTGTTTGGTCGCTATTGGTCTCCACAAAATGGTTCCACCGCACAAGAGGAGACTCCTTATCACACAGTTTGAATACACCGAAAAGCGGCTCCTTCTGAATGTATCAGCACAACTCACCATCACTGGGAAAGCCTATAGCAATTTGTCTGTGCTATATTTGGAAGGCCTTTATGACCCACATGTTGGAAGGATGTATCTAGTTGGATGCCGGGATGTTCGAGCCTCGTGGTATGAGAGCATGGATCTTGAAGCCGGGCTAGATTGTTTGGTTGAAATGGTTGTCTTATCCTCCAACTACATCTCGATGGTTAGTCAACCCAGCAGCCTGTTTTTCCATAGCCAGCCAAAGGACTGAAGACGACGCTCTTTATTTCAGTACAGTCAAGCTCCAAACTCTTCCAATTATGTACAGGAAGCAGCGGGAAGACATTCTCTCTCGTCGGGGGATTGAGGGAATCCTCCGAGTTTTGACTCTTTCACTCGCAATTTGTGGAATTTTAAGCCAACTGTTTTACATCAGGTATAATGTGGATTCTGTTCCGTACATGTCTCTAGTCATGCCAGGTATCCAAGGTACTGGGTATAGCATTCCTCTGGTCACTGGCGCTGAAGCACTCTTCAAGAAGTTAGCTACTGAGTCCTATGAAACATCAACATATGATCTCGATGACAGCCAGTGGTTTCATATACTTGATTTCACGGTTAAGCTTCTTCTGATGGCCTCATTATTACTGACTAAGGCTTTGTCAGAAAGTGGAAATCTCGCATCAGGTTGCTTACACAAACTCCTATTGAACCACATCGTGTCCCTAATGATAAACGGGTGCTTCTGAGCACCTCAGCAATACATCTGATTGGCTAAGTAATGGTTCTAGTTGAAGTTCAACATAATTACAGACTATCATCCAAAATGTTAGATTGTTTCTCTTATATTTACTAAAAATAACACTATTGTAAAGTCAACAACAGTTCTTCTTCCTAGAGAAGTCTTCGGCCGAATTCCGGTGAAGTTTTATGCCGACATACGATGAGGTTTCTGCATGCCTTCAGCATGATTTCTGACGATCGCAAAAGCTACTACCACCACCACCACCACCTACAAAAGCTGTTGTGGTGAGATTTCCAGCAACCTCCGATGACGTCACAAAATATACTATCTCATGCAACAAAAGCTACTGCCGCCATCAACAAAAAATACTACCACAAAAGCTACTATCACAAACACCAAAAGCTACTGTCACCGTGAAGAGAAACTACTATTATTATGAAGAGAAGCTATTGTCACCAGTAGCAAAAGCTACTACTACCACAACCTACAAAAGTTGCCACGATAATATTTTTGACAACCTCCAATGAGGTCACAAAAGATACTATCTCCTGCAACAAAAGCTACTACCGTCATCAACAAAAGCTACTACCGTCATCAAAAAAAGATACTATCGCAAAAGCTACTATCACTAACACCAAAAGCTACTGCCGTCGTGATGAAAAATTACTACTACTACTACTATTACTACTACTACTACTACTACTACTATCGTGAAGAGAAGCTAGTACCACCAGTAACTAAAACTACAACCACCAAAAAAAGATACTATCTTCGAGGAGGTCACAAAAGATACCATCTCCAGCAAAAAAATCTATTATTGCCATCAACAAAAAATACTACTGCAAAATGTAAATACTAACACCATAAGCTACTGCCACACCACCCATTTCATCAATTCACACTAAAACCCCTATTCCTTATGTAAACCAACGTTGCTAGCACTGGGGTTCTCTTGTTCTTCTTGTATTTGAAGAATAATACGTCCTCTATTCGTCTCATTTTATTTTTGGAATTTTATTATGTATGTTTACAATTAAAATGAGGGTTTTATAATTAAATAAAATAAATTCCATTTCCACATCATGTTAGAAATTAATCAAGACAGTTATTCATAAAAAATCTAACAGCTAAAACACAATGTAAGAAGTTGTGTAAAATAAGGTGCCATCCGAAATGAACCCTATTCAATTTCCAAATCCTAATTACAGGGGCAGTAAATTTATTATTAGGGTCACGATTTCTCTTTTTTTTTTCTTTTCTGTATGCATGTGCGGAAGCACGTAGTCACACGTGTGAATATCATTTTTGTGTTCTCTAAACGGAATGACTCTTGAAACTCCAAACTCTTCAGCGCGTACACGAACAACCACACTCACGGGTGCTTCAAAATCTAAACCTTTGATGCGTGTAAATTATTATCTTAATAATGAAAATTATACTACCAATTTCCAAATCCTAATTATAGGGGCAATAAATTTATTATTAGGGTCACAGTCTCTCTTTTTTTTTCCTTTTCTTTTTTTTTTCTCTCAGTTGAAGATTAACTTTCTAAAAAACTAACGTTACAATTTTTTATTGCCCTTAATAAAACCTTCAGCAAGCGTTTATTACCTTTTTAGTGATGCTTGGTTCATATTTCATGTTTAATGAATGTTTTCAATGGTCAATAACATGTTTACTAAGGTCAGTAATTCCAACTTAGATTCCGGTGACCAGATATGTTTATTGGGGTTAGAAATTTATCATTGGAGATTAATAACATGTTTATTGGGGTCATTAACTCCGATCACTAGATTATGGCAATTAGATTTCGGTGAATGAAGTTTTGAATAAATCTTTTCTCTTCCATTTTCTCAGTATGTGTAAAGGGTGAGGGTGAAATGATATTAAAATAATAAGTTTCTTAACAGTTTAAATAATTTTAGATCTAATATACACAAATTTTCTAATTAAAAGTTCAAATAGTCACTCTAAAAAGTTTTGTTAGAATGGGAAGTGAGGTCCAAAAATATGTACTAAATTGACATTTTCTCTTAAAAATATGGATGTGAAGCTCCATATACAGTAAATAGTAACACATTTTATGGAATTTTATCAATAAAATATTAAAATTGCATTCGAGATTTCATATTTGTTCAAAACTATTTTTTTATAAAGAAAAAACTTTAATTAAATAGAGGTGCCTTGACGACACCCAAAGTTTACATAATAAACGCAAGGGCGAGAGAGGCCTCTATGGGAACACACTCCTCCCACAGCCTAATAATCTCCACTCTATGTCCTAAATTTGTCACGGCATTAGCCATAAAATTGGCCTCCCTAAAAAACATGCAAATTGTAATCGAAACCACAACAAAAAATTTTAAATCTGACCTTTTAAGCTCATTCAATACGCGGAAGCTAAAAACATATTGAGCATGTAAGTCTCATTGCCCTTCTTAATCCGCAGCCAGATACACAAAATCGCCTCTCTTCCCCTGATTCCCCGACTGAAGAACTCCTTCCCTAAATTCTGAATTGATCGATCGTTTACAGAGAAACGACCGCGTTTTAGGTTTTGACTGAAACTGGTAGGGAACAGAGTCGCGGGTTTGGATCAATCCTTGGTGGTGTTGAAGCTCGATTCGAAGTGTGGAGTTGCTGAGTTGGAATTTTCCCTTATGGTAGATTTTCAAAGTGTTTCCTGGTCGAATTGATAGAAACCTCAGGTATTAAAGTTGTTTCTCTTGCCTTGATCTTCAAGTTTCATGTTATGAGTTTGTTGAAATTTAGAGTTTTTAGAGGAGGCGCGTGGGCGTCACTCAGTGCATCTGAGGCTGCGAGTGGAGGCGCGTCCAACGGTTCTGGAAGTTCTTCTTGATTATATAGGCTTTCTAAGGTTGTTTTTGGTTGCTTGTAGGTGGTTTTGTTGGAAAGTGCAAATTTAAGGGTGGGGGCAATGGGTTGTCCCAGCAGCATGTACTCTTCAATACGAGTGCGTAGATATAAAATTTGTTAATTTTGGTTATTTTTGAGAGTGCATAACTTTGTCGAAATGTATTTACCTTCGTATTCTACCAAGGGTAAATCCGGTCGTAATAATAGAAACTTAGTTTCGGCATAGATGAGGGGTGAAGAAGTTCGTTTAAAATAGTAGTTGAACTACGAGTGACTTGATCCCTCTTCGAGGGTGCGGGTGCAGTCAAAAATATTA
The DNA here is from genome assembly GCA_951800085.1 of Comarum palustre. Lineage (NCBI taxonomy): Eukaryota > Viridiplantae > Streptophyta > Magnoliopsida > Rosales > Rosaceae > Comarum > Comarum palustre. The sequence goes on along the minus strand of OX637572.1, from coordinate 15,370,559 downwards.
GAAATAACATAAAGTTTCAAGGTGTGCTGGTTAAAAGTAGTTAAACGTTATCCATTTCAAGGGAGGTTGCTGTAAAATCTCCTTTAAAGTGGATCCTGAAAGATTTACCTAGGGTTAAAGGCATTAATCTGGGTGGGTCCTTTCAATGGTATCAGAGCAGAGATATGATTCCTCAGAAATAAACAGTGGTTGTGATTTTAAGCTCCATATTTAGAGAAATTACCGGGAGTGGTAATTTCAGTAAATTTATGTTTCTAGTTATTATATACATGAGTTAAATTCTACGGTCTGATACTAATGATTTTTATTGTATAAAATTTTAATTTTCGAAATCGTGTTCCATACGTAAGTTAGTTCCGTGAAATTATTTTCAGAAGAAAATGTCCTTATTTTAATTGTTACCTCGCTATTTGGAAAGTTACCGAAAATGAGATTTTCGATAGGGTCATATATATATGATGATGCCGAGATTTATTTTCTATTTTTCCTAGAAATTACTTGAGAGTGAGTTTTAGTATATCTTTTGGACTATTGGGCTGTGATATGTGGGTTACACTTTTCTCGTGAGATCGAGAATATTTTGACGTGTGAGACACGTTATCGAGTGTTATTTTATTCATTGGTTTTATGGGTCGTGGCATTTATCTTTTGAGCTATCTAGAGGGCCGAGACTCTTATCCCGTGAACTAATTAGAGGGTCGAGATGTGTTTTCTTGTGAGCTCTTACGGTTATTCTTACAGTACCGATGGATCGGAAATGTGGATCATTCCTTTTTCATGAGCTCTTATGATCAACTTGGATTTAATTATTGATTATGATTGATGAGAGAGGCATGTTGTTGAGATTGTCTGAGTTATGGAAATCTCATTTTGATGCATAATTTATTTGAGGACGGTCGGGAGACCGTACCCGTTGCATGATTTTTTTTTTTTTTTTCAGATTTATGTTGTTTTACTTCATCATGAAGTGTCGTTACATATTATAAATGATAGCTAGGTACAACGGCTCCCACTTGAGAAAGTAGGCTAGGCGCAAGGTGGTCCCCATGTGACGATGGGCTGAGTGCCGAACGTGGGACGCTCCTATTTATAGCGGTCCTCACGGGTTAGTGAGCTGGACATGGGATATAACAGCCTTTATGGTTTAGTGAGCTGGGCGTAAGCGTGAGATGTTCTTATGTGCAGTGTCCCTCACCTGAAGGTGAGCTAAGCGTAACTAGAGCCTTAATAGGCTCCGACCTTAGCCTAAGAGGCTTATCTTTATGGTGAAAACTCTTCTCCTATTTTTCATATTGATTTTTGAAACAATGAGATTGGTTCGTCTTATTTATTATTTCCTTGTAAGTAATTGTTTAGTTAGTAGAGCTGGTCGTTAGAATGATATACCTTTTCTTGGGATTGAGCCGGTCGTAGGACCTTTTCTTAGGATTGATAGCTGGAAAGGATATAAGTATTTACTAGTAGCTTGACCCCTGAGAGGCTTTCCGTCATGGTGGTATTTCTTTTCCATTTTCATATTTTTATTATTAGCCAATGCGATTGGCAGGATTTTTCATATTTATTGCTAAGACTGATAAGATTGGCGAGGTTTCCATATTTTAATTATTGCATATGGAATTGATGTGGTATTCATATTTTTTGAGCCAAATGAATAGATCTGGTCGGGATTATTAGTAGCCTTGGGAGTGCTCCAACCCCAACATAGGTAGGCTCATGGTTGTGGTGATGTTTTGTTGAGATTTATTTCTATATGTGTTAGGTTCAGTGTATGAAATTAATGATCTTGCGTGTAGTAAGTGAGATAATTTGACACCCCTATGAAATATATGTGGGTATGGTGGTTGTGGTATGATGAACATCAAGCTCTAGGAATGGGTTTGATTGGATGGGTATAGTTTCCTACTGTGAAATTATGAAGTTTATGTGCAGTTGAAAATTGTGTCGTTCTGAAAGATAGATGACTTGGCCTTTTTAAAGATGGATGTATATATGATGGAAAATACTGTGAGTTTCTTTATAGGTGAGGGCTGCCCACTTTTAGAGGAAGTTTTGTCGAAATTTCGAAACAATTTCCTTTAGAGGCATTCCCTGCATGGCTCTCTTGTAGTTAGTGTGAACACTAAGTCAGGTCCCGTCAATTTAGTCAGAGTGGTACCTTCAGTGGGAATTAACGGGTTACCCTTATGATATAATGTCTTGTAATATAAGTAAGCAACAAGGAGGTATGTGACATCTATCTATGGTAAGGAGCTAGACTTGTTGATAAGAATGGTTGTCTAGTAAGCACTTATTATACGAGAAACTAGTAGTTATGGCCATTGGAATCTAGGAATTTTGATCATTCAATTATGGAATTGTGGAGTCGGTTTTGCGCCCTCGTATTTCTATTTATTCATGTGAGGTGATTGACGAGTTGGTCTGGTGTAATGGTCCGTAGAGAGAGTAAAATGATTTCACCTCATGGAAATTATATATATTGTGACAGGCTCCGAGCATAGATTTTGGTAAATTTTAGTTGTTAATGAATCAGTTATGCAAGCATGATAGCTATGATAGTATTATGATCATTAAGAAGTTCGTTTAAATTTCAAGGGCGAAATTTTTATAAGGTGAGGAGATCATAATACGAGTATAGAACCATTTTTATATATTATCTTTCTAATTGGTAATTAATAATATTGTCATATAACTTGCCATATTATACTCTCAATTAATAACAACCATTTTATCATCTTAAATCTAAAGAAAAACCCTAGCCTCTCTCTCTCTAGAGGACGAGCAGAGGAAAATCTTCCCTCATCCGGCGATGTGCTTTTGCTGTTGTCGGACGGAGCTTTGCTACCCCTTGTTGGTCGGGCACGAGATAGGCTTTCTAGTCTTTTGTTTTCCCCTTGTGTTTTGTTGAGAGAGGTCGGGTATGTGGGACTACGATGAGGAAGAAGATGAAGTCGATCAGCGGCGGTTTTCAGCATGTATTGGTTTAGTCTTCAACCATTAAGGGGTGGGAGCCTCCCTTCTCCTCTCTTTTGGTGCGACTTGGTGGTGTAAACACCTGTGAGGTCGACGGGATCGTGGTTAGTGGATGCCGAATCTTGCTTTCAGGATGCTGTGTTTGGATTGGGTCTGACTGTTGTTAGGCCTCGTCTGCTTTTAAGGTTCTTAATCTAGTTTTAGATTTTTAATTTGTATTTGTGAATAAACTAGTTTACCTAGCAGAATCTAGGGTTCTCTAGCAAAGTTAGGGTTCTCTTGTTCTTTGTCCATTGTTACTTTGTACTTCATCACATGGTGATTGCAATATGTTGCTTTAGGGTATCCCCATGGCTTGATTCTTACATGGCTCCTCTAAGGTAAGTCATGTATTTGTAATCTCCTTTATTGAATACCTTGATGTTGTCCTTCCTCTAAAAAAACTTAAACCTAGAAATTAATGTAAAACTAGTGTAAAATATTGGTCTCTTGATCTGGACCCATAAATTTGTTGTTATTGTGGTAGATAAAGTTATAAACAACTCGGAACCAGGCAAGTTATGTCTGATCATTTTGATCAGACATTGTTTGCAGGGTTGAAGGGAGAGATAATGGGTTGAGTACTTGTCCCTTCCTTTTTTTGTCTTTGTGGCCGGTTACTTGGTTCTTTTGTCACCAAGGTATGTTTGTGTGTCAACCTCTCGCATATGTTTTTTTTCATTAAATTAGCTTAGAGTGGTTTAGGTTCTTAGCTCTTAAGTTTTTGAATTGGTTTGCATGGTTCAATTCTTTCATGCCTAAGATGGCGGATTGTAAAGCAAATGGCGTTGCTGATAGGGTAGCACAACTTGCTGGTTAGAATAGTTTAGATCATTCTTGGATTGAAGAGGTTCGTGTTATTATTTTTGATGATCTTTTTGAGGATAGTTGTTGTATTATAGGGGTCTAGACCCCCCAGTGTGAAGCATCTCATCAATAAGTTGTAGTATACTTAGGGTATGTCTGGTCTTCCTTTCAAGAAGAACACAAATTGTGTTTATGTTGTACTTCAATTTTCAGATTTAATGGATTGTCGTTCCTTGATAAAATAATCATAATAATAATAATAAAAAAATAAATAAACGAAAGTAAGTTTAGTTTTAATAGGAGTAATTACTGAACCTATGCTATCTTTATAAGTTTAAGAACAATTATCTATCTTTACAAGTTTATGAAAAACATTTTGTCACACAATTAGATAAGATAGATAGAAGAAAAAGAGCCACAGACAACAAACAGTAATAATTCGTACATTCTCACAAATGCAAAACAAACCAGCAAACCATGAAATAAGAACACACAACTTATTAGAGTGCTCTATACAAAGTTTTCAAACACCACAATAGGCTTTCAGAGCAGAGTTCGAGTTGTCTTCAACAGCACGAAAGAAACGCAGTAACCCGGCATGATCAAAAGGCTTGTAGCGTAAGGGGTGTTGGTCATCAACAAGCTCATCAGGCACTCGGATCTCACCGTCGCTGAATGCGAATTGTGCCATAGAGTATCTTGCTTCGGCTTCATTCCCAGTGCTCATAACAACTCGGTGGTTCGGAGATAATATTCTGTCATTACTCCATGCCTAATTAAGAAACAAGCAAATCAACTTAGCTTCTATTCATCTGGCTCTTGATTAATTAGAAACTAAGGACAAGGGTAAAGTGAATCGTATAAATATATAGCATGCTAGAGTGTTACCATTAATGCATCACCCGCCATGACTACAAAGGATGAAGGTGGAAACTCAACCTTAAACCATTCATGGTTTCTTGTTTCAATCTCCAAAGCATGAACCTGATTGTTCTGGTAAAGTATGGTTGTGAAGCTCTTGTCAGTGTGAGGGACGAAGCCAAGATTAGGTTGGTTTTCTTGAGGCAATTTGTTTTTCAACAGTCGAAGAAGATAGGTGATGGACCCAACATAAGAGTCATAACACTTCTCCACGCCATAGCTCTCAAATATCATTCTAGTCACCATTTTATCTAGCTCTTCTGCTATTTTGGCAAAGGAATATGCACTTTTGCTGAGATAAAAAGAGTTAGTCTAACAACCAAAATATTTAGTGTAAGAAACTAAGAATTAGTTAACTTAAGAAACTATGGTTCTCAATCAAATTTTGACAAACTAAGACATTTAATTTATAAATAAAAAGGAAGCTCAAGTATATATTACCAAAAGTTATCATTTCCACCAGGCCACATGAGCTCTGTGAATCTCAGAGTTTCCTCCAGAGAAGTTGCATTGTCGATGCCCATGCTTTCATGGAGAGGGAGTTTGGGGATTTGCCCAACATAGCCATTTAAGGGTTTAACCTCATATTTGTTTGTCATTTTGGTTTCAGTAGGGAGATCAAACAACTCTTGCAGACTAACTAAAAGAGCGTTGTGGAAGTCCGGAGAGATTCCGTCGTATAAAACTACAAAGCAGCCAAACTCTTCGAGGGCTTGCTGAACATATTTGCGTGCAGAGACCCATGAGTTGGTGCCAGGCTTCAAAGTTTCCTTGTTTGAGAAATCTAGGACTGGAAGCTTTGGGGGTACTTGGTGATGATCAGAACCCATATCTTGGTTTAGGTTTTCAGGCAATGGGTGAACGTACGTTTGGTAACTGTGAAGGAGGGAATTAAAATCTGGTACACACCTTCTGAATTATTTGCAGAGATCTTATAGGAATGTATTTGGTGCGGGTCATAACTAGACAAACAACAAGATCCATGAGAATTGAAAAGAAATTGTTGGTTGGTTACTGTGTATATTTTCGTCGCATGCATAAGTGGGCATAAGTGCATTATTGTAGTAGTATAAGCTAGTGGTTGCTAACTTGCATGCTACCAAAAGATTAATTAATTGAGGACTTAAAATTAGATTTGTAGTATGCACCTAAAAATAGTTATGTAATTTGGTATTTAAATTAAATTGAACTCTTTATAATCTCTTATTTTTCACATTAATTGTTCTCTTCCGTTATATGAGCTCTTTTTTTTTCTCTTTTTTGATCGACGGTTACTATGAGCCTGTTATCTGTCTGAAGTAGTTGACAATTTGCAATATATAATATTTAGGTGTTTGCGAGTATTGCATCCATGACAATCAAGTATATATGTATCGATCATATGATATCCTTTATGAAAAAAATGCATCATGCGAATTCCTTTCATATATAGCAGGCATGTATGACATTTGAGAGTTAAATGCATATTTAAGCCGGTTAATAAATTAAGCTGCAACTTCGTGTGTTTTGTATGGACCATCAAAATTAATCCTGAACTTAAAGGTCTTAATCAAAGAAGATCCATAGATTAAGCTCCAACTTCATTTGTCATGCATGGACCATCAATATTATCTCTAACTTAATCATAGAGCATCCTCCCTTTCTTGTGTATAGTTTCATTTCAATAAAAAATGAATGGTCCCTTATTGATGACTTAAGACTTCAAAAATTGCAGAAAAATATGTTACGACACCTGCTACCATTTAGAACTTTTACATCCATGTGTCTATAATATACTTAATTGGAACATATCTGCGGCTAGCTAGAATTTGTTCCTTTAATTTGTAAAGTCATAAAAGTTGTAGCCTATTACTTTGTTTAAGTTATAAATCATTCTCCTTTCAAAAAATAAAATAAGTTATCAATCATTCACATAAAAAGAAAAAATTTATCAATTCATGATGTATCTTTTAGCTGAAATTTGTAGCGATGATGCATGCTATATGCACTTGAGTCATTAGATTTTATTTGCTTTCGGTACGTAGGACAGTGGATCGATTCATGATATATCATTTATATGAGAATGAAATACGTACTTTTATTCAATATATATATATACATGGATAAATAAAGAAATATATGTAAAATTTACTAAAATAATCATAAAGTTACTAAATTAGCCACAAATTCATGAAATGTAGAGGTTACGTGTGGGGTGTAAAATTTTAAGAAATATGGTTTCAAGTAAGAAATATAGAGTTTAGAGGCCTGCAATTTGGTTATTGGAAAAACTGCTTCTCAATACTGATTTAAATGAAGTAAGATACCTTTAAAGCAACTCTCGATAAAATGAAATCTCATCAAAACGCATTTACATAAGAAGCAATCCCTTAATCGCAAATCTGTGTACGGAGAAATCTCATCAAATATATGGGCCATGAGTATTTCCCATAAGGACAGTGTTGGAGGATTCCACAAATTGAATATGATTAAAAAGTGTCTGTAAGTCGTGGTTTGGTTTATTAAAGTATTTAACTAACAATTTTAAAGTTATATATGAGTTCAAACTTCATCAGATATATATATAAGGTGTGTGAGTTATAAATAAATTTTTTTAAAAAAATGACTAAGAAGTAATTCCCTCAAGAGGAATTCGGGTGTGGTGAAATCTCTTTAAAATGAATTTGATACTTTGTTCCCCTTGTTCTTGGTACTTTCTTAACATGTTCTAATATTCAAATAAGTAATGATATCCATATATTTTTTGAGTGTTGATTTTTGCTTGACCTTGAGTATGTTGACAATTTTGTTTTACAAGGAGTTAACGAGACAGAGAAAACAACATTATGGAAATTCAAACTAGCAACAATTAACTAAACGATGAACCATAGAGTTCGCTTGACGAAAACTAAACAAAATAGAGCGTAAAGACCTGAGGGAGATCATAGGTAATTTTATGATACACGCGTCTTAAACGAGGTATGGGGAATGACACTACTAGTCTACTTGGTTTGGACCAAAAGAAGAAAAATGTCTAAAAATTCATCCGTGCCAGCTAATACCTCAATCCGACATGTGTGCACAAGCTTGCCCCTCAATCGGCTCCCCTTTGGTTCTTGCGGGACTGCCCGGGCGCAGGAACACCGTGTAAGACGAAATGACGGCAGTCGTTCGATCTTTAATGAATTGATCCAACAGACAGGATTAAACGGACTTAAACGAACATGATCAATTCATTAAAGATAAGACGGCTGTCATCGTTTCGTCCCGCACGACGCTCTCACGTCTGAACAACGTTATTGGTACTTAGTACTTATTTAGTGAAATGTTTTAAGGGAGTCCATGTTCTAATATTCAATTAAACAAAGTACATGTGCATCATACGATTTCCTCTTAAATTATGATATAAAATGTCCTATAACTTAAGCAGACCTGTACCACATTTGATAATTACATATTCCAACACGTTAACAAAGTACTTCATGTGTCATGCATGGACCATAAATATCAATAGTTGAAATGAACTCAATCAAAAATTGTATTCCGACATGTTTACTTATTTGAAATGAATTTCATCTAGAATGAAATAAAGAAGTTGGAGATGAAATGAAATAGTATGTAAGGAGTTTAATTTCATTGATGACACGTTTACTAAGTTGGAATTGAAATATCATGAATCAGTATCGACTTGAATCAATATCAAGTTAAATCAGTATGAGAATATTTCATATTTATTCAATTGTTTACTTACTAAAATGCTCCTATTAGAAATGAAGCTATAATAGTAACAATTTTATTATTATGGTTCAAGGATAATCAGACATCTGTGTGACTTGGTCTATGCTAGTTGGATTGACTTGTATACATGTTTCCTTGTAAGACTATACAAGTCCCTATATAAAAGGGCTCTTATCATTGAGTAATATGATGATTCTCTATTCCTAATTATTTTAGAGTTTCTCCTAGAACACGTTATCAGCCGTGTCTCTAACCCTAGAGCAAAACACATCGAAAAGAAAAAAAACCTTAAAAACCAAAAACAACATCCCCCGTTGCACCCCCTGCAGCACCCCCGCTGCACCCTGCCGCCACACCCACTGCTGCACCTAAGTGCGTAAACCCTAAACAAAAATAATAGGTTGTAATTATTGGGTTTAATCTTTGAAAGTTTTATGGTTTCTATATCATGTGAATATGACTAACCATATGTTTTTGTTTGTTTCATAATATTACCGCGCGATAAATTACTATAAAATTACGTGAGCAATTTCGCTACACACGTGTGGATTTAAGTATGGAATTTGCAAAGTGGTTTTCATAAACGCATTCTATTTGACATACTAACAATTAAACTTTATGTTTTATGTTATTTCAAGTTTAATAACCTCGAGGGAGGATAAAATCGGTTTCTCCCTTTCCACGACCACCTTCTCTGTTTGGTATTTGGTACATGCAGGTTGGTAAATCCTGAAACTGATAGTATTCTTGGGTCACGTTATTTGGTATCCAACGGTCATAGTTCGATTAAAGGGTTGCTTGTGTCAATCTTTGTTGCTTGTGTCAACGAACGCTTTCTATTAAAGGGTTGCTTGCGTCAATCCGAGTTGTTTTGACAACGATAGATCTTTTGAAGGAGTTGTTTGTATCAATCCGAAGGAAAAACCAATAAAGCATTATTTTGTGGCATCTATCGAGTCTCATAAAAACTTATGCAATAGCAAGATAACTTTCTGCTCATTCAAGTTTTGACATACTTTATGCCGAGATTTCTGCGCTCCCAATTTGAGTTTTGAGGAGTCATTGACATGTGTCAATGGGTATAAATTCTTTTTGCGCAATTAGTCTTGTAACTTGATTACCACTGGTTTGACTATGTTATCAATGATCTTTGTGGTATATTATCTAGAAAAGAGGGGGACTCATAGCCAGCCGTAGTGGTGGTGGTCCCGGCCTAGAGCCCTAGACTCAAAATTTGTCAAAACAAATCATGATAGCTCCGAACAATAAAACGGTTGTTGATCTCTAGATCACCGGTTTTAAGAATTGTGCAGCTCATTATTAAGTCGTGAGAGCATACAATGTACAAATGGTATACGTAAAATCAAATTGAGAACAAGAACATCATCCTCGTGATCGTGAACTTCACCATTTTCAGATCTAACTCTGGATTCCTATGACATTGACGTCATTGAGGAACTGCGTTTAATTTTCTTTCCAAGTTATATGTAAATAGAAGTCGTACGATGTCTTTTGTATTTATAATTTGAGGCCTCGATAAAATCATTGACACAATGTCGAAGAATTTCACATATCAGATTTAAAGTATTCTTTCATTGTCTACTATGGTTTGATACTACATTTAAAACTTGACATGATTACGCCTCTCTATGTCTCTCACAAATACATGAGACGCCGGCATGGCATCCTCACGGAGGAGTGCGTGTGTTTGTGGGTTGGTCGTCATTCATGGACGTTTGAAGACTTGTGAAGCCCTGTAACAGCTGCCTCCACATTTCCTTTGGCTTGAGAGTAGTACTACAATGTCATCTTGAAGTTTGAAGTTTCGTTATGTTATAATCTGTGAAAACAGCAAAACTTTCATTATCTGGACAGTAACTTCGTCTGAAAATTTTGCAGGTCTCTAGATGAACTAGAAATCGTATCATATATAAATGGAAAGACAATTGCATCTAGTTTCCAGAATATGTTGTGGTTTATTCATATCTATCCTAACGAAGAAGTTATGACTATTTTAATGTGCAAATGTCATGCTGCACGGAAATTGGTATTGCACTCGGGATTACACCTAGCTTTGCGTCATTTAAAATAATTTATTGGTGACTCTTTGATTTAGTATCTAATCTCTTTAAGTGGATATGTCTCATAGAGACACATATTGAATCGTAGAAAGTGGAATTATTTATGAGATAAGGAACCAACACCTAATTCAGCCAGTCCTATTCTGATTTTGTGTCTTGGTCTCTTGTGAAAAAGATGATTGGATTATCACCAATCATATATAGACGCGGTTGAAATCAATTGTTGATGCCTTATCACTACCAGAACAACCACTTTAGCCGACGAAATTTTTTAGTCGGCTAAACCTTAAATTTCGTCGGCTAAGAAGTCGTCGGGCAAAATCCGTCGGCCAACACTATAGCCGACGAAATTACTGTTCATCGTCGGCTAAAGTCATTTATTTAGCCGACGAATAAATTTTTCGTCGCTTAATTTCTGGACTTTAGCCGACGAAATTTATTAAAATTCGTCGGCTATAGCTATTATTTTTATTTATTTATTTAACTTTAGCCGACGAATTTTAGAGTATTTCGTCGGCTATAGTTATTATTTTTATTTATTTTTTTTAATTTTAGCCGACGAATTTTATTAAAATTCGTCGGCTAAAGTTATTATTTTTTGTATGTAATTATTATTTTTTTAAAACTTTAGCCGACGAATTTTAGGTATTTCGTCAGCTATAGTTATTATTTTTATTTATTTTTTAATTTTAGCCGACGAATTTTATTAAAATTCGTCGGCTAAAGTTATTATTTTTTATGTAATTTTTTTATGTAATTATTATTTTTTAAAACTTTAGCCGACAAATTTTAGGGTATTTCGTCGGCTATATTTTTTTTTTTAATTTTTTCATATTTTTTTCTTTTTTAATTTATTGTATTTTTGATTAAAATTTTTACTTCTTTTCGTTTTTACATCGAAAAAGGAGTAAGGAGGAGGAGAAGTAAGGAGAGGAAGAGGAGGAGAAGAGGAGAGGAAGGAGGAGAATTTAGAGAAGTAGGAGGAGGAGGGATTTGAAGGAGGAGGAGGAGAAGGTTAGGAGAGGGAGGAGGAGGAAGGAAGATGAAGAGGAGGAGGAGGAGGAGGAGGAGAAGGAGAAGGAGGAGGAGGAGAAGGTTAGGAGAGGGAGGTGGAGGAAGGAAGATGAAGAGGAGGAGGAGAAGGAGGAGGAGAAGGTTAGGAGAGGGAGGATGAAGAGGAGGAGGAGGAGGAGGAGAAGGTTAGGAAAGGGAGGAGGAGGAGGGAAGATGAAGAGGAGGAGGAGAAGGTTAGGAGAGGGAGGAGGAGGAGGGAAGATGAAGAGGAGGAGGAGAAAAATGAAAGATATAGAAAATTTTGAACTTTAGCCGACGAAATTTCGTCGGCTAAAGTTTAAAATTTTAGTCAAAAAATTTTAAAAATCCCCGCCAAAAAATTTAAATTTTTAATTAACTTTAGCCGACGAAATACCCTAATTTCGTCGGCTATAGTTATTTATTTATTTTTTATTAATTTAACTTTAGCCGACGAAATACCCTAATTTCGTCGTCTATAGTTATTTATTTATTTTTATTAATTTAACCTTAGCCGACGAAATACCCTAATTTCGTCGGCTATAGTTATTTATTTATTTTTATTAATTTAACCTTAGCCGACGAAATACCCTAATTTCGTCGGCTATAGTTATTTATTTTATTTATTTATTTATTTAACTTTAGCCGACGAATTACACTAATTTCGTCGGCTATAGTTATTTATTTTATTTATTTATTTAACTTTAGCCGACGAATTACCCTAATTTCGTCGGCTAAACCCATAAACCCTATACGTAGAAGCTTCAAACGAAAAAAAGTCGTGAAATAAGATATGACCGGAATGGTGAAATTCGTGTATAGTTGAAAAATCACGTAATTCCGGTAAAGTCTCGGTACCGATAATTGCGGTTAACTCAATTTTCCATTCTTTCTCCCTAGAGGTAGCCCTATCTCCGGTAGTTATTTTTCATAAAATTTTTATACCACTGGTTGCGTCTCATCGATTTGAAACTATTTTCAGTTGAAGGTCCGGGCAAAATACGTAATTTAGACGGTCAAATGACCGTTTCGGTGCATTAAGGGGTTTGACTTACGTGATTGACCGTAAGGATCGAGCCCTTAACGTTGTCAAATTAAGTTAAATTTTTTCCTATATACATATTTCAACATAATGATCATATCTGACGGTCGGAATTTTGTTTCTCAACTTTGATCATCGGAATCACAACATGCGTACTAATGTTGTATAACTTGTTTACTAAGCTTTAAGTAAATGTTTCGTTTCTAAAACAAACTGTACGTAGAAACTTCAAACGCAAAAAAGTCGTGAAATAAGATATTACCGGAATGGTGAAATACGCCTACGGTTGAAAAATCACGTAATTCCGGTAAAGTCTCGGTGCCGATAGTTGCAGTCAATACAATATAGAGGTTTGACTTACGAGATTGACCGTCTAGATGAAGTCCTTAAATTTATCAGATAAAGTTGAATTTTTAACCAGAGATATATTTCAACATATTAATGATATCTGACGGTCGTATTTTTGTTTGTGAATTTTGATGACCGGAATCACAACATGCCTACTATTTACCATTATTTATCTATACGGGGATGCCTATCATGAAGGGGTAAATGTCTCAAAATTTTTAGATGGACAGTTGCGTCTCATTATGGTGAGTGTTTGTTGTGTTGAAGGTTCGGCAAAAATACCTCATATAGGTGTAGATATGGACATTTTCGTGTATTAAGCGTTTAGAAAAACTTCATTTTGAAGCCTTAAACGAACTCGGATGGCCAAAAAAGCCTGTATGTCATGGCAAAGCAATGAGTTTTACTCCTACGCTCGTTCTGCTTCCAGATTGGTATCAAAATAGTCAATCGGACACCGAAATATCCGTAGTACAATTTTATAACTAAAAGTTACTTTAGCCGACGAAATACTCTAATTTCGTCGGCTAAACTTTTCAAATTTCGTCGGCTAAAGTTCACATACTATAGCCGACGAAAAAAGCACTAGCCGACGAAAAAATTAGTTTAGCCGACGAAATTTTAACTTAGCCGACGAAAAAAAATTTGTCGACTTTAGCCGACGAAAAAAAATTTCGTCGGCCTGTTTTTTGATATTTCGTCGGCTATAGTCTTTTTTCTGGTAGTGTATGGCACCATGATCCAAGTCATATATGTCCTTCATGTTTGAGAGACAATCGAACATTGATATGTTTTAGAACATACACGCCAACGATTTCCATCATTGTGAGAATGATAAGAACTTTTGTGTATACTTCTCATGAGTGCTAACAAGAGCGTATCATGGAGAGAAGCATGAGTCAATCTAATGAACTATATGTGACTTTAGTTCAATGTTCGAATCCTATGTTGTTGACAATGGATGAATTTTGGAACATTGACTCAAACAAGCTATGACATTTGGGTCATCTCGGAAGTGATATGTGAGTCAGAATCATGTGAAATTCTTAGACATCCATTCCTTCTCTCAAAACGAAAAGATTTAGGACATGGACTCACCAACAAGGGTGAAGGCACCATGACTATCAATGGTAACCCCAGATGACATTGAGGTCCCCGGTGCGCAGTTCCTCAAGCTTTCACACAGGTGAGACGCCTCTGAAATTGTCAAGTCTCTCCGATTGGGTTATTCGTCAATGGGAGCCTCGCATGGTGGAATTCTAATGAAACAGTTGGTACATTGTACTCTTTTATCCTTCGACAAATGTTTAGTTTTTCCCACATGGTTTTAGTTACTTGGCAAGGTTTTGATGAGGCAACACCGGATGCATCATTTAGCATGAAGATGCATTATTACCAAAACCATGTAGGAGTGTTCAAGGATAATCAAACAGGTGTGTATGTCTTGGCCTATGCTAGTTGGATTGCGATTTATATTCCGTAGTTGTGATAGGATATCTATACATGTTTCCTTGTAAGACTATGCAAGTCCCTATATAAAAAGGCTCCTATCATTGAGTAATATGATGATTCTCTATTCCTAATTATCTTAGAGTTTCTCCTGAAACAATTATTTTATTTTATTGATATGGTTCCTAAAAATATTAACAATTTGCAGACAATAATGATTATATACATATGATGTCGTAGTTGATGATGTTGATAACATTATATATTAGTATTTCTAGGGTTGAGTAATTAATAAATATTAAAAGTATTTGAGTGTATTTTGAAAAGAAAAGTTGATTCATTGGCTTTGATTCAATACCCACCTCCTCTTTTGGATATCAAATTAAGAGTTTTATCTGGAATCCATTATTGATGATTATGTGAGACCAACACTTATTCTAATATCTTGTTATACTAGTAAACATTAGAATCCTCTCATTCTAGAATCAAATCGGACATTCTCAATTCTATTCTATTTTAGTAAACATGGCCTTAAAAGTTTGATTGGTGTCTAGCTTACGTTTCATAAAAAATGGATGGTCCCTTAATTGATGACTTAAAACTTTAGCAATTCCAGATAAGTATGTTGCATGATTTGGTTATATCAGGGCTGCTCAGGCGCGGGATAGCCGTGCGGGATGAAACGAGATAAAACGGCGACAACCGTCCGATCTTTAATGAATTGATCAAACAGGCAGGATCAAACGGACTCAAACGAACAAGATTAATTTATTAAAGATCGGACGGTTATCACTGTTTTGTCATACACGGCTATCCTGTGTCTGAACAAGTGTGTTGGTTATATATAGTTCTCACCTGCTTCCAATCCTACCTTTAGAAAATTTGTATGCATGTGTCCCATGCCAAATTATTTAATATCGATTAAATAGGACGTTACGTGGAAACATTTATAAAATCGTGATAATTGTCCTTGCTAGTAACTGCCAATTTGTTTAGGTTAGCTAATCACTTAAACAAATCAAATTTGTTCAAAAATGAGGACCACGTTCAATCATTTTGATAAAAACTAAAACGAAACAAATATATAAACCAAATATGTGGTATTTGTAGTCGTACGCTACCGGGAATAATTTGTAGTTGTAGGCTGGGAAATATGGCGGTGAAATATTGGGAAATACAGATCTGTGTGAGGTGTAAAATTTTATAAACATTTGCAAAAAAATGCCTCAAGGTAAAACAACTCGAGTAGGTTTTCGATGAAGTGAAATCTCTTCAAGCCGAATTAGGTTAAGAAACATATTTAGGTATTAATTCCTTTCTAAGAGGTGAATTTGTGTAAGAGAGAAATAGGTGAGGAATACTGAAGGACAATCTGAATGACGATTCCTCATATCAAATCCGGGTGAGGAGTAATGGAGGAATGAGGATGAAACATTTTCAGTCGAAAGAAAACAAATATAGCTCTTCGCCAGTACCATTTAGTTTAGTGGATAAGTCTCTCAATTGTCTAATGGATCTCTTTCAAACTCGAAGGAAAAACTAATGAAAGAATCAAAGGAGTTGGTTTATTGAGAGAATCCGAAAGAGGAGAAGCTATGATGAAACATTTTCAGCCAAAAGAGAACAAAATATTGCTCTCTGAATACCGTTTAGTTTACTGTGTAAGTCTCCGGATTGAATAATGGATCTCCTTTAAACTCGAAGAAGAAAAAAATGTCATGAAAGGAGTTAGTTGAAAGCAAATTAAGGAAAACCTATCAACTCTCTTACTATACAACTTATTCGATTTGACAATAGCACATCATTAGATTCAGTTGTATAAATAGATGGCCAAGTCGAAGACTGAAGAGATCAACCAAACGCACTCAAACAAGGTAGTTTTTCTTCCTATCTCTCAAAACCCACCCAGATATAACAATGGGATCAGAAACCCCTCTCAAACTTCCCATCATAGATTTCTCCACGCAAAAAAACCTCAAGCCAGGCACCGCCGAGTGGGACTCAGTTAGAGCTCAAGTCCACTTTGCACTTGAAGAGTATGGTTGCTTCGAGGCTTTGTTTAACAAAGTTCCTTCAGCCGTTCGAAAAGTCATGTTCGAAGCAACAGAAGAGCTTCTCGACCTCCCTTTACAAACCAAATTGCAAAACGTTCACAGAAAGCCTTTCATGGCTATGTCGGGCAATACCCCATGGTGCCCTTATATGAGAGCATGGGTATTGATGAAGCAAGTGTATATGGACAAGTTCAAAGTTTCACAGACACTCTTTGGCCTCAACAAAACCATAAGTTTAGGTACATGTAGTGGCTAGCTACAATAAATATATCTACAACATAATTACTGTTCGGGATGAAAATAAATTTTCTTTGAACAATCGGCTCTTAGCGAGCCAACATCTTTGGGTTAGGTGCAACCTTGTTCTCTGTGTTTGTTCATCTTCTGACTTCCTCCTCAAGCGATTGATGAGCGCTAATCAAACCGGCATTTAGGTTCTTTCTTAGACCTAGCTGAGGAGCAGCTAGGATTTTTCTCAACTTAACGTAAAGTAGACGGTTCTTATTCGAGCCGGTGTGGTCGAGCATAGCTATATCAATATTACAGTTCGCCTGATATTCTCTTCAACTTATATGGATATTTGCTAAAGGTTTTACCCTCTAACAATGGTTGTTGGCAGACTTGTGCTCGTGATGAGTCTTTATAAACTGGTGGTGGATTGTTGCTCAAGGTGAGGCTTTGGTGAGGTAGCTGCGGGAATTGCGCGTGATAAGGCTTTGATGGAATAAAAGATCATGTGAGTCTTTTTGGTAGAGGTGCTCTGAAGGAGTCTTGTTTTGCAAGGTTACAAGGTTATTTGTAAGTTGATGGGTGTCTTCTCTGTTTACCATCGCCCCTTTATATAAGAGGCTAGTGTTCGATATTCCTTGCAGACACTATAACAAATAAGGTCTTTAATGGCATTTAGTTCATGACGTTTTTCCTCAAATGTCATAGAAGGTCTACACAGACGGCTTTTTTTTTAAAACGTCATAGAATACATGCCACCAGCAAAAAGAACAGTAACCGTTATGTTTTTATGATGTTTCTCAAACGCCGTATAATATTTTGTGATTCCATGACGTTTCATACCAACGCCATCCTGCCTTATAGCGTTTAGCAGAAGCCGTTTAAGATAAACTAATGAGGTTTGCAAACGTCGTAGAATCAAATTGCACTACGACCTAAATAATACCCGATAAAAAAAAGTTCCTTGTTCGAGTCACTCTTTTTTCTTGTTGCACCTTCTCCACACTGCTCAAATCTCTCGCATGCTCTCAAATCTCTCCCATGCTCTTAAGTTTTTGGACTCTCTCTTGAGCGAACACGAATCAAAAACCCAGATATGTGAATTTTATTTGTTTGGTTCATTCTTTGGTGTTAGGGATCATATCATCTCCTTTCAGATCTATGCTCACACGCCTGAAAATGCTCAGGTTGATCTTCGCAGCTAGCTTTCTCTTCGCCATCGGCTTTCTCATCATTACCTCCAACATCGATTTTGCTACCTCACAGGGGTAGCTTCTCTCCACTCACGTTCTGCATTTATAACCTCTATGTTAACACAATTTATATTCTTGCATTCAGTTTGGGTGACCTTCTAATTAGATTTAGGTCAACCGCATTCGATTTAGGTTAGGGATTGTAGTACCCTACTTCACAAATTTAGTTTGGGGATTCTTTCAGGATCAATTGTATAATATAGTTATCTGAGACTTGGAGTGATTGATTGTTTATCTTTTTCGTCTTTGTGGATAAGATTATTGCTTGCTACTGCTTTTCTTAATTTTGTTTTCTATATTTTTGATGATCTTGAATACAATATTAACTGGGGTTTTCTTGATAACTTTATGGGCATTATTTTAACAAATTTTTGTTATGAAAACTCAAGCCTGTATCAGAAAGAGGTTACAAGAATATTTTCCATATAGCATTTGTGGTGCCACTGTTCCTAAGCCGATGCTTCCTCGGCTCTGTCTCCGGAGCCACCTCTGTTCACAGTGCCGAAGCAAAAAAATATTACTGTTCATGAGCCGAGTCTTTCTCCCACTGGTGTTGCACGTCTCCTTTCATACCTCCTCACCAACTGCTGCACGTCTCCTCTCCCCGACTTTGCTCTCTATCTCTCTGCCCCTCCATTTCTCTATGCAGGCCAATCACCCACCATCCCCGACCCACTCTCTCTGCTCTCTTCTCGTCCACTCTCTCTACACCACCTCCCTCTCATCAGTGTTCACAAAGCCACATCTCATTTCATCTGCTTTTTCTCAATCATTTCTCATCTATCTGCTTGCATCATTCCAGTGTAATAACATTTGTCCTCCATTCCTCTTTACTTTTGATTATGTTCTTGAGATTATTTCTTTAGTAAATTTGTGTGCTTATTGGTGTCAAAGCTTACCGAGTGCAGAATTTCGATGTGTGCCAATATGTGTGAAGTTTCTTAAAGGTATGAACTTGTTAATATATGCGTCTAAATTTGGTTAATAATTAGATAGTTGATCTCTGTATTGTTAAGTTTTCAAGTTTCAATTTAATTTCACTACTTGGTCATTTTGATGTGTATCTTTCAAACATTGGCGTTCATATGTTTCCGAGCATTTAAATAGAATTATATCCTTGGTAGGTCATTAGACAAATTCTATTGCAGGTTTGACAACTACATGTGCAAAATTATAAACATGGTGTCAGAGTTAATAATTTGATTTTATATTTGTTAGAGCATTGAAGGTTGGTAGTTAACTTGTTTTCAAATATCATTACCATTGTATTCTATACAATGTTGTATATCATCTCATGTATTCCTGTCAACATGACTAGGCCCCTGTTGATGTCAATAGTATTTTATCAGATAGCATGTGTTCAAAATTTTTCCACGGAGTCTTTAAGCTTCATGCTTGAATGGTTGCTTGTTAAAGAAGACAGTAAGGTAGCATACATGAAAAATATCTTATCTCTATGTTAAAGAAGACAGTAAGTCTTTAACCTTTCGAACCGATTTCTTACCTTATTAATTTCATTTTCTCATCTAGTTTATGCTCGTACATGCTTTAAACTGTGATATATGTTCATACTAAGTTTTATGCCGTTGCTTCAGTGATCAATAGATACATGACAAGGTAAAGGAGCTGCAGTCAATATTAAAATTTGATGGTACAGATTCATGTTTTGATGTCTGAATTTTGATATCATGCTTAATGGCACATATTTTTTTAAATTTGATTTTGTAAAAGCTTAGATACCTGTTGTGTTGAAAAATTAACTTATTTAACGTCTAATCTATATCTATTTGGTATATAGGAGGTGTTTTTAATCTCTACCAGTTCCAAAGGCGGCCGCTTCTAATCTCCGCCATTTCCGGCCGTTACACATTTACACACTGGTTTAGCTAGTCCCAAGCAACCTGCGTTGTCTCTTTTTCTTTCATTTTTCATTTTCTTTCTCTCAACACTAATGAATCTAGTGCCATTTTGTTATATCTTTAATTCATTAAAGGGTAGATAAAACCTAGAGTTTTGTAAATGTGATCTATGAGTGTTGATTTTCTGTATTTAATCAGAAAATCAACATATATTTTTTTTAAAGTTGAAAAAGATCTTTGTCTTTCAAACGCTATAGAATCACATTTCATGACATTTACAAAACTCTGTAGAATTACTTTTAATAGCGTTTTGAAAACGCCATCAATTTCAATGACGTTTTAGAATCGCTGTTAAATGTAATTCTATGACATTTTTCAAACGCCGTAAAATTCAGGAGAAAATGATGGCTCCGGTTTCTACGGCGTTTAAAACGTCATTAAAAACATTCAACGGCGTTTTTCAAATGTCATTGATGTGTATGTGTGTATTAGTGGGATCAAGGTAAATCAGATTCTCTAAATCAATTAGGGAAGAAATCTCCTGAAAAGATAATGAAATAAATCCCTGCAAATCGCACCACGCATTACTCTAAAGGAAAAAAATATTGTAAAGATATTTTAATCGCAGGAATCGGTCTAATGAGCTTCCATTATGGATATTCACCAAGAAATATTATTTTGGCCAAACAATTACCTTGTTAGTAATTGTTACTCTCTCCCCCTCTATCTATATATATACACACATATGTCGTCAGCGTCTATCCTCCTTTTTCACCTCCCTGTATCCTCAGCTCTCCCCCTCCCAAAGCCTCCTCAACATTGTTGAAATCCTTGTGAATTCCGGTTACTACTCCATGGTTCTCATCCTTGAGGTCATCTCCTAGTCTGTCATCCCTTGATCACTGTTGCTCACAATTTGGCACCGTCAGACTCCGCCTTCAAACGATCTGGCCTGCCCTCCCTCTCCACCAGTTCCACTTCGCGCCTCTAGTAATCTGTCGTCGTCGTCCTTCTCAAGACACAACCCCGTCGTCTTCTCCTAGTCTCTAATGCCTAAGATCAGCCAACTCCTCCATGGCTCCGAGCTCGTCGGAGCTCACCGAAGCCTCCTCCTTCATGGCTCCGAGCTCGCCGGAGCCACCTCCTTCATGGCTCCTACGATAAATAAAAATAAATCAAGAGAAAAGCAAAAAAAATAATTGAAATTAAAAATGGGTAAATGGGTGGATTTATGGTATTACCCATTCAAAATGAGTGGATAATTACTTATACTCAACTGGTTATATAATGGGTATTACCCACTGGGTAACTATACATAAAGCCGTGTGGGTGGGTATTTTCCCACAGGTTTTACCCATCCTTAACACTGGCTCATCAATTTGTTCTTGATGGGCTCATTTTTTAACAGGATATTACTAGTTTTACTAGTAACTGCTCTAGTATAAATTGAAAATATGAAATGGACCAATGTATTGAATTATTCCAATTCTCAAAAATATGAATTTCAAAAACACAGGAACACCAAGATTTGTAAATCTTTCTCGAAGAAACGTCAGTGTGAGACATTTAAAAGTCCACACTAAAATAAAATCCTCTATTTGTAAAATTTATTAACAACCAAATCAAGTAGTGATGTTCAATTATAATCACTTTTACAATTAATCAATACAAACTTGATATCCAACTGATGAACTTACACTACCAGAACAACTACTTTAGCCGACGAAATTTATTCGTCGGCTAAGTAAAATTTTTTGTCGGTTAAGAAGTAGTCGGGAAAAAGCCGTCGGCTAAGACTTTAGTCGACGAAATTACTGTTTATCGTCTGCTAAAGTCATTTATTTAGCCGACGAAGAAATTTTTCGTCGCATAAAGTCTGGACTTTAGGCGACGAATATTTGGACCTTAGCCGATGAAATTTTATCAAATTTCTTCGGCTATAGTTAGTTATTTTATTTTTTATTTATTTATTTAACTTTAGCCGATGAATTTTAAAATTCGTCTGCTATAGTAATATATTTTATATATTTAATTTATTTATTTAACTTTAGCTGACGACATTTATTAATTTTTTTTCAGCAATAGTTATTTATTTAACTTTAGCCGACGAATTTTAATAAATGTTGTCGGCTAAAACTGTAAACCCTAAACCTTCATCGACAAATACCCTAATATTTCGTCAGCTATGCTATAACAAATAAAATTAAAATTTTATACCACTGGTTGCGTCTCACCGATTTAAAATTATTTTCAGTTGAAGGTCTGGCCAAAATACGTCATTTAGATGGTTAAATGACCGTTTCCGTGCGTTTAGGGGTTTAACTTACAGGATTGACCGTCCGGATGGTGCTCATAACGTTGTCGGATCTAGATGATTTTTTCCCATACACATATTTCAACATAATGATGATATCTGACGGTCGAATTTTTGTTTGTGAATTATGATGATCGGAATCACAACATGCATACTAATGTTGTATAACTTGTTTCAAAATAATGATGATATCTGTGTTAAGTAAATGTTCTGTTTCAAAATCAAACTATACATAGAAGCTTCAAACAAAAAAGTGAAATAAGATATGACCGGAATGGTGAAATACGTCTATGGTTGAAAAATCACATAATTCTGGTAAAGTCTCGGTGCCGATAGTTGCGGTCAATGCAATTTTTCATTCTTTCTCCCTAGATGTAGCCCTATCCCCGGTGGTTATTTTTTTCATAAAATTCTTATAACACTGGTTGCGTCTCATCAATTTGAAACTATTTTCAGTTGAATGTTCGGGCAAAATACGTAATTTAGACAGTCAAATGACCATTTTCGTGCGTTAAGTGGTTTGACTTAGAGGATTGACTGTAAAGATCGAGCCCTTAACGTTATTAGATCAAGTTAAATTTTTCTTATAGACATATTTTGACATAATAATCATATCAGATGATCGAAATTTTGTTCCTCAAGATCATTGTTTACTAATGTTGTATAACTTGTTTACTAAGTTTTAAGTAAATGTTATGTTTTAAAAACAAACTCTACGTAGAAAATTCAAACGCAAAAAAGTTGTGAAATAAGATATGACTGGAATGGTGAAATACGTCTACGGTTGAAAAATCATGTAATTCTGGTGCCGATAGTTGCGGTTAATGCAATTTAAGGGTTTGACTTACGAGATTGGCCGTCCGGATCAAGCTTTTAAATTTATCGGATCATGTTGAATTTTTTACCATAGACATATTTCGACATAATGATCATCTCACATGGTTGGATTTTTGGTTGTGAAGTTTGATCATTAGAATCATAACATGCCTACTATTTACCATTATTTATCCCTATGGAGAGCCCTATCATCGAGGGGTAAATATCTCAAAATTTTTAGATTTTCAGTTGCGTCTCATCATGATGAGAGTTTGTTGTGTTAAAGGTTTGACAAAAATACCACATATAGATGTAGATATAGGCGTTTTCATGTGTTAAGTAGTTAGAAAAACTGTATTTTGAACCTGTAAACGAACTCAGATGGCCAAAAAAGCTCATATATCATAACAAAGCAATGAGTTTGACTTGTACGGCTGTTCCGCTTCAAGATTGGTATCACAATAGTCAATCGGACACCGAAATATCCGTAGTGCAATTTTGTAAGTAAAATGTACTTTAGCCAACGAAATACCCTAATTTTGTCGGCTAAACTTTTCAAATTTCGTAGGCTAAAGTACACAGATTATAGCCAACGAAAAAATTATTTAAGCCTACGAAAATTTAACTTAGCTGACGAAATAATTTTTCGTCAGCTAAAGTCCACTTTAGCCGATGAAAAATTATTTTGTCGCCCTGCTTTTTTTATTTCATCGGCTAAACATCTGGAATCAATTTCAATCAGAGAGAACTGAGCACGCCTTCCTGATGTTCTTTAATAGCACTCACCTCAATCACTCAAGATGAAGAAGATGAAGGATGCAATGCAATGATGAAATATGACAATGAGTTTTCTGAAAACAAGTTGCACATTATGCAGCAAACCAAACAGATACTTTAGCTCCAAAAACGCATTCATCAGCAAAACTCCTCCATTGATCACTGATTGAGATACAAAAGGAAACTTATTTTTTTAACAAAATCAGTTACATCAGCTATGATTTACATAACAGATTTTTCCAAAACAGACTTAATCAGATTTTAACTGAATTGATAAGTAAGAAGATATTTTCCAAAACAAACTTCAAACAAATTTAAATGATAGGATAGATCTTTACCCAACACTACAAGGATCAGCACTTTAGCCGACGAAAAATTTTCGTCGGCCTGTTAGCCAAATTCGTCGACTAAACTCTTAGCCGACGAGTTGTCGTTGGCCAAGATGTCGTCGGCTATGACTTTAGCCGACGAAATAAAAGTGGTCATCGGTTATAGTTGAAAACTTAGCTGACAACATATTTTTCTATTTATTGTCGGTTAAAGTAAGACTAAAGCCGATAAAATAAATTGTCGTCGGCTTTAACCTAAGATTTTGGCCGACGAAATATAAATATTTCGTTAGCCAAAGCATTTAATAAAAAAAATTAAAAAATAACTATAGCAGATAAAATTTACTATAATTTGTTGGCTAAATATTGAAAAAAAAAATAAAAAAAATATAGCCGACGAATTATAGTAAATTTCGTTGGCTAAAAACTACTATACCCAACGAAATAAGCCATATTTCGTCGATTAAACCTTGAAAAAACAAATAAAAAATATTATAGCCGACGAATTATGGTAAGTTTCGTCGGCTCTAGTACTTTTTAGACTAAAAAAACCACAAAATTTCTAAGTTACCATCCAAGCAAGTTGTAAATTACACAAACAATTTCATACGACCAACAACACCATCAAAAGTGGTCTAAACGTTTTTCATTAAATTATTTATAAATTTTTCATAAACCCATAAAACTATATAAAATCTATATCATCTAAATCTATATCTGCGTCAGGAGGAGGTTGCTGATGAGGATCTTGCGGGGACTGAGGTAGGGGAATATGTGTAGGCATGGCCGGAGCCGGAAATCCCTGAAGTTGGGCAGCTGAAAACTCTTATAAGTACTGGAACATCTGCTGTTGTTGTGCCTACTGGGTGGCATATACTGTCGCATTATACTCATGTAAAGCGGCAGTATAGGATGTCTGAGCGGCTTGCTGTTCCCGTAGCATATGAACTTCTGCCTCTAGCTGAGTCGTCCTGCTGCTAGTCGAGGCAGTTTTTTTTGAAATCCGGGAGTGGTCTTCAGTACTCCCTCGCCCTTCATTCCTAGACCCCGGCAATTGAAGTTATTTCCTCACGGTGGGAATGCTGTGCCCATGATCCTCGCCCCAACCCTGAGATCTAAAGTGTTGATCTGAGACATGGCTTTAGACATGTCTTCCTCCTACGTGTCTGGCCATGTCTCTCTCACTATAACAGTCATCACCTCGTCACTAATCAGCCCCACCTTCGCCTAATTGGATAGAAAAAATAATTAATTAACATTTTTAAATATATATATATATATATATATGTATAATTTTAAAAATTTGAAAACGTAAAACGACTTACAATATCCTCCTAGGCGTCAGGATATGCTTTTTCGTACGTATAAACGTGCCTGTTGACTTCTGGATGTTCCCTGGCCGCTTCGTCCATCAACGATGCAAACGGTCTAGAACCGGCATGATGGTTCCTTGTGTGGCATTGCCGGTTCTGAGCGTTCGCCCCGGAAACGGCCTACAAAGGAAAAAATAAAATATTAGTAAAATATTTTAAAACGCCACTCGTGCTCCATGAACTGGAATTCAACAGGGGTACCGAACGTGTGTTCCCATGCGTAGTTCAGTGGGTCTACAATTCGTTCTTCCACTCATTGTACCTACAGATACCACAAAAAAATTATAAATATTATTAATCACACATATAATTTTGTTTTTTCATTACCTTTCCAACGTACCTTCCTCCATGCACAACGTCCGCCCAGATGTTCCTCAGGTGCTGGGGACTGTCAAACCACACCTGCATTAAAACGTTTATTAGTTTAGTTTTTCATAAATCAACAATATAATATATAATATTAATTATGAATTTTTTAAACTTACTGACATTGCGTTGTGGACCATGTCCTTAACCTCCTGTAGGACCTCGCCCCAATTTGACCAAAACATAAGGACTCTATCCCTAATGAGCGCTCCCACGTAGCTGGAGTACATCCTCATCTTCCCGCCCGATACTACGTTGTCATCCCCGTCAGTATCGATGACGATCCTCCCGACGTACTCATGATCTTCTCGAGAGTCTTCTATGTGACGGGGTCTCTCTTCTTTCTTGTCGGCTTGGCTCCAACAGTGCCTATCACAAATTGATTATAAATAAATTATTCTTATTATGACATTATAAGAAAACAAATTATTTATATTTCATTACCTGAGGGCGTTGGGGGGACGCGACAGATTCTGACTCTGTTGCCAATGATGATATCATCGTAAAAATAACATCCGTACCAAAAAGCACGAACTAGTACGTCGCTGATGGGGTCACCTGCGGGGGTAGTGGATAAATCGGCGCCCCTGAATCATCGACTGCAGATAATGCCGGTATCAACCGCGGAAGGTATAGAAGAGGTGGCGGCATCTGTACCTTAGATGGCCCACCCTCCGAAACAGTAGGGCCGAGAGTCGGTGCCCTGTGTATCTCAGACATACGTGGTACAGACACCTCTGCCTGAGTCAAAGGCCACAACTGCCTTGAGGAATGTGTGGCCCCTAGCTGTCTGGAGGAATGGGTGGCGCCCGACTGGCTCTGCGTCGACTCCAAAAGGGATACCCGTCGAGCTATCATGGGGCCCTGAAACGACGCTTAAGGGTTGTTAGACGTTCCCTTAGACGATTCAGACCTTTAGCCATTTGAACCCTTCGTCGATCTAAACAAGCTTTTTATCCTGTTTAAAATATTAATTTATTAAATTATATGAATTTTTAATTTATTTGTAATTTTTTAATATTTTAATTAACACTTGTTATCAATATATTAACAATCTTTATCAATATATTAATAAATTATATGAATATAGTAACAATTAATAAAAATTCCTATAATTTCTACAATTAATAATAATTAATATTTTAATTACAATTTCAATTTTTAATTTCAACATTTTTAATTTCAATTTCAATTAAAACTGTTAAAACCTCAATTCAATTTCAATTTTTAATTTCAATTTCAACATTTTTAATTTCAATTTCAACATTTTTAATTTCAATTTTTATCAATTTCAATTTCTGCAAAACTCAAATCCAAATCTACAACAACATCAAAATCATACCAATTCGAACAACATCAAAATCATACCAAATCCAAATCTAAATATTTACAGAAAAACCAATAAACCAATGTACAGAACAACATCAAAATCATACCAATTCAAATAACATATACACATGCATATACCAATTCAGATCTGAACCCAACAATCATGTTGTACCCATCCTTAAACATTCGCATCATACAAAGTAACATTCGCCCAGAATCATGTTGTACCCAATTTGAATACCGAATTACCCAAATCCCTAATTCGAATACTAAATTAAAACAAATTGAAAACTATTAAACCTGCATAAAATCAAAATAAAAACTTATGGAGGGGCTGTAGAGGAGCTGTGTAGAGAGATCGAGAGAGTAGATGAGTTGACGAGGTTAGAGAGAAAGACAGAAGATTAGGTTTTTAATTTTCGGGAAAGAGAGGCGTTGGGTTTTTTATATATACCCTTAAAGTATTGCCGACGACACAAAAAACTCGTCGGCTGTAGTCATTAAACTCATCGGCTATACCTGTTTAACTCGTCGGCTGTAGTGACTAAACTCGTCAGCTAAAGTATCTGTAGCAGACGAATTATTGATAATATCGTCGGCTATAGTCATTTATTATTTATTTAATTTAGTTTTAATTATTGACTGTCAGATATCATCATTATGTTGAAATATGTGTATGGGTAAATTTTCAGCCTAATCCGACAACGTTAAGGACTCGATCCGGACGGTCAATCCCGTAAGTCAAACCCCTAAACGCAAAGAAACGGTAATTTGACAGTCTAAATTATGTATTTTACCCGGACCTTCAACTGCAAATAGTTTCAAATCGATGAGACGCAACCAGTGGTATAAAAATTTTATGAAAAATAACCATCGGAGATAGGGCTACCTTTAGGGAGAAATAATGAAAAAATGCATTGACCGCAGCTATCGGCACCGAAATTTTATCGGAATTACGTGATTTATCAACCGTAGACATATTTCATCGTTCCAGTCATATCTTATAACACGTCTTTTTTCGTTTGAAGCTTCTACGTATAGTTTGTTTTTCAAACGGAACAATTACTTAACACTTGGTAAACAAGTTATACAACATTAGTAGGCATGTTCTGATTGTGATGATCAATCTTGTAAAACAAAAATCAAACTGTCAAATATCATCATTATGTTGAAGTATGCGTATGGGTAAATTTTCAGCTTGATCCGACAACGTTAAGGACTCGATCCGGACGGTCAATCCTGTAAGTCAAACCTCTAAACGCAAAGAAACCATAATTTGACCGTCTAAATTACGTATTTTTCTCAGACATTCAACTGCAAATAGTTTCAAATTGATGAGACGCAACCAGTGGTATAAAATTATTATTTTATTTATTTAACTATAGCCGACGAAACATTAGGGTATTCGTCGGATATAGTATAGGGTTTATGGTTTAGCCAATAAAATATTATGGTATTCGTCGGCCAAGATTGTTTTAGCCGACGAAATACATCTTTATTTGTCAGCTAAGATAGTTTTAGACGAAACATGATATAATTAGTCGGCTAAAAATATCTTAGCAGACGAAATGTGGCCTATTTCGTCGGATAAAACTGAAAAATACATAAAAACAGGTTGTTTAATGTAAACCATACCAATTTTCTGCTCATATATCTTCAAAATTATGAATTCAACAGCTTGTAGTATATAAAGCACACATCAATTTGCATTACAAATTCAAATTAAGAAGGCTCGTAATCGTAATTATCCGATGAGTCTTCTTCGGTGTCGGAATTAATTTCTGGCAATCTATGCATTTCCTCATCACAAGATTCTTCATCTATTTTTTGATTTGGATCAACATCAGTAAGCCTTGCGTCTAAATCACGAATTCGAACCGAACGACCCTCTTTAACATTATTAAGGTAAATTGTAGAGGAGTCAAAAATACCTATTGCGTTGGTCTCTTAATACACAACATCTTCTTCATCGTCTTCGGCCTCTCCAAGTGTAGCCACCTAGTAAATGTTTCGAGAGTGCACAAGGTTGACTACTTTCCACTCGTCACCCTTAACAAGGTAATCAAGATAAAACACTTGTTATACAATGTGGTAAAAATGAACGGGTCATCTCCGTAACAGCTTGTAGCAGTCTTCGATGCATATCGCTGTGACACTGACATTTAGTGCACGGACAAAAGAAAATTGTATTTCCGTTAGCATTAGCCATCACAAATTCAATAAAACTAATAACTCCTTTACCATATTTTTTGTCTCATTTTGGAAGCGAAATCTAACTCTTATCCATATCCTGAAAAGATAACAATATATATATATATAACTCTAATTAATTAATTAAATTTTCAAATCATTTAGTATTCTATCTACAGTTAACATACAATTAATTAATAAAAAATTAATAATTAACACACACACACCCACATATATATATATATATATACATACATACATACATGCATATATATACTAATTACTAATTACATAACAATATTATATATCAATTAACATCAATCATAATCAACATATTAATTAATTCATTCTATTCATCAACACAATATTATAATTAAATTAATATATATATATATATATATATACTACTTATTAATAACAAGAACTTCATATATATTATCAAATCAAAATCGATCAACTCAATCACACTCAAAATCCAATAATTCAACTCAAATTAAAACTCAAAATCAATATATATAACTCAAATAAAACTCTTAAATCAACTCAAAATCAAGATATATATAGACATATATGTACCTATATATAGCTCCACAAACTAACACTACCACAACAACTACTTTAGCCAACGAAACGTCGTTGGGAAAAAGCCGTCGGCCAAGACTTGAACCAACGAAATTACTGTTTATCGTCGGCTAAAGTCATTTATTTAGCCGACGAAGAAATTTTTCGTCGCTTAATTTATGGACTTTAGCTGACGAATTTTTGGACCTTAACCGACAAAATTTTATCAAAATTCGTCTGCTATTGTTATTTTATTTTTTCATATTTTTTTCTTATATTTTGATCAAATTTTTTTGCTTCTTTTTCTAATTTACACCGGTGGTGGAGAAGGAGAAGAGGAGGATCGGAGGAGAAGAAGAGGAGCAAGGGTAGGAGGAGGAGAGAGGAGCTAGGGGAGAAGGAGAAGGCTAGGAGAGGGAGAGGAGAAGAAGGAGGAGAAGGAGAAGGATTTAGATGAGGAGGAAGGAGGAGAATGATTCAGAGGAGGAATGAGGAGAAGGAAGAAGGAGGAGAAGAATTTAGAGGAGAGGAGGTAGGATGAGGAGTACGTTGGTGCCGCAGGAGTAGGAGGAGGAGGAGAAAAATGAAAGATATAGAAAATTTTAAACTTTAGCTGACGAAATACTCTAATTTCGTCGGCTAAAGTTCAAAAGTTTAGTCGAAAAAATTTCAAAATTTTAAAAATCCCCTCCAAAAAATTTAAATTTTTAATTAATTTTAGCCGACGAATTTTAAAAAAATTCATCGGCTATATTTATTTATTTAACCTTAGCCGACGAATTACCCTAATTTCGTCAGCTATAGTTATTTATTTTATTTATTTAACTTTAACCGACGAATTACCCTAATTTCTTCGGCTAAAACCCTAAACCCTATACGTAGAAGCTTCAAACGAAAAAAAAGTCTTAAAATAAGATATGACCGGAATGGTGAAATACGTGCATGATTGAAAAATCACGTAATTCTGGTAAGGTCTCGGTGCCGATAATTGCGGTTAACGCTATTTTCCATTCTTTCTCCCTAAAGGTAGCCTTATCTCCAGTGGTTATTTTTCATAAAATTTTTATACTACTGGTTGCGTCTCATCGATTTAAAACTTTTTTCAGTTGAAGGTCCGGGCAAAATACGTAATTTAGACGGTCAAATGACTGTTTCATGCGTTAAGGGGTTTGACTTACGGGATTGACAGTAATGATCGAGCCTTTAACGATGTCGGATCAAGTTGAATTTTTTTTTTCTATAGACATATTTCTACATAATGATCATATCGGATGGTCGGATTTTTGTTTCTCAACTTTGATCATCGGAATCACAAGATGTCTACTAATGTTGTATAACTTGTTTACTAAGCTTTTAAGTAAATGTTCCGTTTCAAAAACAAACTCTACGTAGAAACTTCAAACGCAAAAAGTCATGAAATAAGATATGACCGGAATGGTAAAATACGTCTATGATTGAAAAATCACGTAATTCCGGTAAAGTCTCGGTGCCGATAGTTGCGATTAATATAATTTAGGGGTTTGACTTACGGGATTGACCGTCCGGATGAAGCCCTTAAATTTATCGGATCAAGCCGAATTTTTTACCATAGACATATTTCACTATATTGATGATATCTGAAGGTCGTATTTTTGTTTGTGAATTTTGATGACCGGAATCACAACATGCCTACTATTTACCATTATTTATCCATATGGGGAGCCCTATCATCGATGGATAAATGTCTCAAAATTTTTAGATGGACAGTTGCGTCTAATCATGGTGAGAGTTTGTTGCGTTGAAGGTTCGACCAAAATACCTCATATAGGTGTAGATATGGACATTTTCGTGTCTTAAGTGTTTAGAAAAACTCCATTTTGAAGCCTTAAACGAACTCGGATGGCCAAAAAAACTCATATGTCATAACATAAACAATGAGTTTGAATCGTAGGGCCGTTCGGCTTCTAGATTGGTATCACAATAGTCAATCGGACACCGAAATATCCGTAGTGCAATTTTGTAACTAAAAGGTACTTTAGCCGACGAAATACCCTAATTTTGTCTGCTAAACTTTTCAAATTTCGTCGACTAAAGTTCACAGACTATAGCCGACGAAAAAATTAGTTTAGCCGACGAAAAATTATTTCGTCGGGCTGTTTTTGGTTATTTCATCGGCTAAATTTTTTTTTTTTTTTTCTGGTAGTGTAATTTTGGACAAATTTCGACGACACCCAACAATTTCGACAACACCTAAACTTTTTCTCCCTTTTTTTCAAATGAGCTGCTGTCTAGATCTGAAAATATAAGGACTTTTAGCAGACAAAACTATATATTTTGCCGGCTAAACTTTAAAAATTTCGTCGGCTATAGTTTACAGACTAGCCGACGAAAAAACATTTCGTCGGCTAAAAATCCATTTTAGCCGACGAAAATTTAACTTAGCCAATGAAAAAAAAATTTCGGCCTGTTTTTTTTTAAATTTTCGTCGGCTATAATGTTTATTCTGGTAATGTAATTATGATTTGAGATATAATTACTGCTGTTTTGCGGCAGTCAAATTTGAAATTCTCCCCCTTTGGACTTTGATTCTCCTAGTTTAACCAGGATTCTTCAACTGTAATTTTCCAGTCTTCTTTTGGTTTTTCTAGGATGAATAGAATGTCATATACACAGAAGCCATCTACTTCACCAATTTGGATCTCACTAACACCAATGAGTAATCGATAACAACAATCATTTTTTTCATTAAAAAAATAAAAATTCTCTATCTATGAAAGTTTTTAAGTATAAGTGCTACTCAAACTACACAAGATGAATGACTGATGAATTAGAATGACTGATGAATTAGAATGACAATAGTGCAGGAACCATATTAAGATGTTAATATGTACGTGAGCTTAGGTTTGATTGGTTAAGGTGTTTAACTAATAACTTTGAGGTCACGGGTTCAAACCTCATTAGACATATTTAGGGTGTGTAAGTCATTTATAAAAAGTTTTTAATAAAACATATTAACAGGCGCGGATGCAGGTAGTGGGTCGGTGGGGCTCAAGCCCAACCAAAAATTTTGGGTTAAAAAAAAATTAAGTATATATGACATATTTTTTCTGGCTCAGTGTGTTCAAGCCCAACCGTTGCTCTTCAGTCTTCATTGTGTTCTCTCTTCGTCGATCTGCAACTGCAAGGTTTCTCTCTGGCTCAGTGGCTCTCTACCTCTCCCCATCAAGTTCAGATCGGCGCCTCGGCGGGCGGGCCGGCGGGCGACTATACTGTGGCACCTCTGTAGTCTGCAACATATCGTTGTCGTCTCAATCTCTCAGACACGGAGACACCTCTGCACCAGAGCATCCAGATCGGCAGATCGCCACCGCCGAGCGCACTGCGCAGAGTAAGTTTTCTAATTCCTCATATCCCGATTCAAATTTCTCATTTCCGATTCGGCCATATCCCGATTCAAACTTTTGATCTGCAGAATACACACCTGATAATCCAAAGATAACAACAGTGTTGTCACCATGTCCACCTTGCTTGCACATATGAATGGTTGGAGAGAAAGGTAACCAATTTCTGTAGCTAGCTTCATACTGTTTATAACATGATATTTATAGAACTTCCTTCGAATTGATTACTATATGAAATCATATATGGCTCAATCCAAAGGAGAAAATTGAATCATGAAACTCTGGTCTTGTCGCATACTAAATAAAGTTTGAAAAGGATTCCAAATAAGAACTTAGGCATGAAGATTTGAAATTAATTTACAGAGAGTATTAGCCAATGTACTGGGATCTGAAATGTTCTTCTCTAGATCTCGTTCGATCTCTCCCTGCCCAGATCGTTACTGATCTCCTCCAACCCAAGTCCCCTTGATCTTTTTCCCTTTCCACCAACCCAATTTTATAAATCTATCTAGTTTTGTCAAGATCGAACTCCTCACCGGAAAAAAAAAACCAAAAACTCTGTTGTTTTTATGCTATCTCCAAATTCCCCCTTTTGTTTGTATCCCAGTACAAATCAGATTCATTTTCTTCTAAACTTCATCCCACAGTCCAAATAAGATCTTACTCGAAAAGTTTAATACCGAGTTTCATCCAGAGCCCCATGGATGAACCGAAACAACTTGAAGGAGTAGAGGATCAACCGAAACAACCTGGGTTTTGAATCCCCTTGTCCTTGTTTTTTCATCTGTTTATCATCATATAATGTTTAATTATTACTGTTATTTGTTTAAAATCCCCTTGCCCTTGTTTAGAATCCGAGTCGAGATTCTTCACATTTTTTCTTTCTTTGGTTAAAAATTTCAAGCCCACCTAAGATCGTAATCCTGGATCCGCATATTAAGATTAGTTTTGGTAATTTTAATAAAATTAATGATCTCTCTCACCGTCCTTTATTTATGAAGGTATTACTTTGAGACTTGTGATGGACAATCTGAGTTTGTTGGGTAAATGATCTCTCGGGCAACTTCTAATTTGCGAATTTGAACAATAGTCTCTGCTCATCAATCTTTAAAGGGTAAATTGGGAAAATACAACACAATATTCAAAGGCCGAGTATGGTACATTTAGCAACATCTTCTTTTTTGAACTCTCACTCTCTCCTACCTAGAATCCTACAGTCCACCACCAACGCAACCACACCCATCACCAAAAACCTAATCCAATAACTTACTCTAATCCCTATAATCTCAAGGCCCGCAACCCTAGCCACCTCTTTGGCGTCCTTGAAAAGCAAATAATTATGAAAGTTTTTGTCTACACCGCGACGACGTGATACATCCACGGCAGTTGCATAACCAAGAATTTAGGTCGATAGGGGCAGATGAAATAATAACATACAATTTTAAAAAAAATCAAATGTAGTTTTTATATTTTACTTTGATAATTGTTCTTAACATGATTTCATATTTGAAATCGTCGCATTGATAGTTTCATTCTCTATACTTATGAAAATATTCTTCTCGATGAAGAAGTTAAGTATTTATAAATTTGTCACCCATTTGACTCCATAACTGATTTTTCATAATGTTCACATATAGCCAAAATATATTGTTCAAAGCAGAAATATCCTCTTTACGCTTACAGTTGCAACCAGAAGGAATTGTATTCTAGAACTAAAATTTAGATCTATATGTAAACCTATTACTAAAATGAATGAAAAAAAAATATATTAATAAACTCTAATGTTTAATACCACAAAAATAGGATATAATAAATAATAAAATAAAGACTTATTTCGGAAAAGATAAAAGGATGACCACCATGTAAGAGAGAAATATGTGCTCCCTCTATGTTCTAATGTAAATATTAAATAATTTTTTATATATAATTTTTTTTTCTAAAATGATTAGTAAGGCTTTAGTTATGTTAATATAATATATTTAGATGGATTTTTTTTAAATGTTGAATAGGACCCGTGCACCCACAATAGCTACTTGTCCCTCCACCTTTGCATACTCTTCGTGGAGTCCGCCATCGAAATCCCTTGGCCACACAAAGAATTGCAGGCCCGCTTTACTACATATGGATGCAAATTAACATGAATTTGTTTCCATTTTAGATAACCCATCGAATCTACATTAATGTTGATGCTGCCTTCAACTTGACTAATGGAGAGGCAGGGATTGAAGGCTTATATCAGGGTCTATGTGTAGGAACCTGTTGGTGCAGAAAATTTTTGGATTAGAGATTCTCTCACTAATAATTTGAACTAGGACGGAAGTCATCTATGAATGCTCATTCGTCCGCTACACCAGCTGGGGTGGTACCTACAAAAGGCAATCCTACATCCAAGTCAGTGTGTGTCAAAGATGAGTCAACTAATTCAAACTAGAATCCCAAGTATTACCTGAGTTCATGTCCCTTTTATATAGGTGCAAGCTGAATTATTACATTACCTAACCACCACTACCCTTTATGCCTGAAATCATTACTGTATTGATTGTAACATTTATCTCGTTGTCGGTTACTGCTGAATTGATGACGTGTCTTTAACCTCTGCAACCGTCGTAACGATCAAAATTGTTTGTACCTGTTGTAGTAACTGTTGGCATTGAACACTATATTCAATTTTATTAATAGCTGCACTCAACCCTGTATCATTAGGTGATCATTCACTTTGTCAGGAATCCTAGAGAGCACTATTTCTAACCCTCACAATGCCCCTAAATTTTCCTTTTTGGGGATTAAACCTATTACAGAATTTCCAAAAAGGCAAAATTCATAAACTTTGCTTCTAAACATCACGAATTCAATTAATCTGCATAGTGGAGATTGATTTCCTCATTTTAACGGATGAATATCATAATATTCGCGATTACAGATTTGCGATCGCGAGACTTGCAATTGTGACTTGCGGTCGCGACTTGCGATTATGATTCGCGGTCGCAACTTGCCATTGTGACTTGCGGTCGCGGTCTCACCGATACCGTGATCGCAAGGGCGTCGAAGTGTTTCACTGCAACCGCGCTCGCAAGGGCGTCGAATTTTTACCACTTGCGCCGTAATTGTGGTCGCAAGGGTTTAGAATATCATCTACCGCTTGCACCGTTGCAGCTGCAATGGCATCAAATATCATTTACCGCTTGCAACGCAACCGCGGCTGTAAGGGCGTCGAATGTTTACCGCTTGGGTCGCGAATGCGGTCGTAAGGGAGTCAAATTTCATCTACCGCTTGCACCGCCACCACGGCTGCAAGGGCGTCAAATATCATTTACCGCTTGCACCGCGACCGCGGCTGCAAGGGGGTTGAATTATCTTGCGTTTATAATGCTTTTTCCTGCCATTGCTTGTAAAATTATGCTTGCTTCATAGAACTCATTATTGCAACACTTAAACGATTAGTCATTTCGCATTAAAAATCACAAAAATTGCATTTTACTATTATCATAGTTATGATCTCAATTTATTTTCATGCAAGGCTTCATTTTCATGATCGTGATTTACGTCGAATAAGTGACTCAGCTAATTGTCAATTAAAGGCGTTGAATACATTACCTCTCACATAATCACCCTGATCTCTAGCACAAGGAGAAAAACAATTTTCAACTTTAAACAACAATTGTTTGACCACAAGTTATGTCTCATGGGTGATTTCTCAATTCAATACCTCACATATTCGCGTCCAACTCAAGCTTGTATCATGCCTACGCCTATGATTGCCTTTGTACTCATGCTTGCGGCTTTCAGGCTCACACTCGACCCCACAACATTCGTGCTCGGCACTGCGGCATCCGCGCCGCCAGTCGTCTCTGCAGCATTCGCGTTCTAGCTCGCCTTTGCAGCATTCCAGCTCTCTCTCATCTTCTGGGTGTGCTCCGTCATTTTCCTGTTCTGCGCTTCAACCCCACGTTGTGTGTTGCCCCCTTGCACTGTATGCCTACACACACCTTTCTCCTTATGTCGCACCTGCATCGTGCCTTGCTCTTTAATTCGTGGTATCATAGGCGAATGATATGACTTTGATCCCTTTTTCCTTCACAAGTTTCACCTCATTGAGTTACTCTAGCTCCCACCGCACTCATCGTGTTTTAACTTCAGAAGAACGTTCAAATATCTAACTATTTTGATTTGTTAAAGGTCTCCGTCATCACCCAATCCTAGCGTCAAGAACGAGATATCTTCACGTACAACTCTCACCATAACCTTTTAGGAAAAGGTGTTTCTTACAGACAATGTCAATTGTTGGTGCAGAAAATTTCTAGATTAGAGATTCTCTCACCAATAATACGAACTAGGACAAATTAGAGATTCCCACAATGCCCTAGTTCGGATTTCTTACATTCGGTCTGAAATGAGGGTCATGCCCTTTGATTTCTTACATTCGGTCTCAAAGTCTTCAATCAACTAGTTCTCAACTTAAAAGTCTTCAATTATTTCTGCTGAATGTAATGATTTTTAATCGAAGTGTTTTTATTTCCCTAACAAAAAAGATATTACAACATGAAAAAGTATCTCTAACACAAGTACAACACATATGTTATGCAAGGAAAATAAATATGTATTCTTTATTTATATATAT
Organism: Comarum palustre; assembly: GCA_951800085.1. Taxonomy (NCBI): domain Eukaryota; kingdom Viridiplantae; phylum Streptophyta; class Magnoliopsida; order Rosales; family Rosaceae; genus Comarum; species Comarum palustre. Next base: position 15,332,706 of record OX637572.1, on the reverse strand, counting down.
GTACACTTTGCAATGTCAGCATCCCTCTTTTACGAATTTGGTTATTCCCAGCTTTGCAAGATTTTTGTAGCCCCAACTATGCCAGCTTTCTCCTCTTCCTTTCTTTTAAAGATGTTGTTTTTGATATGCTTGTTCATATATATACTTGATTTTGATATGCTTGATCTTGTTTGTTTTCTTACTTTCAACTTCGTCTTATCTCTGTTCTGTGTACACATCATTAAAAAATTTGTTGTCCCAAGTGTTCATAATGGAGTTGCCTATGTTTTGGCAATGTATTGTAATTGAGTATGCAATAGCTGGAGTTCAAGCTGCCAATACTGCAAAAATGAGGTAAATTTGCAAAATGGTCTTTGATCCTAAATGTTCTTCTAAAGTTGGAAATTAAGGTTCTGTGGTAACTGCTGAGGCTTCTTTTGAAACTTGCAGATGTATAGCTGTTATCACTCAATATCAGAAGAGGCTCTAAATAAAGCTGTATCCATCATTCGAAATTATATACGAGAAAGTTGACTTTGTGTATAATGGTGAAGCTACAGTACTACACCAACTGAATTTCTCTAGCTTAGTTGTGTATAGGAAAAACATATATACTAGTGGAAACTTCAATTATCTCTTGTTTTTGTATAAGTTGGAAATAAATACAAGAGTTGGTTCTGATATACAGTTGTGTTTTTACACGGTTGTGATCTGATATGAACAAATATGTTCCAAAATACAAACTTGATCTGATCTGAACAAAGATGTTACAAAATACAAAGTGAGTTATGATCTGATCTGAATAAGCATGTTCATGTATACAAACTTGGGGCTACTCTGACATGAACAAACATGTCCCAAAATACCAACTTCATCTTATCTGAACAAACATGTTCCAAACAGCAAAATACATCAGATCTGAACTGTCCTCTACTACCTTGTACAGAAAATTTGTACATCTTTACATAATGATGATTAATTCATAGAAACAACAGTCAATAGTCCTTGCATCTTATTCTGCAAAACAAGGATTGTAGACATCCGATGATCAGTTTTTAAAAAAATTAAATTAATTAAATATCAACCATATAAACAGCAATAGGCTTATCTGCAAAACAAAGAATAGAATAAGCTGATCAGTTAAAAAAATCCAGATCCGGTTGCAACAGTAACTTAATCATCAGGCAAACAAAAATAAGAACAGCTGTCTAAGACATTAAGCATGCCAAACAGCCCCCAACTTTGACAACTGATCGAGGGCGAGTCGAACCAGACCGAGGGCGTCTCGTTTGATGGGTTCTTTGTTGGGTCGCGCGCGCGAGTTCGGGGCGGAGTGATCGAGCGAGAGAAGGAGAGCTTGGGGTGGTGGAGACGGCGGCGAGCGTGAGGCGGCAGAGAGGAGATCGAGAGAGAAGGAGAGGAGATCGAGAGAGAGCGAGAGAAGGACTGAGATTTTGTATCGACTGAGATTAGATCGACTCTGTCCATTTTGATTAAATGGAATGGACGGGTGAGATCACTCTCGTCCGTGGAATAAGTAAAGTGCGGATATCCGCTTTGGAACGGTTCTGTATATATATATATATATATATATATATATATATATATATATATATATATAACGGTTCTTTATATATATATATATATAAAGAATACACATTCATTTTCTTGCATGACGGATGATTAAATGAATTTAGATGCTATATATAAAGAATACATACATCCCATCTAAATTCATTTAATCATCGATCGCAAGTTAATGATAACATGAAATTGCATCTCTAACACAAGTACATATAACATATGTAGGTACACGCAACTTAATACCGAAGACTTCATAAAATAGTTTGAAATCCAACTTTAAAATTAATTGGCAATAGAGAGAGTATCTCAAACCCTTATAAATCACATACAATGCCCATTTTTCAAGATGTGGGATTGATATCTCAACATGCCCCCGCATGTGTGGCAAATTTTCAAGCGTAACACGTGGACAATATTTTGGGTTGACATGGAGTTTGTGCGGTCTTTGGGCTTCAAACGTGGACGTGGATAACCCGCTCTGATATCATGATAAAATAGTTTGAGGTTCAACTCCAAAATCATTTAATAATAGAGAGAGTAACCCAAACACTTATAAACTCTATGTGAGATTGATATCTCAACAAGACTACTCTCATAAAAACTTTTGCTCTCATGATGAGATTATTTGATCACATATAGAAACAACATATACGAAACATGCATGCATAGGATGATAGGATCCAGAACAGTGACAATTTCCAAGAGCCGAAATGTTTCCAGCACCACCGCATCCCGAGTGCCTTATTACTGCAAAGCATGTAGTTTAGTTCGATACGTACGAAATCTCAATTTCCAACAGTTACCATAGCGGATTGCCGATCAATTAATGATGTGCAAAGCAAATGCAAATACGCATGTGATCGCAGAGAGCGAGGTAGTCCCATACCTGCAGCATGTAGCTAATATCACAAGATACACAGTTCAATTCTCAAACATATAAAATATGAGAATTTTCATACACATAATGCCTGGGCTAAAGCCAATCAAGAACTTAGGTCCTCCTAACTATAAGGGCCTTAAAAAATATTATATAACCCATAATATACGAATGTAAAAAATAAAAAAAATCTACGAAAACTTAAAATGGTAGAAATTTTTAAAGGGTAAATACCCTTCATGGTACTTGATGTATAATCAATTAGACAAATAGGTACCTGATGTTTAAAAGATGACAGTTTAATATCTCATGTTTTGCTCGGTTAGATAGTTTGATGTTTCCATTAACTTTTCTGTTAAATATGAGGGTAAAATAGATATTTAGGTCTTATTTATCAATATACACATAAAAAATTTGTTATGTGGATTCATGTGTACTAGATCTGAATATATATATATATATATATATATATATATATAGATGAACACTTATTAGTAAGTGTTTAGATTAATTATACCACCTAAATTCTTAAATATAAAATTCAGTCATGTTTCAAACAAAACATAAATTCATATTTATGTAGATAAATATATACCTAAATTATATATATATATATATATATATATATTTTTTTTTTTTAACATAAAATAAAATTATGTCTTATTTTATCAAATTAACCAAAAACATTAATTCATGTGTATACTCTCCAAAACCTAGAAAATAATAAAGACCTAAGAATAATTATCATTTAACCACACAAATTAATATTTTTATACCTAATTTTATAAATAGGACCTAAATGACGATTTACCCTCATATTTAAAAGAAAAGTTAACGAAAGTATCAAACTGTCTAATTAAGCATAACTTGAGATATCTAAGTGTCATCTTTTAAACATCAGGTACTGTTTCCGGGTGGCTCGCGGCCCCTTTAGCGGGTGGCACGGCTCCAGAAATAGCGAACTTCCTTGTATTCCGAATTTTCCTGTGTAAAGAATAAACACGTCAAAGAGGCGTCCCTGGGTTTACCGAGGGAAGCCACTCCGATGCTTAAATCAGACACTGTCAATTAAGCAGAAAACTCAAGAATAGTTAAGAAGTTGCGCGTCCTCTTACCGGGAGGCCCACGCCGGTATTTATAGTAGCATTAAAGGCAGCATGCTTTGTCCTTTTCCAATGTGGGAACAGCTTCCCTTGCTTTTGTTTAGCTTTACGGCGAAATGGCTCTGTTAAAGGACCCAGAGTGGCTTCTCAAATTTAACTGGGCTTTCACCCTATAAACAACAATTCAAGCACAATAAACAATGCATATTTAATAATTGACCAGACATTTGGAGGTACTTTCTTGAGTTGTAACCCGGTAAAGGTGAAATATTAGGTTCCACCTATAAACAGGTACCTAATTGTCCTATTGGTGATACATCAGGAACCATATGAGGTATTTACCTATTTTAAGTCTCTTGCTTCAATAAGCTTGAAGAAAATTGTTAGCATTGAAATTGAGTTTGTTCGTTTGAATACTAATATGAAATGGTAGATCATTGTAATTTTATGGTTCAGCTTGTAGAAAATTGTTAGTATTAAAAATGAGTTTGTTCGTTTGAATACTAATATGAAATGGTAGATCATTGCAATTTTATGGTTCAGCTTGTAGAAAATTATTAGTATTGAAAATTAGTTTGTTCGTTTGAATACTAATATGAAATGGTAGATCATTGCAATTTTATTGTTCAACTTGTAGAAAATTGTTAGAATTGAAAATAAGTTTGTTCGATTGAATATTAATGCATTGATAATCGTCTTCGTATGCCACTACACATAATTTATTTTAAAGATCGATGCCTTAATTTGGTTTTTTGCTTTGGGCCCTTGAAATCTCAAGGCCAGCCCTGAGATAGACATCAAAAATGTATTAATTATAACACGTATTATATCCTATTTCTTTTCTAAATTTTACACAATTGTCACCATTCAATTATAACATATAAACACCTACTTGATATTGTTTTAAATAAGTTGATTATGATTTTTTTTCTTTCTAAAACTAACATTTTTTCAATAATTTTTCAATAATTATGCAATTTGCTTTATTTTTATGAAAATATCAGATAGGTGAAATGCTGTATTTCTTCATTTTGTAATCTATACATAACCTAGAATATAATATAAATAAGATATCTAATTATTAAAAAATGAAGAAATTATAAACCCTAAACCATATACGCTATAGTCTAAACCTTAAAATGAAGAAAACTATTAATCATAGACATATGCTTTATATGATATTTTTGTTTATGTAGAATGATAGTAAAATAAAAAATATATATTTATAAATTTATCTTAAAAGATGACTGGTAATTTAAATTAATTTTCTCTACACGACAACATAATAATTACCTCGACCACAAATGCCGAGCGAGCACACATTATTCCAGCGACAACTGTGACCGGATATTCCATAGATATCAACATGACAATCATTGCAGATTCATAGCCTCATGTTTGTAGTCTAACTTATTCATGATTGATTAAAAAGTGGGGTTTAATTCCAGTCCAATACATGTTTTCTGGTACTTTTCATCATTTCGAAGCTCCATTTTATATTTGTAATGGCAATCCATCCTTTTATAACTTGAACAGTGTCGTATTCATTGGACGGGAGATCTTCCTTCGTATCCGGGCCAAACAGAGATGTCGGTTTATATGTCTTACTGGAAATCTTCATGTTGAGGGATTTTTTCCATCCATCCCTTTCTGTCAGAATCCAAAAGGACACCAGCAGCCAGCAGACTTATCTGCAGTTACATCCCTTCACACAGCCTTAGGGATTAATTCATTTTAATATTTTTTGATGAATTTGCAATTATTTATGTTTTGCCCTTTGGGCGATTTTTTTATTTTTTAAAAATTATTAGCTTTGCTTGCCTGATCTAGATCTTTTGTTTCACACCCACAATATTTCTTGGACAAATATGAGTTGTCCCCATGAACATGAACCCCAATTGTCATATGGAAGATCATGAGTAGCTTGCATTAGCAAGTTTATATTCGTACCAAAAGAACGATTTATTTATGCCCCTATACTAAACCATTTACACTCACTACTCCGTTTGATCATTTGGAGGATCATGAAGCTTAATGGATGAAAGTGCCTTGTTGTAGAGTTTTCCTTTTATACCAAGGTACTCTTTCCAAGCGACCGGGCGGTAAAGAGAAGGTTTACTTGATGTGACCAATTTTGACTGCGGCGAGATTTGGACGTTACCCGGTGGCCCATATAGGTAAGCAACTGATAGACGTTGTTGACTTTTGTTGACTATTGCCCGGTGAAGGACATTGTGGTACTCCCCGTTGGACAAGATATGAATGAGGTCGCCGATGATGACCACCAGAGCTCCGGCTACGGGAGGAACAGTGAGCCACCCGGCGCCCTCATGAAGAACTTGCAGGCCACTTATGTTGGACTGGTGGATGATTGTGAGGAGGGTTGAATCAGTATGCTCGGCCAGACCCATGGCCCGACTAGGATCCGGACAAGCCGGGTAGGAATTGAATTGTAGGGCGTTGGATGCATCTTCAAAGTTACCTTTTGGGCCGGCCCAAATGATGTCTTCCTTGGGTATGCCTAATGATCCAAATATTAGCCACATCAGCCTCCCGGCTAGCTTCTTCATCCCTGTCTCGTAGTCTTCTACCATACAACTGGGAGAAAAGGGAGAAGCTTCAACACTGGTAGCAAGTTGTTGCTATAGGACGGCTCAGGTGCGGGAGTCAAATACGGCATAAACGGACGTGGTCCGTTAGATCATAAGTGAAATGATCGAGCAGATAAAATACCTGTGATCTAACAGATCGGATTATTTCACTTAAGACCTAACGGACCACGTCTGTTTGTCCCGTTTTATTCTGCATTTCACCTGAGCTGGACTGTGCTAGTATGATGGATATTTGAATACATAAACAGTAGATTGATATGTCTTTTCGACATTATCAGACCAAATCTTCTACGTGGGTCCTTTACCAGGCCTGCTCAGGCGCGGGATAGCCGTGCGGGACGAAACGGCGACAGCCGTCTGATATTTAATGATTTGATCTTGTCCGTTTAAGTCTGTTTTATCCTGTCCGTTCGATCAATTCATTAAAGATCGGACGGCTGTCGCCGTTTCGTCCCGTTTTGTCCTGCACGGCTATCCCGCGCTTGAGAAAACCTACCTCCTTTACTTAGTTAACATATAATCTATGATAAATTGCCATTAGCATAATGGCTATAGTACTTTCACCACCCAAAACAATCGAAGTCTTAAAAAAATAATGACAGCAAAAATAATAAGAATGAGCTAGATTATTCGTTCTACTGGTACTGTGACCCAGTAACCGTACCAGAATTTGTCGTAATCTTGGGGCCAGAGTTGTCGAAAATGTTCAAGTGGTGAGCCAACCAGGGTGAAGCCCTCCGACCACATGAGTTTTTGAAAAAACGAAGATATCCGATGGATACCGTAACCAGAAACTCCGTCCGCCGATCGAGCGGCTTTGAGCTTCTGCTGGACTGGCAGAGAGAAGAGGCTTCGACAAGTTAATTCGATATCATGAACAAGCTGCTGTGGGATTCCATGGTTTGTGACTTGGAACACACCCCATGTTTTACATGCATGTCCTATGAGTTTCATGACATTTGGGTCATTTAGATCGATGACCGGAACACACAGATCAGAGCCGAATGACGAGTCTAGAGATGGGAACTCGTCGAGTTGATTGGTCCATGCATATGAGTCTGGTAATTCGTGCAGTGAGATGAAGTCTGCAGGGTATTGTTTATGGGGTTGGGATTGAAAGGTATCGGAGATTCTTACAGGCATCGTGTGAGAATGTTGATGTGCTGTTAAGAAACTCGATCAAGTGGAACAGAACGGAGAAATTTTGAGAACTCGGTGCAGCTAGAAAAGCTTATATGTGATCAGAGAGAGAGAGAGATTGAGAGAGAGACAGGGAGAGATCGGGTTTGATTGGAAGCATAATGCAGTATATAGAGTGTGTGTGTGTATATATAGGTAGAGATGGCGGACAAGATTGTGACAAGTTGCCTCAAACACCCTCTCCCTCCACCTCAATCAAATTAACTCTTTACTCTCGGCATGGTTTGTATTTGCTCTCTCAAACTTTTCGTGTTAATCCTCCATCTGTTTCATGTGAGAGAGTTGTGTTGGAGGCGGTATAGCCGTTTTAAATCTGTTTTGTTAAGAGACAAAAAAATTTCATTTTACTTGTTATTAATTAGCTTCCATTATGGGAAATTTCTGCTGTACAGGTCGCTAAAACATACGACCGGCTTTTTTGGGTCTCTCGATCCCCTGTTGCTGCCCATCTAACGGCTGAAAAATCGACGCATTAGATGCCGCGCAGTATACCAGATTTTTTTGGGTCTCTCGATCCCCTGTTGCTGCTCATCTAACGGCTGAAAAACCGACGCATGAGATGCCGCGCGGTATAGTAGATAGATCCTTTGTTATGATCATATCAATATATCTCTTATAATATATAAGCATCACTATGGAAGAAGATACAGTCCTGTTCAAAAAAGAGGAAAAAGATACTGAACTGAAATAAAATTGGAGAAAATGTTATAATATTAGTGTGTTATTGAGCAAGAAGATAAAACGATAGATAGCATGTTATAATATTAGTGTGCAACCTCTATTGACAAGCTTGCTAGCATTGTAAATAAGGTCTGTAATTAAATAAGAAAAGATAGACCTATAATTTTTATTAATTAATTAGAAAAAGAATTGGAGAAAATGTTATAATATTAGCGTGTTACGTCAATGAACAAGAACATAAAACGAAATGGAACATCAATTGTCCTCTACGATTAGTACAAACTACAAACAATAGAATAACTCAATAAGAGAATTAAGAGGCATCCACTAACTCATTTTGAGATGAAATTATTTTGTTTTCAAGGCTGAGAATTCGTCTCCCAACAAGATTAGAGACGAAACAGTTTTGTGACTAAAACCGTCTCCTAAAATTTGTCCCTAAATGTTTTAGGCAACGACCAACAAATCTGTGCTCACCTAACTATTTTGGAGATGAAACAAAACTTATCCCAAAACCGTTGAATTTTCATCTCCCATTCTTTTTGAATATTAGAAGAATGGAGGGAAAGTCAATTGAATTGACACCCATCAAATTAACAGGGGAGGAACATACTTTGTCTCCTTTTCTTCTAACATTTTAATTAATTTTTAATTCAATTTTAATTTTTAATATATTATTAAATTATATTATATGAGACGACAAATATAAGGGTTGTTGTCAATTATCAAATAGAACTTTTTTCTGTAAATAAAAATTTGTAACTGTCATCTAACTATAATATGGTAAAACTGCACCCAAACATCATCTCTTCTTTCTAATCCAACTAACATCAACAAATTGAGCACTTTCACAATATGTTTCGTAAGTCTGACAAGATATCAATGACATGAGTAACTCTGATTGAATCTACCATACAATATAGACCTTTCGTCTACAAAATATTTAGAGCTAGGCTTAGCTGATACAAGTCCTAAGTTCCACATTTTCAAAGGAAGAAATACATATCATGAAATATATATATATATATATATATATATATATATATAGACACACACACACACATCCACCTCTTGAATCCAAATGATCAGCAGACATCAGTACTACAGCTACTTGCAGATCTTTTGTATCAACGCAACTGCTAGTGGTACTTCACCATTAAGCCACATTCACTCACACTGCTATCCAATACTCTCTCAAATGTTGGATACAGGCAGCTGATAAATATAAACCTTGAAACCAATAAAAGATTATGAAATTCAGAATCGGTATCTTATCGCTTTCTCCCAAATACAATGTACGAGCAAGAAATAGATGCAAGTTACAAATAAATACAAATCTAAACTGAGCCTAAGTCCATTAGTTTTACAATTGGAACAAGATGATTACCATTTGTTGCAGTACCTTCACCTGCTTCTCAAGCTTTTTTTCCAATTCATTGTTTTCTATTGACGGTTTTCCTTTTCTCTGTGACAATAGCTAGTCAATCATGAATGTGTAATTGAGAATTCTCAAATACTTTCTCTTCCCTTATTCTCTCTGACTTGGTATCAGAGCAGAGATCCAATTTGGGCTATCTCTTTGTGATATTTTTGTTCCGATGTGCGACTTTCGTCGATTAATAAAGTTTATTTGGTTTGAATTGGTTCGAAGTTCCTCGGTGATCTTGTTAGTTTCAGATTCTATCACTTTTTTGGTTCATTGGTGTTTTATCCTGCGTTTACTAGTTCACATCTTCTCTTGTTGTTATGTTGGGTTCTAAAACAATAAAAGAATTTGATTTGGGCACCACCACAAGGTTCCAGACTTTGTTCCTGATTAGATTTTGGGGTAATTTAGAATCAGTACTGCTACATTACCAGACCATACCAGCGTCTTCCTTCAGCTGACCACCGTCGGCAGTCCCGTCAATCGGATCCGACCAAACTGTCGATCAGTTCTCTAGAGACCTCGAACCCAACTCGATTCTGTTTTTTCCTCATCGTGACATCGAGACCTCTAGGCCTTCAGTCCGTTTTTTTCGGCGACGTTCCTCCAGCTAGTCTCCTCCAATACCGGCAGTTTGTTTCATGGAAGAGAGAAAAAAATCGGTTTGTTTCACATAAGAGAGACAGGAGAAAATAAAAATTTAGTATTTGTGGTTTGTTTGATTGGCGCGGTGAGCTGCCGGACAGGAACACAAGATCGAAGTAGAACCCTAGTTTCTAATAGAGGCGTGGCGCGTTCTAGAGTACTTTACTTCCCTTATACATTACCATATCTTCCACATTGATATACCTTTTTTTCTTTATAAGTATTAATAATGGAACTAATCTTTCACATATTAGAACGTTAATTTGTGGTTTTTCCTTCAAAAAAAAGAAAAGAAAGAACACAAGTAAAATAGAAATAATCATTAACTTCTGCCAAATTTCATCAAAAAAATCTTTACTCAGTAGAATTAGGGACCACTACCAGCATAAACATTATAGCCGACGAAAAAAAATTGTCGGCTAAGTTAAATTTTCGTCTACTAAAGTGGACTTTTTGCCGACGAAATATTTTTTTCGTTGGCTATAGTCTGTAAACTATAGCCGATGAAATTATAAAAGTTTAGTTGACGAAATTATTTATTTCGTCAGCGAAAAGTTCTTATATTTGCAGATCTAGACAGCAGCTCATTTGAAAAAAAAATGAAAGAAAAAGTTTGGGTGTTGTCGAAATTGTTGGATGTCGTCGAAATCTGTTCAAAATTAGTTTGTGGAGCTATATATAGGTACGTATATGTGTATATATCTTGATTTTGAGTTGATTTAAGAGTTTTATTTAAGTTATATAATATTGATTTTGAGTTTTAATTTGAGTTGAATTATTAGATTTTGAGTGTGATTGAGTTGATCGATTTTGATTTGATAATATATATGAAGTTGTTGTTATTAATAAGTAGTAGCATATATATATATATATATTATAATATTGGGTTATATATTAATTATAATATTGGGTTGATGCATAGTATAAATTAATTAATATGTTGATTATGATTGATATTAATTGATATATAATATTGTTATGTAATTAGTAATTAGTATATATATATATATATATATATATATGCATGTATGTATATATATATATATGTGTGTGTTAATTATTAATTTATTATTAATTAATTGTTGTAGAATACTAAATGATTTGAAAATTTAATTAATTATAATTATACAAATATATTTTGTTATCTTTTTAGGATATGGATAAAAATTGGATTTCACTTCCAAAATGACACAAAATATATGATAAAGAAGTTATTAGTTTTATTAAATATGTACTGGCTGATGCTAATGCGAATACTACTTTCTATTATCCGTGCACTACATGTCAGTGTCGCAACGATATGCATCGATTTGAGATTGACAAAGTTTGACAGCACATGAAGAGTAACGGGTTTTGGGAGAAATACACACGTTGGATATATCACGATAAAACATCATCAGGGGGTCCGCATAATCATGGGTATTTTTCTGAGACGGGCAGTACATCCAACGATCCAACAACGACATTTATCAACGATATGTTTCCTAATGAGAACGGTGTATGCTCTGAAGGACATTATATGCCTGAACAGGTGCAGCCATTCCCTAGAGTTTTCAACACAACTAGTATTGACAAGTACAACAAACTACTTGCTTTCCAACAGACCCATGTGTACCCCGGTTGTCAGAAAACGGTTCTTGAAAGTGTGATAAACATTATGAAGATTAGAGTTAAGACAAAATCGATTGTGAATGCTGTTAATGATTATCTACAGTACACTGCTTCGATTCTGCCCCACGATCATTGTCTTCCTACCACTCATCATAAGGTCTGATGTATCCTGAAAGATCATGGGTTTTCCTACATCAAGATTCATGCATGCAGATATGATTGTGTTCTCTTCTGGGGTAAAGAACCAGAAGGGAATGACCTTGGTGGCCTTGACGCATGTCCGGTATGTCAGAGTCGCAGGTATAAGCTAACTCCTACAGATAATAGGAAACCTGTGAAGGTACTTCGGTATTTCCCGTTAAGGGATAGGTTAGAGCGGTTGTACATGTCATCACACACGGCCAAAGCTATGAGATGGCATGCTGATTGGGAATTGCATGGTGAAAATACCCTTATACACCCTGCTGACGGGGAGGCTTGGAAGCATATAGACCGTGAGTTTCCTCATTTTGCGTCAGAGGTCAGAAATGTGAGGCTCGGGCTGTCATTCGACGGATTCAATCCTTTTGATAACATGAGTCTTCAATACAGTGTATGACCAGTGATTTTGGTAGGGGTGGGCAAATTCGGACCGGACCGGTTTTGAGCCCAAACCGTATCCGATCCGAATCAATCGGATTTGTAAAATCTCCATCCGAATCCGAAACCGAAATCTGGGTCATCCGAATTTCGGGTCATCCGAAAACCGGATCGGATCGGATCGGTTTCGGATTTCACCCGAATTTGGAGAATTTCACTTTCAGTTTACAATTTCAAAATCCAACAGATACCAAACCTCAAAAACAATCCAATCATCAAATGTTCATCACCAACTTCAAATAGTAAATAACATACACATACACACTATAGTTAAGTTAATTTGTTACAGACCATAAGCAAATTTAGTTGTCCCGAAATAAATGGTGACACCTATTAAAAAAATAAAATATATATATTAAAAAAATTCGGTTTATTTAGACCGGTTTTTAATCAAAACCGGAACCAACCCGGTTCAAACCAGATCGGATCGGTTTTACCTATTATTTGACCCGCTTTAAATGGATCGGTTATCTGGTCCGTTTTTTCGGATGGTTTTTTCGGTTTTCGGTTGAAAATCGGATTTTTGCCCACCCCTAGATTTTGGTACCATACAACCTTCCTCCATAGATGTGCATGAAGAAGGAATACAATATGATGAGTATGTTGATTCCGGGTCCCGGTTATCTAGAGAAGTGTCTCGATGTGTATTTGAGATCCTTGATTGAAGAGTTTATGTTTTTTAGGATGTTGGTCATCCCACTTCTGACAAGTACATGCACAACATGTTCTAGATGCATGCCATGGTTGTAGGTACCATCAGTGATTTTCTTGCCCGTGAGATGTCAGGCAACGTTGTTAGGGGATACAAGGCTTGTCCAGATGAGGGGAGCAGTAGTCATTGCAATAAGATATGCAGATTGGGTCACCGTACTCTCCTTTCATATGATCACGAATGGCGGTTCGATGACAAGGTATTTGATGGGACTGTAGAAAACAGTGTGCCTCCTAGAAGATGGACGAGGGAAAAAATTTTAGCAGTGCTTAATGAGTACGATTTTGGACGGCCCAACAATCATCCTAATATTATGACGGCAATACCTGAAAGACCCGACAGGTACAAATTTTGGACCGACTGCTCAGCAATCATCCCAATATTGTGGCGACAATCTCAATTTATTTGAATTATTGAATTGAATTATCGAATTTGTATATATTGAATTATTGAATTGAATTATGGTTGTATATATATATATATTTGTATACATATTTGTATATATTGATGTATATATGGTTGTTTGCAAATTAATATATAGTTTAATTAAATAAAATGATAATATGTTGGTATATACATATCCGTGAATTTTGTAGAATTTGTTGAAGGATTATTTTAGAATGAAGGATTATTTTAGAATGTTGTTAATTGGAGGGTTTTGTTGAAATTAAATTGGAGGGTTTTGTTGAAATTAAATTGGAGGTTTTATCAGTTTTAGTTTAATTGTTACTATATTCATATAATTTTTTAATATATTGATCAATATTGATAATATATTGATAACAAGTGTTAATTAAAATATTCAAAATTACAATCAAAATTAAAAATTCAAATAATTTAATAAATTAATATTTTAAACAGGATGAAAGGCTTGTTCGGTAAACAAAGGGTTCAAAGGGCCAAAGGTCCGAATCGTTTGAGGGAACGTCTACCAACCTTCAAACATCGTTTCAGGGCCTCATGACAGCCCTACGTGCGTCCCTTCTGGAGCCGACGTAGAGGCCTCCGAGAGCCACCCATTCCTCCAGACAGCCGGAGGCCACACATTCCTCGAGGCAGCCGGGCACCCCTCACTTCTCGAGGCAGCTGTGGCCTCCGACCCAGGCGGAAGTGTCTACACCACCTATGCCTGAGATACACAGGGCACCGACTTCGGGACCTACTGTTTCAGAGGGTGGGTCATATGGGGTACAGATGCCGCCGCCGCCTCTTCTCTACTTTCCGCGGTTGATACCTACATTACCTGCTATCGATGACTTAGGGGCACCAATTTATCCACTACCCCCGCAGGTGACCCCATCAGCGGCATACCAGTTCGTGCTTTTGGTACGGATTTTATTTCTGCGAGGGTTTCATCATCGGTAACAGAGTCGGAATCCGTCGCGTCTGGCCCAATGCCCTAAGGTAATGAAATATAAATAATTTGTTTTCTAATAATGTCATGATAAGAATATCTAATTTTATTAGTAATTAATTTGTAATAGGCACCGTCTGAGCCAAGCCGATAAGGACGAAGAGAGGTCCCGTCACAGGGAAGGCTCTCGAGAAGACCATGAGTACCTCGGGAATGATCATCATCGATACTGACGGGGATGACAACGTAGTATCAGGCGGGAAGACGAGGATGTACTGCGGCCGCGTGAAAGCGCTCATTAGGGATAGAGTCCCTATGTTATGGTCAAACTAAGGCGAGGTCTCACAAGAGGTTAAGGACATGGTCCACAACGCAATGTCGGTAAGTATAAAAAATTCATAATTAATACTATGTATAGAAATTGTTGATTTATGAAACACTAAACTAATAAACGTTTTAATGCAGTTGTGGTTTGACGTTGGCCAGCACTTGAGAAACACCTGGGCTGACGTTGTGCATGAGCGAAGGTACGTTGGAAAGTTAATAAAATAAAATAAAATTATATGTGTAATTAATAATATTTATAATTTTTTTGTGGTATCTGTAGGTACAAGGAGTGGAAGAATGAGTTACGAACCCACTAGACTACTCATGAGAACGCACGTTCTGGTACCCTCCTTGAGTTCCAATTCAAGGAGTACGAGTGGTGTTGGATTCTGATATCAGAATTCAACAACTCTCATAAACAGGTAATTAAAAAAAATTAATTGGATATATTGTTATTAATTAGTACGTTTTAAAATATTTTACTAATATTTTATTTTTTTCCTTTGTAAGCCGTTTCTCGAGCGAACGCTCAGAACCGGCAACGTAACACAAGGAACCATCATGTCAGTTCTAGACTGTTCACATCGTTGATGGACGAGGCGGCCAGGGAACATCCAGAAGTCAACCGGTACGTCTATACATACGAGAAGACATATCCTAACGCTCAGGAGGATATTGTAAGTCGTTTTACGTTTTCAAAATTATTAAATTATATATATATATATGTATTATGTATATATGTATATATATATATATTTAAAATATTAATTAATTATTATTTTTCTATCCAATTAGGAGAACGTGAGGCAGGCTAGTGACGAGGTGATGACTACTATAGTGATGGAGACATGGCCAGACACGCAGGAGAAAGACATGTCCGAAGCCATGTCCCAGATCGACACTTCGGATCACAGGGTTGGGGCGAGGATCATGGACACAACATTCCCACCATGATGAAACAACTTTTACTGCCTGGGTCTAGGAAAAAAGGGCGAGGGGGTACTAAAGACCACATTACCAGAATCAACACTTTAGCCGACGAAAAAATTTCATCAGCTTGTTAGCCAAATTCGTCGGCTAAGATCTTAGCCGACGAGTTGTCGTCGGCTATGACTTTAGCCGACGAAATAAACGTGGTCGTAGGCTATAGTTTAACACTTAGCCGACGACTTATTTTCCTATTTTTCGTTGGCTAAAGTAAGACTAAAGCCGACGAAATATATTGCCGTCGGCCTGTTAGGTGTGACTTTGGCTGACGAAATATAAATATTTCGTCAGCCAAAGTATTTTATAAAAAAATAAAATAAAAATAACTATAGCCGACGAAATATATTAAAATTTTGAGGCTTAATATTGAAAAAAATTTTAAAAAAAATATAGCCGACGAATAATAGTAAATTTCGTCGGCTAAATACTACTATACCCGACGAAATAAGCTATATATTGTCGGCTAAACCTTAAAAAAATATATAAATACTATAGCCCACGAATTATGGTAAATTTCGTCGGCTATAGTACTTTTTATACTAAAAAACCATAAAATTTCTAAATTACCATCCAAGTAAGCTGCAAATTACACAAACAATTTCATATAATAACCAACAACACCATCAAAAGTGGTCTCAACGTTTTTCATTAAATTATTTATTAATTGTTTAAAAACCCACAAAACTATATAAAATGTATATTATCTAAATCTATATCTACGCCAGGAGAAGTTTTCTGTTGAGGAGGTTACGACGGCTGAGGTAGGGGAATAGGGGTAGGCATGGGCGGAGCCGGAAGTCCCTGAAGCTAGGCAGCTGAAAACTCTTGCAAGTACTGAAACATCTGCTGCTGTTGTGCCTGCTGAGTGGCATATACTGCCTTATTATACTCTTGTAAAGCTGCTTGGTGTTCTCGTAGCATCTAAGTGTCGATACGAGACATGGCTTCGGACATGTCTTCCTCCTGTGAGTCTGGCTATGCCTCTCTTACAATAGGAGTCATCACCTCATCGCTAGCCTGCCTCACCTTCACCTAATTGGATAGGAAAAAATAATTAATTAACATTTTAAAATATATATATTATTTTAAAAATTTAAAAACGTAAAACGACTTACAATATCCTCCTGAGCGTCAGGATATGCCTTCTCGTACGTATAGACGTACCGGTTGACTTCTGGATGTTCCCTGGCCGCCTCGTCCATCAACGATGCAAACGGTCTAGAACCGGCATGATGGTTCCTTGTGTTGCGTTGTCGGTTCTGAGCGTTCGCTCGGGAAACGGCCTATAAGGAAAAAAATAAAAAAATTAGTAAAATATTTTAAAACGTACTAATTAATAACAATATAATAATTTTTTTAATTACCTGTTTATGAAGGTTGTTGAATTCTGATATCAGAAGCCAACACCACTCGTACTCTCTGAACTGGAACTCAAGGGGGGTACTAGAACATGCGTTTCCATGCATAGTCCAGTGGTTCCGCAACTAGTTCTTCCACTCCTTGTACCAACAGATACCACAAAAAATTGTATATATTATTAATTACACATATAATTTTGTTTTTTCATTAACTTTCCAACGTACCTTCCCACATGAAGAACGTTCGCCCAAGTATTCCTCAGGTGCTGGGGAACGTCAAACTACACCTGCATTAAAACGTTTATTAATTTAGTTTTTCATAAATCAACAATATAATACATAATATTAATTGTAAATTTTTTAAAATTACCGACATTGCGTTGTGTACCATGTCCTTAATCTCCTGTGGGATCTCGCCCTAGTCTGACCACAACATAGGGACTCTATCCCTAATGAGCGCTCCCACGTGGCCAGAGTACATCCTCGTCTTCTTGCCCGATGCTACGTTACCATCCCCGTCAGTATCGATGACGATCCTTCCCGATGTACTCACGATCTTCTCGAGAGCCTTCCCTGTGACGGAGCCTCTCTTCATCCTTGTCGGCTTAGCTCCGACGGTGCCTATCACAAATTGATTATTAATAATTTTTTCTTATTATGACATTATAAAAAATAAATTATTTATATTTCATTACCTGAGGGCGATGGGGAGGACGCGACGGATTCCGACTCTGTCGCAGATAATGATACCCTCGCAGAAATAAGATCCGTACCAAAAGGTACGAACTAGTACGCCGCTGATGGGGTCACCTACGGGGGCAGTGGATAAATCGACGCCCCTGAGTCATCGACTGCCGGTAATGCCAATATCAACCACGAAAGGTAGAGAAGAGGCGGCGGCATCTGTACCCCAGATGACCCACCCTCCGAAACATTAGGGCTCGGAGTCGGTGCCCTGTGTATCTAAGGCATACGTGGTGCAGACACCTCCGCCTGAGTCAAATGCCACAGCTGGCTCGAGGAGTGACGGGCGTCCGGCTGTTTGGAGGAATGGGTGGCGCCCGACTGTCTTTGCGACGGCTCCAGAAAGGACGCACGTTGAGCTGTGACGGGGCCCTGGAACGACGCATGAGGGTTGCTAAACGTTCCCTCAGACGATTCAGACATTTGACCCTTTGAACCCTTAGTTAATCTAAACAGGCCTTTCATTCTGTTTAAAATATTTATTTATTAAATTATATGAATTTTTAAATATAATTGTAATTTTAAATATTTTAATTAACACATCTTATCAATATATTAATTATCTTCATCAATATATTAAGTAACCGATTATATGCAAACAATCTATACATCAATTAAACTAGTATATGCAAAATAAAAATTTTGCAGCAATATATATATATACACACACAAAAATGCAAACAAAATAATTATTAATAATTCAAAACATTATATATACAAAAATTTCAAAACAATTATTAATAATTCAAACTATATACAATATATACAAATAATTCACAAGATATACAATTATATATATATATACAAAATATGTATACAAATATATATATATATATATACACAACCATATATACATCAATAATTCACAATAAATATATAAATCAATTCAATATATACAAATTCGATAATTCGAAAAATATACAAATAAATATACAAATTCGAATTTCTGAACATAATTTTTTGAGAATTCGAAAGAGAGAGAGTGTGTGGTGAAGGAGAGAAGGAGGCAGTGGAGGAGGCGGTGGAGGAAAGACAAGAGGCGGAGAGAGGAGAGAATTGAAAAAAAAATGAAATTTTAGGGTTTATGTCGCTGAGTTTTGTTTATATAGGTAGAACTATAGCCGAAGAAATAAAAAACTCGTCGGCTAAACCTATGATTTTCGTCGGCTAAAGTTGAACTATAGCCGACGAATTTTTTATATATTCGTCGGCTATTTATAATACTATAGCCGATGAATTTGCAATATATTCATCGGTTTTAGTATTTTTATACTAATTTATTTGTTTAATTATCTTTTTTTTATTATTTAACCATAGCCAATGAATTTTCAATATATTCGTCGGCTATAGTACTTTTTATATTGATCCTACGTCAGATATCATTATTATGTTGAACTATGTGTATGGGTAAATTTTTATCAAGATCCGACAACGTTAAGAACTTTATCTGGACGGTCAATCCCGTTAGTCAAACCCCTAAACGTAAAGAAACGGTAATTTGACCGTCTAAATTACATATTTTGCCCGAACCTTCAACTGCAAATAGTTTCAAATCAATGAGACGCAACCAGTGGTATAAAAAATTTATGAATAATAACCATCGGAGATAGGGCTACCCCTAGGGAGATAGAATGAAAAACTCAATTGACTGCACCTATCGGCACTGAAACTTTATCGGAATTACGTGATTTTTCAACCGTAGACATATTTCATCATTCCGGTCATATCTTATTTCACGACTTTTTTCGTTTGAAGCTTCTACGTATTTGTTTTTGAAACGAAACATTAACTCAACACTTGGTAAACAAGTTATACAACATTAGTAGACATATTGTGATGATCAATCTTATGAAACAAAAATCCGACCGCCAAATCTCATCATTATGTTGAAATATGTGTATGAATAAATTTTCAATTTAAGCCGACTAAGTTAAGGACTCGATCCAGACGGTCAATCTCGTAAGTCAAACCCCCTAAACACAAAGAAACGGTAATTTGACCATCTAAATTACGTATTTTGTGAGACCCCGAATTTTAATTTAATTTTCCGACACATTTAGGGTTTAATTCCGATTACTTTTCAGTACGTCGTCAATTTCGTCTAACGTTTTTACGTTAAGACACACGTCGCCACAGGCGTGAAAGTATTTACGGAATATTTTTCCGGCACTTCACGTATTTTTCGTACGACTTTTACGTTTGAATTTGACGTTTGGTTATTTTAAATGAATTTTCGAAAATGGATTTGATTTTGAAATTATTTTAGAAATTGGGATTGAATCGTGGCCGTTGATTCGATCGACGAATCGTGGCCACTCGTTCTTCTTTAAAACCTTATCTCTTTCTCTCTTCCCTCACCACTCCTTTACCTTTCCTTTTCTCTATCTTTCCGCTTCGGTCCTTTCCTTTTCCTTCACTTTCTCTTTCTGTTTCTCCCTTTCCTTTTCTAGAGCCACAGCTTCTCTCTCCTTCCTCTCGACAGCAGCCACAGCTACACCAACGCCGGCAGCGCGTCTTCACTCACCGCCGCTCCCATCAGCTTCGCCTCGCCCCGGCGACCTTGCCTGGGCCACCAGCGACGCCAGCGCCGCCCAGCAACGAGGAGAAGCTCGGGATTTACTGTGCAGAGGAGATCGAAGCTTACCAGCCCTTTTGCAGAGCTAGGAAGCTCCCAGGCGCCACCAGGAGCTGCCCAGGAGCAAGGAGGAGGAAGAAGGAGGCCAGCGGAGCTCCACCGGAGGAGATCCGCCGGAGAACAGTGGAGCTCGGCTTCAAGGGTATGAAACTCCACCTTTTCGCTCGATTCTTGGCCTGTTGTGTTGTTGGATTAGTGTAGAAGTTGTTTTGCAGGCCTAGGAACTCGGTTTGGCCGGAAAAATCTTGAAATCCGACGAAACCAGTCGATCGGAGACCGGCACGGTAAAAACTCTGGTTTTTACCGTGTCAGTTTTACTTTTACCATTTACCCAGGGGTAGAGTTACCAATTTGCCCCTGACTGTTTGAAATAATTACAGTTACTGTTTTTACTGTTTACAGTTTACTTTTACTGTTTTACTGTTACAGTTTTACTTTTACAGTTTACTTTTACTGTTTACTTTTTACTGTTGACTTTTTGACTTTGATCGGTTGACTTTTTGACCGTTGACCGTTGATAGGAGCATTTATGTGACATTTTATAGTGTTTAGTATTATAGTGTTTTGGCCATATTTCTTATTTATCTTAGTTATTTATTTGATTTCTCGTATTTCGTAGGTTTCGGGAGCAAGTATGGAGAAGTTGGCTTAATCCGTGTCAAAGGAAGGAGTTCCAATCACTTGAGGAAACCTTGATGGACAAGGAAGACCGAAGCGTTCACATTTTAATCCATTGGGCTTTTCCTTGGAAGTTAAGAAGTCCACGACCATTAAGGAAGAGTCTAGGGTTGAGGAATCATATATAAAGAACCCTAATAGCAGTTGAGAGGGAGGACTTTGGGGCGGAAGGAAAACTTGTGACAGCCGAGAGAAGGAAAAGAAAAGGGCAGCAGCTGTGCACCCAGACGTGCACCTCGCGCGCACCAGCAGAGCACCAGCGCCCAGTCACTGTGCACCCAGACATGCACCTCGCGCGCACCAGTAGAGCACCAGCGCCCAGTCGCTGTGCACCCAGACGTGCACCAGCAGCAGCAGGGCTGTGCACCGGTTCTTCTTCCATCTTCATGTATTCTTTTGGGTTTTCGTTTACAGTCATGAGTAGCTAAACTTCTTGTGGTTAGGGCTAGATTGAAGCCCTAGACATGATTACTTTGATGTTTTGATATTCGGATTTATATAAGTTTTGTTTCTCGGATGATAACAATTTCATTGTTCGTAAACTGTTATTCTCTTATGTGTTTCTTTGATTCGCGACTTTAGGAGCATGTTTTAGGATCGACCAGCCATAAACACATGCGTGACGACCAGTATCATTGTGTGTTTTATTTGTGGTGCGACAAGAGCTGCGGTGCTTGTATGAAATTGTTTCAAGGATACTTAGGATACATACCATGTTCTAGGATTCTTGCTATGTTCATATTCTCTTAGAACTTAATGATCTCTGATGTGTTAAATCTGAGCATATACTAAGCAGGACTGCATGTTAGAGAATAGGTTATGACATTCATACCAAATGCTTAACATACTAAGTAAGAGAGAATGGATACGAGAGTGCATCCATATACCAAGGACCTTTCGTGAGCATAGTCATCCAGGGGAATTCAATACTTGTTAATCTGAGTTCATGATGTTGATGTATGATTGTTTGGTGGTGGATTTCGAAACCCTAGCTTCTCCATCTCATTGATTTACAAAACCTTGCCAATTCTAGTTTTTATCATTTTCGTCAGTTTTCATTGTCTGTTTTCTATTTAGTGTTAAAAATATCAAATCAAATCAGAAAAATCTAAAACTTTGTCAGTAGTTAGTTTTACGTGTCTAGTTAGTTGTCTCCAAATTTCAGGTCATTTGGAGTAGTCTAGAGTCGTCAACTAGTCAGGTTTTCCTGACTGGTCAGTTCTGTCGTTTTTATTTGTTTTGAGTCATTGTAGTTGCAGCTTTATCCCAATCCCTTGCGGGTTCGATCCCTACTTTCATATACTATCTTCGACCATATATACCTTGTAGGGTAATTCATAAGTTATTTTTATGCACCTTAATTGGTGTGTGAAAATTCTTTTATCAATTTGGCGCCGTTGCCGGGGATTGTTTAATTTAGTTGCAATCTTTGTTTTTGTTTTGTTTCGTTTTCTTATCTATTTGTGGTTTAACGTTTTTGTGTCTTTTGTTTTCAGTTTATGAACACTCGTCGATCGCAGGACAAAGATCTTCTTTTTGACTCTGAGATTGAACGCACCATCCGCCTCAACCGTAAGGTAGCCACTTCGCGCACAGTTACAGATTCTTCTTCCACCACCCCATCTACACCACCATCACCGGGTTTGGGATCTCTCCTGGATCCACCTCCATTGATACATTCAGATACCGACACAGAGGAGGAGCGTAACCCACCTGTCAACGCAATGGCCGAAGACCCAAGGCCATTGAAGTCTTCCTTTGTTCCTCAAGGTGTTGCACAACCTTCGTGCATCACATTCACTCCGGCTGCCGGCACTTCATTCAGTTTGTCTCCACAATTGATCAACTCAGTTCCTCACTTTTATGGGAAGCCGAATGAGGACCCGAATGGCCACCTGAGAGAGTTTTATGATTTGTGTAGAACTCAATTTCCACCGGGATTGACTGCCGAGCAACTGAAGCTTATTTTGTTTCCCTTCTCCTTGAAGGATCATGCCAAGTGGTGGCTGAATTCATTGCCTTCGGATACTATTGCTACTTGGGATCAGCTATCTACGAAGTTCATCACCAAATTTTTCCCTGCTCAAAGAACTAGGCAATTGAGGAGAGATATCCACACTTTCCGCCAGAAGTCAGGAGACCTTTTTTGTGAGGCTTGGGAAAGCTTTAACGGGCTGCTAAGGAAGTGTCCTCATCATGGGTACGCAAAGGATGACCAAGCTCAGTTCTTTTATGAAGGTTTGAATGATGCAAATAAGGCTCTTGTGGATTCGGCATGTGGAGGAGCTTTCATGAATAAGACTAGTGATCAAGCATTTGATATCTTTGAGACATTAAGTGAGAATTCCCAGCAGTTCTCAACAAAAGGATTCCAAGAAGTAAAGCTCAAGGATACTTATGGGATGGAAACTAGTGGAGGAGACTCATCTAGGATGGCTGCCATTGAGGAAAAACTTGATATGATGATGAAGAGCATGGCGCTCCAAGGAGCGGCTCAAGTTGAGGTATGTGCTAATTGTTCTACTTATGACCATGTTACTTCACTTTGTCCTTACCCTGTGGCAGGCCAAGAGCAAATAAACTACATGGGGCAGCAAAGGCCAAGGAATGATGGGAATGTTCCTCTTGCTTTTCGTTGGGGTACCAACGCTGGTGTCTCTACTTATCAGCAAGAATCAAATAACAATTATAGAGCACCACCTCCTGGATTTAATCAACCACCTCGGCCCCAAAACTTCAGTTCATATCCACCGCAACAACCTTCAAGTAAGCTTGAAGATATGGTGCTCACAATTGCGAGAAACACTGACACCATCATGAAGGATAACAAGGTCTTCAAAGATCGAACTGATGCCACTTTGCACTCTCATTCTAAAGCCATAGCTAATCTTGAGGTGCAAGTTGGTCGACTATGTGAGCAATACACTCAAAGAACGCCAGGTACGTTTCCCTCTCAAACTGAAATTAATCCTAAGGGAACTAACCGTGAACAGGTTAATGCCGTCACATTGAGGAGTGGAAAGCAGCTTCCGGAGGACCCCGTGTTTCTTAAAAGGCCCAAGGGAGCATCAAAAGGGGGTCAAGACTTGTTGGATTCAGCATGGGAGCAGGTTAATGACCCAAATTCGACGAGGTACCCACTGCCGTTCGGACAAAAGGATGATGCCCGGACACCCGCAAACAGAGAAGAAGGGAAAGCTCCAGACGAGAATTCCGTTCGGACACCAGAGGAAGCCGTCCGATCGTCTGGGACTGAAGATGCAAATTCCGAAATTCCATCGGGTTTAGGAGTAGCTTCGGCTCCCCCAACCAAACCCAATCTTTTTCAGGTAAACAAAAGTGGTTCTAATGCTTATGTTCCACCTATTCCTTTTCCTCGCAGGTTTGCCAAGCAAAGGAAGGAGCAAGGTGACAAAGACATTTTGGATGTTCTTTCGAAGGTCCAAGTGAACATTCCTCTTCTTGACACCATCAAGCAAATGCCCAGGTATGCTAAGTTCCTTAAGGAATTATGTACTAATAAAAGGAAGCTTGATGAAGCTGAGACCGTGGCCATGAGCGAAGAAACCTCTGCTGTGCTTCAGAAGAAGCTTCCACCTAAATTGAAGGACCCCGGACGTTTCACCATTCCATGCATCATTGGTGACACCAGGTTTGAACATGCTCTACTTGATTTGGGTGCTTCGATTAACTTAATGCCATACTCTGTCTATGAATCTCTTCAGCTAGGTGAGCTTAAACCGACTAGAACAGTTATTCAATTAGCGGATCACTCACATGTGTATCCTGAAGGCTACTTGGAAGATGTGCTTGTGAAAGTGAATGACTTAATTTTCCCAGCTGATTTTCTTGTGTTGGAGATGGAACATGAACCTATGCCGACCTCTTTACCTCTCATTCTTGGAAGAGGATTTATGAGGACTGCCCGTACCAAGATCGACGTGTACGAAGGGACTTTGACTGTCACATCCCGGTTTTTAAAACCATTTACGGTCGGTGATTACCTAAGTTACTTTGGTCTTTAACCGTTCCGTAGTAACTGTTTTACCGTGAAAGGTCAAAAAGTTGACTTTTCGTTAGGTCAGGAATTTGGGAAAACTTTCTTCATGAAAGTTGTAGAGGGCGTCGTTACGAGTCCGTGGACACGTAGCACGCTTAAATCGGAGATCGTATGAAGAAGTTATGATCTAAAAACAAAAGTTACTATTTGGGTGAAAAGCCTATATATAGTGAGTTACTGGGGTAATTCGGTGAGAGGGTAAAAATCGAAAAAGTTACTGTTCACTTCGAATTTCCTCCGAAACCCGACAGATTTTCCACCGGATTTCATCACCGGATTTCTCCTCCGTCCGGCGGAGTTAGGGCGCGTGCTAGGTACCGAATTGAAGCCTGCAGCGCCACCTTCAAGTTGGTGGTGGCCATCGGAGCTGAGTCGCCGCCGTTTGAGAGAAATCACGGCGAGAAGGGGGGACCTGTGCACTGTTCATTGACACCGGATTTCTCCCTCCTCAGGCCACCTCCCGGTGAGTTCTTTATATGGTTTTGATGGGTTTGAGGTGTACATTAAGCCCCTAGAATTTGGTAGCTAGATTTGAAGTGTGTAGGAAGAATTGAGGATTTGAAGTTTGGGTTGACTTTTGGATTCGGGTTGTGTATTTCTTGTCGATTGACCTAGTTAGAGGCCGAATTGGCCTTCGAGTTGAACTAGAAAGTTGTCCCAATTGACGAGACGAAGCTACTGGTAAAATTTGGTGGCGATCCGAGGTCGCCGGAATTCTGGCCGGAATTTCTGCCGGCGGCCGCCGGTGGCGGCGGAGCTGGCGGCGGAACCGCCACCTTTTGGGCAGTTTTCTTGCCCATTAAATTGTGAAAAATTAAGGAAAAGCCTTTAGGGGCAGTTGCTAATTTTTAGGGTTTTATTTGAGGTGTTAAGTATATTTGGAAGCTTTGGGGTTTTGATTGTGTAATTAAAGGTTAACCGGTCGTTTAGGGAGAACCGGCTAGGCGTGAGAGCGTAATTAAGAGTTTGTACGCTATTTGGTGTATTAGAGGCCGACACCCCACACTTTGTTAGATGGTTAAGGTTGAACGCCAAGGGTAGAGCGTTATGGTTACCCTCACTTTGATTATGGGTTTAAGACTTGTTGTGTGTTTTGGACAGGACGTGGGGGAGCTCGAGTTGAGCAGCCATCTGGTAGCCGGCAGACCTAGCGGCATCTGTGAGTGGACTTTGTTTTTAAATTAAATTGCATGCTTTATACTTGATTGGTTTCTCCTGCATATATATAATTTCCTCTATTTGTATGTTTTACGGTGATTTGGGAAAAAGGGGATTTAAGGATTTTAAAGGCAAACAAACCGGGAAAGAGGTTCATACCCATCCCATGATTTTAAAGGATTTTTCCCGGGGTATGGTTTTAGTGATTATCACCGTTTTGGGAATATGGAGGGGATGTTTTTAAAGGAGAAATGTGGCTCACGGATTTTAAATGGGGTTTTCGATTTATTGTTTCCACGAGGTTTTACGAGGTATTACAGGTTTTACAGGTTTTCAAGGGATTTTGGAAAAGGGAAAAGGGAAAAGGATATAAGGATTGTTTGCTAGCATGGACCCTCTCCAGTTAGAGCGGGTACCATCTTCTGGGTAGAGCAGGTCAGGGACCTTCTCCGGTTGAGCTGGTCAATAGACCCTCTCGGATAGAGCAGGTCGGGGACCCTCTTCGGTGGTAGCTGGTCATTAGACCCTCCCGAATAGAGCAGGTCGGGTTTTCTCGTGGATGAGGTTAACACCCCACATAATTGTTTATGTTTTGAGCCAATGCATTGTTTACGTTTACCTGCATGCGGATTTCCTTAGAAAAAGTAGAGGGAGAACATTAAAGGAATTAGAGTTTCTATATTTTATTTTTGTCCACTCACCCTGACGTTTTTCAATGTTTCTCCCCTGGGCCCTTTGTTTTAAAATGCCCAGATTGCAGTGCTCGACCCACCTAGACTACTTGGAGGCCCAGCATAGTTACTGCCACATTCCGCACTATCTGTAGGTTCCGGGTTGACCTACTTGTATTATATATCTATGTTCCTACTTTTATCCTAGACGCTCTGATACACATCGGGTAGTTTATTTGTTGGAGAACTCTTAGGGACTTGGAATGTTTTGTATCATTTACATTTGGGATGTTGAATTAATTGTTGGTTTTTATTAGATGTGTATCTTGTGGAGTTGTTGGTTTTTGGGAGCAGGATGGCTCCAGGAGTTTCGGTTGGATATTGGTTTTAGAAGTGTATTGTGGGTTATTGCAGGTTAAGGGTTGTCCACTTTTCAAGGGAGACTATGTCGATTTTTCGGCAGAATCTCCTTTGGGAGGTGGTCCCCGCAGGACTTACTCCGGGTTAAAAGGGGTTTAACTCGGGGTGGGTCCTGACAATTGGTATCAGAGCATTAGGTTATCCGATTCCTTCTTACTACTATTCGTACTTAAGAGTATTTAGTATCTATAGAGTGATGGTCTGACCATGGCAGATCATTAGCATTTATGCATAAGATACTGGGTATTCCTTGAGTATTTTTAGTAGTTAATCCAGTGCTGATGTTATACATGGTACTAAATGTTTTCTTCCTCAGGTAACTATGCGTCGTGGCCGTAGTCGAGCCCGTAGGGGTAATCCTCCCAATCCTCCAAATCCTCCCAATCCTCCAGTAGGTGGGGATGAGGGAGCATCAGCTGATGGTCCATTGGAACATTTCTTCAGGCGACTCACTACTTTTACCTCAGATATCACTTATGAGAAGGCTCGCAGGAATGGAGCCCGGGTTTTCTCTCATGCCAATGAGCCGTTAGATGCTCTCAGTTGGTTGGAGTGCATGGAGAAGATGTTTGTGCAGGCAGAGTGTCCTGAGAACAAGAAAGTGACCATAGCTGTTCAGTTTCTAGAAAGGGAAGCCTGGCATTGGTGGATAGACTTGGGCAGGAGCTTGGGAGATGGAGTTGAGGGTATGACCTGGGTACAGTTCACAGCTCATTTCAAGGAGCGTTACATCAATCCAGCCCACATCAATCGCATGAGGTTGGAGTTCATGAGTTTGAAGAAGGATAACAGTATGACAGTGACAGCCTTTGAGCAGCGCTTTAGAGAGTTGGCATTCTATGTGCCTGACTTGGTCAAGACAGATGAGGAGAAGATTTACCACTTTGTCAGGGGACTTGGGGGTTTGTATGCAAGTCAGATGACGGCTGTACCTTACCAGACTTTCCAGCAGGCCTTGATGTTTGCCATGCATATTGAGGCACAGGAGTTAGCAGTTGGCCCCCTATATGGTTTTGGTGATCCTAGCCGAGTTCCTCCTAGGCGGGGGACGTCTACTTCGGGTTCTGGATCATCTGCGGGCAGTGGGTATAGTAGTCATTCGAGTTCTGGTTCCGGAGTTCAAGGGAAGTTCAAGAGGTATGGCAGGAGACATCCTAGGAACCGGTTTGGTGGACGCTCTTCTGGACAGTTTAGTGGGGGATCTAGCAGTCAGAGTGTGGCCTCAGGTGGCCAGTCACTTCAGGTGGGGCAGAGTCAGCAGCAGGCTGTGGGTTGTTATTATTGTGGTCAGCCAGATCACTTTAAGAGAGAGTGCCCTATCCGGATGCAGAGATCCATGTTTGATCCTACTCAGTCAGTGGGACAGTTTCCAGCGAGTGCTTCTGGCAGCGGTACTCGCATGTGGGGTCCAGATAGAGGTGGTGCTCAGCAGAACAGAGGCAGCAGAGGACGTTCCACCACTACTCATGCTAGAGTGCATGCCATGACTCAGCAGGAGGGTCGTACTTCTCCAGAGGTCATTATTGGTACGTTATTAATCTTTGGTCAGCCTGCTTTTACTTTGATTGATCCGGGTGCTACGCATTCCTTTATGTCGAGTAGATTTTCACTCCATGCCAATGTGCCAACCTCACCACTCCCAGGTGAGTGGCGTGTGTCCCTGCCTTCTGGGGATACAATGGAGATTAACTGGGTGTGTAGTGGTTGTGAGGTGTTAGTAAATGGATTTGTGTTCGAAGCTGACCTAATTCCTCTGGATATGATAGAGTTTGATGTAATCCTGGGCATGGATTTTCTGGAAGCCCATAGGGCCATGGTGGATTGTTTCCAGAAAGAAGTGGTATTTCGTAGTCCCGGTTTGCCGGAAGTTACGTTTCAAGGAGAAAGGGAGATTCTTCCAAAGTGTCTAATTTCAGCAGTAGCCGCTAGGAAATTGCTAAGTAAAGGTTGTCAAGCCTACCTAGCGCATGTGGTGGATACTAGTATGGGGGAAGTAGGTTTGAATGATATACCTATTGTTAAGGAGTTCCCAGAAGTTTTTCCAGATGAATTGCCTGGATTGCCACCCGAAAGAGAGGTCGATTTTACGATCGATTTACTTCTTGGAACCGCACCCATTTCTCAAGCACCCTATAGAATGGCCCCTGCTGAATTGAAGGAGCTGAGAACTCAATTGCAGGAGTTGTTGGATAAGGGATTTATTCGACCAAGTTCCTCTCCTTGGGGTGCCCCGGTGTTGTTTGTTAAGAAGAAGGACGGTACGTTGAGACTTTGTGTGGATTACAGGAAGCTGAATCAAGTTACTGTGAAGAACAAGTATCCCTTGCCCCGTATTGATGACCTGTTTGACCAACTGAGGGGGGCAACGGTCTTTTCGAAGATTGACTTGAGGTCGGGATATCATCAATTGCGGATTCGGGAGAATGATATATCCAAGACTGCTTTTCGGTCACGTTATGGCCATTATGAGTTTGTAGTGATGGCTTTTGGGCTTACCAATGCACCTGCAGCATTTATGGACCTCATGAATAGGGTGTTTAGCCCATACCTTGACCGGTTTGTTATCGTGTTCATAGATGACATTTTGGTTTATTCCAAGAATGCTAAGGAACATGCCAGGCATTTGAGGTTGGTCTTACGGACTTTGAAGGAGGCTCAGCTGTATGCAAAGCTCGGCAAGTGTGAGTTTTGGCTAGATAAAGTGGGGTTCTTGGGCCACATTGTGACGGCCGAAGGTGTTAGGGTGGATCCCCAGAAAATAGAAGCAGTTGTGAGTTGGAGGAGACCCACTAATGTAAAGGAGATCCGGAGTTTCTTGGGTCTAGCTGGGTATTACCGCAGTTTCGTGGAAGGCTTTTCCAAGATTGCGGCTCCTCTTACTAGATTGACAAGGAAAGGTGTAAAGTTTGAATGGTGTGAAAACTGTGAGCACAGTTTTCAAGAATTAAAGAATCGTTTGGTGAGTGCTCCAGTTTTGGCATTACCTGATGATAGTGGTGAATTCGTGGTGTATAGTGATGCATCTGGACAAGGGTTGGGTGGTGTGTTAATGCAACATGGGAGAGTCATTGCCTATGCTTCTAGACAATTGAAGTTGCATGAAGGAAATTATCCACCCATGATCTAGAGCTTGCAGCGATAGTTTTCGCGTTAAAGTTATGGAGACACTATCTTTACGGAGCTAAGTGTCAGATTTTCACTGATCACAAGAGCCTCCGTTATGTGTTTACACAGAGGGATTTAAATCTGAGGCAGAGGAGATGGATGGAACTACTGGCAGATTATGATATTTCCATTGAGTATCATCCAGGAAGGGCCAACTTAGTGGCCGATGCACTTAGCCGCAACCCTTCCGTCTCTTTGGCTCATATGAGAGCGGTTCGGGTTCCGCTTCTCTATGAGTTGCGGGCTACTGGTGTTGAACTTTGGGAAGATGAAGTAGAAGCCTTGATGGCTAGTTTCCAAGTGAGGCCAGTTTTAATTGATAAGGTGCGAGAGGCACAGTATAATGATCAGTCCATAGTACGGTTGATTGAGCGGACACTTGATGGGACAACAGTTGACTTCTCGGTTAGAAAGGATGGAACTTTGATGTTCAAGAACCGACTTTTTGTTCCAAAAAGATATGAGGAGCTTAAGTTGGAAATTTTAGAGGAAGCTCACAGTTCCGCATATGCGGCTCATCCTGGAAGTACAAAAATATACAAGACCTTGAAGAATCATTATTGGTGGCCGAATATGAAGAGAGAGATTGCGGGATTTGTGAGCAGGTGCTTGATTTGTCAACAAGTAAAGATTGAGAGACCGCTGGTTTGCTTCAGCCTTTGCCTATCCCCGTGTGGAAGTGGGATGACATTGCTATGGATTTTGTCTTTAGTCTACCACGTACTCGAGATGGGCATGATGGTATTTGGGTGATCGTTGATCGATTGACCAAATCAGCACACTTTCTGCCGGTGAACAAGAAGTATACTGTGGAAAGATTGGCGGAATTGTATGTCAATGAAATTGTGAGACTTCATGGGGTGCCAGAGACTATAGTGTCAGATCGGGATCCTAGGTTTGCCTCCCGATTTTGGAAAGCTTTACAGGCAGCTTTGGGCACCCGATTGCAATTCAGCACAGCCTTTCATCCTCAGACCGACGGGCAGTCCGAAAGGACTATCCAGACTTTAGAGGACATGTTGAGGTCGTGTGCCATGCAGTTCTCAAGAAGCTGGGACAAGAATGTAGCTTTAATGGAGTTTGCTTACAACAACAGCTACCATTCCACCATTGGTATGTCTCCGTTTGAGGCACTTTATGGACGACAATGTCGTACACCTTTGTGTTGGAATGAAATTGGTGAAAGAGAGTTGTGTAGTCCTGACTTGATTCATGAAACGAATGAGAATATCAAGATTGTTAGGGACAAGTTAAAGACAGCTCAGAGTAGACATAAGAGCTATGCAGACAACCGAAGGAGAGACCTTGAGTTCCAAGTGGGTGATTGGGTATTTCTGAAACTATCACCTTGGAAGGGAGTAGTACATTTCGGCAAGCGGGGAAAGCTTAGCCCAAGGTACATAGGCCCTTATGAGGTCATTGAGAGGGTTGGTCCACTTGCTTATAAATTGGACCTGCCTCCTGAGTTGGCGAAGATACATAATGTCTTCCATGTGTCTATGCTTCGTAAGTATGTTGCCGATCCATCCCATGTGTTGCAAGAGCAACCGGTTAATTTGAAAAGAGATTTGACTTATGAAGAATTGCCGGTGAAGATCCTTGATAGGAAGGAGCAGATACTCAGGAACAAAACCATTCCTCTAGTGAAGGTACTTTGGAGGAGTCATGAGTTAGAAGAAGCAACATGGGAACCAGAGGCTCGGATGAGGCAGCAGTACCCCCATCTCTTCGAATGACAGGTATGTAATTTCGAGGACGAAATTTTTATATGGGGGGGAGAATTGTCACATCCCGGTTTTTAAAACCATTTACGGTCGGTGATTACCTAAGTTACTTTGGTCTTTAACCGTTCCGTAGTAACTGTTTTACCGTGAAAGGTCAAAAAGTTGACTTTTCGTTAGGTCAGGAATTTGGGAAAACTTTCTTCATGAAAGTTGTAGAGGGCGTCGTTACGAGTCCGTGGAGACGTAGCACGCTTAAATCGGAGATCGTATGAAGAAGTTATGATCTAAAAACAAAAGTTACTATTTGGGTGAAAAGCCTATATATAGTGAGTTACTGGGGTAATTCGGTGAGAGGGTAAAAATCGAAAAAGTTACTGTTCACTTCGAATTTCCTCCGAAACCCGACAGATTTTCCGCCGGATTTCATCACCGGATTTCTCCTCCGTCCGGCGGAGTTAGGGCGCGTGCTAGGTACCGAATTGAAGCCTGCAGCGCCACCTTCAAGTTGGTGGTGGCCATCGGAGCTGAGTCGCCGCTGTTTGAGAGAAATCACGGCGAGAAGGGGGGACCTGTGCACTGTTCATTGACACCGGATTTCTCCCTCCTCAGGCCACCTCCCGGTGAGTTCTTTATATGGTTTTGATGGGTTTGAGGTGTACATTAAGCCCCTAGAATTTGGTAGCTAGATTTGAAGTGTGTAGGAAGAATTGAGGATTTGAAGTTTGGGTTGACTTTTGGATTCGGGTTGTGTATTTCTTGTCGATTGACCTAGTTAGAGGCCGAATTGGCCTTCGAGTTGAACTAGAAAGTTGTCCCAATTGACGAGACGAAGCTACTGGTAAAATTTGGTGGCGATCCGAGGTCGCCGGAATTCTGGCCGGAATTTCTGCCGGCGGCCGCCGGTGGCGGCGGAGCTGGCGGCGGAACCGCCACCTTTTGGGCAGTTTTCTTGCCCATTAAATTGTGAAAAATTAAGGAAAAGCCTTTAGGGGCAGTTGCTAATTTTTAGGGTTTTATTTGAGGTGTTAAGTAT
This sequence comes from Comarum palustre, assembly GCA_951800085.1. Taxonomy (NCBI): domain Eukaryota; kingdom Viridiplantae; phylum Streptophyta; class Magnoliopsida; order Rosales; family Rosaceae; genus Comarum; species Comarum palustre. The sequence goes on along the minus strand of OX637572.1, from coordinate 15,299,323 downwards.
ATTTGGAAGCTTTGGGGTTTTGATTGTGTAATTAAAGGTTAACCGGTCGTTTAGGGAGATCCGGCTAGGCGTGAGAGCGTAATTAAGAGTTTGTACGCTATTTGGTGTATTAGAGGCCGACACCCCACACTTTGTTAGATGGTTAAGGTTGAACGCCAAGGGTAGAGCGTTATGGTTACCCTCACTTTGATTATGGGTTTAAGACTTGTTGTGTGTTTTGGACAGGACGTGGGGGAGCTCGAGCTGAGCAGCCATCTGGTAGCCGGCAGACCTAGCGGCATCTGTGAGTGGACTTTGTTTTTAAATTAAATTGCATGCTTTATACTTGATTGGTTTCTCCTGCATATATATAATTTCCTCTATTTGTATGTTTTACGGTGATTTGGGAAAAAGGGGATTTAAGGATTTTAAAGGCAAACAAACCGGGAAAGAGGTTCATACCCATCCCATGATTTTAAAGGATTTTTCCCGGGGTATGGTTTTAGTGATTATCACCGTTTTGGGAATATGGAGGGGATGTTTTTAAAGGAGAAATGTGGCTCACGGATTTTAAATGGGGTTTTCGATTTATTGTTTCCACGAGGTTTTACGAGGTATTACAGGTTTTACAGGTTTTCAAGGGATTTTGGAAAAGGGAAAAGGGAAAAGGATATAAGGATTGTTTGCTAGCATGGACCCTCTCCAGTTAGAGCGGGTACCATCTTCTGGGTAGAGCAGGTCAGGGACCTTCTCCGGTTGAGCTGGTCAATAGACCCTCTCGGATAGAGCAGGTCGGGGACCCTCTTCGGTGGTAGCTGGTCATTAGACCCTCCCGAATAGAGCAGGTCGGGTTTTCTCGTGGATGAGGTTAACACCCCACATAATTGTTTATGTTTTGAGCCAATGCATTGTTTACGTTTACCTGCATGCGGATTTCCTTAGAAAAAGTAGAGGGAGAACATTAAAGGAATTAGAGTTTCTATATTTTATTTTTGTCCACTCACCCTGACGTTTTTCAATGTTTCTCCCCTGGGCCCTTTGTTTTAAAATGCCCAGATTGCAGTGCTCGACCCACCTAGACTACTTGGAGGCCCAGCATAGTTACTGCCACATTCCGCACTATCTGTAGGTTCCGGGTTGACCTACTTGTATTATATATCTATGTTTCTACTTTTATCCTAGACGCTCTGATACACATCGGGTAGTTTATTTGTTGGAGAACTCTTAGGGACTTGGAATGTTTTGTATCATTTACATTTGGGATGTTGAATTAATTGTTGGTTTTTATTAGATGTGTATCTTGTGGAGTTGTTGGTTTTTGGGAGCAGGATGGCTCCAGGAGTTTCGGTCGGATATTGGTTTTAGAAGTGTATTGTGGGTTATTGCAGGTTAAGGGTTGTCCACTTTTCAAGGGAGACTATGTCGATTTTTCGGCAGAATCTCCTTTGGGAGGTGGTCCCCGCAGGACTTACTCCGGGTTAAAAGGGGTTTAACTCGGGGTGGGTCCTGACATTGACAATGGAATTTGAAGAGAGGAAAATTAGCTTCAACATCTTTGAAGCCATGAGGTACCCTAAGGATGTCAACTCTTGTTTTTCCATTGACATTATTGATCACTTGGTGCAGGATGTATTCGAGGCAAATGTGGGTGACGACATGCTCAAAACAGTAATTGAGATGGGTCTGCAGCAGCACTCCCATCCGGACGGAGCAAGGATGAAGTCCGGACGCCCTGATGAGCGAAACCAAGAGTCAACGGCTGCAGATTGGATTAGCAACGAAAATGACCTTGAGGAGATTTTAGCAGCCCTAGAATCTCGTCCAATACTCCCATGTAAGTCTTCTACCTTTATTTCCCTCCTTATTTCTAACGAAGAACTCGTGCCTTCTGTGATTCAGGCACCTACATTGGAGCTCAAACCATTGCCCGAGCATCTGAAATATGCGTATTTGGAAAAAGAGGAGACTTTACCTGTGATTATTGCTTCTGATCTGTCTTCGCTGGAAGAAGACAAGTTATTGCGAGTTTTGCGTAAACACAAGACTGCAATTGCATGGGGGATTGCAGACATCAAGGGAATTAGCCCAACTACGTGTATGCATCGTATACTTCTTGAGGAGGGAGCCAAACCTACTAGGGAAGCACAACGCCGATTGAACCCTCCTATGATGGAAGTTGTGAAGAAGGAGGTTCTTAAACTCTTGGATGCTGGAATTATTTACCCCATCTCGGATAGTAAATGGGTGAGCCCGGTACAAGTCGTTCCAAAGCGTTCGGGCATCACCGTGGTTAAAAATGCAGAGAATGAGCTAGTGCCACAACGATTGCAGACAAGATGGAGAGTTTGCATTGACTACCGCAAACTGAATGCCACTACACGTAAGGATCACTTTCCCTTACCATTTATTGATCAAATGTTAGAACGTCTTGCAGGTCATTCGCACTATTGCTTTTTGGATGGGTATTCGGGCTACAATCAAATCGTCATTGCTCCTGAGGATCAAGAGAAGACGACGTTCACTTGCCCCTTTGGAACGTTTGCGTATAGGAGGATGCCATTTGGATTATGCAACGCACCAGCTACTTTTCAGCGGTGCATGATGAGCATCTTTTCTGACATGGTCGAGAAAATCATCGAGGTATTCATGGATGACTTTTCAGTTTTCGGTGATTCTTTTGATTTTTGTTTGGATAATTTAGCTCTTGTTTTAAAAAGATGTGAGGAAACTAACCTTGTCTTAAATTGGGAGAAGTGTCATTTCATGGTTCAACAGGGTATAGTCTTGGGTCATATCATATCTGTTAGGGGAATAGAAGTTGATAAAGCAAAAATAGATCTTGTGCGCTCCTTACCACCTCCCACTAGTGTGAGGGAGGTGCGCTCTTTTCTTGGACATGCAGGTTTTTATAGGCGCTTTATCAAGGATTTTTCAAAGATCACAAGACCCCTATGTTGTCTATTGCAAAAAGATGTGCCATTCCTGTTTGATGAGGAGTGCAAGGCAGCTTTTGAGAAGCTTAAAGGGATGTTGACCTCCGCCCCCATAATCATGCCACCGGATTGGAGCCTCCCGTTTGAACTTATGTGTGATGCGTCAGATTATGCTGTTGGAGCAGTCCTTGGTCAAAGAGTGAATAAACTGCCTCATGTGATTTATTACGCTTCAAGAACTTTGAATGATGCTCAGTTGAATTACTCAACTACAGAGAAGGAGCTTCTTGCTGTTATTTTTGCCTTAGAAAAATTTAGATCTTATCTAATTGGCACTAAGGTTGTTGTGTATACAGATCATGCAGCGCTGAAGTACCTTATGACAAAGAAGGAGGCTAAACCAAGGTTGATTCGTTGGGTGCTTTTACTCCAAGAATTCGACCTAGAGATTCGGGATAAGAAGGGCAGCGAAAACGTGGTAGCAGACCACCTTAGTCGACTGGTGAATGGGTCTAATGATGAGAAGGATTCTCTTCCTTTACTTGAAACTTTTCCTGACGAGCAATTATTTTCTATTGTGGTTTCTGACCCTTGGTATGCAGATATTATTAATTATATTGTCACCAAGCAGGTTCCAGCGGATTTCACCCGTGCTCAAAAGGATAAGCTCATCAAAACTGCCAAGCATTATGTGTGGGATGATCCATATTTATGGAAATATTGTCCTGATCAGTTGATAAGAAGGTGCGTTCCTGAAACTGAATTGACATCTATTCTCACCTTTTGTCATACTTACGCATGTGGAGGCCACTTTGGGGCGAAAAAGACTGCTCTCAAAGTGTTGGAAAGTGGTTTTTATTGGCCGACCTTATTCAAGGATGCATTTATCTTCTGCTCTACATGTGATCGTTGTCAACGCACAGGTAATATAGGATCTCGAAATCAAATGCCTCAAACCCCAATTTTAGTTGTTGAAATTTTTGATATTTGGGGCATTGATTTTATGGGACCTTTTCCCTCTTCAAATGGCTTTATTTATATCCTACTTGCTGTTGATTACGTGTCGAAGTGGGTGGAGGCATCCGCCACTAGAACTAACAATTCTGCTTGTGTTCTTACTTTCTTAAAGACTAACATCTTTTCAAGGTTCGGAACACCAAGAGCTATCATCAGCGATGGAGGATCACATTTTTGCAATAAGTCATTTGAAGCTCTATTGAAAAAGTACAACATCACCCACCGGATTTCTACACCATATCATCCGCAGACAAGTGGACAAGCAGAAGTGTCCAACCGTGAAGTGAAGCACATCCTTGAGAAGACCGTGAACCCTAGTAGGAAAGATTGGAGCTCGCGCTTAACTGATGCGCTGTGGGCATACCGGACAGCGTACAAAACTCCTATAGGGATGTCACCATTTCGTTTGATCTATGGCAAGCCATGTCATCTCCCGGTTGAACTTGAGCATCGAGCTTATTGGGCAATAAAAAAATTCAACATGGATATGAAGGCTGCGGGTGACACACGGCGGTTGCAATTGAATGAGTTGGATGAGCTTCGGAATGATGCATATGAGAGTAGCCGCATCTACAAGGAGAAGACTAAGGCATACCATGATAAGATGATTCTTAGGAAGAGTTTCGTTGTGGGACAAAAAGTTCTTTTGTTTAATTCTCGCCTGCGGTTATTTCCCGGTAAGTTACGTTCTAGATGGTATGGTCCCTTTATTGTGATTGATGTTTCTTCTCATGGTGCAGTTGAGATTGAGCATTGTACCAAGGGCGAGCGATTTAAGGTGAATGGACATCGTTTAAAACATTATTATGAGCCCTTCATTCGAGCACCCGAGGAGAAAGTGTCTCTCCTGAATGCTACTTATACTTGACTTTTGGAAAAGCGTCGGGCTGACGACGTTAAAGCAAGCGCTTTTTGGGAGGCAACCCAAATGATGAGAGGATGACTGCGCTTCATCAGATTTGCTTTCTTCATCCCTCTCTTTTCTTTCTTTTCTTTGTTTCATTGTGGACAATGTTTGGTTTAAGTGTGGGGGGGTATTCTTTATGTTTTGTTGCATTTGTGTTTTCTTATGATGTTCTCTTTCTGGTCCGGACGCCCATCCCGTAAAAAAAAAAAAAATTGAAAATCCAAAAAGAGTCATTGTTTTGTTTGTGTCTTAGGTACCTTCCACTACTATGATGAGATTGGGTTATATACATGACATTAAGAAGAGTTTAAACATCATTTTAGGTCTGGATGTTATTCTTTGGTTAATGATTATCTATGATTGTTATGGTCTAAACATATTCGCACTATAGCCTTGTCTTTGGTACAGAGAAACGCATGTTAGAATAAGTGAAATTCATATTACCTTTGTGAGATTTTGTGCCTTGTGCTTAATTTCTGTGAGAGTAATATATATTAATTCATGCTTTCTTGGCGATGACTTGTTGATCTCATTATCGTTTCACCTTGATTACTACTTGAATGATGTGCAATATGTGAACTAAATGCTAGAACTCATCCTTAGACCTCTCGAAACTTTGTGTCGATGGTGTGGCACCTAGAAGATGATTAAGGCACTAGGATTACCACCATTGCCAAATAAGCCTGTGTCCCCGTAAAAAGAAAAATGTCCCCTAGTTTAACCCCTTTGAGCCTTTATTGTGAGCTTTTTCTTTGTTAACCTACAACTCCTTACCCTTGAGCTTAGTATAGTGTTTCCTTACCCTACCCTAAGGAAGAGTGGAGCATCTTTTGAGAGACTTACATTGGTTTCAAGGTACTTTAATAAGTAAGAAGGTTGACTTGTCTCAAAGAGCAAGTGTGGGGGAGATTTTCATTGTAAAAATTGTCTCAAGAAGAAAACAATGGCTGAAAAAAAAAAACAGCAAAGAAAGAAAGAAATTATGTCTTGAGTTGATTACTTATTGTATTGTGGAAAGGTTGTATTCGAAAGAAATTAAAATTATTATTGCTTGCTTCAAGTTCCGTTGTTACTACCTTGAGGAGATTTCAAAGATTCTCATGTCTCTAGTTCAATATTGTGCTCTACAATTCCTTAGGATCCTTGTGATTTCCTATCCTCTCATTCATGAACCCTTAACTCTTGGCCCCATTACAACCTTTGTGAAGACCTTTTGATTTTAGGGGCTGCGCTATCAACTTGTGGAGACTTGTGTTGAGGGGTGAGCATATGGTGTCAATGGTTCCTCCATTCGAGTAGTGATATCCATTCATGAGATCATTTTTAAAAAATTCAGAAAGTGCTTTTATTCTTAATATTCATATGTGAGCTATTTGTTTCCTTATACATCATTCCTCTCACATATAACTTGAGTGCATATTTTTTTTGAATTAGCCAGAAAATCTGAGTGAAGAAAGAGTGAATATCCTTGTGAGATTTTTGAGTTTTCATTTGTTCGAAGCATGCACAGATATATTCACCATTGCTTGGCTATTTCACACTCTACACATGACCATGATGTTTATGGAGGGTTATTAATTTTCGAATGAATATGGACCTGTTGTGATGTTTATATTACTCTTGATGCCATGAATTTTGAGACTCTCGGAGATGTGGAAGGTAGTAGGTCGTGTCTCGGTTTAGTTGGTTCGCTTGCGGACTAGCGAAGACCAAGTGTGGGGGAATTTGATAGGAGCATTTATGTGACGTTTTATAGTGTTTAGTATTATAGTGTTTTGGCCATATTTCTTATTTATCTTAATTATTTATTTGATTTCTCGTATTTCGTAGGTTTCGGGAGCAAATATGGAGAAGTTGGCTTAATCCGTGTCAAAGGAAGGAGTTCCAATCACTTGAGGAAACCTTGATGGACAAGGAAGACCGAAGCGTTCACATTTTAATCCATTGGGCTTTTCCTTGGAAGTTAAGAAGTCCACGACCATTAAGGAAGAGTCTAGGGTTGAGGAATCATATATAAAGAACCCTAATAGCAGCTGAGAGGGAGGACTTTGGGGCGGAAGGAAAACTTGTGACAGCCGAGAGAAGGAAAAGAAAAGGGCAGCAGCTGTGCACCCAGACGTGCACCTCGCGTGCACCAGCAGAGCACCAGCGCCCAGTCGCTGTGCACCCAGACATGCACCTCGCGCGCACCAGCAGAGCACCAGCGCCCAGTCGCTGTGCACCCAGACGTGCACCAGCAGCAGCAGGGCTGTGCACCGGTTCTTCTTCCATCTTCATGTATTCTTTTGGGTTTTCGTTTACAGTCATGAGTAGCTAAACTTCTTGTGGTTAGGGCTAGATTGAAGCCCTAGACATGATTACTTTGATGTTTTGATATTCGGATTTATATAAGTTTTGTTTCTCGGATGATAACAATTTCATTGTTCGTAAACTGTTATTCTCTTATGTGTTTCTTTGATTCGCGACCTTAGGAGCATGTTTTAGGATCGACCAGCCATAAACACATGCGTGACGACCAGTATCATTGTGTGTTTTATTTGTGGAGCGACAAGAGCTGCGGTGCTTGTATGAAATTGTTTCAAGGATACTTAGGATACATACCATGTTCTAGGATTCTTGCTATGTTCATATTCTCTTAGAACTTAATGATCTCTGATGTGTTAAATCTGAGCATATACCAAGCAGGACTGCATGTTAGAGAATAGGTTATGACATTCATACCAAATGCTTAACATACTAAGTAAGAGAGAATGGATACGAGAGTGCATCCATATACCAAGGACCTTTCGTGAGCTTAGTCATCCAGGGGAATTCAATACTTGTTAATCTGAGTTCATGATGTTGATGTATGATTGTTTGGTGGTGGATTTCGAAACCCTAGCTTCTCCATCTCATTGATTTACAAAACCTTGCCAATTCTAGTTTTTATCATTTTCGTCAGTTTTCATTGTCTGTTTTCTATTTAGTGTTAAAAATATCAAATCAAATCAGAAAAATCTAAAACTTTGTCAGTAGTTAGTTTTACGTGTCTAGTTAGTTGTCTCCAAATTTCAGGTCATTTGGAGTAGTCTAGAGTCGTCAACTAGTCAGGTTTTCCTGACTGGTCAGTTCTGTCGTTTTTATTTGTTTTGAGTCATTGTAGTTGCAGCTTTATCCCAATCCCTTGCGGGTTCGATCCCTACTTTCATATACTATCTTCGACCATATATACCTTGTAGGGTAATTCATAAGTTATTTTTATGCACCTTAATTGGTGTGTGAAAATTCTTTTATCAACCGTTGACTTTACTGTTGACCGTTGACTTTTACTATTTCAAGGTTGACTTTTAACTTATACCGTAGAACACCTATGTTACGTTTTCGAACACTACGGTTAAACGTTTTAAAGACTTTTAGTTTATAAACGTGGCAAAACGACGTAAGTACTGAATAAGAATTAATCCCGACTTCTCGCCGGTTCGAGAATCGGAGTGTCAAACAAGTCAAACCCTAGTGTCAGAAAAATAAACAAAGAATGTTTATCAAGTCTTAGTCGTAGATAGTAGATCCTCGAATTACTTATACCTGACTATCACTGTTGTCTCACCCACAGACTCAGGAGCTCGTCTACGCAGGCTTCAGGAGGACCAGGAGTTGGAGCGCAGCCAGCTGTACCGTCATACCAGGTAGTAGGGGGAGCACGCCCAATGGGTGAGCCGAAACCCTCTTGGGTCGGCGGCTCTTTCACTTTATACTTATAAAATACTGATGCATTGTTTTAAGCTTGACCACACGCTTCTTATAGCACTTGGTGTGTGTGTGTGTGAGTTTTGGATCGAAAAGTAGTACCGTCGTCCTGATTTCCGGTGCTTGGCCTGAGAGCGACGGGACCTAGTATTCTAGCACTCCTGCGGTGTCGATGACCGTAAACCTCCGGAGGGGCTATGCCCTGTTTATTTTATTCATTTATCCCGCTTACGCTCGTCTCGTACAGAGTAAAACGTGACGTAAGTGTGGTCTGCTGTTTGTTGGGCGTTAGCTGGAAATGGACGCTCTCGCTATTCTGCGCACTCGGGCGCTTAGATAGTTGGCCCCGGTTTGCAGTGAAGACAAACCCGGGATTTCGGCCGCTCAGATCCAGAAAGTTCTTTCATGTGTGGTCCCATGTTTTACCGAGCTTTGTGTGCGTGGCGTGCATTTACATTTCCACATGCTCTTTCGTACTTACGAGTACCTATATATATATATACGAAATGTTTTCTCATGGGTTTTAAACCCCGACTTGGATGGCTTTGGCCCCATTTGGGTTAGCGAGGACGAGTTGCTCACCTTTATATCTTTTCAGGTCTACAGCACCCATCACTAGAGGAGCTGGACTAGGAGATCGCGGAGCGTCGACGGTTATCGTGCACTTCCGGTTTCGAGGACACCCATTCTGGTGTGGTTTCCATGTCATCTGATTTCCGTATCTTTGTTGTTATTCTGTTGGATACTTTGAGACACTTTTTGGGCTCATTGTTCAGAGACTTTTTCTTGTACTATTTCTGTCTCGGGTATTTTTCCATTATCTTCCGCTTGTAAAACCTTTGTATGCTACTCTGTGTATTTGTCATCCCGTATTTGACATTCATATTATTATTCATGTGGTGTTTATTTCATTCATAGCCTTGTGGTTTCGGTCCGGAGGGTCATCAATACGTCGAAAGAAGTATTGATTACTCGCTAGATCGGGATTACGGCGGTTACCGTCGTGTTCCGGGGCCGAGAATAGTCCCCGGGATGCGACATATTTTGCTCGAACCTTCAACTGCAAATAGTTTCAAATCGATGAGACGCAACCAGTGGTATCAAATTATTAATTAATTTATTTAACTATATCTGACGAAACATTAGGGTATTCGTCGGCCAATATTGTTTTAACTGACGAAATACATCTTAATTCGTCGGATAAGAGATCTTTAGCCGACCAAACATGATATAATTCGTCGGCTAAAACAATATTGGCCGACGAAATATGGCCTATTCATCGGCTAAAACTGAAAAATACAAAAAAAACAGGCTGTTTACTCTAAACCATACCAATGAAAATTAACTAAAAGTATGAATTCAACAGCTTGTAGCATATAAAGCACACTTCAATTTGTATTACAAATTCAATACCAGCAGTGTTGACAACTCTAGGGAAGGGCTGCACCGGCCCAGGAATATACGGTCCTTCAGAGCATACACCGCTCTCATAAAGAAACATATCGTTGATAAAGGCCGTTGTTGTATCGTTGGATGTACTGCCCGTCTTATAAAATTCTCCATGTTCATGCGGACCCCCTGATGATGTTTCACCGTGATATATCCAACATGTGTACTTCTCCCAAAACCCATTACTCTTCAGGTGCTGTCAAACCTTGTCAATTGCAAATCGATGCATATCGCTACGACACTGACATTTAGTGCACGGGCAATAGAAAATTGTATTCCCGTTAGCATTATCCATCACATATTCAATAAAACTAATAACTCCTTTACCATACATTTTGTTCCATTTTGGAAGCGAAATCCAACTCTTATCCATATCCTGAAAAGATAACATAATATATATATGTAATTAATTAATTAATTAAATTAAATTTTCAAAAATATACATAATATACATAATCCAACTCTAATTAATTAATTAAATTTTCAAATCATTTAGTATTCAATCTACAGTTAACGTACAATTAATTAATAATTAACGCAAACACACACACATATATATATATATATATATACACACACACACACACATGCATATATATACTAATTACTAATTATATATCAATATTATATATATATCAATTAACATTAATCATAATCAAAATATTACTTAATTCATACTATATATATATGCATCAACACAATATTATAATTAAATTAATATATATATATATATATATATATATTACTAATTAATAACAACAACTTCATATATATTATCAAATTAAAATCGATCAATTCAATCACACTTAAAATCCAATAATTCAACTAAAATTAAAACTCAAAATCAATATATATATATATATATATATATATATATATATATATATATAACTCAAATAAAACTTTTAAATCAACCCAAAAACAAGATATATACAAATATATGTACCTATATATAGCGCCACAAACTAATTTTATACAGATTTCGACAACACCCAACAATTTCGCCAACACCCAAACTTTTTCTCCAGTTTTTTTTTCAAATGAGCTGCTGTCTATATCCTGAAATATAGGGACTTTTAGCTGACGAAAATATATATTTCTTCGGCTAAACTTTTAAAATTTCGTCGGCTATAGTTTACAGATTATAATCGAAGAAAAAATTATTTTAGCCGACGAAAAAAATTTCGTCGGCTAAAACCCACTTTAGCAGACGAAAAATTAACTTAGCCGACGATTTTTTATTTCGTCGGCTAAAGTGGACGTTAGCCGACAAAAAAAAATTTTGTCGGCCTGTTTTTTTTCGTCGGCTATAATGTTTATTCTGGTAGTGTCACTCCCGGATTTCAAAAAAATGCAGCCTCAACCAGCAGGACGACTCAGTTAGAGACCGAAGTTCAGATGCTACGGGAACAGCAAGCCGCCTAGATAGCCTATACTACCGCTTTACAGGAGTATAATGCAGCAGTATATGCCACCCAGCATGCACGTCAGCAGCAGATGCTCCAGTACTTGCAAGATTTTTCAGTTGTCCAGCTTTTGGAACTTTCGGCTCCGCCCATGCCTACGTCTATACCCTTGCCTCAGCCGTCGCAACCTCCTCCTGACGCAGATATAGATTTAGATGATATAGATTTTATATAGTCTTATAGGTTTATGAACAATTTATAAATAATTTAATGAAAAACGTGTTGTCACTTTTGATGATGTTGTTGGTTAAATGAAATTGTTTGTGTAATTTGCAGCTTGCTCGGAATGGTAATTTAAAAATTTTGGGGTTGTTTTGGCTGGAATTGACTTATAGCCGAAGAAATTTACCATAATTCGTCGGCTATAGTATATTTTTTATTTTTTTTCAAGGTTTAGCCGACGAAATATGGTCTGTTTCGTCGGGTGTAGTAGTATTTAGCCGACGAAATTTACTATATTTCGTCGGCTATATTTTTTTTTTTATTTTTTTTTCTCAATATTTAGCCAACGAATTATATTAAATTTCATAGGCTATAGTTATTTTTTAATTTTTTTATTAAATACTTTAGGCGACGAATATATTAATATTTCGTCGGCCAAAGTTTCAGGTTAAGGCTGACGAAAAAATTATTTCGTCGGCTTTAGTATTACTTTAGCCTATGAAAAATAGAAAAATAAGTCGTTAGCTAAGTGTGAAACTATAGCCGACGACCACTCTTATTTTGTCGGCTATACAATTAGCCGACGACAACTTGTCGGTTAAGATCTTAGCCGACGAATTTGATGAACAGGCGGACGAAAATCTTTCGTCGGCTAAAGTGCTGATCCTGGTAGTGGACACAAAATTTTCTCTCCCTATATCTTTTCGTTCTAATTTAAAAATTCATCATAATTCGACTCTCAAAATTTACCAATTATTTACAAGATATAAAAAAACATAGAAGACCAAATCAGATCTCGTTTCTAATAAAATTTTGAGAAAGATAATTTTTGTCCCCCATTGAAATATGTGTCTCTAATATTGTTGGATGCACAATTCTGAACAACAAAACTGTTAAGGACATGATCTAAAAATTTGTCCCTAAATTTGTCCGGAGACCAAAATTTGGTTTGTCCCATAAAAAAATTGTCTCCAAAATAAATAACCCACTCTCAAACTAATTACATAGTCACATTACATGAAGGGAGATTGCTCTCCCTGTCTCCCCTCTCTCCATGTGCCTTTGTCTTGTCCTTTGTCTTGTCCTCAAGTTAAAACCATCTAAATCAAAACACCACCCCTCTCAATCTCATGATGATAAATCTAATCTTGATATTTCACTACAAAACAGCTTTCCCTTCCTTTTTAGCAATGACTCCCATTCTGAAAATTCATGCAAATCTTGAATCTACGGCTAATATATAATGTGTAAATTAAACTAGAAACTGTTTGATAACTATATAAGTATGAACGCGTTAATAAATCAACAAGATTACAGATTTTTCTTAGTACATTTTGATTTCATCTTGACCGTAAAGGTTGATTAAATTACTTCGATTGTATACTGACATGTTTGTAGTTTAATATTACTTAAACAAAAGAAGACTTGATAAAAAAATGCAGGATTATATTTTAAAATTTAAATAAATTCTTGTCGACTATAAAAATATAGGATTGTTGGCAGGGTCTGTGAAATGGCACATCTTGGATGCAACTACGAGTGAGGATAGAACAAATGCAGCTAGCTCCTATGTAAGTCTGGATTTGAGATTTTCAGACCTGAGTCGAACTTTTAAAAATAGATCCTTAAACTATAGTGTTAATTTAAATTTATTTTTTCTTTTAAAAAAATTCATGAACTAAAGTTATAAACTCAAAATTTAACGACATAAAACATTAGAAATCTTGTTTATACTTAATTACATTACTTATTTTTTCTAAAATAGTAACTACTGATTGTAATATAATGTTTGTTTTTTATTAAACTAATATGATCACACAATAAGAAAAGAAAATTTTGGGCCCTTAAAGGTTCAGTACCCTGAGTCTATCGACTCTTGAGACTCTATTCATGTACGGGACTGCTCCTATCCTCCTATATTTTTTGCTTAGACATTAGGTCATTTCCAAGAAAGAAGTAAAGTCTATTTTGGCTGTAGTGGTCATATGTTTGTTGTTTGTCCGACATGGCCGCAATGGGGCTCTCGAAAAGCCACCACCACCTCTCATAACTCTTACACTACTGAAAGCAAATATTACAGTTTCTTCGGATGTGTTCCGATAACAATTTCCCAATGGTTCTTCGACTTTGCCCTTCATGCATATAGACAAGAAGTCCTTTTGTTTCTTCCCCCTTTATTGTGGTTGTCACGGAACACTGCAGAAGCTTATCATAGACCAGCCATGCACATTGCGCTTGCCCTTGCCCACCAGATCTCTCTAGCTATGAAACATGACCATCAATACCATTCATGCCCATCGATGATCTTAGCCACCAGATCTCTCTAGCTATGAAACATGACCATCAATACCATACATGCCCATCGATGATCTTAGCCACCAGATCTCTCTAGCTATGAAACACGACCATCAATACCATACATGGGACATAGGTGCTATGGGACATAGGTGCTATGGGACATAGGTGCTATGGGACATAGGTGCTATGGGACATAGGTGCTATGGGACATATGTGCTTGTAAAAGCACCCACACAGCTTGTATATATATACTTGAAGTAACTTATCTTGTTCATATCCATGTTCAGCTCACATGCCACAAACATGGCGAAGATGAAGCCAGGTCGACTCGGGGTCGGGTTAATCATCATCATATATGCACCATGGTGGCAAATCAATAATGAAACTAATGATTGATGATTAGAAACTTTCTTAATACGTATCTTGTATATTATGTCATGTATAGTTATACTACTGTTTAATTAGGATCTAAAGATACTTTGCTAAAGATCTCTAGCTAAAGAAATATAAGAGATAGTTGGTGCTTCCGATAACGTTGTACCTTCGAGTACCAAGTAGTTATGATTCAGGGGGGATGTCCATTTGCTTCATATATGTGTAATGGTGTAGTCCCTCAAACAAACTTGTGGTCCTGGAGATCGACTTGTGTGTTGCTCACTGTTTAGTGTTTACTGATCGAGAACATCGTTCCTGCTGGCATTGCGAGTTTGCTACACCCCTCAATTTTGATGTGTCTTGCAAGAATGATTGATCATACGATCGGAGGCCGTGTTGAGAATTTGAACTGTACATTACCGGAATCAGTAGTTTGGCTGACGAAAAATTTCCATCGGCCTGTTAGCCAAATTCGTCAACTAAGATGTCGTCGGTAAAAACTCGTCGGCTATGACTTTAGCCGACGAAATAAAAGTGGTCGTCGGCTATAGTGTCACACTTGGCCGACGACATATTTTTCAATTATTCGTCGGCTAAATTAAGTCTTTGGCCGACGAAATACATTGTCATCGGTCTCAACCTAAGACTTGGGCCGACGAAATATAAATATTTCGACAGCCAATTTAAAATACTTTAGCCGACGAAATATACTCTAAATCGTCGGCTAAATATTTTAAAAAATTAAAAATTAAAATAATATAGCCAACGAAATATAGTATATTTCGTCGGGTTAAATACAACTATAGCCAACGAAATTGACCATATTTCGTCGGCTAAACTTTTAAAATAAAAAATAAAAAATACTATAGCCGACGAATTATGGTAATTTTCGTAGGCTAAAGTACTTTTTATACTAAAAAAACTACAAAATTTTCTAAATTATCATCCAAGTAAGCTGCAAATTACACAAACAATTTGATATAACCAACAACATACACCATCAAAAGTAATCTAAACATTTTGCATTAAATTATTAATTTATAAATTGTTCATAAACCTATAAAACTAAATAAAATCTATATCATCTAAATCTATATCCGCGCCAGGAGGAGGTTGATGTTGAGGAGGTTGCAGCGGTTGAGGTAAGGGAATAGGCGAAGTCCCTGAAGCTGGGCAGCTGAAAAATCTTGCAAGTATTGGAACATATGCTGCTGCTGTGCCTAGTTAGTGGCATATACTGCCGCATTATACTCCTGTAAAGCGGCAGTATATGCTATCTGGGTGGCTTGCTGTTCCCGTAACATCTGAACTTTCGCATCTAGCTGAGTCGTTATGCAGCTGGTCGAGACTGTTTTTTTTTTAAATCTGGGAGTGGTCTTCTGTACCCCTTCTCCCTTCTTTCCTAGACCCCGGCAGTAGAAGTTATTTCTTCACGGTGAGAATGTTGTGCCCATGATCCTCGCCCCAACCCTGAGATCCAAAGTGTCGATCCGAGATATGGCTTCAGACATGTCTTCCTCTTGCGTGTCTGGCCATGTCTCCCTCACTATAGCAGTCATCACCTCGTCACTAGCCTGCCTCACCCTCGCCTAATTGGATAGGAAAAAATAATTAATTAACATTTTGAAATATATATATATATATATATTACAAAATTTTAAATCGTAAAACGACTTACAATATCCACCTAGGCGTCAGGATATGTCTTCTCGTACGTATAGACGTACCGGTTGACTTCTGGATATTCCCTGACCGGTATGATGGATCCTTGTGTTGCGTTGCCGGTTCTAAGCGTTTGCCTAAGAAACGGCCTACAAAGGAAAAAAAAATTAGTAAAATATTTTAAAACGTATTAATTAATAACAATATAAGACATTATTATTTTTAATTATTACTTGTTTATGTGGGTTGTTGAATTCAGATATCAGAAGCCAACGCCACTCGTATTCCCTGAACTAGAACTCAAGGGGGGTACCAGAACGTTCGTTCCCATGCGCAGTCCAGTGGGTCCGTAACTCGTTCTTCCACTCCTTGTACCTACAGATACGACAAAAAAATTATAAATATTATTAATTATATATAATTTTGTTTTTTCATTAACTTTGCAACGTACCTTCCCCCATGCACAACGTCCGCCCAGGTGTTCCTTAGGTGCTGGAGAACGTCAAACCACACCTGCATTAAAACGTTTATTAGTTTAGATTTTCATAAATCTACAATGTAATAAATAATGTTAAATGTGAATTTTTTATACTTACCGACATTGCGTTCTGAACCATGTCCGTAAACTCCTGTGAGACCTCGCCCTAGTATGACTACAACATAGGGACTCTATCCCTAATGAGCGCTCCCATGCGGCTGGAGTACATCCTCGTCTTCCCGCCCAATACTACGTTCCCATCCCCGTCAGTATCAATGACGATCCTTCCCAAGGTACTCACTGTCTTCTCGAGAGACTTCCCTGTGACGGGACCTCTTTTCTTCCTTGTCGGCTTGGATCCGACGGTGCCTATCATAAATTGATTATTAATAGATTATTTTTATTATGACATTATAAAAAAACAAATTATTTATATATCATTACCTGAGGGCGTTGGGGCGGACACGACGGATTCCGACTCTGTCGCCGATGATGATACCCTCGCATAAATTAAATCTGTACGCCGCTAATGGGGTCACCTGCGGGGGCAGTGGATAAATCGGCGCTCATGAGTCATCGATTGTAGGTAATGCCGGTATCAACCGCGGAAGGTAGAGAGGAGGCGACATCTGTACCCCAGAAGACCCACCCTCCGAAACAGTATGGCCCGGAGTCGGTGCCCTGTGTATCTCAGGCATACGTGGTGCAGACACCTCTGCCAGAGTCGGAGGACACTGCTGCCTCGAGGAGTGAGGGACGCTCGGCTGCCTCGAGCGAGGACGGGCGTCCGGCTGCCTGGAGGAATGTGTAGCCCCCGGCTGTCTCTATGTCGGCTCTAGAATAGACGCACGTCGGGCTGCCATTGGGCCCTGAAATGACGCCCGAGGGTTGCTAAACGTTCCCTCAGACGATTCAGACCTTTGACACTTTGAACTCTTAGATTTGCTAAACAAGCCTTTCATCCTGTTTATTAAATAATTAACAACATTATCACAAATATATTAAATATATCAATTAATATTTTAATATACCAAATTAATAACAATTAATATTTTTATACTAAAATATACTAAATTAAAAAAAATTAACAACATTATCACAAATATATTAAATATACCAATTAATAATTTAATATACAAAATTAAAAAAATTAACAACATTATCACAAATATATTAAATATACCAATTAATATTTTAATATACCCAATTTATTAAATATACCAAATTATAAAAAATTAACAACATTTATGAAATATTCACAATTTCAATAACAAATATACCAAATTAACCAAAATTTCATATAATTCAATAGAGGAAAATTCACCATCAGTGCCTGAACTATAGTGGCAAGGCCAATGTGATACCCACACTCTCAAATGTACCAATGTGATGCCTGAACTAACATTTCACTACCGATGAGATGCCAGAAGCCATATTTCGTTAAAGTGCCGTCAATTTGATGATGTCATGCTCACGTGGGCTGACAGAAAAGAAGGAATTACTGAAATAACCTTATGCTTTGTTCGAGAACCGATTTCCCTCCAATATGTTTCCTTCACAGATAAAGCCAACTCTTCCACTAATAAAGCCAACTCTTCCAAATGTACCAAGCTAGAGTTCTCATAAAATGGTCACATACAAACACAACTACTAAACACTCATTGTTGCGGCCGGCGTCCACCGGATGAGAAACCATCCGTGGAGGTAACATACAGCAACCCATCCATCCGCAACGCATTAATCGCGGACCTCAGAAACGAGGAGTCGCTCCCAAACGAATCAATGTCAATCAGATCATAGAAATCTCTCTTCATATAACACTCGGTCATTATCCGATTCGCATCCATAAGCGTCACCTTCCACCTCTCCTCCTCCTCCACCTGCTTCAAGTTCGCCGTGATCACATCTCTGCTCTCTACATTTCCGTCGTTCGCCAACACAAAATCAGCTTCAGCCTCCACCAGGTACCGCAGAGACCGAACGCCGCAGAGCGTGTCCAGCACCCGGAGCTTCCCTCTGGATTTCTTGTACAGCGTCGCCGCGAGGACGCCGAGGTCCCGGCCGGTGGCGCTCTCGTGGCGGAAGAAGGTGTCGCCGGTGTCGAATTTGAGGCCGCGTTCGGTGTTGAGCTCCGATTTGTGTTCGGTTGGGTCAGGGTTGTGGTTTAGGGTTGCGAATTTGGGGATTTGGGGGTTTGGTTTTTGGTTGCAGAGAAATGAGAAACGGGATAGGGTTTTAGGAGAAGCCAGAGTCAACGACATGGCGGGAATTTGTTTGGGTCGGATTTGCTGGCTTTATCCGTGAAGGAAACATATCGGAGGGAAATCGGTTCTCGAACAAAGCATAAGGTTATTTCAGTAATTCCTTCTTTTCTGTCAGCCCACGTGAGCATGACATCATCAAATTGATGGCACTTTAACGGAATATGGCTTCTTGCATCTCATCGGTAGTGAAATGTTAGTTCAGGCATCACATTGGTATATTTGAGAGTGTGGGTATCACATTGGCCTTGCCACTATAGTTCAGGCACTGATGGTGAATTTTCCTCAATTCAATATATACATCAATAATTGAAAATAGTTATATAATAAAATATAGATATAGAATTGCATACCTTAATTGCTTGGGAGAGGGCAGTGGCTGTGAGAGGCGGAGTGGAAGCCGAGAGGAGACCAAAAAATGCAAAGAAAGTCGAGAGGAGAGGGAGAAACGCAGTGGAGGCCGAGAGGGAGAGGTGAAAGCTAGGGTTCTGTCGCTGGGTTCACATATATAGGAAGAAGTATTTTATTTCGTCGGCTAAAACTTAGTAATTTCGTCGGCTATAGTTCCACTTTAGCCAACGAATTTTTTTAAATTCGTCAGCTAGTTACAATACTATAGCCGACAAAATTACTAAGATTTCGTCGGCTGTAGTATTTTTTCTAATAATTTATTAAATTTATGTCCAATTTATATGTTTAATCTTGTGAAACTAAAATCCGACCGTCAGATATCATCATTATGTTGAAACTTGTGTGGGGGTAAATTTTCAGCTTGATCCGACAAACTTAAGGACTCGATCCGAACGGTCAATCCTGTTAGTCAAACCCCCAAACACAAAGAAACGGTAATTTGACCGTCTAAATTACGTATTCTGTCCGGACCTTCAACTACAAATAGTTTCAAATCGATGAGGCGCAACTAGTGGTATAAAAATTACAAGAAAAATAACCATCGGAGATAGGGCATCCTCTAAGGAGAAAGAATGAAAAAATGCAATGACCGCAACTATTGGCACTGAAACTTATCAGAATTACGTGATTTTTCAACTGTAGACATATTTCATTGTTCCGGTTATATCTTATGTCACGACTTTTTTCGTTTGAAGCTTCTACGTATAGTTTGTTTTTGAAACAGAACATTTACTTAACACTTGGTAAATTAGTTATACAACATTAGTAGGCATATTTTGATTGTGACGATCAATCTTGTGAAACTTAAATCCGACCGTCAGATATCATCATTATGTTGAAAAATGTGTGGGGGTAAATTTTCAGCTTGATCCGAAAAACTTAAGGACTCGAACCGGACGGTCAATCCCATTAGTCAAACCCCTAAACACAAATAAACGGTAATTTGACAGTCTAAATTACGTATTCTGTCCGGACCTTCAACATAGCCCAACATCTTATTTAAAAACTGCATATGAATTCTGCTTCTGGTCCGAACAAACTATGTTCGTCTGTAATTATTTTCTTTCTTCGATCACTCCTATTTGCCAGAGCAACTTAATTAACTGGAAATGTTTCAATAAATTATCCACATTACTAATTATATTTCTAGTACGTCCACAGCTAGCTCGCTCTCTCCAATTTACAAGGCACTAGTAGGATCCGAAACTGATGAGACTAATATTAAAAATTTTGTCTCATAATTTTAAACCTATGCGACGAAAACAAATTCGACGCTAAAATTTCAACTTATGTGACGAAACAAATTATCGTCGCTTAAGTACAACAAACAAATTTGTCGCTTAAGGACCGTATATGCTTAGGCCGGTGCAGCCCTTCTCTAGAGTTGATAACACTGCTGGTATTGACAAGTACAACAAACTACTTGCTTTCCAACAGACCCCTGTGCCCCGGTTGTCAGAATACGGTTCTTAAAAATGTGATGGACGTTATGAAGATTAAAGTTGAGACAAAACGACCGTGAAAGCTATTGATGATTATCTATAGTACACTGCTTCGATGCTGCCCCATGGTCATCGTCTTCCTACCACTCATCATAAGGTCCGATGTATTCTGAAAGATCTTAGGCCTTCATACATTAAGATCCATGCATGCTGATATGACTGTGTTCTCTTCTGGAGTAAAGATCCGGAAGGGAATTACCTTGGTGACCTTGACGCATGTCCGGTATGTCAGAGTGACAGGTATAAGGTGACTCCTGCAGGCAATAGAAAACCTGTTAAGGTACTTCGGTATTTCCTGTTGAGTGATAGGCTGGAGCGGTTGTACATGTCATCACACACGGCCAAAGCTATGAGATGACATGTTGATAGGGAATTGCATGGCGAAGATACCCTTATACACCCTGCTAATGGGGAGGCTTGGAAGCATATAGACCGTGAGTTTCCTCATTTTGCGTCAGAGCTCCGAAATGTGAGGCTCGGGCTATCATCCGACGGATTCAATCCTTTTGGTAACATAAGTCTTCAATACAGTGTATGACCGGTGATTTTAGTGCTATACAACCTTCCTTCATGGATATGCATGAAGAAAGAATACAATATGTTGAGTTTGTTGATTCTATGGTCCGGTTATCTAAGGAAGTGTTTCGATGTGTATTTGAGACTCTTGATTGAAGAGCTTAAGTTTTTTTGGGATATTGGTCATCCCACTTATAACAAGTACATGCACGACATGTTCCAGATGCATGCCATGGTTGCTGGTACCATCAGTGATTTTCCTGCTAGTGGGATGTTGTCGGGCAACGTTATTAGGGGATACAAGGCTTGTCCAAAGTGCCTTAACGATGGGGGAACAGTAGTCATTGCAACAAAATATGCAGATTGGGTCACCGTACTCTCATTTCGTATGATCACGAATGGTGGTTCGATGACAAGACATTTGATGGGACTGTAGAAAACGGTGTGCCTCCTAGAAGATGTACGGGGGAAGAAATTTTAGCAGTGCTTAATGAGTATGATTTTGGGCAGCTCAGCAATCATCCTAATATTATGGCGGCAATACCTGACAGACCTGACAGGTATAAATTTTGGACACATAAGAGTATATTCTGTGAACCCCCATACTGGAGTAAATTGTTGATCAGGCACTACCTAGATGTGATGCACATAGAAAAGAATGTGTGCGACAGTGTGGTGGGAACAGTGTTGAACTGAGAGGGGAAGATGAGGGAACGTCTGAGGTCTGAATCGTCTGAGCGAACGTCTAGCAACCCTCAAGCGTCGTTTCAGGGCCCCATGACAGCCCGACGTGCGTTCCTTATGGAGCTGAAGTAGAGACAGTCGGGCGCCACCCATTCATCCAGACAACCGGACGCCCCTCGCTCCTCGAGGCAGCCGAGCGTCCCTCACTCCTCGAGGCAGCTGTGGCCTCCGACTCAGGTGGAGGTGTCTGCACCACGTATGCCTGAGATACACAGGGGACCGACTCCGGACCCAACTGTTTCGGAGGATGGGTCATCTAGGGTACAGATGCCGCTGCATTTTCTCTACCTTCTGCGGTTGATACTGGTATTACCCACAGTCGATGACTTAGGGGCGCCTATTTATCCACTGCCCCCACAGGTGACCCCATCAGCAGGGTACCAGTTGGTGCCTTTTGGTACGGATCTTTTTCTGCGAGGGTATCATCATCGGCGACAGAGTCGGAATCTGTCGCGTCCGCCCCAACGTCCTCAGGTAATGAAATATAAATGATTTGTTTTCTTATAATGTCATAATAAGAAAAATTTATTAATAATCAATTTGTGATAGGCACTGTCGGAGCCAAGTCAACAAGGAAGAAGAGAGACCCCGTCACAGGGAAGGCTCTCGAGAAGACCGTGAGTACCTCGGAAAGGATCGTCATCGATACTGAGGGGGATGACAACGTAGTATCGGGCGGGAAGACGAGGATTTACTCCAGCCGTGTGGGAGCGCTCATTAGGGATAGAGTCCCTATGTTGTATTCAGACTAGGGCGAGGTCTCACATGAGGTTAAGGACATGGTCCCACAGGAGGCGAGGTCCCACATGAGCTTAAGGACATGGTCGGTAAGTTTAAAAAATTCACAATTAATATTATATATTATATTGTTGATTTAAGAAAAACTAAACTAATAAACGTTTTAATGCAGGTGTGGTTTGACGTTCCCCAACACCTGAGGAACACCTAGGCGGACGTTGTGCATGGGGGAAGGTACGTTGGAAAGTTAATATAAAAACAAAATTATATGTGTAATTAATAATATTTATAATTTTTTGTGGTATCTGTAGGTACAAGGAGTGGAAGAACGAGTTACGGACCCACTGTACTATGCATGAGAACGCACGTTTTGGTACCCCTATTGAGTTCCAGTTCAGGGAGTACGAGTGGCGTTGGCTTCTGATTTCAGAATTCAACAACCCTCATAAACAGGTAATTAAAAAAATTCTTATATTGTTATTAATTAGTACATTTTAAAACAGTTTATTAATATTTTTTTTCTTTTGTAAGCCGTTTCCCGGACGAACGCTCAGAGCCGGCAACGCAACACAAGGAACCATCATGCCGGTTCTAGACCGTTCGCATCGTTGATGGACGAGGCAGCTATAGAACATCCAGAAGTTAACCGGTACGTCTATACATACGAAAAGACATATCCTGACGCCCAAGAGGATATTGTAAGTCGCTTTACATTTCAAATTTTTTAAATTATATATATATATATATATATATATATATTTCATAATGTTAATTAATTATTATTTTTTTCTATCTAATTAGGCGAATGTGAGGCAGGCTAGTGACGAGGTGATGACTGCTATGGTTAGGGAGACATGGTCAGATACGCAGGAGGAAGACATGTCGGAAGCCATGTCTTGGATCGACACTTTAGATCTCAGGGTTGGGACGAGGATCATGGACACAACATTCCCACCACGAGGAAATAACTTCTACTGCCGGGGTCTAGGAAAGAAGGGCGAGGGGGTACTGAAGACCACTCTCAGATTTCAAAAAAGGTAGCCTCGACCAGCAGCAGAACGACTCAGCTAGAGACGGAAGTTCAGATGCTACGGGAATAGCAAGCCACCGAGACAGCCTATGCTGTCGCTTTACAGGAGTATAATGCGGCAGTATATGCACCAACCAGACACAGCAGCAGCAGATGTTACAGTATTAGCAGGATTTTTCAGCTGCCCAGCTTCAGGAACTTCCGGCTCCGCCTATGCCTACGCCTACTCTTATTCCCCTATCTCAGCCGCTGCAACCTCCTCCTAACGCAGATATAGATTTAGATGATATAGATTTTATATAGTTTTATGGGTTTATGAACAATTTATAAATAATTTAATGAAAAAAGTTTAGACCACTTTTGATGGTGTTGTTGGTTATATGAAATTGTTTGTGTAATTTGCATCTTGCTTGGATGGTAATTTAGAAATTTTATGGTTTTTTTAGTATAAAAAGTACTATAACAGACGAAATTTACCATAATTCGTCGGCTATAGTATTTTTCTTCAAGGTTTAGCCAACGAAATATGGCTTATTTCGTCGGCTATAGTAGTATTTAGCTGACGAAATTTACTATAATTCGTCGGCTATATTTTTTATTTTTATATATTTTTTTTAATATTTAGCCGACGAATTATAGTAAATTTCATCGGCTATAGTTATTTTTAAATTTTTTTATTAAATACTTTAGCCGACGAAATATTTATATTTTGTTGGTCAAAGTCACAGGTTAAGGACGACGACAATTTATTTCGTCGGCTTTAGTCTTACTTTAGCTGACGAAAAATAGAAAAATAAATCGTCGGCTAAGTGTTAAACTATAGCTGACGACCACTTTTATTTCGTCGGTTAAATTTATAGCCAACGAGTCTTTGCCGACGACATCTTAGCCGATGACAACTCGTCGGCTAAGATCTTAGCCGACGAATTTGGCTCACAGGTTCCTCGGCTAAAGTGCTGATCCTGGTAGTGTTCATTTTCGTAACATAGGTCTCAGTGCGACGGTAAGTATGGGACGGCATCTACGCGACGACTTTTTTGTCACTTAGGTTCTTATACGACAAAATGGTTTCGTCTCATAAGTCCCGCATCCTACTAGTGAGCCTTTGGTTTTAGACATATATACCGCCCAGCAAACAGTTGTAAATTAACGTTTCATGTTTTGTTTCATAGATCAAATTAGGAAGCAGAAAAGATAATGATTGATTTCCTTTCTGTACAGTCTAGCTAGGGAACAGTATGGGATGGAAAAAGATTGTTCTTGGCTTTTCAATCTTGTTTAATCAGCAGAAGATTATGTCCTTGTTGCGACTTTGCCTCTTACAATATAGATGCCAAGCCGCAATGTAAATTTAAATAAGGATAGGGCGGCAAATACATACTCTATACGAGGGTTCCCAATTAGTGTAATACTTGATCGATTTTATCTTCTATTTCCAGCACTATCCCAATTAGTGTAATATATACTCTATCTTTGAGGGATAAATATCTCAAATTTTTTAGATGAGCGGTTGCGTCTCATCATGGTGAGAGCTTGTTGTGTTGAAGATTCAACAAAAATACATCATATAAATATAGATATGAGTGTTTCCGTGTGTTAAGTAGTTATAAGATTAGTGTTGGCCGTTCTGATCGAGCCCTTAATGTTGTCGGATCAAATTAAATTTTTTATCATAGATATCTTTAGATGTAATGTTTACATCAGACGATCAGATTTTCGTTTGTGAATTTTGATCATCGGAATCACAACATGTCTACTAATATTGTTTACTAAGTTTAAAGTAAATGCACAACTTTGAAAACAAACTCTACATAAAACTGAAAACCTCAAAAACATCGTGAAATAAGATATGACCGAAATGGTGAAATACGTCTATGGTTAAAAAATCATGTAATTCAGGTTACGTCTCAATGCTGATAGTAACGGTCAACCCTATTTACTATAATTTATCCCTATGGAGAGCTCTATCTTCGAGGGGTAAATGTCTCAAAAATTTTATATGGGCGGTTGTATCTCATCATGGTGTGAGTTTGTTGTGTTGAAGGTTCAACAAAAATACCTCATATAGATGCAGATATGAGTGTTTCCGTGTGTTAATAAGTGATTATAAGATTAGGGTTGACCGTCCCAATCATGCCCTTATTATTGTCGGATCAAGTTGCATTTTTTACCATATATATATTTAGACGTAATGATCATATCAGACGGTCGGATTTTTGTTTGTGAATTTTGATCATTGAAATCACAACATGTATACTAATGTTGTTTAACTTGTTTACTAAATTTTAAGTAAATGCACAACTTTAAAAACCAACTCTACATAAAACTGAAAGCCTCAAAAACATCGTGAAATAAGATGTGATTGCTACTACCAGCACTGAGACGTTATCTGAATTATGTGAGGTCTTGAAAGTATGGACTATTGGATTATGAGGTTTGATGTATAAACTTTATATTGTGTTTAATATGTATGGACTTTAACTATAAACTTTAAACTATTTTTAGTTTTTTTTATTGTGTTTTTACCTTTTATACAGTTAGTATTTGGTTTGTGGTTTTTTTTATAAAAAGTTTGGTTTGTGTTTATTTTTTTGTAAGACATTTGGTACGTTTGTGGTTTTACAGAACTAAAAAAATAAAGTCGATTAATTTATTTACTAGAGTACGTTAAGGCATTGTCAAAACTATATTTGAAAAAATTGAAAACAATCGAAAACCAAATACCGAACCGTAGGTGTGGTTTGCTTCACGTATTGACGCAGCTAAAATTGAAAAATCAAACCGGACCGGTCCAAATTTTATCTCCGATTTTGGCCCTAAACAGAACCGTTTCAAACTGTTCTCACCCCTAATGGAAAGATGAGATACCCAAACCCATATACTTAACATAATCACTAACCTTAACCCTAATGCTATTAGGTCCTCCAGTAAGCCGATCAAACACCAATTCTTGGTTCTAACACGTAATAAATCTGTTCCACTTTTTCTACACTAAGCACAAGTCTTCATCTGCCTTTTCTTTGTCTATGTTCTAAGCTCTAGCCTTCACATGTTATATCAATGTACACATCTATCAAGACACATGCATTAGCTTGTCCTTCAAATCTGCTACTCTAATCCCATACTTCACGCAAACATAACAGAAACCACATCAAAGTCTTGTGGTCACTGCAATGTTTTGTATATTTAAATTCAGCAACATACCTCTCCTTGATATTCAAAGTTTTACTTCAAAAATTTATATCCTTAGTCACCTCTTACAGCCTATAAATAAGTCCTTCTAGCTGCTGTAGGGGGACACAACTCACAGGCAGCATAACCCTCACCCCCTCAAGCAATCCTGTATCCAACAACCTCAAGCAACATGCCAGGTATCCCTTACATCATTCCAAAACCAGCTTTCACCTTTACACAGCCTTAAACTCATCAAACACCACCAAAAATCCTTTATTTCTTTACTGTAACAAACCCAGATTAAACCGTAGCAAACCACTCAACCCAACAAGCCTCTCATCTTGTGCAACTTATGTACTTTAAGCTCCCACGCCATGCTCGCACTGTCAAGCTCATTTTGATTTCTACTATGAATCGCATACAAAATCCTCCTAATAATCTTATTATTAGGTGGGTTTTGGCCTAGTCAAAGCTTTTTATAAAAGGACCCTTACACCTTGATAACGAATCGCCGTACTCTATTCAAAAGCAATAGTCGAACTACTCCAAGGGTCATCATATCCATCTTGACAAAATCTTCTTCCTCCATACCTTTCAGGAGCTTGTCGTCCAGAGTCTTTCCAAGCCTCTTCATATTCAGGTAGTCCACGATCTGTGGCCTCCATAAACTAAAGTCATGCCCGTTGAACTTATCGAATTTCTTCTCAACGTCTTCTATAATCATTGTTCGTACTCAATATTTTGTCTCTGGTACCAGTTAGATAGGAATTCAGCCCAAAATTTCCCTTTGCGGAAGCAAACAAGTATGAATAACTATAGAAACTATAGAGAAAACAAGATACGAACACAAAAGATTTAACGAGGTTCAGCAAATAAGTTTGCTTTCGACCTTCGGCTGCTAGGTTTCACTATACAAGAAGAAGAACAAGAACAATAGTACAAGATCTCTCATAAGATGTTCTCATAAACTCTCAAGATTTCACTTGCTCTCAATCACAACCAAGGATGATTGCTTTCTACAACCATATCAAATACTACATCATATGTCCATATTCATAGATATTTAACTTGAAACCTGTAACACATTGGAAACTTATTTTCAATAGAAATACAAAACCATTACCAAGTAAGATCAGGTTACGAAACAATCTTCATCCCAGGTGGAATCAGATCTACAAACCTAACAATAAAGTGTAGACAAGTTTCTTTTGAATATAAGAGCTGCTCAAACATTGTTAGGGTTTACCTTAAATAAGTTGCCCTACAAATTCAAAGGAATAATCAAAGTTAGGGTGTGGATTGCTTCTGCAGTATAATTAAGATAGTAATTGACCTGTTCTTATCACAAAATTAAAGGTATAATTGTGATAATATAAGAGGCAAATGTCTACTTGGTACAATTATAGGAGATATATAAGCGAATCAAGTAGTTAATTAACCTGTGTCTTAGCTCAAGATCGATGCAATGTAATTCTATATTCTTAGATGTTGTCTCTCTGAATGTGGACGGTGCGTTGTATGTCGATTGTAATGTTGCCTAATCAATAAAACTTCATTTCATCTAAAATTACTATCATATATAGAAGAGAAGAGAACCCCAATTAATTAGTAGGAGTACGTTTCAGTTATTGATCTTGATAGGGTCGGCCCGTCCAAGGTGAAATCAATCAAAGCACAGATGAACAAAGCAAATAGAATATATTTGACTTTAGTAAGTTGAGTAGTCAAATATTTTTTCTATTTCTGGGATTTAGACGAAGACATGCATTGATTTAGCAATGCTACTTGAATGAACTATTCATGTTGTAAGGTTCTACGTTTTACTAGACATTGATGGCTGCGTGCGTGCGTGCGTGCGTGCGTGCCAATTAAGCAAGTCTTGGTACGTATTAGCTAGGGCTACCCTTCTACTAGAACATCTCATCTAAATATAAAATAATTTTTATTTAAAAAAAATATTATTTAAAAATTTTATAGAGTTTAGTTTTATCGACTGAAATACTTAAGTATTAGCTTCAACGGTAAGTGGGGGAAAAAGTGGCGGCAAAAAATCTGAGGAAGAAACTTTCTGTATTTAATTAATGTGGGATAGCATATTCTTACAAATATGTGTATAAATATCAACTTCACGACTGAGGGTGCATTTAATTATAATATTGGGTTTAAATATAAAGTTACAGGCCAAAAAGAAATTTCACGCTGAGGGCAACAGTCCCGGCTCGCCTCTCTCTTGATTAGTTTGAGCATAAATATAGAAATAAGAGAAAGTCTTTCCTGAGTCGAACGCATCAGCTGGCAGGGTTTTTGGTGAGGCTATGCTATGCAGAGATGATTGGGTATGCTCTGAGTTGCTTGGCGGAGTATGAGGTTGAACTCGATTACGCCAAGGAATGAGGTGCTGATGTTGCTGGCGGAGGAAGAAATTTCTGTCTACGGAGGCGACGAAGAGGGAAGATGAAGGTTGCTGACGTGAGGACCATGCCTCGTCTTTGGAATGACCGGTCGCATAAACCAGCCGGTGCGTCTAACGCACGAAAGACTCGCTAGAAATAAAAATCTAGTTTTACACTTTTACCTCTATTCTCCTGGTTTGCCTACCACATGCAGAAGTTGCACACCTTAATTAAAGAATGCAATCCCTAAAAAAAGCTAGCGGGTTTTGCCATATTTGAAGGCTCCTAGTGAGTGTGAGAAGACACGAACAGGTCTTCCCAACTAGTCATTGAACATCACACACACACCAAACATGCACGGCTCGATCCACTGCTCTAGCTAGCTAGCTACTTGATCAGCAAAACTTAGTGAATTCAAATCTCCTTTAATTTATTAAGAAAAAATTACATATAAAGAACCAACTAAATTTACAAACACAAAAATTTCATTTTCATAATTTGTTATACAAATTATTTCATAATCTCAAGTCAAAAACATAATGCATCAGGTCTGATCTAAATTTCACCTATTAATTGACTATAATGCCCTCCAACATTTCTCTTTTCCACTTTCGTCTCTCATCCTCTTATCTGTCATCTTCTTCTTTTTTCATCTCTCTCTCCCCCTTCATTTTCGGATGGTCATGTTCACCAAAACTCGAACTTCGGGCCTCGCCGGTCACCGATCCAATCAAATCTACCAGCATCAAAATTGTAAGAAGACGAGGAAGGGAGGAGAAGCCAAATAATGAATTGCTTCAATGTATCAGACCAGATCTAATTTGCTTCTTCTTCTTCGATGAATCAATATTTATTGGTTATTCTTCTTCTAATTTGAAATGTGATGTTATTCATATTTAATGTTACTGTTAAGATGCTGCTCCTGCAATTTTCTGTTTTCATAATTTATGCTACTGTTGAGACTGCTGCTAGTGTTGAGATGCAGCTCATGCAAATTTCTTCTACTGTTGAGAGTGCTGCTACTGTTGAGATGCAACTCATGCAATTTTCAACTAATATTGAGAGTAATATATAGTAGCAATTTTGAAATGAAGAGTAATATACAGTAGCAGGTTCATTCAACAGTAGCAGACTAACAGTAGTAAGCAGTAGCAACAAAAGAATGCGTGGTCGCTAGTATTAAAGTTGATAGTAGCAGCGCGCTAGCATCAGGATCTGACAATAGCAGCCCTTCAGCATCAAGATTTGGTAGTAGCAGCGCACCAGCAGTAGAGTCTGGCAGTAGCAGTGAGACAACATCAAACAATTGCCAGAAAAAAATGGAATAGTGCCGGTAGTAGCATATTTTTCGACCTGACAGTAGCACATTTAAACTCGACAGTAACAGCATGCCATGTCAGCATCAAAGAATTGCCTGAAAAAAATATTACAAAGCGCCGGCAGTAGCACTTTTCAACTCGACAGCAGAACTTTTCAACATAGACAGTAGCACCTTTTAACTCGACAGTAGCAACGTGTCACGTCAACAGAGAATTGAATATGTAGTGAATGGTAGTTTGGTAAAATATATAATGACAGATGACTTGTGGACATCAATTTGTTCTAAAATTTCATTAAGGATAATTTGGTAAAATATACAGTAACAAATAACATGTGGACATCAACTTGTTCTAATTTGTTAAATTTATGTTCTTAAAAGTGTAAGATATTATATAAATGATATATTTGTAAATTGAAATTTATTTGACAACTACATTATAGTTTACTAATTTATTAATTATTAGAAAAATCTTCAGATACCTGTTGGTGAAAATATAAAGGTGTCTTAATTTATATTTACCTAAAAACTAATTTATATAATGACCGCTGACACCCCTTCGCAATACTTTTTCTCGGCATTCTAACTTTTTAATTTATATTTATACTGCAGCAACGAAATATATTCACCTAAAAACTAATTTATATAATGACCGCTGACACCCCTTCACAATACTTTTTCTCGGCATTCTAACTTTTTAATGGGTTTGTCTTCGGTGCAGATATATACGGTATGCATACAAATTTTTTTAATTGCATGTAGTAATCTATCTAACGAAAAATACACTGCAGGTGATTTAGTTTTACTGTTTTAGCATTCACATCTTATAACTTCACAATTACTGCCTCGACTCCAAGCCCTCGTCACTATTGTTAATTGATAAAAATGACTTGCAGGAGCTGCAGCTGGTTAATTTCTAAAAATCAAAAGAGGATATATCTTGAGTCCATATGAGAGCTTCCAAGTGTAGGAAAAAGTTGAAGAATGAACGTAGAGGGAATCAGCAGCGAAACAAGCATTTGTGAGTATACGTTGGCAGCGAAATGATAGGTGCACGCAAAAGAGGATTATGCGATTATTGAGTATAACTTCAGTAGAGAATATTATATGCATGTAATCAACTTGAAACCTATTTATAGATTTGATTGTTTTAGCTTGTATTACTTTAATTTGGTTTACAACTTGTTATGATATCGATGAATTGCTCTGATACGCAAGTTTTTACGGAGAACTCTAAAAAAATTTGACTTCACCCAATAAATAGAACACCGAGAAGTTTAGCATATCCTATTTTTAAATCCAGGTTCCTTCCCGG
This sequence comes from Comarum palustre, assembly GCA_951800085.1. NCBI lineage: Eukaryota > Viridiplantae > Streptophyta > Magnoliopsida > Rosales > Rosaceae > Comarum > Comarum palustre. The sequence continues at coordinate 15,267,469 of OX637572.1, read as the reverse complement.
ATGGTGTACCATTACTAGAGGAATTAGGGTTAAGAATACGTGGTATCAGTTCATGGACGATGCTTCAGGCCTCTCTGGGCTACAGCTATTAGCATCTGCATATATGTAGCAGTCCGTCTGAGTGTCTGATATGTTGAACTAGGCAAAACAATTTTTCTTTTCGATTCACCTAGTTATTTTTTTGTTGTTGTATAAGGAAGGTTATATCCTCATTTCACTTCCTTAAACTTAACACTTGAATTCGTTCCAAATTTATAATTCGATCACATATCACCTTAAACTCAGGCGGATCCACCTTATGGTTGGGTGGGGCTCAAGCCCAACCAAAAAGTTTGGGCCGAAAAAAAAAATTAAGTATATATATTATTTTTTTTTGTTCCATCAAAATTCTGAAAATCCACCACTGCTCTTCACTGTTCTCTCTTCGTCTATCTGCAAGGGTTCTCTCTGGCTCAGTGGCTCTCTCTCCATCAAGTTCAGATCGGCGGGCCGGCGGGCGACTGCACTGCGGCACCTCTGCAGTCTGCACTAGATCGTTGTCGTCTCAGACACGGAGACACCAGATCGGCACCTCTGCACCAGAGCATCCAGATCGGCAGATCGCCACCGCCGAGCGCACTGCGCAGAGTAAGTTTTCCAATTCCTCATATCCGATTCAAATTCCTCATTCCCGATTCAGATGATCTTATGCTATATCTCAATTCTCGAGAGGGATCAGATCATATCAGCTATTCATTAAATATGACATTATCTCTTCTTCTTCTTCTTTTTTTACAAAAGCATAATAATCACCATCTTACTGAAGTAATTCTAAGAGTGACCAGTGAGATTTTATTCAATATCAGATATGTTGCACAATTTCCTCGAAACATCTTCCAAATCTAGGCCACTATTGTTCAATGGTTCAATGGACATGATCTGCACTTTGAACTTCCGTATAGTTTGGCCAACTGCAATTGTAACAACAGCAGACCGAAATGTTTCTTTAATATAGGATATGAGAGATAAAGGCTGGACTGATTTGGTAAGCAATGTGGAATCTTTTTGTGAAAAGCATGATCTTGATATGCCCGACAAGGATGCTTCTTATAAGGATGATACAGGTCGTAATTGCCAACAACTGAATTTCATTATATTTGAGCATCATTACCATATAGAAGTATTCAATGCTGTGATTGATTTTCAGTTGAGTGAGTTGAATAGAAGATTCTCAAAAAGAAACATCAGATCTCCTTAAACTTAGTTCTACTTTGGATCCTCATGATAACTTCAGAAATTATAACAATCAAGGTGTTTGCAATCTTGCAAAACAGTTTTACCCTGAAGATTTCGATAATGGTGAAATGTATGCTCTTGAATTAGAGTGTGCATTTTATGAGAAAGATATGTGTAGTGATCCTAAGTTCTAAAATTTGGAGTCAATTGCTGACTTGTGTCGCACCTTGGTTCAAACAAGGAAGTCTGAATTTTTTCCTATGCTTCATAGATTGATTTGTTTAGTTTTGACTATTCCAGTTTCTACAGCAACCACTGAAAGGGCATTTTCAGCTATGAACATCATTAAGAATAAACTTAGAAGCAAAATGGGAGATAAGTTTCTTGGTGATTGTATGGTCCTTCATATTGAGAAAGAGTATGCTGAATCTATTACTAATGAGGAGGTGATTGAAGAGTTTGAAGCTTCATCGACCCGTAGAGTTAAATTTTGTTAGTTTATGCTATCATATTGTACCACATTGTATATTTAGTTTAATTGTTCAGTTTGTATTATAATTTTGCATATGCATTGGAGGGAAAATGCTTATTATATATGTCCTCCCCTGACTAGATGTAACATTTTCTTTCAATCAATAAATTTCTCTCGCAACGTCGAGATTCTCCACATTTTTTCTTTCTTTGGTTAAAAATTTCAAGCCCACCCAAGATCATAATTCTGGATCCGCCACTGCTTAAACTCGATCTCTCCATGAATCTGATCAAGGACATTTTTCAGCCTTGGTGTTTATTTCTTTTGTGACCTCTATATGTCAAAAAAAACTAGTTTCGGGGGACTCTATATGTCAAAAACTCATGAAGAAACTGACATATTTGATCTTCTGAACTTTCAGAGGCATGAATACAAGCTAAATTCCGAATGAGGAAGTGTGTGTATATATACACACACATATGAGCGGCGGTTTGATGACTGATGATCTTGATGGCGATGTCTCTGCTCATCCAGTGGCACTGTAGCTCATCTGGTGACTCTGCATATGGCGTTGTTGCTACTCTTGTAGCGGATTGCTTGATCCGATTTTAGAGAGCGGATTGCTTAATCCGATTTCAAAGAGCGGATTGCTTGATCCGATTTCATAGAGCAGATTGCTTGATCCGATTGCCGTTAATATGTTGATGTGGATAATCGTTGCTGCTGCTCAGGAATGGCGCTATAAAATCGCTTTCTGCTGCTTGGGGAGAGTTTGAATAGGAGAGGTGTCTTAACAATCCTCTATGTCGCCACCTGATCAATTTTGGCAGTGTGGAGTTAGAAAGCGATGTCGCTGACTTGTGAGTGGTGGTGAGCTTTTAACCAGCGGTTTGTGATGAATGTGAGAAGTGGTGGTCTCGAGCAGCTACCTGGCTGTGGTTGTGTGTAGCGGTTCATAGGTGGCAGGTTGTTTGATTGCTTAGTAAGAGGTTGTGTGCTTTCCGCAAGTGGCAGTGACTTTCTCTCTTTCTTCTTTCCTTTTTTTTAAGTGGCGGCTTGCTAAGCAGCGGTTTTGCGTAGGCAGCGGCAATAAGTGGTGCATTGCTTCTTGAGAGCGGTAAGAGCCCGCTCCAAGAGAATGGATGTCGTTGTTTGAAGAGAAGTGAAAGGTTGTTGCTTTCCTTTGCGGATGAGCAGTAGTTTTCCTCGATGGTCCAAGCAGCGGACTAGCAAGCGGCGAAGTTTGGAGGAGCGACGTCATTGGCTTCAACTAATGAGCGCTCGAAGGGTGAGGGGCTCTTTGGCGTTTTAGTGGTGGGCCGTGCTTTTTGGCGTTGGGGAGGCGAAATTGAGTAGCGAGCTGAGATGGCAGATGTCGCTGCTTGATGAGAGATGGTGGGGTTGGATGTCCAGAGCAAATCATTTCCTTCCCGAATGGGATGGCGCTGCTTGGGGACGGTTCTTTGAGGACGACGCTGCTTGATTGTTTGGTTATGGTAGAGCGGCGTTGTCTGAACATAGAGCGGTGACTGATGCCGCTCCAATCATGTTGCATTATTGTCCATCTTACAGCGGTGTTGGGGTGGTGGTTTGGGTGTCCAAATCAATTATGGGTTTCTAGCTGCCTCTCTCTTTCCCTCTTTTTTCGAAATGTTCCTCTTTGGCTTCCTTTCCCGCTTTTTTCTGCATGCATTGGTTTGGTTTCTCTTTTTGTTTTGTTTTGTTTTTATTTTTAATTTCGCTGCTTCATGTATATAAAGGATGATATGAGTGTTCTACCATATGTAGCATTTGAATTTGGCCCAAGGTTCCATTTCTAAAAATTTGAAGGATATTTGAGAAAATGTTGAGAGGACTTAGCTCATTAAAGGTGTGATGAAGTCTTTTGTAGCGGCTTCCCACAGATGGTGCTAATGTTTGTACATATGTTTCTATGCATATTATGTATGTATGTAGCGGGATAGAGATAATGAACACATGGTTTATAATAGTTCACCTCGCCTTCTAGGGTAAAGGGCTACATCCACTTAATATGTACTATGAGTTGAGGTGTCTTAGAGGCACCTCAAAGTATTACAAGCATTAGTAATGGTGTTGTTGTTGGTGTGTAAAGTGAACGGTGCATTTTATGTAACGTTCTTAATGTATATCTGACCCTATTTAAATATGTAATTTCTTTAACAATATTTATTGTAACTTATTTTGTATTTTTAGGTTGCAAATAAAGCCGAGGAGCAAGTTGAGAAGGAAAACATAAGAAATATTGAAGAAAAATTAATCCATATCGTGCAAGGAAATAAATCAGAAAATCTGCTACAAATCATTAGTCAAATTCGACAAAGAATTGTGATCAGCTTACAATAATCCAGGCGATGAGCTTTCTATTAATGGAAAGCTACAAGAGTCTACTTTCCATAACCTTATGTGGATCATCAATACTTATTTTTAGGAAGAAGTTGACTATTTTAATGGCTGAAGGCCAGTCTGTCCGAATTTCTTATTTGGATTGAAACTTTTATTTTAAAGCTCGGACCACAAAGGCAAGTCCATGGATGAAAATTAGGGTTCTATAAACCTAATAGCAGCTGCTTATATATAAAGGACTTGACATTATTCTAGGGATTTTAGAGACATCTATCTAACTTTGGACACACAACATCAGTCTATTGCCGCCATCATTTCCTCATTCTTCTTCTCATGTTTTATTTTATTTCTCCTAAGTCTTTCTAGTAGTTTTTGATAGTTAAGGGCTGTCAAAGCCCTAGACATGCGTAAACCAATGTTTTGGCGTTAATTTTATTGTTTGTTGGATATTGAATGTTTGTTGATTCATTGGTTTCTCATTGATAAATTCTGGTTTTGTTTATTAAGGTTGCAAACGTAGTAAGCATGCTAGGGTTTAATTGCTATGATTTTATGTTTTGATCTTCATGTCAAGCTTATCATCTACAGTAGCACATGAGTGATTTGAGCCCCATTCATATGGATTGGCATCTAGGTAGATTAGGACAACATCAGTACCGAAATTGCCTGGTTTTATTCATAATCTTTTCAATCTTAATTACTTCTATCTGAGAGCTATGCGAGAACATCACTCTGAGTTCCATGTTAGAAGCTAAGTTAAGTTGAATACATCATTCTCTTGACATACCAAGTGAAAAAGGTTGATAGGTTAAGTTCAACACACCATTGGCTTAGCTTGGGTAAAAACATTCAATTGAATAGAAACATATAGGTTGACAAATATTTGATGAAATATGTTCTAGTGGTGTATGGTTGTACCTAGATATTATTATCTCATCTATTTCAAAACCCTAAAACATTCTTTTATTTCTGTAGGTCTTCTTTCCTCTGTTTTGTAGAATTTATTTAGCATAGCAAATCAAACTCAAAAATTTTGAAACTTTTACAGTAGTTAGTTTAGTGTGTCTAGTTCTTGTCTGTAAATTTTCGTCTTGTTTGGAGTAGTTTAGAGTTGTCTGCCGATCAGTTCTTTCTGACTGGGTAGATTAGGTTTTTAGTTTAGATCGAGTCTTAGATTTGTGATTTAGACACAATCCTCTGCATGAGACCCCTACTTTCCTATACTACCATCAACAACTTAATTATGATTGTAGGGTTTATTTATAAGTCTATTTTAACCCTTATCATAAAGTAAGGGGGAGCAGTCTCTTTTTATAGGAGAATAAGACTTCTTCTTTTACATGGTTTTCTGATGTGGGACAAGAGTCCTAATAGTGTTCCGTGAGGGCATGTTGGTGAGACCGACAATGTGACTTCTCAATGTCGGATCGGTGACTTTCGGTTACCGCCGCGTAGCTTGCATGACGGGCTTCGTGATGTATGTCGTGATCGGGTCTCGTCATTACTTGGGACCCACATAAAATGTGTCACGTATGCTTGACGGTATAGGCATATCCATGACTACCCAACAAGTTGATTGATCTCTTAGTTTCTTGTAGTAATTAGGGCATTGAAATTCTTCAGAAGATAATGAGATTGCCATTGATAGAAGCAGGAGATCATATATTTTAAGTTTTCCAGATTCCTCTCTAGCTTGTGCCTCTTCTCCAAGTGGATGAATTTCAAGAATTTGATCATTATTACAAGACAAGGAATTAGCTGAGTGAGCTAAATAGTGAATATGCATCTTTTAACGGACAAAAGAATGAGATCGACATGGCCAAGGATAATGCAGATCGACAAGATATATGAAATAATGCAGATATATATATATATATATATATATACATATATATATATATATATGATCTGTCTTAGCGCTATAGATCGATATATGAAATAATTACAGACAAGAATGGCCGGCCAGCCACAAGAGTTTGCAGTGCCCTTATAACCACATACACATGCACATTCCAGATCGAATTGCCATGTTTAACTTATTTATTATCTGCTGTATTTATCGTATTGTGCTCCGAAATAAGAAAGCTGCAATCGTACGTACATTTGCCCAAAACTTTAGTTTTACCACGTACGTACGTAAATGAAAAACTACTTACTGATAGAGTTTCTTCTTGGTTTACCAGTGTCTGTTGGTTCTGTTGGGAATAAAACCAGTCGAAGAAAATTAGCCGAAGAATTCAAAATTGGCGGCAAAGATCAGTTCAATTTACTGCATTTCTGTTAATAAATGTCCTATTGACTAGGGCTTAGGGTTTATCCTTTCAGTTAGAGTTAGCTATTCCTTTGTGTTGATTCATTCAAAATTGTTAGATTAGCATGAATGTAGGAGACGAAATCATGGCTGCATTTGTGGTTTTTCATTGTAAAGGCTTGTTATAAAAACCAACATTTCAGTTCAATAAAACTCAAGCTTTGGAGCTACCATTTCTGTGTGTTTCATCTCTTTGTCTTCGGGTTTCAACAAGTGGTATCAGAGCCCCATCACAGGGGCCTGATTTGGAGTGAGTGAGTGATAAACACGAGTGTTAGTGAGGAAGATTGAGTGTGAGAAGAAGAAGATGGCGAGTGACAGAGACAGCATGATCAGCATCCCCAAGTTCGATGGAGATTATGAACATTGGGCGATGGTGATGGAAAATCTGCTCAGATCAAAGGAGTGGTGGTCACTAGTAGCTGATGGCTTTCAGGAACCTACTAGAGGAACAGTCCTGAACGGACCACAAAGAGAGGAGCTGGCAGAATTAAGGCTGAAGGACCTGAAAGTGAAGAACTATCTGTTTGCTTCGATTGAGAAGTCCATTCTCAAGACAATTCTCCAGAAAAATACCTCAAAAGAGTTGTGGGACTCTATGCAAGCCAAGTACCAAGGGAACGAGAGAGTGAAGAATTCCCACCTGAATAGACTGCGTAGAGATTTTGAGGTACTGGAGATGAAGAATGGAGAAAATGTGAGTGATTACTTCTCCAGAGTTATGGTAGTAGCAAATGATTTGAGGAATCTAGGAGAAGATATGTCTGATGCTAAGGTGGTGCAGAAGATCCTTCGTACTCTACTGGACAAGTACAATTATGTTGTGTGTGCAATTGAGGAGTCAAAGGATGTCAATTCCCTGTCAATTGATGTACTCCAGAGTTCACTTCTGTGTCATGAACAAAAGATGAAGAAAAGCAGTAGCAGTGAAGAGCAAGTCCTGAAAGTAACTGAATTTGGAGGGAGAGGTAGGGGATCACCAAGAGGTAGCTTCAGAGGCCGAGGAGTTGGTAGAGGAAGAGGCTCATTTTCAGTATGAATGTCCTGACTGGGAGGAAAAGGCAAACTATGCTGAGTTGGATGACAATGAGGAGCTGTTACTTATGGCACATGTTGAGACAAATGATACTAAGAGAGATGAGGTATGGTTTATTGATTCAGGCTGTTCAAACCATATGACAGGAAATAAAATGTGGTTCTCTAGTCTAGATGAGCATTACAAGTCCAGTGTGAAGCTAGGAAACAACACCAGGATGAGTGTGATGGGAGAAGGAACTATCAGAATACGTGTAGGTGGTTTTTCTTGAACCATTATGCATGTATACTATGTTCCTGAACTGAAGAACAGTTTGTTAAGCGTAGGGCAGCTTCAGGAGAAAGGCTTGGCAGTACTTATGCAAGACAACATGTGTAGAGTATATCACCCTAAGAGGGGATTGATAATGCAGACAGGAATGACAGTCAACAGAATGTTTATATTGCTAGCAGAGATGATTACCAATTCACCTGGAGACCTGGACTCCACCAGCTGTTTCAAAGCAGTAACAGAAGCACAGTCACATATGTGGCACTGCAGATATGCTCATCTCAACTACAAAGGCCTGAGAACCTTGTATCACAAGAAAATGGTAAAAGGACTGCCTTTGTTAAGAACACCCTCAAAGCTGTGCAAAGACTGTCTGATTGGGAAGCAACATAGAGAACCCATTCCTAAAGTCAGTCAGTGGAGAGCCACTCGGAAGCTTCAACTAGTACATGCTGATCTATATGGTCCAATCAGTCCTGAGTCAAACAATAAGAAAAGGTACCTAATCACATTCATTAATGATTCAAGTAGAAAAATTTGGATATTCTTTCTGTTTGAGAAGTCAGAAGCTTTAGATATGTTTAAGAAATTTAAAAACCTAGTTGAGAAGGAAGTTGGTGAAACTATATGTTGTTTAAGAACTGACAGAGGTGGAGAGTTTTGTTCAGAGGAATTCAATGAGTTTTGTAGCTCTAATGGCATTGCTAGGCAGCTCACTGCAGCCTATACTCCACAACAAAATGGAGTAGCTGAAAGAAGAAATAGAAGCATCATGAATTTTGTTAGAAGCATGCTGTCAGAAAAGGATATTCCAAAGGAGTTTTGGGCAGAAGCAGTGAACTGGACAGTGCATGTAATGAATCGTAGTCCAACAGCAGCAGTCAAAGATCAAACACCTGAAGAAGCTTGGAGTGGTCATAAGCCTTCTGTGGAACACTTCAAAGTGTTTGGATGTATTGCACATGTGCATGTACCAGATAAGAAGAGAACCAAGCTGGAGGACAAGAGTGAGAAGTGTGTGTTTTTGGGGTTGAGTGAGAGGACTAAAGCATACAAACTTTACAATCCCAACACAGAGAAAGTGATCATAAGCAGGGATGTGGTATTTGAAGAAAATGAGAGTTGGAAGTGGGAAGAAAATCAGAAGAGCAGTACAGTTCTAGTTTGGGGAGATGATGAAGATGAAGAGAATCTGAATGAGGGAGAGTCTGCAAGTGAGGATGAAAACACTGAGGCTCAAGAAGATGAAAGAGCAGGAACAGATAGAAATATAAACAGGGCCCAAGAAGAAAGCTCACAGCAGGGAAGGATTAGGAGAACTCCACAGTGGATGGAAGACTATGAGACAGGAGAAGGACTTTCTGAGGATGAAAATGCAGACCTGGCTCTATTTACAGAATCTGGTGATCCAAGTACTTTTGAAGAAGCAGTAGGTGATGCAAGATGGAGGGAAGCAATGGACAATGAGATTCAAGCTATAGAAAAGAATGAGACCTGGAGCCTTACCACTCTTCCAGCTGGAGCTAGGACAATTGAAGTAAAATGGATTTTTAAGACCAAGCTGAACGAGAAAGGAGTGGTAAAGAAGTACAAAGCAAGGCTAGTAGCTAAGGGATACTCTCAGAAGTATGGTTTGGACTACAAAGAAGTGTTTGCACCAGTGGCTAGATGGGACACCATACGAATGATACTAGCTTTGGCAGCACAGAATGGATGGTATGTATTTCAATTAGATGTAAAAAGTGCCTTCTTACATGGTAGATTGGATGAGGAAGTATATGTTGAGCAGCCACAGGGTTATGTAAAGGAAGGAGAAGAATATAAAGTGTTGAAACTGAGAAAAGCTCTCTATGGCCTGAAACAAGCTCCACGAGCTTGGTACAGTAGAATTGAGTCCTATTTTGTGGCTGAAGGCTTTGAAAGGTGTCCAAGTGAACATACACTCTTTGTTAAGAGTGGAGCAGATAGCAGGATACTGATTGTCAGTATTTATGTGGATGATTTGATATTCACTGGAAGTGATCCAGGTATGTGTGAAGAATTTAAGAGAACCATGAAGTATGCATTTGATATGACTGACTTGGGCAGGATGAAGTACTTTCTGGGAGTTGAGGTCATTCAAAATGAAGATGGTATCTACATTGGTCAGAAGAAGTATGCTCATGAGTTACTGCAAAGATTTGGCATGATAGACAGCAATGGGGTCAAGAATCCTATTGTTCCTGGCTTCAAGATGAGCAAAGACGAAGAAGGAAGAAGAGTAGATACAACTCAGTACAAACAAGTCATTGGCAGCCTCATGTACCTGACAGTTACAAGGCCTGATCTGATGTATGCTGTTGGATTAGCAAGTAGGTACATGGAGAGACCTACTGAGTTGCATATGCAAGCTGTGAAGAGAGTATTGAGATATGTGAAGGGCAACACAGACTTTGGAGTATGTTATAAGAGAGGTGGTGGAAATGGAGAATTAATGGCTTTTTCTGACAGTGATTATGCTGGTAATATTGATGATCGTAGGAGCACTTCAGGTTATGTGTTCTTGCTCAGTTCTGGAGCTGTTTCATGGAGTTCGAAGAAGCAACCTGTAGTCAGCCTATCAACAACTGAGGCTGAGTATATTGCTGCAGCTGCGTGTGCATGTCAGGCTGTATGGATGAAAAAAATTCTCAAGGATATTGGTTGGGACAAAGGCAACTGCACTGTGATATTGTGTGACAACAGTTCTACAATCAAGTTGTCTAAAAATCCTGTGTTACATGGAAAGAGCAAGCATATACATGTCAGGTATCACTTTCTGAGGGAACTATCTGATCGTGGTTGTATTGAGCTGAGGCACTGTAGGTCTGGAGATCAGATTGCTGATGTAATGACAAAGCCTTTGAAATTGGAGTCATTTGTCAAGATGAGGGAGCTTATGGGAATGTGTATTGTTCCATCTGATTAAACTGGATGCTTAGGCAGTTCAGTTTAGGAGAGGAATTGTTGGGAATAAAACCAGTCGAAGAAAACTAGCCGAAGAATTCAAATTTGGCGGCAAAGATCAGTTCAATTTACTGCATTTCTGTTAATAAATGTCCTATTGACTAGGGCTTAGGGTTTATCATTTCAGTTAGAGTTAGCTATTCCTTTGTGTTGATTCATTCAAAATTGTTAGATTAGCATGAATGTAGGAGACGAAATCATGGCTGCATTTGTGGTTTTTCAGTTGTAAAGACTTGTTATAAAAGCCAACATTTCAGTTCAATAAAACTCAAGCTTTGGAGCTACCATTTCTGTGTGTTTCATATCTTTGTCTTCCGGTTTCAACAGGTTCACCATTATTCTCGGTCAAAAGCTTATAGCTTGCTGGGGATCTATATTGTGGTACGTTAACGTACTACAAATAATAGCATAAAATGATGACACATGTTGAAAAATAAATAATACGTACATGTATAAAGATTATGACGATTATCTAGAGAATGGATTAGTCATTCGAAGGACGCAAAGCATGCAACAGTTTTAGTTCCTCAATTACTTGGAAGAAATAGTATATAATTCCTCATCCTCTCCACGTACTATTAGGGCTGGCTCCGGTCCATTTCGGTTCGGTTTATACCCCAAACCGCGAACCAAACCAATGTTATACTTCGGTCCGGTTCGGTTCGGTTTTTTACTATTCAAGAGGCCAAACCGCAAACCAAACCACACCTACGGTTCGGTGCGGTTCGGTTTTTTTTCAAATTTAGAATTTTTCTTCTTATTATTACTATAGTGAAAAATGGTTATAGTTCACAAAGTTGCACATTTATTTACAACCTAATAAACAAGTTATACAACATAGTATGCATATTGTGATTCCGATGACTAAAAGTCAAAAATTTAAATTCGACCGTCAGATATGATCATTATGACGAAATATTTCTGTGGAAAAAAATTCAACTGGATCCGACAAAGTTAAGGGATCGATCGAAACGGTCAACCCTGATCCATCGTCACTTATCACACGGAAACACTCATATCTACCTCTATATTACGTATTTTTATCAAACCTTCTACACGAAAAACACTCACGTAGATGAGACGCAACAGCCCATATAAAAATTTTGGGACATTTACCTTCCAACGATAGGGCTCCCCATAGGGAATAATAAAGGTAAATAGGGTTGACCGCTACAATCGGCACCGAGAAGTTACCCGAATAACGTGATTTTTTAAGTAGAGCTGTATTTCATCATTCCGAACACATCCTATTTCACGAGTTTTTTGATAATTTTGCTTCTATGTAGAGTTGGTTCATAAAGTTATGAATTTGCTTAAAACCTAATAAACAAGTTATACAACATTAGTATGCATATTGTGATTCCGATGACTAATAGTCAAAAATTAAAATTCGACCGTCAGATATGATCATTATGACGAAATATGTCTGTGGAAAAAAATTCAACTGGATCCGACAAAGTTAAGGGCTCAATCGAAACGGTCAACCCTGATCCATCGTCACTTATCACACGGAAACACTCATATCTACCTCTATATTATGTATTTTTATCAAACCTTCTACACAAAAAACACTCACGTAGATGAGACGCAACCGCCCATATAAAAATTTTGGGACATTTACCTTCCAACGATAGGGCTCCCCATAGGGAATAATAAAGGTAAATAGGGTTGACCGCTACAATCGGCACCGAGACTTTACCCGAATAACGTGATTTTTTAACTAGAGATGTATTTCATCATTCCAAACACATCTTATTTCACGAGTTTTTTGATAATTTTGCTTCTATGTAGAGTTGGTTCATAAAGTTGTGAATTTGCTTAAAACCTAATAAACAAGTTATACAACATTAGTATGCATATTGTGATTCCGATGACTAATAGTCAAAAATTAAAATTCGACCGTCAGATATGATCATTATGACGAAATATGTCTGTGGAAAAAAATTCAACTGGATCCGACAAAGTTAAGGGCTCAATCGAAACGGTCAACTCTGATCTATCGTCACTTATCACACGGAAACACTCATATCTACCTCTATATTACGTATTTTTGTCAAACCTTCTGCACAAAAAACACTCAGGTAGATGAAACGCAACCGTCCATATAAAAATTTTGGGACATTTACCTTCCAACGATAGGGCTCCCCATAGGGAATAATAAAAGGTAAATACGGTTGACCGCTACAATCGGCACAGAGACGTTACCCGAATGGCGTGATTTTTTAACCAGAGCTGTATTTCATCATTCCGAACACATCTTATTTCACGAGTTTTTTGATAATTTTGCTTCTATGTAGAGTTGGTTCATAAAGTTGTGCATTTGCTTAAAACCTAATAAACAAGTTATACAACATTAGTATGCATATTGTGATTCCGATGACTAAAAGTCAAAAATTAAAATTCGGCCGTCAGATATGATTATTATGGCGAAATATATCTGAGGTAAAAAATTCAACTAGATCCAACAAAGTTAAGGGATCGATCGAAACAGTCAACCCTGATACGTCGTTTGTTATCACACGGAAACACTCATATCTACCTCTATATTACGTATTTTTGTCAAACCTTCTACACGAAAAACACTCACGTAGATGAGACGCAACCGTCCATATAAAAATTTTGGGACATTTACCTTCCAACGATAGGGCTCTCCATAGGGAATAATAAAGGTAAATAGGGTTGACTGCTACAATCGGCACCGAGACGTTACCCAAATTACGTGATTTTTTAACCAGAGCTGTATTTTATTATTCTGAACACATCTTATTTCACGAGGTTTTTGATAATTTTGCTTCTATGTAGAGTTGGTTCATAAAGCTGTGCGTTTGCTTAAAACCTAATAAACAAGTTATACAATATTAGTATGCATATTGTGATTTCGATGACTAAAAGTCAAAAATTAAAATTCGACCGTCTGATATGATCATTATGACGAAATATTTCTGTGGAAAAAAATTCAACTGGATCCGACAAAGTTAAGGGATCGATCGAAACAGTCAACCATGATCCATCGTCACTTATCACACGGAAACACTCATATCTACCTCTATATTACGTATTTTTGTCAAACCTTCTACACGAAAAACACTCACGTAGATGAGATGCAACCGCCCATATAAAAATTTTGAGGCATTTACCTTCCAACGATAGGGCTCCCCAAAGGGAATAATAAAAGTAAATAGGGTTGACCGCTACCATCGGCACCGAGACGTTACCCGAATAACGTGATTTTTTAACTAGAGTTGTATTTCATCATTCCGAACACATCTTATTTCATGAGTTTTTTGATAATTTTGCTTCTATGTAGAGTTGGTTCATAAAGTTGTGCATTTGCTTAAAACCTAATAAACAAGTTATACAACATTAGTATGCATATTGTGATTCCGATGACTAAAAGTCAAAAATAAAAATTCGACCGTCAGATATGATTATTATGACGAAATATGTCTATGATAAAAAATTCAACTGGATCCGACAAAGTTAAGGGATCGATCGAAACAGTCAACCCTGATACGTCGTTAGTTATCACACGGAAACGCTCATATCTACCTCTATATTACGTATTTTTGTCAAACCTTCTACACGAAATACTCACGTAGATGAGACGCAACCGTCCATATAAAAATTTTGGGACATTTATCTTCCGAAGATATGGCTCCCCATAGGGAATAAAAACAGTAAATAGGGTTGACCGCTACTATCGACACCGAGACGTTACCCGAATTACGTGATTTTTTAACCATAGTCGTATTTCACCATTCCTAACACATCTTATATTACGAGATTTTTGATAATTTTTCTTACATAATTAAAGTCTTTTTTCTTCCTACTACATAATTAAAGTCCTTTTAATTCATGAGTTTATTTATTTTTTTTTTTTTTTTTTTTTCCGGTTTTCCGGTCCGGTCTGGTTTCTACGGACCCCAAACCGCAAACCGGACCATACATACCCGGTTCGGTTCGGTTTTTGTTTTTCGGTTCGGTTTTCTTCGGTTTCGATTCGGTTTTCGATTCGGATTTTTTCGGTTTTCGGTTTCGTATGGCCACCCCTACGTACTATTGTTCAGCTTTCTGTAATCTTTCACAGTAGCCATAATGCACCAAAAGGACGTTGAAGAGTTTATGTTCTTCACTGATCATTCTATTTATGCCTATAATTAACCTTGGATCGATCTTGGAACTTGACAGAATCCATTTACTCCTGGAATACTACAATACTGTTGATTTGTTTGAGCGATGAGATTAGGGATTGTTGGAAAATAATCATTTTATTTAACCAATTTAAATGAGACAATTTAAATGGGTTATAGGATGAATAAGAAATAGTCACCTAAAGATGAATAATTACTTGAAACCATGTGTTATCGACATTGTATAGTCTATTAAATGATTGAATTCTAGAAGATATAATCTCACATAATGTGAAATGATGTAACCTCACAAAATATGAATGGTTGTAACTGTTGTGAAATTTTAATTAACTCGCAAGCGTACGGATCGTCTGTAGTATAGCCTAAATGTGAGGTCGTTCCAACTCGGGATTGAGAACAAACTTAAAACTCTAACTAATTGACCAAATTACTATAATTGACAAACAAGAAAAATAAAAGATATTTTGAAGTGTTTCGTAAACAAAGAAAAGAGTAAAACAAATAAATTGGAGGAGAATACGTTTTGAAAGGGTTTTGAAAACAAATATGAATGAATGCTAAAGCTTCCAACTTCACCATCACAATCCTATTCGAGTTCCTAGTCTTCCGATTACTAATCACTAAACTGATGTCAAAAAATCCGTCATATAAGCCTTATGAAAGAGTACTTATACGTATAAGTTTTCTAAAGCATGAATCCTACCTTATGGCAGAGTATAGTATCAAACTGTTCCCCAAAAGTAGATATCTACTCTTTAAAGATCAATGAAGTATAATGAGAACAATAGGACCCACACAAACCAATAAAACATGGCATCTATTCTTATAAATTTATGGTTTTTAATCACAAGAAACATTCAAGATTCAGTATGGGCATCTACATACTCTTGCATCGGATAGCTTAAAACAAAACCCTAAAGGTCCCGAGTCTCTAATATTTTGAAATATGAAACAATTCTTATATAGATTAAAAACTCAATACCAATCAAGTAATCATCCAACTAAAAATATCAAATAATCATGCTAAGGGTTCATTGTGGCCCTAACAAAAAGATGATGATAACAAAGAAAAACATAGAAAAGGGAAAAGAGATGGCAGAATGGTGATGATGGAAGCCTCGGTATGTCACGTTTCTGGAGCCTCCAACATCATCTATTATGTGAAATTCGAGCTCCTTATATATGGGAGAATTCCTCGTCATCTTTGACTTCATGTATCCTTATAAGATTTGGATTCAGACTCCTTTCTTGATATGGAATGAGAAAATATTGAGATATCTTTCGTAGAGCTAGGAATGCATGTACTCCTTGAACCCTAATCTGCATCATTGCCTTGAAGCTTTAGCGTTGACAATCTTGTGCCACGGAACTTGAGTTGTACATGAATGTGTGCAGACCCGAGCAGATTTCCTAATGTGACCTTTCTTCATTCAAATGATTAGAACTCAGTCTAGAAGTATCGAAATCGAGATCTGTAAAATCCTATAGAAAGTAGACATCTGTATATTTCTAATGATATAAAGCTCATTAACTGATTCGATCGGACTTGTTCCCAATAATTCGGTGAAGTTGGTTATTCAGCATAGGCCGATTCTGGACACTTGGGATTACTGTCGCCTTTCAATCCTTGTTTGCTCATTTTAACTATTTTTCGTCTCTTTATGGCACAAACCTACAATAACACTAAAATAACGTAAATAAGTCATAAACAAGATAACTAATCACAAATATCAAGCATAAGAGACGTAGAAATATTGGATAATATGAGCACATCAGTAACCTCATTAATGTGAAAGGTTGTGACCACATAAAATATGAAAAGTTGTAGTATAGAATGTCAAAGATTGGAATGCTAAGGGTTGTAACATATCAACCAGAATTTATGACAGTTCAAGTAGTGGATAGTTTCTCCCATGTATAAATAGGTGGCACTTCCTTTGTTCTAAACACAATTGAAAACATCATCATTCGAAACATTTTCTCAATAATCATCTTCTCCTCTCAAAGAATTATTTTCTCTCTAGTTTGTAGCATTCCGGTGATAGATTGAAGGTACTACAAGTTCGTTGGGTGTTCTTGGCAGCAGTGCAGCTCCAAAGCACTAGTAGTCGTTGTATCTTGGGAGACAAGTGTCATCAAGCCTTTTGTACCGGTAGATGAGACATAATTTGTCTTAAGGAAAGTGTGTGAAACACACAACTCTATTTCATCACTTTCCTTGTATTCTTCATTCTAAGTGTTTCAAGACAGGCAATTCGCTTACACAGATTCCATTTCTCCTTGAATCAAGTGTGGTAACCAATGTTGTTCATAATAATTAGTTTTATGTTCATAATTTCATTATTTATAATTATTATTTAATTATAAATTGGAGTTATGTGAATATATATGTATATATGCAATATCTAACCCCCTTTTGTTACAATCTTTAGACAAATTATAGTTATTGCATATATTGGTGAACACATATATTGATGGTTGCCTAAACGGAATTGTTGCCTACACAGATTATGTTGACTTACAAAATTTGTAGTTAACAATGTGTTGCCTTGAGAAATAAGTGGTTATGCAATAACACTTACGGATGTGTTTCAGAAATGACAACCTAAATTGGTTATGGAAAATCTAAACCAAGGAGTCGACCTCAGTGCCGACCATGCATGTGAATGCTATTATATTGGTCTCAGCCTCATATGGAGGAAAATTTGAGATGTTCAATGAGCTTTACTTGAAGAATGAATATGTAATTCAAGATGTCACTAAAATAGTGATAAAAGGTGTTGAGCACCACATGTGTTAGAAAAAACATCGAGTCTCATGGTTTCTCAAAAGGACATGACAACGATGATGAGGATGAAATTGAGCATCTATGTTTATAAAGAAGCAACAGAGTTCGGAAATGAGACTATCGTAAGTTATGAGTGGCATTCACTAGATGTGAACATGTATGACTAACAAAGCATGAAATAAGTCATTATTGTGAAATAATAAACTCTGGGTTGTGATATGACAAAGCCAAGTTTAGAAAAGGTGGTTCATGCGATAATCTCTGAAAAATGAACTAAACTTTAAATAAAGAATTGTATGTTCCTAAAGTCTTATAAGTTTAGACTTAATGATGACAATTTAATTTTGCCCAAAATAAAATATTGTAATGGGTGGTTGATAATTTATATGACAATTGTCAAGAAAATAAATAAAGTTAGTTTTTCCATCCATACGCTTGAGTTTTCCATTTTATGGCATGGAAAACTAGGATATGTTAATTACGTTGTTTTGTAAAGACTAATTAACATGAATCACTTATCACATATAAGTATAAAAACTCGGTTTGAAACAAAACTAATAAGTTCATCTTTTAGAGAGTACGTTGAAAACTATCCATAATAATATATGTAATTTGAGATCAACGCAAACAAGAAGTGATAATAAATACTTTATCATCTTTGTTAATAACAATAAAATGTTGTTGTGAGTATTTGCTGGAAAGCAAAAGTGAGGGAATAGAGAAATTGGTTCTCGATAATAAAGAGATTAAAAATCAACTCAACAAATGTGCCACCCAAAATATGAGGAGACACTAATTTCATTGCTAGTGACCTTTATGAATAAGGTACCCAAAAGAAAAAAAATCTACATATGAACTATGGAAAGGAATGTTATGAATCTTTCCAACTAGGTTTACTCAATTAGACACGATGTCTAGGAAAGAACCATCAAGGCAATGTACTTAAGCGAGCTACGCTCCACTAAAACCTCACCATCTTACCTGATCATGTTTGATTGGAATTACCGAAAGGATTGAGTAGTAATATTTCAACTGTCCAGAGTCATTGGAAGTTTGATGTACTCAACGTGTTATACAAGACCCGACATAACTTACTATGCTGAGAGCAAGTTATGTAGTACATGAGTAAGCTATTGTCAAGCAATTGCAATAGTACTCAAGACCTTAAGGTACTCTCAGGGTTATGAGCTGCACTATACCAATTATCCAGTTGTCTTAAAAGGATACAGTGATTCAAATTGGATTTGACATGAAAGGATCAAAATCCACTAATGGTTATATGTGTTTACATTAGGAGGTGCAGCAATGTCATGGAAATCCTCAAAACAAACGATCATAACCAGATCCACACGGAATATGTTTGTCACCCAGGGCAAATGTAAGGATGAGGCCGAATGGCTACGCCAATTCATTGAAGATATTCCAAGGTGGACGAAACATGTGCCTGCAATATTCATACATTTTGATAGTCAATCAGTTATTGACAGGGCACAAAACAAGATGTATAATGGTAAGTCTCGTCACATCCGACGACGACATGACACCATTCGACAACTAATCTCAACTGGGTTATTTCTATAGACTATATGTGAAGTCCAGGAAAAAAACATTGCGGATCCGCTAACCAAAGGGTTAAATAGAGAGTTAGTTGATAATCATCAAGGGGAATGTAACTAAAGCAGATGAATAAAAAATCTTTACAGTGAACACCCAACCTAGCTGCCTGGAGATCCCAAGATCTAGGTTCAAAGGGACAACCAAACTGTAGAGATCATGTCAGATTGCTTGCTAATCCCAAATGCAGGAGTCGCGTAGTAGTATAGACTCGAAGTACGAGTGTCGTTTCCACCGAGAGCAAAGTAAAGTACACAAAATTGTAAGTACTGAAATAGAAAACAAATGAATGAGTTTAATTTGGAAGCTAGTTCAATTATGAGAAACACTAAGGTTCGGGGTTCCACCTTAAATCACTTATGCAATTATATTAATTCAACTCTTTCCAATGAAACTTATTCAATAAAATTGACTTTAAAGATAAATTCAATCAATGTCATTCATATTTATAAACCAAATAATCTCATGGGAATTACTCAAGCATAACCTGTATCTATGGCAACAACCTATCAAGATACAATTCCACCGAAATTATCAATCAACATGCTCAATACTATATATCGAAAGCATGAATATTTTTACTAAACAATAGGAAAAGCATGACTGAACCTATGAATTAGATTATCAAATGCTCATCAATCAAACTCAAAAGTAAAAACAGAAATTAAAATTGAACAACCAAAAACTGAATTTGCATTGAAATTCATTGTCGAATTGAACTAATAAAAATTACATAAATAATCCAAGGTTTCTCCCCTAGCCTTAGCTAGGAGATTAGTTCTCCATAATAAAAATTAAAAACAAAATAAACATTGGGTTTTTTTCTGCCGAATAGAAGGTGAGAGAAGAGGAAGAAAGGAAAAGGAAAAAAAGAGAATGGAAGGAGAGAAGAGAGAGAGGGAGAAGAAGGAACCAGCCGTCGAAAAAAAAGAGGGGAAGAGAGAGAAAGAATAAAAAAATGAAGAAGAAAGAGAGGAGAGGGAAAAAGTGAAGGGAGAGAAGAGGAGAAAGGTCTGCTGAAAAAAGAAGAAGAAAAGTCAAGGAAAAGAGAGAGAAAAATAGAAGTCTTGTCCTGACGGCTCTCCAAAAATATCTCTCTTTCCCCTAACTTTTTTAGGATTAGAAAATAGGGTTTTAGGAGGATGAGGGGTTGGCCCACGTGAGAGGTTGTCTCTCCCTTTCTTAATCATATCAATTACTAGGTTGACCAAAGTCAAACTAACCACCATCAGCTAATACACGTTCGACAACTCTTTTGGGTTTCTAACTGGTGTGATCCATCACTTAGACATCAGACCTACAAATTCAAGCATATGAGATAATTAGATCAATTTAGGTCAATAAAATATCAAATAGTTGAGTAATGACAGAGATATAATATACAATTTAGACCACTTATCACACCCCCCAACTAGCTTATTGCTAGTCCCTAGCAATTAATATCAAATCAAGACAATAAACAAAATAAAATGCAAAAATAACTCTAATGCTCTTAACAACTTTTCTCAGCAATTCCTTACTTTCACAGCATCATGATTAACACTCAACCAAGAATCATGCTAACATTCGAAAATTAATAAAGGCTCAAGTTCAATATAGCAAAAGTAAGACTTGGAAGAGAAAAATAGTGATGGTTAAAGCTCAACATGCTCTGGACAAGAACAATTCAATTTTCACAGGATATGCACTTATTTTTCACACAGATTGTATGGTTCAATCACTCAAAAATTGTATGCAAGAGAATATGTTTTGAGACATCAAGAAACTTGCATAATCATAAAACAAAAGCACGTTTAAGAGAGAATATGATAACCTCATGGAAGAATATGATTAACATGATCAAATGGATTTACCATATGCTCAACTCTTGTAAATAACTCCACATACCACAGGCTGTTTATTTTAAGGATCGAGAGAAACTTCAAAAGGTAACATATGAGGCTAAGCTAGGGGTATGAAATGAAGGGTAAGAAATCACAAAGGACCCTAAAGACCTAGCAGAGCATTTACAAACCACCTATGTCTCCATACCAAGGGCCAAATTTCATCTAGTTGGGCCCACATGTCATTCCAAACATTGTGAAAAAGAACAAAGACCAGATATTCAGTTTTGGGCCTTCAAACATAAACAAAACTCCTAATTCACAAACAAGGGACTTGATCCATTTTTTTTCTTTTCTTTGCCGTTTTCTTTGATGTATATTTTGTTTTTTTTTCTGAATTTACGGCTCATTTTTGTTTTGGACAAGTCACATTCCCCACACTTGCTTCCTTATCATCCTTCCATCCCAATACAGATACATCACATGATCATGCTCTACTAGGCCCTAAGAACAAAGGTAAAGGCATTCCTGTACTAAGCTCAAGGTGTAGATTTATATGGGTCATGAAAGAAAGGTTTAACATAGGCTCAAAGGGGTTCACCTACGGGATGTACTACGCACACAAATAGGGACATAAGTATATTTGGCATTAGTGATAATCCTAAAAAGTTCTTCTTTTCATTTCCAAAATCAAGGCATATAGTGACTATAAGTTTTGAAATTCACAAGAGCAAGTTCTAGTTAACCTCAATAGTCCATTTAAAAACTGTCGCATGTAATCATAGGAAAGAATAATGAGGTTGCAAAATGATAGCCAAGAAAATCAGAATTATATCATTATACTCTCTAATGAAAAAGGCACATAAAAAGGCTTAAAGTCTCACAATTAAGGGTTATATGAATTGAAACTCGTCCTAACATGTTCATTCTGTACCAAAGTCTCAAGCCATATCTACTACAAGTATATCTGTATCACATAAGACTTGATTAATCAAAGAATGTTATGTTCATCATCTCAATTTAATGATAATCTTAAGCCATGATTTCAGAAGATTAATATCATCTCAGACTTGTTAAGGGCTCCTATGACAAAAAAAAAAAGAAAAAGCAAAATAAAAACAAAGATTTTTTTTGAAAACGTGAACAGTATTTTTTTTATTTAAAAAAATGAGCTGACAAGTTGTTACTCCCCCCAACTTGAAATAAACATTGTCCCCAATGTGATGATCAATAGCAAAAGATAACAGACAAGTTATTAAAAGTAAGAGTGAGTACAAAAGAGTGCACCTGATAGAATAGACGTTTATGAGCAGGACCCTGCAACTTGTTAGTGACCAAAACAGAAAATAAAAACAAACTAACTGAAACACAATGTTACAATTTACAAGAAGTGGACTTGGAGTCCAGCACATCAATCTTCATATACAGGATTTTCTAGAGAGATGTTTTCATCCTCTAGAACAATATTCTCTAAAAATGGCTTCAAACGCTGCCCATTAACTTTAAACAAATTATCATTTTTAGGATCCTCAACTTCAATAGCACCAAAAGGGAAAACTCTTTTAACCACAAAAAGACATGTCCACCTAGAACGAAGTTTACTAGGAAACAAATGCAATCTATAATTATACAAAAGAACTTTTTGACCAGGTTCAAAAGTTTTTCTCATAATTTTCTTATCGTGAAAAGTTTTCATTCGTTCTTTGTAAATCTTAGAATTTTCATATGCGTCATTCCGAATCTCTTCCACCTTACTGAGCTGAAGTTTCCTAAGATAACTTGCATCATTTAGACCAAAGTTGAATGTCTTAATAGCCCAGTAAGCTTTGTGTTCCAATTCAACAAGTAAGTGTCAAGGTTTTCCATATATTAATCTATACGGGGACATGCCAATTATGGATTTATATGTTGTACGGTAAGCTCAATTGTTGCTTACCGGCCTAGTACACTATACTTGGATGTATCCCATGGAAAGGTATGTTTTTTACACCTAAATTCATAATTTACATGTTCAATATATAATCATAACACATTACAACAATTTATTTATAGATAACTTGGAGACTACAAAGCTTATGTGGCTAGTAAATCCGCGCCTGAAGGATGTATAGCTGAAGCATATATTACGCGCGAGTGCGTCACCTACATGAAGTTGTATTTAGGAGCGTTGAAGGAAACACCACAAACCATACCGGTAGATGTATCGAAGTTAAACCTTTTTATAGTCTCTAATGATGTTGAAGTTTATGGAATTTTGCTAGACTCCTACAAGTTGCAACAACATGAGCTAGTCATAGCCCATTGGTGGGTATTGATTAACTATCCAGTAGTTGAATACTGGAAATATATCCATTTATACTGTCCAGACATTCAAGGTGATCTCGACTACCACAACAAAGAGTTCGCGAACTATTTTGGCGGCTGGGTATGTAATTCTGCCCAAATTGGTCGCACGAACTAAAACTTATAGCGATAAAACAGATAATGTCAAGAGTTTATCCGATGTGCAAGGTAATGGCGTGCAATTTATATGTGAACAAAAATACAACAGACGGAGAACACAAAATTCTGGGTTGATGGCACATGGTGGGTGGAATGGAGTTGACTATTACGGTGTTCTCGATTCAGTGATGAAACTCGTTTATGGGCAAGGCATGACAGTGCACCTCTTCAAGTGTAGATGGTTTGATACTAGCAGCCCGCAGAGCATGAAGATCGATCAGTGCAAGATTTTATCGGCGAACACTGCTACAAGCTGTTACGAAGTGTTTGCCACATCGGTAAAACAAGTGTTTAATCTTGATAGCCTTGTTAAGGGTGACGCGTGGAAAGTAGTCAACCTTGTGCCCCCTCGAAACATTTACCGGGCGGCTACTCTTAGAGAGGCCGAAGACGAGGAAGAAGATGTTGCGTATTAAGAGCTCAGCGCAATAGGTATTCATGACTTCTCTACAATTCGCCTTAATAATTTTAAAGTGGGTCGTTCAGTTCGAATTCGTAATTTAGACGCAAGGCTTATTGATGTTGATCCAAATCAAGAAAGAGACGAAGACTCTTGTGATGAGGAAATGTATTAATTGCCAGAAATTAATTCTGACACCGAAGAAGACTAATCGGATGATTCCGATTACGAGCTTTTTAGTTTGAATTTGTAATACAAACTGATGTGTGCTTTATATGCTACAAGCTGTTGAATTCATAATTTTGTTTAATTTTGGTGATATATGAACAGGAAATTGGTATGGTTACATTAAACAGCCTGTTTTTTTATGTATTTTTCAGTTTTAGCCGACGAAATAAGATGTATTTCGTCGGCTAAGATGTATTTTGGCCGATGAAATAAGGTGTATTTCGTCGGCTAAAACTATATTTGCCGAAGAAATAAGATGTATTTCGTCGGCCAAAACTATCTTGGCCGACGAATACCCTAATGTTTCGTCGGCTATAGTTAAATAAATAAATTAATAATTTTATACCATTGGTTGCGTCTCATCAATTTGAAACTATTTGCAGTTGAAGGTCAGGGCACAATACTTAATTTAGACGGTCAAATTACTGTTTCTTTGCATTTAGGGGTTTGACTCACAGGATTGACCGTCCAGATCAAGTCCTTTTCGGTGTCGGATCAAGCTGAAAATTTACCCATACACATGTTTCAACATACTGATGGTATCTGACGGTTGGATTTTTGTTTCACAAGATTGATCATCACAATCACAACATGCCTACTAATGTTGTATAACTTGTTTACCAAGTGTTATGTAAATGTTCCGATTTAAAAAAAAAACCTATAAGTAGAAGTTTCAAACAAAAAAAAGTCGTGAAATAAGATATGACAGGAACGATGAAATATGTCTACGGTTGAAAAATCAAGTAAATCCGATAAAATTTCGGTACCGATAGTTGCTGTCAATTCATTTTCCATTCTATCTCCCTAGAGGTAGCCCTATCTCCGATGGTTATTTTTCATAAAATTTTTATACCACTGGTTGGGTCTCATCGATTTGAAACTATTTTTCAGTTGAAGGTCCGGGCAAAATACGTAATTTAGACGGTCAAATTACCATTTCTTTGCGTTTAGGGGTTTGACTCACATGATTGATCGTTCGGATCGAGTCCTTAACGTTGTCGGATCAAGCTGAAAATTTACCCATACACATGTTTCAACATAATGATGATATCTGACGGTCGGATTTTTGTTCCACAAGATTAAACATATAAATTAAATAAATTAGTATAAAAAGTACCATAGCCGACGAAATTCTAGAATATAGCCGACGATTTTTTAGAATATAGCCGACGAATTTCCTCAATATAGCCGACGATTTTCTTGAATATAGCCGACGATTTTTATATTTCGTCGGCTATACTTCTGTCTATATAGGCAGAACCCAGCGAGTCCAATAACAGAAACCCTATTTTTTCTTCTTCTCCCCTCCGCCTCCAGTGCCCTCCTCGGCTCGTCCACCGCCTCCACTCCTCTCCTCCGCCTCCACATCCTCTCTCTCTCTCTCTCCTTCGACTTCTCAAGCAATTAAGGTAAGAAATTTAAAATTTTTGGGATTTTAATTACATTGAATTGAGTCGATTTTTTGGGATTTTACATTGAATTGAGATTTTAAATTGGTTTCGAGGGTTAGGGTTTATTTATGTATATATACATTACTAATTATAAATTGTTGTATATTTGATTATAAATTGTTGTATATTTGTATATATTGTATATATTTTGAATTATTAATAATTATTTTGAAATTGCTGCATATTTGTATATATTGCTGCAAATTTGTATATATAGCTGCATATTTTGACTTATTAATTTGAATTATTGATGTATATATTGTTTGCATATAATAAAGTTGATGTATATATTGATTTAAGTTTATGGTTGTATATATTTGTATACATATTTGCATATATATATATATATATATATATATATATATATATATTTGTATATATTCCTACAAATTAATATATAGTTTAATTAAATTAAATGATAAAAAATATTTGTTTGCCTATACTAGTTTAATTGATGTATATATTGTTTGCATATAATTGGTTATTTAATATATTGGTGAAGATAATTTAAAATTACAATTAAATTTATAAATTCATATAATTAAATAATTAAATATTTTAAACAAGATAAAAGGCATGTTTAGATCAACTAAGGGTTCAAATGGCCAAATGTCTGAATCGTCTGAGGGAACATCTAGTAACCCTCAAGCGTCCTTTCAGGGCCCCATGACAGCCCGACGTGCGTTCCTTCTGGAGCCGACGCAGAGACAGCCAGACACCACTCATTCCTCTAGACAGCCAGACGCCCCTTGCTCCTCGATGCAACCGAGCGTTCCTCACTCCTCGAGACAGCTGTGGCCTCCGACTCAAGGGGAGATGTCTGCATCACGTATGCCTGATATACACAGGGCACCGACTCCGGGTCTTACTGTTTCAGAGGGTGGGTCATATGGGGTACAGATGCCGCCGCCTCTTCTCTACCTTTCGCGGTTGATACCGGCATTACCGGCAGTCGATGACTCAGGGACGCCAATTTATCAACTGCCCTCGCAGGTGACCCCATCAGCGGCGTACTAGTTCGTGTCTTTTGGTACGGATCTTATTTCTGTGAGGATATCATCATCGGTGACAGAGTCGGTATCCGTCACGTCCGCCCCAACGCCCTCAGGTAATGAAATATAAATAATTTGTTTTCTTATAATGTCTTAATACACATGTTTTATTAATAATCAATTTGTGATGGCCACTGTTTGTGCCAAGCCGACAAGGAAGAAGAGAGGCACCGTCAAAGGAAAGGCTCTCGAGAAGACCGTGAGTACCTCGGGGAGGATCGTCATCGATACTGACGGGGATGACAGTGTAGTATCGGGCGAAAAGACGAGGATGTACTCCGGCCGCGTAGGAGCGCTCATTAGGGATAGAGTCCCTATGTTGTGGTCAGACTGGGGCAAGGTCTCACAGGAGGTTAAGGACAGGGTCCATAATGTAATGTCGGTAAGTTTAAAAAATTCAAAATATAATATTATGTATTATATTGTTGATTTATGAAAAGTTAAACTAATAAACGTTTTAATACATGTGTGGTTTGACGTTCCCCAGACCTCGAGGAACACCTAGTCGAACATTGTTCATGAGGAAAGGTACGTTAGAAAGTTAATAAAAAAACAAAATTATATGTGTAATTAATAATATTTATAATTTTTTTTGGTATCTGTAGGTACAAGGAGTGGAAGAACTAGTTACGGGCCCACTGGACTACGCATGGGAACGCACGTTCTGGTACCCCCCTTGAGTTCCAATTCAGGGAGTACGAGTGACGTTGGCTTCTGATTTCAGAATTCAACAGCCCTCATAAACAGATAATTTAAAAAATAATTTCTTATATTGTTATTAATTATTACGTTTTAAAATATTTTAGTAATTTTTTATTTTTTTCCTTTGTAGGCCGTTTCCCGGGCGAACGCTCAGAACCGGCAACGCAACACAAGGAACCATCATGCTGGTTCTAGACCGTTCGCATCGTTGATGGACGAGGCGGCCAGGAACATCTAGAAGTCAACCGGTACATCTATACGTACGAGAAGGCATATCCTGACGCCCAGGAGGATATTGTAAGTCGTTTTACGTTTTCAAATTTTTTAAATTTATATATATATATATATATATATATATATCAAAATGTTAATTAATTATTTTTTCCTATCTAATTAGGCGAAGGTAAGGTAAGCTAGTGACGAATTGATGACTGCTATAGTGAGGGGAAAATGGTCAAACACGCAGGAGGAAGACATGTCTGAAGCCATGTCTCGGATCAACACTTCGGATCTCAGGGTTGGGGCGAGGAGCATGGGCACAACATTCCCACTGTGAGGAAATACCTTCTACTGCCGGGGTCTAGGAAAGAAGGGCGAGGGGGTACTGAAGACCACTCCCGGATTTCAAAATAGGCAGCCTCGACCAGCAGTAGAACGACTCAGCTAGATGTGGAAGTTTATATGCTACGGAAACAGCAAGCCGCCTAGACAGCCTATACTGCCGCTTTACAAGAGTATAATGCGCAGTATGTGCCACCAACCAAGCACAACAGCAGCAGATGTTTCAGTACTTGCAAGATTTTTCAGCTGTCCAGCTTCAGAGACTTCCGGCTCAGCCCATGCCTACGCCTATTTCCCTACCTCAGCCACCACAACCTCCTCAACAGCAACCTCCGCCTGACGCAGATATAGATTTAGATTTTATATAGTTTTATGGGTTTATGAACAATTTATAAATAATTTAATGAAAAAAGTTTAGACCATTTTTGATGGTGTTGTTGATTATAGGAAATTGTTTGTGTAATTTATAGCTTGCTTGGATGGTAATTTAGAAATTTTGTGGTTTTTTTTAGCATAAAAAGTACTATAGCCGACCAATTATGGTAAATTTCGTCGGCTATAGTATTTTTTTTATTTTTTTTTGCAAGGTTTAGCCGACGAAATTAGGCATATTTCGTCGGCTATAGTAGTATTTAGCTGACGAAATATATATAATTCGTCGGCTATATTTTTTCAATATTTAGCCGACGAATTATAGTAAATTTTGTCGGCTATAGTTATTTTTTAATTTTTTTTATTAAATACTTTGGCCGACGAAATATTTATATTTCGGCTGCCACAGTCTTAAGTTAAGGCCGACGACAATCTATTTCGTGGGCTTTAGTCTTACTTTAGCAGACGAAAAATAGAAAAATAAGTCAACGGATAATAGTTAAACTATAGCCGACAACCATTTTTATTTCGTCGGTTAAAGTGATAGCCGACGAGTCTTTGCCGACGATATCTTAGCCGATGACTTTGGCTAACAGGCCCACAAAAAATTTTCGTCGGCTAAAGTGCTGATCCTGGTAGTGTATTAGGGTATTCGTTGACTAAGGTTTAGGTTTTAGGATTTTAGGCGACGAAATATAGCTGATTTCGTCGGCTTAACTTTAAAATACAAGGCATTTTAGCTAACGAAATTATATATTTCGTCTGCTAAACTTTAAAATTTCGTTGACTAAAGTTCACATACTAAAGCCGACGAAAAAAATGAATTTAACCGACAAAAATTTAATTTCGTCGGCTAAAATTGACTAGTCGAAAAAAAATTTTAATTAGCCGACGAAGGAAAATTTCGTCGACAAAAAAACTTTTGTCGACCTGTTTTTTTTTCGTCGGCTAAAGTTTTTCTTCTGGTAGTGATATGATTCGAAGTCTATGTATGTGTATCATTGAGCTAATGTGAATGTGCGTCTGGTATACATGTATGTATTATTCAAGTATACATACAACATGTATACTGGTTGACGCCACCAATATAGCAATATGGAAGTAGCTAGTAAGTCGTGTAGCTAGGCGTAAAAAATCACTTATATTGATTTCCAAAGAACTGTTACATAGCTTGTTGCACATAAAGAATACGTTCTTCATCATTATAGCTGTCACAATTCAAACCGGCCATGCATATTTCGACTACCATAATTTTTGGCAGTGTGTAAGATCAAAAAGATTTTTACACATAAGAAGCCAAACAGTTCTGAGCTAGTAAGGATACTGATGAACAGAAGGAAAAAAAGAGACTAGGTAGTTGTTTTAGCTTTAGAGCTTGGAGTATTTGAAGGGAAGCCAAGCTTATTGCAATCTCCTCCAAAAGCGCCTGATTGAAAAATACAGAAGAAAACAAATGCCAGTTAAGAGTATAACTTATTACGAGTGGTTAATCTGAAAGAAAATTGAAAA
Organism: Comarum palustre; assembly: GCA_951800085.1. Lineage (NCBI taxonomy): Eukaryota > Viridiplantae > Streptophyta > Magnoliopsida > Rosales > Rosaceae > Comarum > Comarum palustre. The sequence goes on along the minus strand of OX637572.1, from coordinate 15,237,663 downwards.
AAAAATTAAAATACGCGACTGAGGTTAATTAGCAAGCATATACATGTTTTAAAGCACGCTAACTGTGGATTATTCATCAAGTTCAATGAGCCTTCATTGCATATGTATCCACTGGTGTCATTGTTTATGCAGGTTCCATCTCCACACAAAGCTAGTCCACATCCTAGGCCTCAGCAGATACGTGTTGGAAAAATGATCATTGATTAAATCAAATAATTAAAATGAATTATACTTTTAATTAGATGATTGCATGTATGAATTTGTAATCCTTGTAATAAGGGCTATAAAATCATGTATTCATATGCATAATTTGGTTGTAGGGTGAATGCGAAATTATCACCCAAAGATGACTAGTTCAAGTGAGAAAATGAACTTTGTCCCACATTATAAAAGTAGAAGAGAAATAAGGCTTTAATAGAATCTCACACCTTGAGGGTGTAATTATGACAAGCACTCATGTTCTCTCTCTCGCGTGCAATGGAGTGCAAATCCCAGGTCCTAATTTCTTTACTTGGGTCCGCGCGACCTGCGGACACGAATGCAGCTTAAATTTGTGGCCTGAGAGCCAAGGTTGTTTTTGAACTGACAAATTTTTTGACCTTTTTCATGTCTGTAAGCTGTAACAGACCTATTAAGTCTAGTTATGATTTTGGAACAGACTTATTAAGGTTTTTTATGATTGGTATGTTACAGACAGAAAACCATCAATTTGTAGATGATTCCCAACATTATATAAAGGCCACAAATCCCTCATTCTAAACACACCGACACAAAACACTTCTCCTCTTCTCTAAAAGCTTCTCTGCTCCTACTCAGTTCCCTCAAAAATTCGGTGATAGTTTAAAGGCTCCTCCTAGTTCGTTGAAGCTTTTGTTTGTAGTGCAACAGCTTGAGTTTAATTGTCGTTTTATCTTGGGAGACCAAGGGCATTGAGGTCCTTGCACCGATTGGGATGCCGTAATTCGTCTTAAGGACACCGTGTGATACACGGGACTCGACAAACTTCCATTGGTTGAATTCTTCTTCTTAAATCATCAATTTGTCATTTTATGGTTTTGTTCATGTTCATGCAATTTGATTGATGAAAATTGATTTTCGTTATTTCATTTTGTTAGTATATAAAAAATATATTTACCATATTTTTCTAACAACATGTAATTTATGTTTTCTTCTTTTCCTTATAAAATTGCTCGCATGTACATTACGTATCAAAACTAAGTAATCAAAGTTCTTCAATATATAGAGCTCAAACGAAAATGGCAAGTACAGGTTAATGGATTGGTTTCTAGCTAACCCTGCCCTAGCGATGGCGAAGAGAAAGGAGCAGGTTGTGAGGAAGATGAATTACATCCAAAATCAATAGTGCCTGCAAATTATTATCATAACTGCATTAATTTTACAATCAAAGACTACGTACGGGAAATTCTTGAAGATAAAAAACAAATGCACAGAATATCAAGTTAAGGTCAAACTACATGGTTAATTTCTTGATCCTGTGCTGCCGTACCTCCGAAAGAGTAAGAAATGTAATTTCCACGAAATGTAGAGGAAAACATTTGTTTGTTGTGTTAAATTATTCACCTAATCCTTGACAGAAACGATCGATGAACAACAACAAAAATGGCAATCTCTTTAGTTAATATTTTCCCAAATCACCATCTTCTAGTAATTAGCGCCAGTTTTTCTAATTTTATCGCACAAAAATTGAACTAAACCCTAATTAATCCAATTTAAGCAAATAAACGAAACCCTGGCTAGGAACCAGGATCCGGTTTCGGTTTGGAAAGCAAAATTGATCATCATCTCCTCTATTTCTTGCAGCAGTTTTAAAAAAAGTTAGAAAGGACTAGTGGTTGGTAAATTAGTTAAACTTCTAATCATAAGGATCATATTGAAGTTCTAAACTTCAAATCATAGTAATCAACAAAAAAGCGCGCACTTCCTGCAGAAGGTTATTAAGAGAAAGAGTTACAGTTGGGAACGAGACAAGATGGATAAGTGAAGGAGCCAATCTGAATCTTTTTCCAACCAGGGTAACAGTCGCAGTCAAAACCCACAGGTCCGATACCAGGCACAAAGATTGAATGACTAGAGTCATTAGAACACCTGCACTTTCCTTGCACACAATCTACCCCAGGAAGTGAACAAACAATATCTGCCATGCCACACACCACCCACATCAGATTTACCGAGTTACAACAATATATACAAAGATACCATACATACGTGTGTGAAAACCTTGACACTTCCAACATGCACCATGATGATCAAAACCCTAATCTAATGAACTAAACCCTAGCTATAGCTAGGAACCAGGATCAGCATGTTAGGAGACACAAAGCCTAGTGAACCGGTCAAGCCGCCCCATCGGAGTTTCAAGAACAAATAGGTTGCTTTAAGTCTTACCTTGTATACAGTGGCGTAGCCAGACATCTCACTTAGAAGAGTCAAATTTGATTAACGAAAAAATTAAATGATCTTCGGTTACTCTTTAGCAACAACACGATTTTGCTTAAAAAAGACAAACTTAATTTCAACAATGTTCTTTATACCAATTCAAAATGAAAACACGCGCTCGAACAAACCATTAATTCATCTCCAATAAACTTCAGATTTTCATAATTTCAATATATTATTTTTGAGACATAATATACGTCAATGTATTGTAAACATCAATGTGTTGTTTCCATTTAGCTTGTTTATAAAAAATAATAAACATCATAAATGAAATTTAAAGCATTAAATTACATATTAGTAGGGATCAATAAGGTAAGAAACCCTTGACACGGTTTGTATTAATTGAATTAAGTATTTTAAATATTATATATTTTTATTTCAATTCATCATTATTGAAGAATATTAAAGACTGATCAAAGATTTTTTAAAGGGGAATGATCAATTTATGTTTCATTTCCTTTAATATCCGATATAAATTAAGAGTAATTATTTTTTAAAAAAAATTGAGAGGGGATAATTATCCTCATTACCCTCTCCCTAGCTACGCCCTTGCATGTATATCTTCTTGTACTGGATCTGATATGGACTCTACAATTCTGATTGTGGCAATGAAGGTGAAGAGAAGAAGAAGAAGAAGAAGAAGAAGAAGAAGAAGAAGAAGAAGAAGAAGAAGAAGAAGAAGAAAGACTTTCCATGATCTTTGGTACTAGACGAGAAGGAGAAAATTACGAAGGATGATACTTTTATAAGGGTGTGGTTAGGTGGTTTAGTAGTTGATATGGACATATGGTGCGAAAGCCATGATTCTATATTTCTATTGTCGCCTTTTGTTTTGTTTCTATTTTGTTTTAGGGATATATAGAAAAACGGTAAGGAAGACAAAGGGTACGTTGCAGACAACTGGGAGCAATTCACCATTGTAAACTTGCCTAGTCTGAGGATGTGGGATGAGGTACCAATAGTAGTAGTGTTCTGAGAAATGGGAGATCTACTACATTTATATTATAAATTGGTTTCATTCAGAGGAAAATGTTATGCAGCAATAAAAACGAAAGCATTGGATATAAAATTGGTCACGTCAATTCCAATCACCAAGCATCAGACAAAATGATAGATTTCATGACCTGTGAAAACAGTGTTTTGTTTTGTTGTTTTAAGCATACTTCAGCCAATAAGATGCGAGTACATATGTTGTGAAGAAATGCCTTTCGAAAGTGAAAACCAAGCGTCGGTACACAGATTGCTAACTGCAGCAAGTCATCTGTAAAAATTGTGTTTAAAGCGAGACCGTGATGTTAAGTAACGTATCCACTCACAAGCTCGTTATGACATTCTTTTCACTAATTAGACACAACTGAATGTCGTCGAAGTACCTCAGATGTTTGAATCAAACAAGATCTGCAAATAACAGATTCGATACAATACAGTTACAGATACAAAAGGCACACAGCACTATGACACAATTCCATTCCAAACCTTGGAATACTACAGCTACCATCTCCCCAAACAACACAAATTAAAAGATCAAGGGTAACAACAAAGACAATCACTCAAAAACACAAACCCCACAGCAACAATTCTCAGTAAAGACCGACACTTACGGTCTCTATGCTGACCCAAACTCTGAGAACCATTTTTCATGTTTTTCAATATCAGATTGAGAAACACTCCGTTGGACCTTCGACAAGGCTTCTTCAAAATCACACATTTCAACAGGATCCTTCGAAATCTCATCCTTAGCCATGCTCTTAATTTCATCACGTGTCTTTCCGGCTATTTTCCTCCTCATCCCATTCAAGGAAGCATCACGGCAAACGTTTGTGAGATCGTCACCACTATATCCATCTGTTCGGCGAGCCACATCATCAATGTTCACATCCGGAGCAACCTGATGATGATAAATCAGATTAAAAGGAAAACCAAACAGATCTAGTAAAGGTCAAGATAATTTTTGTACCCCCAAACAGATGCACCTTTTTTTCAATTTACAACCACGACTTTATTGTTCAGTTTCAGTTAATAAAACTTACAATTTCTTCACTACGTTTTACATGCAATGACCATGGACTCAAACCACGGTTGAAAAATCCCTTGGTACAACTGTTATGTAATGACCTGGCATAGAGTGGATTCAATTGTTTGCTGATGTGGATGCCAAATGGGGCCATGTGACACGTGTCAATTTGAAGAAGTCAGTAATACTTAGAGAACTAGCCAAAAGTTTTTTCATTAATAGCTTTGTTTGTTCTGTGTCAGGCTTATATCATCTGTCATTATTCTTGTGTTTTGTGTGGGCTTTAGCTAGAGGGTAATGGAGTCTAAGTTCATTTATTATGAGTACTTGAGTGAGTAGCTAATGTTAAGTTATCAGTTTGAAAAATCGATATAAGCAGTTTTATCCAAACGTAATTCATTCTAGCTTTTCATAATTTTTCCTTTAGCTATTCTTACTTAGCCTCTAGTTCAAATCATACAAGGGCCTGCATCACACTCATCATGATAAACTATAACCAGAGCAACTAGTTGTGTTTCATCCCCGAACGTGCCACATTTATATTCTATTTTCATTCTATAATTGGTTTGGCAACGCTATAATATACTGCAGAATATGCCACCTGATCAACATTTAAAGTTCATAAACCATGATAGAGACATCTATATCAAAAATTAACCTAAAAATTAGAAATGAGTTATAGGTAAAAGCACACTATTTAACTCATTTGAAAGTCATCACATTGCACTACCATGATACAAGTCATAACCTAATTTTGACAGTGATGATCCAAAACAACTGTAATAGCATTAACACAAATGCTGGCCATACCTCAACTGTTTTCAAATTTATCCGAATAAGCTCTTTACGGCTCTCAAAATTTGGAAGAGGGATATATATACGCTTCTCCAGCCTCCTTCTGAATAAGTTAACAGTTAAAACCAGGTTATTACATCAAGAGCAAACCATTATAATCGAACTGCAGATCCAGCATACACACAGCCTACTATACAAATTCCCTCCAACTCAGTTTAAAAAGTGGATAGGAGACGGAAACAAATATACAGAAAAGAGGACTAACCTGAGAGCCTCATCAATGTCCCATGGAAAGTTAGTAGCCGCCAGAACCATCACTATCTTACGAGTACCATCTTCATTTGTGGAAGTAGCATTTACACCATCAACCTGGACCAGTAGTTCAGATTTCACCCTTCTGGATGACTCATGCTCTCCTGATGCCCTAAAGAAATAGAGATTTTCAATATGGGACAATGGACATATGTCATCGTTTGACATGTTAACAGAATTACAGCCCCATTGAAGGACATAGATATACACAAAAGCAAAGTGCGTGCATCAACTAAACAGTAAATAATGTTTTTATGGAAAACTGGATAAAGGTCTAACCCCCGGGAATTGCAGAGAGAATCAATTTCATCTATGAAGATTGTACTCGGAGCGTAAGCTCTTGCAAGATCAAATAAGCACCGAACCATTCGTTCACTTTCTCCACGCCACTTTGAAGCTAATGTAGCAGAGGAGACATTGAAAAAAGTTGTGCCACACTCGGTAGCAACAGCTTTAGCAAGTAATGTCTTTCCAGTTCCAGGAGGACCAAACATAAGAACACCCTTCCATGGTCTCCTGATCCCCTGTAATCAAACAATAAGTTTGATATGACAAATGGGCCCTCACAATAGGAAAAAGTTCATCTGTAGTGTAAAATCGATATAAAGTCAAAATGGAGGTGTGAAACAATTTGAGTAGCATTTATATACATGTCATTGTTATATCATTTCCACTGCCCTGGCCTATCAGAGGTAATGAGAATTTTTTTTGTTCCCGGATCAAAGCCTTGGTTGATATTTTCCCTTGAATCTACCAAAGACTGGGAAAATGTGTTGTTTTCGTATGACCATCAAAAGAATTTGGTTCCAGGCACTTCCATCCCTTTTTCAGTGTTGGTATAAATTCAAAAGGTATATCTTGTGTCTATGGGCATCTATAATTAGACAAGATGAAGGGCATTTTTCCACATATACATCTCCTATTCCAAAACAAGTTTACACATACGTTACAAATTTCAGAACCGAGATAAATAGCTTAATAGCTGACGTTCAGTGTACTTGGAAAAAGAAATCACATGACAACACCCTCGTAGATCCATATGTACTTAATAAATGTCATGCATATTAAAGAGACTAGAACATGACACAAGATAGGCTCATAATTATTCTGTTACGATTATTCAGCAATACCTGAAAATATTCTGGCATCCAAAGAGGAAGAACAACGGCTTCCTCCAGAAGTCTTTTTGCTTCAGTCAGACCAGCAACATCATCCCATCTCACTCCAGGGCTGGTTTCCAGTACATCCCTTTCAAGCATTTCGGCCAAATCAGGATCAGGTCCCTCATACTGCCTCTTCGGCTTTCCATCCTCAGCATCACCATTCTATAAGTTTCAGAAAGGAGTCAGTAAGCAGAGTTCATAGATAAAGTGATACCACAAATTCAAATGTTGTGCGTATAAATCACAGATCATATAATCATTACCTTGATACAAACTGTCATAGTTCTCTACCATACTGTACTTACAAAAAGGACAGATGAATCGAATTGTGTTTTAGCAAGAACTTTTAGCACACCATAACTGATCAGTGATACATAAAGACTGCACCTTACCTCTTAATAGGAATCCACTATTAAGCACATCAATAAATTAAAAGTATATAGAAATAAAGGTTAGGTAAACTGTACCGCTGAATCTGCCTTGCTAGATTTTCCAGATCGGGTGTCTTTCTTTCCAGGAGTAGAAGACCTGACTGCGGAGTTGGCCCTACTTGATCCACCAACCTTTGCATTCCGGCCAGGTGTGCCTGCTTTTGATGCAGAACTCCGAGCCCAATTTCCATCTTGCGGTGACTTCCTCATACCAACTTGACCAGCCTTTGCATTTCTTCTATTTGAAGTGTCCCGACTTGGTGGCCTCCACACATCAGGATCATCCATAGGCGAACCTGAAGAAGTTGGGTATCCTGAAGAAGTCGGGTATCCTGAAGAAGTGGGATATTCATCTAAGGGCTGAAAAACGAAGGACGACTTGGCATGAATCGGAGGCGAGGAAGGGCGCCGTCCCATGGGGCTTTCCTTAAATGCCTTTCTCTCTGCATCTAGTTGTTTCACAACCTCTGCCTCCTCGGACACTGCCTTCTTTACATTCATCCATTTTGAGCGAAGCAATGGATCATCAAGCGTGTTTAAGTGCCTGGAACCAATCAAGAAGTTCACATCTTACCAAATAAACTTGGACACGAGCACGAAGAATGATGCTACAAAGTCATAACATCCTATTATATCAGACAATCAAAAGACTTTTGAAAAGATCCATCTCAGCTGAATTTTAGTTTAACTTTTAGCAGGTCTAAAATACTTAAAAGATTAATTTATTCGGTAAAGTTTACAGAAACTAAACGAGTAAAATCTACCATTTTCAAGTTGAAAAAGGAATACCTCTAAACATATGCAGGTTTTTATATGCTTCTATCAATATCAATGCCTACACATAGGTATCTGCCATTTTATAGAGGCGGACATTTCGCAATCATGAAATGATGGAAACACACATACAAGGAGGTAATGTGTAAATCGGCCAGATAACACAAGTATCTGAACTCTACACTCCTTCAATAAAAATTTTATGTGAAATTCAAAGTTGGGGATTGTTGCCCATGATATGGTGAGTAATTGTGCACCTCACGCAATCTCACGCAAAAAGGTTGGATATTAGCACTCTGCCAATAGCACCAAACTACACCTCACATAGCATGAGCAAAGTCGTCAACTGAAGCAATTCTTGGATCATAGTGTATAATGTTATAGAAGGGTATTCCCTTTATGTCCACGACTTTTTTTCTTAACTTCATATCCCTCATACACTAACAGTGTCACACTCAATATTGCAACAAAAAATTCCTTTCAACACAAAGCAGAAGGCATAAACTAAGGTAAAGTCATCATATTCCCAATTTCTAATTTCTACAGCCTCTAATTAGTTACGTAAGGATTGGTTGTTCTAGATGTAATTTACAACCTTGATTGTTTCCACGAAGCTTATGCAAGTGGCCGAAATACAAAGGCAGTCAATGTTCTCCATGGATATCTATCAGTTGCATATGCACACTCTGAACAAAAAAATTAAGGAATAACAACAAAATGTGCAAGACCATGTTTTTCGCAAACCATGCCATTGCAATAGTTACACTAGCTTTAGATTCCACTTATATGATGCATTCTAATTGAAGAAAATATACTGACAGTCTAAAAGGCTATGCATCAAACATAAGTAAAGCCCAATGGCTCTCAATTATCTAAGAACAGCTCAAACCCACCAAAAAGAATGAACCCTTTTTTCCTGGGAAAGTGGTTCTCCATCACCAATTTGAAACGAAAGCTTCAAAATTGAAAAGAACAAGGGTGAGATTAGAAAAGGTACTTGTTGATCTGAGCAATGCCGCCATCGAAGAAGATCATGGAGGTGTCGTAGAGGCCTTCCATGGCGTACTCTCTCGCCAGCTTCAGGTGGTCTTGCAGACCCACCAGCGTCGGACCCACCATTTTCTCTCTGATTTTCTGGGGTTTGTGCACAGAATTAGGGTTAGGGTTGTTGTGAAACAAGAAGAAGGCTCAAGCAGATGAAACGCCGCCGTTTAGGAGATTTCAGGGGGAATTGAGGGGTTGTTAACGGCGGGGAGGGTTGTGATGATATATGGGTTGGTAATAGGGTCCCTCAGTAACCGAAATTTTAAGGCAAAAGAAAATATGGACCCGTTTCATGATTCAAATTGCTGCTTTTATTTTTGTTTGCCCTTTATTTTGAACGGGATTGGTTTGAAATTGGGCACATTTTCTACCTACAAAATTAAATGGTCCGAATGAGTTTAACTTCTTTTATGAAGAAATGGTTCAGTTACACCTCTTAATTTACTGTTTACATCTCTTATATATTTTATTAAAACTGTGTTGCATGTTCTACCCCTTTATTCTGAGATTCATTTGGAGGTTAACTCTAACTTATATCTTGTACTTCTACTTTTGCTTATTCTTGGATCTGTTTGCAAATTATGCAACAGACTAACCAACAAAGCTTGCCTAGTTGATATATAACTATTCAATTACAGAATAATTTTCACTCGCTCAATTGGAAAATAACCATATTGAAGTAATTATGATAGGTGCATAAGGAATTAAGGATCAAAGCAACCACAAATTTTTGTCACCGTGGTTGTCTTGAAGAATAACTTGCTCTCTTGTTTTGTGCCTTTCACTTTCAGCAAACTTCCGGACCTCGACCCAACAATCTTTTAGTGTCCTCATTCCACATGAACATCAACCCAGCTAATTATCTTTACTAAGAAGAGATTGACTTGATCGGGGAAAATTGAAATGGTTGGGAGGTTATGTTTGTTCAGTGAAAGAATATGAGAAGCTGTATAGGAGGGGTAAAAATGGATTTAAAATTTAACAAAAAAAGTTAGAGGTGTAAACAACAAATTAAAACAGCAAAAAAACCTAAAACTAGGCCCCAAGGCCTCACCAAACAAATCAAAAAGGAAAGCCTGACGAGCAGTGGATGGAATAGAATTTGGCCAGACAACCATAGAAGTGGTGACCAACATATGCTAGGAAATTGGCCTCGCGCCACACATGAACAAAAGAATTGATTGAAATTGAGTAGCAAGCTGGAGGATGTTGGAGTAGCCACTAATATGCCTCTACCGTCAAACATAAGTAACATCATTTATATGGGCCCACAAGCTATAATAAGACTCGATTATGACGTAAATCATGAAGCCTATTATACAAGCTACGTAACGACACCTGGAAGTCACCGATCCGGCATCGGGAAGTCACATTGTTGCCATTACCAACATGTTCTCACGAAACACGTTTCAGATATGTAGTCCCACATCAGAGGTATATAAAAGGAATGAGTCTCTTCTTCCTATTAATAGGAGACTACATCCTCCTTAAAAGGGATCTTGAGATTGAGTAGATAAAATATATACTAGATAGCATTCTGTAACACTTGATAGTGTTCTGTAACTTGAAGAAGGTGATTCGTCATCCAGACTCTAATATAAGTTAAGTGGACGTAGCTTTACCCACCGAAGTTAAGGTGAACCACTATAGATCACGTGTCATATCTAATTCGTCATTAAACACATCACATATAGCCATAACATACACATTACACACACGTATCACCGAGTGGTACAAAATCATGTTCCAACAGAGGATATCACAAATAATAAACTCAAATCTCAAAGGACAAGAGGTATGACGGTTAAGAGCATCAATAAGAATCTTAGAGTCTCCTTCAATGATAAGAGGTTGACAAGTACGCAAGTCCAATTGAGAAAGACCATCTCGAAGAGCAACAACTTCGACTTGAAGAATATCCATGGTATTATAACTGGTTGTTATAGTGATATGAAATGTGTGATGACTAAATAGAGGCAATGGAACACAATGTTTATAGTGGTTCACCTTACATTCGGTGGGCAAGGCTACATCTACTTAACATATATTAGAGTTTGGGTGGCGAATTGTTTTCCTTAAGTATTACAAGTAGCTATCTAGCATTATCATTTAGAAAGCTAATAAGGAGAGAGTCTCTTATTTATAGGAAAAGAAGACTTCATCCTTTACATAATCTTCTATGTGGGACAGGAGGTCCAAAATATGTTCCGTGAGGGTATATTGGTGAGGCCGGCAATGTGACTTCCTGATGTCAGATCGGCGACTTCTAAGTGTTGTTGCGTAGCTTGTATAACAGACTTCAGGATATATATATTGTGGTCGAGTCTTGTTATAGATTGCGGTCTACATAAAATGTGTTACTTATGTTTGGGGATGTAGTCACACAAGTGGCGGTCCCAACACATGGAGCCTTGATTTTGCTGAAGGCCATGAAAGGAAGATCAGTAAAGTCACAAACAAACACAATCCACAACAGCATTGGAAGGTGGAATCACCGAACAGTCAAAATTGAACTTCAACAAGATGAAGAGGGAGAGCACCGATTAATTGTATTCGGATGAACTCGAAGGCAAGGGATAGACAACATATTTGCTTTGAGATAGGATAGTAACAGTGCTTTTTAAAGAGCAATGGCAGCTGGAGAAAGTTCCTTTTGTTGGAAGATTAACATATTACGGGATTTGCAAATAGCATTAACAACGTAAAAATTGTAGCTAGGAGATCAAGATGGTTAACTCTAATGTTTTCAAGCCAGTCAATAACCTACATAGGCAGTGGTGTGGTCTGAAATTTAGATGGAGATACAAAAAACTTATAACTAATTAAATATAATTTTCATAAATTACTTGTGTATCGACAAAAATTTATATTTTGAAATCATTATATGATAGTTTTGTTTATTATAGTAAAATGTGTTTTTCTCCATGTATCAAATTAAATGATCATTCATAAACTCAACATCCATTTAACTTTGTAATTGAATCTTCATAATGTTATAATAGAAAATAATATCTCTAAACTTACAGTCATAACTGGTAAAATAAACGCTAATGTCAAAGATAATCAGGTTATTTTCCTTTTCCTCATCACACTTTCTAAAGAATTATGTATTAGATTGATATTCAAATATTATGTGTTGAAAAAATGGAAAAGGAAAAAAATACATAAGCAAGAGTAGTCGTCCTAAATCTCACTAGACTAGGAATGAGAAATATAAATACACTAACGTGTCAAAGATATGAATGGAAGATATTTTGACTCTAAACAAAATCCTGTGAAAATGTGAAATGCTTCATAGGGCATGGGCCCCACAAAACTTTTACCGCTCCTGCCTAGGAGATAACATCGATGGTAAATGGAGATCAGAGATCCACCACACATGCTGAGTCAATTGACAATGAAGGAACAAATGTGTAATACACTAACTAGTTTTAAAGTAACTGAATATCAATTCTATCTGAAAACTTGCCATTGAAATTTATATTGAGAGATGGTCTTAGTGAGATTGTGATACTCCAAAAATATAAAAGTAATTGAACCCCGAAATACTAGTTGAGCTTAACTGATGTTGATCAGTTTATATTTTAGTTACTGATCTTTATAAGGTTAGGATTTGTTAATGTATATCATGTATCAACTTTTTCCTGAAGTTGTAAAATGAGTCTTTAACGTAGTAATATAAGTCCTTAAATTATAATAAGAGTCCTTAAAGTTGTAAAACTTTACGTACAACATTAGTCCTCTACTCCTTTATGTGTCTTTAAAGTGGTAATTGAGTCCTTAAAGCATCATTTTTTAATCACTTTGAGGACTTAATTGCCACTTTAAATACATATTTTACCACTTTTAAGGACATATGATAACTAAGGTTAGTGAGTCTTGAAAATCGCGTCGTTTTCATTCCGGAAAGGTAACATGCGTCCAAAACAGATATTCTAACCAAAAGTTACTCCAAAACAGATTTAACATATTTTGCTCGACAAACCCTAAAAATCCAAAACAACATCTTGATTATTCTTGCCTCTAGCATCCTCGTGACACAGAAATTACCGATTTTCAAATCATTTTTTTTATTATTCGTCTCTTTTCCTACTTTTATTGTTTTATATCTAAATTTAGTTCTTTCTTATTCTGCATCATTCTCTATCCGCACATTTCCCAATGGTCAAGTCTACATCATTCTCTATCCGCACATTTCCCAATGGCCTAGGGTTTTTCACCCGGGCAACCTTGTTGCCATGTAATCACATCTTCTGCAATGCTTGTGTGCCTAATCGGAACAACTTTGGAGCAGAGTGTCCATTATACATGTAATATCCAAGTTATTGATGAAGATCTGAGGCAAGCACCTTTCGTGGAAAACTTGGAACTCCCCAACGTCCTTGCCAATGTTCATACTTTATCAGGGGATAATCATTGAAGCTTTGAATATATTTGAAAACTGCATTTATAGACTTTGACAGTATACATTTCAGAGTTATCATGCATTGATATTTGATAATGTAATCTGTGAGTCTTAGCTTTGAATTTAGTCAAATATCATAAAATTCATTTTTACAAAAAAAAAAAAAGAATTACTTGGAAAAAATAGAAATCTAAGTGGTGCAATCCGGATCGTCGAAAATTCACACCATTTAATCTTGTTTGTTTAACCATGTCGGTTGAAACGAGATAAGGGAGGGAAAGAAGATATCTCTTGACAACATTGTGTTTTTAGATTTTTCTACTAACCTTTTGGATGAAGATTTATGTCTTTTCTCAACGTCATGATAGAGGACCTCTAGACCAATGAGGGTTGGTTCAGTTGGCAAAGAGCGGACTTAAGGTGTAAACTCACACAGGTTCGATCCCCGCTACTAACAATACCTTATCGGTGGATAATCTGTAAAATGTCCTGGGACTTCGGGCCGCTGGGTGAGGATGTGGTTTCCTTGGAGCATCCCTCCATGCCTTCAACGGAGTGTGCCACCTCTCTTCAAATGTGGGTGAATTCCCCCCAGTTGTAAGTCCGACAGCATTCGGACCGAGGTCGGAGGTTTGCCTTGGCCCTGATAGTGTAGGGAAGCCTCCCTCTTACCTAAACTTTTTTATGTACCAAAAAATGATAGAGGACCTCTAAAACTCCCTATCGTCTTCTATTACTTTCTACTCTCTTTCTCTTTGGGTGAAGGACTGATTTTCTCCTGTGGGGTGGACTAATGAGGATTATCAATTACGTTCTGGTTTTCATTTATTGAAGTCATGATCAATCTATCTCCATGTTGTTTTGATTTATCAATTTGAATAAAGGTTTTGTTGAAGCGAATGATCATAACGAATGACGAATGATCTTAGAGAATGATGTTTTCCTACTTGAGGTAGAGAGTCTCGGTGTAATTCCTAGAAGTTAGGGATTTGTGTATAGCTGTAAACCTAGATCTGTTAGGGTTTTTACTGTATATATACCATGTAAACGTTCATTGCCAAAATAAGATGAAATCTTCACCAAACATAAACTTTTTTATGGTACCAGAGCGCCGATACACGGCCAAAACCCTCGAACAAAATCCTCTCTTCTCAGCAAAATCTCGAACAAAATCATTTCTTCTCATGCAAACATGTCCAGTGAGGAAGAAAACGTTTTCGCCTTGTTGAAGGAGAAACTCATAAAAGAAGTTGAAGCTTCTCCTTCGCCAACTCCTGTACGCACACCGGATCTATGGGAATACCCCAATCATCCACTCTATCTGCATCTTTCTGGTCAGCTAGGAGCTATTCTTGTGACTCAAGCCTTGATGGAAGACAATTATGTACTCTGAATGGATCGGATCTATGACCATGACTTTGACGATCAAAATCAAAATTGGCTTTATCAATGGCTCTACTATTTGATTAGCAGCTCAAGATGATGAGCAACAACAATGAGATAGGTGTGACACATTAGTCAAATCTTGGCTAATCAGTTCCATGTCGAAGGAGATATCCAAAAGTGTGAAGCATGGAAAAACTTCTCGTGCTATGTGGACTGAATTGAAGGAGAGGTTCAGTCAAACCAACATGGTTAAGCTTTTCAACCTAGAGAATTCCATCTTGACCTGCACACAAGGTTCTGATTCTGTCATCGCTTACTACACCAAACTTAAGAGTTTATGGGATGAGAGAGATTCAGTATGTGACTTGACAATATGTGGTTATGTTGATGGTATGAAACTCGACGAGTAGATTGCAAACCAACCAACAATGAAATTTTTGATCGGTCTCAATGATAGTTATGATGCTTTACAGAGTAGTTTTATCACCATAGATCCTCTTCCAAATGTCAACAAAGTTTTTGCTATGGCGTTGCGTAATGAAAAACAAGCAAATGTTGTGCACAACAACAAGGTTGCAGATGTAGTAGCCTACTTGGTGCGGAGGCAAGGCTGCGAGAGTGAGAAAGGTCTAGAAAGGGTCCATGAGCGAGCCTCGGCCTGTAAATTCTCAAGCAGCCCTTCAGAAAGCAATTCAAGGTGGTTTGATATCTGTCAAAGGGTTAATCATTCCCCCAAGTATTGTCGAGCACACATAACATGTGAATATTGCCATTAGAGTGGGCATGATTCTAAGCATTGTCGCAAGAGGAAAACATATGAAGATGTTACTACTATAATCAAAACAAGTTGTGCGAATCATGTTATGGGAGTTCAAAAAGGGATGCAATTGCCTTTTTTGAAAGAAGATTGTCAGCAAATCATGGAGCTTTTGAACAAAAACAAAGTCTCCACATCTAACCAAGTCAGTAATATTTTTTCTCCTGATGAGATCTCAAGTAAAGCATTCTAAGTTGCATGTAATAACAAAACTAGATTTTGGATCATAAACTGTGGAGCTAGTGACCACATTGTTTGTGATCATACTTTACTTACTGAGTCACAACTTACCCATAACCGATTTGTTAAACTTCCAAATGGTCACACCGCAAGGATTAGTCATGTTGGCTCAGTCACCTTTTCTCCTCAGTTCACCCTCCATAATGTCCTTTGTGTCCCAATATTTTCCCTAAACTTGATATTTGTTAGCAAACTATGTAGGGATTCATTTTGTATCACCATCTTTGTAAAACAGTTGTGCTACATACATGATCTACACCCAGGGAGGATGACTGAGATGGACCATGAGGAGGAAGGACTCTATTGCCTCAACAAAGTTCAGCAAGGTACATGCAACTCGTTGATAGTGGTTTACAAACACTCTAGCATCAACGTCTTGGTTGCCCATCATCTAGGGTTTATCCTTTATTTCCGTTCCTTTCTAATAAGTCTTATGATTCAAGCAAATGTTATATTTTTCCTTTATCCAAATAGACTCGTAATCGTTTCCCTTTGAATTCAATTACAAGTGTTTCTTCTTTTGAATTGATTCATGTTGACATTTGGAGTGGTTATCATGAGTCTTCCACATCGGGTGCTAAATATTTCCTTACAATCGTTGATGATTCACTCGATGCACTTGGGTGTTTTTGATGTTATCCAAATCAGAGACAAGAAAGTTTTTAATTAATTTCATACAAATGGTTGAAACTTAATTTAATCAAAAGCTCAAACAGTGCATAGTGATAATGGCTCTGAGTTTAATATGCCTGATTTTTATCGTTCAAAGGACATCATACATCAAACGGGTTATGTCAACACACCACAACAAAATGGTGTTGTTGAACGTAAACATCTTCATTTGCTCATTATGGCTCAAGATCTCTTGTTCCAGGAACAGCTGCCTAAATCCTTTTGGGGCGAAGAAATTCTCATTTCTGCCTACCTTATCAACAGTACTCCTACTCCTCTCTTACAAGGGAAAACTCCTTTTAAACGATTGTTTCACAAATAACTAAGCTTTGGTCATCTTAAAGTTTTTGATTGTCTTTGCTTTGCCTCCACTCATCTAAGAAAACTCACCAAATTCGATCTTCGAGCAACCAAGTGCATGTTTGTTGGGTACCCAAATGGCCAAAAGGGTTACAAAGTGTTTGACTTAGAAACAGATCAAATATTTGTGTCACGAGACGCCATATTCTACGAGGACGTTTTTCCTTACCCCTCCTCACAGGCTTCTCGGGAAACAAGGACTGCTAAACCTCCCGAATCTATGGTTTCCGATTATGATAACTTGGGCTCTAGGGTTTTGGATTTTACATAACCATCTAGGTTTACTTCTTTGCCAGCTGAACTTGGGGTTCTTAATAATGGCTCACAAGTTCACACACAAGCTTCCACACCCTCAAACCCTAGTGAGCTAGACTCTAGTGAACCTAACTCAAGTCTCAATATCCAGCCTATTGAGATCCTACTCCTTTCGTTCCTACAACATCAACTCGTCGTTCTTCCCGTTCAACTCGCACTCCAGGTTACTTGCATGACTTCCATGTTGAGCCACAACTTCCTTCTCGCACCATCTCGTCAGACTCCACGAGCATAGGTACCCCTCACTCCTTGACAATTATTTTATCTTATGATAACTTATCTTACCTTGTTATTACTAACTTAAGTGTATATATATATATGCTATATACATAAGTATTCCACTTGAAATAGAATGATTCTTTTCATTCCCAAACTCATATTTGGTGTCTACATTGTTGAAAATTGTCTAATTGTAAGGTATATGTTCTTCTTCTTTGATTAATTTTCTTCTTTTTAGGTATATTATTATATAATTTCTCATCCTGATTGATAAAACTTCTTACTCTAAGTACTTACATTTCTAATATATCTATTAAAATAGACAATGATATAATAATATTGTAACACCCCGTCCCGAAATTTACCTTTTTATCAGGATTAGGCGGGTTACAGAGAGTTGTAACCGCGCTGTTAATTTTTTCCAAATTAATATTCGAGTTTAACATCGAGATATTCTCGATTCTAGGGGAAAATAGAATTAATGTCCCGAGGGGTAGATTATGTTAATACGAGTCCTCCGGTATGTCCGGAATATCTTTCAGAGCTACGAGCTATTTATTATGAATTTATCCAATTTACGGAAGTGATAAATATTAATTACTTTACCGTAAAAAGATGACTTTGCGATAAGTCGAGAATTTGAGGAAACTTCCTTTAGGAAAGTTGTAGAAGACGTTAATACGAACTCGTGGGTATGTCATACGCTTTAATCGGAGTTCGTATGCGAAAGTTATACAGGATAAAGTATTGTTACTGTGCGGTAAAAGTAAATAACAAAATATGTATTTACCACTCATGGTAACTTTTAATATTTAATCTAGACCGTTGGATTTTTCCAGATTAAATCTAGGCCGTCCTTTCAGCTATAAAATGGCTTGAGGCCTTTGACCGAGGTCAAAGACCCCAAAACAGGTCAACTCTCTCCCTTTCTCCTCTCCCGAGCTCGGTCACCCTCTCCGGCAACCACCACCGTTTGGCGACCCCAAGACGGCGCACCACCACCGTTTGATTTCTTTTTCCTCCCTCTACGAAGCCCGATCCTAAACTTCCAATTCCAGTCACAATCGAGAGAGAGATTGAACCCAAGAACACCCATTCTGTTCACCGGATTTTGGCAAGCTCCGGCGACGAGGCGGTTACCGAAGGGTATGGTTTCGTTCCTGTCCTCCTCTTCTGCAACCTCATGCCCTTGATTCATTGATTCCAGCCCTAGTCTCGAAATCCCAATTTCACTGTATTCTTCATTTTTTTTTCTGGGTTTTGGATGTTTTTGGGTGGTCTGGGGATTTTGGCAACTGTTTTGTTGTTTATTTGGTGTTGTGGTGTAGTTGTTGAGGTTGTTGTTAGGTTAGAGCGGAGTGGTGGCCGGAAAAAAAGAGGTCCAAAACCGGTTGTAGGCCGACGGGGTTAGTTTAGGTAAAAAGGGATAATTCTTAGATTTGTTACCGCGGTAGATCCATATTTTTTACTGGATTACCGTGGTTGTAAAATGTCAAAACTGTCCCTGACAGTTTATGGTAATTACAGGGGTGACACCAGGGTTGAAATCTTGGAAATGCCCTGGACAGTTTTGTATATTTACCAAACTGCCACTAAGGCCAAAAGGACATTACTGCCCTTATCTGTTTTATATATTTACGGAGACTGTCATTAAGGCTAGAATGACTTTTGGGATTCAATTGACTTTTATATGCTTGATGGTTTTACTATTTACGTGAATGTCACTATATTATATATAATATATATATATATATATGTGTGTGTGTGGATTTTTATATCTATGTGGTTGTTTTAAAGCTTGTTTGTATGTTCGGGATAAACCCGATGGATCGTTCGTTGGTAAATACCTTAACGGAGAGGTTAAATTTCAGATATGCAATAGGCGTTTGCTATCCATAAAAGTAAATCGATCGTAAATTAGAAAAGCGGGATTCTTCCCGGTTAGGGTGTTACTTAATTTAAGAGCTACGTGCGGCTTGATCCCTGAGTTCAGGGTACGTATGCAGCCTGATCGGGATTTGGGTGCAGTCACAATTCATACTAGAACCCTAGGCCCTCTAAAGTAGATGGTTTGAGATCCAAATGCGGAAATCGGGATAATCTCCAGTTATGAGGTCTAATCCGATACCGTTTGGACTGTTGAAAATGGTTTGAAAAAATTAAATAAAAGAGTCATCCCTTCTCAAGGGGCTTCTTAAGGGGGATTTACGAGTAAATCTCTCTTGGGATAAGTCCCGCACGTCCTAACACGAGTTTAGAGAGGTAAATTCGGGTTAGGCCGTGACAAATATACCTAAAATGAAGAAACTCAAAATAAGATTTAGTGTATATGGAGGGTTTAGGGTATAAGTTTAGGGGGTTTAAGGTTTAGGGTATAAGTTTAGGGGGTTTAAGGTATAATATCTTATTTATATTATATTTTATCTTATGTATAGAACTATACATCAGAAAATGAAGAACTACATCATTTCACCTAGATATTTTTTTTCTAAAAATAAAGAAAATTGCATAATTCTTGCAAATTAATTGAAAATGTTAGTGTTGAAAAAACTCATAGTCAAGTTATATAAAACAAAAACAAATAAGATAAATTATTATGTTAATATGTTATAATTGAATGATAACAATTGTGTGAAATTTAGAAAAAGTATGACATAATATGTATTATAATTAATACATTTTAGATGTCTAAAATGATATTAATTATGTTAAGTTTTATTTAAAACCACTCTTTAAAATTAGATGTATATGAAAAGGGAGTTTCTATTCATATCTCTAAAAATACTATTTAGACCTCTTTCTTTTTTCAAATTATAGTTGACTTTGTCAACACATTTAAAATTACTAATAAAGACACATAAGACTGATAAGAGTAAAAAAAAGATAAAAAGACTTTATTTTATTACCTTCACAATATTAATGAGAAAAATTTCTTCTCCAATATAAACCCTAACTAAATCAATACCATCAAACTCTATGAAAAATAGTTATGATTCGATCGGGCCGAACATGGATTTGGAGTCTATGTATACGGTAAGAGTTTCGTATTCTTTATTATTATTACTATTATTATTAATCACATATATTACTGTGATAGTTTCAACTAGAACGAAACTTATTGTCGGCTAAGTTCTTATAAGTAATGCATCGTTACGTAGCTACATATATATGTATATATATACATACTTAATGTATATATATATATATATATATATATATATATGAAACTTAATGTATATTGACTCGATTAAGGCGCACAAATCCTAAAAACTTATAATATAAAGATGAGAATAATAAGTTGAAAAATAAGGTTGTTATTGATTTTATTTGGTTATGGGCGTTTTAGGAAAAATAAAGAGGTGTAAATAAAATTTTAGTTATTTTCAAAAGTAAATCGGAGGTTCATTAAGAAATGTGGTCCAAGTAGTGCTTTTTAGGTATGAATAGAAGCTTTCATATGAAAATCTTAATTTTTTATTTATTTTTATGTTTATTAGTCAGAGTAGTGTTGGAATCTTTGGCCACAAAAGTTTGATGTAGGGTGACAACAGTCACATCCCAAATTTTTCATTATGATATATGTGATAAGCATACGAAGATCCTTCTAAGATCTCATGTAGCAAAAAATTTATGTGAAGTTCCTGGTACATTAACAGTTAGTTAAAAGGTTGGAGGGTTTACAACCTAATCTAGCAAGGGTAAACCTTGCACGTTTTAGACTACATATAAACACACAACAATGAAGAGAACTTCATCACGTATTGACATATCTGCTTCCTCTTGTTGTATCTCGGATTCAACTTATGACAAGCTCGTCATCTAATATTTGAACTGAACTCTGATCAACTTGGCCGCATTCATACACCCCTAATTCCATTGTCACACCATATATATGGAACTTGCTACCTAGGGCTCAGAACATAGAAATAGATAATTATTTAACAAATAATTATCTGGAACTTGCTACCTGGGACGTCCTTGCTGGGAGTGGCTAATTTCTGGGCTATGTGCTTATGCACATATCCTACGTAGCAAACACATTTCATTTTTCTAAAACTCACTACATGGCTTCGGCAAAGCAACCTAGCTAAGCTTCTAACTGGAGGAATTGGATTAAGATAAGGTGCATGGCATATATATACTAATCGTTACAGCAAATCACAGAAAAGCTTTTTCGAAATATG
The DNA here is from genome assembly GCA_951800085.1 of Comarum palustre. Classification (NCBI taxonomy): domain Eukaryota; kingdom Viridiplantae; phylum Streptophyta; class Magnoliopsida; order Rosales; family Rosaceae; genus Comarum; species Comarum palustre. Next base: position 15,216,075 of record OX637572.1, on the reverse strand, counting down.
ACGTTGTTGAAGATGCAAGTTCTGAAAAATCATGTATGGGATTTCAGATAAGACTAATTCACCTTCCACTATCTGAGAGGTTAAACTAATTCTCCCCGGGGCATCGGCTATTTGCAGCTCTCTCTCTCCATATCTCAATTAGTCTAATTACCAAAAAGTAATAATACAGCTCAGCTCAGCTCAGCTCAGCCCAGCCTGGAGCTTTGAGTTTCAAATCCTCTCATTTCGTTTCAAAATTCAAAAGCTACTGGTGGCTCTCTCCCCCTCGAATCCATTACTACCCTATCCCATAGTTTGATGGGCTATTAAAGAAATGTGCATATAGATGACCAAGACTTTTGGATCAGAAAGCTGGATTCCAAATTCTTAATATCAAAGGAATATATCTGGAGAGCATTTAGTATAACAAAACCCTAGCTACAAGGAAAAAAGGAACAAGGGAATGCTATTTCGACATTATTATTACCATTACATGTAATGGGTTTAGGGTTTCTGAAGCGGGAAGGAAGGAATGATCAATTTGGTTAATCTGCAAATAAAATGACAACTAAATCCAACTAAGCTCATTGAAACACTGAACAATGATATAGCTCAAATTTGGGATTCCTATTCTAATGCATTTTGACATTTTCAAGTAATATATTAGTTGAACATCGCGTTTTAAAAGTGATAAAACAAACTTGATATAGTTTGGTCTATGTTTGTTAGTTTAGAGTAATCTCAAACATCTTATATAAAACTAGAATTATTTTTATTTTAAAAAAAACATCATATTTTAGCTTCAATAGGTCATGTAAATCATCATATAATTTACAAAAAAGTGAGAAGGGAAAGAAACATATTTTTTATATATATAGAATTCTCAGAATTTGTATATTCATCTATAAATCTCTAAATTTTTTTTTTCCTTATAGAATTCATTATGTCTCTTCTAATAAAGGAAAAATGTCATAAAATTAACAAATTTAACATTAAATTTAGAATTTAATTTGAATAAATATATAATATTTATATAGATACATATATTATATAAATAAAAATTTAATATTGTATGATAGAATAGAAGATATATTGCAGTTGAACTCATTTTTTTATAAAAATTTTATAATTTCCTCTTTTATAATAAATAAATTATATTTAAATTAACCAATGCAGCATTTTAGTAATGCGAATCAATCTTCCAGTTTTAGGAAATGTTCTAGTTAGCCACTGATTTATGTTTAAACAAACCAAATTGACTTAACCCTCAAAACCCAAAAGCAAAATACCATCACGACAATCTCAGTCATCTCAATCAAATAGCAACACACATTCATTGCCAATTAATTTCCAAATAGAAATCCCTAGATCATAGAATCTAATAACTTAAGGAAAACTTAATCCCCTTATGGAAACTGTTATGGTCACAAACTTAAACGGTATGAGACGCTGATACCCTTACCTTTCCATATTAGAAACTTACCATTTTGAGTACCAAATACAAATCTACAAGGTAAATTTCTTTATCCATCCCCAATTTTTGGTTTGACTTGGTTCACTCTCACCATTTCACTCTGTAAAATTTCATCTTCCATGGATAGTCAACTCATTCAAAAGAACACCACTCCAACTCTTACGCCCCAGAAGGCTGAGATGATCAACCGTAAAATTCCAACCAAACAGAAAAACCAAAAAAATTAATCCCCACCACCATGAATGAATGAAATTTCACCTTTTTCCCGGTCAAAACAGTCAACATCACCATGGCAGAAACCCTCGAATTTATACTCATAATAATATATTCAGGTCGGTTTTCTTTTTCTCCTTTACTTTGTTCTCTCAGAACCTCACAGTTTTCAAATTCTTACCCCATCCCGCTCACACTTTTATCTTCTCTCTTCTCTCTCTAGCTCAGCTCAGTGCTTAGAACACAGATTCAGGTCAACCTCTTAAACCCAGAAAGGCAATGCCTTTCCTCATTTGCATCTCACAATTTGTGGATTTTATTAATGGGTTGTGGTCATTTTCATGGTTTTGTTCTTGGGACAAATCAATTAGGGTTTACTGGATCTGTTGCTATTTGTTGAAATTGTTACTGGGTTTGGGTTCCTTATGGGTTTCTCTGTGTACCCTTTTGTTCTTGGAGGAAAAAGGAAGTGAATGAATGCTTCAAGACCCAATCTTTCTTATTCTGGGGTGAATATTTGAAGCTCCCACTTCACTGAAGTTGGCTCTTTTCTTTGGTTTTATGTGAAATGTGAAAACTTTGCAAAGTGGGTTTTGCTTCCTGTTATGGTAATTCATGTTCTATGTGTAAATTTTGAATGTGTTTCAGAAAAGGGGTTTTGATCAAATTGGGGGTATTAACCCTGAAGAGCTCAGCGTGATGCTGACGATTTTACTAAGCTTTTGGTCGTTCTAGTAGTCCTCATTTCTATCTGATCTGAGTTGCTGAAATTCAAGCACTCAAATTGAAGTTCGTTTCCTCACCAAGCAAGTTTTTACTTTTCCTGAATTTTGATTCCACTTCACAGCTTGATGGATGGGTGTGGCCGGGGTAGAGTCTAATGAATTCTCAGAGAACTTGGGTTAAGAATGTATTTTACATTTACATCCCTCATTATTGTGTCCTTGACCATGAAATTCTTGGGTGTTCTGGAAACCTGTTGAAATGGATACCAGAAATGATGCCCAAATTGTTTTCAATGTGTCTATCATTTGAATTTGATTAGAAGCAAATCTATTTAGTTGATCTGTATCTGTTGTGATAACAACTCGCTATTTACTGGCTCTCCATGTAATGTAGCTCTTTTGGAGATTGTTTACAACTTGTATAGCCATATGAGATTTCAAATTTCCATTGTGTTTGAATAAACTTATTTTTTTCCTTACTAACGTAGTAGTGCACAAAAAGCAGACTTTGCTATATTGCATGTTTACATACTTATCATGATTTTCAAATTAATAGATTACACTTTGAAGTTGCGTTACTACACACCTGGAGATCTGCTTAGAAATGTCATGTTTCCTGATGTCTCTGTCAGTATATCTGTGTTTTTCCCACCATTTTGGATTGTTCTTGATTTTGTCTGGCCCCTTGCTTTTGTTTCAGGTTGCTTTGACTGGTTCTGTTTAGTGTGGCGAGCTGTTTGTCTCTCATTCCTGCAAATATGAAGAGACAGAATCTGGCTACTGCAAATGTCAAAGAGTTTCCTGTCCGAATAACACGTGCTCGAGCTGCTTCACTAGATACATCCAGACAGTTTCCCCCATTAAAAGCATGCACACAACCCCCACAGCAGAGTCAGAAGCCGTCTTTACAAGCCAATCCAAAGAGAGCTTATGTGGAAGAGAAAAACGAGAATGAGGGTGGTAATGCATGCATCCAGAATAAGAGGAGGGCAGTGCTTCAGGATGTAACCAATGCTTTTTGTAAACCTTCATATGGGGACTGCTTCAATGCAACTAAAGTTCAGGTCAATATGCTATTAATTAGATTATTTTCAGAATACAAATATGGTGATTTCATGAATATAGGATAAATTCAACAGTACACTTGGTTGTACAATGATCAAGAACTTTTATAGATATCAGTTTACAGTTCTTTGGTTGATCATAATCTAATATGTATACTTGAAGGATTGTTGTCGGGAGTCTTAGTGTCCAGTTATATGTCTCTTTCTTATTACAAAGTTTAGTAAGTTGATATTTGTGTTCCAAGACCTTTTAGCTTTCCACTTGTCTCCTCAAGAATCTTAACTCGCCCTCTTATTTCTCTGAATGTAGGCTAAGAAAAGGAAGCCAGCTAAAAGAGCTCAGGCAAGAGTCACAAAAATGACCCCTTCCACTGATGTAGATTTGAAAACGGATGTTGTGTGTGAAACAATAAAAACAGAACTTACATCGGACAAATTTATGCATTCAATGATTTTGGAAGATGGCGACAAATTTTTTCGCTCGGCTACCGTAAGTGGGAATGCTGTAGCTGTATATCAGTTGGAACATCGGAGTTCTGAAGTGGATTCTGAAGTCCATAGTCGTCCTAATAAAGGTTTGCTTTTGTTTTCTCACCTCCAAACACATAAAAACCATTGGCAGCTATAAATAGTGAAATATTTTGATACCCTTTACCAATATATACTTTGGGTTTAGTACTCTTGTCCACATTTTGATTACACCAGTTCATACCCTAGAAGGATAAGAAACCGATCTGTCATGGGTGAATTTTCTAAATGTCTGTAATTTGAAACGGAGGAGTTCAAGGAGCTATATAAGCTTGGAAGGCCTAGTTTGAGCAGGTTTCACCTTCAGATATTGGTTGTTTCTCATTTTAGAAATCTAGTATATTACTAGCAATTGCATGTGGTACTTTCTTCAGTAGAAAATACCTTTGCAACTCAAATGCAACTCTAGTAGCTTAAGGAGTATATATGACTAGAATCTTCAATACTGCAGTGCTTATAATCAAAATAGTTATTGCTGATTCACGGCTAACTAGTTTGAAATAAGAACGGGAGAGCTGTAATTATTCACCCAAGTCATCTTAAATCAATCATTAAACAACATTGCCTAGAAACTTTCCTCTTCTTTTGCATTCCATATAAGATAAAATTACTTTTGTCATTATAATGTAGTTGAACTATGTCATTGCAATACAATGTTTTCTGTGTTACTCCGTGTAGATGCCAAATGCTATTTTTTTCTTTATCTTGTTATATGTCCATCATATGCAGTAATTTGTGACCTTTTCTGTTAAATTGATGCAGCAGAAATTGGTAGCCTTTTGATGAACATGATCACATCGAGTAAACCGGATATTATTGATATTGATGCTGGTCACAAGGATCCTCAACTGTGTAGCCTCTATGCCCCTGATATCTATAACAACTTGCGTGTTGCAGAGGTGTGTGCTGTTCATGTGATATTTATGTTTGTAATAAAAGTTCCATCTTCTAGTTCTACATCTTCTATATATTCAATTACTGATTGAAGATTTACAGTGAATCGTTAATCCACTACTCAATTATGAATATCAATGATATAGATATAATTAGCTAGTCTACCAAAGCATAACTATCTCAATTTTAAACGGTGTAATGCAACCTAGGACGCATTGATACGCCGTTCTGTTCGATATGCCTACTACTTGTCACAAGTTTTTAGAACATATCCCATTCCCTTGATTAGATAATGATAATCAAATGCTTTTCCTTGATACCTTTTTTTGTTTATTGGCTTTATTCTTTTGGAGAATTTATTTCCATGCTACCTTGATACATTGTTTCATTGCATTTCCATGGCCTCATCTTTTATCATTTTCTCCATGTGACAATTGATTGGATTTTTTGTCTTACAGCTTTCCCGAAGGCCATTTCCTAATTTTATGGAAACGGTACAACGCGATATCTCCACAAGTATGCGTGGTATTTTAATTGATTGGCTAGTTGAGGTTAGCTGCTTTCTTTACCTACTTTGGTTATATTGATGTCATGTATCTGATTAAGCATCAGGCTGCAACATGTATGAGCCATTTGGATGCTGCTTTCCTTCGAAAATTAAGTTGTATTACTGAGGATAGTCCCATGTTTTCTTTCTTACTACGTAGATGAATTATTCATTTTGATTGAGTTACCATGGCACATTTTGCAATCTTTGGTTCATTGCTGTATGCGATGCTGGAAATCAATGTTGCTTTATGTTATGTTCTTTTCCTTAATGCAAAGTTACAATCCCCTCAAATTACCTGGGCTTTGCCTTTTAAAACCAAGTCGGTATCAAATGGGATTACATGTTTAAACAGATTTACTTAGTATTGTTAACCTGCTTCTAAGATAATTCTGAGTTTGCATTTCATTCTTCACTTTGCTCAACTTGTTCAGTTAATTATACACAGCTTGCAAGTTTGTGCTTTGTATTCGGCCATTCCACTATGAAATGCTTGTTATGCTTCGTCAAATGTATGGATCCTAATACATATTAGCTTCATACAAATTACTCTTGGTTTCAGGTGTCAGAGGATTATAAGCTGGTGCCAGATACCCTTTACCTCACAGTATATCTCATCGATTGGTTTCTCTCCAAGAACTACATTGAAAGACACAGACTTCAATTGCTTGGCATCACTTGCATGCTGATTGCCTCGTAAGCTTTCCAACCTATGGCTGGGTTAACTTCATTACTTCTCTGTGATGATTTGATTAAGGTCTATTAACAAGCTATATCAACCATTGTCAATTCTATATTAGGTTGATTCCGGTGGAGATAATACTTAATGAAAAGCTGGAAATAATACTTAATGAAAACCACTCAGTTCCTAACAGCATTAGCTTTTGGCGTCTAGTAGGTTGTCTCAAATGGTGTAGTTAAGCTCTGTGTGCAGGATGAACTGAGTTCGGGACCTTCACTCTCCATTCCCACTTGTTAGTTGGTTGCAAGATGCATAGTGGGATTGCACCTATATTTCTCTCTATTGCATCTGCTCCTCCACATGTAGGATGGTTGAAAGTGAGAGGGATGGTGTTAGCTTGATACATCTATCCCCAATAGCTTCAAACTTTTTAGGATAGTGTAGTTGTCTAACTTGTTCAATATTGCTAATTCCTTTAAATCAAGGCCCATTAGACAGGGAAGAAAGAGGATCTATGACTTGTGTCTATATAGACAGCATTTGATTTTTACCAAATAAGTTTGAGACATCATTGCTGAATTTCTGTAAATAATTCCAGCATAGATAGGATTAATGGTGATGAAAGAAAGATAAGACCAATTCAATTCAGTGACTAGTCTTTCCAAAGAGATCCTAAAATTAGAAAGTTCAAGGCTTTACTTATATAAATTTTCAAGCCAAAATTTCTAACAAGTTGTTTGACAGGATGATAATGTTGTTTTCCTGTGTTTTGAAGGAAATATGAAGAAATTTGTGCACCACGTTTGGATGAATTTTGTCTCGTAACAGACAACTCTTACACGAAAGAAGATGTATGTCATTGCCCTTTATTTTTCTTTCTAAATAGACTTATGTCTTTCGAATAATTCTAAAAAGATTCTTAAAGCCATGTGACACTGAATGATTAAATGCATGGTAAGGGATGCTCCTTAATCAGTATAATGTCTAGACTGGAGATGAAAGAAATATAGTTGATTCATGCAACTCTAATGCCATTTGTGACCTTTGTGAGCCTGGAGATGTCTTTATTAACACCCACATTATATATATATATATTTATATATATTTTTTCAGACATGTGGTAGAATTTTTGTGTGTATATGTATTTGTTATGATTTTAAGGTATCCATTTGTTCTTTCCCCGCCTTTTTTTTCTTCACTAATAAAGAAAGTGGCAGGTATTGCAAATGGAGAATCAAGTCTTGAAGTACTTAGGCTTTCAGCTTTTTGCACCAACAGCAAAAAGTTTTCTCAGGTACTTTGGTGTATATGATATCTAGCATCAATGTTGTTACTAATTTTAATGTAGTATTAAATATTCCTTAATGCATATTTGTTTTCAGGAGATTTCTTTTTGTAGCACAAGCTTCTTATAAGGTAATATGATTAGCTAAGGCTTCTTTTAGCCTTGTTTGGAAATACCAGTCTCTTTGGTTTGACCTTTGTTTGAAGAATGACGTACAAATCTATCTCATCAAAAATATTCCAGATCCCTAGCCTCGAGCTGGAGTGTTTGGCCAATTATCTTTCCGAACTAGCACTGGTCGACTATGGCTTTTTGAAGTTCGTTCCTTCAATGATTGCTGCATCAGCTGTGTTTCTTTCCAAATGGACCTTAGACCAGTCTAGTCACCCATGGGTCTGCCTTTTCTCCCTTCTAGTTTCATTATTTTCTTGCAACTTTTGAAGATGAACTGAAAGTAATAACTTTGATTGTAACTCTAACAGAATCCAATCCTAGAACACTATACCTCTTACAAGCCATCGGATTTGAAGATTCCAATTCTTGCTTTGCAAGATTTGCAATTGAACACAAATGGCTGTCCTCTGAGTGCGGTACGAATGAAGTACAAGCAACCAAAGGTAATCAAATAGCCAGTATAAGAAGAAGCTAGTACTACTTTTATTTGTTCCATATGGTGATCATCATGCCAAATTTGGGATATTATTTTCTAATGAGGTGGTTATTCTTGTATCAGTTCAAGTCCGTGGCGGCTTTATCATCCCCAAAGCTTATTGAAACACTATTTTGAAGACAAGTTTCAAGGGACAACTAACAGCTACTGAGATTCATGTACTTTTCGGAAGAAGTTTCCTCTGGATGTTTTCCATCTCTCCATGAGGTTGTACGTGATGTCTCCTTTCCATTTATATTCATTTTTTGCCCAGTTTGTTGAATACTTGTTCATAGATTTTCTGACCTGGGTTTGTGCTTCATCCGACCTGCTTAACTAGGTATGGCCACTAGGTACTGAACTTGGATAGATAATTTGTTAATAAATTTAGCACGTAATTGAGATGTGACAACGGTTTAACTGAGCATATCTACTGAATAGTAACTTTCACTGCCAGAGCCTTTAATCAACCAATCTTTATTGGCACTTAGACTTCTGATATTATATGAATGTTTTCTTACAGCATTGTAACAACTTAATGTTGATATTCTATGGATGCTTCTGGGTTCAATTCAGATGAATGTTGCAATGCTACATTTTTGTTTTGGGTCTGTAAACCAAACACTCCCCAAAACCTAATAAATCGGTAGAAATGTAGATATATATAAATGACCAAGGATGTAAGGGTTCTTGGTTTTTTGGCCATAGCGTGAAAATGTTGGACAAATGTTTAGCAAGATCCCCAAGGTGTCCGCCGGAGGGAGACAATCGACAACCCAGAGGACACACCCCTCTAGTAGAGATATTCTTCATATTTGATAGGTTGGATCTTTGCTCACAATTATTGTTTCTGCAATATTGCTCTTGTGAATTGCAATCAACAAATTTTTCTAGATGGATTCGTCTAAGATCGGTTGATGGCTTATATATGGTATAGTTCATAATAGATGAATAGTCGCTTTTATAGTTCTAAAGTGTCCATCTTGGTTTACTTAATCCGATGAAACCTTTTTTAGTGTCTGATAAGTGTTAAAATAAGTTATTTTTTTAAAAACAAAAGATGTTTTCATAAGAAAATGAGAAGTTGGTGTCACCCACTTTTTATTTGTAAATAGTTGTGTTTTCGTTCGCAAGTGTTTAATGAATTTTTTAAAATGACATTAGGTACCTTTATGCGAGGGTTCTTTTTGATTTGAGCATGACTAGGTTAAAATTAACCTGATAATCCGATTAACGGAAAATCTTGTACGTGATTCGAACAACAAAAGGAGTTTGTAGCATGAAGCATAATGTGAGATCTAGAGATACACCGTGGTGAATGAGAATTGGATTGGACTTGAGATTTGGTTTCTGGAAAAACTTGAGATTTAGAACAAAAATTAGGGGAATGATTAAGACATGAGAACTTGAGTGTTTGGCAAAATTTGGGTTATTTTGCTTGATCGGATGAAAGTATGAGTGTTTGAGGCTGGACTTGAAGATAAAGAACAAGAATTGAAATGAGGAATATGAATGATTGCTTGAAGGCATGAAGACTTGAGTTGTTGGATGATAGTCGTTCCCCCCACCCCTCATTTTGTTCTCTGGTGTGGCTAGCAACCTGCCAGGAGCCCCACTGCTATCCCGGGCTCACGGTGCCCCTCCACTCTATCGGTGTCACTATCCCGAGCCAACCCCTAGCTCTCCGGGCTCTCGACACACTCTTTCATGGTGTCGGACTCTGTTTGTCAACAACTCGCAGCACCACCTCCCCTTGCCGGCACACCTTTGAGCTTCTTGGTTCAACAGTTTTAAAACATAACTCGGTTCTCAAGCCTTTGACATATAATGCAAGCTAGGACTTGACATCAAGCCTACGCCTTACACTCCTAGAGGAGCCACATGTGTGTTTAACTTACACTCCGAGAGGCCTATGGCATGCATGTCACCAACTAAATGTGTCAACGTATCATGTGCATGCTTCGTACAATTATATGTTACTATGCACTCCTTGGCTTCACTCGTCACCTCATCACCTCGTGTATCAGCCAAGGACTCACGTGACCCTCCAATCTCCCTAGGTGGTGCGACCTTTTCAAGCTCCAGCAACTAATGATTTTTCCTCATGGTGGCTACCTTGATAGTATCTCAAATCCTTCATTGTCCTCTCGACATTATATAATTATATCAAGCTAAGCTTTAATAGGACTCACACTTATGTCATCCGGGCTTCTATTCTTTATGTCGGAACACATACATTACTTTATTATCTATGCCGGTGAGCTCAATAAATTGAGTTATATCATCGACATTTCTATTTTTCTTTCACCGATGAGCTCAATGATCGAGTCCTATCATCGGTTTGACAATTCTATTGAGATTCTTACTCGGTGAGCTTAATGTTTGAGTCTTATCACCGGTTCAGCTATCCTATCAAAATTTATGAGCTTTGAAGGCCCTTTTGCCGATATGAGGACTTATATCGACAACAATTTTTCTTACAATATTATAGCGGCTCTACACGGTTTTAGATAAGTTCTCACACTATTTAATTTGAGCTCGTGTCACTATACTTTACATGCTTCATGCTACAAGTTCATTTTGTTTTTCGAATCACATACAAGATTTCCTGTTAATCAGATTATCATGTTAATCTTGGCCTAATCATGCTCAAATCAAAAAGAACCCTCACACCTTATCAATGTCCTCAAATTACACGATCGAACCTTCAAATCAAAACCTCATCTCGACTCCTGTGCCTCTATTATTTTAATTCGTCTTCGCTCCTCAGGCCTGCAGCTGCTAGCAATCTGAAAAACTAGGGTTCACAGATATAGAATTTCATTTCTCCCTCTTGTTCGTCACTAAGTTCAGACATTAGCAACATCTGTCTGTTTTTTTGTACCATTTTCTGAGTTTTGATGAATAATGTCCCTCTTGTTTGTAATATTAATTTCTAAATCGAAGACTAATACTTTCTTGGCTGCCCAATAATTACTCTTAATGATCTTTGTTTGTCGTGGGTTTATTCATCTGGATTTGCAAATAGGGAGTGAGACTCATGAAATCATTTCCATTGATGGTGCATTAGATTACAACAGTAGTTGGGTTTAAATGTTTGATATCATATATATGCATGACTGCTGATATATATATATATATATATATATATATATGTTTGAAGATTCTGGAAATCATGTAGAAAATATACATGTTCATTCATTGCAGATTTAGTTTAATGATCTTTATTAGTTCCTGCTGTAATATTGATTAAGCACGCTCGTACATACAGAAAGAATAAGTTATGGTGATCTATATGAAGTTTTGGTTAGATTGGTAACTAACATTACTTTTAGGTAAACAAGAAAAGTTAGAGAGGAACTAGGTTGATGCTGCTCATTTGTTCTTCTACTTATCCAGATTTTTATTGATATATGTTTAAGGTTGTTATGAGATGCACTTTTGACTATTAGTTAGGTATGATAACTCTATTTAGATGCTTAGAACTGAACACAATTGGATTTCACACGGTGCACATCATGTGTCTGATAATATGTCACAGACACAGCAAAACTTAACCATTGAGCTTTTCCAATATTTTTTGGAAGACCTATACTTCTTTGAATCTTAGTTTTTGGTAGCTAAAATTAGACTCTTCAATGATCGTTTTAAATCTGGTTTTATGCAAAATGGAGTTGATTTGAGAAACTTGTGCTATTTTGAAGTTTACAGTGTTTCAGTATTTTCTGCAGAAACTGCATTTTCAGTAATTTTGGATCTCTGTTTGACTATGCATTTGAACTCCAAACAACTTGAAATTTTGGGAAATTGTAGCTTTGGTCGTCTACGTTGATTCTGGAATTTTTCACATGAAAATATTGAAGTGTCAATTTTTGGTGAATTTTCTTCCATACCCACCTGTTTACTGGAACTTTCTCATATTTGCAGTTTATTTGATACAAAATAGTTGGTTTGAGATCTTTAATCTTTTCTTTCAGTATTCAATTTTTATCAAGTTCAATTAGACACACAATTCATGCTTGAACTTGCATTTCAGTTTGAAAGGATCAGCAAAAGTCGGTTGTTAACAAAATATTATCTTTGTGTTATGATACAATCTGATCACTATTTTTCTTTTGGAATAACCCAACATATGGAAGCTCTAGCTACTGCTCATCCTTTGAAATAGGATCAAGGGCTCAAGTAGACCGAGCCTTACGTTTTCATGAATCATTGTACAACTTATGTTTTCATGATTTTCTCTCATCCATTCCTTTCTTGATGCTGCTTATTCTTGGTCTAGGCTACATGATATCTCTTATGCTGAACTTTGTGCTATGTTCATAGGACACAATAGCCAAAAAATGTTTTCCTTAGTAGAGGATGGCTTGAGCTCAATGAAGTGATTGTAAGAGTGGCAATAATGGTGGCAAAATCCGTCTTCTACAGTTAACAATGTTAGCAAAATCAGTAAATGAAAACAAAAAGGAGCTATAGACCAGGGAAATGTTGGCTCTCTTTAGAGCTTGACCAGTATATATGTTGAAGGAATGAAGAGTGGTTGGTTTGTTTGTTTGTTTATGTGAAATTAGGGGAGCGGTGATAGTGATACTACGTACCGTGATGGTTTCGAGTGATAAGGAACGTCAATTATTGGTGTTTTGATATATTTTGTACTTGATGCCAATGAAATATTTACTCTGGTTAGTAATATGACTCAATACTTGGACAAATCATTTTAAATTGTTCAATATCTATCATCAAGATTGTTTTTTGAAGCATCAAGTTTATTAGATGGTAAGCAAATTTGGCAAAAACAGATTTCATGTCTAAATTGGTCATTCTGCAAATAAAAGCAAAAGTCGATTTTGAGTTTACCAAACATCATGCTACTGCTTTTGTCATGACAACACTTATAAAAATTCAATTTTACCAAACAATCAGCCACTTTGCTTTTCAACTACTTATTCTCAGAAATAAGTAAAAGTCAACTTTACTTAAAAACCACAGCTGCACCAAACACACCCGTAGTCATCTCTCTTATGCAAAACGTCAATCTTGATCTCTAAAAATCTTAAACCCGAGTTTGTGAGAAACATCCCTAGAAGAAGGATCATACCCACATCAAAAGGTAATCATTTTTTCGTCTAGGTTGGTTGCCTAGACGAAAGTACTAGTTGGTCACCAAATCAGAATCCTTCAAAGCTTGTACCTCTTCCCATATTGGATAGGCATAGGATGATGATACGTATCAATAACCTCTTTCTTTCTAGCTAAAAGCTAAGATGATATCAAATACTTTAGGCTGCAAAGTGCGCATCCGACGTAAACGAAGCATCCTGACGTCATTCCGTTACAGTTTGCGTCACTTATAGTCAGAATACGACGGCTGAGCGGCAACCACGACCACAACAAGAATACAAAGACAGTTGATTAACGTAGGGTAATTTAGTACTTGGCTACTGTCGTTTCACTTGTCCTCGCACGGGTCGCGCACCACCCTCACCATTTGTTTATAATCTAAACTCGGCAGCACCTTCATCACAGATACAGAAACTGAAAGAAAGACAGAGAGAGAGAGATGGCAATGGCTGCTTTGAATATCATATCTCTGCCATGGCCACCTCTCTCTTTTTCCAATAATAATCTATCATATCTAACCAAATGCATTAGCAATACTAAATTACTTTCTCTATCTCATTCTTATCACTCCTCTGTTATCTCTTTCTCTCTCTATGGAACAAACAGACCAAACTCTTCATCCAAGCTCTCTTCAATGCCCGCCCACCTCTCAAAGTCTGGTAATTTTTCTGTTTCTTGGTTACTTCTCTGTTGCATTTACTGTTTGTTTCTTACTGCTCACTGTGAATTTGATTCTTGTTACATGTATATATCAATCTCCCTTTGGGAAGATTGTGAACTTTTTTCATGAGAAAAAGAAATGGGAAAAATACTTTGAGAAGTTCTTGTCTTGGTTAAACTACAATAGATGGTTAAACTAAGAAATTTCACGGGGAATCAGAAAGGGATGATTGGTATTGCTTTTTGTGGTTTCCTGAAGAAGCTGGAAATGGAAAAAAAGAAAGAGAAATCATAAACCTGCATTAAGTAAGATGGTTGTAGAAAGAGATAAAATTCAGAGTAGCCATATTATCTCTGTCCCTGATGCTTTATGTCCTTGATGATTACTTTTACTTTTTAAGAACATAATGGGGTCGCGTCCTTCGCTTGCCCTGAAGAAAACAAAATCGGTGACCCCTCTTGGTTGCTGAGTAACTGTGGGACAGTAATTGTCAAATTTGAAATTGAACTGTGGATATTCCATTGCTTTCTTTTCAGAAATCGATATCTCATTATAGGATACGCTCAGATTCATTCTGAAAACCCTTCAGTGTATATCATGCCTTGTAAATTAGGTTGTTCAAGATCATGTGAAGATTCTTGTAACGTGATATTCATACAACATCTCTGATGACTGGAGTATTTGTTCATCATTGTGTTTGGCATGCATATCGTAGTTATTTTGATTCAATATTAGACATTTTCTGCTATATGCAGCCATGGCTTACTCCCCAGGGACGGAACCAGATAATCCATACTTTTGGGGGTTGGGTTGGGGGGGGCGTTAACCTGATGTTTGTTGTCAGCCTTCTTTTTTGTTTTTCTGCTGTTCTTATGCATATATTGATGGAATGAGTAGGAATTCTTGTGTATCGCTCAATATGCAACTAAACAAAATTGAAAGTATGCCTACAAAGATTATTGTAGAAGGTAAACATCCAATATTTGTGGTGCTTTTGGAATGAAAACTATATGAACTCAAACCAAATATTAACACGAAGCTATTTGTCTTGTTCTCAACACAAAGAACTGAAGGAAGTTAACGTTACACAAGGAGGTTTCTACCATAAGATATCTGGAACTGGAAGCATTCATTAAGCCTTCTGGGATGGATTCCTTGAAATTTCACCCTTAACTGCTCATCTCAGTTTCTCATGAGTTCTTTCTTTGGATATGTTAGATGATTCTTCAAGAGTAGTGAGCTTATATCCTTGTTTTCTCTTTGTGAATTCTAATCATTGGCGAGCTTCTCTATCTAGTTGCACTGTTGCTTCCTATTCTCTTCATTTTCTAACGTCAAGGTCTCTTATTCACAAATATGTAAATTTCACTGATTAAAAGTTAGCCCTCTTCCTCACAAGCCCATCTCTTCCATGGTATAACCTTCTAGTTCTTGCGTGAAAGAAGTAGCTACCTTGCTTAACTAAGGCACCTCAGTACCTGAAGTGGATCTATGATAAGCTAAAATAGCCCTCTCTTTATATAGTTAATCATTATTTTGCTCATGACTCATACTCATGTTATTTAACCGACTCTATCACCATTCTTAGTGAATTTGAATATGTCCTCCTAAGTCCTAACTACTCTCAGGCTTTTACTCTGAATTTCTTCTTTTTGTATTTGAAATCTTGATATTTGTTATGACTGGCTACAATCTCCGTCTGTTAGCTATGCTTTGGCATTCTTTTCCTTATTTTAAAAATAAAAACAAAAATAAAATAAATGGCATATTTGTGGATTGGAAACCATATAGGACATTGTATGTATGCTAGAAGATGGATACACCATCTGAAATTTTGAAAAATATCGAGTAATTAATGAATCTGAATAGTTTGTGCATGATTTATCATGGCTGAAACTGAAACTTAACTAGTTACTGTAAGGCGCTGTCTAATGATGTGGACAGATTCATGTATGATCCTCACGTCCTTTTGTTTCTCAGGGACTCGTGCTGCAGGCAGTGGATATTCCTGGATACAAGACAATTCCATGCTTCACAATATTGTTTCTGGCAGTGAATGTGGTGAGGTCCCATTGCATTCCGTGTTTCCAACAAAGGCTGCAGAGGTTTCTTCTGTAGAGGACCTTTATGAGTTTATAAGCTCAGGTCCATTGATGAACAGCCTGGGTCTAACCCCAGATGGTGTGGCTGAATCCATTGACAAATGGTTGGCATATGGGTTACACCTGTGTCGGCTGTTTCAGCTCAATGAATTGGACCTCTCAGTTCCTCAGAAAGTTAGGCTGTATCACTACTATCTTCCAGTCTTTTTTTGGTGTGAAGATCAGATATCTCAGCACAGATCCCAGTATAAAGATGGAGAAGATATACCTCCTCTTGTGGTATATCATTATTTACTCAATGGTCCCCACTCCTCATAATAAGTTTATCCATTGGCATACATGTTTATATTATAGTGTTGACATACACATTTTCAGATCGGTGATGGCATTTCTGAAGAGGCATTGCTGACATATTTTTATAATCTAGTTTCTAGTACTGACATTTGGTCTGATGCAGATTGGGTTTAGTGCACCACAAGGTTGTGGGAAGACTACACTTGTCTTTGCTCTTGATTATCTTTTCAAAGTTACTGGCGGGTCAGATATGAGCAATTGATATTCTAGATGATTTATCAAATCAATAAAAAATTCATGTTGATTACATCTGTTCATATCTCAGGAATTCTGCCACAATGTCCATTGATGACTTTTATTTGACAGCAGAGAATCAGGTATAGTCTTATGAAAGTTTTAGGGAGATTGTTGTACATCCTTCTTTTAAATTCAATTTTTGATATGGTTATGTTCAAATTGTAGGCTAAACTAAAAGAAGCACATCCAGGAAATGCACTTTTAGAGGTAGCAATCAGTTTACCTGATAAGTGATTGTCGACTTAAAAAAAGAGTTGACATATTGAATAACATTGCCTTGTCTGATATTCCTTGTCATTTCTAGTTACGTGGAAATGCTGGCAGCCATGACCTTCCATTTTCTGTCGAGACACTGACTGCTGTAAGCAAATTGAGTATAGAAGGTGATTCTCCTGCACAAAATTGTCTGCAAGAATTTTTGTCTGTTTCCTAGTTAATTCACACCCTAAAATGTTCAGGTATGAAGATGAAGCTTCCCCGATATGACAAGGTAACTCCACCCATTTAAGCAGTAAATCTGCTTATTCTTCTTTTTCTTTTTAATTTTTAAAAACCAGCTTTGTTAGTTCAATTTTTCTTCTGAACTTCATTGCTGTTGCAGTCTGCTTACAGTGGAAAGGGGGACAGAGCCGATCCTTCAACATGGCCTGACGTGGAAGGGCCACTTACTGTAAGTTTGTAAGAGGACTGTCATTTATATCTGGAAATTTTTGCATACCAAGTTCAAGTTTGTACAAGTTTTTTTAGGTTCTGAATTCAATTGGTCAAACCAAAAGGTAAACCAGCTAGGTGGTTTCAGTATCATGAAAACATATTTCACGTTGCAGTTGTATATGGGCCTTTGGCTGGTTATGTAGGTCGTTCTATTTGAAGGTTGGATGCTTGGCTTCAAACCTGTTCCTGTGGAAGTTGTCAAAGCAGTTGATCCACAGGTTAGAGGACAGAAAATTCATTACAGGGCCTTGTTGATGTTACTTGTGTGAATACAAACTTCATGAAGTGTTGTTTTCTTCTAAAGACAACCACAGCTCAAATTTGCATCTTCATTTCACAGCTAGAGACGGTAAATAGATATCTGGAAGCTTATCACGATGCATGGGACAAGTTCATCAAAGCATGGATTGTAATCAAGATCAAAGATCCCAGCTGTGTCTACCAGTGGCGTCTGCAGGTTAGCGGCTGTGGTTTACATCCTTCCAGCAACAAATTTATGTCTTCCCTTGTTTGTGGTTATTTTATTGTTAAGCGTAACGAGTGCTTGCTTGCTCTGAACTTGCAGGCAGAGGTTGCCATGAGAGAGGCGGGAAACCCCGGAATGTCCGATGATGAGGTTGTATTCTATTAACTTATGTCGTATAAATTGTCCACTGGACCTAAAACTGATGCTTAGGCGGATTTATTCTTCAGGTAAAGGATTTTGTTTCACGGTACTTGCCAGCATACAATGCATACCTTCCTACGCTTTATTCCGAAGGACCAAACGGGTCAGATCCAAAGAACCTCATCTTTATTGAAATTGACGAGGGAAGGAACCCCATCCTTGGTAACTAGTTAATGAGATGTAACTAGTCATTAAGATCAGTAAGATCCCCAATATTGATTTCTTGACATGTCAATTGCATAGGTGATCAGTATTAGAGAAGCTCTGTTTCAAATGTAAAAAGGTAAATGCAAGTACTAAGAATCATGATTTTATTAACTCAATGAACTTGTTTACAGCCAAATAACAATCATATGTGATTTATTTTGTACTGATCCCACACAATTGCAAGAACCTAAGGGCCACAGCAGCAGCCACCATAGCAGCAACAGCAGCCGAACGTAGCAAACAAACTGCAATATCAATGTAATCCAATATTAAGCAGAGTAGCAAGACCAAGAAATGAGAAACATATGAAATTAAGATTAGAGAGAACTGAGAAACAAACCAAGCAGAGAAGCCTTTCTCCTCGCGTTTTTGGACATGATCACAGCATGACATCTGTTGTTTTTGTCCTGCACCTTCAAATTCCATTGCTTTCTGATATGAGAGTATGAGACCATCGAAATACAATCTCAAAAGACCATGAAATGGCCGGTATATATAGAAGTAACAAGCAGCAGCGAAGAAAACAAAGCCTTGGCTTAGCTGTGTTTCTCACTTCCCCAGTTATATTGGTGGTTAGGAGAATGAGAATGGCATAGATTAGCCTTCTACTTGGCTCCCATGGATAACCCATGAGAAAACGTTTTGTTGCAACTGCCACATGGAATTTTAAATGTACCATTTTGGCAGATATATGTAACTATCTGGAAGTTTAGCAGAAGTTGATAGAGAGCACAGCATGATAAGTGATCACCTCATCCTCGCCTCCATCATCTCCGACGAGCTCATTCTCCCCTCCATCTAATCTCTGCCTCGTCAAATCCAGATCTGGTCATGTCGTCTACACGCCGGTGCTAGGAAACGTCGATACTAGGGTTAGTAGACTTGGATTTGAAGAAATACTGGGGTTAGTAGACTTGGTTTTGAAGTATACTGGGGTTAGTAAACTTGATTTTGATGTATATAGTGAGTTATTAGACTTGGTTTGGAGTATACTGGGGTTAGTAGGTATGATTTTGGAGTATACTAGAGTTATTAGACTTAAATTTGTAGTATACTAGGGTTAGTAGACTTATAATTGATGTAGATGTAGCCCTAGTAAACTTTCTGTAAAAGTTTATTGCCCCTAGTAGAAAAAAAAATTTCAGCTACCAGTAATTTTCCAGTGACCGAAGTCCAGCGGTTGGTGACCGGAGATGCTCCGGCAAAATATTCTCTCATTTTTTTTCTCTAAGTGTGTATAAGGAACAAAGGTAAAATTATCTCGAAAATATTATTTTATTATGAATTTAATAAAGATTTGTGTATTTAGACATTAATAAGTACATCTTGTGTTGGAATGAGATTTGACTTTTTAATTCATTGGTTTGAGGTTTGACTTTTCTTATTTTGTTCAAATGATCATTCTCCCTTAATTTTACGTTTACCGGTATGTTTAGATATCTAATTTCCGATCAATTCCTCTTGTAATAACCTAAAATTTGTTTTGATCTATACGTACAATATGTTTCTTGAATCCTGCAAGAGGCTGCGGATCATGAAGAGATGGGATGCCAAGGGATTTGGAATAATCATGAATGATAAATTCAACTTTAGAGTATAACCCTTCTGACCTAAGACAATGACTATTTGCACAAAATAAGAAAAGTCAACTCCAAACTAATAAATTAAAAAGTCAAATACTCATTCCAATAGAATGTATACTTACTAATACCCAAATACACAAATCTTTATTAAATTCAAAATAAAATAATATTTTTGAGACAATTTTACCCTTGTTCCTTATACACACTGAAAGAAAAAAAAGGAGAGAGATAATATTTTGCCGGAGCATCTCCGGTCTCCTGTCACCGGAAAATGACTGGTAACCAGAATTTCGCCGGATTTTTTTTTCAACTAGGGGTAATAAACTTTTACAGAAAATTTACTGAGGCTACATCTACGTCTACGTCTACATCAAATCCAAGTCTACTAACCCGAGTATACTCCAAATTTAAATCTAATAACCCTCGTATACTACAAAACCAAATCTACTAACCCCAGTATACTTCAAAATCAAGTCTACGAACCCATGTATTTCATCAAATCCAAGTCTACTAACCTCAGTATCGACATTTCCTAGTGCCGACGTGTAGACGACATGACCAGATCTTGATTTGACTAGGTGTAAATTAGGTGGAGGGGATGATGAGCTCGTTGGAGATGATAGAGACGAGGATGAGGTCGTTGGAGATGGTGGTGACAAAGGATCTGTGAGTGACAGTTAGAGAGAGAGGAGATTAGAAGAGAAAAATCAACTTAGATGTGATTAATAAAGTTTACTAGCCTTAGTAAACTTTTACTGAGGTAGTAAATTCAAGCAGATGAACAAATTCGAGACATTCGTAGTAAATTATAAGTTTACTACCCCTAATAAACATGTACCAGAGGTAGTAAATTTTATCAGACATAGTAAACTTGCAAAATAGTATCTCTAAAGCCCATTATACACATTAAAAATAATGAAAATCAATTTAGATGCAAAAAATAAAGTTTACTATCCTTTGCAAACTTTTACTAGGGTAGTAAACTCGAGAAGATGAACAAACTTGAGGCATTGATAGTAAATCATAAGTTTACTAACCCTAATAAACTTGTACCAGAGGTAGTAAACTTTATCAGAGGTAGTAAACTTGCAAAATAGTGTCTCAAATTCCTATCATACACATTAAAAACAGTGAAAAATCAACTTACATGAAAAAAAATAAAGTTTACTATCCTTAGTAAACTTTTACTGGGCTCAAGTCTTCAGCCCAGAGTTCCTCGGCCATGCCGGCCACTCCCTCGCTGTCACCAGCACCCCCTTCGTGCTCTTTCACTCCAGCATCCCGACGTTGAACCGATGTTGCGTCTGTGCCGACGAGGTGTTGAAGATGAGAGAGAAAGCTCAAACCATATCTGTGATTGAGAGAGAAGACATATGGCGCAACACGACGAGGGAGAGGATAGTGCACTCGACGGCTTTGCAGGCAGATGAGAGCTTGTGCGGTTGAGTCCAAGTGGAAGAAATCTGGCTTTACAGGTAGATGAGAGCTATTGCGGCCGGCGTCGTCAAGCCTGCGTCGCATCGATGTTGGCCAGGAGAGAGACGAGAGAGAAAAGTGAGAGATAGGAGAAAGAAAAAGAGTTTGATCTGGAATGAGTGATGGATGAGAGGGGTAGATAGAGTAGGTTAGGGGCAAAAAGGTAATCTTAATAAGATTAATTGGAATGGCAGATGAAATCTGTTTTCATTGGAATAGGCAATCAATCCCTATAATTAGTACTACAGTATAACTTTGATAAATGAATGTTCGATAAATTAATAACATCTCTTAAGTAATATTTTCTCTGGTCCCGACTCGGGACCAGTTCATATTACTAGATACCTCGCTAAATGATAATAATTTTTTTAGACTCCCTTTAGATCCCAACAAATATATAAAGTAATAATTAATTAAATTAATATATAAAAATATCATTAAAATTATTAATAATTGATAAAATATATAAAAAGAGTAAATAATGTTCATAATGCAAATTAAGGAAACTTTTAACAATTTTAATTTCTCTATTTAATTATTCTCAACTCTACCTTATATATTTCTTTGTTTTTTCTTTTATATTATGAAAAATTAATGAAACTATAACGAAATAAGAAAACTCATTACATAAATAATTTATTGTTCCAATACGACACACGCTTTGTATAGAATACACAAATACGTAAATGCAAAACGTAGAAAGAGGTCCTTTTATTCTTCCAGTGTACCGCCCCGGAAATCCAAATTGAGAGACGCAACCAGAATTCCCAAAGAGAACTCTCTCATCAGCACTGGATCCGATTCGTTTTGGACATCCGACCCGATCGCGGGTGGCAGAATTGCTTGGTTGATTTTGAGGTTGGGGCTCGGAGATGAGTGCGCAGAGGCAGCTGGTGAATGTCCGTGACCTTGTCGAGGAAGCCAAGAAGCGAATTGTCTTCCTCGCCGTTTGCGTTGTTGGCTTGTCATATCTCATGTCTTGTAAGTTGGTTTTTGCTTGTTTCAATTTTCGAAACACAATTCGTTATGGGGCTTAGCTTCGGTGTAGATTCAATATAGATAGCTTTAGGTAGGTTTCAAGTGAACTGCATTGCCTATTTAGATAAGCAACTGATCAGCTAGAGCGTGCAGGTCAGTTATTATACCAGACATTGCGTCTTAGTTAGATATGCTTCCAGGTGTCATGCTTAAGCTGCTATTTGGCTAGTTTGATTGCTTGTGTTAGACCTAGGGTGCCTTGTTATGGAGCTTAGTGTTCTTGTTTTGATTTCAGTGACAAGCTCTAATGTTTTGGTCAATTTGCCTGCTGCTGCTTCCTTGATTATTATCCTACGCTACATATCTCTGGATTATGACACACGGAGAAAAACTGCAGCGTACAGCAATAGACCACCCCCTGCAAATAATGCTCTCCAGAAAAAACCAGTTCCATTGCCTAACACGGTTGGAAAGTCTGAGTGGAGAAGAAAAGTTAATTCTCCTGTTGTTGAGGAAGCTATAGAAAACTTTACCAGGCATCTAGTTTCTGAGTTTGTGACAGATCTTTGGTATTCTCGGCTAACACCAGACAATCAAGGTCCAGAGGAACTGGTGTGCATTGTCAATAGTGTTCTTGGGGAGCTTTCATCACGCTTGAGGAATATAAATCTGATTGATCTTCTCACAAGGTTATTGTCACTGTAATAGCTTGGCAAGGTGTTATAAATATAGAATAGAATGATTTCTGAACATCTTATGTTGCAATGGTGCAGGGACCTTATCAGTCTCGTATGCTCTCACTTGGAGCTTTTTCGCATAACACAAGCAAAGATTCCAAATCAACAATCAGGAATGCTGACAATTGAAAAACGAGATATGGAATTGAGAATGATCTTGGATGCTGAAAACAAATTGCACCCTGCTCTATTTTCTGCTGAAGCTGAGCACAAGGTAGTTTGTTTTCGCTAGTGAAGTATTAACCATATCTGGGACAACTAAGTTTTTGTCCCTTTTCGTAAATCCAGCTTCTCAGTTTATGGTTTACTATATCATGTATCTGCAGGTTTTGCAGCATCTGATGGATGGCCTTATTTCTTTCACATTCAAGCGTGGAGATCTGCAGTGTACTTTGTTCCGTTATATTGTCAGAGAGCTTCTTGCTTGTGCAGTAATGCGACCTGTCCTCAACTTGGCTACTCCAAGGTATTCATTCCTTCTTCTCTGATTCATGTTTCTGTATGTTTCCATGCTGTTAAACAATGTCTCTTCTATATTTTGTTGACAGGTTCATTAATGAGCGAATTGAACAGTTGGTTATAAAGATGAACGATTCTAAAGGTGTTACCATGGTACAAGAGGAATCTCAATCCAAACAAGAGGAGTGGTCGAGGATATCACCCGATCACTTCTCTAAGTACTTAGACCCTTCTGTTACAGGTGTTGAACTTGTGCAATTGAAAAATGGACAGTCCAGAACTTCTGCAGACAGACCTGCAGCAGAAAAGGTTAATGGATCAAAAGACCCATTGCTTTCGATTGATACTCCATCTTCTCGTCCTTGGAACTCATTGCGAATGAACTCCCAAGGTGTCAATGAAAGAGTCATAGAACATCATAACTCAGGAGGAGAATGGGGAGATATGTTAGATCTGATATCTCGCAGAAAGACTCAAGCCCTTGCTCCTGAAAATTTTGAAAATATGTGGGCAAAAGGGAGAGATTACAGAAAGACGGAAGGTGAAAATCTGATAAAGGAGCAAGTCACAAAGGGTCCCTCTGGAGGGAAGTCGATTCCAGGGGATCATACTAGGGAAAAATCAAATCCCATGGATAAGGAAATTGTATCTAAGATAAATCTTACCTCTCATTCTGGATCTACCAATCAGGTTAAGGTGAACAACTCTTTCCGCCCAAAAGGTCAAAACATATTGAATCAGTCTTCAGTTGATTTGGATCAGGAAGATGATCAACTGTTGGTGGAGACTGATTCAGGAAGCAGTACTTATACTTCTGAAGATGAAGAAAGCGATGGTGCAACAGGTCTTGATTCTCCTGGAACTAAAGTTTGGGATGGTAGAAGTAATAGAGGTATGACTGTATCTCACATCCATCACCCACTTGAAAGTTCTGGACGCCATTTTGCAAAAAAGTCTGGTAAGAGGAATATGGAATTCCAAAGGCCTAGGCAGAAAAGAACTACACCAAGCAATAAGAAGTTGCATGTTTGGCAAGAGGTTGAGAGAACAAGCTTCTTGTCTGGGGATGGGCAGGACATACTTAAATCTCCAAAAGGTCATGCCCATATCGAAGACTCCAGCGATGATTCTGAAAATGAAAGTTATGGTAGAATCAACAGTGGAGCAGCCACTTCGTCATCTGCACCATCTGTATCTTTAACTTCGTTGAAAAGCTCATTGGCAGTGGATACTTTTTTCAAGTTGAAATGTGAGGTACTTGCCTTAAAACTCAATAACTTGACTTCATCCTGCACGCTTATTATTTGTTTTTTTTTCTTATAATGATGAACAATAATTATGTACTATTTATCTGCTGCTGCAGGTGTTGGGTGCAAATATTGTGAAGAGTGGGTCAAAAACATTTGCTGTATATTCCATATCTGTGACGGATGCAAATAACAATAGTTGGTCAATCAAGCGAAGGTGCTGCATTTTTATTCTTATATAATATATTAAATATTTGGTAAGTTTAATGTTCAATTTTTTTTCAATCTCCAAATTATTGGTTGTTCTCTATAGATTTCGCCATTTTGAGGAGCTACATCGGCGTTTAAAGGAGTTTCCTCAGTATAGCCTGCATTTGCCACCAAAACATTTTCTGTCAAGCGGTTTGGATTTACTTGTTGTTCAAGAAAGATGTAAATTGCTTGACATATACATAAAGGTTAACGATGCAATCCCACTTCTACTGGCTTATGGTTGTTTTTCATATTTTTTTATTTAAATAATGATGGCCAGCTTATATATGATATGACATCCAAATTACATAGCAACCTTGTTTGTTTCCAATATGTTAATGCTCCGTCTTGGGCTAAATTTCATTGCTCGTTGTCCTCAGGAGCTCATGCAGCTTCCAACAATCTCAGGGTCCATTGAAGTTTGGGACTTTTTAAGTGTCGACTCCCAGGTTCAATATTTTTTTCTGCTTTTAAATGTTGGTTAGGCCATATTGTTTATTCTCTGAGAATTATAACTTTTCTATTCTATTTATGGGAAATATGCTTATTATGTTTTATCTTTGGATGCAGACTTATTTATTTACCAATTCATTTTCTATAATCGAAACACTGTCAGGTAAAAATCATATAACTGCACAATTTAAAATTCATCTCTCTTCCCTTTTTGGTACTAATTCCGATTTATCGTTTGTGATATTTCTAGTTGGCATCGATGATAAGCAATCCGAAAAGAGTAAAAGGGTTTTGAATTTTGGTGAACCTGTGGTTGACCCATCTTCCTTGAAGAGGGAACAAATTGGCATTGGAGTTAAGGATTCTACTTTACAAGTGAAGAATAATGCTGTTGGAGATGGGCCAACATTAAATGCAAAAGGCTCTTCTTCTCAGGTAAAAAATCCTGGTAAAGATTTTGGAAAGCCACTCAATACTCCTAGCACATGTTCAAGCACTGGAGGACCAAAACAGGCATCTTCTCTCATGAACTCAGGAAGGACTTCAAAAGGGAGAGAGGAACAGGAATCTGAATTGTTTCTTGATGCTGCTACAGACCCTACCCTTCCTACAGAGGTAAATGTGCAGGGTCCATGTTTCCATCTTGTTTATTTTCCCACTACTCACAGATATATAATTACTATTTTTGAGTTTTTGCAATCTATCATTATCTCTTGTGGTATCTCTCTTCTATAATGCTCTTATTGATGCAGTGGGTGCCTCCAAATTTAAGTGTTCCAATATTAGATCTGGTAGATGTCATTTTTCAGCTCCAAGATGGTGGATGGATCAGGTACTGTTTATATAATTATGTTCATTTTTAGAATAATGCATGTAGTCTGATATTCAGTTCAACAAATTCACATGGCATGGCCATTTGCATCTTCTGAAACACAGGCGCAAGGCTTTTTGGGTGGCTAAACAAATACTACAACTAGGGATGGGTGACGCCTTCGATGACTGGTTAATTGAGAAAATTCAGCTTTTGCGTAAGGGGTCGATTGTTGCTTCTGGGATTAGGCGAGTTGAGCAGGTACTATTTGAAGTTGATTAGTTCTTAATAGTTGAGTTACGGAGTGTATATAAATATATGTGATATTGTGCTATTCACACACCCTATATATGATGAGAGCCAATCATGAACCAAATTCAAGGGGTAGGTTTAAAAATAAAATAGAATTATAGTAATAGAAAAAGAGATGAGGTGTGTGAATAGCATCATCCTATAAATATAGATGTTTTTTTTCTTTTTTAGAAAATTATTTGCTCGATCCGTTGTGCACCTAGTGTTTCTGATATATTTGAATTCATTGGTTGAGAAGGAAACTTTTGCAACTGCAATTATATTCTGCTGGCAGTTACTCTCACTGATGATGTTAACAGAGATTCATTAGATGAAATAGTTTAACATGAGAATGTTAGTTCTAGCATTCTCTGTAGCCAGTGCAACAAAAGTTCAGCTATTTTTAGAAGGGATATATAAGCTTTGAGTGTAGAATGTTAGGTGATTATGTCCTTTATCTTTAACGCATGTTTGATAATTTTTATTTTCCCTCCTTATGATGTTAACAGAGATTCATTAGATGAAATAGTTTAATATGAGAATGTTAGTTCTAGCATTCTCTGTAGCCAGCGCAACAAAAGTTCAGCTATTTTTAGAAGGGATATATAAGCTGAGTGTAGAATGTTTGGTGATTATGTCCTTTATCTTTAACGCATGTTTGATAATTTTTATTTTCCCTCCTTATGGTTAGCAATTTAAAAGGAGAGGCATAAAATATGGAAAATTGGGAAAAGATGCCAGAATGAAGTGAAGGGGTGGGATGAGAATACATAAATCTAAACCCAAAATATATGAAT
Source organism: Comarum palustre (assembly GCA_951800085.1). Classification (NCBI taxonomy): domain Eukaryota; kingdom Viridiplantae; phylum Streptophyta; class Magnoliopsida; order Rosales; family Rosaceae; genus Comarum; species Comarum palustre. The sequence goes on along the minus strand of OX637572.1, from coordinate 15,188,888 downwards.
AAATGATTTAAATTGTATTTGCTGTGGGTTTTGCTAACCACGCTATGTCTATTTCACTTTCCACACCTTTTTCATCTTAATTGACTACTATGAACGACATTATCTTTTTGTTTACGCGTGTCCTGCATTATAAATTATAACCTTTAGTTTAAATCTAAGACGTTAAGTTTAACCTCTATAAATTATTGGTTAATGCATCTTTGTCACCTTTCTTTATATAATTGTTTGGTTCCTTGTTTGAAGATAATATTAAATTGGAAGGTTATGTTGATGCTAATTGGATTGTCCTAATTAGATACTCTGGCCTGATGGAATATTTATAAGCAAGCATCCAAAGCGAAGACCTCAGCCATCTACAAATATACTGCAGAGTTCCCCTCAGGGCCAGAGACCTTCAGAAATATCATCACCTAGACTTGATGAGCAGCAGCAACAGGATGCAGATCGACGCGCAAAGTTTGTTTATGAATTAATGATTGGTAAACATGTCTCAGCAGAACCCATAAATATTTTCTGCACTTGCTTGCACTAGCAGTATACAATTAAATCCATGTCATATATGTGATTGCGGCATACTCATTTTTTCTACTTCCGAATCCAGATAATGCACCGGCTGCTATAGTCAGTCTTGTGGGTACCAAGGAGTATGACAAATGTGCCAAGGATCTCTATTACTTTCTTCAGGTAATTATTGTCATTTGAAGGTTAAAAATGCTTGTATTTTTTGCCTGTTCTATTTCATTTGTAACAACTTCCTTGCTTTGTGTGGGCAGTCATCTGTTTGCTTAAAGCAACTGGCTTATGACCTTATTGAGCTACTGCTTTCATCTGCATTTCCAGAGATGGAATATGTATTTAAGGAAGTGCATGAAGAAAAACATAAATTTGGTGAGTTCAAAGCACAGTAGTGGTTGGAGCGTAGTTCAAGTTTTTAGACAAAATACAAGCATGAATCTGCTTTGTATGACAACATGATTCTGTTGTCTGCACAGTTCATTTTGAAGGTACGTTTCATTTGTATCGGCGACTAAAGAATCAGTTCATTCTTGTTTGAATTTTGTAAGTAGCTCTCTTGTTAGCATCTTGAGGAAATTCAATGTAAATCTTCATATTAGTGAAAATATTAATACGAGTTTCCTTCTCTTTTTGCCCGGTAATACAAAGTTCATTGCCTTCGTCATCCATAGTATGCTGAAATATTTAGATCAACTTGGTATGTTGACAATTTCTAAAAGAACGATATTCTGACATTGCAAAGTTTCAACCAAGTTTTGGAAAACACTTGGATCTCTTCAATATGTGAGGAACACCTTTGCCGATGACCCAAATCTAAGAAACCTCGTCAGTCTGAGATTAGGGCTAGCGTGATCATCATTTTCCGGAACTCACAAGTCAAAAGGTGACCCTGTCCTAGCCGCCTGTGACAATATTCGAAAATTATTCGTGCATTGTCACCGTCGGTGACATATCCAATCCAGATCATCTCCTCACAGTCAGATGTATGTACTGTTCATTTTTGTTTTTTTATCTTTTACTAGTGCATGCAATACTCTCTCCACAATATTACTGGTGATTCTACAATATCAAGAGATTTATGGGGAATGAGGCATCCAAACATGTTCCTTAGCATCAGTAGTACATGTGACTACTCGATAAAGTACTTTGAGATACCAAGTTTTCTTGAGTCTTGACAACTTTTTGCTGCTGCTAATACTTTCAAAATAATAGGCCACAAGTGTTGGCCTTGAATTATAATGATCAACCTCAAAACACATTGATTAAATAGACTTTTAAACCACAAATTGATTTTGAAGAACCACAGGGGTTGGTTCAAGAAGTAAAATAACATTGAAACTCTAAATGTTTCAAAAATTTTGCCTCATGAGTCGCATAATATGTATAGTGTAGCCCTCCAGTCTAATTGGATGCAATGAATGTAGTGAGAGTATACTGATTAAACTGATCTTGCAAGCCTTAGACATAGGCTTCTCTTGTAGAACATGATATAGACAATTGAGCTGCATATGTAGAGTTAAAACTTACTTTTTGCATGCTTGCACTAATTTGGCTCCATGAATGAGAATTACAAGCCTCCTTGTGGTGATCAGGCACAAATAGACTTGTATTGTTGCTTTGAACGTTTTACCAAAAACGTAGCATTCTTGTACTGTGTCAACTCTGTCTCCATTCGTTCAAAAGATATTAGAGCGTCATCCATACTTCTGGCAAATGTCAAAATTCTATGTCTGGTGTCAAACTCATTGTGTTCCAGCAACAACTCTAAAAGTTGTTAAAGGTATGACTAAATCAAGACAATCTGGTTCGGAGCTTGCAGCCCCTAGTATGGACTTGATTATAAGAAAAGGTTGCTGGTCTACTTCATCATTGCGGCATCAAACGTGATAGGGCTTATCACAAACTGATTTTTACTCCATGCAAGAAACCCTTAAGACAGCTGCATACTTCCTTCCACCACCTTCTTGTGGATGTAACATTAAACACATAGTGACTTCTTTGAAGATCTTTGCTGCCAACATGAGGTTTGAAGCCCCCCAGTATAGTAGAACCTTCAACGAATGGCTGCTGTAAAGTCTGTGAACCCCAATACTAGTTTCAAGACTATTCTTCACATGAGGTAAATTCATGAAGGCACCTTGGACTTTGAATTATTCCTAGCAAGATCATGTTGGCGCCTCTTCTTTGAACGTTTTGGTATATATACAGCAACACACATTTGCTGCTGCTAGATGAACATCTGCTGTGCATGAAGCTTTATGAATACCAGAGAAGTTAATTCTTCTATGATCACAAACTTGGCTAGTAAGCTGGTCTAATATTCTTTCTTTCTCACACTGTAGCCATGCATGCAATTATACAATGTTTGCAAGTCTCCACTGATGTATGACACATGAGATATGCCAAGAAATATTGTATTAGTGTCTCTTCCATCTATATTCATGCATCATTACTCAAGAAACTCGAGTGAACATATGTCATACCTTCACTGCACTTTAGCTTCAATGCTCAGTTATGCTTAATGTTTTAAGACACCATTATGCAGAAGACTCTTTTCTTAAATCCACTTTCCAGACTTATGCCACAGTACTTTGGCATAATCAATAGAAAGCTTGTCCTCCTGGCAGCCCCTTCTAGTAATCATCTCATCTCAAGTGGGATTATTCTTATAGATATATCAGTCCATACACACCACTCAAAACCACCATGTACCAGGTTACACTAATCAACTTACAATATTCAGCGAATAAAGTAGCTCTGCATGATCCCTTATGTTAAAGCATGCTAATAATCTCCTCGAATTTATAGCCACAAGTCTTCGCTCAATAAAGGAGATTTTGTCCCTCTTCATCTCTTCAGGTGTAAGGAACTTAATCATGCCATTGTATTTGCATAACAACTTCATTGGAGGCCATAGTTGTTGGCCTTAAAAATACCAAGATAGTACCAAAACTCTGTGCACAAGAATTCAAAATTTTCAAAAATTTCAGAGTAACTGATTTCTGTCCCTATGTGCCCCCTAGTTTTGGTGTCTGAAGTTGACAAATGAAGGAGAGCAAAACTTGATTCAAGCCCCCATGTATGTAAGCATGAATATTGAGCATTCCTGTGTGCATTCGCCAAGCTATTAGTGTATGCAAGTCCGTTCGCCGTAGTCACAAACACAAAACACAGATTCTCGAGCATTCTGACCTTCCGATACTCAAACTGTCACGCCCCAACCCAAGATTACCTCTCTAACCCTGGGTTAAGACGTGCGGGACCCAACACAAGAGAGATTTACTCGAAATCCCCCTTGAGCCAGGATAACCCTTTTCTTCATAACCCAATTCAAACCGTCCAAACGGTGCCGGAATAAACCTCAAACCGGAGATTATCCTGTTTCCCACATATGAATCTCAAATGTGCCAATTAAAGAACCTAGGGGTTCTAATAGTACTTGTGACTGCACCTGAATCCCAGCCAGGCTGCCTACGTACCCTGTCCTCAGGGATCAAGCCACACGTAGCTCTGGTATTAACTAACACCCTAACCGGGCGAATCCCGCTATTCTATTTATCGGTTGCTTTCTAAATGAGGATAGCATACGACTATCGCATATCCTGAGTTAATCTTTCGAATGAGGTATCCACCGACCAACTAACCCTCGGGAAAAGAAACCGAACATTCTACCATTCGTAACAATAACATTCATACACGGCAAGACGGATAATAAAGGCAATCACACGATTATAAACAACCAACACACATAACTATAAATATAAAACATAGTGGCATCCATGTAAATAAACCAAACATCCATAGGCATATGAGATAGTTCCTCCCACTTGACATCCCTGAAAAATAACTATAATTACCAGGGGTATACATGGAATTACCACCTCAATGGCATTCCTGTAAATAGTCCAAAACTGTCAGGGGCAACATAGCCATTCTAGCCTTAATGGCAGTTCCGTAATTAATCTGAACTACCAGGGGTCCTTTGGGAATAACAGCCTTAGTGGCAGCCCCCGTAAATAACGAATCAGCCAAGGACAGTCTGGTCTTTTTAACCTCAATGGCAGCCCCATAATATACAAATCTGTCAGGGGTATTTCTGTCATTTTGGTCTCAGTGGCTCTTTTGTAAATAAACAAAACTACCAGGGCATTTTGGGACTCTACTCTCAAGGGTAGCCCTGTAATTATACAACACAGCTAGGGGCGTTTCTGTCTTTCCACACCTATGGTAAATGGTAATTATATTAGATCTACCACAGTAAAAATCCATGGATTTACCCCTTTTTTACCCACACCTATCACCGGTCGGCCCTCCGACCGCGTTCCAGGCCTAAACCGGCCACCTCTCTTTCCTCCCCGATCAACAACAGCTCAAATATGCATCACTATGGAACTAGTAGGAGAAGAGAAAGTTACCTCTCGTCGGCGGCGTCTTGGAGCAACACCACCCCGATCGGCCCCCTCACTGCTCACTGTCCTCCAACCTCCACAATAGCCCAGCCTCCACAACTGGAACCTCTGCCAAGCTTACTAAAGCCAAGCTCGCCCTCCTCAGCTCTCGATCGAGCTACTGCTCCATGTTGAACTGAGCTTCGTTGTCGACACAGTCTTGCCAGAGTTGGCGAGTGGCCACACCGAAGAAGTGAGAGAAGGACGATAGTGTGTGGGAGGAGAGAACGAGCAGATTCGGCGAGTGAGAGAGAATGAGGGTGAGACAGAGAGAGAATCCCCGGCGATCTCCTCCCCCCCCTTTCTCCCGATCCACATGTGTAAATATATAAATATATATCAGAAACCAATGGCCCGGATTTAATCTCCCTAGATCAACGGCCCAGATTGATTTATAAAGAGTTACCATGACAGTAAATATATATATTTCACTATTTACTATTTACCGTACAATAATAACACTTTATCCCGCATAACTTTCGCATACGAACTCCGATTAATTCATAGGACATACCCACAGGTTCGTATTAACGTCCTCTACAACTTCCCCGAATGAAGTTTCCTTAAATTCTCGATTTATCGCAAAGTCATCTTTTTCTACGGTAAAGTAACTTAAGATTTGTTACTTCCGTAAATTGAATAAATTCGTAACGAACAACTCGTAACTCCGGAAAATCTTCCGGACATACCGGGAAACTCGTAATAACATAACCTACTCCTCGGAACATTAATTCTATTTTCCCCCAGAACCGAGAATACCTCGATATTAATTCAGGGAAAATTAGCAATGCGGTTACCATTCTCTGTAACTCGCCTAATCCCGGTAAAAATGTTAATTTCGGGACGGGGTGTTACAATCTACCCCCTTATAGAAATTTCGTCCCCGAAATTTCCTTTGCGAAAGGTAAAACCAATTGTCAAGGAATGTCGTCAAGTTCCACCGAACAGAGCTTCAGGAAAACCAGAGTCACAAGCTCTATGTATCATTTCCTTTAGCATTCAGAGTCTCCCCGCATTAGCAATACGGAAAACATAGCTACACTCGCTTAAAACACTAGAGTACGATACCCTAGTCTCATCCTTTTCGTCGTAATCGACTCCATAAGACTTGCCTCTTAACTCTTCACAAGCTAATTTCCAAAATGCCCATTTCGACAATCCGGCAGCTTTCCCAAACGTAACACAAACTAACTTGAAGTCGACTCGAATGCTCTACCTACACGACTGCCACACTTGGCATTTAACACCAAAGTCTTCCACATGGAAGGGTAAAAATGCTACGATCCCTCACCGTGGAGGAAACTCATACATCTCTTGCACCCTTCGAGACTAAAGAGATATGAACTTTCTACACTAGGCCCTGAGACCACAGACGGATTATCTCCAGCGTCCATAATCAAAACTCATCAACCCACGTTCCTAATACCCCAACTTTTAACCACAGGGCTCGAACAAACTCGCATACCACAATGCGACCTCAAACTGCTCACTTGAGCTGATGAATCCGTTATGCGACTTCGCGCCTACATGGATGTCATCTTCACATACTTAGAAATAGTGAATTTTCCTCATCCTACCCCTCTCTTATAAAAGAGTCTTCAGTAGGGCATTTTCCAATAATCAGAGCTAACAAGCTCGCACACTAACTCGTGCGTGCTAAAGTCTTGCCCAAAGGACGGAAATTTTGGCCCAACATCCTGTAAGCTTCTCATAGTGCTTCTAAAATCAGTTTCTACTGTTACACCAATTAGCTCAACATCTACCATACCTCATGAGTGGGTTTCCCTCGAAAGGACATCCTGATCTCTTTCACCATAAATTCAACCACCACCCATGCAAACAATCGCGAGCAACCCGATCCGGCTCCAACTATACCCTTAGAAACAAGGCACCACGCTCCTAAATTGTATATATTATCCAAATCCAGTGTGAACTTGTCGACACTTCTGACTAGGGTCGGATCCTCTCATACCCTAATGGTTTTCCACACTACAAGCTAATCCCAAGAGGAGCCCGCTCCACCGTAACTCATAAGGAATGCCGCTCTACTACCACTCGTAAGGAGGAGCTCCCGCTCTACTGCCAATAGCCATGGTCCGTATGTTTGATTCCAGTGAGAATCACCGACAGAATATGACAACCCAAATAACGCATAAATAGGGTCCGTACGCTCGGTCCCGGTGTGAATCACCGACGGAATCTGGCGACCCGAATAATACAATCCTTTTAAACCTCGTGGAAAAAAATATTCCGAAACCAAGTCAAATCCCCCATGACTTTACCCCAAACCTGAATCCTTATTAGAAAAGTTCACACACACAAAAGAAATAATAAGTCTGACTTCTCAGACTAGGGTCGGAGCTAAGAGCTCTGGGTACAATAGTAATGGACAACCCTCATAATATCCACCTGACATCTCAGGCGTGTCTGTCCTCTCAGACCAGGGTCGGAGCTAAGAGCTCTGGGTACAATAGTAATGGACAACCCTCATAATATCCACCTGACATCTCAGGCGTGTCTGTCCTCTCAGACCAGGGTCGGAGCTAAGAGCTCTGGGTACAATAGTAATGGACAACCCTCATAATATCCACCTGACATCTTAGGCGTGTCTGTCCTCTTAGACCAGGGTCGGAGCTAAGAGCTCTGGTAGCGCCCTCACGCTACTCTAGCTAGCATATTCATTGACAACCCTTATAACAAAATTCATAACAATACTTTACTCCATTACTCTTCCCAAACAGTATTCCTTGTCATATAAGAATAAATCCAATTTCTAATATCATAAACGCACTAAACCTCCGAAGCCGGTGGTAATTCTCATCACAGTCCACAACATACTGTACCCCCAACAACATAAATCAAAAAAAGAATTTATTTGATTCTCGCAATCCTTTGGTCCGAGATTTGAACCTAGGCTCTGATACCATTGTCACGCCCCAACCCAAGATTACCTCTCTAACCCTGGGTTAAGACGTGCGGGACCCAACACAAGAGAGATTTACTCGAAATCCCCCTTGAGCCAGGATAACCCTTTTCTTCATAACCCAATTCAAACCGTCCAAACGGTGCCGGAATAAACCTCAAACCGGAGATTATCCTGTTTCCCACATATGAATCTCAAATGTGCCAATTAAAGAACCTAGGGGTTCTAATAGTACTTGTGACTGCACCTGAATCCCAGTCAGGCTGCCTACGTACCCTGTCCTCAGGGATCAAGCCACACGTAGCTCTGGTATTAACTAACACCCTAACCGGGCGAATCCCGCTATTCTATTTATCGGTTGCTTTCTAAATGAGGATAGCATACGACTATCGCATATCCTGAGTTAATCTTTCGAATGAGGTATCCACCGACCAACTAACCCTCGGGAAAAGAAACCGAACATTCTACCATTCGTAACAATAACATTCATACACGGCAAGACGGATAATAAAGGCAATCACACGATTATAAACAACCAACACACATAACTATAAATATAAAACATAGTGGCATCCATGTAAATAAACCAAACATCCATAGGCATATGAGATAGTTCCTCCCACTTGACATCCCTGAAAAATAACTATAATTACCAGGGGTATACATGGAATTACCACCTCAATGGCATTCCTGTAAATAGTCCAAAACTGTCAGGGGCAACATAGCCATTCTAGCCTTAATGGCAGTTCCGTAATTAATCTGAACTACCAGGGGTCCTTTGGGAATAACAGCCTTAGTGGCAGCCCCCGTAAATAACGAATCAGCCAAGGACAGTCTGGTCTTTTTAACCTCAATGGCAGCCCCATAATATACAAATCTGTCAGGGGTATTTCTGTCATTTTGGTCTCAGTGGCTGTTTTGTAAATAAACAAAACTACCAGGGCATTTTGGGACTCTACTCTCAAGGGTAGCCCTGTAATTATACAACACAGCTAGGGGCGTTTCTGTCTTTCCACACCTATGGTAAATGGTAATTATATTAGATCTACCACAGTAAAAATCCATGGATTTACCCCTTTTTTACCCACACCTATCACCGGTCGGCCCTCCGACCGCGTTCCAGGCCTAAACCGGCCACCTCTCTTTCCTCCCCGATCAACAACAGCTCAAATATGCATCACTATGGAACTAGTAGGAGAAGAGAAAGTTACCTCTCGTCGGCGGCGTCTTGGAGCAACACCACCCCGATCGGCCCCCTCACTGCTCACTGTCCTCCAACCTCCACAATAGCCCAGCCTCCACAACTGGAACCTCTGCCAAGCTTACTAAAGCCAAGCTCGCCCTCCTCAGCTCTCGATCGAGCTACTGCTCCATGTTGAACTGAGCTTCGTTGTCGACACAGTCTTGCCAGAGTTGGCGAGTGGCCACACCGAAGAAGTGAGAGAAGGACGATAGTGTGTGGGAGGAGAGAACGAGCAGATTCGGCGAGTGAGAGAGAATGAGGGTGAGACAGAGAGAGAATCCCCGGCGATCTCCTCCCCCCCCTTTCTCCCGATCCACATGTGTAAATATATAAATATATATCAGAAACCAATGGCCCGGATTTAATCTCCCTAGATCAACGGCCCAGATTGATTTATAAAGAGTTACCATGACAGTAAATATATATATTTCACTATTTACTATTTACCGTACAATAATAACACTTTATCCTGCATAACTTTCGCATACGAACTCCGATTAATTCATAGGACATACCCACAGGTTCGTATTAACGTCCTCTACAACTTCCCCGAATGAAGTTTCCTTAAATTCTCAATTTATCGCAAAGTCATCTTTTTCTACGGTAAAGTAACTTAAGATTTGTTACTTCCGTAAATTGAATAAATTCGTAACAAACAACTCGTAACTCCGGAAAATCTTCCGGACATACCGGGAAACTCGTAATAACATAACCTACTCCTCGGAACATTAATTCTATTTTCCCCCAGAACCGAGAATACCTCGATATTAATTCAGGGAAAATTAGCAATGCGGTTACCATTCTCTGTAACTCGCCTAATCCCGGTAAAAATGTTAATTTCGGGACGGGGTGTTACACAAACTACCATAACTTCTTCCTGGAATGTCGAAATCACGAACCGTAAATTGTGTTAGAAACTAGACATCCATACCTTTCTACCAATATGAAGCTTGCTCACTGATTCACTCGGGATCGTCCCAGGTATATCTGCAAAGTTATTGTCTGAAATTGGTTGAACTGCAACTGTTTAGTTTTGACGTTCTTAGTGAGGCGAAAGAGGATAGCGAATCTTGAGTATCAAGCTCCCTAAGCACATAAGAACATGTATTGAAGACACAAGTATACATTCGCTAGCCAAACAAGACATTTAATGCCCATTTGCCACGCATATATGCATGCTGTCAATTTTGTGTTCATCCTGACCTTCTTGTTTTCAAACCGCAATAACTTTTTACTGGAACGTCGGAATCACAAGCCGTAAACTCCGTTAGAAACTAGACATCCAAGGTTTTCCACACATATGAAATTCGAGAACTAGTTCTTAGTAAATCATGACCAGTGATTCAGTAAAGTTGCTGCATAGTAGTTTAGGCTGCTGAAAAAGTGTCTTCTGACCTGCCTGGACTCAAATTGCCACAACTCTCTCCTGAAACGTTAGAATCTTGAGCCGTAAATTTTGTTTGAAAGTAGACATCCAGGGATTTTCGTGCATATGAAGCTTGCATTCTAACTCTTCCTGGATCTTTTCATTTTATTCCGTGAATTTGGAACACAGAAGCTGCCACTGAAATTTGCTGAATTACTCTTACTTCAAATCTTCTGTATTATGTTGGCATAATGGCTGTAACTATGAAACACATATATTGTTTCTTACATCTAAGACCTCAGAAATAGGTCTCTAATAATATATGATAGAATTCAAACCTCTGTCAAGTAAGAACATTGTCTTGCATTTCAGCAAAACACAGAATCTCTTTTTGTATTTTCTATTTTTCAATGTAAGAATTGAAACAAAATAAAATGGCTAGAAGCAAGGTGAATAAGGAAACTCAACATGATTAGTTAATGTTCGTATAACCACGGGGGTGGCCACCAATGCTTCACTCCAAGCCTTAACGTCTTGATATTTCCAGCATGAGATTCTCTTCTGCGAGAAACTCCAAGTATTGAACAAAGATGTTTGGTGTCATCAACGTGAAAACCCTAAAGTGACTGCTCATAAGGTCTGCTGCATAGCCCCCCATACATCTTTATTGTTTGACAAAGCATGATCATCAATTGCACCTTCGCGGATGACATGAAATAGAGATCAGCTTTGTCACCGACTACCATGTCATAGTGTATAGTATAAACTTATGCAGCCACATATTGGTCTTTATTAAAAACTACTTGCTGGTTCATATTCTCAACACCATGAGACCCCAAGTAGCTGATCTTATGTGTGCAAGACTCGCTGATGTTAGAGCCAAGAATCAACTTGTAGTCATCGACGTATTGGTCGTAGATTGGCTCCGTAAAATAACAATCACCACATATTGGTGACTTAACTTCTGCCTCAGACTGCTATTAACATCATTAAGGACCATTTGTTCGGCTTGACATGTGTCCATATATACAGTATCATGCACGAACTGAATGACTTCGCCCCTGGAGCAGCTTTGTTGGTTGTCGACTTCATTGCTGTGCTCATCATGAGATTCACCACAAATTGGCAAATCAATTTTTTCTGACACGACCAGAGAAAAGATTTCACCACTAGATTGATCAAAAACCGATTCAACCTCTTTGGCGAGAATATCTTCATTAGCTTTAGGTTTTACTTCTTAAGATTGTAAAACCTCTTGGTTAGTATTACAAACATCATGGTTTACTTCATCTTGCAGCTTTGTTGTCTTCTCATTGGCTGCTTTAATTTCTTGGTTAGGCTGATTTACGGAAGCATTTATCCGATCCGCGGTTGCATTGATTTTCTCAACTTGCTCAATGATAGCCCTCAATTTTTGCTTCAACTCGTCGTCCATGATCAACTCACTACAGCCAATTGACTGGTAATCATCCGAAACGCGAAATTGTTTCTTCTACAATCCTGACACGTAATATCCCACCGGGCGTGCCAAATGTTAGGGGTGAAAATGTATTTTCTCGAACAACCAAGCTTGAGGGCGTGCCAGTACCTATGGGTCAGGTACAACCTTGAAATTGATGTACGTTCGCCTTTTGACTTTTCTTCAAACAATTGTTGTACAGGCGTTGGTCAGGCTTGCATTTAGGTTCTTCTTAGACCTAGCTGAAGCCAACTAGGATCTTCCTCCTCTCCTTGCGAAGCGGACGTATCTTACTCAGACCGGAGTGGTTGAGCAGAGCTATAAACCAGGATTGTAAGTTGTTCACCAAAGAGTTCCTTGACAAACCGAGGATATTTGCTAAGGTTATTCACCCTAACAATGATTTTTGCGGGTATTCACCTACGAATAGGGCTTTATGAAGCGGTGATGAACTGTTCGCTCACGGATGAGGCTTTGGTGAGGTAAAAGCGGATAATGCCGACGGGTCAGGCTTTGGTGAGTAGCAGTGTGGAATGCCTACGGATAGGGCTTTGGTGGACAAAAAGACTCAAGGAATCTTTCTGGTAGAGGTGCTCTGGAGAGGCTTGTTTTTACAGTGTGCAAAAGTTGTGTTGAATCGTTGAGATGTCCTTTTTCCGTGCTTCCTGACCCCTTTATATAGTGAACACTAGGGTTTGTTCTTTCTTGCGGATTAAGGCATATCAAATCTTCTCAGATATTCGAAGGATTCCTTAAGCAACCATAAATCCTTACCAATCATGACTTCCAGTCGAAAGGAAACACATTAATAATAACGTAGACCGCAAGAATTGGTCCACTGGGATCGAGAAGTCAACATTCGCCAAGAAATATTATTTTGGGCCAAACACCTGCATCACTGTATTGTCAGTAAAACACATCGTTTGGTTAGTTGGTCTGTGTCAGCTGCTCTGAGTTGTATAAGCCAGTGTTGAGAGGCAATCTGGCTCTCATGTAGTGGTCCTAAATCATATATATTCCCAGTTGTGTAAATTTGTTAGTAGTGAAAAAATATCTGCATTTCCTTTGGTCTCTTACTTTCAATTTTTAACTGTTCATTTGCAAATCTGGAGAGTTAGGACTCTAATCCTAACACTTTCAATCTTGAATTGGGATTCTATGTTATGCTTCAATTGAGGTTTTTCAATTTTTATGCTAAGACAATTTCAAGTAACTAGACTTTTTTCAATTTGAGTTGGGTTTTGTTCGAATCTGGAGATCAATTTTATTTATTTATGTGAAGGTATGAGTGTGATTGTTTTGATTGCGAGTGTTGTCGAAAGGGATGAATTTTTTTTATCAATTTGAGTTGGTTTTGATAGATATTGTAGGTCAAAAGGTTGTTCAATGTTCAGGTTGATATACGTGGTTTGTGTTTTAATTCGGAACTTTGTGCATGTCTGTTGAGGATCAAGGGAGGCTTACTAGATGGGCTGCAGCATCTCTCTCTAATTGTTACCTGTATTTTTTACTTAATTTTAATTTAATCTGTATCAGTTATCTGAACCCTAACAAATCTTGCTTAGTTTTCTGTGCTTGAAATTTCAGTTTCCTATTGGAATAGATTCGGATCGTCATACAAGCACTTGAGGTTCCCTACGTCCTAGAACACATCAGGGAACTGAAAGAAGGATTTGAAAGGTAATACAGAATGAATGATGCGAATGTATTGAAACTTACTTAGTTCACACTTAATGATTTTTTTGGCTTCGAACGCACCTAATTTGAAGCCCACCTCATTTTTAAATCTTAGACCAGTCACTGCTTGAGATGCTATTAGTATCTAGGATTTTGCTTTGTTTATATGATTGTATTAAAACAAAGTCACAAAAGAATTGGAGCTTTGAAAAGAGAGTGCACACCACCTGTACGATAAAATGCTCAACTCAACATATGACTATTGCTCTTTCGAATGCCGAGTGTTTTCACGTTGTTTTTTATATTGTTGATGACAGCTCGAGTAGTTCGTTTGCAAAAGCATTTTATTTCTGTAACATTGGTCGGTGACATTGGAGATTGATGGGAGATGAAGGATTGCATCATCAGATGCAATGGGTGTCATGTGACACAGAGTGGGAGATTGATGCATGTAATGATGACCAAGATACACCATGTCGGTAAAGTCTACCACTTAAAGGCGAAGCGCCAAATGGCTGAGGTTGCCTAGTTTAGGCAACGTTATGAGAAGGCGACACCTACTCAGAGTCAGGAACCGTGATTAGTATTAGGACTCATTGGTAGGTTTATCAACTCTATATTTCTAATATCATGTACCAACTAATATATGATTGGTATAAAAAATTCATCATTTATACCAACTAATAACGTTGGTATACATTCTACAAACTTATTTATGGCTCCAAAATTTAAAAGTCAAATCTAAATAAGTAACAACAAATAACAACACAAATTCATAGTTTTATACAACTTCAACCAAATTACCAAATAAAAAGTCACAAACTGAATATCAAAGTCCAAATCGCTAAACTTCCAAAGTACTAACAAGTAATAAATTCTCAAAACGATTGAAAAATCTACGGTAGGAATTTATTTTTCAGTAAATCTACGGTTAAAAATTTAAAGATATATATATATATATATATATATATATTAAATAATTTAATATAGTATAAGTTGTTAGGTACAGCATACCATGGTATAGGGAAAACATGTACCACCTACCAACCAATAATTTGAAGTTGATACAGTATATTGTACCGTGTATCATGTACCAATTTGATGGTATACCAACGTATTTGGTACGGTTGATATATGAATTGGTTGGAATTGAATTGTGTATCATTGATAGCCTAATTAGTACCTTGGTCTGGATTTTTCAATTTCAAAAGCTTGTGTTTCACAGTCATTTGTTATGTTTAATTTGATCAGGGGGTTCCAGTGTGATCTCATCTTTCCTGTTAATAACTATCAACATTTTTGTACCAAGTGAGACTGATGTGGTTCTGGAGCTAGAGTTGTTGCCACTCAAATGGTTTTGTTCTGTTTCCACATGATTTGCAATAACCTTATGTGTGTGTTTTATGGAGGTTTGACTTGATATGCTTTTGAAACGTCTATTGTAGATTCTAAGACTACTATTGTTCATGTTTTAAGACTTGTATCAATGAGTTGGTTTCCCTGTTATGAGGATTCATGAAACCAGGCCAAAGGTTGGTGTTCTGAATGACAATGACTAGATTGAACATTTGGTCCAAGTGGTACTGTCTTTGAATTAGGGTGCTTCTATTTGAACCCATTAAATGTCTAAATACAACCAGCCCTAAAAATTTTAACATTTTCTTCCCATTTTGCCCTTTAAACAAAAAGAAACATGAGTAAGAAAATAAATCCAACAACACCGATTGAACTTATGATTTCTGAAACCCATACGGTGATTACAATCCAAATTAGATCCACATAATCAATATCATCTCTTTCTTGTAGTATCTATTTTCTCTAATTTTATCAAGGTCTTAAAACTTGAGACTTTTAGCGAAATTTTGTTGAAAGTTTCGGTTTTTTGGACCTTCGTAATATCTTTCACATTCCAAGCATTTCTCGTCCGAAATTTTCCGATATATTCCGAAATTTCCTGATATTTTCCGATAGTTTCCGAAAATTTCCAATTTTATTTTTCTTTTTCTGCCTAAAATTTTCTAATCCTCAAGTTAAAATTTCAAACAAATACTTTAATTCATACCCTTACTTTGATTCCTTATTTTTTACCCAAAAGTTTATAATCCACCATATACTCTTACGATAAAAATCTGGCAATTAATGCATTATCCAATATATTTCATGTCTTATGGGGTGCCATCAAATGATAACTCGTGGTCACAGTCGGAAGCACAATCTTCTAATAATTATGGTTATGGCCAAGGTCAAACGATGCCTAATGCCTACTACAACTTCCAGTATGAAAACTCATGGTCAGTCCCCTTTGACCAGTATAGTTGGCATATAAGTCAATACATGCAAAACTACAAAGATGAGATATCATTTAATGATTATTCTTTACATTACACTAAATGTTCCACACAGAGAGATGATGAATATAGCAAAAATTTTATACCTCATAGATCTTCTACGTGGTTTTAAAGTACTCATTTAACGGTTAAACACTTACTTTTTCATTTTAAATTACTACAACTCCCTATAGATCAATATTTATTCAAGATTTTCTTTTCAAATATAGTACATAATATGATAAACAAACATCTCTTAAAATTTCATTTAAAATTTTAGTGTTTTTCTTCAAATTTCCATTAATTTTCTCAATTTTTTACTGCTATTGATATTTCCTCAAAATTTTCATCGAAATATCCGTTTTTCATATGGTCGATATTTCCGTAATCATCGAAATTTAATACCTTGGATTCTATCATGGGTTGAGAAACAAAAGAAGAGAGATCGAGAAGAATTCTGCGAATTTTTCTTTTATACTTGCTCATTCTATGGATTTTCTTGTGTTGAAATTGTAGTAAACTACAATTTAATTATCAACCAAATTTCAATTTACAAATACACCATTTAAATAATATCTTACACTTTTAAGAACACAAAATAACAAATTAGGACAAGTTGATGTTCACATGCCATTTGTCACTATATTTTACTAAATTACTTTTAATGACATTTTAGGACAAGTTAATGTCCACATGCTACTGCCAAGTATGAAGGTGCTACTGCCTTCTGTTGAGTATAAAAGTTTTACTGCTGGTATGAATGTGCTACTGCATACTACTGAGTATGAATGTGTTATTGCCTACTGTTGAGTATGAAAATTCCACTGTCTACTGCCGAGTATGAAAGTGCTACTGCCTACTGCCAAGTATGAAGGTGTTACTGTCAGTATGAATGTGCTACTGCGTACTATCGAGTATGAAGGTGCTACTACCTACTTCCGATAATTTATTGCTACTGTACATACATGAAGGTGTTACTGTCTTCGTTTTAAATTTTACTACTACTACTACTACTACTATTACCAAATGTAAATATACAGTAGCAATATTTTTACACATCCAAAACATGATTTTTCTGTATAGAAATAGCCAAACTTGATTTGCAGCAGTAGAAACACATAGCACCACTCAGTAGCAGCACACAACGCCGGGACGTAGTAGCAGCACCCAGCAATGATAGCACCACGATGCAGTACAAGCATGCACCACCACCGTGTAGTAGCAACACGTTGGAAGACGATGCAATAGCACATAGAGGAACGACATAGTAGACAACGCATTAACAACACACAACACGACGACATAGTAACAACACGTTGTATGCAGCACAACGACACAGTAGCAGCAATAGAAGAATATGATCCATGACTAAAGAACTGAACTGAATTATTGGATAATCAATTCAGAAAAGCTAGATCCAGAAAATAGAAGACTATGATCCATGAAAGAGTAGGCCTGGTCATGATTAAAGGAGGGGTGGAATGATGACGGAGGCGGGATATTTGAGTTGCATGGAGGCGTCAGTGGTGATGGGAGAGGTGGTGAATTCATCAAAGAGAGAGAGGAGAAAGATTTTTGTGGTAATATTTATAGTTCTTTTGTATAGTTTGGGTATTTTAGTCAATTAATATTAAAAGTCTAGTCGGGTCTGATAGTATAGATTATGGGCCTCAGACTAGTGTCCTAACCTGTATAAGAATTATCGAAAGAGAGTTTTTTGTGTTTTTAAAATTTTGGTCGGTTACTGTATGTAATTTACCCAAATTGAAGAGCGGTTGTTGTAAGTTATGATGATGTCATATATGTGAATCAAATGAACAAGACGTGGAATTGCAATTTAAATGATTCATTCCCAGTAAACTAATGAATTGATCGAAATCATCGAATAGTCCACAACGTACCCATCAATTAAAGCAAGTATTAAAATGAAAATGATTAATTAAACGAGAGATAATTTGTGAGGGCATGAGTAGTGAGTAGTGAGTAGTGACTGCCAACCAATGACGTCTATAGGCGAGAGAAGTTCTAGTTGTTCTTTTTATGCCCGTTTTTGAAACAAGGGTAAAATTGGAAATATGAGATAAATTGTTAGTTGCGGGGTCTAGTTAGAACTTTGTTAGATACATTCTCTTAAATTAATAGGCGTTAGAACACGTACACTAACAAAAATCATTTCTTGATTCCACTGAGAATTCGATTAAACCCAAATGAACCAATTTGGATTAACTATTAAGAAGCTCTCCAGCTACTCCGAGAGATGCTTTCAAGTAGCGGGGGGTCTCCTTTGCATGCCTTTGAAAAATGATATCTTTACGTATACAAGGTGTGCCTCTATCAGTAAGATTTATCGAGATTATCTGATTTTGGTATTGGTATTCTTTTTAGAGATGGTTTATCTTCCATCAGTGAACTTCTGTATCACTAGTGTTCTTAAACTTGCACGTTCAAGTCTTCATTTAAACAAAACCCTAAAAATAAAAAAGTACCGCTGCTTGTGAAATTGATATCAATTTTGCAGCCTTCAAATTAACCTGTTGATCAATTTGTATGCATATACAAATGCAGCCTTCAAATTAACCTGTTGATCAATTTGTATGCATATACAAATGCAGCCTTCAAAGCCCGTCTGGTAACTCACTCACCGCTCAATCCCTCATCTTTCTTCCTCTTTATGCAAGATTCTTAAACCCTTTTACCCTACTTGAAAGACCCATTTCTTATAATCCTTTGCATTATGCTTGAGAAAATTTGGGTTTATTGGATAGACCAAAAATTGAAGATTGTTACCGTTTCAGTTGGTTGATTGTTTGTGTAAAGCAACTAGTATCTGGCTTAATTGATGTAGTAGTACAAAATAAGCTTGATTTCGATGTTTTTGGTCCAAAGCTTTTATCTTTTGTCATTGTTTTATAGGGACTGGTAAGTATCATTTGTAGTGCTTTGTCTTATAAATGTTAACTTCACTCCCTGCTCAGTCTTCAAAATCATTTTATTCTTGAGAATCCAGTTCAACCTAGCTATGCTCAACGTGCAATCCAGAAACATCTTCTGGAGGCTATAACTGATTGAATATTTTGTGTCATTTTCCCTGCCGTAAACTCATTTTGCATGCAAGCTTGTGTACAAAAGTATAATCTCATATTTGCTGCCGTTGGCCGCTATCTACACATGAAATTCAAAACCCTAAATTCTAATTTCTCTTAGTTCTGTTAGAATATCAAATTCAAAATTTGAGATTTATTGGTATTCAACAGTATAATAAAAGAAAAAAAATCGTTATGAATTCGAATTTGGCTTGTTCCTTCCATCTAGGCTGAGATTATAATTAGAACCTTAACTGCACCACCATGTCAAATGTCAAGCTTTCAATTGTACTTTCACTACTGTGACTTCAACCATAGATGTTCCATATGAATGTCTGTACATATCAGGATTATTAGCTAGTCCTCCTATTCTTTACAGAAGCAGGATGTGCACTGCCACATCAAGGGACCTACATTTCAAGGTCCTCCCTCGGGTAGTCCAAATTTTACTGAATGAGAGCACAGGTTAAAAGGAATTATTCTTTCCAGGATACTTGAAAGGCTTCTGAACCAAAGGGGACATACTTCCTATGTAAACATTACTGATTTTATTGAGACCCCTCATTATCGACAACATAAACATGAACTTCAGAGTAAGTGACATCAAGAACAAGTCAAGATATCTAATTCTGCAAGTGCTGATCCATGCAGCTACCCTCTTATGCGTATATTATTGATCCAGATCTACATTTGTAATCAATCTCTCATTCGATTTTCTTCATATGCGTTTTCCTGGAGCATATAGGTATATTGACCATGTATCAATTTACTTTTCATCCGACATTAAGTATCGTATTTTTGGACAGGGGTGAGTTGCATCTAAGGTTCTGCAAATATTACAGAGCAGATGGTCTCAGCTGTAAGTTAGATAGCTGATACTGCATAATGCAGTACAGTCTATGCTCAATAAACCTTATAAAACAAGCTGCTATAGATTTTATCACTGGATTGTATTTTCAGGCTTCTTAATGCTTAGATTTTGCCTTTGTCTCTACTGCAGCCTGGAAAGTTGGTTCATTAAAGTCCAGACCTAACTAGCATTCTCAAGTCACAATCTTGGGCATCTAGTCCTTTAAATAGGGCCAAACATCTTCACCATACCTCTGCAAACTGCAATGGAGATCTCAATTGCATGAGCTAGCTAGGTGGGAGGGTCTGATTTTAAAGACTGCAACTGCTAGAAAGAGACTAGAGTGCCCAGAATCCCAAATGCACGGTGTCTCTACCTTACTAAAGGGGACCATGCACCATTTTCTTTTGATTGATACCCAATTATTTTTCTATATCATTTTGCTAATTGCTTCAAGGTTTACATAATATGCAGTTAATTTGATTAATGATGAAAAAAAGTTGACTTTTGTTCTTGCTAGGAGGTTTTGTGAACTTCAAGAATGGTTTGGTACGACTCATATCATCATAAATTTCAATTTTCATAAAGAAAAGTTTGGGGCTAAGGACCACATAAGGATCAAATTTTAGGTAACAAAGTATCAAATTACAATATATATGTATTCAACACCAACCCACACTACCTTTTAGCCTATTAAATTAGATCACATTATCTTTAGCTTTGCATCTTAATCAATGCCTCTGCACTTTAAACAGCAAGTAGTCAAAAACAAAAAGGCTTGATATCTTTGGACCCCAAGGTCTAGATTCTTTGTTATTTACTTTTACATCTCTTTTGAATAGGTTGAATGTATTAGTATTGTTAGCTTAGTTAGTATTCAACTTCAAGCAGATACTTGGACAAACCTCAATTTTTTCAGAGCCATAGAAAACCATGCCTGCTTAGTGATCATATAACCAGATATGCTCAATAGCTTGCAGGGGAGAGTGAGAAAGAAGAGTGGAAGCCTAAACTTGGAAGTAAGTTTTCTTCTTAGATCCATTTTCTATGCCTCCACATGTATGCTTGATAAACTTGAAACATTCTTAACCTCTCTTATCTTTACATTGAAGCAAATACCAGAAGAAGCCTTGTTATACTATGAGCAGAGCAGTAATGGTCCTAAAAGAAACCATGCACAAAAGCAAGGAGTTCTATGAGAAAACTATTCAAAACCTCAAAAGCTTCATCTGTGGAGGATACAAGAAACTACCGAAATCCCTTTCATTGAATCCTTGCATTTGTGGGAGTGACCTGAAATATCACCCAACAAATGAGTTCTACACTGACTATTATGATGAGTGGGAGTCTACTATAGATAAGATGAAGAAGAGAGATAGTACATCAAAAGAAACAATCAAGGATGAGGATCCGTGTACTGAAAGCTTCATCATGTTCCCAAAGCAAAGTCCTAAGAAGAACAAACAAGAAGGGGGATTGTTAAGAGACAAGAAGCCTAGTGGAAGGTCGACTCGTGATCTTGGAAAGGGAAAAGATCAGTCATCATTCCAAAGCATGCATGGTAATAGAGGGATCAATGTTTTGGCAAAAAAGATGGAGTTTGAAATGGTGGATACAGGTGATGTGGAGCAGGTATTGGATGTTGAAGAGGCACTTCACTACTACTCTCGCCTCAAAAGTCCGGTGTACCTTGAGATTGTTGACAAGTTTTTCTTGGATATGTACTCAGATTTCTCAGTCCCACCAGCACCATCGATCAGCAACAACAATTCAAAGCACAGACTTAGCTCCCGGAGATTTGGCTCCCAGAGACATGGAGCCCGGAGACTTGGCTCCCAGAGACTTGGCTCCATTAGGTTGTAGTATCTATGCTAGTGAGTTTTTACTTGTGCATATGGATCTGTTGATCTTTGTATTGGTTTCTATTCCACTTGTGTGTTTGTTACTGCCTGGTTTGGTTTTGATTTTCAGGCTTGCAATATTTTCTTCTTTTTCAACAAAAGAAATTCTTTCTTGTCACACTACATATCAGACAATGAAGTATTATTACCTTTTATGATGAATACACTTCGAAGCAATCACAACATAGATTTGCCATAATAATTAGAATTAATTATAAAAATCCACCTTAATTATGATGTCATTTTTATTTACACACCTAACTATTAAAAACTTGCATTTTCATACCTTAAGTTTCATTTCATTAGCATTTTGATACCCTGACCACTAACACGGTTAAAAGTTGATAACACTAGAGGGCATTTATGTCAATTCATGATATCTTTGTAATTGTATTAAAAAAATAATACATTAAAATTGTGATTAAATATTTTTTTCACCGCTATTATTCAAACTCGAGAATACCATTTCTTCACCCAAATCAGTGAATTATTGTAAATTTTGTGATTGGTTATTCTTATTACCTTGTAATTTATCTAATTGTAATGAATTTAGTTGTAGTATTATTTTATTTTATTTTTCTAAACATGTAACTCCAAAAATCTATATACATACATAAGTTCTGCCATCTTTTATCACTTATTGTTGTAAAAACAAATATTTAATTTTGTAATTTTTTTTGAATTTTTTTTGCTAAAAGTAAATTGTTCTATTTGTATTTGATAATCTTAAAAATAAATTATTTTGTTAAATTAAATGTAAAAAATAATAAATTTATTGAGATGACGAAACTGCCCTCAAAATTTAACGGTGTTAGTGGTCAGATTATCAAATTGCTAACGGAATGAAACTTAGAGTATGAAAATGCAAGTTTTTAATAGTTAGGTATGTAAATGAAAATAACATCATAGTTAATGTGGTGTTTTATAAATTTGATTCAAACTGAGGTTTATATGGTGGATAAACCCTTTCAACAAGTTATTATTTGCAATCCCTCTGCATCATTTACTGCATGTTCATCCATACAACACATAATTTCCCTATATCGCCAACAAGTTGTTAGCTACTGATGATGGCTATTCTTGTGCTGCATACTATGGATATTACGGCACTTCATCTTCACCAAAAAGGATTTCATGACACTCAAATGTAACCAAAAAGGATTTCGCAAAGAAAGAAATCAACCACCAGCTTAAGCATCCTGGTTCACCTGCAAATATACATTTTTGTGTCCTACACTGACCTTGTTACCGGAAGTTTATGCCCCAAGGGGAATCTGTTAGTAAACTTCCGTCTTCAAGTCATAGAAAATAATTGCTCAACAGAGAGAAAAAGGTTACAGCTTCCTCTTCAGACTAAACTCTAAACACAGAAATCAGAAATGCAAGAAAAGACAATGACTCTTATGTGCCTCATTTCCGACCTCATATTGCTTCTAAACGAAACAGCTAATGCTAAATTCAAGCATGTTCCTCGTCCAGTTATTAAGGCCGCCCACACCTCTTCAGCTTGTAATCATATCATTACTGATGTTCTTCCAATTAAGAAACTGTGGCATTTGTAATCCTCTAAGGGATACAAAACAGTAACAAATCGGTTTACCAGGGCGGAACTAGGATTTGAAATTGAAGGGTCTAAACATTATGTTAAAATTTAGTAAAGAGTTAACTTACACGACATTTAATTTGATTAGGGGTGGTAAATGGACCGAGTCAAGCTGAATACTAAGATGTTCAAGTTCGACTCATTTACTTATTATCGAGTTTGAACCGAACTAAAACTTGAATTTTTCTTTCCATGCATATTCAAGCTAGGCTCGACTTGACTCATTTTATTAGACGAGCTCGAGCTTAAATTGAGCCAGTTTGGTTCATTTAGCTTTAAAAAATATTCTAAAAGTCGGGGCCATAATCGGTAAGGCTTGATGGCAAGCTCAAAATTGACGGCCTAGGCTGCCAAGACGACAATTAATCGGCTTAGGCGCCACCCAGTGGTCGGCGAGGCCACGGAGGAACACGAAAACAAGGAAGTCTGACAAAGAGAAGATGGATCTAGAGGATGTGGAGGTGGAGTAGATCAAGGTTCTCAGGGCTGCGAGTCCTAGAAAGAGGACTGTAAATGTCGTTGATGAATAGTTAGACTAATAGAAAAAGATAAAAAGATAGAAGACAAGGAGGCTATAGAGATGAATATAGAGGTTGTGGAAGATTAGAAAGATAAATTATATTTTTAGTAAATCATAATTTAGTTATTAACTAAATTTCAGTTTACAAATACACTATTTAGATAATATTTTATACTTTTAAGGACACAAATTAACAAATAAGGACAAGTTAATATCTATATGTCATGTGTCACTATATATTTTACTAAATTACCCTTAATGACATTTTCAGACAAGTTGATGTCCATATGTCATGTGTCATTATATATTTTACTAAATTACCTTTAATGACATTTTGATATTTTTTACTGCTACTGTCGAGTATGAAGGTACTACTGCCGGTATGAATGTGTTACTGTCTACTACTGAGTATGAAGGTGCTACTGCCTACTACCAATTATGAAGGTGGACCACTCTTTCTTCAACTATCGTTATGGTCCTCATGTTCTGTTTCTCTTGCTATATGTGGATGACATCATTTCACTAGAAGTACTTCTGCCCTTGTTGAGCATTTTATTCTGACTCTTGCTCGTGGTTTTGACATTACAGATATGGGTTCTCTGCATTACTTTCTTGGTCTCCAGGTTATAATTTGATGCTGAATTGAGCAACTAACGCGTAATTAATATTAGCACGATCATTAAAGAAGAAGCAAGTATTTATGTCCTAAATATCGAACCACGGGGATTGAAAAGCTAACTTCAATCCTCGGTTTTGGACAACTAAGCACAAGCACAAATTTTCTTAGCAATGAGTGGTTGAGATTTGTGATTTCTAATTACGAACCTAAATGCATAATAAAGAGCTGGAAATAAGTGCGACACAAATAAAAATAAAAATACTATAGTAATAATGGAAAGCTCAAGACAAGAGAGCGTTAGGTGCTAGAGACAGTCCTTCACCCAAATCTTATGTGCCAAAAACTATTCTAATTTAGATGTAAAAGTATGATTGGAGATTTGGTGGTAGTCATATCGTAAGGGGTTTAAGGCTCAAGGATCAAATATTCTAAATAACGGTATTCGTGTGCCTTTTTAAGGGTCACACAAATCTCAATTAGAGAGAGTTAGAGGTGGTACAAGGGTCACTAACTCACTTTAATTGGCGTAAGCTCAACAGTTAGACTACCAAGCAATCTAGCTGTGCAATCACGCAACGGTGAATCGCCATGCTTGTAACCCTCTAGCTTAGGAACTAGAGGGAGTCAATCCTCTAATTCCATCCTAGACATGTCAAAACACTCACAGTTGACTAAGCTCATAGCATGCATTTCAACCCAACCAAAATAAAAACAATCATCCAGCATATGAAAATTGCATCAAACATTAAAAACAAACATCCATTACATAGAATTTGGACTAGGGACTCAACTCTAGCCTCTAACAAAACAACTACTAACTACCTATCACTATATACATCATCAATTTCATAAATTGCATAATCAAAAAAAGAAAAGAGTAAAAGAAGTGGGAATACACAAGAACAAGTCACAATTGTTATAAAGTAAAAATGACTAGCCTTGAATTATAAATCTTTAATTTTACCTAATATGAAACCAGTGATGTTTGAGTGACCTCTTCTTCAATATTTTTTAATTTGATGAATTTGATGAGTAGTGATGAGAGTAGAAGATAAATTGAGAGTTGTGACGGGTGCGCTCCGTGGTGATGGTGAGTTGAATGAGATAGAGGGAATTGGATGATTATGGTGAGGTGATGGTTCGGTGGTGATGAGTGTGAGATGATAGAAAATGGGGTAAAATGGGGTAAGGTCGAGCTGAGAAGACTTGATAGATGATGAGGTGCGAGCAATGTCTGTCGGTATCCCTCTCTCTTTTCTCCCCTCTGTGAGATGTGTGTATATATATGGAGCTAGCTAGGTCTGCTCGGTGTGTGGCTGTGGGAATTTAGGAGTGAACTACCATGTGACGTCGTCTAACTGGCCGAGAAGAGAAGGAAATGGTGCTCATCTGATCACGTGAAGGATGATGTGATGATGCTCTTATTGACTAATCAACCAAGCTTTGTTTAATTAAGTCATATTACTTAATTAATCACCAATGATTGATTAGATTTGTACTCTCATCACTGATGGTCTGAGTCCTATTTTGTCTTCTCAAAAACTCAAATTTGCTCTAATGTTGCACCGTTTCTGCCGAAATCCACATTTCCGTTTTATTTCCTACAAATAAACAAAATTGTATTAATTATATAGTAATTGATAAAAGAATCAGCTAAATTCTAATGATTAAGGTAGTAGTTACATGTACAAAAATACACGTAATCAGATTACCTCTTCCTCAGCTGGTCTCCATATTGATCAGTTAAAGTATGCTCATGACATCCTTCAAAAACATGGTTTACTACTACTCCAACCTGTCTGCACGTCGCTTGCAGCCAAGCCAATTCTCAGTGCCACTGATGGTGACCTCCTTTACATTTCCATTGTGTTTTGCAAACTCATTGGCTCACTTCAGTACCTCAGCATAACCCGTCTCGATATCACTTATAAAGTTAACACTGTAGCGCAATTCATGAGTCAACCTCGAACCCCACATCTAGTCACTGTGAAGCGCATTCTTCGCTATGTGAAAGGCACTCTTGACCACGGTCTACTTTTTCGGAATAGCCAACAACCTGTTCTCTCCACCTACTCCGCTGTTAATCGGGCAGGCTTCCCTGACTCACGTCGATCCATATCTCGGTATATGGTTTATCTTGGTTCTAATCTCATATCCTGGTGCTCAAAGAAACAACCCACAGTGGCTTGTTCTAGTGCGGAGGCCAAATATCGATCCCTAGCTCATGCTACAACAGAAACTACCTGGTTAGGTTTTTTACTATATGAACTTGGTATTCAAATCCATTTGCTTGTTTTACTGCATTGTGACAACCTCAGTGCCACCTACCTCGCCTCCAACTCCGTCTTTCATGCTCGAGCCAAACACATTGATCTAGACTACCATTTTGTTCGTGAAAAAGTTGTTTTAGGTAGTCACCGAGTATGATACATTCCTTCGGTGGACCAACCAGCTGATATTCTTACTAAACCTTTTCAAAAAACCCGTCATGTTGTCTTATGTCTCAAACTTGTCCATCCAAGATTGTCCAGTTTGCGGGGGGGGTTGTTAGACAGATTTCACAGCAACAATCAAGTGAGTAAATCCCTCTCACATTTACACCAGAAATTCAAATCTTGTATAGTTTTGGATAGTTTTGATTCCTTGTATCAATAGGTTTTATTAGCTTAAATTCATTTCTGTAAATTGTCAACCAAACACTAGTATATAGTCTGTACAATGTAATCAGTTTTGAATCAATGAAATCATCATTCTATAGATTTGTAGCCCACAAATTCATCAATAAAATTTTATTATTTTTTACACGTGTTGTTTTGTCATTTACACAGATAATTTCGTGTTTACAATGATCCTCTAAAAAAGGGGTTGCCTTAATTGTGTGGGACAAGGTGTGTCTTCCCAAAGCAAATGGAGGGTTAAACTTAAAATATTTTTCTTTTAAACCAAGCTTTGCTAGTCAAGAGGGGTTGGGAGGTAGTCTGCAACTGCTATCCCTCTGTTATTTATCTTCATGATTATTTTCTCAATACGGGTCTATAGCAATGAACTTATTATAAAAAATCCTATGTATGGCCTGGTTTAAAAAAAGTTTGAAATGTGTTACTTTTGAAGCTTTAGTGGGTAATTGGTGATGGAAATAGGATCAGGCTTTGAAAAGACAATTAGATGGGTGAAATTTTAGCGTAAGCTTTTAATATTGTCCCACCGGATTTGGAGAACCTTGACCAAAATATTAGTGACTTTATTGTTGAGGGTAGGTGAGAGTTGCCTAAGATGTTTACACAAGCTTTTTCATGTATTGTTGAATATCTCCTAACACAAACATTGCCTTTGGAACCAGTTAATGATCATGTTATTTGGAATGACTCTCCATCAGGTGATATTACTACAAAAAGTGCTTATACCTTTCTCTACTGCAACTTCATTGTCTAGTGGAATGGGGAAGGGTCATATGGCATCCTGCCACCCCGTAAGAGCCTATGTTGTTGAAAGATTCTACACCAGCGGTTATCATATTCTAAGTGCCTTGTTTGTGGGTGGTAAGAGAAACATGGCTTCATCTTTTTTAGGACTAACTGTTGTTTCTAACATTTGGCATTAGTGCTTAGTTATGTTCAAAGTGTCGCCAAGCCAACAAGTATCTCTACATTTCTTCTATAGCTATTTTCTGTTCAGTTTTAACCCTTCCTTAAGGCTTCTTTAGAGAATTGTAGATTGTAATCTTCTATGGTGTTTATGGTCTAAAAGGAACCTAAGGGTACATGAGGGAGGTAATTTCATGCTGGCAAACTTCAAGACTTTCTTTTTTGTAATTTTAAGGGATATGCTGTATTGGCGTTTTCCTCAGCCATCGGTCCTTCTTCTACTCCAATTTTTGATTTCCTAAGGTGTCACAGCTTAGACCATCTGCACCAAAATTTTGTCTCGTGCATTGGATTCCGCCTCCTCATTCATGGTAGAAAATTAATATCTATGGTTACTTTAGAGATACTGACAATTAATGCAGGGTTTGGAGGTATTGTGCGTAATGTTAAAGGTAAGTTTATTTATGCCTTTATTTCTAGAGTGCGAGTTTTTTCTGCACTTGATGTTGAAGTTTTAGCATTCGCTGAGGCTATCCATCTTGCTATGTTGAGAAGATGGCATAATATTTAGATTGAATATGACTCTGCATTGGTGATACGTTATTATCATAATCCAAAACTTGTTCCTTTGAGCTTGCACACTAAGAGGTCTAACGGAACAGTTGTCACGCTCCGGTCCGAGTTTACCTGGGATATGACGTGCAGGACCAATCCCAAGAGAAATTCACTCGTAATCCCCTTTGGGAAGGGATAACCTTTCTTCCCAACCATTTTCAACAGTCTAAACGATACTGGAATAGACCACACAACTGGAGGTTATCCCGATTTTCGTATTTGGATTTCAAACTAATTACTTTAGATGACCTAGGGTCTAAATATAATTTGCGACTGCACCCGAATCCCGGTCAGGCTGCCTACGTACTATGTACTCAGGGATCAAGTCACACGTAGCTCTTATTTTAATTAACGTCCTAACCGGGCGAAACCCGCTTTTCTAATTATCAGTCGATCTAATGATATGGATAGCAAACGCCTAATACATATCCGGAGTTTAACCTTTCCACTGAGGTATACACAGACCAACTAACTTTCGGGATTATTCCGAACATTCCACCATACATATCTAAAACATCCATACACATAAACAGAAAGTAATGGTAACCACATAATTATACAAATCCACCAAGGATATAATAGTCAATTTATCCCCAATAGCACTCTTGTAAATACCTAGAACTGCCAGAGGCAATATTGTCAATTTAGCCTCAATGGTAGCTTGGTAAATAAGCTAAGCTGTCAGGGGTATTTCTGGAATTTCACCCTCAAGGGCAGCCCTGTAATTATCTAAAACTATTGAGGGCAGTAACGCCTTTTTAACCTTAGTGGCAGTCTTGTAAATATACAAATCTGTCAGGGGCATTTCTGGGATTTCAGCCTCAATGACATCCCTGTAATTATACAAAACCGTCAGGGGTATTTATGGAATTTCATCCTCGGTGGCAGCCTTATAATTAAACAAAACTGCCAGGGGTATTTTCGAGATTTCAGCCCTAGTGGCACCCCTGTAATTACCCAAACTGCCAGGGGTAGTTCTAACATTTCACATCACAGTAAAATGGTAAAAGATAATTCTACTACGTAAAAATAGGGTTTTTACCCCTGAGTTTCCCGGTCAGCTGGTTTGGCCGGAAATCTTAATTTTCTCGGCCAACCAGGCTCCTCAACCTGCAAATCCCTCTTCTACAACATCTAATCAACCCAACAAAGCTAGAAATAGAGAGAGCGGTGGAGATTTTCAAACCTCAAGGGATTTTGCAAGGGTGTTCCTTCGGCGGATCCTCTCTGACGGCGCTCCACAAGCGTTCTCCTTCTCCTTCAAGCCACTGAGCTACTCCTGCAGCCTCCAGGACCTTCCATGCGCTCCTCCAATCCAGATTGACCTCCCCCTCGTCTAAATAGTCCTCCGACGCACTGCTCCTCCTCGGCAGAGCTTCGGATCTAGAGCCTCCGTCGTGATTGAGGGTCTGGGAATGCTGATAGGGGCGAGGCGGCTGGTGATGGCAGTGATGTGAGACGCGCGGCGGTGGTCTCGAGCGGCATGACTCACAGTCGATTGAGGGAGAGAGAGAGTGAGTGAGGAAGAGAGAGAGAGAGAGTGAGCGAGAATCCCCCTTCCAGTCAACCCCCCTTTATATATACATAAAATCCAATAGCCCATATCAAATCTCTAATTGATCTGACGGCCCAGATTGAATAATAGAAAGTTATCGTGAATAGTAAATAGATATTTTACAATTTACTAATTACCGCACAATAACTAAACATTATCTCGAATAACTTCCGCATACAAACTCTGATTAATTCATAAGACATATCCACGAGTTCGTATTAACGTCATCTACAGCTTTCCTGAAGAAAATTTCTCCAAATTCTTGACTTATCGTAAAGTCATCTTTTTACGGTAAAGTAAATAATATTTATTATTTCCGTAAACTAAATAAATCCATAACAAACAACTCGTAGCTCCGAAAAATATTTCGGACATACCGGAGGACTCGTATTAACATAATCTACCCTCTCGGGACATTAATTCTATCTTCCCCTAGAATCGAGAATACCTCTATATTAAACTCAAATATTAGTTCGAAGAGAGCTAAAAGTGTGGTTTCAACCATTTGTAACCTGCCTGGTCCCGGTAAAAGAGTAAATTTTAGGGCAAGGTGTTACAACAGTAATGGCAAGAGGTTCACATGCTCGGGTCTCTCATATCTATAGAGAGGGAAACGTTCCAGTGGTTATTCTTGTCAATTTTGGAGCATCCCATGTTGGTAAACAAATATGGTTCATTCTCCCCCAATTCTTATCCTCAGCACTTGGTCAGGAAATTAGTGTGCAGACAGCTTACAAATTTAGATAGATCCAGTGAGTTTTTTTTTCTACTGTTGTTGGCATCTGCCTAGTCATTTTCTTATGTTAAGTACTAGCAAGAACCCATGCGCGCTACTACAAGGTGATGACAATGCTCGGCCGCGCCTTTGCTGTTGTCTTTTTTTTTCTTGAATTCTAAACATAACAAATAATCCTCGCATGTATTTGGAGGCATCCATAACAAAACCAAACCACTATTAAAACTTTAAACCAAACTCCATCAACAAAATCGAAATCCAAATGTTAAAACATGCCATGACACTACCACTATACATTCGTGAATTAAATGAAACCAGAATTTAAGCTTGTATGATAGAGTAACAGAGTTTAACCATATAATTCACAACCATGTATTTTCAGAACTCTTTTTGATCTTTTAGCCATGCATTTTCATCTTGAAATTACCCATTGTGTTTATCAACTCAATCTTCTAGCCCAATGATCACAGGTGCAAAACCAAACAAAACTAATATTCAAAGGAAAAACAAAACAAACCAACATTCATAAAAATTACTTTTAAAACTCTTACATTAGAGAAATATTTGACAGATTTAACATATATAACTCATGTTTCTGTCTAATATTATATCATATTCATAACCCCATCACTTATTACATATCAACCTATAATTCGTTAAAATTCTACTTTTTTCATTTCTATGATCCAAATTATAACATATATCAACACAATTACTCAAATACAGGGCAATGTATTTATAGATTGGGTCACTACCAGGATAAGCACTTTAGCCAACGAAAATTTTTCGTCGGCCTGTTCATCAAATTCGTCAGCTAAGATCATAGCCGACGAGTTGTCGTCGGCTATGAAGTCGTCGGTATGGCTTTAGCCGACGAAATAGAAGCCGTCGTCGGCTAAGTGTTACACTATAGCCGACGACATAATTTCCAATAATTCTTCGGCCAAACTCTTACTTTAGCCGACGAAATACATTGTCGTCGGTTTAAATATAAGACTTTGGCCAACGAAATATTAATATTTCGTCGGCCAACTTAAAAAACTTTAGCCGACCAAATGTAGTGTAAATAGTCAGCTAAATATTTTTTAAAAAAAATTAAAAATTAAATGGAGAAAAGCCGACGAAATATAGTACATTTCGTCGGCTTAACTACAACTATAGCCGACGAAATTTATCATATTTCGTCGGCTAAACGTTGAAAAAAAAAATACTATAGCCGACGAATTATGGTAAATTTCGTCGGCTATAGTACTTTTTATACTAAAAAAAACTACAAAATTTCTAAATTACCATCCAAGCAAGCCACAAATTACACAAGCAATTTGATATAACCAACAACAAACACCATCAAAAGTAGCATAAACATTTTGCATTAAATTTTTAATTTATAAATTGTTCGTAAACCTAAAAAACTAAATAAATAATTGTTCATAAACCTAAAAAACTAAATAAAGTCGATATCATCTAAATCTATATCCACGCCAGGAGGAGGTTGGTGGGGAGGTTGCGGTGGTTGAGGTAAGGGAATAGGCGTAGGCATGGGCGTAGGCAGAAGTCCCTGAAGCTGTGCAGCTGAAAAATCTTGCAAGTACTGGAACATCTGCTGTTGTTGTGCCTGCTGGGTGGCATATACTGCTGCATTATACTCCTGTAAAGCGGCAGTATATGCTGTCTGGGCTGCTTGTTGTTCCCGTAACATCTGAACTTCCGCCTCTAGCTGAGTCGTTCTGCTGCTAGTCGAGACTCCTTTTTCTGAAATCCGGGAGTGGTCTTCAGTACCTCCTCGCCCTTCTTTCCTAGACCCCGGCAGTAGAAGTTTTTTGCTCGCGGTAGGAATATTGTACCCATGATCCTCGCCCCAACGCTGAGATCCGAAGTGTCGATCCGGGACATGGCTTCGGACATGTCTTCCTCTTGCGTGTCAGGCCATGTCTCCCCGACTATAGCAGCAATCACCTCGTCACTAGCCTGCCTCACCCTCGCCTAATTTGATAGGAAAAAAATAATTAATTAACATTTTGAAATATATATATATATATATATATATATATAATTTACTAAATTTTAAAACGTAAAACGACTTACAATATCCTCCTGGGAGTCAGGATATGTATTCTCGTATGTATAGACGTACCGGTTGACCTCTGGATATTCCCTGGCCGCCTCCTCCATCAACGATGCCAACGGTCTAGAACCGGCATGATGGTTCCTTGTGTTGCGTTGCCGGTTCTGAGCGTTCGCCCGGGAAACGGCCTACAAAGGAAAAAAATTAGTAAAATATTTTAAAACGTACTAATTATAATTCAATATAATAAATTATTATTTTTAATTACCTGTTTATGTGGGTTGTTGAATTCCGATATCAGAAGCCAACGCCACTCGTATTCCCTGAACTGGAACTCAAGGGGGGTGCCAGAATGTTCGTTCCCATGCGTAGTCCAGTGGGTCCGTAACTCGTTCTTCCACTCCTTGTACCTGTAATACGCCAAAAAAATATAAATATTATTAATTATGCATAATTTTCTTTTGTCATTAACTTTGCAACGTACCTTCCTCCATGCACAACGTCCGCCCAGGTGTTCCTCAGGTGCTGGGGAACGTCAAACCACACCTGCATTAAAACATTTATTAGTTTAGTTTTTCATAAATCTACAATGTAATAAATAATATTAAATGTGAATTTTTTATACTTACCGACATTGCGTTGTGGACCATGTCCTTAACCTCCTGTGGGACCTCGCCCCAGTCTGACCACAACATAGAGACTCTATCCCTAATAAGCGCTCCCACGCGGCCGGAGTACATCCTCGTCTTGTCGCCCTATACTACGTTCCCATCCCCGTCAGTATCAATGACGATCCTTCCCGAGGTACTCACTTTCTTCTCGAGAGCCTTCCCTGTGACGGGACCTCTCTTCTTCCTTGTCGGCTTGGCTCTGACGGTGTCTATCATATATTGATTATTAATAAATTATTTTTATTATAACATAACAAATTATTTATATATCATTACCTGAGGGTGTTGGGGCGGATGCGACGGATTCCGACTCTGTCGTGGATGATGATACCCTCGCATAAATTAAATCCGTACCAAACGGCACGAACATGTACGCTGCTGATGGGGTCACCTGCGGGGGTAGTGGATAAATCGGCGCCCCTGAGTCATCGGCTGCAGGTAATGCCGGTATCAACTGCGGAAGGTAGAGAAGAGGCGACGACATCTGTACCCCAGAAGACCCACCCTCTGAAACAGTAGGGCCCGGAATCGGTGCCCTGTGTATCTCAGGCATACGTGGTGCAGACACCTTCGCCTGAGTCGGAGGCCACAGCTGCCTCGAGGAGTGAGTGACGCTCGGCTGCCTGGAGGAGAGAGGGGCGTCCTGCTGCCTGGAGGAGCGAGCGGCGTCCGGCTGCCTGAAGAATGTGTGGCCCCCAGCTGTCTCTGGGCTATTGATTTTACTTGAGTATTTTGGTGGCTCCCAGAGAGACGAAAATATCTCCAAACTCTGGACATTGCGAATCTAATCTTTGATTTCCTTGTCTCGGATAATTGAATCTTGTTGCAATGTTTTAGAGAGAGCTTTAGTAGAGGAACAAGACAACAAAACTGTGAGGTTGGAGAGAGGCTCGAGATAGAGTGAAAAACTAAAATTTTGGGGGAAAGATTTAGGGTTAACTGCACCATTCTATAAAAATAATAATTAAAAAAACAAAACAAAAAACTTTATTAGATATTTACCAAAATACTCCTGTATTTTTCAAATTTGAATTGTGACGTAACGGAGTTAACGTGAAAAGAACGAAAATGAGGTGGGGATGAAAAGTTGATGCATCGTTCTGATGTTTCAAAAAGTTGGTGTACCAAAGTTTATAAAGACTAAAAGTTTGTGTACTATTTAGACGAATTTCCCTTTATTCTATGAATGAATTAACAACTACATTCTCTCGTTACATGTTATTATCTCGTTGTTTTAACCCTAAGTTAATAACCAAAAACCCTAATATATTTTCTCTGCTGCCCACCATACCACCAAAGCACAATCTGCCCTCCTCTATCATTCTACCGACGTGCAACAACTACCGGTACAATCTGCCCTCCTCTGATCCACTACATGCAGCGCCATGTGAAGCAATTGTTCTCCTATGACATATCAATTGTTTGACGCCACCATGGAAGAGGAAGAGGATACTAAAATTGCAAAAGCATCAAACCGTTATCTCAGTTTGCTTAACCAAAGGAAGAAAATCCCATACAGCCCCGCTCATGGAATTATATGCTACTGGCATGCAATGAGGCCACGCCTAGTGGAATTAAAGGAAGAGATGGAAAGCAACTAAGCAAGCAAGACTGCTTCAAGAAAAAGTTAAGTTTTAAGATTATGGTTTAGATAATAACATACCTGATTTGTTCATATTAATAATAGCAAAAATCTTGTGTTGTTGGACGAGTGTGTCTAAACTCTCTCTAATTTGTACTCGTTTTTCAATATAATTTATAATTTTAATCATTTAAAAGTTAAATTAACCAATAAAGATCACATTTGTGAAAGATGAATGTAAACAAAAATCATTTGCTCGGTCAAATGCATCAAACTAATAGACAGTTATGGTGAAAGTTAACACTCATAATCAACTGTTCATTCATTTGATAATTTTGATTGAGCAAACGATTCTTGTTTATTCTGATTTTTGGTAGAGTTGATCTTTATTTGTAAATTCAACTTTTAAAATATTAAGATTATGATTTACATTAAAAATATATATATAAATAATAGAGAGTTTGAACCAGAGCCTCCAACCTTGGTTTGACGCAAGTATTTTCTAAGTGGAAAATAGGGAGAAGGACAATAATTGAAGTTTGATGTAAAAAATTAGAACAGGAGGCTGAAGTGCTAATTTGGGAGGTTTGAATAGACGCACTTTTTTATTTTCATAGCAAAACAATAAACAAGAGAACAATTCTTGAAGAAAATAAAGGTAATTCGAATAATAAAGAAAATTGCTCTTATTCGGTTATTAATATTTTTTTTTTTTAAAAAAAAACTTCTCCTAATGCTTAAAAGGTCGTTGGTTTGTTTCATAAAAGGCCTTTGGTGGTGTTTATCTAATAAAACAGATGTGTAAGGAGTCCGAAGAAGATTCACTTCCAAAATGATTCGCCTTGTTTCTTTCTTAGAAATTCGTCTGGATGATGCACCAACTTTCAACCCTTATAATCTTTGGTGCACCAACTTTTTGAAATATTAGATTAGTGCATCAACTTTCTCCCTCGACTCAGCTTTGATGTACTTTACCACTAGCTCTGTTACCACCGGTGCAAACTCATGATTTTTCATAGGTATTTTGGTCTCTTCACGAAAATTCAAACCAAAATTTAAAAAAAAATCAATTTTTTTTTCTTTAAATAAAACTCTCTCTCCCAATATATCTCTCATTTTTTCTCTAAACCCTCATCTTTCATCCCTTGTCTTCTTGTTCTTTAAAAAAATATGTGGTAAATAAATGAATTTACCAAAATACCCCATATTTTTTAATTTTGAATAACGGTGATAACGGAGCTAACGGTAAAATACATGTGAGATAGCTGATAAACCAATCTGATATTTAAAAAAAGTTAGTGTCCAAAATTTATAAAGGCTGAAAGTTAGTGCATCATCCAAACGAATTTTCTCTTTCTTTCTATTTAATTAGTGCCTGCCCCTTTTCTTTAATTATTCAAAGATTGCCGCACGTTTAAGGCTACTTAGAAATTCATTCCTGGTACCATTTTGAATTCCTTTCTCTGGTTTAGAATGCTAAGGTAAAACGTAACATTAACTTGTGCAATTTCTTTGTTTTTGGGGAAACAGGATGACCCCGGATCCAAAGTTTGTTCTATACACGTTGCCCTCAGACAATTTGGGATCATGGTGAATGGATCCAAAGGTAATGCAGCGACTGTGCATGTATAACCACAGTATATCACCAAGGGTATACACCATCTAGTTCTGTGTAATGACTTTTTTGGTACACAAAATCCGTCCTACTTTCCTAGAAAACCCTAGCCTCCCTAGATGCCACACGCACAATCGTGTAATCTCAGGCAAAAATTGGCTTGACAATCTTGCAAAAGAGAATAAAGCAAGATTTAATAACATGACATTCTTATATGTATGAATGCTTAAGAGGTACACATGCGGCTTGGAACTCTAGTTCCATGAAAACACTAAACAGCCCGGCAGCTAATTGATTATCAAATTACAACCCAGAACTTTACACAGCATGTGATGTGGCATGAGAATCCATACAATGGCTAGTAAAAACTGAAAATCCAATGATGGTAAACAGAAAAAATAGATCTTGAATTCAGGGTTTCCAAGTTAGATGCATGCTAATAGCCCAACCAATTACCACATAAGATAAAGAATACCAAATAATGCTTCGACATGAAATCAGTAACCAGAAGATGATACCAGAACATTATGTTCTTTTAAATGCTTCTGGAAATGA
The DNA here is from genome assembly GCA_951800085.1 of Comarum palustre. Taxonomy (NCBI): domain Eukaryota; kingdom Viridiplantae; phylum Streptophyta; class Magnoliopsida; order Rosales; family Rosaceae; genus Comarum; species Comarum palustre. The sequence continues at coordinate 15,151,375 of OX637572.1, read as the reverse complement.
GCCAACCGATTTTGTAGTTGCAGAATGCCAGCAGCCTTCTGAGATAGAATGGCATTCAGTCTTGTCACATAGTCATCCAGCTGATTCCCTGGTTGGTCTGCTTCTACCAGCAAATTCATTTCCTGCAAATGCATTCATATATCGAGTAAAAACCAATACATGCATATATCAAATGACTAATAAAATACATTCAGAGCCCCACACGGTAAAAGATATATGAAATGGTACATAATCAAGATTTCTATACAAGTTTTACGAAAACACAACCGTTTGCAGGCTTGTTCATGCTTTACGTTTTAACCTTTCATACAAACATTTAGCCTCAACTATAACTTCGACCACATACCTCTTTAACAATATTCATTGTATCCTCCACTTGTTTCCGGTGTGCATTTACGAGATCTTCTTCCTCCTGGATGCATTATAGAGTTCACATATTAACAAACTACAGTTCAAAGTTGGGAAATGCTATATGTTCCAAGTTGTTTCCAGTCCACAATCCTTTTTTGCAATATTTGTTTCATCTATCATCTAATTCGCCTTGTATTTAAATGTTGTTATACCTGTAGCAACGCATTTAAATCATCATCTGACTTAGAATTCCTTGATTGAGATTTTGGCATGCCCGTCCATTTTGACTGACCATTAGGTTTACGTACTTTGTCCTCTGAAGCTGAGACATTGTACTGTTGGAGCTTCCCAGTTCTCTTGCATGATGTTTTTGGATCATCATAGATCTCTTCTAATTGGTCATATTCCTCGTTTTCAACTTGTGCAGGCCATGTATCGATGATGTCATCCTCAAAGGCAGCCGATGTTGGAAAAAATGACGATAACGGCACATTTGTTGATTCCTTAAGGTTTAAGGTTGAAGCTAGTATGTCCTTCTTTGTATTGTTCCCTTTTGAAAGACTCTTCACCCTAGAGGACAATTTTATTCCCAACCATTAGAAGGGGTATGCAGGAATTGACACAAAAACTAGCATATCTAACACTATGAAAGTAAATACCTGTCTGCATATCTTAAAGTGTTCAGAGTATGTTCACAGGATCCTGAGCTTGGTGATATGCATGATATCATCACAGTTCGGGAGTCGCCAACAAATGAGTCCCTTAGAACTTCAGTCAATTTACTTCCTCGAAAAGGAATATGACCCTGGTCATTATCAAGAGCTCTAATACATTCCTTCAGTGCAAGTAAGCTCTTATTGATTTCAGCACCTTCCATTCTGCACCATATATTTGTAACAGCTATTTTCAAGAACAATTGACCAAATATAGAGAAAAGGACATCTAAAGGTTGTCATGTCAGAATCTTAAACTTGTCTATAATCACGATAGAAATGTAAAGACACATGCACATTGAAACACCCTGAAGAAAATTAGTTTCTGGCTAATGAAACCTAAATCCTTTCGACCCAAAAAAGCAAAAGAAACCTAAATCCTATTTTCTAGAGAGCTGCATCTACTTTGGTACCTCATACTTGGTCAAACTTGTACAAAGTTTAAAGACCCAGGCCGTGAAACAGTATATTTAGGCTCTTAACAACTACCATTGGAACGTATAACATTCTAAGTCAGAGATTATAGCTAACTTTTTAAAATGATGCTCAGGGATGAATTCCCCAACAGGCGATCTCATATGTGTGACAGGATCTGACATCATGCGGTACCTTTTCTTTGTCTTTGTTAAGAACAACAGTATCAATTCATTTCTGATGTGAGATATGTGAAAAATACAATTTTCCACTATCTCGTCATAAATAGTGAAGTGGGAGAAGTACAGATATGCCAAGCCTAATACAATTAATAGTGACAAGTACTATGCTGGTACGTCAACTATCATATCATATCATATACATATACACACATACATGCTAGAGAGATTCTGCTTGGGGTGCAGTCATACTGCATGAATTTTGTTCCATTTGATCAAAACATCGGCTCGTTCTGATAGCATGGTTCAAATGGTCAAAACAATATACCAAAATCCAAGAGCTACTCCTAAGGCCTGAATATAATAGTTGACCCTATAGTATTCAACCCCTGGTGTAATTAGGCATTAGAAACTTAGATATTTATGAAATGACTTATGAATGTCTGCAGTATTTCTGCACTTCGGATTCTTTTTTATGTTTCCTTATTGTGGGGGAAGAGCAGTATTCCCTCACAAAGTGTTTTATGGGTGTAGTGCAATCTAACCATATGCTACAAATCTTGCATTTTCTCTATGATATAATATATTGATGGGTGAAATTATACCTTGTTTGTTTGTCATTGTCTGTAGTATCTGCACCACGTTCACTTCCAGCAAGATCTATAAATGAGAGTTTACCAACAAGACGGGGAGGCTTTGATACATTGCCATTAACTGCCCTTTTGATAGCAAGCTGAAGTATGGCATGTGAACGAGAAGATTCTTCGTTTGCACCAGTTGTACCGGTACTTCTAGTGGCACTTCCTTTCTCAATGAACTCTTTAATTGTTTCTACATCAGCCACTCTATATTCTTGCAAACCCACAATACAAACTTGTTTCTTACCATCTTCTCTCATGAGTAGCTTTCTGCAGGATACGAACTGTTAGTCTCATATTTCAAGTTTCAAAGCAATCATAAACTATAAACTCTAACTAGACAAAGGATAAACCAGCTTACTTGCGTTCATTGAGGAGATCAAAAAGTTGTCCCCCATATATTTCAAAGAAGCTCACAAACAACTGAAATCCCTGATTGCGGTAAGTATGGTGCATCAACCTCAAGATGTCCCGTGATGCTTTTAGAGGTAAAGGTTTCATGGTATAAGTTTTTCCACTGCCTGAATGGTCAACCAAAGGTAATGGTAAATTTTTGTAAGCACACGTGTCTATAAACTACATAGGTATATATGTCTCAAAAACAAACATAAGATGAATATATCAAATTCTCGAGGGACCAAACCCTTCACTGGTTGAATACCAGTGTAAAATTAAGGACATAAGGATTGAAATGAAAAGAGAGAAAAAGAAAAATTCACATATTAGTCATTTGGGCCTTTGAGTATGCCTAGCCAAGGAATTAAAGCCAATTTAATCCTTGAATCTACTGATCTTCCTCACTCAGTTTTACTTGAATTCTAATTTAGCAATAAAATCTAAGCCGAGAATAGGTCCATCAGGATGTGTCCTCAAGAACCACTTACTGTTTGTGTAATTGTGTGGTAAGAACTAAGAACCCAACTGGATTAGAATGACCAAGTTTAGAACAAATGAAAAGAAGATGTGCAATCCACAAGGGTAATGACTATAATTGTACGAGGGATATACAGAAAGCAAGTCTGTAAGAAAAGAACATAGATCTGAGGAGGCTACTAACCTGTTTGTCCGTACGCAAAACAAGTTGCCTTTGTACGTTGAAAAATTATTGGAACTATGGGCTCCACAGTCTCATGATATACCTACAAGTATAGAATGACAACAGTTGATAAGTAACCTTGCACATACTACAGACCAAGGTTCTGAATACCACTCATGCTTGTACATGTTTTTATATTCTTGTTTATACTCCAAATTTAATTGCAGCATGTAAGCAAATACACACAAAGATTTTATGTATATACCTCATCATTAGACACTTCCTCATTCAGCACTGCATCAAAAACAAACTCATGTTTTTCCACATATGCTGTTAGGTCAACCTGTAGAACATAGTGAATGAGCTCAGAAACACAAAATCCTCTAAACCAAATATGAACTTTCAGTACAATCATGAGCTAACCATCAGGCTAAACAGGAGAAATGAGGGGAAGGGGAACAAGAAAGATCTAGGGTTGTTGCAGGAGAAAAAAAAAAGTACACATAAACAAATTAAGGAAACCAAATATTATCAGACTCAGCAAGAATGGGTATGTAATGACATTTATTTTACCTCTCTTTTGTCTAGTGTACCAAGGTGGCTAGGTTGCATGAAATTTTATTCATGACTTTCTGTATATGGACTGTTATTTACTTTTGACAAGAAGTAAAAGAAGGGGGCATCATGTGTATTCAGCCAGCTCTAGTTTCATCAAATATACTTCTCTACTTTCTTTTATCAGGTCGTTGGTCAAGATAAGACATCTTTCTCTTAAGTGACAGTTACCTTGAGCTTGGTCTCATGAACTGTTACAGCGTTGGAAAGTGTGTCTATTATATCTTCCTCATTCTTTGCCAATTCCTTCTTGTTAAGTGGTCTTTTGCGCACCTGGATTCACACAATTTAACGACTGGATGAAAAACGAAAACAGATTCTGAGAGGCCTGGTAGATATGAAAGTGCAACCATTTTCTTTTAACCAAATCAAGCCCATTCATAACTTGAACCAGTAAATGCCTGGTAGTCTCATAGGCATGGCAATTTGTTTCAGGTAATAACATGAAATCATAAGTTTCAATGCGATGACAGGATAAAAGCCTAAAAGTTTATTAAGGAATATATATATATATATGTGTGTGTGTGTGTGTGTGTGTGTACACACACCTATATAACATACCACAACTTTAATCTTTGCTACAGAACTGGATTTCTCTTTATCTGGTGCAAAACTTTTCAGAAGGTTGTTTTCTGGTAACGGAGCCCTTTCTGCTTGTTTGTTGTTGGTATAAGGTTCAGAATCATCAAAGCTTCTGCTCCGAGAAGGATAATATTGAGAGGCAACATCATGCATTCCAGAGACTGGAATCTACACATGTAATACAAAATAAATTTAGCAAGGCAAACCAGACCATGAATGCAGAGTCATTTATGTCTGCTTATACTGTGCAAGTAACTCCTGATAATACATTATGAACTCACAACTAAAATGTAAATAGAAAACAGTAAGCATACACACGACATAGAGAAACACAATACTGCATAAACACTTCCTGCACAACCCCATGCCTCGGGTAGAGAAGACGATTGAATTATTGAGACAATACATGTTTTGAAAACCCATTCAAGTTCGAAAATTTAGAAAAAAAATCATTTGTTCTAAATGGAAGTTTGAGAGTGTGCAGCAAGAGTACTACTCTACACAGATGATCCCATAGTTCATAAAGAAGAGATTTCATCACCAGGTTATCAAACAACAACAATGAGCACAAACACACATAAATTATAATCCCTCCTGAAACCCCGAAACAAAACTACCAACCAAATTATCTAACAAAATAAAGAACGCAAGCTTTATCAAAAGGGAAAGAGTGACCCACGTCAGGAATAAGCTCAGTGTCAAAGGAATGCAGATCCAGGAGCCCGGGACTGAAGTCATTGGGGGAGCCCTCACAGTCCTTCCTCCTCGAATCATAAGGAGGCGTCGACGGCTCCATGTAGTACTCACTGTAACCTCTCTGCCCATTCCTGTACATTCTAGAACCCTGCACACCTCCACCATAGTAACCATAGTCCTGCATCGAATCCAATCACAAAAACTTTATTACAAAAATGTCCCTTCAGATCTGGCAAGATCAATCCTTAAATTCAAATATGCAATACCAAAATCATCACACTGCACCGTACCGAAATTCAAATTTGAAAAAACCATTCAGGGGTATTTCTGGGAAAGCAAACAGACCTGAGGAGGAGGGATGGATGAGTTGGAGTTGGAGTGAAGCCAGTTATCAGAGTATTGGCGCTGGTGGTGCGGCGCACCAGATCTCTGCCCCTGCTTCCCAACCCCGTTCATTTCTCTCTATCTCAACCCGACCCGAATCTCCTCCCTCCGCTCAGATCGGAAACTGACAGAAAGATAACTCAAACGACAAAGTACATGAACCAAAATTGGAAGCTTCAATTCCACTCCTGTAGTTCTCTCTCTCGTCTTTTTGTACTGCAGAAGCTAAACTGCAATGGCCGAAGATATAGCAGAAGAAAGGAAAAGAAGGGTCTCTTTGAATTTTTGAAGATGGGGTATTTGGCACGTGACACAAGGGTGGGGCCTACGTGTTTGTGTTTTTGAATGAGGCGAGGGGCCCTTTTTGTCACGTGGTGGGGAGAGGGTGATCTTTTTCGAAGATATATATTTGTTGCGCGCTTGACGTTCTCATTCAAATTGTGCGACTTTGGTGGACACGTGGTGGTAAGAGGGGAGGGTTGGGAGATCGAACGGCTGAGGTTTGAAAATAGTACAAACCTATAACCGGCGGTGTGGGGAATTGGGGAAAGACAACGACGGGATTGAATTGCTCAGAAAAGTAGTGAATTTCACCATTTCGATTAATCAATTTATATCGAATAGATTAAGTGAGTGAATAAAATTTAGTCATCCAAGTTATTTTTCATTTTTTACGGTTGTTTGGGTTTTATAGCATCTTAAATATTAAATAGAATGGTAATGGATGTTAAATGAAATGCTAGTAGTAGCCTTATAAAAGGTTGTAGCTTGTAAATGTTCATTCGTGACATTCAATTGGCTTCAAGATCTCCTCATGTATAAATAAGTGATCTTCTCTTTATTCTAAACATACTAACTCATAAATTATCCTCTCATGTAACGCTTTGGTGATAGATAGAAAGTACTACAAGTTCGTCGGGTGTTCTTCAAAGTAATGCAGCTCCAATAGCACGAGTAGTCGTTGTATCTTAGAAGACAAGTGAGATCAAGCAAAGGCGTAGCTAGGGAGGGGCAAGGGGGTCAATTGTCTCATCTCAATTTTTTTTAAAGTAATTACTTTTAATTTGTATAGGATATTAAAGAAAATGAAACATAAATTGACCATTCTCCTTTAAAAAATATTTGATCAGTCTTTAATATTCTTCAATAATAATGAAATGAAATAAAAATTTATACTATTTTAAATACTTAATCCAATTAATACAAATCGTGTCAAGAGTTTCTTACGTTATTGATCCATACTAATATGTAATTTAATGCTTTAAATTTCATTTATGATTTTTTTTTATTTTTTATAAATAAGCTAAATGGAAACAACACATTGATGTTTACCATATATTGACGTACATTATGTCTTAAAAATAACATATAAAAATTCTGAAAATCTGAAGTTTATTAGAGATTAATTAATGGTTTGTTCGAGAGCGCATTTTTATTTTGAATTGGTATATAGAACATTGTTGAAATTAAGTTTTGTCACTTTTCTAAGCAAAATCGTGTTGTTGCTAAAGAGTAACCGAAGATCATTTAATTTTTTTGTTAATCAAATTTGACCTTTCTAAATGAGATGTCTGGCTACGCCACTAGCATAAAACATTTTATAGCAGTAGAGGAGGCATAATTTATTTTAAAGAAAGTGTGTAACACACACGACTCAACATCAACACTTTCCTCTTTTCTTATATACAGGTTGGTAACTTTGGTGTTCTTCATGTTCATCTTGTGTTCTTTATTTTATAATTATTTATTTTAATTATAAATTGAATTTATGAATATATATATATATTTGCAATATCTAACCCTCTTTTGTTACAATCTTAAGGCAAATTAATTTTTTTGGTTATCAATCTTTCCAACTAGAAGTACTCAGTTGGGCACGATGTCTAGGCTAGAACAATCGAAGCAATGTAATTAAGTGGGTCTCGCCCCATATAAACATCACCATCTTACTCATGCCTGATTGGAATTATCGAAGGGATTGAGTAGTAGCCAAATTAATATTGATGTTGCCTATATATATGTGAACAATTAGTTTATGTTATATGTTGCTAATTATTGTTGGCTCGAACAAATTATTTAGCATGTGTTATTGACATATTTCAAAAATGAAATTTGACTGTGGGAAATCTGTGGATGGGAGTAGCGCTTCTACACAAGCGACTATCATCCCTGCTGTTGTTGCACATGTACCTGTCTTAGTATCTTACGGTGAGAAACTTGAGAAGTTCAATGTCCTACATTTTAAGGGGTGGAAACAAAAGATGATGTTATATCTCACCACATTGAATATAGCAAGGTTCCTGACTGAGAAACCTCCTGAGCTCAAAGAAGATAAGCAAAATGATGAGACAAAGATTGTCGTTGTGAATGCATGGAATAGTCGCGACTATCTATGTCGGAACTATACCGTGAACAACTTGGCCAAGTTTTTGTGCAATGAGTACATTAGTATGAGAATGGCTAAGGATATGTGGGAATCTATTGAGAAGAAGTATAAAACAGAGGATGTCGGTGCCAAGAAGTTTATTGTGAGTCATTTCCTTGATTTTAAGATTGTGGAATGACCAATCCTGTCACATCCTGATCCTAGAATTATATTACGGTTGGTTACTTTGGTTTTTAACCATTTAAAGTATCGTTTGACCGTATAATGACCGTAAAGTTGACTTTTCGTTAAGACGAGAATTTGAAAAAAAGCTCTTCATGAAAGTCGTAGAGGACGTCAATACGAGTTTGTGGACACGTAGCACACTCAAATCAAAGTTCGTATGTAAAAGTCCTATGAAAAAATGTAAAGTTAGTGTGCGGTAAAATGACTATAAATAGGAGTTACCGGGATGAAAAATCTGATTTTTCACCCGACCACTCTCTCTCCCCAAGCTCTCACTCTCTCCACTGCCGCCGTTTCCAACCGCCACCGCGCCGTCGTCGCTCCACCTCATACCGCCACACCGGTCCCAAAAGAACGGCCTCTGAGTCTACTTCATTTCTAGTTAAGCTTTCCAACCTATCTCGTCGTATTTTGAGAGAAATGTCGAGTTGTTTGCCCAGTATACAGTAGGAGTTCTAGATCAAATTTCTCCCTCCCCAGACTACCAATTGGTGCTTCTATACATGATTAGAATAGGTTTTACGAGTAGTACTCACCCTTAAAGTTTGGTGGATTGATTTGGAGTGTGGAGGGAGAATCGAAAATTTGAAATTTTTATATTTAAAAATTTGGGATATTTGAATATTGTTTCGATTGAACTACTTAGAGGTTGAATTGGCCTTCGAGCTGAACTACAAAGTTGTTCAAAATGTTGAGGCGAAGCTTCTGTTAAAATTTGGTGAAAATTAGAGGTGACCGGAGTTTTTGCCGGAAATTCTGCCGGCGGTGCCGCCATTTTTTTGCAGTTTTTCATGTCAATTAAATGGTATAAAATGAGAGGAGTATATGGTTTAAATTTGGTAATTTTTGAAGGATTTTTGGTTAGGTTTTGGAATTTTTAAAGGTTAATAATATTAGCAGATAATAAAATATTATTCCGGTCATCGGTTATTGCCAGTTAAGGTTTAAGAAATATTTTAAGGACTACTAAGCTATTGTTGAAGGTCGAGATTTTTGTTGATTACGATTGAGAGTTTTGGTCGAAAGTAACGGTATTGTCAATTTTAAATAATTATTCGTTTGACAATTAAAATTTACTATTATTTGTTGTCTAACAAACAAATAAAAGAGCACATACCAAAAACATATTTTAAGGACTACTAAGCTATTGTTGAAGGTCGAGATTTTTGTTAATTACGATTGAGAGTTTTGATCGAAAGTAACGGTATTGTCAATTTTAAATAATTATTCGTTTGATAATTAAAATTTACTATTATTTGTTGTCTAACAAACAAATAAGAGCACATACCAAAAACATGGGGACACGCCTGCCTTCCATGTTGGCAAGTTGAATGGAACCAAACAAGTCCAGAAAGTCCCACCGAAGCTTCAAACTCCAACCCTCTAGATTTCTCTAGACCACCCCCACCTCCCCAAATTTAAAATCAGACCCCCCAAATTTCTCCATCCCTAAATATCCCCAAAACTCCTCTCTCTCAATCCTCAACCATTTTCACAGATCACAAACCATGGCGTCTCAGGACGGTGCGGTCACCATCTACACCAGCGGCGCAGTCGCCGACGCCACAAAGATAAAGAACCCCTACACCCTCAAAGTCGGCCTCGCCCAGATGCTCCGCGGCGGCGCCATCGTCGAAGTCACCAGCCCCGATCAAGCCAAGCTCGCCGAGGAAGCCGGCGCCCGCTCCGTCATCGTCTCCTCCCCCTCCGGCGCCGGCATTCTCCGCATGCCCGATCCCTCCCTCGTCAAGGCCATCAAACGAGCCGTCTCCATCCCCGTCATGGCCAGATCCCGCGTCGGCCATTTCGTCGAGGCCCAGATCCTCGAAGCCATCGGCGTTGACTACGTCGACGAGAGCGAGTACCTCGCCTTCGCCGACGAGGATCATTACATCAACAAGCATAATTTCCGGTGCCCCTTCGTCTGCGGCGCCGAGACTCTCGGCGATGCGCTGCGGCGGATCAGAGAAGGCGCCGCGCTTATTCGGACCCAGGGAGATTTATCCGGGTCGGGCAATGTGTCCAGGACAGTCCGTAATGTACGGGCGATCATGAGTCAGATAAGAATGCTGAACAATATGGACGACGATGAAGTCTTCACGTTTTCCAAGAGCATTGCTGCGCCGTACGATCTGGTGGCGCAGACGAAGCAAATGGGGAGGCTGCCGGTGGTCCAATTTGCCTCCGGAGGGATTGTGACGCCGGCTGACGTGGGGCTGGTGATGCAATTAGGATGTGATGGAGTGTTTATTGGGTCGGATGTTTTCGGGGCAGCGGATCCGTATAAGCGTGTGAGAGGCATTGTGGATGCTGTGAGGCATTATAATGACCCTGATGTGCTTGTGGAGACGAGCTCCGGGCTGATGACGGGATGAGCCTCGGCGAGGACAGAATCGAAGAGTTTGGGAGTGGAGGTGTTTGATGCGGCTGTTAGGAATGCCAATCATGTAATGTAGCTCTCTTTCATGTTTGTTGTTAACTTGTGTGTGCTGTGTTTTATGTTTAATGGTCAAATGGTATAGAGGGTATACTTGAATCTGTGTCTATGTCTAATGTGCAACTCCTTAGCTTAAGTGTCTGTAATGTACCAAGTTTTGATCAAACTACTGATATGAATGAGAATAATATTGCCGATTTATCTTTAGAGTTTCTAGAGTTATCTATGGATTTCTTTGATGCCTAGATAGTGGAAGCTGATGTAATTGATGATTGAGGTCTCTGCTGAGATGGTTCACATTGTGACTTGTGAGGCCATGATCATGAATGACAATGTAGTACCCATAATTTCGAAGGGCTGCTTATCTGATTGTAGCATTTGTAGGAGTTAACATGAAACAAAATAAAGATTGGATTTTTAATTGTATCTGATTGTTCAGTTTCTGATTTTCCTTCTCTATATTTTCATGGTGACATTGAGTTAGTTGATGCTTCCTCTGGTGATTTGGCCAAAGTATGGCCTCTGTTGGATACAGGAACCCCTAACGGAGTTGCTATGCTGAGGGAGAAAGTCTTGTAGACATCACGGTAACATCAGCTATTACCGACTGTAATAATGGTTTTACACTGATTAGATGCTAAGATTTTTTTTGCGCCCGGGGATGACGGAATTTTAAAAGTAAGATTGCTCTGAATCTCAGATTGTCTACTTGTCTAGGGCATTATGGAAAATGCCAGTTGCCGGTCAGGGGACAGAAGAGAATGGTTTGAACCTGGAGCTATTGGAGATATCTGTACGTACTCAGCATGGTCTGCTTTCCCAGGCAATCATGGAGGGTGGGTTTGTTTTTTTTGGACAAAAGGGTGGGTTTGTTATATTCACTCCATTCCATTGTGGGAAAAAGAACACAGTAACAGCAGAGAGGATTTTAATTGGACCATTCTAGGAATTTGAACATTTCAGTAACCTGAAGGGTTAGAAATTGCTAGTTTGCTACTATCAAAGTATCAATTAGTTCTGGTATACCCCAAGTCTGGGAATTACCGTTTCATATGAACATTTACATTTTGCAGAAGTCGAGTTGTGCTGCAAGATTAATGAGATCATACAATATTCTTGCTTCTGAGTGACTTGTGTAGCTAAATAATTTGTATACCAATTTAATTGGCTGCAAATAAACCCTTCACTCTGCAGGCATTGCATTCTCGTGTGGAATGCTTCCGTTGCTGAAAAGGCACCTCAGAGCAATCTCATAGGCCGCAAAAATCACCCCGTTTACCATAAATGCCCTAGAAACCGCAGTTCCTAGTCCTCTCCACAGCACGGCGTAACCATCCGCTCTCACACTCTTCCTGAAGCAATCAACTATGCCAGTATATTTCGGTGGAGGGTATGAAGATTGAGCCTGTAGTCTGGTTTTTACCACATCCAAAGGATAACAAGAAATCCAGCTAGCTACTCCTGCTAGCCCTCCTGCTACCAACATTGTTTGCAAGCTCTCTTCGCCGGATTTTCTACAGCCAGGATGAAGTTGCTCTCTCGTATACTCATAAGTCCAGAAGTACAAACCATGAGCTGGTGCATCCCTGAGAACAGTAATGCCGAGGCCTCTAAATAGTCCTCTTAACCCTTCTGCTTTCATTATGCTTTTCACAACTTCTCTGGGTCCTTTTTGGGTTTTGGTTTGCAGCTGAAGCCGGATTTTTACGAGTTCTACTGGGGAGAGGATTAGACTTTGCAAAGCACCCGCCCCAATTCCTCCTAGAGCAACACCTTTGTAAGAAGGAGGATCTTTAGTGGACACTGATGGATCGAGAGCTCGAGAGAGAATGGCGTATGACTGGAAAACCATAGCATTCTGCAATGCAGGAATAATGTGTACAATGTCAAGACTCAAGAGGGTATACACACATTGGACATTATGTTATCAATTTGCCTAAAAGTTTTCAACACATGGTTTTATGCTTGGGTTAGAATTCTTGAACTGTTGTTGATGTCAGAGTTGCTACAAGATTCTAATGCTATAGCCAACAGAAGGTGAGAACACTCACTCAGTTTACCACCAAAAAAAGACTGGTTCTTCAGAACACCATCATGTGGCTCTCAAGTCTGAGCCTCACAACTGATTAACAGGCTATGTGAGAAAGGAACTAAACGGATCCATAGGTGAACCAATTATATAAAAGAGCAAACGAGCAATATTAAGTTTGGAAAATTTCATAGTACTGCATACTATACAGATTAAAACTTGTGGCTGTGATTTGTTGTTAAGTTTGGAAAATGATTGTAATTACCATTTACCCCTCTGAAATGTGCTCCATGTGCATTGATAGGCAAATTTCCAAATCTGTATGTTGTATAGATTTGTACAACAGCCTGTTAAGTTCATCTATTAACAAAAAAGAGAACTTCATCGTGGGAAAACACTTCTCATTAACTTGGCATCACTTCTTCATGAGGAAACAGTGAAAGTGAGTGTGTTGAACATAAGATCAATGCTTAACAGTATTCTGCAGTAGTGTAAGGTTTGTCATGATGCTTTTGTGCAAGCATACATCATAAGGAAGCAAGAGATCTATATTGTTCAATGTATGATCCCTAAAGGATGGTGACACTTACAAAGGAAAAACCAAAAGCAGTTTCCACCATTTCCACAAGACCATAATAATTGTCTAAAACGTACCATCACCACCAAGTCACCAACCACTAAACTTCATTTTAAACACGCAAGTGCTATTAGGAGGTGAGTCATCCTAAGAAGAATTGTCAGAATAGAACAGATTAACAGATATTGTTTGGTTCAGGATATGTGCACACTACTATATCCTTAAAAGTTGCATAAGAAATATTGCATATTTGGTTTAAAGGAGATGAAAGGTATGGGGATTGGATAGATGAAGTGAGCTAGTAATACAAGCAATAGCCTATATTTGGATCCTCCTAACATTCAAGAAAATAATATTTCTTGGATTAACTGTTCACCCTCTACATGCCCCCATATTAGCTAATGCAGGAATCAAATGCCAGAATGCATCAACCTCTAGATCAAATGAAAGAAGCAAAAAGAAACAAAATGAAACTAATTAGCAACCTACATGTTAAACCATTAAAGAACAAATTAACAACACTGGGAATAATAGAGAACCTGAAATGTGATGGATGCCAAGGGAGCACCCATTCCCCTGTAAAGGGCAGCAGGGCCTTCTTTGGAGATGACATTGCGAAGAATGTTAAAAGCAGAGCCACCTTTGGAATTCTGCTGCAAGATTCTAACAGTGTCAAGTGGATACCCAGATACTATACCAGCAATGCCTCCAAATCCTCCTGCCACAAATTCTCTTCCCCAGCTGCTTGCAAGAAACTCCGGCCAGAAATCCATTTTCACATTCAGCAAACAACTCAAATTCCACCAACTTAGAGACTCAAGTATTTCAAATTCTAATTCTACAGAGGGCTACTGGAGCTGGATATTTCCTTTCTGGGTTTTCTTCTCTGTAACGAAAACCATGTATCAACAACAATAAGATGAGGAAAAACTGACCTTTCTTGTTACTTCAATCTTTTTTCCTCAGTTTCTGCAAAAGAATATACACCCAGAAACTTTCTTTTTTCTTTGTATATTCCTTCACATACCAAAATCCTATATCCCTCTGTTTTCCCAACGCACATTCTCAAACTTTCTTCCACCAAAAATCAACTCTTTTCTCTCCTCTTTCACAAACGGCTCCGAAACAAAAGCCACCGGCTTCTCCAGTTTGTGGGAACAGTGCAGCTGCCTATAAGAACTGAGGGCCAGCCAAGTGGACCATCTGATGCTCGACAGGTGGCAGTTAACATATATGTTAAAATCTCTTGGGTGCTTTGAGTCTAGTGTTAACCAAGCTGTGGAAGATTTGTGACACAGAAACAACCAAACCCAGCTTCAGTGGTTGGCTGAGGCAAGAAGATGCTGGCTGCTGATGCTTTCATGTGATTGATGCCTTTGGTGGGTTTTGTACAAAAGTTGTGGCACTTGTCTGCCCATTGCTTGGGGTTTGGGATGTTTCAAAATCACACGTTTGTTCTTTGTTTTGGCTATAGGCAGTGTGACCTCACTATCAGTCATGTTGCTTATAATTTTTATATCATTCCAGAGATACATAATAACATCAACCAATTTACAGCTTTACAGTTTCCCTTAGGCAAATGAATCATCCATTTCATGCTCAAAATGTACATTCTTCATAAATAAACAGAGGTGTGCAGCAAGAGTCATTGCGTATCATACATTTTTTCGTGGCTGTACGCAGTGCTGCTGTTACTATGTATCACATATTCACAATGGCTTCCTTTTTTGCTTGGTCTCAGTGGAAGCTCTTCATTTTGAAGAACAAATGTTTTTACAAGACTGCACTATCTGCTAGAACCACGCTCCCCCTGCTGCCTATGCACTTCAAAGCAAGCTCATAAGCTGCAAAGATAGCCCCATTCACAATAAAAGCTCTGGAAACCGCAGTTCCTAGTCCTCGCCACAGCACGCCATGCCCGTCCTCCCTCACACTTTTCCTGAAGCAATCTACTATGCCAGTGTATTTTGGTAGAGGGTACATGGATTGAGCCTGCAATCTTGTTTTTACAACATCCAAAGGATAACAGCTAAGCCAGCTTGCTACTCCTGCTAGTCCACCAGCCACCAAAGTAGCACGCAAGCTCTCTTTGCCGGTTTTTCTACATCCCGGATGAAGCTGCTCTCTCATGTACTCGTAAGTAGAAAAGTAGAAAGCATGAGCTGGTGCATCTCTTAGCATGGTGATGGTTAAGCCTCTATACATTCCTTTTAGCCCTTCTGCTTTCATTATGCTCCTGGCAACTTCTATGGGGCCCTTCAGTGTCCCGGTTTGCAGCTGAAGATGGATTTTTACGAGTTCTACTGGGCAGATCATCAAACTCTGCACAGCACCTGCCCCAAATCCTCCTAAAGCAACACCTTTGTAAGAAGGAGGTTCTCTAGGAGAAACTGATGGATCCAGAGCTCGAGAGAGAATAGCATATGTCTGGAAAACCATGGCACTCTGCAATGACCAGATACTTTGTGAGAAAACTCAGACATGCATTTCATTATGTGCACTAAAATCGAACCAAGCAAAAACCTGAAATGTGATGGAGGCCAAGGGGGCAGTTATGCCTCTGTAGAGGGCAGTTGGGCCTTGTGTGGCCACGACATTGCGAAGAATGCTGAAAGCAGAACCTGTTTTTGAACTTTGTTGCATGATTCTAAGAGTGTCAAGCGGGTGCCCTGAGATTATACCAGCAATTCCTCCAAACCCTCCAGCTACAAACTCTCTTCCCCAACTGCTAGCAACAAGGTCCTCCATTTTTCTGTTTCAAATTCCACAACTTCCTTAATGATCAAATTCCAATCCCTGTTTTATATAAGGCTTGGGGGATGGGACCTTTCCTTGCGTTCTCTGTCTTGTATCCAAATCTGGAGAAGCCTACAGCCAAGTCTATATCTCCTCTCCAGCTATTCGGAAACAGCAACAAGAACAAAGAAAACAAAAGGCTTAAGCTTCGAGACTTGACTAAAGCAGCCCTTGATAACTTTGTGAATTGTGACTCTCAATCCTACCCAATCTTAAACAAACCCAGTTTTATGGTGAATGCTGATTAGTGGTTGCTGACGATTCATGCAATCAGGCATGCTAAAGTTTCCGGAGAATGAGCAAGTGCGTTTTATAACAAAGATTTGGCATTATTGTGGTGTCTGACAAAGCTTTGTTGGAAACTTTACAATATAGACTTTTCTTCTTTATTTGTTTAGGAAGTGACAACTGACAACACCGTTATTGCGATCAGTCCTAGATTTGCTTAAAATTTGATGTGATATCACAATTCGATTATGTAATTGCTTGGAGCCCATGATAAGTGATACGAGACACCATAGGAAGGTGTAAGACTAATAAGACAAAAAAATAAGAGAACTGGATGTTGAAAAGATGACAGTGTTGTTCTGCAGGAGTGTCATGATATGGCCAGCTGCGGACTCCAAGGTTGAATTGGAATCATATGGCTCCGAGGAATAGTCCACAAACATGAGATATCTGATTAAAACACCATACAAGTTATCATTTGAAATTGATCTGCATGGTATTTCAGACCGCAGTTTTTCAATGGTCTTCAAAATCAATTGGTAACAGAGACTAGTCAAAATCGTTATAAGTTCACAAACAAGGCCTAATTTTTTTGATATGAGATAGATATCTTAATACGTCCCTGCACGTATGGTGACCCCTCAAGCCTAACATGTGAACAACATTAGAAATGACGTAGAGTGCGTGTGGTTGGTAACACTAACACACATGAAAGTGGGTAACCTGCTTTGATAGTATGATAAAGTAATTTGGGGTTCAACTCTAAAATTAATTGGTAATGAAAAGAGTAGCCCAAACCCATATAAGACCAAATGCTTAAACCATGACCTTCCGAACAGTCCATCTTGATCTTAAACCATGACCTTCTGCCATCATTAGTCTGTCATTCACCCTCTCTCACCTTAAAACGATTTTTCTTCCATACTGCAGGCCAAACATTGTTTTGTTGTTCTATTTCCTGTACAGTTATGCTTCCATTTTAGAACATTCATGAAATTACATGTCCTTTATTCATAAGAAATACGATATATTGATACCCTTCTCTGGTTGTTTATGATTGTGGCGGCTTCTTTGAGCTCCTCAATGGACTTGAACAGAGGAGTTAGATTTATGTTCTTATCTGAGATCTCAACTTCCAAGTTCTTCATGTATTTCTGTCAGTTAAGGATTCAATATCATAGAACTATATTCAGGTTGACTGTATGTAACTAACAAGTTTTATTATTTCAAAGAACATGCAGTGCTTAATTGAAAGATAGTGTAGCCAAACCCGTAGCTCCAGCGCATAGGATGTGTAATCGAAAGGGAAAAACTCTGCATCTACTAAACCCCATAAATTTGCCACTGTTTTTACCAGAAACACAATCAGTTGAGACACTTGATATTACATTGTCATTGTAAGAGTGTAACATTGCGATGGTCGGATTTATTTTATTTTATGTAGTGATGTATAAGAACTAAGAAGTTCATCTTTTCAAAAAATGAAGTTCATTGGATACTGAAGGAGAAAACAACTGCAACATGCCTATGAAAGAAAGGATCACCAAATTTTTCCATCCATACAAAGTCATGCTACATGGAATGGTATACAAAGTCCTGTAATTCGAAAATGACTTGTAAGTAATCTAAATCATAACGCTAAGTAGACATGTTATGTATGCCATTCTTCCTTGTCTTTCAGTGGCAATCATGGTTGAAACTTGAGAGCTTTAGCCCTTTGAAACGTGCCGCACCACTACTACTGTAGCCGAAGCAAATGTTTCATGTCATCTTCAACATCTCCCATTAAAGTACAATATATTTTGGGCTTGGAACATAATTGAAACATTTTGACTTCCTTTTCTGATAATAGTTCGCCAACTTTAGTGCTGAGCTTATTTGTGTAATGTAATTACATCGTTGTCGAGTAAAATTGTATCTTTACACAATACAACAGCATTGGTTGTTCCACTAGAACAAAACTCAACCTTGGCGGCGGCGGCATTAGGTAGCGCAACGTCTCATCTTGTTTTACTTACCGGCATACTCACTCATCCATCACATGTTGATAAATCAACTCATCGAGATTTGAGTCTATCAATAAATCACTTAAAATTTGATCAAATATTGTAGGACTACTAAAAAATTTGCTAAAGAAACCCTTAACCTTGTAACACATGTGCAATATATTTTTTTCCATGCTTACCTACATATGATTGTTAATTAGTTAGGGCTGGCAATTTGATCACCAAGTCGATAACAAAGTTTTGTGTATAACAACGATATACTGTACCCTATTAAGTTTTAAAAATATACATATATAATATAAGTATAAATACACTATAAATGTAAAATTAGAAAAAATACTCACAATTCTGCAAAGAGACTCGACCCAAGTCTTGGGTTTACTTGGAAGGAGATATATGCCTCAAAGTCTCAAACCACTAGAGCAACGATTTTTTTATTTTATTTATATATGTGTAAATGATATATATATATATATATTTATTTATTTATTTATATTTTAACTTGATAGACGCTGTCGGCTATATCAATTAAGTCCGTATTCTGACTTTAACGGTTGGTTTTAGTACAAAATTTTTCTACTAATTAGAAGTTAGTACATGGTATTACAAAAAAATCAGTATATCCAGCCCTGTAATTAGTCACGTATTAATGTATAGCTTGTGTTGTTCACCTTGTCCTCTGTTCACCGCCGTTGTTGATACCAATGTTGAGCCAAAGAGCTTTGACTCCTTTTACATTCAATTATTTGTGAGGACTACAAAATTGATAAGACTCGGTTTCAGATCACCCGTTTTGCGATATGATGCGGATAGTTGTCATAGAGTTATGTATTCGCATTTTACTAATGACTTGATGCTTTTCAAGAATTTGCAGAATGTATCGGAGTTGATCGAAAATGGAAGCTTCTGGAGCATTTGACTTTGGGTGGAAACATGGAGAATTTCAGTATTATTTCGAGGAGTTGTTGGTGGTGTCAGTTGGATAATGTGATTACCATTAATAATATTTGATGCAGTAAAAGCATGCAGGACTAACGGTGTTTCATTTTAAATAGATAAAGAGTTTTTAAGTGAATAATCTTATGAGATAAGTCTAGAATAATACCAAAAATTAAGAGAAAACTCTTAAGTTTGATTGATAATAATATGATAGAATGAGACTAAAACTGTTGAAGGATGTTTTATATAATGATAAGCAAACTCTAGGACAACTAATACTAAGCCTAAAAGCTCAAAACATAAAAGAAAACCAAATCCAAAATAAACTATAAAACCTAAAAACACTAAATCTCTAATCGGATTATTAAAACGATATTATTTGGTTTAAATCTGACAGAGCTCGTCGTTCCATTCCGGAAAGATATCATGTGTCCCAAACAGACGTTCTGCCCAAAAGCTACTCCAAAACTTATTCACAGTTAAAATCCGATTTTTCGCATGGGTAACCCGAAAAGTCCAAATACCAATTTCTTCAATATGTCAGCAACTAGCAATCTCTTTATATGTGAATTACCTATCTTTAAATCATTCTTCTTGATTCTACAACGCTTCTTTATTTTTACTTTTTTTGGTTAATTTAGGTCTGTTTTGGTCCTACAATAATTTTTGAATGAGATTCTGATGCAGGTTAGGATTCACCGCAATCAGATGCAGACTCTATATCTTTTCGACGGTTGTGTGGGTGAGGATGAGATGTTGACAATCGTAACGAGGCAGCCAAATCTTGTTTTCTTGATCTTAGGACAGTCTCGCTTTGAGGGGAGTGCTCTTGTTACTCTCTTGTTGGGTTGCTAAAGGCTTCGGCGTTTTGATGTCTGGAATTGTGAAGGGTTTGTGGTGGATGGTGAGGAAATGAGGAAGCTTGGTCTCATATTGAGGAATTTAGGTGGACGCCCGATGTCATTGGTCACTACTTCCATGTGTTGAAGATGTTCATTTTAATCAAGGCTAAACTGAATTAGATGAGGAACAGGTACAATGCATTGTGCTTGTCTAAACCGAAGTGTTGAGTTTAGTTTGTTAATTCTTTTGGGTTAGGCTTATGTTTTGTCCTAGCGTCTTTAAGCAATTCGACTTTTGGTCATTGTACTACAACCTACAAGAGTGTGATTCCCATTTTGGTGGAGCTGTTTGCAGTGATGCACATCGATCCTTCAAGTGTCGTCAAAATGACATATTATAGTTCGGCTCAAGGGTTAGATAATATCTTACACTTTTAAAGACATAAATTAATAAATTAGGACAAGTTGATATCTACTTACCATTTGTCATTACGTATTTTACCAAACTACAATTCCTAGCATGTTAGAACAAAGATATAAAGTGACTGTCAGGACCCGGCTTGTAATTACACAAAGAGTTAGGCAGCCATGGCATTGCGAAGTCTGACGCTGCATTCGCTCACCTTGATCCCACAAACCTCTTCTCGTCAATTTACTCACACAAAACCACTGCCATGTCACTCTCTGCTGCACCCCCACCTCTGTTGTTCGAATGGCTCATAAGGAGGAAAAGGTTGACTCGTCGTTCCCCTCTCGATTTTCACATCGTAAGGGCCGGCCCTGAATGATTGAAGGTCCGGTGTAAAAAACATTTGTTGGGCCTCTTATGAAAATAAAAATAAATAAAACATGAGTTAAATATGAGAGTATGAAGATAATAACCATCTTCGTGTGCAGTACAGATGGATGTGTTGTTCGAGTCTCTGAGTACAATTTGCACAGATTTTCTTAAATTTTGGATCATTTGAGCCCAAATTGGACTGGTTTTCAAGTGACAAGTGAACGGTCGAACTGGGTGCCTTGTCCTTGGGTCGGCCCTCCTCATCATAAGTTTAACTTGTCTGTTATAAAATTCTCGTATTGAATTTCTTAATAGATTACATATTAGTATGATTGTTGCAGGTTTGTTACTTTAGTCTTTTAGCATTTAGCAACCTGTTTTTGTGCTTGTAGAATTTTCAGGGTGCCCATAGTATAAGATACTGTACGTGTTAATGCACATCATGCCTATCTTGTTATACCGCGACGTTCGTGTTAATGAATTCTGTTGAATGTAACCATGGGTTGCCAACTTGCCATACAGGCAGACGAGAATTAAATTACTTTGATTTGTAGCTCTCCCTAAACTTGTCATTCGTACTCCTAAAATATGATGGTGTGAAAATTTTTCTGTGGACTTTGTTTCAAGTAAGATTTTAACTAATGTGCAGAGAGTTTATAGGAGATTGACTGTTGATGCCTCTTGCAAACATTGTTCTGATACTCATGAGACCATGCTGCATCTCTTTCGTGACTGTTCTATGGCCAGGTTAGTATGGAACTCCTTTAATATTCCTACTAATACGCTGACCACATTTTCTTTAGACTGTGATGGTTGGATTTTTGCTAATTTGATGCAGAATAGTTGTCACATTAACAATTTAAGCTGGAATGCTTTCTTTGTGTTATGTTGTTGGTTCATATGGAAATGGAGGTGTAAGAGTGTATTTGATAATAATTATCAGTATCCATATAAACCTGCGGAAGTAGTTCTTGGTTATGCTTTTGAATGGACTAAGGCCATGACTAAGCCTAATATGCAGTTGATGAAACATGTTGAAAAGTTGTCTTGGGTTAAACCTGTTGATGTTTCCACAAGCTAAATGTAGATGGATCAAAAACAAGAGTTGGGGATATTGGTGCAGGTGTTATAAGGATGAAAGTGGGTATTGGAAGTGTGGTTTCATGATAACATTGGTACTGGAGAAGTTTTGCAAGCTAAGGCTTGGGGTCTTTTTTATGGTATTAAGTTGGCTTTAAATATGCAAATCAAGAAGTTGGAGGTGGAGTCATACTCTGCTATTTTAATCAACCTTCTGCATAATGCTAATGTTCAGCTGCTCTCTTTAGGCACCATTGTGCTAAACTGCAGATCTATGTTTCAAAATTTTACTTCAGTCCAAGTTAAGCATATCAACCGAGAGCGCAATATGGTTGCTGACTTGTTGGTTAAAAACAATACTCTTAATGCCTAATGCATCTGCTATCTCCATGAGCCCCTGCCGTTGTCATTGAAACTATGCTTGATGATATCGTTGGAATTGCCAGAAGTAGGAGTTTTAGAACCAGTAGTATTGGTTAGTTTTCTTTTGTAGTTTTTGGTCTGGGCTATTTTGGCCACATTTTTACCAAAAAAATGGTGTGAAGAAATAAAGCATTAGCACAGCAAGAGCTAATTGCAACAGAAACCACAGCCACAGTGAAGAAGCAACTTGCGCCTGCTAACATATGTGAGTTCGAAGGTGTCCACCAAATCAGACATTAAAGCCTGCCTGCATTTTCCCATCCGTCAGGGCAGTGAGGGCACAACTGAGAGACACTGCAACCATATGGTAGCATTCTCAGCTAGCTACTGCCATACATTTATATCCGCCTTGGATTCTTCATAGTAGAATGCACGCATGGAGAAATTTACCATTACTGATGTCAACCTCACATGTTCACCTTTATACTCTTGGAAGTAAGATAATTTAAGAAAGCTTCCTAGGATTCAACTTTTGAGAAATACAATTTCGATAATAAGTATCTTTAGGCTTGGCAGGTATGTTATCTAGTATCTATGCTGCACGGAGACGAACACGAGCATGGCGTCACGGCACGGCGCGACACGCCGACACTGCAAAACACAAAAACTAAATATCCTGCACAGCAAATAAAATTATATATTTATGTATTTCTAATAAATAAAAAAATATACTTAAATATGAAATAAGTACAATACATTACAAAAATAATATTCTAAATTCAATCAATTGTCTAACCATAAGAAATAACATTAGAAAGAGAGTAAAATGCAAATGATAAAAGTACATAATTAACAACAATAGAACATAAAATTAAAGAAAAACAAAATAAGTAGTAGGTTGCTTTCAAATAAATCGATTACTTTATATTTTGGTGTGAAAGCAACTACGTCTATTTAATTTTTTATTTCCATTTATTTTTTTTGAATTAAAAATTTGATAAATGATGACATGACGTGTTAGAAATGATGCGACGAGTCGGCCAGCATGTACGAAATGTGTCGAGAAAGTCAACATTACGAGGCATGTCAGACACTTATTTTGGCGTGTCAGACGTGTCCAAGGTTGGAAGTGTTCGTGCAATATAGTCCCGTATAGATTTATTATTGATAATATGTTTCATATTTCTCATGATCAATTAGAATGGTTGGGCCAAAAGGCAATAAGAGCAAGTATTTATTATATCAAGAGCAACAAGATGAGATTCATAGACATCATTTGAAGTAAAACTTGGGAAATCATAGCCTCAGTTTTAATCTTAACTGACTAGCTTTTCCATGAGTAAGAACCGAGGTCAAAAAACAATCAACTGCAGACAGACTAGCTTCTGATCCAGCAGTTATTAACACCTTAGAGAAATAACATCAGGAGTCAGAGAAAGGGACTCCATTAATGAGTGAACTCTAGGACAAATATGAAAATTTAAAGTGAAAAATTGTTAGCAGGAGTTGAAGAATAAGGAGAGAAGCACAAGCTAGCAGAGCCATCTTCACTGTTTGGAAAGAGTCTCTGGTAAGCTGTACATAGTTGAGTTGGCTCAATTTCAGTATCTCTTAATCTGTAAATTCCTGTATAATGATACAGAGTCTTTAATCTCCTTGTTACCTGTCAACACAAGATACTGAGTAAGAAAGGTGCATGAGAAAAATGAGGTATGTATGCACATATGAAAGTGTCATGAATGCAATTAAACTTCCTTACAGCCACAGTATTCAAGTAGAAGAGGCAACCGACTAGATGACGTACACAAAACAATTGATCAAGATCTCATAATGACATTGGCCATTGCTTTTTACTACTAAAAATAGATATGGAATTCATATGATGGCCTTGATTGGGAAGTACTTTCACATTATTCTGGTCAATAACTCAAGATGTCAGTTACATCTTCCTAACGACACTATCTACTACATTTCCAGGGGAGTTAAGGAATTGTGTACAAACAAATTCTCTACCCTTCTCCCTAAGCAAAATATGCATCATGAGCTTGGTTTTTTGCACTTTTTCACTACCTGGTATTTTGTGACTAAGTAACCACACCCTTTCTGAGAGTTCATAAAATCTTCATTAGTATGACTGCTCTGAAAGACACACCCAAAGAGCTCCAGAGCTTCTTCATTCATTCCTCAAGTCAGATGTTTTATATCTACCTCAGCAGCTCAAATAAATATCAATCACTTGTTATAAAAACTATACTTCCTGGACCAAAGCAATTACACCTTATAGCTGCTAATGCACCGATTCAGTTAGTCCCATCTACATCACCAACAACAACTAGTACCCTTTTGCATCCGATTCTTTCTTTATCACATTGATCCCTCAATCAACATCACCCACTACTATCTTGGCTGGTTTCAATATATCAGAAACACGCCTTTCTTGCAAAGCATTTGACTCCTTTGCAGTTTCACTAGGATTTACAGTCAACATTATACTCCTTAAACTATGATAATAAATTTTATTCGCAACCATTTCTTCTCAATTCACCCCAAATTTCCATTCATGCAACTAAAAATCAGTTATGTTGGATACGTAAATATCATCCCTCTGAACTAA
Organism: Comarum palustre; assembly: GCA_951800085.1. Classification (NCBI taxonomy): domain Eukaryota; kingdom Viridiplantae; phylum Streptophyta; class Magnoliopsida; order Rosales; family Rosaceae; genus Comarum; species Comarum palustre. The sequence continues at coordinate 15,126,464 of OX637572.1, read as the reverse complement.
ATGATACAGAACTAAAAATCAGTACAGCTGCACAATTAAATTGGATTAGATATATTCACAGACTACAGATTTCCAGAGAATAGTTGATAAAAAATAAGAACTCTGTGAATATCTTTTGTATAGCCTGAGACACAAAAGAAACTCAACATCATGATTAGGAGGGCAAAAACTCATCTTGTAAGGATTAGATTGATGTCAACACCTGAGCAACTGCTGAAACCCCCCACAACATATTGCATTGATTCTATCGTCCTATTGACTGGGGGGAATTCAAAGCAACTTTCTGTTGTAAGAATCTATAATGCCTTGGAGGTAAACTTCCTAGCTCAAATAGAGCAAGGAATTCAAAGCAACTTTCTGTTGTAAGAATCTATAATACCTTGGAGGTAAACTTCCTAGCTCAAATAGAGCCTCTTACACTGAAAGTAGCATAGAGATTCTTACAACACTGAATGGCTATACAATTAACTCCTTAGAGATTTTATTTGATGATTAACTCAATGCTACTTTCTGTTACAACACTCAATGAGCTAGAGATTCATTATCTAACTTGAAGCTCTCAGTTAGATTCATCAATAAAGAGATATAAATTTTCATTCTTGACACCTGAGATTGAACGTCAATCCAAAAAAGCATAACTCCACAAGAATTTCACCAAACAGTTCATGAACAAGTTAAATTTTTCACATGACACCCAACATTGAACAAATCGAATAGATTGACAGACAGTTAGTGCACAAAGACTGCAATAAAAATAAAGTAAAACAAGAAGAATAGGCTAGTCGTTTTTCCAAGTTTAACGAAAAGAAAAGGCAGAAAGAGAAACCCACAAATTGAACTGGGAATTTTACCTTCAATGGGAAAAGAGCAAACTTCTGAGGAAAAACAATTTTGACCATTTCTCGATTTATGCGTGTCATCCTTGCGCAGGGGCCATGCTAATCTTCTCTGTATCGTTCCAATTTTATCAGATGTCCCCGAAGGGACAAGCTTCGTCGCTAAGAGATTATATAAAAAAGCCGTGTTTGACTTTATTTATCGATGTGGAACTCAGAACTCTCCTAAAACCTATTGTATCAGCTCATAATCATATGCTTAAGTAAATAACAGTCTTCAAGTTGATTTCAAGTTTTATATACTAAAGTTGGACTTAAGTATTGGTAATACACTAATCAAAATCAACTTTTCATCTTGTATTTCTTCATATTTCCATCAAATGATGATTTCTTTTTCTTAATACCTCACTACTCTTATCATTCATTCCTTCTTATGCTCACCCACCATATCACGGTTCTCTCTTTTATGGTGTGTTTAGTAGACTGTATATTAATGATGTTATTCAAATGTGGTAAACAGATGTGTCTCAAGTGATGCAATTAAAATTTGGAGAATTGTGCACTAAGCCCCATGTATCGTCCAATCTCAAGATCATATATATGTAAGCAAGTGGATCGACTCAATGGACACTAATGAATCAAAAAAATGCTTTCATGCTTGAAGAAAACGTTGGCCATGTTGACATTGGAAGGTTCATGCTTGAATCCAGTATAGAAATAAATTGAAGAACTGACAATTTTATGGTCAATGACAACAAAATTGCGGACATGAACAGAACCATGCGTGCGTTTAAATATCATCACTCTGAACTAATGATACAAAACTAAGAATCAGTGCACAACTAAACAGTTAAATTGGACTATATTTCTTAAAAGACTAGATTGCCAGAGACAAGCTCAAACATGGTTAAGCTCTATAGATGTCCTAAGGTAGTCAGTTAGGCCAAATATTGTCCTATTAACCTCTGAATTCCAAATTTAAAATGTAAGGAAGTAAGAAATGTCATAGTTGATATAAAAGACACTCTCCTAGTATATATAGCCAGAGACATGCAAGAGAAACTGAACAGCATGAGTAGGTGGGGATGAGAAGAAGCTACTCAGGTGCATGCCATTGAGTAGATTTGGGAGTAACTTCATATACAATGACCCTTGAATACATTTTGAGTTTCTGAACACTCGTGAATAAAATCTGTGAATACCACTAGAACACTGTGTTATGCTTTTGATAGTACTCCGTATACTAAACTGGCAGAATATTAATCAGTATTTAAAATAATTATATTCCTACTTTCGAGTAGTCAGGATTCCAACAATTAAAGATGCAATCCTCATCATACGAGGTAAACACTGGAATGCAATCTTAAGTTCAAGTTGCTCTACCAATATCAATATCCAAAGTATACTGTTTATAGAGACCAGCATAATAAAGTACTACAGATTTGCGTAGGTTATTTATCTAACATAGATGGTTCTCCTGTCTAGTACACAAGAAATATCAAACTACAATCATAAGAGGAACTTAGAGAGACTTAAGTTAATGTACAAACTTTACTTGCACATAAAAAACTTCCATATATGTATGTTGGCACTAAGTTTTGTTTAAGTACCAAAGAAAAGAATAAGAAGAAAATCAAATAGCTATAAAATTTCATTCTTGACATTTGATACCTAAGAATGAATGCCAATTCAAGAAGAGCATAACAGCGCAGGAAATTCATCAAACAGTTGATGAACAAGTTAAATTCGTTATACGTAACCCAACATTGAACAATTTAAACAAGCAGAAATAATGAACAGATTCAGACACACAATATGCAAATAGACTCTTCAATCAAAAAAGGGAAAAGAAGCAGAAGAGTAAGTTGTTCCATGTCTAACAAAATGTAGAAAGAGAAACCCACAAATGGAGCTGGGATGTTTACCATCAATGGGGAAGGAGCAAAATTTCGAGCAGAAGATATTGAAGAAAAGATTCCAATAAACATTGGACCATTTCTCGATTTGCGTGTCATCCTTGTGCAGGGGCCATGCTAATCTTCTGTGTAGTTCCAATTTTATGAGATGTCCGCCAAGGGACGACTTAATTGCACAGTAGATGTGGATAAATAACAGGCATTCAACTTTGTTCCCTGATGTCGGACTCAGAGTTTTTTCCTAACAGTGGTTGGTTAATGTTTATTATACTAGCCTACTTAACAGGCACTTAATCATCTCTCATATCAATCTAAAGGTCTTGTTAAAGGCCTCAAGGTAATGCAATATATTTTAATAATTTCAAGTGCTCGTATACCATAATTGGACTTAAAAAGTTTTGCTAATACACTAACCAAACCAAGTTTTTCATCATATGTTCCTTCATATATCCATCAGATAAAGGACCTCTTTAAACTGATGCTTAATAATTTCAAGTGCTCGTATACCATAATTGGACTTAAAAAGTTTTGCTAATACACTAACCAAACCAAATTTTCATCATATTATCCTTGATATATCCATCAGATAAAGGACCTCTTTAAACTGAAGATCATACTGAACTAGGCAATCATCACCACCAATCCACTTTAGTTTCTAATTCTCAAATGCATGGGGTCTATAGTGCCAGTTATTTGGATTCTATCATCATGCCAAATTTCCCACATAATTATATCGATGAACAATGCTAAGTTACCGTATTTCAATTTTTCAAATGCATGGGGGTCTATAGTGCCAGTTATTATGATTCTATCACGTGCCAAATTTCCCACATCCACAAAATTAATGCATATAACTCATTTGAAACTGCATTTCCACCTAAATTAATATTGAAATGAAAATATAAAATATTGAAAAGAAAGGACCAATGCTAACCAAATTTCAATTTTTCAGATGCATGGAGGTCTATAGTGCCAGTTATTTAGATTCAATCATCATGCCAAATTTTCCCACATCCTCAGAATTAATGCATATAACTCATTTAAAACTGTATTTCCACCTCTAGGAATATTGAAATGAGAATATAAAATATATTGAAAAGAAAGAACCAATGCTAAGCAGTGGGAGAGGGAGAGGGAGAGGGAGAAGAGATTTACCTATGGGGGCAAAATAAAGGCTGGTCTCCTCTAGAAAATAAAAAATGCATGGTCAAAATAAATGTTTTTTTATATTCAAATTATGGCTACTATTAAAAAATTCTTTAATTTAAGTAAAAAAAGTCCAAATTTTTAGGCTGAAAGGGAATGATGATAAGACTTCATCACTTTTTGTTGCTGTTGGGAGCAATATATATGCCCTTGTGGGGGCACAAATAGATCAAATGGGCCAGTTGTCTAAGTTTTATTGGGGACACGGGCCCTCAGTGGTCCTCATCTGGCTCTGCCAATGATGCTAAGGTACCGTATATATAGCTACTAGGTAAAAGAGATGGCGGTGAAGCTCTTACAAGAATCTTTAAAAAAGGTAAGGGGGAGGTAGATCACTGGGATATGTTTCGTTTTAGATAACAGTATGTTTACATTCATAGATCACTGGGATATGTTTCGTTTTAGATAACAGTATGTTTACATTCATAGATAGCCATTTTTGACAATTGAAAAGAAGCTGTGCAGATTTTCAAATAGGGAGATCTATAAACCCTCAACCCAGATTTTCTCAACAGCTCAACTAGGCTCCTTACAAATTGTTTCAAATATACCTACTTTACCTTCGCTTGTAAAACTTACCAAACAGATACACTTCAGTGGTTGTTTACCAACGCTCAAAAAACTTAAACTCGTGAATTTAGTAGCCACTACTGAGTAAATATAAATAGTATCTGGTACCGGACACCAAGCACTTTAAAATGGAGAGGAGCCTCAATAAAGAATTTCCATTTTGATAATTAGATCAGGAGACCCTTGGTCCCAGCATTCCACCTTTTTCTACTTTATATATGTCTGTATGTCTTAAAATGAAAAGATGAAAAATAAAATATATGTTGAAGATCTAGAAGTGATTGGGAACCAAACCATCCAATTTTGGTGGATGCTTATCAAATTTTCCAAAAAAAACAGAAACCTGTGCTCTCAGCACCAAGTACTATGAAGAGCGTCTGGTAGACAGTCACCAAGCACTGTAAATTGAAGAGGGGGCTCCACTTATAATTTCATATTACCGTTTTATGTTTTATGCAACTCTATCAACTTGTTCATAAGATAATTAGGAATAAAATGATATATAGCAGTTTAGACTAATTTTGATAGTATAATATAAATAAATTATTATTTTTTAGGAAAAAAAGGACTGTGCGTGTCAATGCATTGTTCATTCGGTGAAATTAATATGATATGTTTGTCATATGACATTTAATATACTAAAATGTAACCCAGTGAAACTCACCTGTATCCACCAAAATGAAGGCAAGTATTATCCTCTAAACAAATTCCGAATCATGATTGCCAGCTCTCATTGTCTAATCCAAATCAAGCAGAACGGGTCAAATTTTCATATTATGTGAATCTTATTCTAACAACAAAAATGTGACACATAAAAGTCAAGCTGAAAAAGATTATACCTGCATAACCAAATCAAACTCAGCAACACTGGCAGTACAAGAATTCTTGCTCTTCTCATTCTTTGAAGCAGCCTGAATAAAAGTGACAGCAAAACTATATTGAAATCAATCAAAAGGACCCAAAAATATACTCAAAATTCTATCAAGAACTCAAGATGAACAGTAGTTTGCATTTAGGAAAGATCAATGAGTTGGTAAAAATGTAATGGAGTTGACAGAAAAATTTGCTTTATCCAACAGAAAATATTTCATAGTCATACATAAGGGAATGGTGAACGGAATATCAAAGTGTTAAACCACATCAATCTCCTCCTTTTTGTCCTAGCTAGCAAGAACCGAGTCCAATGGTATAGGTAACTCTTATATGCCACTTCTTCATTTTAGCTATAGATTATGATTCTTACAATTGTATGTTCCTATATAAATCCATCAAACTCTTCCATACAGCAAGAATCATGAAAATTACTCATATTATAGACCTATAGCAACGGCGATTGTTAGTTTAATAGGTCAACAGTTCGCAAGTGTTGAAATCTAATTTAATCTTCATCTAGTTGGTTCACAGTACTACAATCTTAACTTACTTTGAAAATGGAAATACAGCAGCAACAAATTGAATCTAATTTGAACACACGCTTTCTCTACACTCATTATGGAATAGCTAATAGTATACTGCCAATTTGAAAAGGACTTAACACTGCCAATTTAAACATTAGATGTCTCTAAACTAAATAATTACTTGGCAAACGGCATAACAAATCAAAATTAAGCAGAGTTCATCTCGCAGAGCAATAAACAAAGTTACTAATCTAATTTTCACTCAAAACCTGTATACACCCCTATTCCACCAGTCACAACACATTGAATTTGAAACCATTGACCCAGACAATAAAACCCATCACATTCAACCAAACATACTATGTTCCTCTCTAAACACTAAGCTCTCAAATCCATATCATCCACCAAAGCAATAAACTTTTGAGTTGAAACATTCAATATAAACCAATACCTCGTCGTACTCCTTCGCAGCCTTGGTTTGGTTTAAAGGCTTTGCCTTCCACCAAAAACAAAAAAGCAGAAAAATGAACTTTGTTTCCAAAAACCCATCAAATCTGACAGATTGTTAGGGTTTAATTGACATTAAAAACTGAATCTGAAAAGCTTAGGGCTTTTAATTTAGAAAGGGCGTACCTTGCTTGGACAAAATGGCTGCGATCTACGGAGGAAGTTTTGGTCTGAAATCTGTGGAAGGATTTGCATTCGGTGTAGCCAGGGGATTCAAGTTTCTAAATTCTTTCATCTGGCATCAAACCCTCCAACCTGACTCTATCAAGCATACCAGAATGATGCTCCTTCCATCATACAGTATGAGAGATTCTCTGGTTCTATATTATCATTTGATATGTTCTCATTTTCCCTTCGTTCCTCCTGTATGAGGGAAGGAGGACAGCAGGGGAGGTGAACACCTCATCAAATGATAATACAAAACCACATAATCAATCATACTGTATGAGGGAAGGAGGACAGCATTGGAAGCTTCTTTTTCTATAACTGTTTTTGATAGGTAGGAGGCAAGAGCTATAATGCTTAGGAGGGACCAATTCTTGCTAGTCTTTTCAAAACTTTCAGATACCCTAATTTCAAAGGGATCAAATCACAACTTTGACACAATGTGTCAATAAACCGAAAAGACAACAACTGCAGTAGACTCCCAACAATGCATTAATCTCAGAGCTAGCTAGGCAACCTTTTAGGGACCAACTCTACTTTCAGATACCCTAACTTCAAAAGGGATCAAATGGCAATCTTGAAACAATGTGACAATAAACCGACAAGGAAACATTTCAGTGTGCTCTACCAAAAATGCTTTAATCTCAGAGCTAGGCAACGTTCAAGGACCAATTCCAACTAGTCTTTTCCAAACTTTCAGATGCCCTTTTTTTAAAGGGATCAAATGGCAAGCATGACACAGTGACAATAAAAAGGCAACAATTTCATTCCCAACAACGCATTAATCTCAGAGCTAGCTAGGCCAGCCTTTTAGAGACGAACTCTGACTGGTATTTTCCAAAATTATACACCCTAACTTCAAAGGGATCAAATTGCAATCTTGACACAATGTAACAATAAACCGACAAGGCAACTTCAGTGGACTCTCTCCCAAAAATGCTTCAATCTCAGGCTAGCTAGGCAACGATTTAGGGACCAATTCCGACAAGTGTTTTCCACACAATGTAACAATACCGACAAGGCAACTTCAGTGGACTCTCTCCCAAAAATGCTTCAATCTCAGGCTAGCTAGGCAACGATTTAGGGACCAGTTCCGACAAGTGTTTTCCACAGTCAGATACCCTTATATCAAAGGAAACAGATGGTAACCTTGACTCAATGTGACAATAAACCGGAAAGGCAATAATGCTTTAATCTAAGGCTGGCTAGGCAACGTTTAGGGACCAATTCCAACTAGTCTTTTCCAAACTTTCAGATGCCCTTATTTCAAAAGGAACAAATGGCAACCTTGACACAATGGGACAATAAACCAAAAATGCAGCAACTTCAGTCCCAGAGCTAAGGCAACCTTTTAGGGGACCGATTTTGACAAGCCTTTTTCGAACTTTCAGATACGTTTATTTCAAAAGGATCAGATGGCAACAATAAACCGAAAGGGCAACAATTTTAGTGGACACTCCCAACAATGCTTTACTCTCAGAGATAACGCAACCTTTTAAGGGGCCGATTCCGATAAGTCTTTTCTGAACTTTCAGATACCCTTATTTCAAAGGGATCAGATGGCAACAATAAACCGAAAAGGCAACAATTTCAGTAGACTCCCAACAACCGATTCTGATAAGTCTTTCTGAACTTTCAGATACCCTTATTTCAAAGGGATCAGATTGCAACAATAAACCGAAAAGGCAACAATTTTAGTGGACACTCCCAACAATGCTTTAATCCCAGAGCTAAGGCAACCTTTTAGGGGACCGATTCCGATAAGCCTTTCCGAACTTTCAGATACCCTTATTTCAAAGGGATCAGATGGCAACAATAAACCGAAAAGGAACAATTTCAGTAGACTCCCAACAACCGATTCTGATAAGTCTTTCTGAACTTTCAGATACCCTTATTTCAAAGGGATCAGATTGCAACAATAAACCGAAAAGGCAACAATTTTAGTGGACACTCCCAACAATGCTTTAATCCCAGAGCTAAGGCAACCTTTTAGGGGACCGATTCCGATAAGTCTTTCCGAACTTTCAGATACCCTTATTTCAAAGGGATCAGATGGCAACAATAAACCGAAAAGGAACAATTTCAGTAGACTCTCCCAACAATGCTTTTATCACAGAACTAAGGCAACCTTTTAGGGGACAGATTCTGATAAGTCTTCTGCACTTTCAGATACCCTTATTTCAAAGGGATCAGATTGCAACAATAAACCGAAAAGGCAACAATTTTAGTGGACACTCCCAACAATGCTTTTCTCTCAGAGATAAGGTAACCTTTTAGGGGACCGATTCCGATAAGTCTTTACCGAACTTTTAGAGATAAGGTAACCTTTCAGATACCCTTATTTCAAAGGGATCAGATGGCAACAATAAACCGAAAAGGCAACAATTTTAGTGCACTCCCAACAATGCTTTACTCTGAGATAAGGCAACCTTTTAGGGGACCGATTCCGATAAGTCTTTTCAGAACTTTCAGATACCCTTATTTCAAAGGGATCAGATGGCAACAATAAACCGAAAAGGCAACACTTTCAGTGGACTCTCCCAACAATGCTTTTATCTCAGAACTAAGGCAACCTTTTAGGGGACTGTTTCTGTCAAGTCTTTTCCAAACTTTCAGATGCCCTTATTTCAAAGGGATCAAATGGCAACAATAAACCGAAAAGGCAACAATTTCAGTGGACCAACTGATAAGTCTTTTCCAAACTTTCAGATGCCCTTATTTCAAAGGGATCAAATGACAACAATAAACCGAAAAGGCAACAATGGACCAATTCTGACAAGTCTTTTCTTAACTTTCAGATGCCCTTATTTCAAAGGGACCAAATGGCAACCTTGACACAATGTGACAATAACCCGACATAGCAACAATTTCAGTGGACTCTCTCCCAATAATGCTTTGATCTCAGAGCTAGGCAACCTTTAAGAGACAAATTCCGACTAGTTTTATTGAAACTTTCAGATACCCTTAATTCAAAGGGATCATATGGCAACCCTTATTCCGACAATAATTACGGGACTGATGAAAGAAGAAAACCCAGAGAATTCCGGCATTGAACCCAATTGAAAATGGTTCCTCAACCCCAAAGAAAAGAGGGAGCACCAATATTTTGAATCGAATTAAAATTTCACGCATATCAAACTCATGGGTTTTACTTTTTCATCATACCTTGTAAATTCAACGACACAGATCGAAGCGCCTATTGGAGACCATTGAAAATCCGAAACCCACCGCCGCGGTTATATCTGAAATCGAATCAAAGAGAAACAGAATCAAAAAACCAAGATATGAAACCGAAGAGATACACAGACCCATTTGAATTGACAAAGATGATTACCGAAACTGAGAAGAATTAGACGAAACGAGAAAAGAAAGGGAAAGCTTGGGGATTTTACCTTGCGGTGGTTGGCCGCACCGGAGCAGCGGCTGTAGAAAACCCTAACAATTTTGAATTTCGAAATCTCAGAGAGAGAGAGAGAGAACCGAAGCTTTGAAATTCAAAACTGAAAGAGAGATAGAGAGAGACGACCACAAACTTGAAAATATATAGAGAACCGTTTAAGACGTAACGGTTCTTTTCGCAACCACTTCAGGCCAAAAAAAATTGCGTCACCTGTGTCTCACTTTTTTTTGTTTTTTTAAACCTGTGGTCTGTGGTCTCTGTGATATACGTATATGTAATTTTTTGAAGTGTGATTATGAATGAAACAGAAAAATGGATCCCATGCTTAAATTGAATGATGCAACTGGTTATGAGTTTTGAGCAGATATTAGAATGACATGAAAAATAGCACCATGGGAGGACTCTAGATGTAGTCTTTGAATTGGAGGGTACACTATAACAAATCTAAGTGGAGAATTAGTCTGACTGCCAAATTGAATTAGCACAGACAAGGCAGCACATTTATGATTCTCATTTGCCCACAAGGGGAACTTGCTCCATACATTAAGAAAGACACTTCAATTTATTTAGTCTTAATGTTACACTGACACTCATATGAGCGTTAGGAGCACATTCAGCTACAAATTAGACCATCCCATAAATGGGAAGACTTCAACACATAATATTATCCCATAACTTTGGGTACCCAGAACCCCTCTCATTTCTTTCCACTCTTCTTGAGGCCAGCACCTCCAAACGAACCCTTCTGTGATGCCTTGGCTCTAAGCTCCTTCAGTGCCTGCTCATCATTTGAATACATCGTTTTATTAGTAATTATTCAAACAACTTCATCAAGTAACCATGACATTCTGAAAATAGAACTCACTTTTTCCTCATCCTTCTTCTTCTGAAGCTTTGCCAAATCATCCTGCACAGTAGCAAATAGAAATTCTTATCACAGGGAACAATGAAAGTAAATTCTATGACAAGACAAGTGCTGCATGAGCCTAAACATGGCTCAGTAAATTTTAAAAACAAGTATGATAACAAGATCTTATAACACATAAACGGGTTCAGACCCCGAGGATGAGGATTGACTCAGTAAATTTTAAACACACGTATGATAACAAGATCTTAAAACACATATAAACAGGTTCAAACCCCGAGGATGACGATCTAAATTTGAGCAGGACAACACAACACTCAATACTTAGAATAAGAGATTCAGCATAAAACAGCAAGAAATCAAGGAGCAGCCTAAATTCTGGTAATAACATATAAAATAGACAACGTATGCAAAAGTGTAAGACACCTAAACATTCGAAACTAGAAGACTAATGCAACCCCGATAATTGACGATGAAAAAGGATTTACCAATACCAACTTAAACAATAGATGCCTCTAAACTAAATAACTACTTGGCACATAACAAATCAAAATTACACAGAGTTCGTATCGCTGAGGAATGAACAAAGTTACTTATCCAATTTCACCCAAACCTGTACAAGCCCCAATTCCACTAGTCATAACAAATTGAATTCTAAACCGTCTCCCAAAACACAAACCACCATCGACCCAGACAATAAAACCCATCATATTCAAGCAATCATAATCTATTCCTCTCTAATCGCTAAAGCTCTCAAATCCATATCCACCACAAAAGCTACAAATTTTAAATTCAAACATTCAATTATAAACCAATACCTCGTCGTACTCCTTCTTCTCAGCCTTGGGTTGCTTCAAAGGCTTTGCCTTTCCACCTAAAAAAAGGAAACAAAATCAACTTCGTTTCCAAAATCCCATCGAATCTGACAACTTGTTACGGTTGAATTGAAACTAGGAATTGAATCAGAAAAGCTTAGGGCTTTTGAATTAGAGAGGACGTACCTTGCTTGGACGACATGGCTGCGATCTAGGGAGGTAGGCTTGGTCGGAAATCGAGAGCTAGAAGAAGAAGAAGAAGACTGAACCCTATTTGCAGCAGCCTATAGATATTACTTTTACAAAGGCCTCTACTTTTCTTATTGTATTTTACACTTCTACCCTCTTTAATTGAAGGTAGTTCTGATAATACCCTATCTAATAAAACCCAGAAAGTAATCAAAACCTCAATTTAATTGACTGAAGATGTTCTTGCTAAAAATCATGTGAATCAGGCTATGGGACTTTTTGTCTTTGGCAGTCCTCCCACTTATGCGGCCAAGGTTTTCTTGATGACCTTTATCAGAGCTAGGAGAATTTTCTGTACTAATATTTAGCTTTCTGTAAAAGTAAATCAGAAAATGGTCGTATCATTCTCATTGAAACTTTTCTTTACATAAAGATGATGTTACAATAAAAGAATAAATTACATAATGATAATAATTCTGATTGAAAATAGATTGATACAATTACTCTGATTGATTGCTAATCTCGTGATTTTCTCTCGTCAATTATGGATTTGATAAAGGCACACATAAATGTGATTTTCTTTCAACGCTACTCCTTGTGCCAAGTCAAAGACAGAATTGTACATCTAGTGTTGTCTCATTAAAAACCTTGTCAAGTAACAAAACCCTGTAGAATAAAATGAATCTTGGTCGAAGCAAAAAAGAACACAATGCAGATGGGTGTTAGATTCCCCCTGAATTCTAAACTCCCTCTGATATTTACATCAATCAAAGGCTCTAGGAATGTGAGAAAATTCCTATGTTTAATACAAGGTATCATTGTGTTCCTGATGGTAAGGACATAGCCAGTTTGGGAACAATCTATTGCTCATAAATAACTTGCATTTATGATCACCAACAAAGCATTGTTTAGTATATTAGTGTAGAGGACTACAGTTCCATGTGCATTCCTTTTCGTCTTTCTACAGTGATATGATGAACCCAAATCAATAGTTCCTTTAGGTATCATGAGACATTATGTATACCTTCTAATGACACTGCGTTGGCACTAAGCTAAGTCTAACCAAAGTTCTTTAAGAATGTTGTATCTAGTCGAGTTTCTTCGGGTTAAGTACAATATTGCGCCTATTGAACTATAAAGAGGAATTTTCAATTCTCAACCCTTCTTCGTCATCTTCCTTTTGACAAAATGGATCTTCCTTTATATCCAAACATCGGCCGATCATTAAGAGTGCTAACAGTATGCAATTTGTCCATGTAAAGCGCCTGAGAATATTTTGGACACATGCAGACTGGTGGATTAGTATTCCACAAACACGTTATTTGACAGAATTTTTCAAGATTATTCATCTCAATTTGAATTTCATCTAGCTTGCAGTTTCTCTTATTTCATCAAGAGTACATACTATGTTCCTAGTATCAACATAGGAGCTATGATTGCAAATCTGGAACTTGTTTCCTTTATGAGTACGCAGGAGCATAGTTCATCGTCTTGTATTATTTTCCAACCAAGTAGTCACTTTTATAAAGTTAACATTTCAATTCTAATTGCAAACGCACTCCGTGGTTTAGAGTTACTTGAGTTAGATTGTTTTAAGGCCATCAGAGGCTTTTAGATACATCTCCTAATCAATCCCCATGGAGATATGTAACCACATTTTTTAGCTGCATTTTTATTACTAGGGAACTTGTCCCCTTTTAGCCAATACAAAGCGTTGCGAGAAACCTTAGCTCCACAAGACGAGCCTTATCGTTTAGGGCTTCATTATTCTCATTACGTTTTTTAACAAAGAGTTGTTTATGTCCTACAGGATTTATATTTGGTAAGGTTAGCACTACCAAACCAAATACATGTCTCTTTGTCAGAGAATCTAGCTCTTTCTAGATTGCATTTATGTAGGCCACTATGCTTTTTGTTAATATTTTTCAACTGAGCTTGGTTCGATACCATCGTGCTCTATGATTCTTTGAGCAACAGTATCATCAATTGAATGTACTCTCGTGATTTGTTGAGATTTTATCTCTGAAATCATTTTAAACATCGGAGCGTCCTCCCGTATTGATTCATGATCATAATTGTAATCAGAGACAATCTCATGAGAGAATCTTTACATTGATAAGGTTGTGTCTTACTCACCTAATTCCTTTAAGTAAGTATTGATCGAACCAAGTGGCCTCCCCCTATTCCCTTAGAGAGCCACAACCTCAACCACATCTCCTCTAAATGCGATACTTGGGAGCTTAGAGCTAATGTAAGGAATGGCAATTTTAGGTAGGGAGAGCTAAACTCCCTTTGTTAGTGGTTCTGCCTATATATGAAATTGCATTATTTTTGTATGCTTATGGTCGATGTTTCGAGAAAGTTTTCAATATATTATGAGATAAATGATTTATGATTGGGCCGAGAAAACCCAAGGCAAGACGCTAATGATTTTATGTGATGATTCATATCGAAAAGTAGTACCGTTGTCCTGATTTTTGGTGCTTGGCCTGAGAGTGACGGGACCTAGTATTTAGACTGATTCTCATGGTGTCGATGACCTTGAACCTTCGGAGGGGCAATGCCCTTATATTTTTCCCCCGCTTAGGCCGTCTCGTACAAAGTTAAGCGAGTCGTAAGTGAGGCATGTTACTTAGAGTGATATGTTGGACATTCGCTGTAAATGGACACTCTTGCTACTATTCGTCCTCGGACGCATAGGTAGTTGGCCCCAGTTTGCAGCATAGACAAGCCCGGGATTCGACCACCTAGATCCGTGAAGCTCTGCAAGCTGTATTTGTACATTGGGCGCTCTGGCCCATGTTTTAGCATAGTGCATAGTTTTTCCTCCAAAGATATAAAATGATAATTTTTGTGTGCCAAGATTTTCTAAATGGTTTTATTGCGAGCTCAAATCTATATGTATATATATATATATGGTTTTATGGATTTCAAACCTAGCATTAGTGTGCCTATTTGTGCGCAAGCGAGGACGATGTTCACCCCTACAACAGGTTATTTATAGGTATTGTGTATTGTGAAGGGATTATTTGAGAGAGCTAGGTGTGTGAATTCTCATTTCCTACCCAGTGCTTCGCCCAAGCCGTACACACTTGTCATACTCTATTATTCGAGTCATTTTCCCAGAGTGTTTATCAAAAATTATAAAGGTGTCTTCCTAAATTATTAATCTTGTTATATGTTTTTATTGTTGTCACTAAAGTTTTTAATTGCCCCTTTAATTGTCCATCTTCCGTGAAAATTAGAAAACTCTGATAAATGTTTTGTGAAACTCTTGTGGTGCCACCTAAGTTAAAAAAAAATTTTACCTACTAAATTGCTCACGGCTTTAGGTTAATGAGTTGTCTGCACATCCTTCGGATGTGTTGGCTTCTTATTGGCTTAAAATCGTGACTACTATAGCACCCCTCTCGGAGTGTTAAACTCGAGTGACACCACAACAATTTTTTAAAACATTCATCAGAAGTTTTCCAATTTCGCGGAAGGTGGATAAATTAAAGGGGTCAATTAAAAACTTTAGCGACAACAATAAAAACATGCAACATGGTCAACAAATCAGGAAGACACCTTTACTGTTTATGCCAAATACTCTAGTAAATGACCCGAAGGATAAAACAGGAAAAGTGAGTACAACTTGGACCAAACATCGAGTAGGGAATGAGACTCCACCCACACAGCTCTCTCTATCTATCCCGGCACAGTACACAGTACCTGCAAACAACCTGTTGTAGGGGTGAGTGTAGTCCTCGCGTGCTCACATATAGACCCACCAATGATAGGTTTGAAAACCATAAAACCATATATATATATATATATATATATATATATACGTATAGATTTGAGCTCTAAATAAAATTATTTAGAAAATCCTTGGCACACAAGTCATCATTTTATATCTTTCGGGAAAACTGTGCAGTATGCTAAAACAGGGGCCAGAGCGCTCAATGAACAATACAGCCTGCAGGGCTTCACGGATCTAGGCGGCCGAATCCCGGATTTGTCTATACATCAAACCGGGACCAACTATCTATGCGTCCGAAGACAAATAGTAGTGAGAGTGTCCATTTACAGCTAATGCCCAACACATCACTCGTAGTACACACCGCACTTACGACTCGCTTAACTCTGAACGAGAGAATCGTAAGTGGGAAAATAAAATAAATAGAGCATTGCCCCTCCAGAGGTTCACCGTCATTGACCCCGTGGGAGTACTATATACTAGGTCTCGCCACTTTCAGACCAAGCATCGGAAATCAGGACAACGATACTACTTTTCGATCCGAGTCATCACATAAAAATCATTTACGTCTATCCTCAGGTTTGCTTGGCCTACTCGTAAATCATTTATCACATAATATAAAGAAAACTTTCTCGAAACATCGACCATGAGCATACAAAATCATGCACTTTCATATATCAGGCAAAACCACTAACAAAGAGGTTTAGCTTCCCTACTTGAAATAGCCGTTCTTTACGTAAGCTCTAAGCTTCCAGAAACCGTCTCGGTAATCGGAGGTCACCGCGTAAGCTACCTCGTCCAATGAATCACTGCAGAATAGAGTAGCTTAGCAACCAAAAAACAATAACAGTCTAAATGACCTCAACATTCCTAGTTTGACCAGGAATGGCCACATTGATTAAGTTGACCAACCAATTTCCTTTTTATGGCACTTTAACCTTTTTGATTTGTTTTTCCGATTAACGACTCTTTACTTATTTACCGGAAGTCCGACTTCACATCCAAACTTCCCTTTACCATTTTAATTTGACGTTAGGGTATCACATAATAATTCGTTGAATTACTATGGACACCTCACGTGTCACATTAACCAATTCTTTAACCATGAGTCGATTTATCGATTTACGTGAAACACCAATTTTTCTTAAAACGGTTAACTTGACATTTTCAGAATTCTAGTTATCATTTTCCGGTAACAATTCAACACTTTACCAATTTAACCAAATTATGTCAAACTTCAAATCTTTAATAAAACATTTTTTCCGAAAATGGAACTTTCCCAAAATGGAAACTTTCCTTTAATGGAAACTTTCTCAATATAGAAAGTTTTCCAAATTAGTAGGTTTCCAATAATAGAAAGTTTCCTAAAATGGAATAGATCCCAATTATGGTTAGTTTCTGTTTTTAGTAGATTTCCTTAAATGTAATTTTCCAATTACGACTCTTTAAACTTGGTTAAACGGAAACAACATATTTTAAAGGGATTCGAAGACTACCTCCTCGTCATTCTGCCAGATTCCGGTCAACTTACCGGAATTTCGCCATAGCTTCTCCCGTTTCTTCGTCTCCAAGTTACGACATGAAACAACGTAAACAACACTAAATCAACATCTCAACAACAAATTAATCACAGATCAACAATAATTCCAACAAACACAGTAGCTAAAACCAGAAATCTGTCTCTCACCTCCTCCTATCTCCGCCGAGAGACCTCTGTAACAATCAGAGTGTCACCACTCCTCTCTCGTTCCTTCTTTCTCCATCAACCTCAGAGTCGACTTGTAGGAGCTCCGAGTACTTCCAAATCCTGCCTCGGTCACTACCTCCACCAAACCAGCACCTCACCACCTAGGGTTCTCTCCAAAAGCCTTTGTTGTAGTTAGGTTGTCACCAAGAGGCTGAGAATGCCACTGAGAGTTCAAAGAACTCGGTCGCCGGAGGAAGAACAAAGAAAACAGAGAAACCCAGAAAATCATAAAAACAGGGAAAAGAGGGATTCTTGAATTAGCCTCGATTTCGGTCATCCAAAACTATGAAGATGAAGCATAAGGTGACAGGAGAAGAACCAAACCTCCAGGTGGCCGAACCATGGCCTGAAACGCCGAGAATCGCCGAAAATCGATCAAGCACAGTGGTTCTTGATCTCCTCCATGGATGGACACCTGGGTATTGTGAGGACTGGGCTAGGAGGTTGAGGAAGAGAGGAGAAGGTTGGTGGTGGTCTAATGGCGAGTAGTGGCAGGAGGCGTCGCCGCCGCACTGGGGAAGGCGGAGCAGACGAGAGGGAGAGAAGAGTGTCGGCAATGAGAGAGTTAACCGAGAGGGGGTGTTTTGACCGAGTCAAACCTCCCTCCTCTATTTAAAAGGAAATAGACGGTCCAGATTCAAGCTGGGTTTGGTGTAGCTGGGCTTATAAGATATAAGCTGACTTTTACTTTTTTGCAGCTTATAAGCAGAAGGTGAGTGTTTGCAGCTTCTCCTTTTTCCCTCAAAACACTTTATACTTTTTTAAGAAGTAGCTTATTTTTGGACTTACCAAACACCAAAACCTTTGGTGCTTAAAACCAAAGGAGCTTATAAGCTCTCCCAAACCCAGCCTCAATCTGGGATCGATCCAACGGTCCATATTTAAAGAAGGTAAAAAGTAAAAGGTAAATGGTAAAACTCTTTTTACCGGAATGATAATTAAAAATTACTAGAAACTTTGGAAATTTGTAGAAAATAAACGGACGCTCCGAAAAATATTCTGAAAATACCGGGAGACTCGTGTCGACACGTACTATGACACCGAGTCCTTAAATGAGGAATTTGAAGAACTTTTAAAAACTCAAAAATGAACGTGGTTGTTTACTCGCGAAGTTACCGAACACGACTTAAACCTCAGTAACTCATCAATAACCATGGTAAAATCATGCGGGGTCTCACATCACTTAAAGTGCATCATCTTCTTTGATAATAGTTTAGCTATCAAGCTTTCAAAGAACCCGGTCATGCATGGAAGAAGCAAACACATTAACATCAGGTTCAATTTTCTTCAGGATTTAAGTAGGGATGGTGTAGTGGATTTGGTGCATTGTGGCTTTAAAGATCAGTAGCAGACATTATGACTAAACCCTTGAAGTTAAAAGCAATCTCGAGGATAAGAGAGCTGTTGGGGATGTGCCCTGATCATATGGTAAACTGACTGCATGAAGGAAAGTACAGTTTATGTCACACCCTAATTTTTTGAATAGTAAATTTTTCAAAATTTGGGCATGATAACCTTTAAAAAATCCAATAACCACAATCTACAAAATTTCTCACAAACACCAACAACTAGCTAGAAGCATAAATTCAATATCAACTCAACACGTTAATTTGAATATTACAACTTAGATTTACATTCACTCGAACAGTTGAGTAACTAGATGCTCACATGAGCTAAATATGGTCTGACCCAATATAATACAGTCTGGTAAACAAAATCAACAAAAGTCCCAGCCTCCAAGTCAATCATATGGGTCAACACCTGCAGGTCAAACCTCTACACCATGATTTGGTGCACCGGGTTGTAAGAAGCAACAAATCCGGTAAGCTTAAAAGCTCGTATGAGTAAATCAATATTCAAAGAGAACATTTCAACATTAAAGATGTACTAGGACTAAATGCACACGAGTAACCGACACAACTAGGAACTCAACACGTATCTGTGAGTCCCAGGTACCTCCCACGACATACAATACGAAGGGATGTATCCGTGAGTCCCAAATACCTAGTAAGGTACCTCCCACGATATACATCCATGTCACTTGAATCCGTGAGTCACAGATACCCCAGAGGGTACCTCCCACGTCAATCAAGGGTAGACAGACAAGAATACAGCTCTAATACTACCGTAACCAAACACCCAGCTAAAGGCTTGGTTCCCGGTTTAACTGTCTAGACAACAACACTCAACAAAAGGGATAGCAACATCAACAACCCAATAATATTATAATCGACAAGGTCTTGATGGAAACCAGTAAAATATGAAAATCATGTTTTACTTACCCATGAGCCATGGACGATCAAACTCATATGTTTTTAAAACAAAAATCATTTTTCTTTATTATTAAGACATTAAGATCAAAACAATATCGTTATGACCATAAAATAATCAATTGATTCCAATGTGAACCTTGGTGAGATTTACTATCCTTAAAATTCTCGATGCGTCTTCACAACACTTGTATAATGCTCAGAATCACACTCCAGAATCACCTAAACAAAAGGAATTAAAAGATTTAGTTCCATTCAGAAATAGGATATGCACCCCAAATCTAACGTTCTCCTGAAGGTTCGTTCTAACAAGGGGACAACCTTCATCCGAGACCTCCCAAGGTCGTCGGACACTTAACATCCCATTGCAACATTAACAGAATTCCAAAATTAGATTCTCCAGCTCAAACAAGCCTCACACGAGTTTCGGACGTGCAACTATTTAGAGCATCTCTAGCAGCTTCCTCAAAATTTCTTCAAAATGGGGAAAAAAAACTAAATTCTTCAAAAATATTATGCTCCAATTCCAACAGCTTCTCTATTTTGAAGATTTGACATTTATTAGAACAACAAAATATGGTATATTATAATTAATTATGACCAAAAGAGATTATATATTTTATTGTAACAACAAAATAATTAATAAAATATTCTATTTTTGTAAAAAATTTGTTGGAGCCCGTGAAGAATTAAATTTTGAGGAATGAAAGCTTTGCTGCAAATTTGGGGAAGCAATGCTCATTTTTCTTCTCCATCCTCATTTTAGAAAATGAGATGGGGAAGCTGTTGGACCTAAAAAACACTCAACATTCTCCAAATTTGACAAAATCGAAAAAATGAGGAAGCTGCTGGAGATGCTCTTAGTGTGTCATACAAAGACATAACTTAGGCTCAAAACATTACTACATGCTTACAAAAGGGTACTCAAGCTTAACGTGGCGATTAGCACGGTACCACTGCCCTCATCTGCAGCCACACACAACTCGCAAACACACGATCTCACACACAGGAAGACAACTACAACAACAAGCATGATAAGGTCTCACCCTAATTTTTATATAAAGCAACTAAAAATCTCTTGCCTATACAACCCAACTACCTATGACTACCGTCTACTCCTGCCACCACACACCCTGCCACACGCTAACTTAGGCAGCCGCGTATGTGCAGCGTGCACTAGCCCCATCCTCCAAAACCTTGTCACACAGGGCAACCCAAAAATAAAGATAAAGCATTGAACACCTTCTCTTACCTGATGCTATGGACGACTTGAACATAAATCGACCCAAAATCCAGCCACAAGTTCATGCTTCAATCTGGCATGGAAGTTCAAATTCAATTTTTTTTGTGTTCCAAGGCGATACCTCAACACAAACCGAAGAAGGAAGAAGAAGAAGAAGAAGAAGAAGAAGAAGAAGAAGGAGAACTCACCTAGTATCAAACTTGTCGCCGTCGAGGTCCAACACTCTCGAGCTCCTCTGCAGTGCCAACACGGCCCCTCGTTTGGCTGGTCCGTCGCGCAGCGCTGTCGCAGGCGACCTTGCGAGTTGAATCGGGGAGGGGTGGTCGAGCGACTGAGATCTGGTGGTGCACAGTGACCGGGTCGAGAGCAGCTCAGGAGAGAAGAAGAACAGGCCCGTGCGGCTATTATGAACTTCCCAAAAGTTTTGAGACATTGGGGTTTCCAAACTTCTATTTATACCCTTCCCGAAACGGAAGCCAAATTTCGGTTGATTATAATTTCCTCGTACAATATCTGATTTGGGCGTGTCCCGTGTCCACGAATTCATATCGTCGAACACTATAACTAATGTGAATGAAGGTTTTTAGAATATTGTAAGGATAAGAAAGTCAACATTGAGCACTTTCGTTAAATGACTTCAATAATTAATTTTCGAGATTTTTAGGAGTAAGCTAATCACAAACTACTCCTTCTATAAATTCGATATTATTTCAATGAAAATGCTAGAAAAAATCAGGGTCTCTACAGTTTAAGGGAGAGTTTGTTAGTCTTTGGTTTACTTACAGAGTAAGTCTGATAGCTCATTAGAGTTTGTTATGATGCTGTTGAATAATCCTTGTTGGCAGAAGGTTGTTGTTTAATCATGATATAGCTGTGTAATCATGGATGCATATTTGAAGGCTTAAAATAAAATAGCCTCAGTTATGTTATTCAATAAACAGGCTTTATAACTAACAAGCTCGCATTGTGTACTAGAGTGAGTTACAAACACAGCCGCGCGACGAACAAACCGAACAAAACCCTTGCCTTATTCCTTCTCATCTTCCAACTCACCCAATTCTCCTCCGGCTTTTTGCTGCAATTCCCATAACGTTAAATTTTTTCTTCAACCCATATGCAATTTCGCCGAGATTATCACAGATGAGAATGAAAAAGAAGTAGCCAACGAGCGATGTCACGACGCTGACCAGGAATGACGAATTGATCTTCTTCGTCGGAATTAAGAGAGTTCACTAGGTGATCTTTCTCGTCCAACAGAGGAGAAAGAGAGAAAAAAACCTCACATCTCATGTGAAACTTGAGAACTAACGAAATAGTAGTTAGAAGTCTCTCCTTGTTGAAACTTGGTCCTTGACATCATTCGTCCTCAAATTATTCAAGTATCGTTACTGTGCCTTTGCTCCTTGTATTTTTTTTCGATTGCTTCTGGTGTAGGTACTTGGAAGCACCAGATCTAGAGACTGATAATGTAGCAGTGCAAACTACTTGCAGTGAGTCGTTTCTTCAGAAACTTTATTGGTTATATGACGACGTACCCTAATCTGTGTATCGATTATTGCTCACCATTTATCAATCATCTCTGTAACATGAATTCATATATATTACAGTAATTTGTAGTTACAACTGCATTCATCGTGCTTCCATTACTGATATAGTTACATCATTTGTGGAGCAACTTTCGGACTCTTTCTCAGCTGTATTTATAAAAAATGCTGGTTGCTTTGGAGGAGGTAATAGAATGTTTTGATTTGAAAGCATGGAAACAACATCTGGCATTGTTGGCCTGTCTTCTGCATGGTCTTGTACACACAAAAGACCCACATGAATGCATCTTAGAACTTCAGTAATGGGGCACGATTCATCTAATCCTTGGTCTGCTAGCTCAAATCCTCTATCTTCATTCCAAAGCTGCCATGCCTAAAACAAGTAGGTTAATTGTCTTATTGTTAAACCCTTGCCCTGCCTACTCTTGATAGTTGATACAGATGGATTGCTGGTGTACATAATTACATACCAGATATCTGATAAACAATTTGTTTGAACAAGAGAACTTACATATCCAATGAGGTTGAGTTGGGACTTTGAATGGTAGTTGCTATTATTCTTCTTTCCACTTACAATTTCCAGTAGTAGGACTCCAAAGCTGAAAACATCAATTTTTATGGAAACAATGCCTTTCATGGCATACTCCGGAGACATATAACCACTGCGGTGATGTTAAAAAGACAATTAGGCATTTGAAATATGTGAGTATATGCAAAGTCCAAACAGATGTGTGAGTACTTACTATGTTCCGACAATTCTATTTGTGTTTTCTTCTGACTCACTCAACCCGCATATCCTAGCCATGCCAAAATCTGATATTTTAGGATTTAAAATCTTGTCGAGTAAAATATTGCTGGCTTTTAAATCCCTGTGAATCACTTTTAGTCTCGAGTATTTATGAAGATAGATTAGTCCTTGAGCAATCCCTTCTATGATGCTGAAGCGTTTCTTCCAGTCTAAGAAATTTTTTCTTTCAGCATCTGTCAGGGAAAATTGTTATATAACAGTAATCGATTAGAGTCGAAGTTAAAAATAGAAATAGCTTCTAAATAAATTTGAAAGATATTATGGACGCCTACCGAAGAGGAAGAAATCTAAGCTTTTGTTTTGCATATACTCATAGATCAATATTTTTTCGGCTCCTTGAATGCAGAATCCTAAGAGCCTCACCAAATTAGTGTGTTGGAGTTTAGCAACAAGCAAGGCTTCATTTTTGAACTCCACCAGCCCTTGTCCTGAGCTTCTTGAAAGTCTCTTTATTGCTACTTCTTTCCCATCAAGTAGCTTTCCCTAAAATCAGGCAACTTATTTTCAAACCTCCTAAGAATGAATCAGTTTTGTTTAAAAAAATGAACCAGTTCAAATCTGATTAGCATATCCCTGCTGTGGATCATAGGCATTAGCATGTGTCCCTAATGTGGATCTTCTTTGCATCTTCTTTTTTAGATGAAATGATGAATAGAGTCAATAGTCAAATTATAGTGTATAGTATAAATTGTACCTTATAAACTGAACCAAATCCACCTTCTCCTAGCTTATTTGTTGATGAGAAACAGTTGGTAGCAGTAGCAATGGTATCAAAACTGAATAACTGCAACTCATTGTTTATGTTTCCATCTTTCTGGTGTTTTCTCCCTTCACCAAGTTCATATAAGAGCATATTGTATTCCTTTCTTTGTGAGTCACCTTTTGATTTTGATTTTTTCCATAGTACATAGCAGGAAGAGCATAGGAGAGGAAAAAGGGCAGTTCCGCCCACCAAAATCAGCATCCATATCCACCAGTTCTTTACTGCATTGACAAATTAATAAATTTCATCAGCCATCTCTTATTGCCTTCTCAACATCTGTAACGAGAAAACTCTCACTTCTAGCTAAAAGGTTGGCTTTGCCTTAATTCCATATCAGACTGTTTCTATCCAATTTGTTGCTTCTGAGTTGGGAAGATATGCATTAGTGTGAGATGTAGAAATTTGTTTCTTGTGAGTTGTGTCATTTATTGTAAACATAATGCTTGGCACACAGAAAAATGCAAAAAAGGACTAATGCAGGTGTTTGGACAAAGGGAAAGTTAAGTGAGAAACTTGGTGTGTCAATCCTAGATATTATATAGTCCATTGCTCATATTCTTACTGTCTGTTCCTATTTACACCATAATGTGATGCAATTAACCCATGTCATAACATGTGAACAGATTACCTTTGGATTCCAGGATGTATATCTCTCTCAGACTACCCAAATTGTATTGTGTGAAACTTGCCCCTTTCTTCCAAATCTCGCAGCCGGTGACATCATCGTTTGCAGAAGCATAAGCAAGACAAGAACACATTTTGAAGCAAACATCCCAACAATCAATCAAAGTCAAGTTGTCATTCTCAGGGATCTTGAATCCACTGTTAGACATAACACCAAGTTTTTGCACGAATTTGTCGTTAGATTTCCTGCAGTCTGGTAGCCTTTGCTCAACACACCCTTTTTTCAAGGTAGAGTTGGTGGAAGTGCATGAAACTCCTGTAAACATGGCATCCGTCCCGAAACCTCTGAGTTCACCTTCTTCACTTAACAAGAGCCTTGGAAAAATAGTGGTACCTTTATCTACTGAATAACTCAAGTATGTTTCATTCTCATTTGATACGTAGCTAAAGTTGAACTTATAGTTACTGCAAAACTCATCTGTAAGGCTGAAGCACCAAGTGTGCCAAGATCCACTAGTCCAATACAGATTTCCTCTCCAAGAAATGACCATTTGTTTAACACCACTGGGGTCCAAACCAAGTGTAAAAGACCCTATGCTCGGCAAATCTCCAGTTCTCCATGATTTGAGAGTCCAATTGTGACCAGTTTTGCTATTAAATCCCAACTTCATTTTTGGCAAAAGTGTGTCAGTTGGATAATCAAAGCTTTGCCACAACTCCTGCTTTATAGATCCATCAGGGTTCAACTCACTAAGCACAAAATTACCACTGTCAAGTAGAACAGCACTAGTATTGATTGCTTTTATAACAGAATACAGTACAATATCAGCTACCATCTTCTGTGAAATCTTCAAGTTACCAAACTGATCAATTCTAAGAACTCCAGAACTGTCAAGAATCGGATTGTCTCGGTTGGCAACCCATTCTGCTTTTTCATTATTTATGTTGTACCATATACCTAAGTAAGAGTTACTTGCATCCCCAGGCTTGAAGAATCCTAACCTGAAAATCCCAGATGCGGAAAAAAGCTGCATCCCATCCTTGAGCACTTGGCCTTGTGCTAAGGTATCGGATTGACTCTCAGAGGGTCTCATCACTAGTATGTAGCACAAAATACAAACAAGCATGATCCTTTCTATGATAGCCATCGATTTCATATTTTGGTCATTCTGAACATAAGAGCTCTGAGAAGTCCTGGTCTAATAATAAATTACAGACATTCCTCTCCAGGTTATGTTTAACTTAATGTGAAGTTGAATTGATCCAAATTCCTTCAGGATACGGAACTACAAAGTCAATGTAAGTCGGCCTGAAAAATACGTTGTAACTTGTAACCAAATATAAAATACGTTGTAACCATCACTTGTTGGTCCGAAAAATCTCGTGTGGTAGTTGTACGTCAAAGATTACACACGCATCAGTGAAAAAGGCAAAGATTACTTTCAACGGTGGAGGGGATTTCCGTTGAGGATATTCTTCGCCTTGGCCTCCCACGAGATATTCTTCATCTTGGGATCAACACCGCCATTGGTAGCGTCGTTGTTGGTTTTGGGGTCAGGGACGGAGGAGGTAGAAGAGGAGGGGCTTGCGGAGCTTGAAAGGGAGACAGGGCCGGCCCTGAGTTTGCAAAGTCCCTAGACGAGAAACAGATTGTAAACTAAAAAGAAGCAAAATAACATTGAAAAACGAAAAAAAAAATTGTGTCAAGGGAACACGTACCACATACAAACAAATCCGTGCTACCAACCACTACAACAACCTCATCTATTATAATTATAGGAAGTAATAACATATATATAGGCATAAAAATCTTTGAAGTGACCCCTGAATTTGGGGGCTCCAGGCACAGGCCTGCTGGGCCTATACCTAAGGGCGACCCTGGAGGGAGAAGATGGGTGTGGTGAAATTGGTGCGAAATTGGTGAGTGAAGAAGTGGGAGGAGAAGGGAAGATTAGGGTTTTGAGAATAAATGAGTTGCAGAGAGTCCTCGTTTTAGACAGAGGGGTAAAGGGAGACTCTGGGTTTTGACCAATTTGGGTTAGAATTTGATTTTCTGTCATTTTTTATGTTTTGCTTTGCTTTCATCTCCTTCTCTTCCACTTATGCCGGTCAAACTGATGATAGGGATGGGACTTCGAAACCGAAAATAGAAAAAAAATGAATCGAAAATCGAACCGTAACCTTTAAAAATTGGACCGAAAAAAAAACAGACCGAAAGAGAAAAATTAGACCGAACCGGATCAATATGGTCGGGTCTCCGGTTTCACCCCCTCAAAAACCAAACCGGACTGTTCGAACCGGTCAACGGTCAAACAAACAAAAACGACGTCATTTTATTGCAAAAAAAAATCTTAGGCCGAGTGTCCCCGACTCCACTCACTCCAAATTCACCTCATTCTCTTTTCCTGAAGAAGAATTTGATATATTTTAAGAATATTTATTCCAATATGGGTGTTTCCGTGTGTTAATTGGTTATAAGATTAGGGTTGACCATCTCGATCAAGCCCTTAGTGTTGTCGGATCAAGTTGAATTTTTTACCATATACATAATTCGATATAATGATCATATCATACTGTCGAATTTTGATCATCTGAATCACAATATGTCTACTAATGTTGTATAACTTATTTACTTAGTTTTAAGTAAATGCACAACTTTGAAAACCAACTCGACATAGAACTGAAAACGTCAAAAATATCGTGAAATAAGATGTGACCGGAATGGTGAAATACGTCTATAGTTGAAAAATCACATAATTCGGGTAAAGTCTCAATGCCGATAGTAGCAATCAACCTTATTTACCATTATTTATCCCTATAGGAAGCTCTATCTTCGAGGGGTAAATGCCCTAAAATTTTTATATGGGCAGTTGCGTCTCATCATGGCGAGAATTTGTTGTGTTGAAGGTTCGACCAAAGTACCTAATATAAATGCAGATATTGACGTTTTCGTGTGTTAAGTGGTTATGAGATTAGGGTTGATTGTCCCGATCGAGCCCTTAATTCTGTTGCATCAAGTTGAATTTTTTAACCATAGACATCTTTTGACCTAATGATCATATCAGATGGTCGGATTTTCGTTGTGAATTTTGATCATCGAAATCACAACATGCCTACTAATGTTGTATAACTTCTTTACTAAGTTTTAAGTAGGAAAAAATTCAGTTTACACTCCTGAACTTTAGGTCTAAAATCAGTCTCATACCTAAACTTTTTATTTAATCAGTCTCATACCTAAACTTTTATCCAAAATCAGTTTCATACCTAAACTTTTTATTTAATCAGTTTCATACCTAAACTTTTATCTAAAATCAGTTTCATACCTAAACTTTATTTTTAATTTGGTTCACATCAGCATTTTTGACCAAACATGACGTCATATTTTGTCAAAATTGATGTTATTTTGAAAGTTTAGGTATGAAACTGATTAAAAATAAAGATGAGGTATGAAATTGATTTTAGACAAGTTTAGGTATGAAACTGATTAAAAAAAAGTTTAGGTATGAAACTGATTTTAGACCTAAAGTTCAGGAGTGTA
This sequence comes from Comarum palustre, assembly GCA_951800085.1. Taxonomy (NCBI): domain Eukaryota; kingdom Viridiplantae; phylum Streptophyta; class Magnoliopsida; order Rosales; family Rosaceae; genus Comarum; species Comarum palustre. The sequence goes on along the minus strand of OX637572.1, from coordinate 15,098,322 downwards.
AACTGAAATGTACTCTTTTAAGTAAATGCACAACTTTGAAAACCAACTCTACAGAGAACTGAAAACATCAAAAATATCGTGAAATAAGATGTAACCGGAATAATTAAATACATATATGGTTGAAAAATCACCTAATTCGGGTAACATCTCAGTGCCGATAGTAGCGATCAACCATATTTACCATTATTTATCCCTATGGGGAGCCATATCTTTGAGGGGTAAATCTCCTAAAATTTTTATATGGGCGGTTACGTCTCATTATGATGAGATTTTGTTGTGTTGAAGATTCGATCAAAAAAATAAAGTTGATTAATTTATTAACATTTTACTAGAGTTAAGGCATTGTCAAAACTATATTTGAAAAAAAATTGAAAAAAAAAACTGAAACCGGACCGAACCGTAGGTGTGGTTTGGTTCACGATTTGGTACGACTAAAAATGAAAAACCGGACCGAATTTAAACCCTGGTTTGAGCCTTAAACCGAATAGTTTCAAACCGTTCCCACCCCTAACTGATGACTTAACAAACCTTGGTAGAAATTACTCAAAGCCAACAAGCCATGCAGGGACCAGCTCTGTCATTAATGTAATTATATGTTTAATTTTTTTTAAAGAAATATCTAGCAATATTTACTAATTTAAAAATTATCTGAAAATGTTGTAAATATTTACAGTTTGGTGTATGTCTATTCGTATTTTTAGGACTTATATGAAATACCTTATATAGTATGAGAACTTGTTATGTAATCATTACCTTTATATAAAGGATGCATATGAGATCAATAAGATACTTCACTCCATTCTCTCATTAGACTCTATTTCTTAGCAAAGTAATTAAGTTATAGTTTACAACACGTTATCAGCACGATTTCGCTTTTAAGTTTCATAACCTCCATGATGGTCTACGAGCTGTTGAAGCAACTTCTGTTGTCAATTATCCACACTAACAATCCATGAGTTCACCTGTTGTTTTTGTTATATCTAATCTTTCAATATTTGTATATATCTGTTTGTTCTACATTACTCAATTGTGTATTTACAATTGCTTATATTAGTGAGCTTGAAGTTTCACTAATAATACTCGAGCTGGAAGTTTCGAGATTATGAACCTGAAGTTCAATACCACATTCAACTTGTAGTTTTAATCATTTCTGCATAAACTAGAAGTTTTGTTCGAATATATTTAATATATTGTTCACTTGATTCGAACCTGAAGTTTCGATAGTGATTTGTATATTATGAACCTGAAGTTCTAAAAATTGGATGCTCATATTTATATTATTTTTCCTACATGAAATATGACAAAACTGGATTTTCATGCCCTTGACATCTCTGAGAACAATTATCTATCTTGAGCATCGGATGCCGAGATGCACCTTGAACACAAAATCTCGGGTCTGCAATCAAAGAAGATGGTGATGCAACCACACAAAACAAAGTGAAGGCAATGATTTCCTCTGCCATCACCTTCATCAAAGATTGAATGATGAATACTTGACTGTTAAGGGCCTTGTTGCTCTTTGGGCAGCTTTAGCTGATCGATTGTCTCATGAAAAGACAGTTGTTCTCTCACGAGCACGCTATGAATGGTCGCATTTGTGCTTTCAAGATTTCAGGTCTGTGACCAAATATAATTCAGCAATGTTTCAAATTACCTCTCAAATGAAGCTGTGTGGAGAAACTATCACTGATGATGATACTTGAGAAAACTTTCTCTACTTTCTATGCAAACACCGTGTTGCAGCAGCAATATCGTGAAAGATGTTACAAGAAATATTGTAACCTCATTTCTTGTCTACTATTGGGTGTGTAGAATAATGAGTTACTAATGAAGAATCATCAATCTCGCCCTACTGGATCAAATCCTTTTCCTGAGGCAAATGTTCATAATGGTGGAAAATAACAATTCAGATAAGGGGAAGTATGGCAATGCTCGTGGTCGTGGTCATCGTGGTGGTTGTGGACGTCGAAATGGTGTTGGCCGTAATGAGCCCTGTTTTGGCGTCGCAACTCAGCTTAGGGAGTGTGAGGGAATTACACTAAAGTCTCTTTTAGTAGTGCAGGGTGTGTCAGCTCGTGGGTGAGCAGCCGTAGTAGTAGGGTAGTGCTCTTAGCTTTATGCTTCTAATCAAACGACTAAGGATCAAGAGAGCACTAACTTAATCACCATGTTTGTCATGAGTCACCTTACAGACAAGGATTTATGGTAGTTCTTCGTCCACCAAATCGATACTCGCGTTATGTGACGAGCAAAGCAACCAAAAAAGGATAGGAAGAGTAAAAGAAAGGCTCTGGGGATCATAGGAAGGTAAAGGGTATGAAGCTCCGAAAAGCATGCAATGTAAACAAAGTAAAACTCTGGGGAGCTAGAAAGAAGAAGGGTGCTAAGGCTTGATGCCTTAGCATCAGGGTCAACTAGGTCGAGATGTTTGTGTTTGTAATTATGTTTGTAAAGTTTTGCAAGAGGTTAGACTGATTCTCAAACTTTTCTTATATAGTGGTTTGCATAGTACATAAGGATGCAATTTGCTGCTGCTAATTGGTTGAGTTGCATAAGGTTTTGTTTTCTTTGCAAACCATGTAATTGGATGACACATTTCCAATCACGTAGAGAGACTTAATTTAGGGCAACAGAGATTGACCCTAATTGAGTCAGAGAGTTGTAGAAGTTTTTAACGATAATGTTGTAGCGTATGCAATGTCAATCACCGGATACAATTATGTTTTGATGAAGTAACTAATTGCGTTTGTATGCGTAGTCAACTAGTCATACATCCTAGACATAAAGTTTGCCTTAGAATATAAATCTTGGACGATGATGACCACACAATATACAATTACTCCTCAAATGCCACGTTTATGTATGGGAGTTTGGATGTGCATCTTAGTCAAATGGATAATCCCATCCTTGCTATACGTGTTCATCTAGGATAGGTCTGCTACTAAGTCATCCCATCCTTGCTAATATATTTGAGGAAAAAACGTCTGACTTTGAGAGGATGCACTTTGAATAGTACGTCACTTTTGAACGAGTGAAAATGTCACAGGTATTGACATGTTGTTTGTCATACATTCAATAGCCTTCGCCGCCTATTGCTAGCCAAAATGGCCATATGAATCTCAACAAGTCAATGACACTTCGCTGCCCCATAGCGTGGATGTCGTGAGAGGTGAACTCGAAAGCTGTCATTAGTTTCGGAATTTCAAAAAAAATTGGTCATAGGGATTGGCCTAAATAATGACCAAGACTCTTGATGTTGTCTGAAGTCTTTGAATATTTGGAACACATCTCTATCTCATATGTGCCCCTTAATTTTGCTATCGGTTCATCAATACCTGAGAAGAATGAAGGACATCAAAAATTTAGTGTGCCCCCAGTGAAGGAGAGGAGATAGTGTTGTAATACCATGCATCGTTCAAGGAGGTAGACACCATGGTGCACATATGAAGGGAAACAACTGTTATGGATGCCCCCAGTGAAGGAAAGCATGTCGCGGGATCATGAAACACATTGAAAATAACGTGTTTGCCAATTCGTGAGTATTCTGACCTGTCTGCATTCAAAATGTTATAACTCTTTACAGGAATGTCGGAATGATGAACAGTAAAATCATCTGAAAATAGACATTCAGAGCTTTTTGTTGATATAAGGCACCCCAACTAGTTCCTCTTGGATCATTCCAGTTGAATCTGCAAAGTTGATTGTGCGGTAGTGCCTGCTGGAAATTTCAGCATTATAACTTTGCGTTCAATTTTGCTTCGCTGGTAACAACTCAGAGGCAATTGGGATGCCTACTGTTTTTAAGCCTCAGGGATAGGCTGCGGATAAAGGTCAATCCTTTGCTAAGCAAAATCATTTGCTCCTTCATAGGGAACGGTGGAGGCCACCGATGCTTCAGTCCAAGTCTTGATGTCGCTATGGTTCCAACATGAGACCCTTGTTTCCAAGAACTTTCAAGTGACGAGCAAAAAGTGTTTCGCATCAGCAACTTGAATATTTTGACAAGGTAGCTTGTAAGGACTGTCTTGTGGCCTCCCAAGCGTTATTATTATGTGGCAAAGCGTAATCTTTGATTGCACACCTAGAGGTGTTGAGCACATATTAGCTTTATTGTCAACGACCATGTAGTTATCAGTGTTCGAACATATCGCTTTTTTCTATTTTGAACTGTTTTGTCCAATCTTCAAGCTCCTCTTCCTTGGGTTTGAGAAAGTGAATTTTATCGCGCCAAGTCATGAGATTCGCGTTGATGACATCCAACATCTGGAAAATTCACTTCAGAGCATTTTTGACCACTAAATTGGCCATGTTCTTTTCGTGTGCGACTTTGGGCTACCACATATCGTGAACGTTTGTGTATCCAAAAATTGGTCGAATTTAGGAGAGGCTTGCAGTACTGACACTCGCTTGCCTTTCTCATGGTTGTGGATGGAAGAGACTACCTTTGTCCCACTAGACGTGCCATTGTTTTGGCATCATAACTCAGTCTAGGGAGTGAGAGAATTGCACCAAAGTCTCTTTTGGTAGTGCGGGGTATGCCAGCTCTTAGGTGAACAACCATAGTAGTAGGGGTAATGCGCATTGCTTTCTGCTTCTAATCAAGCGACTAAGGATCAAGAGAGCACCAACTTAATTGATAACCAAGTTCGTCAGGAGTCACCTTGCAGACGAAGATTTACGATAGTTCTTCTCCCACCAAATCGATACTCGCGTTGTGTGGCGAGCAGAGCAACATGGATAGTAAAAGCAAGGCTTCGGGGAGCGTAGGAAGATAAAGGGTACGAAGCTCCGGAGAGCATGCAAGGTAAACAAAAGTAATGCTCTAGGGAGCTAGAAAGGAGAATGGTGCTAAGACTTGATGCTTTAGCGTCGGGTCGACTAGGTCGAGTTTGTGTTTGTAATTGTGTTTGTAAAATTTTGCAGGGGGCTAGACTGATCATTAAACATTTCTTTTATAGTGGTTCGCATAGTAGATAAGGATACAATTTCGCTGCTGCTAGTTGGTTGAGTTGCACAAGGTTTCGTTTTCCTTGATAAACACGTAATTGGATGACACAATCCTAATCACGTAGATAGACTTAATTTAGGGCCACATGGATTGACCCTAATCGAGTCAGAGTCTTGTAGAAGTCTTTAACAATAATGTCATAGCGAAGACATTGTCAATCACTTGATACGATTATGTTTCGGCGAAATAACTAACTGTCTTTGCATGCGTAGTCAGCTAGTCATAAATCCTAGAGACATAAGTTTGCCTTAAAATATGACTTTTGGATGATGATGACCTCACAATATACAATTACTCCTCAAATACCATGTTTATTTTTAATAAATTATTTTTATGTTTAATAAATGGATTAAATAATTTCAATTTATAACTATTATTTTAAAAAATGTAATGAACGTATTTCATATTTTAAAAATCTTTTTATGTATTAAAAATATATAAGTATATTATTTAATTCGTCGTGTCTAAGTCGTGTCAGAAACTCAAATTTTAAATTTTAGAGAGAATTACATACTATCACATGACCAAATTTTTAATAATTTTAAAACAGGTTAGGACATTAATCTGAGACCCAACATTAACAGAAGCAATCATGACCCGAAATATCAGCATCAAATGTCCGAAATGTCTAACTTTTACAAAAAATTACATAAATGACCACAAACCCTTTCTCTCCCCACCAACCTAGTTACCTGCGCACCGTCTCTCTTTCTCTCTTATCGACCCACTCTTCACCACCACCCCTGCATCGTTGAAGTCACCAGCAACGTCGATCACAAACAAGAGCTTCACCTTAAAACTAGGTGTCGGCGTCCTTCTGTTACTAGATTGAATTTCATATCTTGCAAATTCGATCAGATTCATATCTTCCACCAAGATTCGTCAAATCCAATTAATCGAACTCGTAATCAATATGAGCTTACCATAGGTAGCGAGATCTTCATCTTTATCGTCTTTGATCCGGAAGGGTTAGAGAGCGACTTGGCCGAAAATTATGCCATGAAGGTTGGTGATGTTTGATTTAGGAGTTGATGATTTTGTGGTTCAAAAGAAGGAAGAGGAGTTCAATGGAGAGATTTGATATCTAAAAATGGACTAAGGAATATGATCAGGCTGTGGATTGAAGTTGTGGTGTACTGTGTTTGTTTTTTTTTTGCAAGTTTTTTTTTTCTACAGTAACAACATCAATGTCGATAGTAGCAGTAAGTGTCATAATCGATCGACAGTAGCAGCGTGTAGCATCAGAAAAAATAACAACATCAGTAGTAACACTTCTATTGGGTAGTAGCAGGTTTCTCGTCGACATTATTGACAGTAACACGTCGTTGATAATAGCACATTGCACGTCGACAGTAGCAGTATAATATAAAATAAAAGGTAATTAGGTAAAATATTACTAGACAAATGTCACATGGATATCAATTTGTCATAATTTGTTAATTTTTATACTTAAATGGGTAAGATAATGAGTAAATAATGTATCTGTAAACTGAAATTTAATTAAATAATTAAAATATAGTTTAGTATAAATTTTTTCTATCCCGGTGTCCATTCAACATAAGGCTTTCCCACACATAATCAAAACCTTGGATGTAAAGGTCATTAGCCATGACACCTCATCGATAAACCCTAAACCTTGAGCCGGGAGGCGGGAGGAGTTTTGGAAAAGCCCTTGGGTATTCGTCTTCCGTCGTCAACCTCGTAGCCAGCGGCCCCGTCTCTTCCTCTATTCTTAGCAACACCAAACCTAAACATGAGAGAGCTCCTAACGACGTTTAATCCGTCTTTGGATTTGTTCGCCATTACTTCCGGCGACGGCAGAATCAAGGTAGTTGAAATCACGAAACTAGGTTGTTGTTTTCTCTTCTTACTTATTATGCTTAAAGAATTGATTTTTACTTTCTGGGTTTGATGTAGATTTGGGATACTGTAAAGGGTCAAGTCCAGACTGAGTTTACGGATTTAGTATCAGATGAAGATACAAGTATTTTTGCTAAAAGAGAAAGAGGGCATCTCTCTGTTGATTATACTTGCATGAAATGGTTCACTTCTGAACGAAAGGTTGTCACTTTGCTTTGTTGGCATTTAAAGGTTTAGTTTTTTGTTTATTTGCTGGTTTTAAATTTTTGTGTTTGATGGTGGTGGTGATTGTTCAGAAGAAAAGGAAGCTTGGGTGCTCATTGGTCATTCTGGGAACTGGTGGTGGTGATGTGTTGGCTCTTGATGTGGCTGCTGATCAGTTAAAATGGAGAGTTACTGATTGCCATACCGGGTTAGCTTCCTGCTTGATTCATTTTGAATGAATATGGTTCTAAAGTTTGATGGATATTTTTGACGTTCCGGGATGTCTGATTAATCTCAATTTTGTGGTTTTTGTCATGTGCAGTCGAGTTAGTGCCATATCCTTTGCCAGGAATGGTTCTTCTATTTATACTGCCGGTGCTGATGGGATGATATGTGAAATTGATTCACTGACAGGAAACCTGTTGGGAAAGTTCAAAGCTTCCACCAAGGCAGTATCCTCTATGTCTGTTTCAGCAGGTACGGTAGTCTATGCTTATATATGCCTATATATTCGTATTGCCTTTTCTCAGAGTACTGCTGAGCTTCTCAGTGTTTGTTGTTTATTACTTCGCATAATCGCTGAAGATACTATATGGAAAGTCTTTACCTAAAGAATCAAACCATCTGGATATGTTAGATGCAGTGTTGTTTGATCTGTAATTAAGTTGAAAATGGTATTGTATTGAAGACGAGTTGTAGCTAATGTTGTCTAAGAATTGGTTCCAAGTCTACAAGAGAGTGGACTTTCTCATTAGGGTGAAGTGGGTAAAATGAACTTGGCCCTTAGGCAACCTTTCTTTCAGAGTTAGAGAAGTCTAAAGACCTGTATGTGGAGAACTAGACGAATTCATGGGTTGATTGGAGAATGTTATTGTCTGAGCATTACTTCTATGATCTTAGGAGCACACCCACGTGTCCCATAACTGTCCTTTTGATTTTATCGCACACATCATCAGATTCTCTCGTCTCAGAACATTCCTGTGTGATGACTTAATTTCAATTTCTGGATGATGGCCTCATTCATCAGGGCTTTGACTCGGATCCAATCCAGTTTTCAGAAAGGAATATTAATGTTTAATTAAGTTGTTTTAAGCATGTAGTTACTGGGACGGGACATGTGAAAGAACGGAGTTGGCTGGTTAATACATATAGATAGGTAGGAAGCGTTTGTATTCAGGACCGACCATATCAATTATGGTATCTGCAATATCTTTCAGCTTCACAAGTGTGAGGCTCTAGGAAATTGTAATTCCGTGTAGTAGTTATTACTAAATGGACTGCAATGATTAACTTAGACAAATTTAAACTTTCCAAAAGCTTTCCAGGAATCCAAATAAAACTCCGTATTTGGTAGATTCTGGCTTTTGCCGTATTGCTGATAGTGCCTTCTGGATGATCTTTTCTCTCTCCAGATGGGAAGATATTAGCAACTGCTGCTGCACAAATGAAGATATTGTATTTGGCTGACCACAAAAAGATACAGAAGTTTTCTGGCCATCCTGTGAGTTTCCTCAGTTCTTTGTGTACAAGTCTGTTTTTCTTCTGTTAATGCTGTTGGCTTACCATCTTCCTATGAATTTAAGCTGTTAGAATGTACACTAATGATTGGTTAGAATTTTTACGCTCCGACAATGGACTCTGCGCCATTAGAAAGTCCAGTATGTGGGAGTCTGCCAAGTTGGATATTATGTGTGCAATAATTTAAGACCATGATAACTTTAAATACCATTTTCCCAAAACTCAACCATTAGGAGTGCTAGCTATTAATTTATGGTATAGTAATTATTTAATGGTTCTTGCAGAGTTTAATGACATTACTGAACTATTCGTAGGGATCTGTTCGCTGTATGATCTTCACTGAGAATGGGAGGTACATTCTCTCATCTGCTGCAGGTGAAAGGTATATTGCAGTATGGAATATAGATGGAGGAAAAAAGCAGTCAGCAACTGCTGTCCTTGCAATGGAGCACCCTGCTGTCTTCCTTGATAGCAAATGCATAGACAGTGAGGAAGTTGGTGATGCAGGTATATATGTCTTGGCAATTTCAGAAGCTGGTGTTTGTTATTTTTGGTTTGGGAAGAATGCTGAAGAGTTACGGAATGCGAAGCCCACAAAAGTTTCAGTATCTTCGGAAGACAGTTTGTCTGAAACTCATAGGGGTTCACCTGCAATATTTGCTGCAATTTTGCAAGGAATTGCCAAATCTGCTTCTGGGCAGATATTTGTTGCTTCTGGATTACCGGTGAAGCCATCATTCCAGAAACTCGTGGTGCATTCTGGTACAGACATAAAGCTGAGTAGCTCTCGTGATGGGGTTCTTCTACCAATGAGTCATTCTCTTGTCAAATCCAAGAGAGGCCAAGATGTACAAAATAGAGGTAAAACTTGATCACAACTGGTTCCCCCCAATTAATCTAGTTTATCGTGATGTCTTGTTGATTTTCTTGAACTTAGATGTTGATGCATTAAGGTGGAGATACAAGAGTCATAACTCTTTAATTTAGATGTCATACCACCTCTGTTTTGTATAACCATTTATTTATCATACATCCAAAATTAGTTTGTCTCATAAGATTTTGTGCTTTAAAATTCTGTTTGGCTGAAAATTAGGTAATTGTTTCCAAGTCCAAGTTGGTACTCTTTACCCTTCTGATTCTTAATGTTAATTTGATAGCTAACTAGTGTTTATGATTCATCAGTTGTTGCATTAGATCGTGCAAATGCAGAAGATGCCCTACTTCCGATTCCGACGATCTTTGATTCACATGAAAAAAAGAAAACGCATGAAAAGTTGCGCTTTGACAAAGACGAAGTAATGGCCAATATGGAGGACAGCAGGAGCCTCTTTGGCCCTGTGAAAAGCAAAGGTAGGCACTATATTCTCTCAGCAATGCCTCTGAAAACTTACCTGTATCTATACTGCTATTAAAAAAAGAGAACTTGCTCTCCATAATTTAATTGTTTCAGCAGTATAACCTTTATATGTTAAATTGCTTTGAAATCGAATTAATCAATTAAGATAATATAGTAATTAAATAGATAAAATAAAATAAAAAAACAGCAAAAAGCATGGTGGTTATCTGAAAAGTCTCCCCACTACTTTTTACTTTTCTTCATACGAAGAGTGTGGGTTGGTGGATTGTAATATTAGTAATCCTATAGATATTAACAATTGTGGTATGATGGTAAAATATTAGTTTTCACCCATGATGCTTTAACGACTGTCAACATGTGTACTTAATTACTTGCATGTATTTGACCTCTGGTCATTATTTGTTTTCTACTACCATGTTGCAAAATAGTGGTGCAAATATAACCTTGTGATGGGTTTGATGTGTTTGCTATGCTGGTATGTCCAGATAGCACGATAGAGTTTGAACGTGACACTGGAGCAATTTGCATGGAGGACCGATTGAGATCGTTAGGACTACTCAGTAAAGTAGATGACCCAACCATCAATTCCACACTTAATTCTGTGGCATTTAAGAGTATTGACATTCAGACAAATATGTCACAAAAGAAGGTTTGCTTATTTATTTGTGTATTTCACGTTCTGTGTTTTGATGTCATACATTTTATATTTCTACTTGTACTATGAGCGTTGTCTCATCTAAATAATAGTCATCAACCAGATGAGGGCGACTGTACTGTCAATGGTACCTAGTGATGCATACAAGTTATTGGGAGTTTTGGTGGCCATTTGGCAAACAAGGTTTGTTCTGCTGTTATGATCTTGCATAGGTTTTCCATCGCATGCATGTGGTTATGTGTGTGTGTGTGTGTTATATGTCTTTTCTTTGATCTTCTTTTATTTTAAATGTCGCTATGTGTGCATCAGTGGGCCTATTCAATAGATAAGGTCGTTTAGTTATGTTTTATGCCCAGGTGATAATTTGGTTTCTTGTTAGTAATAATTTTATATTCAATGCATTATGGTGAAAATTAACTAAATATTGACTGAGGTTTGATATTTCATTTAAAGGTCTAGCAGCGGAAACTATGTCCTTCCATGGATATACTGCATATTGGTAAATCACAGTTATTATGTCATGTCAGAAGAGCCTCAGACCCAGGTGCTTAGTTCCTTGTTCAAGGTAAATAGTATTAGTGTATTCCTATTCTCTATCATCTCCCTTATTTCATACCCTAAATGACATGTAACCGATGGATTTTATTCTCTCTCTTCATACAAGTAGTAGTTCAGTAGTACTGGAGGTGATTTGAAACTATCTTTTAGATTCATTGTAAGTTACCCTTGATGGAAAATTTCTGCTCAGATTTTCCGTGAAAGAGCCTCTTTTTACTTCCACAACTTCACCACAGTGCTGCTGGAAAATTATCCTTGATGCATATAATGATATCATGACAATCTAACCTTTGATGGGACAAGCCAAAACTTAGATGACTTACTTGGTTACATTACCTGAAATGTCTTGAACTTCTGACCTTTACACTTGGAGAAAATGACTTTCCACATAAATGCTCCCTAAGATGGTCTTTGTATTTGTTTGTATTTATTTGTTTGTCCTGAAGTAGACAGCCTGGTTATTAATTGTTCTCTTTGCAGGTTACCAAATCTAGAAGGGCAGCTATTCAGCCTTTATTACAACTATCTGGTCGTTTGCAGCTTGTAATGGCACAGGTTGAGAGTCTCAGATGTTCACATAAATTCAGTACTACTTTCCAACTTTTGGTCTTTGATTAGAATTTTTGTATGCATTTTACTAGATTGACAAGGCAATAAACACCGGAAATCAAATTTTATTTCATGAGGACCAGAAGGATGAAAGTGAAGATGACGATGAAGATGAAAATGAGATTCACTACAGGGAAGAAGATGATGACTCTGAAATAAGCAGCGATGATGAGCAGTAGTTGAATTTTACAGGAGGTTAGCAACATTTTGACATGCTACTTCACTTTGTGGTACATATTATTATGTTTATCCATTCTCAGTAACTTTTTCATTTTAGACGACTTGGTGGACGGTGGGCCTGCACTTTCAGTCTATAGCTTACTGTCATTGATTTTACTTGTTTATAAGGTGTATAAAGATTCTGCTAGATTATGGAGTAGATACGTGTTCTTTCTGATGTTAGACTCTCTTAATAAGGAACTAATGGCTTCCTGATTAGTTTCTCAAGTATTTGAAACATGATAGTTGACATAGGGTAGTTTAGAACCTGGTATGCTACTTACTGGTTGGAGTTGGATTTCATGGCTTTTGCTTATTTTCCATTTTTTGTTGATAAGTGGCAATTGTTTTGATGTACATGTGGATTTAGGATAAAAAGGCTACAAGTGTTGCAGCATGTTCAACATCTTGCATCAGCCGATCGAATTGTCTCTTGATGCTGCTAAGCTGGATAAATTAGTGCTCAAGGTCACATCCAATCCATACTTAACTCCCACAATTTTGTTCGGGTAGTGAAATTTGCAGACCCAAAATTACAATTCACACCCTGACCCACTTTTTTGTATGGAAATGTCAAAACTATCCATGTTTTAATCTTCTCAAGTGGTCCAAGGTAGGGGCATTTTTGACATTTCTATATATAAAAGTGGGCCAGGGTGTGTGGATTACAATTTTGGGTGTGCAAATTCACATCCCTTTTGTTTTTCTCCATTCAACCCTTATCATGGTGAAGAAATTCATTTGCCTCGAGATATCAATTATAATTCTCTTTTCTTTGTAATTTTTTGCATAACATAGGTTCATTAGTGTATATCTTTGTGTCTTGAGAAAAGCAATCAACTATGAACAGTGAACACTCTTGCTGTCAATAGATTAGCACCATACCTGCTGCTTTGGCACTTGTTATAAAATATCACTACTTATAAAGAGTACTTTTGTGGTGGAGTTATTAATCGTCTTTAGAGAGATTGAGTTGTAAGATAGGGTATTATAGGTGTTTAAATTCTTTGGGCATTTCTATACTCAAAGCAAGTTTATGCTTCTAGGTTTGGTTTGGTATATAGACATGCCCCTGCATCAGGCTGATTCTAATAACTCAGAGATTGTTGAATACTTTCATTGTCAGTTCAGTACTTGGATGGTTGGGTTTAGTGATGACACTCCCGTTACTGTGCCCATCTTGAAGCTTACATACCGTTTATACATGGTATCAGAATTTGCTATATTTGCCTGTTCGATCATTGTACATAACCATCTTTCAGACTTGAAAAAAAATGTACGTATTCATCTTCTATCGACGCATGGGGTCTGTCTTTATTTCTCTGGACTTCATTATAGATAGCAGTTTCCGTGTCTTACAGTGAGAATCTTAAATGTAGTCAACTCCTAAACGCTCCGACAAGGGTTGTGGTAATATATTGGTGAATTCGACTGGGTGACCGAAATCATCCTAGTGTTCATCTCATGCAACTAGGAGCTGTATAATGTGGGGCATAATTTTTTTCCTTGATTCTAGATCTCGGCATTGTGCAAAGTAGAGAAAGACTGTAGGTTTTGTCGACGGATTTGATGATTTTGATCTGTGTTGATTTGTATGACTTCTTATTAACGGTTGGTTATATGGGTAACCGTCCCATGGGTATTCGTGTGGAGCACTAGTTAAAACAGCGATTCATCTTTTGAACCCTTTCCTTTCTTGAATCAGTAGCAACTAACAACTTTTGCGGATGGAGTATTTCAGGTTAGTGAGGAGAAGAATGATTTTAGATGTTTTCACAGATTGCTTCTGCGGAAACAAAACTTGGCTGGGAAGCTTTGCTAGTTTTCAAGTGCAGAAGTCAAGACAGTCAAGACTCATCGATAGCTAATAATAATGCCAAAAGTATGGTTTTATTTAGGAAATGAATGGTTGATAGTTTCCCGACCAAAAAAAAGGTTGACAGTGTAGCTATGGTATGAACAATACTGTGTCTTTTAGAAAGAACAGATGATATAAAGGAGGGCCATCCACCCACACCCATCCTTAAACCCTGTAGAACGCACATCCATTGTTGATCATTGCAGTGAGGGCTTCAGGCACCAAGATAAAGATGCCAGGAGAAATTGGTTCTCCCTGCTTAATGCCACGACTTGGCTTAAAGAAAGGTCCAGGTCTACCATTGAAAAGCATGAAGAACTTGATGCATCCTATCACACAGAGAGAGAGTCATTCACCTATCATAGGTTTGTTTTACCACCCTTCTGGATCATCGAAAATTATTCGGTGCATCGTCACCGCCTGTGATCCGCTCAGTTCACACCGTCCGATCATCTCTTCACTGTGATGTATGCACTTTTCACTTTTGTTTTTTCTGCTTTTTAGTCTTTTAACGGTGTATGAGATGCTCTCCTGGATCATAAGGTGATGAAACACCGTGATAATTGTCTTGAATTTTGTCGATCTTGAATGAAAGCTGCTTGGTTATCTGATGTAAAAGCAATGGTAGAATGTTTCTCAACCTGTTAGCAAAGAATCTTAAATAGAATCTTGTGAAGAAAAATTACAAAGACTAAAGGGTCGAAACTGAGAAGTGATCAGGCTTGTTAGCACCAATGTGTCTTGTTGACATCTTCAAGTAGCTTACCTAGTAACAGTCAGATGATGCATCACACAATATCATTCACGACATCCCAGCAAACCTGATAAAAGGTACCTGAAAAACCATTCGGACAAGAGAGACCGACCCTTGAAGATTTAACCTTAACAACCACTGGAACCATGACACAGAGAGGACACGTTAGAGATTTAGCACATTGGAGATTTAGCCTTAACAACCACTGGAATCATGACACTCCACATAGGCTCATAGCATCATCATCATCATCATCATCATCATCATCATCATCGCTTTATTCCGATATCTTTCAAGCCAAAGTCCCCATCGAATCATTATCAGAGGCATCCAAGTTTTTCTTGGAAATGAGGTATCCAAGTTAACACCAGGGGATGGAAAAGGTTACGTTGGAATAGAAGACTTGGTGCTTTTCATTTTCTTTTTAGGAACTATGAAAAACGAAGGTGAGGTCTTAACCTTTTTGAACTAGGAAACCCTTTAGATCAACCAATTATAACGAGGAAAAAAAACGTTAATACTACAGTTAGGAAAAGGTAGGTGCAAAAAGAGCAAGTTTCTCAGAAAAGTTTCAAACGTAGATCTTGCAGCTTGGTGCTCCAGTTTCTCCAAACCTAACGTGTTAACCTATTCCATTGTCCAAACCAAGCAAAACTTTTTAGGTAGATTTGTTAGTGTTATTGTATTACTGTTTTCGGTTGTAGGGTCTCTGACCCCTAGATTGAGTTATTGGTTTCCTTTCATTCTTTAGTTTGTTAACAAGATTTTGGCTTTGCATTTGCACACCTTATGTAATTGGGCATGCGTCTCATAATTTTTTTGTTAGGTCTGCATGTGTAATTCATTCATTAAGGATTTAGGCAGATTCATGATTTTGTTTGTGATTTGTAGGGCTGGGCATGGGACGGGACGGGTCGGGATTTGTCAGAATCCCGTCCCGTCCCGAAAATAATTTATCGGTCCCGTCCCGCACGTCCCGATCCCGTTCGGGACCGGGCCGGTACCGGGCCGGGATCGGGATCCCGACAAATTAACCTTTAAAAAAAGAAAAAAAATAAAATAAAATAAAACTGAAATAAATAACCAAATCCAAATGCACATGTCATGCCACATCTCCATCTACTCATCTAGAGACAAAAAGTACTGAATACTGAAAATATCCGACATCAACAAAGACTGAAAGTCTGAAACCAACAAGAACATAGGTACATAGGTACTGAATTATTACATTCCACATTAAAGAGAACAGAGTTGCAAACAATTACAAGCATTTGACATATCATATACCTCAATCAAGTCCAGGCCATCTTGTCCGAGCTTCTTTCTTAAGCTATCAGCAATATCTCTCCATTTAGGATACTGATCTTTCTTCTCCGGATCGCGAGTAGCTTTACTATGACATTCAACAATCATCTCCCAAGTAGTGCCCCTCAGTAAATTCGGCCAGAGGTTCTTGGAAGGAGTTCCACGCACCCTGCAAGCATATGTCAATAGTCACATACTCACATATCATAACACTACAAGCAGTCAAGCATCACACACATGCATATCTCTGCCAATAACTCATTCCAATTACACATAGACATGACAGTCAATGAAGCAAACATATTAAATCATGTATAAATAAGTTCTAAATCAAATTAAAACTTCTCTGCTCATAATCTTTTCTTTTTGTATAAGGATGCCAACATAATCATACTAACAATCTCTCCCTTTAGCAATAGATCAATAGTTGCATTTCTTTTTCATCAATTAGCTACCTGAATATAGCCATGAGTTGCTCCAATGGTTCAACACTTCAACTGAATCGTTGCCAAACAGAATCTCTCCAAGAGCTATCTCCACTACAAACGCCAATAAACCAAACACCAATTTTAGTTTCCCCTGCTTCATTCAGCAACAAATTGAAAGATATATCGATATTTAAAACTCAATAAAGTTCAGTTAGAGGTAACTACATATGATACATCCCACAGACCATAAATCCACAGCGGAATCATAGCTATTAATCTTCCTCGCACTCGGAGAAATCAACATCTCCGGCGCCTGAAATTGTAGATGCAACTGCTTCACTTGGTAGATGCAAATGCTTCACTTGATTGAGGTATATGATATGTCAAATGCCTGTGATCCAAATTCCTACAAAAGCAATTACGTGATGTATTACCACGAGAGAAAATGCAAAGATATATAATTTGGCTAATGCGATTGGTAAGAACAATGGGTGGAGAAGACAACATACGAGCTGGCTAAGATCACTGCATTCACAAACATCACATATTCACCTGCTGCAACACCCACCACAATCAATCTCCCCAATTTAATCAAAAACACTTCATCTATATATCATCACTAAACACTTCACCCATGAACCATTTTCACATTAACAACATTTTAACCATCTAATTTCAACTTAATCATAAAATACATGCATTTATGGTATTAAAGTCGAAACCCTTGATTAGGATGCAATTGAAATTAGGGCAAGAATTGGGGCTAATCTTTTTACTATGAATCAAATTCTTCTTAAATTAGGGCACAATCCAATCAGAGAGGTAAAACCCAGATCCAATTCAAGAAAATAAGAAGGAGATGAGAGATGGGTACTTACAATTGGAGTTGGGTCTTGTGAATCCGGTAGGGATTAGTCTTGAACCGGAGTCGCAGAGCATGGAATCAACCAACGACTCGTCGTCCTTGTCCGTTGAAGAATCTTTGAGATCTGGGTTTGGCTGTTGGGGCTTGCTCGGAGTCTTGGAAATCTGGGTCGAATTGGGTCTCCTCCATGAAATATGCCTTGGCTGATGAAAGTTCCAGGATCCGCCATTGGTTGGTGGGAAGAAAAAATCCACATGTTTTGGTGTGAGTCTTGTGGCTACGATCTTAACAAATGGACGACTACCATCATTTCGGGTTCGTCCCGGTCCCGCGCGGGTTCGTCCCGATCCCGTCCCGTTTTTAAACTTTCGGGACGGGACGGTACTGACATTTTCAAACTCTATCCCGTCCCATCCCATTAATTTTCGGTACGGAACCGGGACGGGATCGGGATTCCGGTACGAAGTGCCCACCCCTAGTGATTTGGGTGGATCAAAAATTTGTTTGTGAATTTAGACGAATTTATGTCTAGTTACGATGCGAGAAGATATAATTAAAGAGGAACCCGCTCTAATACCCCACCAAAAACAAGTGCAAGATTGAAATATGAGCTCACAGATCCGAGTAATAGGACGCAAAAATCGAGGAGGAGATTGAAATGTCGATCTGAAAGGGTATCATATATGAGAACCTACCATCTCCAGTTCACTTTAAGAGAAAAGGTGCATCAAGCACAATAATTTGAAGATAAAAGAAATTCCAAAATTTCAACCTCCTCCCCTCTAACAGGCAAACCATCAATCAATTTCAATTCTTATACTCATGAAGTCTTGATCAATGTTAATTAAGAGACATCCAGAAGACTCAGATAGGTGACAAAGGATCACCTTCCCTCTAGGCCTCCTATTTAAGTTATTCCAGCCTCATCTCCTCCACTTAGCTCATTAATTATTAGAAGAACAAAACACTTTATTAGCCAATTACAGCATATCCCACTGATGTGGAACATATTCGTAGTAGGTCTACTTAGCGGTGGCCTCCAGAGTTGGTTAAAGTTTTTATGCCAAGAGAATCGAATGTACAAATGTCTAGCATGATTTGATTCAAAACAGATATAAGAACTAAGATGTCAGAATCTGCAATGCAGAAGACTACTTGATTACATTCTTACATTGTGCAAGTTCAAAAGTTTGACAAAACCATAGATTTGATTCAAAACAGATATAAGAACTAAGATGTCAGAATCTGCAATGCAGAAGACTACTTCATTACGTTCTTACATTGTGCAAGTTCAAAAGTTTGACAAAACCATAGATTTGAGACACCGCTAACCAAGCTGTTTGTCAAGATACAAAACAACAAGCTTTCATGCATTAATACATATCTGAAAATATGGGTTCACATTCACACTAAGTCTGTACAAGTCAGAACGAGAGAAACTGTAGTAACCGAAACATATCATAATCATATAATCCATTTGGGACTTCCTTATGAGACTAACGAAATCATGCAGTTACACAAAGCTTCAGAACAGAGTGGCTAAGAACCTACTAGACCTTGGACAATGTTTGATTACCTATATTCGACGTGCATGTAAGAGGGATCATTATGAATTGACCCTTCCTCCCGAAGAGTCTACTTGTAGTAGGGTATACCATAG
Organism: Comarum palustre; assembly: GCA_951800085.1. NCBI lineage: Eukaryota > Viridiplantae > Streptophyta > Magnoliopsida > Rosales > Rosaceae > Comarum > Comarum palustre. The sequence continues at coordinate 15,079,464 of OX637572.1, read as the reverse complement.
TGACATGGCTTTGGGTTCGCACTGCATAGCTTCCCAATAAGAAAGGCCAAACACAAAGAGCTACCTGCCCTCTAGCTACTAGAAGGGGAAAGGCCTGACTATATCCCTGATGAGAGGATGGAAGAAAGAAGAAAGTGGGTATTAGAGCATCTGCAGCGGAGGCAGATTTGGGCACGAGCAGAGGAGGCGGAGGGTGGGCCAGCCAGAAAATAGCATGAGCAAAGGGAGAATCGAGCGTGCAGCGGGGGAGGTGGAGGCCGGCGACCGCTCGTTGACGGGGAGGTCGAGCGCGAGCACGAGCAGTTCTTGCTCGAGCAGCAACACGAGCTGCAGATCCGGCTCGGCCAATCACAGCGCGCCACGTGTCAATATCTACACAACAAATCGGATCCAACGGGCAGATTGATCTGGGCCGTTTGATTCGATTTGATTTTAGATCCAATGACCCAGATTTGAAGGCAACAGCCTTCGAATTTTTGGGAAAAAATGTTGCAAAAAAATCTGAAAAAAAATTATTAAAAAAATCCCAAAAATTGCAAATAACACCCTACAATTTTTCTATAAATACTACATCAACTTCATTCACATCTCACACCAATTTGTGCACAACAAATTTATCCACTCCTTCCATCTCCTCTCTCATTCCTTTCTATTTTTTGCTAGAAAAATGTCCAATTGGCTTGCTTCCGAAGATTTGCAATTGTGCATTTCTTATTGTTGTATTAGCGTTTGTCCTATCACCGGCAACATGCAAAAGTCCGATAAATTATGGGAAAAATATATACCGATTTTCATGAAAATTGGGAGATTGCGCCTCATGAGTCAAGGCCGGAGCATAGGAGCCAAACCGCGGTTTCTTCTCGTTTTACTAAGTTGAAGCCGACTTTGAAAGCTTGGGGTGCCGCTCTTGCTTATGCACGAAGGAATTCACAATCCGGCTCAAATTTGCAAGATGAGGTAAGAGTTTATAATGTTATCATTTCCCTAAATTTATGTATGTTTATTTAAATAAATGTTGTCATCTCTATTTATTAGATATTATTGTGACATATAAATTTGTTATTGTTTAGATAAGAAAAGCTCAATCATGTTATGTGACACAAAAGAAGAAAGAGTTTACGCGGTTTGATTGTTGGGAAGTGGTGAAGAACCATCCTTATTTTAGAGAAGTCCAAACTAGTACTCCACCTTCTTCATATGCCAACTCCGCCGCCTCTACTCCGCTCGTTAGCTCAATGCCTCCCACAATCGATGTGGCTGAGGATGAATTCATTGCAACACCACAAAGCAACCTTGAAGCTTCCTCAAGTCCGGTTAGACCAATGGGAGTGAAGGCGGCCAAGAAAGCTAAAAGAAAGGGAAAAAAAATCGCCTCGACTTCTTCAAATGAGGTAGGGGATGAGGCTTTGAAAAACATTATGGAAAATCAAAAATCTTGGCTAGCCGCGCAACAAACAAGTGATGTTATACGAAAAACAACTTAGCCTTAAAGAGAAAGACTTCAAATTGAGGGCCTTAGCGGAAGAATCAAGGATTATGACAATGGATACGGAGGCTATGACCCCAAAATCAAAGAGGTATTTTTCAAAGAGGAAAGCGGCAATTCTTAAGCAACTTGATGTCGATGAAGGAGATGCTAGCGAGGAAAATTTTTCAAATTGCTATCACCCACTTTTTCCATAGTTATGTATTTCTATTATGTACTTTCATTTCTAGTTATGTACTTTAAATTATGTATTTCCATTATGTACGTTACATTTTCAAGTAATAAAATCACACCTATTTTTCAAGTCATGAATTTTTTTAAAAAAAAAATTCAATGAATAGTAATAGGAGGTGCTATTTTTTCCTACCGCTGCACGAAAACACTGCACTGCACCTCCTATTACTCAAATAGTAATAGGAGGTGCTCAAATAGTGCTTGCTCCTCCTATTTTGAGGAGGAGCAAGCCAAAAAACGGGTGCATATGCTCTTATATCAAGAGAGAATCCAGGAAGTGAGGCTACAGACTAAACCTACGAGAGAGAGAGACATCAAAAGGGCATCTTGGTATGGGGTTGGATCATAGGCCCTTGTGAGCACTCCCTTACTACTTTACTAGTAGGGAACATGAAAGGATGCTAATGGTGTTATAGGCACTGCTCTATAGATTTTATCTACTATAAGAAGAGCTTCTTTTACTATAAGCAGAAGTTTTTATCTTCTATTGCTTTCCTGATATGCTCCTACTTATACTGATGACAAGCGATCTCTCTATGAATAGAACCAAAAAAGGGATAGCTTCGATCACACCAGCCCAGTTACAGCATTCTTTTCTATTATCACGTGGTTCTATTTGTCGTTCCTATGGAGCTGCATTGCAACAAATCTTGTTCTTCTGCAACATTGCTTCTATGATCTTAGGAGCACTGGTTGCCATGGTTCACATTGGTTTCCATGAGGCCCATGACCCAAACAATATTTAAAAAGATCTCTACTTCAATGAGTAATGTAAAGAACTTCCAACTTCACATACTTGTTGACCATGTGAAGCAGAACCAGACGCCGACTCTTTCATCCCTCGCAGTCGAACATGACAAATAAGGGTTGAGGCTAGACCTAAGCCATAGTGTCGGTTCGAGCGTGAGGGGCGCCTAAGGATATGTTTTGGAACTCATCTTCGGCTTAAGGATACGTTTTGGAACCCACCTTCAGCTTAAGGATAGGTTTTGAAACTCAAGATTTAGAGGCATAAGCCAGGACGGCGGAAATGCATGCAGGGAGGAAAGGAAGATGAATAGAAGAGCAAAGTAACTCATGACTAGGGTTGAGAGGCCAGAGATTACTTATGCCCAGCCTCACGTTTTATAGAAGGAAAAAGCAGCAATTGCTTGCCGCGTGTCAAACATGCATGAATTTGCTTTGAGATCCGCGCCTTCGCTCAGATAGATTCGACAGCTCAATGACAACACGGTTTGAATGATAAGTGCCCCGTGGCAAACCCAAGCGATTCGATCAGATCTTAGAAGATTTTCATGTAAGGGGTTTGACTGAGAATCTTAAAAGATTTTTAGAAGAATCCAGAAACAAGTGGGAAATTTAGAGTCAATTATAATAGTAACAAGTTTTGGATACAAAAAGGAAGTTTATTGTTTTACAAAAAAGAGATGAGCTTCCCAAAATCTAGCTAGGCCTAGATCTGCTTACAGGCCCGGTACAAATCAATCCTAAAGGGTTTGACTGAGAATCTTAAAAGATTTTTTAGAAGAATCCGAAAACAAGCGGGAAATTTAGAGTCAACAATAATAGTAATAAGTTTCAGATAAAAAAAAGGAAGTTTATTGTTTTACAAAAAAGAGATGGGCTTCCCAAAATCTAGTTGGGCCAAGATCTGCTTACAGGCCCAGTACAAATCAATCCTAAAGACCTCTAGGGTCAGCTCTAGCATCGTTGGCAGCAGCAAAGGCGGAGGCCAGCGTCTGCTGGATCTCCTCGGCGGTTTGAACTAGGACAACGACGGTGATGGCTCGGCGATGGTTCGATTGGGCCTCAACAAGGCAGGCCTGCAGAACTTAAATCTGTGCCTCAAGGTCCTCTATCTTCTCGGCGTAAGACTCAGCTGGCTGGGGAGACACTGGATCTTCCAGGTCAGCAAGGCACTCCACCATGTGATTGTCGAGGGCGCGGCGAACGTCGTCCTGAGCAACCGCTTATGCCCCTACATCATTGGCTAGCCTCGCTTGACATCTAAGGCTCTAGTAATCTCCAGAGAACTAGCAAGTGATGCTTGCTCACCGACAGAGTATCGACTCAACACTCCTAGGACCTTATGGGTTTGGCGGATTAAGGTAAAAATGTCTAATGCTGATCCTTGATACGCAATGCTATGAAGGAATTCACGTGCCAACAAGACAGACTCCATCTCGGTTAGAGGGGTGGCTTGGGCTCAGATGTGAGCGGCCCAGTCTTCCAGTGTATTGTGAGAGGGTTCACGTGGAGTGGGTTCCTCCAAGCACGGCGACACCACCAAGGTGGTAGGCGTAGTAGGCTCGGTGCTTGGTGGTTGAGGTACAACCTCCATTGTTTCCTACACACGAAGGCGAATACTTTAAGGAGTCATACAATAGTCAGAATATAGTGTGGCATGATAGAGGAAACATACTATTGCGTTGTCGACAATGGGCGAGCTCGCTTCAATGATCACCTTCGGAGTGTCCTGCTCTTCAGTAGCCGTCTCTGTGGAGCCTTGCTCCGGTAATGGAAGCGTCAGGAGAATCGTCGCTTCCAATGATGGCGGCGTCTGTGAGGTTTTCATGGTCAACCCAGGTTCAAGGATAATGACTTCCGTTGCCTCCTCTATTGGCTCGGTCGCTGGAGGAGGAAGGATTATCACCTCCCGGAGCATGGTGCTTGAAATAATCGGGGTATAAATAGGTATGTATATGTGTATATATATATATATCTTGTTTTTGGGTTGATTTAAGAGTTTTATTTGAGTTATTATATATTGATTTTGAGTTTTAATTTGAGTTGAATTATTGGATTTTGAGTGTGATTGAGTTGATCGATTTGAATTTGATAATATATATGAAATTGTTGTTATATATATATATATATATTAATTTGATTATAATATTGTGTTCATGCATATATATAGTATGAATTAAGTAATATTTTGATTATGATTGATGTTAATTGATAATTAGTAATTATTATATATATGCATGTATATATATATATGTGTTAATTATTAATTTGTTATATATTAATTAATTGTACGTTAACTGTAGATAGAATATTAAATGATTTGTAAATTTAATAAATTAATTAGAGTTTATACATATATATTATGTTATCTTCTCAGGATATATGGATAAGAGTTGGATTTCGCTTCCAAAATGGGACAAAAGATATGGTAAAAGAGTTATTAGTTTTATTGAATATGTGATGGATAATGCTAAAGGGAATACAATTTTCTTTGCCCGTGTACTAAATGTCAGTTTCGCCCGTACAATAGGCGAAACTTGTTGTACTTAGGACTACGTCATCTCAGTTACTTCATTGCTAAGTAAAAGAATCCTTGTGCAATTACGGTGGTAGAAACTTACTTAAAGTGAACAAAATCTGCATCCTTATCAACTATATTTCAAGTCAGTATATATAGAGGGCTCGGGGATTAGACTAATACACACAAAATCATACAACAACTTTTACAAATAAACAACAGTTCTAGATAGACAAGCAGATCTGACCTCGTTGATTGCAACCTGACGCTAAAGCCTTACGCCTTAACACTCATCAACTTGGTTCTCTGGAACCACATTCGGTACGCGGCTCGCATTTCTCCAGCGGCGTTCACCCCCTTTTCTAGTGAAGCTCTACTCGTCTAACACTAGTATTGATTAGAAAGAGTGATAGACCACTCCTAAATTATTCTTCCAAGGTGACGTCGGTGACCTACAGTCCTCTGAAGCGAAACCAGTTGGTGCACAACTTCCTCTCTTTCCACATCCGTGTGGTGGCATGCCCCATAACCCCTTTATTTTTCTTGTAATTTACTTTCCTGCAATTTAAATTTCAGTATTTGTATTATTTCCCCTCTAGCTGGAAGCGAGACCAAAACAACAACAACTATTAAATACCACTATCTTCAAACTACATATCCTCTCCCTGAAAATGAGAGACTCATGTCAATAAATCTAAAGAGAGTCAAAATGGGCAACCGGTTGAGTTAACTTGACCAATATAAGAAGCAATTACTAGGACATGTACGTTGCCCCAGGATCTCCATGCATAGGATCTCCTCCATGCAATCTCAATACAGGCTAATAATATGCTCGACCAATGACCGACAAAATTCTGGGTTCTTGTAAAAACGAACCAGCTACCCAAAATCAACACTCTATTGGAATATATGTCATACTTTCAACAAACTCGAAAGAGCAAAGACTTATTTGAGATCTGATACCAGATCCAAAAACTAAATCAAATAAAATTAATATAATAAAAACTGAATAACTTTGACTAACCTAGGCTAGGCCCAACATATGAGTCCAAACCCAAGAGGCAGGCCCAGATCAAATAGAGGACAGTCAGGCTCATCCCTTGAACTTGACCCAAAGTGGATGTCGCACCAACAACACCGCCACCATAACCGCTCCCCTGATCCGTTCGCGCCGCCATTGGCTTTGGATCTCTCCAAATTTCGCCATCCACTTGATGTCACGGGCAAAGTACCTATAGATTTCATCTGTAATAACTTGGAAATTCAAAGGTTAATTTCTAATATTGTTTGGAAATTAATAAGTGAAATTGGTGCGTATTCCTATTTTCGAGAAGTGTGTCGAAGTGTTCGGAGTCAAAGGACGCTCGGAAACGTTTTAGTTAAGGGTCAAAGGTTGACTTTTGCTACGTCGAGTTTCTCGGAAAACTTCCTTCATGAAAGTTGTAGTGCTCGACGATACAAGTTTGTGGACATGTGGAAAGTGTGAGTCGGATATCGTATGGAAAAGTTACGGTCAGAGGAAGTTTGTGGGTTTTATTATAAATAGGAAAAATTAGTGTTTATATTTTTAGAAACCCTATAAATCAATTTCCTTCCTTTTTTTTGTCGTGCGCTCTCTTTCAGTATTTGAGTTTTGCGACTGACCCGACCCAAACCCGGTTGACCCGACCCGAGTTTTGCGATGCGTTCTAGCCACCTGAGACGTCGAGACCGGTCGAAATCTCTTCCTTTCCTCCGTGCGAGCCTCCATGTGGTGACGGCGTGATCCAGTTCAGCCTGGAATGACGTAACTGAGCTCGTACAATAGCGGCGGGGACCCGGTTTCAACCTGCCGTTTGTGGTGGTTCTAGGAGCTAAAACCACCCTCGTTGTGACTATCTCCTCCTTTCGAACACATTGGTGTGTACCTTGAAGATCAATTTGGAGTATGGTGGTGCAGATCACGAATTCTTTCTTTCGGGGTAGTTTTGGGCTGCTTCCGGTCTGATTGGATCGAAACTCCAGGTATTAAAGTTGTTTCCCTTGCTTTGATCTTCATCTTTCATGTTGGAAGTTTGTTGAAATTCGGTGTTTTTCGTGAAGGCGCTTGACTCCCACGCGCCGCCGTCTGTGGCGGCGCGTGCAGGCCGTCCGGAGGATCTGGTTGTTTTGTTTTCTCCTATAGGCTTGCTAGGGTTGTTGTGGTTCCTTGCAGGTGGTTTTTGGTGGAAGATGGCGAGGTCTAGGGTGGTGGCGCGTGAGGCCCACGTGCAGCAGCTTGTGGCAGCGCGTCTGAAGTCTTTTAGGGCAGTGAGTTGTCTTAGTACCATGTGCTCATCAATACGAACGCGTGGATATATAATTTTTCGGTTTTAGTTATCGTTTTGTGTGCGTAGTATTTTGTCGAAGTTTATTTTCTTTCGGTTTCTACTAAGGTTAAATTCGTTGGGTGGTTCAGTGTAGTTGAAGGGTTTCACTACCAGAACAACCACTTTAGCCGACGAAATTTTTTCGTCGGCTAAACCTTAAATTTCGTCGGCTAAAGTCTTAGCCGACGACCCTAAGAAGTCGTCGGGCAAAATCCGTTGACCAACACTATAGCCGACGAATAAATTTTTCGTCGCTTAATTTCTGGACTTTAGCCGACGAAATTTATTAAAATTCGTCGGCTATAGCTATTATTTTTATTTATTTATTTAACTTTAGCCGACGAATTTTAAAAGTATTTCGTCGGCTATAGTTATTATTATTATTTTTTTAAAAATTTTAGCCGACGAATTTTATTAAATTTCGTCGGCTATATCTATTATTTTTATTTATTTATTTAACTTTAGCCGACGAAGTTTATTAAAATTCGTCGGCTAAAGTTATTATTTTTTTTTATGTAATTATTATTTTTTAAAAACTTTAGCTGACGAATTATAGGGTATTTCGTCGGCTATAGTTTTTTTTTTAATTTTTTCATATATTTTTTTTTAATTTATTGTATTTTTGATTAAAATTTTTACTTCTTTTTCGTTTTTACACCGAAAAAGGAGTAAGGAGGAGGATGAGAAGGTTAGGAGAGGGAGAGGAGGAGGAGAAGAGGAGAGGAAGGAGGAGGAGAATTTAGAGGAGGAGAAGAATTTAGAGAAGTAGGAGGAGAAGAATTTAGAGAAGTAGGAGGAGGAGGAGGAGGAGGAGAAGGTTAGGAGAGGGAGGATGAAGAGGAGGAGGAGGAGGGAAGATGAAGAGGAGGAGGAGAAAAATGAAAGATATAGAAAATTTTGAACTTTCGTCGGCTAAAATTTTGAAATTTCGTCGGCTAAAATTTAAAATTTTAGTCGAAAATTTTTAAAATTTTAAAAATCCCCGCCAAAAAATTTGAATTTTTAATTAACTTTAGCCGATGAAATTAGGGTAATTCGTCGGCTATAGTTATTTTTTTTTATTTATTAATTTAACCTTAGCCGACGAAATACCCTAATTTCATCGGCTATAGTTATTTATTTTATTTATTTATTAATTTAACCTTAGCCGACGAATTACCCTAATTTCGTCGGCTATAGTTATTTATTTTAATTATTTATTAATTTACCTTAGCCGACGAAATACCCTAATTTCGTCGGCTATAGTTATTTATTTTATTTATTAATTTAACCTTAGCCGACGAATTACCCTAATTTCGTCGGCTATTGTTATTTATTTTATTTATTTATTTAACTTTAGCCGACGAATTACCCTAATTTCGTCGGCTAAAATCCTAAACCCTAAACCCTATACGTAGAAGCTTCAAACGAAAAAAAGTCTTGAAATAAGATATGACCGGAATGGTGAAATACGTCTATAGTTGAAAAATCACGTAATTCCGGTAAAGTCTCGGTACCGATAATTGCGGTTAATTCAATTTTTCATTATTTCTCCCTAGAGGTAGCCCTATCTCCGGTAGTTATTTTTCATAAAATTTTTATACCACTGGTTGCGTCTCATCGATTTGAAACTATTTTCAGTTGAAGGTCCGGGCAAAATACGTAATTTAGACAGTCAAATGACCGTTTCCGTGCATTAAGGGGTTTGACTTACGTGATTGACCGTAAGGATCGAGCCCTTAACGTTGTCAGATTAAGTTACATTTTTTCCTATATACATATTTCAACATAATGATCATATCAGACGGTCGGAATTTTGTTTCTCAACTTTGATCATCGGAATCACAACATGCGTACTAATGTTGTATAACTTGTTTACTAAGCTTTAAGTAAATGTTTCGTTTCTAAAACAAATTGTACGTAGAAACTTCAAACGCAAAAAAATCGTGAAATAAGATATGACCGGAATGGTGAAATACGCCTACGGTTGAAAAATCACGTAACTCCGGTAAAGTCTCGGTGCCGATAGTTGCAATCAATACAATATAGAGGTTTGACTTACGAGATTGACCGTCTAGATGAAGTCCTTAAATTTATCAGATAAAGTTGAATTTTTTACCAGAGATATATTTCAACATATTGATGATATCTGACGGTCGTATTTTTGTTTGTGAATTTTGATGACCGGAATCACAACATGCCTACTATTTATCATTATTTATCTATATGGGGAGGCCTATCATGGATGGGTAAATGTCTCAAAATTTTTAAATGGACAGTTGCGTCTCATTATGGTGAGTGTTTGTTGTGTTGAAGGTTCGGCTAAAATACCTCATATAGGTGTAGATATGGACATTTTCGTGTGTTAAGCGTTTAGAAAAACTTCATTTTGAAGCCTTAAACGAACTCGGATGACCAAAAAAGCCTATATGTAATGGCATTAGCCATAAGTTTTACTCGTACAGCCGTTCTGCTTCCAGATTGGTATCACAATAGTCAATCGGACACCGAAATATCCGTAGTGCAATTTTGTAACTAAAAGTTACTTTAGCCGATGAAATACCCTAATTTCGTCGGCTAAACTTTTCAAATTTCGTCGGCTAAAGTTCACATACTATAGCCGACGAACAAAAACACTTTAGCCGACGAAATTTTTTTTGTCGGCTAAAATTTAACTATAGCCGATGAAAAAATTTGACGAATTTTTTTTTCGTCGGCTAAAATTTCACTTTAGCCGACGAAATTTTAACTTAGCCGACGATAAAAAAATTTGTCAGCTAAAGTCCACTTTAGCCGACGAAAAAAAATTTCGTCGGCCTGTTTTTAGATATTTCGTCGGCTATAGTCTTTTTTCTGGTAGTGTGATGAAGTTCGTTTAAATGGTGGTTGATTGATTTGGAGGATTGGAGTGTGGCGTTCAGTGGGAATCGAGTCATTATTGCTCTTCTATGACACTAAGGATGATTATATATATTGTTAGATGTTTTATTGATTGACCAAGTGTTGAGGACTTACCGTGTGGCGGTAGAAGACGTAGCGGGATTTCGAGGTGAGTAAATCTTACTGAGGTTCTGTGATGGTTTTATATAATTATTTAGGTGTAATTATATTGTTTGTTGCCGATAGAATATTATGTGAGAATATTCATGGAAAATGCATATATATATATATATATATGAGTTTTATATATATGCGTATGATTATAATATATCGTTAATATATTATGGAGCGACGTGGTTGGATATTATTCATGCGGTGAGCATTATCTCACCTGGTTTACGGAGGAACCATTATTATATTTATAGTTCATTATCGTAAAATTATAAAATTGCTTTTCTTAGAAATCAAATTATTGATTTAAAAATAAATGGACTTGATCGACTATAGTCTATTAGTAAGTTTAAATGATTTTCATTATAAAACAATTTTAAGTAGTTTTACGACGATGAACTATAAAAAGGTGTGATGACGATTTGAGATTACGTCATCATCGAGAATGAAATATTGTTAAACAATATCTATATGAGAATGATTTGTGTGTCGGCTGTTGTATGTTGATGTTAATGCCTCATCGTGAGATATCAGATGGTGCGAAGTATGGACTGGTAGAGTTATCGATGTTGTCTCACGGTATACGTGTCAGGTGAGATGTTTATGACTCGAAATGCGTATCAGAATTTGTGCGGTACTTAGAGTGGAGTAAATGGTTGTGCCCCGTGATTTAGTCCGAGGACTTGAGCCTTAGTGGTGAGAGTTGTCTTAGTGTCTTGTGTGTGTGATGTGTTGTTAGGGTCACAGTTGGTGACAGTAGTTGGTACTTTATGAGGAATGACTAAGTGTTGTCGAACCCATAAGTACGAGTTTGTTTGTTGGGGTCACAGTTGGTGAAGATAGTTGGTACTTTATGGGGAATGATTAAGTGTTGCCGAACTCATAATTACGAGTTGTTGTTAGGGTCACGGATGGTGATAGTAGTATGAGTACTTTATGGGGAATGACTAAGTGTTGACGAACCCATACGTACGAGTTTGTTGAGTTACTTATGAGGAATGGCTAAGTGTTGCCGAACTCATAAGTAAGCTTATGAATTAGGTTTGCTTGTTTGTGTTTGCTTTATGTGTTTTTAGGTAATTCCGAAATTATCCCTAATTGCTGGAATTTCCCTGTTTTGATTTATGATTTCCTGTACATCTTCCTGAACTAATCTTTATGCAGGAAATGTATGATTTTATCGTTATATTTATTTTATATCAATGGATGCTTGCTTTAAATAAATCTTTATTTTTTGTTATTAAATCTTCTTTATTTCGGGAGCTCTCGTATCTTTGGGGTGCGAGTTCGTAATTGTTTTTGGATTTACTCATACGGGCTGAAAAGCTTACCGAGTTTGTTTGTTTACAACCCGGTGCACCAATCTATAGTGCAGGGTTTGATCTTGTAGGTTTGGGAGTGTCAGTGATTTGTGGAGTGAAGGCTTAGGAGATTACTATAGTGCAGTGTAGTGCTTGTAGCGGTCGTTGGTTTGGTAGTAAGTTTCTCGGTGCGCAACTTCAGTGGGTTATAGATTGTTGGTAAGTTAATCATGTCTCGAGTTTCGTTTTTTTTGGTATGCTAAAATTCTGGTCGTGACACCATCCGTCACCAGAACCAAAGAAATCCTCAAGAGCCCTCCACCTCTTGAACTACCACTATCGGTCCCTGGTTTGTGATCCAATGCCTGTCGTCTCCACCCAAACTTCCCAACATGCTCGCCGAGATCTGAAAATGACCAATCACTGATCTGTTGCACCGTCAAGCCACAAAACTAATCATCACCACCATTCCCAAACTGCTTTGTGCAGACTCCACCATCAATCGAGAACAGCATAAGAAAAGCCCTCTCAATCTCAATCTTCGATCTCCTACACCGACGTCCCGTCCGACCACACACATCTCACACCGGCAAGGCCAAAGGCCACCACAGACATGGCTGCGTAGCCGGACGAGTAGTTCAATTCTCTTAGGGTAGTCTCTCAACTCCTATTTTTTATTAACGATACACCCTCTTCTTTCATATTTCTAAAATAACCTTTGTTAAATAATTCACATATATTTTAACATATCACTCATAAATATTTTTTTTTTATAATTATTGTTCTTAATAGTTATTATGTAAGAGGAAATATTTGACATTCAATAACTTACAATAAAGTGATGTCAAATGAACAAATTTGAAGGTCCTAAGGGCACTGAAAATCTATATATATATATAACAAATTTGGAGGTCCCACATTTTCCTTCAAGTAATTTCTTAGAACAAAAAATAAAACTTATGAATTTATGTTGTTAAACAAAATAATGTCATATTCGGCTCATTCGTCCATATTCAAAAAGCCGACCCTATTGGTCCTAACAAAATAAGCTTTAAGGGCGAGTAAGTGTGCATATTTGAGCCCCGGTTCTACCTTAAATTTTGTTGACCAAGTCAAGACCCTACCTTAAGTCTTAAGGTAAGACCGACCCTAACCTGACCGATGACGAGGCACTCTAAACAGCACTGTTATATAGACAGAGAATAAAACGCCAAAACGACGCCGTTGGGTCTGTCGTCAAACTTTACCGAGGTGTAAAAATATATAACAGAAAAACAATCAAAGCTTCCACCAAAAATCACTCTCCGCCCGACGCCGACTTACATCTCCAGCTCAGCCAACCACATCGCTATCATCTGAGTCCTCAAATCTCCATCCAGGTGTTTCCTTCATCTCTCCGGATTCGAAATCGGATCTTGCATCCAACTCCTCTATCGCAATCCGATTCTGATGAATCTCCGTTTCGTCCTTCCATTTCTGGCCGTTAGGTTTTTGTCGGTCATTGCAGATTGGATGTGTTCTCACTGAATCGAATCGGTGATTGAAGAATGGCGTGGTTCAGTGGGAAGGTCTCGTTGGGGAACTTCCCGGATATCGCCGGCGCTGTGAATAAGATCCAGGAGAGCGTCAAGAACATCGAGAAGAATTTCGATAGTGCCCTCGGGTTTGAAGAGAAGGAGAAGCTTGAATCTGCCGATGAAGGTACTTCTCCAGCTCACACATTGCTCACATTGCTCCTACTCCGCTATGGTTGTTACTTTGTTTCGTAGATTTATGTTTCGAATTTGAAGAATGAGCTACATTTTGTGCATTTTAAAGTAGAGTAGTGGTTTGATTCTCCGTTAGAAAATCGAATTTGTTATACATTACCAATCTAGAAGGAAAAGACTGTTTTTCGAGCTTACTAGTGGGGTTTATATTAGTAGCGTTTACTTTTGTTACAGTATGGAACTTGCATTTTCGGTAGCTGCATATTACGATTTTGCTTAGTGTATATGATTGCAGTGGCCTAGGATATGTTTTATTTTCCTGCATTTGGTAAGAATTGCAGAAAAATGGTGGGTATGCTATGTGTATATGTATAATGCAGCAGTTGTAAAGCATGGTTTAGAGTTTTCTAAGCATGATATCTTCTCTGTGTTCAGGTTCAGGACTATGGCCTTCATCTGCCAACAGGATCATGTCCTTTATGGGGCAAAATAATGAGGATGACAGCGTTGAATCATCACAGAAAGCTGAGTCTTCTGAGTCTCCACCTAAGATTGAGAAATCATCAGCGGACCTGGAATCTTCAACTATGGTTGAAATATCATCAGTGGAGCCTAAATCTCCACCTAAGGTTGAATCATCATCAGTAGAGGGTGAATCTCTACCCAAGGTTGAAAAGTCATCGGTGGAGCCTAAATCTCCACCCAAGGATGATAAATCTACGTTGGAGCCTAAATCTCCACAACATTCATTTGCAGTTGACGAAAAAGATGGGGCAATTGAACCATTACCACATTCTTCAACTGAACGGACTGCTGCTAAGGAGGAAAATGAAATTTCCGAGAAAGAAATAAATGAAAGTCACCCTGAGACTGCAGAGGAAACAAAGACATCGGAATCAGATTCTGAGAAATTAGAGTCCCAATCGCCCTCAGTGCCAGTTGAGGCACCTGATCCTACCACATCATCAGATTTTGTCAGTTATCAAGAAGACAATAAAATTTCAGTAGGGGGACCCTCAGAAGTTTCAGAATCAGCTCACGGAATGTCAAAACCTGTTAATGTAAGTGAAGTTGAGGAGGGTACTACCACTGTGCGGAGTGAGTCACATGATCATGCTGAGGTGCATGAGAATGTGGATGGCCAGAAGGCACATGACGAGAACGATAATGATAGTGTGACTCAGGCCGGAGATATTGCTGAAATGGTTTATACAGTTGAACCTGAGGAATCAACCAAGAGCCTGCCTCAAGATGTTAGTGAGCCATCTGCTATTCACTCCATTACCACTGAGGTGAATCATAGCTCTGGTGAATCTCCTACCAACCAATTACCTAGTGTATATACTTCCAATGAGGCTTCAGATGCATCTTCCGAGTTGGGTTTCAAACAAAAGGATGCTATGTTTGAGGAACCTGAAATTGGTCAAGGAGTTGATGAGAATGAAACCAACTATAATGAGCAATGTCTGAGCTCAGGACAAAAGTCAGACTATTCAGACACGGGAGTAAATGTGTCTGATGCTTCCGACTCTTTTTGTGAATTAGAGAAGGTGAAGAAAGAGATGAAATTGATGGAAGCTGCATTGCAAGGTGCTGCAAGACAGGCTCAGGTAAGTGATGAAATGATTATCCATCATCTTATTCCTGAGCTAGTCAAGACTTCAGCTATTTCTTGTCTTTTTCATTAGTGGTTAGACAGATGAAGTGCTTGCTGAACTTCCTGAAATGATTATATGTCATATGTATTTATCATATATTTACTTAACTTTTAATTCTGTTGTGCCGCCTAGATATAGTTGTTATGTGGGCTTTTAAGTTGATTTCTCCATTGTAGATTATATATAAAAGTGAAATGCTTTCATCTATTTCTGTAGGGTGTTAACTTAAAGTGGCTTTTGAGGTGAATTAGTTTGAAGTACTTAGAGATGCTTAAGGATATGAGAAATTTTCTTTTCTTTGCCTTTCATGCCTCTACATTTGGCTATTCCTGAAATTTGATCCCTTTTTTCAGGCAAAAGCTGATGAGATTGCCATGTTCATGAATGAAAATGAGCAATTGAAACTTGTGGTTCAGGATTTGAAGGTGTGTATGTTTATCTACTTCTATGTAAGGATTTCAGTCATGCAAGCTCATGGTAGAATATTGAATACGGATGCATATTTTGATTTTTCACTTTTGATTTATATTGCACAAGCATTTGCTATCACCTCCCAAAGTAAGCTTCTCTTCACCTTTATTTTGTCCTAGGGATGTACAAGTTGCCCATTTGTGCATCTGCAACCATCAATTGCCTTCCCTCCTCCCTCTCATACCCCTGATAGGGAGGAGGAAAATGGAAGATTGATGGTGACTTGTCAGAGCCCAATGGGTATTATGTTCCATTAGAGGAAAAACAAATGAATTTCTTTGATAGAGGCAGTTGGCTGCCTAGCTTCACCATAAAATATTTTTTGTTAAATGATGGCTTTAAGGCGTCTTGGCCATATTAATGCCAACTCTTCTTATAGGTGGCTTATTTTTGTTAATGATTATTGTGCACTCTTGTTTCATTTAATGTAAGATTATTTACTTTTTGTTACTTAAGGAATGTAGGTGTACATATTTCAATTTGATTTCTCGGATACTTTTAACTTTGTTGATATAATTATCATGTTATGAAACTGGCTTGGCACTTTGATGTTTCAATCTGATGGTTGCCTTCACTCCATATTTCATTTTTGGTCAATTTTTTCTTTGAAACCCACCAAACCTTCGTGCTTGAGAGGTTCATCTTCTCAGTAAATATTGTTTATCAGGGATATTGAACTGCATCAATAAATATATTTCACATAGATGTTTACCCTTTAACTAGTGAGATTTATTGAACAGAGAAAATCCACTGAAGCAGAAGTTGAGTCTCTGCGGGAGGAATACCATCAAAGGGTTGCAACACTTGAGAGGAAGGTAAGGCTTTCAGTATCTCATAAACGCCTGTTTATAGTTGAGCTTTTCACTTTCTAATTTTAATGTCCAATTTATTTTCAATAAATTATTACTGCTGATGTTTAGTTCTGATTTTATGGACCCAAGGGGTAATGCTAGTTTAGCTTGTCTTATTTCATTTAAATTCTTTACTGATTTTCAATTTTTTAGGTTTATGCCCTTACTAAGGAAAGGGACACCCTTCGAAGAGAGCAGAATAAGAAAAGTGATGCTGCTGCACTTCTGAAGGAAAAGGATGAAATAATTAATCAAGTTATGGCTGAAGGTATTTGAATTTCTACCTTCACTTTTCATGTGTACAATATCCTCCATTTATGCATTTTTTATCTACCAGGCGAAGAACTTTCAAAGAAACAGGCTACTCAAGAAGGTCTCATCAGAAAACTAAGGGCTCAGGTAACTGGTTTACTGATTCCTGATTTCACCATTCAGTCCTTTGGCTCCTAGTTATTCTTATCTTTTTGTTTTAAATGACATGGTTAACAGATTAGGGAGTTCGAAGAAGAGAAGAAAGGGCTGAATACCAAACTTCAGGTAACTGAATAATTATACATTTTTGTGCATGAATTATGACAAGTGACGATAGCATATTCAAGTTTAGGAATCAGTGAATGTTCGCTTCTAATCATAATGCTGTTATATTGCCTTCCGTCATATTATATAACTCGAGTTGTATATTGTCTTTACAGCATTTCTAATTGAGGACTTACTGCGAAGGACATAGACACACATAGGGATTGATACATTCACATTTTCTAAACCACTGTTTGTCAGTCTTTCCAATAGTAATGCATAGGTATTTGATTGTGTCTTCAGGTAGAAGAGAATAAAGTAGAGAGTATCAAGAGGGACAAAACTGCTACAGAAAAACTGCTGCAGGAAACTATAGAAAAGCACCATACAGAACTTGCAGCACAGAAAGAGTATTATACTAATGCTTTGGCTGCTGCCAAGGAGGCAGAAGCAATGGCTGAGGCACGTGCTAACAATGAAGCCAGATCTGAACTAGAGAGTCGTCTAAGAGAGGCGGAGGAGCGTGAAGCTATGCTAGTTCAGGCACTTGATGAATTACGACAAACTCTAACTAGAACAGAGCAGCAGGTTTGTTGTTTTTGTGTTCTTGTTGTTGGTTTTAGCTGTCTGCTAGAATAGAGCAAACGGTTAAACTGAATTGCCAAAAGTCATGGCCTGAATTACTTCTTTTTTTTCAAATGTTTATTCAGTCAGTATTTAGAGAAGACATGCTTCGCCGGGACGTTGAGGATCTGCAAAAACGGTATCAAGTACGTAAAGCTTTCTTTGCTTTCATTCAACTGTAGCTCGTCACTGCAGTGTTTGATTGCATTCCTTACGAATGTCATCTTTTGTTCTCTTCTAGGCAAGTGAGCGGCGATGTGAGGAGTTGATCACGCAAGTGCCAGAATCTACCAGACCTCTTCTTAGGCAAATTGAAGCGATGCAGGTGAATTGATATTCTTTTACATTTGCCCATGAGAATATTCGGATCATTGAAATGAATATCTGGTGGCGGTCTAGTTTACTGAATTCAGGTATAGGAATTTTATCTCATTCTTCATTGTTTTCTTCGGGTTACAGGAAACAACTTCAAGAAGAGCAGAAGCTTGGGCGGCTGTTGAGAGGTCTCTCAACAATCGGCTACAGGTTTGTAGTGTTATAGAAAGTCATGCTTTTTAGATTTCAAAACTGTCATTTATCTTTTTCATTCTTGTACAGGAAGCAGAGGCCAAAGCTGCTGCTACCGAGGAAAGAGAGCTATCAGTGAATGAACGCTTGTCTCAAACCTTATCCCGAATTAATGTTCTTGATGCTCAGGTTGGCTTTTATAAGTTCTACAACCTGTGCTTTGGGAATATTTTTTTTCCTCGTATGAGGAAATATGGTGATTTTCACTAACTTGAACTAAATATATTCTACAGATATCTTGTCTTAGAGCCGAGCATTCTCAGTTAAGCAAGTCTCTTGAAAAGGAGAGGCAGAGAGCAGCTGAAAATAGGCAGGAGTACCTTGCTGCAAAGGAAGAAGCTGATACTCAAGAAGGCCGTGCAAACCAGCTTGAAGAAGAAATTCGTGAACTCAGGAGAAAACATAAGCAGGAGCTACAAGATGCATTGATGCACAGGGAACTGCTGCAGCAGGTGGTGCCTGGTTCCTTTGTATTTTATTTCCAGTTAATAGTGTTTATTGTGTTTCATCTCTATAAACACAAGTGGTTGCCTTGTCATAAACGTTTTGCTAAGTGAAGTTGTCCCTTAGATAAATGTTGTGCTAGAGTGATTTGAGGCGTCCAAACTGCTGAAGTAAGCAATAAACCAATTGGATATAGAAACAGTCGAACTGTGTCATGCTTGTAAAATTGCTAGAGATCTTCCTTTTGTTATTGTTTGTCTGATTGTTCTCATCAGTTGCTGTCTTTCAGTTTTCATAATAAGAAACAGGACTTTGTCTTGATAGTGTTTACAAGTGTAGTCTCTACATTAGCTCATATTAGATGTGACAGAATAGTCTCTATTCCAAACTATTTTTACAAGACACAAGCTATCTATACATAACTTGTCTGAGCATATTTAAAGTTGAATTCCTTTTTTGTGGGTAGAAAATAGGATAATTCTATCAGTTGACGTCATTTCTGATCGTTAGCGTTCCTGAATAAAGCTTTTGATTGACAGGAAATAGAAAAGGAGAAAGCTGCCAGGTTAGATTCGGAAAGGACATCTTGTGCCCGGTCTGCTACTGTATCTGATCAGACAACCATAACAAGGCAAAATTCTACTTTTGAGAACGGTATGCTGTTTTTGTTTACGTAAAATGTCTCCAAATTCCAAACCCCCTCAGCTTCACTCAGAATGAGTAGCTTGGTCGATGCCTACTCCTCTTTCCTATTAATCTAATTGACTCATCCTCCCTTTCATTCTTATTCTTATTTATGATACGCATTTTTCAATGAAAGAGGATAAGAAAGGAAAAAAAACTCCATAGTCTGTCATTTACACCAGAGATTTTTAACTTTCTTCAGGAAGCTTGAACCGGAAACTTTCAGGTGCTAGCAGTCTGGGCAGCATGGAGGAAAGCTATTTTCTACAAGCATCTCTTGACTCGTCTGATAGTTTCTCCGAGAGGAGAAATGCTGGGGAAGCAACCATGACTCCATACTATATGAAGAGCATGACGCCTAGTGCTTTTGAAGCTTCCCTTCGTCAGAAGGAGGGTGAACTTGCATCTTACATGTCTCGTCTGGTGAGGATTATTTCTAAGCTAAAATGTCATTTGTGTATTTAACAACTAAGTTTTGTCTTACAAAGGATTCGTCCATTTTACTACAGGCATCCATGGAATCTATTCGTGATTCTCTCGCTGAGGAGTTGGTCCAAATGACAGAACAGGTAATTTTCAGTCTGTAGTATCTGTATTTTTTTTGGAGGGGTCTTCTTTGGAAATTGAGCTTGAGAATTGATTACGTTGCTGCAGTGTGAAAAGTTGCGAGCAGAGGCTGGCATGTTACCTGGCATAAGAGCAGAGCTAGATGCACTAAGGAGGAGGCATTCTGCTGCACTGGAGCTGATGGGCGAACGAGATGAGGAGGTATATATCTTCGTCTTTTTGTTTTCTTTGAAGTCAATGATTGAAATATTGTTGTATATTACACATGTTTTATGAACTGTAATGCCATTGTTTTTTTAAGCTATGTAATGATTTTAATCTCTTGTAAAGTCATAAAAAGTACAAAAATAGCCATTCTGTTAACAAGTTAATAAGTTTTGACAAATGCGGTAGTTTTTCTTTATATTTTAGCACAGATTTAGCAGGATGGTTCCTGAATTACATTATGGATGTTGATTTATTTACTTTGTCTTTTAGGACAAAGGATGTGAATTTGTTTATAGGAAAGCTTTGGGCTTTAGCTTATTTTCTGTTTACATTCCTAATCTGGTATCTTGTGTTTTGTTGTCCTTGGTTAGATTTAGAGTGTTAGTATATCTGTAGTGGACGGAGTCCACCTGGTTTCTGATTTTTTTTCTTGTCTTTAAATGGAAGCATGTTTCTTAAAACGAAAAATATGGGACTGCCATTCACGGTTCACAATTAGGGTTGGAGGATGGGTAGGTTTTGGGAAGTAGCTTTCTGCTATAATATGATCATGAATCTCTGACCAGAATATGAATATGAATTCTAAGGTGGAAAATTGAATATCTGTTCTCATTAGCCTCCTTAGATAAACTTAGTTGAATCGAAAGTGGGTTCCAAAACCTTAAAATTCTTCTTACATTTGTATGCCCGATGCTATTTTATAACTTCATAGAAACCACCTTCTGTATTTAGAGTTTGAGATCCTTTATAGTTGACACATACTTGCTTTAGCATCTGTGACTGGTTTACCAAGTGGACTGCTATTTTTGTTTTCCTTCTTATTCTTTTGTGTTCTATTCATTTACTTTTGTAATTGAAACGCCAAAGTTGTCGTTTTATGTCTTTTCTTAATAATTTCTGAGTGAATGCCTGTCTGTAGCTGGAAGAACTTCGTGCGGATATTGTAGACTTGAAAGAGATGTACAGAGAGCAAGTAAACTTGCTTGTGAACAAGGTAAATATTTTGCTTATAAAAACTCTGCTTTTGTTTCTTGAAAAGTCTTGTTAGTTTCCTTCTCTTCTCATTTACTCATCCGATTATATCTTCCCACGTGTCTGCAGATACAGATAATGAGTTCAGCAGTAGGAGCCTAACCTCATCTTATCATAAACTCATTCGGCAATTCACGTTCATGGTATATATATAAGCTATTGTGTACTGGTAAGTACCATTGTTTTGATTCAAGCACTATTCTGGGTTTGCTCAAGTGTGTCTTTGCCAGTGTTTGCATAAGGGCAGCATGCCCTTGTTTAAGTTTTGCATTTTTGATGATGCCCTCGTTAAAGTTAAACATGTATGTAATTGAGGGGAATTGTTGTATAGCATGCATGATCTTTGGCAGACAGTTTTCCAGGTTATACGCAATTTATAGAAACAACAAAGAGTCTAATTAAACAGTATCAGCCTATTGTGATATCAACAAGACTTGCTTGCTGTTCTCTTCGTTGTTAATAGCATTCTGATGTTTACTCATCTTTCTTTTCATTTAAGACTTGCAAGATACAGTAGCATTTTTCACCTTCACCGCATCATTTCCAAAATATATGACCGTTTAATTACTTGTTTTGGTTGAAATAGCAGTTGTTCATCCCTTGGATTCTGGTTGCAAATTTTCTGCGACAGGGGTCACAAAACGGTGGAAAATTCTTCGGTGAGGAGCTAGCCGCTCAGGCCACTTGTGACCATCTGTGTATCGGGTCTTCGTTCATATATCAAGTAGCTTAAGATTCTTGTGACCATCCATTATGATTCCCAGGATTTGTTCTGACAGTCATAAATCTCTAGACTTGAGATTTGGAAAGGATTTAGCTAGCTGAACCATCGTCCATCAGTCCATATAACTAAGCTCGTTTATAAATGAGCAATTAGCTTGGAGATGAATAAGATTATTTGCCGAATTATCTACGTGCACCTCTCAAATTCTTCCACCTAGGTATAACCCGCTCAAAGAAATAGTCTTCCCTCAACCCGGCGTCCCACAGGGCATCAACAAGCATCTCATGGTACGTTAAAGAGAAATTCCTTTCAAAAAAGAGAAAATAAATAGAATTTGAGTTCATAATCAATTATCGATTTAGTTACATTTTTTGGTAATTATCGATTTAGTTACATTTAAGCGATCCAAGTGAGAACTTGATTGTTGATGAATTCAATCGATCTTTCCGGCAAGTGAAGTGTTTCCCAAGGGATGGTGGGTCGGGAATTTAAGACGATTTTGACGTATCACTAACAGAAAAAAGCCTATAGCCGATGAAATATCTAAAAACAGGCCGATGAAATTTTTTTTCGTTGGCTAAGTTAAATTTTCGTCGGCTAAAGTTAAATTTTGTCGGCTATAGTTAAATTTTAGCGGACAAAAAAAATTTTCGTCGGCTAAAGTGATTTTTTCGTCGGCTATAGTATGTGAACTTTAGCCGACGAAATTTGAAAAGTTTAGCCGATGAATTTAGGGTATTTCGTCGGCTAAAGTAATTTTTAGTTACAAAATTGCACTACGGATATTTCGGTGTCCGATTGACTATTGTGATACAAATCTGGAAGCAGAACGGTCCTACAAGTCAAACTCATCGCTAACGCCATGACATATGAGTTTTTTTGGCCATTCGAGTTCGTTTAAGACTTCAAAATGAAGTTTTTCTAAACACTTAACACACGAAAAGACCCATATCTACACCTATATGAGGTATTTTGGTTTAACCTTCAACACAACAAACACTTACCATAATGAGACGCAACTTTCCTTCTAAAAATTTGAGACATTTACCCCTCGATGATAGGGCTTTCCATATAAATAAATAATGGTAAATAGTAGACATGTTGTGATTCCGGTCATCAAAATTCACAAACAAAAATACGACCGTCAGATATCATCAATATGTTGAAATATATCTCTGGTAAAAAATTCAACTTTATCTGATAAATTTAAGGACTTCATCTAGATGGTCAATCTCGTAAGTCAAACCCCTAAATTGTATTGACTGCAACTATAGGCACCGAGACTTTACCGGAATTAGGTGATTTTTCAACCATAGACGTATTTCACCATTCCGGTCATATCTTATTTCACGATTTTTTTAAGTTTGAAGTTTCTACATAGAGTTTCTTTTAGAAACAGAACATTTACTTAAAGCTTAGTAAACAAGTTATACAACATTAGTAGGCATGTTGTGATTCCGATGATCAAAGTTGAGAAACAAAATTCCGACCGTCTGATATGATCATTATGTTGAAATATGTCTATAGGAAAAAATTCAACTTAATCTGACAACGTTAAGGGCTCGATCCTTACGGTCAATCCTGTAAGTCAAACCCCCTAACGCACGGAAACGGTCATTTGACCGTCTAAATTACGTATTTTTCCCGGACCTTCAACTGAAAATAGTTTCAAATCGATAAGACGCAACCAGTGGTGTAAAAATTTTATGAAAAATAACCAACGGAGATAGGGCTACCGCTAGGGAGAAAAAATGGAAAATTGTGTTACCCGCAACTATCGGCACCGAGACTTTACAGGAATTACGTGATTTTTCAACAGTAGTCGTATTTCACCATTCCGGTCATATCTTATTTCACGACTTTTATTCGTTTGAAGCTTCTACGTATAGAGTTTAGGGTTTAGGGTTTTAGCTGACGAAATTAGGGTAATTCGTCGGCTAAAGTTAAATAAATAAATAACTATAGCTGACGAAATTAGGGTAATTCGTCGGCTAAGGTTAAATAAATAAATAACTATAGCCGACGAATTACCCTAATTTCGTCGGCTAAAGTTAAATAAATAAATAATCATAGCCGATGAAATTCGTCGGCCAAAGTTAATTAAAAGTTCAAATTTTTTGGGGGGAATTTTTAAAATTTTGAAATTTTTTTGACTAATATTTTAAACTTTAGCCGATGAAATTTCGTTGGCTAAAGTTCAACATTTTCTATATCTTTCATTTTTCTCCTCCTCCTCTTCATCTTCCTTCCTTCCTCTTCTTCTTCCTCCTCCTCCTCCTACTCCAGCCGTAACAACGTGCTCCTCATCCTACCTCCTCTCCTCTCCTCCTTCCTCCTCTAAATCATTCTCCTCCTCATTCTCTAAATTCTTCTCCTCCTCCTCCTCTCCCTCTCCTAACCTTCTCCTCCTCCCCTAGCTTCTCTCTCCTCCTCCTAGCCTTGCACCTATCCTCTTCTCCTCCTCCTCCTCCTCCTCTTGTCCTTCTCAACCACCGGTGTAAAAACGAAAAAAAGTAAAAATTTTTAATAAAAAATATAAGAAATAAAAAAAGAAAAAAAATATGAAAAAAATAAAATAACTATAGCCGACGAATTTTAATAAAATTCATCAGCTAAAGTAAAAAAAATAAAAAAAAATAATAACTATAGCCGACGAATTACACTAAAATTCGTCCGCTAAAGTTAAAAAAATAAAAAAATAAAAACTTTAGCCGACGAATTACCCTAAAATTCGTCGGCTAAAGTTTTAAAAAAATAATATCTATAGACGACGAAATTTAATAAAATTTCGTCGGCTAAGGTCCAAAAATTTGTCGGCTAAAGTCAAGAAATTAAGCGACGAATAATTTCTTCGTCGGCTAAATAACTGACTTTAGCCGACGATGAACAGTAATTTCGTCAACTAAAGCCTTGGCCGACGACTTCTTAGCCGACGACGTTTCGTCTGCTAAAGTGGTTATTCTGGTAGTGTATAGGAAGAAAAGTCACCTTCATTCTTCTTCCTCGTTCTCCTTAAGCCATCAACTTTGCCAACTTTCACATGAGTTTGTAGATTCCCTAACCGGGACATCTTTACTAAACCATTTTTTTCAAAAATAAAAATTTCCCTTAATGGGAACTTTCCTAAAGTAGAAAGTTTCTTAAATTAGTAGGTTTCCAAAAATAGAAAGTTTCTTAAAATGGAAAAGATTCCAATTATGTTTGGTTTCCGTTTTTAGTAAGTTTCATTAAACATAATTTTTCCGATTTACGACCGTTAACTCGATTAAACGGAAACAACAAATTTTTAAAAGGAGTCGAAGACTACCTCCTCGGCATTCTACCGGATTCACTGCATCACTGGAACGGTCACCTGATTCCGGCAACTTGCCGGAATCTTCGGTCGGATTCCGAATAACTTGCTGGAATTTTACCATAACTTCTCCGTTTCTTCAATGCACCAAGTTCTCGACATGAAAATTTCAAACAACACGACTTAATCACACAAACTAACTAAAACAACTCCACAATTCCTATAATAACTGTTTCAACCCCAAATTGTCATACAAGCATCAAATCTTCCATAAACACAAAGCCATATACCAACAAAGATAGTTTTCTACCTTCCACCGGGAAACACAATATCACATGAAACCTTCTTCTCCACTGTTGGTCTGTTGCATAGCACCGCAGCTCCTCCAAGGCTACTGCCAAGCTTCACCAAAGCTGTCGAGGCTCCAAAATGCCCAACATGGCTGTTGCTACTACGCTAAGCTCCTCCTAAATTCCTCCTTCGAAGAACACAGAAGCTTCGCCTTCATCCCTCCTTCCTCTGTCTCAACAGGGATCACCGTCCCTAGTGTTATGCGGAAGCGTAAACAAACGACAATATTGATATGGAACAATTTGGATAATCGAAGAACGGTCAAGAAAATAGAAGACAAGAACACAAGATTTATAGTGGTTCACCCAATCAATGTGATTGAGCTATGTCCACTCTCGAAGCCGGCAAAGAATTCCACTATAACAATTGGAGAGAATATAATAGAGCTTTATGGCAAAACTCTCGACCGCCCAAAACCCCAATGCTATACGTTCTCTGCTGATAGAGAAAGATAGCTCTGCTCTAGGTTAAACGATTTCTCTCTCTAGTCATTGACGGCAGCACCTATATATATCTAATCCTAGTTAGGCTAGAACACCTATATATATATATATATATATATATATATATATATCTAATCAGTCTGGATCAGGAGCGGAGGTCCGTTCCTAAGCTTAGGAACGGATTTCATCATTTGACCCACTTCCCGATCGAATTTCCTCAAACTTCCTTCTAGACATATCTATATCATCTTGTGTAGATCATCTCTACAAAATTTCAGCCAATTTGGTGTTCGTAAAGGCCTTCAAACTTGCGTTACAAAACTGACGGTCAGAATTCTGTTTAGTTTGTCCATCTTTTTTGTAACATAAGTTTGAAGGTCTTCCTGATCACCAAATTGGCTGAAATTTTGCAGAGATGATCTACACAAGATGATATAGATATGTCTAGAAGGAAGTTTGAGGAAATTCGATCGGGAAGTGGGTCAAAATGATGAAATCCGTTCCTAAGCTTAGAAACGGACCTCCGCTCCTGATCCGCATATTATATCTAATCCTAGTTAGGCTAGAATACATACATATATGGATTTCCTAATTAACCTAGACATAGTATAGCCCATGTGATCAAGATGGGCTTCCAAGGGGTTTTGGTCCACATTCAAGATAAAGTCAATATTCAATAATCTCCACCTTGGCTTTAACTTGATACAAATCCTCCATAGTAGAAATTCAAACCATTCGCCGCTCCGACATCCCCGTAGGGATCTTCAAATTTTACAAACACCAATCAAGTCCAAGCAATGCTTGAACTTGCTGAATGAAACTGGCTTTGTCAACATATCTGCAGGATTATCTTCAGTCCCAATCTTGAGGAGTTGAATGTCACCATCCTCCACCATTTGACGAATCTTGTGATATCTGACACGAATATGTTTAGTACGTGCATGAGTAACCTGGTTCTCTGCTAAATGAATAACACTTTGACTATCACAATGAATATCCACATATTCTTGAATAAGTCCCAAGTCCTCAAGCAAACCACGAAGCCAAATTGCTTCTTTTGCACCCTCTACTGCTGCCATATATTCAGCTTCTGTAGTCGACAAAGCAATTGTATGCTCCAAGTTCGACTTCCAACTCACCGGTCCACTAGCAAGAGTAAACACATAAGCTGTAGTAGACCGACTCTTATCAAAATCACCTGCGTAATCAGAGTCCACATATCCAACAACACATTGACTCGTCTTATCCTGCTGAAATACTAATCCAACATCTACAGTACCAAAAATATACCGTAAAATCCACTTCACAGCTTGCCAATGGCCTCTACCTGGATTATGCATATATCTGCACACCATACTTACAGCTTGTGAAACATCAGGTCTAGTACACACCATACAGTACATCAAGCTACCAACAGCACTGGCATAAGGAACTTTAGCCATATATTGCTTCTCATCATCTGTGCTAGGAGACATAGTAGCATCAAGTTTAAAATGCGAGCCAAGAGGTGTACTTACAGGTTTAGTTTTATCATCCATGCCAAACCGATGTAGTACATTCTTCAAATATTGCTTCTGTGACAAACAAACTCTGCCTCTTGATCTATCTCTCTCAATTTCCATGCCCAAAATCTTTTTAGCCTCTCCCAAGTCCTTCATCTCAAATTCACTACTCAATTGTGACTTCAATTTCTCTATCTCCACCTTGCTCTTAGATGCAATTAACATGTCATCAACATATAAGATCAAATAAATGAAGGTCCCATTCTGTAGCTTGCGAAAATAAACACATGGATCATAATGACTCCTGGTGTACTTCTGACCTGACATGAACTTATCAAACCGCCTATACCACTGCCTTGGAGACTGTTTCAATCCATATAAAGATCTCTGCAATTTACAAACCCAATTTTCCTTACCAGCAACCTTAAATCCTTCCGGTTGGGTCATGTAAATTTCTTCTTTTAATTCTCCATATAGAAAAGCAGTTTTCACATCAAGCTGTGCCAACTCAAGATCATATTGAGCAACCAAGGCTAATAAAATATGAATAGAAGAATGCTTAACAACAGGAGAAAATACCTCATTGTAGTCAATTCCTTCCTTTTGTGCGTAGCCTTTAGCTACCAATCTAGCCTTGTACCATGATCCTTCATTTTTAGCAAACACCCATTTACAACCAATTGTTCTCTAACCATGCGGTAACTGAACCACCTCCCACGTTTTATTCTTGTAAAGAGAGTTCATCTCCTCACCCATAGCTTTCTCCCACTCAACATAATCTGCATGTACGACAGCTTCTTCATAGGTAGTAGGAATTCAGTAATGGGAAGTGCATAAGTCACCATATCATTAAACCAAGCTGGCTTTGGAGCATTCATTTTTCCCTTTCTCGATGCAATAGGTTTGTCTTGTTGTGTAGGCTCTTGCGTTGGAGCCTCTACTTCAACACTCATGTCCTTATTATTTGAATCATCTGACTCAACTGTAGGACTCACTGGATCAACTGGAGTTTCAACAACTTTTCTCTGAACCTCCACCTGCTGCAAGTTCTCTTTGGTCTTTCTCTGCTCTTCAGAAATTTTCTGCTTATTCTGATCAACCATAATTGCTTCATCAAAAGTAACATCTCTGCTCACAACAATTTTCTTCTCATCCGGACACCAAAGCTTGAACCCTTTAACACCATCACTAAAACCCAAGAATATTGCTTTCTTGGCCCTTGGATCAAGCTTGCTTTCTCTGACATGAAAATAAGCAGAACAACTAAAAATATGAAGATAACTATAATCAGTAGCAGGTTTACCAGACCATACCTCCATGGGAGTTTTACCCTCAATTGCAGAACATGGCAATCTATTAATTAGATGACCTGCATATGTGACTGCCTCAGCCCAAAACTCCTTGCCTAAACCAGCATTAGACAACATACATCTGACTTTCTCCAATAAAGTCCTATTCATACGCTTTGCCACCCCGTTCTGCTGCGGTGTCCCTCTAACTGTGAAGTGTCTCACAATGCCCTCATCTTCGCATAATTTGAAGAACGGATCAGATTTATATTCACCACTATTATCTGACCTGAGCCTCTTAATTTTCCGACCGGTCTGAGTCTCAATCATCTTCTTCCACTTCACAAATATATCTAAGACTTCATCTCTATGCTTCATGGTGTACACCCATACTCTTCTAGAGAAGTCATCAACAAAAGAGACATAATAATGCATACCTCCTTTAGATGCTGTTTGGGTAGGTCCTCATACATCTGTGTGAACATAGTCTAGAGCTCCTTTAGTCTGATGAACTGCGGTGCCAAATTTAACTCTAGTCTGCTTACCCAAAACACAGTGTTCACAAAATTCCAATTTGCAAGTCTTTGCACCTTTCAATAAGCCTTACTTCACTAATTTCTGCATTGCTTTCTCACCAGCGTGACCAAGACGCATATTGATAGGAGCATTTATGTGACGTTTTATAGTGATTAATATTATAGTATTTTGGCCATATTTCTTATTTATCTTAGTTATTTATTTGATTTCTCGTATTTCGTAGGTTTCGGGAGCAAATATGGAGAAGTTGGCTTAATCCGTGACAAAGGAAGGAGTTCCAATCACTTGAGGAAACCTTGATGAACAAGAAAAACCGAAGCGTTCACATTTTAATCCATTGGGCTTTTCCTTGGAAGTTAAGAAGTCCACGACCATTAAGGAAGAGTCTAGGGTTGAGGAATCATATAAAAAGAACCCTAATAGCAGCTGAGGAGGGGACTTTTGGCGAGAAAAGACTTGTGACAGCCGAGAGAAGGAAAAGAAAAGGGCAGCAGCTGTACACCCAGTGTCTCTGGGCACCTCGCGCGCACCAGCAGAGCACCAGCGCCCAGTCGCTGTGCACCCTCGCGCGCACCAGCAGCAGCAGGGCTGTGCACCGGTTCTTCTTCCATCTTCATGTATTCTTTTGGGTTTTCGTTTACAGTCATGAGTAGCTAAACTTCTTGTAGTTAGGGCTAGATTGAAGCCCTAGACATGATTACCTTGATGTTTTGATATTCGGATTTATATAAGTGTTGTTTCCCGGATGATAACAATTTCATTGTTCGTAAACTGTTATTCTCTTATGTGTTTCTTTGATTCGCGATCTTAGGAGCATGTTTTAGGATTGACCAGCCATAAACACATGCGTGACGACCAGTATCATTGTGTGTTTTATTTGTGGTGCGACAAGAGCTTAGTGCTTGTATGAAATTGTTTCAAGGATACTTAGGATACATGCCATGTTCTAGGATTCTTGCTATGTTCATATTCTCTTAGAACTTAATGATCTCTGATGTGTTAAATCTGAGCATATACCAAGCAGGACTGCATGTTAGAGAATAGGTTATGACATTCATACCAAATGCTTAACATACTAAGTAAGAGAGAATGAATACGAGAGTGCATCCATATACCAAGGACCTTTCGTGAGCATAGTCATCCATGGGGATTCAATACTTGTTAATCTGAGTTCATGGTGTTGATGTATGATTGTTTGGTGGTGGATTTCGAAACCCTAGCTTCTTCATCTCATTGATTTACAAAACCTTGCCAATTCTAGTTTTTATCATTTTCGTCAGTTTTCATTGTCTGTTTTCTATTTAGTGTTAAAAATATCAAATCAAATCAGAAAAATCTAAAACTTTGTCAGTAGTTAATTTTACGTGTCTAGTTAGTTGTCTCCAAATTTCAGGTCATTTGGAGTAGTCTAGAGTCGTCATCTAGTCAGGTTTTCCTGACTGGTCAGTTCTGTCGTTTTTATTTGTTTTGAGTCATTGTAGTTGCAGCTTTATCCCAATCCCTTGCGGGTTCGATCCCTACTTTCATATACTATCTTCGACCATATATACCTTGTAGGGTAATTCATAAGTTATTTTTATGCACCCTAATTGGTGTGTGAAAATTCCTTTATCAATTTGGCGCCGTGTCGCCGGGGATTGTTAATTTAGTTGCAATCTTTGTTTTTGTTTTGTTTCGTTTTCTTATCTATTTGTGGTTTAATGTTTTTGTGTCTTTTGTTTGCAGTTTATGAACACTCGTCGATCGCAGGACAGAGATCTTCTTTTTGATTCTGAGATTGAACGCACCATCCGCCTCAACCGTAAGGTAGCCACTTCGCGCACAGTTACGGATTCTTCTTCCACCACCCCATCTACACCACCATCAACGGGTTTGGGATCTCTCCTGGATCCACCTCCATTGATACATTCAAATACCGACACAGAGGAGGAGCGTAACCCACCTGTCAACGCAATGGCCGAAGACCCAAGGCCATTGAAGTCTTCCTTTGTTCCTCAAGGTGTTGCACAACCTTCGTGCATCACATTCACTCCGGCTGCCGGCACTTCATTCAGTTTGTCTCCACAATTGATCAACTCAGTTCCTCACTTTTATGGGAAGCCGAATGAGGACCCGAATGGCCACCTGAGAGAGTTTTATGATTTGTGTAGAACTCAATTTCCACCGGGATTGACTGCCGAGCAACTGAAGCTTATTTTGTTTCCCTTCTCCTTGAAGGATCATGCCAAGTGGTGGCTGAATTCATTGCCTTCGGATACTATTGCTACTTGGGATCAGCTATCTACGAAGTTCATCACCAAAGTTTTCCCTGCTCAAAGAACTAGGCAATTGAGGAGAGATATCCACACTTTCCGCCAGAAGTCAGGAGACCTTTTTTGTGAGGCTTGGGAAAGCTTTAACGGGCTGCTAAGGAAGTGTCCTCATCATGGGTACGCAAAGGATGACCAAGCTCAGTTCTTTTATGAAGGTTTGAATGATGCAAATAAGGCTCTTGTGGATTCGGCATGTGGAGGAGCTTTCATGAATAAGACTAGTGATCAAGCATTTGATATCTTTGAGACATTAAGTGAGAATTCTCAGCAGTTCTCAACAAAAGGATTCCAAGAAGTAAAGCTCAAAGATACTTATGGGATGGAAACTAGTGGAGGAGACTCATCTAGGATGGCTGCCATTGAGGAAAAACTTGATATGATGATGAAGAGCATGGCGCTCCAAGGAGCGGCTCAAGTTGAGGTATGTGCTAATTGTTCTACTTATGACCATGTTACTTCACTTTGTCCTTACTCTGTGGCAGGCCAAGAGCAAATAAACTACATGGGGCAGCAAAGGCCAAGGAGTGATGGGAACGTTCCAGTTGCTTTTCGTTGGGGTACCAACGCTGGTGTCTCTACTTATCAGCAAGAATCAAATAACAATTATAGAGCACCACCTCCTGGATTTAATCAACCACCTCGGCCCCAAAACTTCAGTTCATATCCACCGCAACAACCTTCAAGTAAGCTTGAAGATATGGTGCTCACAATTGCGAGAAACACTGACACCATCATGAAGGATAACAGGGTCTTCAAGGATCGAACTGATGCCACTCTGCACTCTCATTCTAAAGCCATAGCTAATCTTGAGGTGCAAGTTGGTCGACTATGTGAGCAATACACTCAAAGAACGCCAGGTACGTTTCCCTCTCAAACTGAAATTAATCCTAAGGGAACTAACCGTGAACAGGTTAATGCCGTCACATTGAGGAGTGGAAAGCAGCTTCCGGAGGACCCCGTGTTTCTTAAAAGGCCCAAGGGAGCATCAAAAGGGGGTCAAGACTTGTTGGATTCAGCATGGGAGCAGGTTAATGACCCAAATTCGACGAGGTACCCACTGCCGTTCGGACAAAAGGATGATGCCCGGACACCCGCAAACAGAGAAGAAGGGAAAGCTCCAGACGAGAATTCCGTTCGGACACCGGAGGAAGCCGTCCGATCGTCTGGGACTGAAGATGCAATTTCCGGAATTCCATCGGGTTTAGGAGTAGCTTCGGCTCCCCCAACCAAACCCAATCCTTTTCAGGTAAACAAAAGTGGTTCTAATGCTTATGTTCCACCTATTCCTTTTCCTCACAGGTTTGCCAAGCAAAAGAAGGAGCAAGGTGACAAAGACATTTTGGATGTTCTTTCGAAGGTCCAAGTGAACATTCCTCTTCTTGACACCATCAAGCAAATGCCCAGGTATGCTAAATTCCTTAAGGAACTATGTACTAATAAAAGGAAGCTTGATGAAGCTGAGACCGTGGCCATGAGCGAAGAAACCTCTGCTGTGCTTCAGAGGAAGCTTCCACCTAAATTGAAGGACCCCGGACGTTTCACCATTCCATGCATCATTGGTGACACCAGGTTTGAACATGCTCTACTTGATTTGGGTGCTTCGATTAACTTAATGCCATACTCTGTCTATGAATCTCTTCAGCTAGGTGAGCTTAAACCGACTAGAACAGTTATTCAATTAGCGGATCGCTCACATGTGTATCCTGAAGGCTACTTGGAAGATGTGCTTGTGAAAGTGAATGACTTAATTTTCCCAGCTGATTTTCTTGTGTTGGAGATGGAACATGAACCTATGCCGACCTCTTTACCTCTCATTCTTGGAAGAGGATTTATGAGGACTGCCCGTACCAAGATCGACGTGTACGAAGGGACTTTGACAATGAAATTTGAAGAGAGGAAAATTAGCTTCAACATCTTTGAAGCCATGAGGTACCCTAAGTATGTCAACTCTTGTTTTTCCATTGACATTATTGATCACTTGGTGCAGGATGTATTCAATGCAAACGTGGGTGACGACATGCTCAAAACAGTAATTGAGATGGGTCTGCAGCAGCACTCCCATCCGGACGGAGCAAGGATGAAGTCCGGACGCCCTGATGAGCGAAACCAAGAGTCAACGGCTGCGGATTGGATTAGCAACGAAAATGACCTTGAGGAGATTTTAGCAGCCCTCGAATCTCGTCCAATACTCCCATGTAAGTCTTCTACCTTTATTTCTCTCCCTATTTCTAACGAAGAACTCGTGCCTTCTGTGATTCAGGCACCTACATTGGAGCTCAAACCATTGCCCGAGCATCTGAAATATGTGTATTTGGAAAAAGAGGAGACTTTACCTGTGATTATTGCTTCTAATCTGTCTTCGCTGGAAGAAGACAAGTTATTGCGAGTTCTGCGTAAACACAAGACTGCAATTGCATGGAGGATTGCAGACATCAAGGGAATCAGCCCAACTACTTGTATGCATCGTATACTTCTTGAGGAGGGAGCCAAACCTACTAGGGAAGCACAACGCCGATTGAACCCGCCTATGATGGAAGTTGTGAAGGAGGTTCTTAAACTCTTGGATGCTGGAATTATTTACCCCATCTCGGATAGTAAATGGGTGAGCCCGGTACAAGTCGTTCCAAAGCGTTCGGGCATCACCGTGGTTAAAAATGCAGAGAATGAGCTAGTGCCACAACGATTGCAGACAGGATGGAGAGTTTGCATTGACTACCGCAAACTAAATGCCACTACACGTAAGGATCACTTTCCCTTACCATTTATTGATCAAATGTTAGAACGTCTTGCAGGTCATTCGCACTATTGTGCCCGGTCTGCTACTGTATCTGATCAGACAACCATAACAAGGCAAAATTCTACTTTTGAGAACGGTATGCTGTTTTTGTTTACGTAAAATGTCTCCAAATTCCAAACCCCCTCAGCTTCACTCAGAATGAGTAGCTTGGTCGATGCCTACTCCTCTTTCCTATTAATCTAATTGACTCATCCTCCCTTTCATTCTTATTCTTATTTATGATACGCATTTTTCAATGAAAGAGGATAAGAAAGGAAAAAAACTCCATAGTCTGTCATTTACACCAGAGATTTTTAACTTTCTTCAGGAAGCTTGAACCGGAAACTTTCAGGTGCTAGCAGTCTGGGCAGCATGGAGGAAAGCTATTTTCTACAAGCATCTCTTGACTCGTCTGATAGTTTCTCCGAGAGGAGAAATGCTGGGGAAGCAACCATGACTCCATACTATATGAAGAGCATGACGCCTAGTGCTTTTGAAGCTTCCCTTCGTCAGAAGGAGGGTGAACTTGCATCTTACATGTCTCGTCTGGTGAGGATTATTTCTAAGCTAAAATGTCATTTGTGTATTTAACAACTAAGTTTTGTCTTACAAAGGATTCGTCCATTTTACTACAGGCATCCATGGAATCTATTCGTGATTCTCTCGCTGAGGAGTTGGTCCAAATGACAGAACAGGTAATTTTCAGTCTGTAGTATCTGTATTTTTTTTGGAGGGGTCTTCTTTGGAAATTGAGCTTGAGAATTGATTACGTTGCTGCAGTGTGAAAAGTTGCGAGCAGAGGCTGGCATGTTACCTGGCATAAGAGCAGAGCTAGATGCACTAAGGAGGAGGCATTCTGCTGCACTGGAGCTGATGGGCGAACGAGATGAGGAGGTATATATCTTCGTCTTTTTGTTTTCTTTGAAGTCAATGATTGAAATATTGTTGTATATTACACATGTTTTATGAACTGTAATGCCATTGTTTTTTTAAGCTATGTAATGATTTTAATCTCTTGTAAAGTCATAAAAAGTACAAAAATAGCCATTCTGTTAACAAGTTAATAAGTTTTGACAAATGCGGTAGTTTTTCTTTATATTTTAGCACAGATTTAGCAGGATGGTTCCTGAATTACATTATGGATGTTGATTTATTTACTTTGTCTTTTAGGACAAAGGATGTGAATTTGTTTATAGGAAAGCTTTGGGCTTTAGCTTATTTTCTGTTTACATTCCTAATCTGGTATCTTGTGTTTTGTTGTCCTTGGTTAGATTTAGAGTGTTAGTATATCTGTAGTGGACGGAGTCCACCTGGTTTCTGATTTTTTTTCTTGTCTTTAAATGGAAGCATGTTTCTTAAAACGAAAAATATGGGACTGCCATTCACGGTTCACAATTAGGGTTGGAGGATGGGTAGGTTTTGGGAAGTAGCTTTCTGCTATAATATGATCATGAATCTCTGACCAGAATATGAATATGAATTCTAAGGTGGAAAATTGAATATCTGTTCTCATTAGCCTCCTTAGATAAACTTAGTTGAATCGAAAGTGGGTTCCAAAACCTTAAAATTCTTCTTACATTTGTATGCCCGATGCTATTTTATAACTTCATAGAAACCACCTTCTGTATTTAGAGTTTGAGATCCTTTATAGTTGACACATACTTGCTTTAGCATCTGTGACTGGTTTACCAAGTGGACTGCTATTTTTGTTTTCCTTCTTATTCTTTTGTGTTCTATTCATTTACTTTTGTAATTGAAACGCCAAAGTTGTCGTTTTATGTCTTTTCTTAATAATTTCTGAGTGAATGCCTGTCTGTAGCTGGAAGAACTTCGTGCGGATATTGTAGACTTGAAAGAGATGTACAGAGAGCAAGTAAACTTGCTTGTGAACAAGGTAAATATTTTGCTTATAAAAACTCTGCTTTTGTTTCTTGAAAAGTCTTGTTAGTTTCCTTCTCTTCTCATTTACTCATCCGATTATATCTTCCCACGTGTCTGCAGATACAGATAATGAGTTCAGCAGTAGGAGCCTAACCTCATCTTATCATAAACTCATTCGGCAATTCACGTTCATGGTATATATATAAGCTATTGTGTACTGGTAAGTACCATTGTTTTGATTCAAGCACTATTCTGGGTTTGCTCAAGTGTGTCTTTGCCAGTGTTTGCATAAGGGCAGCATGCCCTTGTTTAAGTTTTGCATTTTTGATGATGCCCTCGTTAAAGTTAAACATGTATGTAATTGAGGGGAATTGTTGTATAGCATGCATGATCTTTGGCAGACAGTTTTCCAGGTTATACGCAATTTATAGAAACAACAAAGAGTCTAATTAAACAGTATCAGCCTATTGTGATATCAACAAGACTTGCTTGCTGTTCTCTTCGTTGTTAATAGCATTCTGATGTTTACTCATCTTTCTTTTCATTTAAGACTTGCAAGATACAGTAGCATTTTTCACCTTCACCGCATCATTTCCAAAATATATGACCGTTTAATTACTTGTTTTGGTTGAAATAGCAGTTGTTCATCCCTTGGATTCTGGTTGCAAATTTTCTGCGACAGGGGTCACAAAACGGTGGAAAATTCTTCGGTGAGGAGCTAGCCGCTCAGGCCACTTGTGACCATCTGTGTATCGGGTCTTCGTTCATATATCAAGTAGCTTAAGATTCTTGTGACCATCCATTATGATTCCCAGGATTTGTTCTGACAGTCATAAATCTCTAGACTTGAGATTTGGAAAGGATTTAGCTAGCTGAACCATCGTCCATCAGTCCATATAACTAAGCTCGTTTATAAATGAGCAATTAGCTTGGAGATGAATAAGATTATTTGCCGAATTATCTACGTGCACCTCTCAAATTCTTCCACCTAGGTATAACCCGCTCAAAGAAATAGTCTTCCCTCAACCCGGCGTCCCACAGGGCATCAACAAGCATCTCATGGTACGTTAAAGAGAAATTCCTTTCAAAAAAGAGAAAATAAATAGAATTTGAGTTCATAATCAATTATCGATTTAGTTACATTTTTTGGTAATTATCGATTTAGTTACATTTAAGCGATCCAAGTGAGAACTTGATTGTTGATGAATTCAATCGATCTTTCCGGCAAGTGAAGTGTTTCCCAAGGGATGGTGGGTCGGGAATTTAAGACGATTTTGACGTATCACTAACAGAAAAAAGCCTATAGCCGATGAAATATCTAAAAACAGGCCGATGAAATTTTTTTTCGTTGGCTAAGTTAAATTTTCGTCGGCTAAAGTTAAATTTTGTCGGCTATAGTTAAATTTTAGCGGACAAAAAAAATTTTCGTCGGCTAAAGTGATTTTTTCGTCGGCTATAGTATGTGAACTTTAGCCGACGAAATTTGAAAAGTTTAGCCGATGAATTTAGGGTATTTCGTCGGCTAAAGTAATTTTTAGTTACAAAATTGCACTACGGATATTTCGGTGTCCGATTGACTATTGTGATACAAATCTGGAAGCAGAACGGTCCTACAAGTCAAACTCATCGCTAACGCCATGACATATGAGTTTTTTTGGCCATTCGAGTTCGTTTAAGACTTCAAAATGAAGTTTTTCTAAACACTTAACACACGAAAAGACCCATATCTACACCTATATGAGGTATTTTGGTTTAACCTTCAACACAACAAACACTTACCATAATGAGACGCAACTTTCCTTCTAAAAATTTGAGACATTTACCCCTCGATGATAGGGCTTTCCATATAAATAAATAATGGTAAATAGTAGACATGTTGTGATTCCGGTCATCAAAATTCACAAACAAAAATACGACCGTCAGATATCATCAATATGTTGAAATATATCTCTGGTAAAAAATTCAACTTTATCTGATAAATTTAAGGACTTCATCTAGATGGTCAATCTCGTAAGTCAAACCCCTAAATTGTATTGACTGCAACTATAGGCACCGAGACTTTACCGGAATTAGGTGATTTTTCAACCATAGACGTATTTCACCATTCCGGTCATATCTTATTTCACGATTTTTTTAAGTTTGAAGTTTCTACATAGAGTTTCTTTTAGAAACAGAACATTTACTTAAAGCTTAGTAAACAAGTTATACAACATTAGTAGGCATGTTGTGATTCCGATGATCAAAGTTGAGAAACAAAATTCCGACCGTCTGATATGATCATTATGTTGAAATATGTCTATAGGAAAAAATTCAACTTAATCTGACAACGTTAAGGGCTCGATCCTTACGGTCAATCCTGTAAGTCAAACCCCCTAACGCACGGAAACGGTCATTTGACCGTCTAAATTACGTATTTTTCCCGGACCTTCAACTGAAAATAGTTTCAAATCGATAAGACGCAACCAGTGGTGTAAAAATTTTATGAAAAATAACCAACGGAGATAGGGCTACCGCTAGGGAGAAAAAATGGAAAATTGTGTTACCCGCAACTATCGGCACCGAGACTTTACAGGAATTACGTGATTTTTCAACAGTAGTCGTATTTCACCATTCCGGTCATATCTTATTTCACGACTTTTATTCGTTTGAAGCTTCTACGTATAGAGTTTAGGGTTTAGGGTTTTAGCTGACGAAATTAGGGTAATTCGTCGGCTAAAGTTAAATAAATAAATAACTATAGCTGACGAAATTAGGGTAATTCGTCGGCTAAGGTTAAATAAATAAATAACTATAGCCGACGAATTACCCTAATTTCGTCGGCTAAAGTTAAATAAATAAATAATCATAGCCGATGAAATTCGTCGGCCAAAGTTAATTAAAAGTTCAAATTTTTTGGGGGGAATTTTTAAAATTTTGAAATTTTTTTGACTAATATTTTAAACTTTAGCCGATGAAATTTCGTTGGCTAAAGTTCAACATTTTCTATATCTTTCATTTTTCTCCTCCTCCTCTTCATCTTCCTTCCTTCCTCTTCTTCTTCCTCCTCCTCCTCCTACTCCAGCCGTAACAACGTGCTCCTCATCCTACCTCCTCTCCTCTCCTCCTTCCTCCTCTAAATCATTCTCCTCCTCATTCTCTAAATTCTTCTCCTCCTCCTCCTCTCCCTCTCCTAACCTTCTCCTCCTCCCCTAGCTTCTCTCTCCTCCTCCTAGCCTTGCACCTATCCTCTTCTCCTCCTCCTCCTCCTCCTCTTGTCCTTCTCAACCACCGGTGTAAAAACGAAAAAAAGTAAAAATTTTTAATAAAAAATATAAGAAATAAAAAAAGAAAAAAAATATGAAAAAAATAAAATAACTATAGCCGACGAATTTTAATAAAATTCATCAGCTAAAGTAAAAAAAATAAAAAAAAATAATAACTATAGCCGACGAATTACACTAAAATTCGTCCGCTAAAGTTAAAAAAATAAAAAAATAAAAACTTTAGCCGACGAATTACCCTAAAATTCGTCGGCTAAAGTTTTAAAAAAATAATATCTATAGACGACGAAATTTAATAAAATTTCGTCGGCTAAGGTCCAAAAATTTGTCGGCTAAAGTCAAGAAATTAAGCGACGAATAATTTCTTCGTCGGCTAAATAACTGACTTTAGCCGACGATGAACAGTAATTTCGTCAACTAAAGCCTTGGCCGACGACTTCTTAGCCGACGACGTTTCGTCTGCTAAAGTGGTTATTCTGGTAGTGTATAGGAAGAAAAGTCACCTTCATTCTTCTTCCTCGTTCTCCTTAAGCCATCAACTTTGCCAACTTTCACATGAGTTTGTAGATTCCCTAACCGGGACATCTTTACTAAACCATTTTTTTCAAAAATAAAAATTTCCCTTAATGGGAACTTTCCTAAAGTAGAAAGTTTCTTAAATTAGTAGGTTTCCAAAAATAGAAAGTTTCTTAAAATGGAAAAGATTCCAATTATGTTTGGTTTCCGTTTTTAGTAAGTTTCATTAAACATAATTTTTCCGATTTACGACCGTTAACTCGATTAAACGGAAACAACAAATTTTTAAAAGGAGTCGAAGACTACCTCCTCGGCATTCTACCGGATTCACTGCATCACTGGAACGGTCACCTGATTCCGGCAACTTGCCGGAATCTTCGGTCGGATTCCGAATAACTTGCTGGAATTTTACCATAACTTCTCCGTTTCTTCAATGCACCAAGTTCTCGACATGAAAATTTCAAACAACACGACTTAATCACACAAACTAACTAAAACAACTCCACAATTCCTATAATAACTGTTTCAACCCCAAATTGTCATACAAGCATCAAATCTTCCATAAACACAAAGCCATATACCAACAAAGATAGTTTTCTACCTTCCACCGGGAAACACAATATCACATGAAACCTTCTTCTCCACTGTTGGTCTGTTGCATAGCACCGCAGCTCCTCCAAGGCTACTGCCAAGCTTCACCAAAGCTGTCGAGGCTCCAAAATGCCCAACATGGCTGTTGCTACTACGCTAAGCTCCTCCTAAATTCCTCCTTCGAAGAACACAGAAGCTTCGCCTTCATCCCTCCTTCCTCTGTCTCAACAGGGATCACCGTCCCTAGTGTTATGCGGAAGCGTAAACAAACGACAATATTGATATGGAACAATTTGGATAATCGAAGAACGGTCAAGAAAATAGAAGACAAGAACACAAGATTTATAGTGGTTCACCCAATCAATGTGATTGAGCTATGTCCACTCTCGAAGCCGGCAAAGAATTCCACTATAACAATTGGAGAGAATATAATAGAGCTTTATGGCAAAACTCTCGACCGCCCAAAACCCCAATGCTATACGTTCTCTGCTGATAGAGAAAGATAGCTCTGCTCTAGGTTAAACGATTTCTCTCTCTAGTCATTGACGGCAGCACCTATATATATCTAATCCTAGTTAGGCTAGAACACCTATATATATATATATATATATATATATATATATCTAATCAGTCTGGATCAGGAGCGGAGGTCCGTTCCTAAGCTTAGAAACGGACCTCCGCTCCTGATCCGCATATTATATCTAATCCTAGTTAGGCTAGAATACATACATATATGGATTTCCTAATTAACCTAGACATAGTATAGCCCATGTGATCAAGATGGGCTTCCAAGGGGTTTTGGTCCACATTCAAGATAAAGTCAATATTCAATAATCTCCACCTTGGCTTTAACTTGATACAAATCCTCCATAGTAGAAATTCAAACCATTCGCCGCTCCGACATCCCCGTAGGGATCTTCAAATTTTACAAACACCAATCAAGTCCAAGCAATGCTTGAACTTGCTGAATGAAACTGGCTTTGTCAACATATCTGCAGGATTATCTTCAGTCCCAATCTTGAGGAGTTGAATGTCACCATCCTCCACCATTTGACGAATCTTGTGATATCTGACACGAATATGTTTAGTACGTGCATGAGTAACCTGGTTCTCTGCTAAATGAATAACACTTTGACTATCACAATGAATATCCACATATTCTTGAATAAGTCCCAAGTCCTCAAGCAAACCACGAAGCCAAATTGCTTCTTTTGCACCCTCTACTGCTGCCATATATTCAGCTTCTGTAGTCGACAAAGCAATTGTATGCTCCAAGTTCGACTTCCAACTCACCGGTCCACTAGCAAGAGTAAACACATAAGCTGTAGTAGACCGACTCTTATCAAAATCACCTGCGTAATCAGAGTCCACATATCCAACAACACATTGACTCGTCTTATCCTGCTGAAATACTAATCCAACATCTACAGTACCAAAAATATACCGTAAAATCCACTTCACAGCTTGCCAATGGCCTCTACCTGGATTATGCATATATCTGCACACCATACTTACAGCTTGTGAAACATCAGGTCTAGTACACACCATACAGTACATCAAGCTACCAACAGCACTGGCATAAGGAACTTTAGCCATATATTGCTTCTCATCATCTGTGCTAGGAGACATAGTAGCATCAAGTTTAAAATGCGAGCCAAGAGGTGTACTTACAGGTTTAGTTTTATCATCCATGCCAAACCGATGTAGTACATTCTTCAAATATTGCTTCTGTGACAAACAAACTCTGCCTCTTGATCTATCTCTCTCAATTTCCATGCCCAAAATCTTTTTAGCCTCTCCCAAGTCCTTCATCTCAAATTCACTACTCAATTGTGACTTCAATTTCTCTATCTCCACCTTGCTCTTAGATGCAATTAACATGTCATCAACATATAAGATCAAATAAATGAAGGTCCCATTCTGTAGCTTGCGAAAATAAACACATGGATCATAATGACTCCTGGTGTACTTCTGACCTGACATGAACTTATCAAACCGCCTATACCACTGCCTTGGAGACTGTTTCAATCCATATAAAGATCTCTGCAATTTACAAACCCAATTTTCCTTACCAGCAACCTTAAATCCTTCCGGTTGGGTCATGTAAATTTCTTCTTTTAATTCTCCATATAGAAAAGCAGTTTTCACATCAAGCTGTGCCAACTCAAGATCATATTGAGCAACCAAGGCTAATAAAATATGAATAGAAGAATGCTTAACAACAGGAGAAAATACCTCATTGTAGTCAATTCCTTCCTTTTGTGCGTAGCCTTTAGCTACCAATCTAGCCTTGTACCATGATCCTTCATTTTTAGCAAACACCCATTTACAACCAATTGTTCTCTAACCATGCGGTAACTGAACCACCTCCCACGTTTTATTCTTGTAAAGAGAGTTCATCTCCTCACCCATAGCTTTCTCCCACTCAAC
This sequence comes from Comarum palustre, assembly GCA_951800085.1. Classification (NCBI taxonomy): domain Eukaryota; kingdom Viridiplantae; phylum Streptophyta; class Magnoliopsida; order Rosales; family Rosaceae; genus Comarum; species Comarum palustre. The sequence goes on along the minus strand of OX637572.1, from coordinate 15,036,566 downwards.
ATAATCTGCATGTACGACAGCTTCTTCATAGGTAGTAGGAATTCAGTAATGGGAAGTGCATAAGTCACCATATCATTAAACCAAGCTGGCTTTGGAGCATTCATTTTTCCCTTTCTCGATGCAATAGGTTTGTCTTGTTGTGTAGGCTCTTGCGTTGGAGCCTCTACTTCAACACTCATGTCCTTATTATTTGAATCATCTGACTCAACTGTAGGACTCACTGGATCAACTGGAGTTTCAACAACTTTTCTCTGAACCTCCACCTGCTGCAAGTTCTCTTTGGTCTTTCTCTGCTCTTCAGAAATTTTCTGCTTATTCTGATCAACCATAATTGCTTCATCAAAAGTAACATCTCTGCTCACAACAATTTTCTTCTCATCCGGACACCAAAGCTTGAACCCTTTAACACCATCACTAAAACCCAAGAATATTGCTTTCTTGGCCCTTGGATCAAGCTTGCTTTCTCTGACATGAAAATAAGCAGAACAACTAAAAATATGAAGATAACTATAATCAGTAGCAGGTTTACCAGACCATACCTCCATGGGAGTTTTACCCTCAATTGCAGAACATGGCAATCTATTAATTAGATGACCTGCATATGTGACTGCCTCAGCCCAAAACTCCTTGCCTAAACCAGCATTAGACAACATACATCTGACTTTCTCCAATAAAGTCCTATTCATACGCTTTGCCACCCCGTTCTGCTGCGGTGTCCCTCTAACTGTGAAGTGTCTCACAATGCCCTCATCTTCGCATAATTTGAAGAACGGATCAGATTTATATTCACCACTATTATCTGACCTGAGCCTCTTAATTTTCCGACCGGTCTGAGTCTCAATCATCTTCTTCCACTTCACAAATATATCTAAGACTTCATCTCTATGCTTCATGGTGTACACCCATACTCTTCTAGAGAAGTCATCAACAAAAGAGACATAATAATGCATACCTCCTTTAGATGCTGTTTGGGTAGGTCCTCATACATCTGTGTGAACATAGTCTAGAGCTCCTTTAGTCTGATGAACTGCGGTGCCAAATTTAACTCTAGTCTGCTTACCCAAAACACAGTGTTCACAAAATTCCAATTTGCAAGTCTTTGCACCTTTCAATAAGCCTTACTTCACTAATTTCTGCATTGCTTTCTCACCAGCGTGACCAAGACGCATATTGATAGGAGCATTTATGTGACGTTTTATAGTGATTAATATTATAGTATTTTGGCCATATTTCTTATTTATCTTAGTTATTTATTTGATTTCTCGTATTTCGTAGGTTTCGGGAGCAAATATGGAGAAGTTGGCTTAATCCGTGACAAAGGAAGGAGTTCCAATCACTTGAGGAAACCTTGATGAACAAGAAAAACCGAAGCGTTCACATTTTAATCCATTGGGCTTTTCCTTGGAAGTTAAGAAGTCCACGACCATTAAGGAAGAGTCTAGGGTTGAGGAATCATATAAAAAGAACCCTAATAGCAGCTGAGGAGGGGACTTTTGGCGAGAAAAGACTTGTGACAGCCGAGAGAAGGAAAAGAAAAGGGCAGCAGCTGTACACCCAGTGTCTCTGGGCACCTCGCGCGCACCAGCAGAGCACCAGCGCCCAGTCGCTGTGCACCCTCGCGCGCACCAGCAGCAGCAGGGCTGTGCACCGGTTCTTCTTCCATCTTCATGTATTCTTTTGGGTTTTCGTTTACAGTCATGAGTAGCTAAACTTCTTGTAGTTAGGGCTAGATTGAAGCCCTAGACATGATTACCTTGATGTTTTGATATTCGGATTTATATAAGTGTTGTTTCCCGGATGATAACAATTTCATTGTTCGTAAACTGTTATTCTCTTATGTGTTTCTTTGATTCGCGATCTTAGGAGCATGTTTTAGGATTGACCAGCCATAAACACATGCGTGACGACCAGTATCATTGTGTGTTTTATTTGTGGTGCGACAAGAGCTTAGTGCTTGTATGAAATTGTTTCAAGGATACTTAGGATACATGCCATGTTCTAGGATTCTTGCTATGTTCATATTCTCTTAGAACTTAATGATCTCTGATGTGTTAAATCTGAGCATATACCAAGCAGGACTGCATGTTAGAGAATAGGTTATGACATTCATACCAAATGCTTAACATACTAAGTAAGAGAGAATGAATACGAGAGTGCATCCATATACCAAGGACCTTTCGTGAGCATAGTCATCCATGGGGATTCAATACTTGTTAATCTGAGTTCATGGTGTTGATGTATGATTGTTTGGTGGTGGATTTCGAAACCCTAGCTTCTTCATCTCATTGATTTACAAAACCTTGCCAATTCTAGTTTTTATCATTTTCGTCAGTTTTCATTGTCTGTTTTCTATTTAGTGTTAAAAATATCAAATCAAATCAGAAAAATCTAAAACTTTGTCAGTAGTTAATTTTACGTGTCTAGTTAGTTGTCTCCAAATTTCAGGTCATTTGGAGTAGTCTAGAGTCGTCATCTAGTCAGGTTTTCCTGACTGGTCAGTTCTGTCGTTTTTATTTGTTTTGAGTCATTGTAGTTGCAGCTTTATCCCAATCCCTTGCGGGTTCGATCCCTACTTTCATATACTATCTTCGACCATATATACCTTGTAGGGTAATTCATAAGTTATTTTTATGCACCCTAATTGGTGTGTGAAAATTCCTTTATCAATTTGGCGCCGTGTCGCCGGGGATTGTTAATTTAGTTGCAATCTTTGTTTTTGTTTTGTTTCGTTTTCTTATCTATTTGTGGTTTAATGTTTTTGTGTCTTTTGTTTGCAGTTTATGAACACTCGTCGATCGCAGGACAGAGATCTTCTTTTTGATTCTGAGATTGAACGCACCATCCGCCTCAACCGTAAGGTAGCCACTTCGCGCACAGTTACGGATTCTTCTTCCACCACCCCATCTACACCACCATCAACGGGTTTGGGATCTCTCCTGGATCCACCTCCATTGATACATTCAAATACCGACACAGAGGAGGAGCGTAACCCACCTGTCAACGCAATGGCCGAAGACCCAAGGCCATTGAAGTCTTCCTTTGTTCCTCAAGGTGTTGCACAACCTTCGTGCATCACATTCACTCCGGCTGCCGGCACTTCATTCAGTTTGTCTCCACAATTGATCAACTCAGTTCCTCACTTTTATGGGAAGCCGAATGAGGACCCGAATGGCCACCTGAGAGAGTTTTATGATTTGTGTAGAACTCAATTTCCACCGGGATTGACTGCCGAGCAACTGAAGCTTATTTTGTTTCCCTTCTCCTTGAAGGATCATGCCAAGTGGTGGCTGAATTCATTGCCTTCGGATACTATTGCTACTTGGGATCAGCTATCTACGAAGTTCATCACCAAAGTTTTCCCTGCTCAAAGAACTAGGCAATTGAGGAGAGATATCCACACTTTCCGCCAGAAGTCAGGAGACCTTTTTTGTGAGGCTTGGGAAAGCTTTAACGGGCTGCTAAGGAAGTGTCCTCATCATGGGTACGCAAAGGATGACCAAGCTCAGTTCTTTTATGAAGGTTTGAATGATGCAAATAAGGCTCTTGTGGATTCGGCATGTGGAGGAGCTTTCATGAATAAGACTAGTGATCAAGCATTTGATATCTTTGAGACATTAAGTGAGAATTCTCAGCAGTTCTCAACAAAAGGATTCCAAGAAGTAAAGCTCAAAGATACTTATGGGATGGAAACTAGTGGAGGAGACTCATCTAGGATGGCTGCCATTGAGGAAAAACTTGATATGATGATGAAGAGCATGGCGCTCCAAGGAGCGGCTCAAGTTGAGGTATGTGCTAATTGTTCTACTTATGACCATGTTACTTCACTTTGTCCTTACTCTGTGGCAGGCCAAGAGCAAATAAACTACATGGGGCAGCAAAGGCCAAGGAGTGATGGGAACGTTCCAGTTGCTTTTCGTTGGGGTACCAACGCTGGTGTCTCTACTTATCAGCAAGAATCAAATAACAATTATAGAGCACCACCTCCTGGATTTAATCAACCACCTCGGCCCCAAAACTTCAGTTCATATCCACCGCAACAACCTTCAAGTAAGCTTGAAGATATGGTGCTCACAATTGCGAGAAACACTGACACCATCATGAAGGATAACAGGGTCTTCAAGGATCGAACTGATGCCACTCTGCACTCTCATTCTAAAGCCATAGCTAATCTTGAGGTGCAAGTTGGTCGACTATGTGAGCAATACACTCAAAGAACGCCAGGTACGTTTCCCTCTCAAACTGAAATTAATCCTAAGGGAACTAACCGTGAACAGGTTAATGCCGTCACATTGAGGAGTGGAAAGCAGCTTCCGGAGGACCCCGTGTTTCTTAAAAGGCCCAAGGGAGCATCAAAAGGGGGTCAAGACTTGTTGGATTCAGCATGGGAGCAGGTTAATGACCCAAATTCGACGAGGTACCCACTGCCGTTCGGACAAAAGGATGATGCCCGGACACCCGCAAACAGAGAAGAAGGGAAAGCTCCAGACGAGAATTCCGTTCGGACACCGGAGGAAGCCGTCCGATCGTCTGGGACTGAAGATGCAATTTCCGGAATTCCATCGGGTTTAGGAGTAGCTTCGGCTCCCCCAACCAAACCCAATCCTTTTCAGGTAAACAAAAGTGGTTCTAATGCTTATGTTCCACCTATTCCTTTTCCTCACAGGTTTGCCAAGCAAAAGAAGGAGCAAGGTGACAAAGACATTTTGGATGTTCTTTCGAAGGTCCAAGTGAACATTCCTCTTCTTGACACCATCAAGCAAATGCCCAGGTATGCTAAATTCCTTAAGGAACTATGTACTAATAAAAGGAAGCTTGATGAAGCTGAGACCGTGGCCATGAGCGAAGAAACCTCTGCTGTGCTTCAGAGGAAGCTTCCACCTAAATTGAAGGACCCCGGACGTTTCACCATTCCATGCATCATTGGTGACACCAGGTTTGAACATGCTCTACTTGATTTGGGTGCTTCGATTAACTTAATGCCATACTCTGTCTATGAATCTCTTCAGCTAGGTGAGCTTAAACCGACTAGAACAGTTATTCAATTAGCGGATCGCTCACATGTGTATCCTGAAGGCTACTTGGAAGATGTGCTTGTGAAAGTGAATGACTTAATTTTCCCAGCTGATTTTCTTGTGTTGGAGATGGAACATGAACCTATGCCGACCTCTTTACCTCTCATTCTTGGAAGAGGATTTATGAGGACTGCCCGTACCAAGATCGACGTGTACGAAGGGACTTTGACAATGAAATTTGAAGAGAGGAAAATTAGCTTCAACATCTTTGAAGCCATGAGGTACCCTAAGTATGTCAACTCTTGTTTTTCCATTGACATTATTGATCACTTGGTGCAGGATGTATTCAATGCAAACGTGGGTGACGACATGCTCAAAACAGTAATTGAGATGGGTCTGCAGCAGCACTCCCATCCGGACGGAGCAAGGATGAAGTCCGGACGCCCTGATGAGCGAAACCAAGAGTCAACGGCTGCGGATTGGATTAGCAACGAAAATGACCTTGAGGAGATTTTAGCAGCCCTCGAATCTCGTCCAATACTCCCATGTAAGTCTTCTACCTTTATTTCTCTCCCTATTTCTAACGAAGAACTCGTGCCTTCTGTGATTCAGGCACCTACATTGGAGCTCAAACCATTGCCCGAGCATCTGAAATATGTGTATTTGGAAAAAGAGGAGACTTTACCTGTGATTATTGCTTCTAATCTGTCTTCGCTGGAAGAAGACAAGTTATTGCGAGTTCTGCGTAAACACAAGACTGCAATTGCATGGAGGATTGCAGACATCAAGGGAATCAGCCCAACTACTTGTATGCATCGTATACTTCTTGAGGAGGGAGCCAAACCTACTAGGGAAGCACAACGCCGATTGAACCCGCCTATGATGGAAGTTGTGAAGGAGGTTCTTAAACTCTTGGATGCTGGAATTATTTACCCCATCTCGGATAGTAAATGGGTGAGCCCGGTACAAGTCGTTCCAAAGCGTTCGGGCATCACCGTGGTTAAAAATGCAGAGAATGAGCTAGTGCCACAACGATTGCAGACAGGATGGAGAGTTTGCATTGACTACCGCAAACTAAATGCCACTACACGTAAGGATCACTTTCCCTTACCATTTATTGATCAAATGTTAGAACGTCTTGCAGGTCATTCGCACTATTGTGCCCGGTCTGCTACTGTATCTGATCAGACAACCATAACAAGGCAAAATTCTACTTTTGAGAACGGTATGCTGTTTTTGTTTACGTAAAATGTCTCCAAATTCCAAACCCCCTCAGCTTCACTCAGAATGAGTAGCTTGGTCGATGCCTACTCCTCTTTCCTATTAATCTAATTGACTCATCCTCCCTTTCATTCTTATTCTTATTTATGATACGCATTTTTCAATGAAAGAGGATAAGAAAGGAAAAAAACTCCATAGTCTGTCATTTACACCAGAGATTTTTAACTTTCTTCAGGAAGCTTGAACCGGAAACTTTCAGGTGCTAGCAGTCTGGGCAGCATGGAGGAAAGCTATTTTCTACAAGCATCTCTTGACTCGTCTGATAGTTTCTCCGAGAGGAGAAATGCTGGGGAAGCAACCATGACTCCATACTATATGAAGAGCATGACGCCTAGTGCTTTTGAAGCTTCCCTTCGTCAGAAGGAGGGTGAACTTGCATCTTACATGTCTCGTCTGGTGAGGATTATTTCTAAGCTAAAATGTCATTTGTGTATTTAACAACTAAGTTTTGTCTTACAAAGGATTCGTCCATTTTACTACAGGCATCCATGGAATCTATTCGTGATTCTCTCGCTGAGGAGTTGGTCCAAATGACAGAACAGGTAATTTTCAGTCTGTAGTATCTGTATTTTTTTTGGAGGGGTCTTCTTTGGAAATTGAGCTTGAGAATTGATTACGTTGCTGCAGTGTGAAAAGTTGCGAGCAGAGGCTGGCATGTTACCTGGCATAAGAGCAGAGCTAGATGCACTAAGGAGGAGGCATTCTGCTGCACTGGAGCTGATGGGCGAACGAGATGAGGAGGTATATATCTTCGTCTTTTTGTTTTCTTTGAAGTCAATGATTGAAATATTGTTGTATATTACACATGTTTTATGAACTGTAATGCCATTGTTTTTTTAAGCTATGTAATGATTTTAATCTCTTGTAAAGTCATAAAAAGTACAAAAATAGCCATTCTGTTAACAAGTTAATAAGTTTTGACAAATGCGGTAGTTTTTCTTTATATTTTAGCACAGATTTAGCAGGATGGTTCCTGAATTACATTATGGATGTTGATTTATTTACTTTGTCTTTTAGGACAAAGGATGTGAATTTGTTTATAGGAAAGCTTTGGGCTTTAGCTTATTTTCTGTTTACATTCCTAATCTGGTATCTTGTGTTTTGTTGTCCTTGGTTAGATTTAGAGTGTTAGTATATCTGTAGTGGACGGAGTCCACCTGGTTTCTGATTTTTTTTCTTGTCTTTAAATGGAAGCATGTTTCTTAAAACGAAAAATATGGGACTGCCATTCACGGTTCACAATTAGGGTTGGAGGATGGGTAGGTTTTGGGAAGTAGCTTTCTGCTATAATATGATCATGAATCTCTGACCAGAATATGAATATGAATTCTAAGGTGGAAAATTGAATATCTGTTCTCATTAGCCTCCTTAGATAAACTTAGTTGAATCGAAAGTGGGTTCCAAAACCTTAAAATTCTTCTTACATTTGTATGCCCGATGCTATTTTATAACTTCATAGAAACCACCTTCTGTATTTAGAGTTTGAGATCCTTTATAGTTGACACATACTTGCTTTAGCATCTGTGACTGGTTTACCAAGTGGACTGCTATTTTTGTTTTCCTTCTTATTCTTTTGTGTTCTATTCATTTACTTTTGTAATTGAAACGCCAAAGTTGTCGTTTTATGTCTTTTCTTAATAATTTCTGAGTGAATGCCTGTCTGTAGCTGGAAGAACTTCGTGCGGATATTGTAGACTTGAAAGAGATGTACAGAGAGCAAGTAAACTTGCTTGTGAACAAGGTAAATATTTTGCTTATAAAAACTCTGCTTTTGTTTCTTGAAAAGTCTTGTTAGTTTCCTTCTCTTCTCATTTACTCATCCGATTATATCTTCCCACGTGTCTGCAGATACAGATAATGAGTTCAGCAGTAGGAGCCTAACCTCATCTTATCATAAACTCATTCGGCAATTCACGTTCATGGTATATATATAAGCTATTGTGTACTGGTAAGTACCATTGTTTTGATTCAAGCACTATTCTGGGTTTGCTCAAGTGTGTCTTTGCCAGTGTTTGCATAAGGGCAGCATGCCCTTGTTTAAGTTTTGCATTTTTGATGATGCCCTCGTTAAAGTTAAACATGTATGTAATTGAGGGGAATTGTTGTATAGCATGCATGATCTTTGGCAGACAGTTTTCCAGGTTATACGCAATTTATAGAAACAACAAAGAGTCTAATTAAACAGTATCAGCCTATTGTGATATCAACAAGACTTGCTTGCTGTTCTCTTCGTTGTTAATAGCATTCTGATGTTTACTCATCTTTCTTTTCATTTAAGACTTGCAAGATACAGTAGCATTTTTCACCTTCACCGCATCATTTCCAAAATATATGACCGTTTAATTACTTGTTTTGGTTGAAATAGCAGTTGTTCATCCCTTGGATTCTGGTTGCAAATTTTCTGCGACAGGGGTCACAAAACGGTGGAAAATTCTTCGGTGAGGAGCTAGCCGCTCAGGCCACTTGTGACCATCTGTGTATCGGGTCTTCGTTCATATATCAAGTAGCTTAAGATTCTTGTGACCATCCATTATGATTCCCAGGATTTGTTCTGACAGTCATAAATCTCTAGACTTGAGATTTGGAAAGGATTTAGCTAGCTGAACCATCGTCCATCAGTCCATATAACTAAGCTCGTTTATAAATGAGCAATTAGCTTGGAGATGAATAAGATTATTTGCCGAATTATCTACGTGCACCTCTCAAATTCTTCCACCTAGGTATAACCCGCTCAAAGAAATAGTCTTCCCTCAACCCGGCGTCCCACAGGGCATCAACAAGCATCTCATGGTACGTTAAAGAGAAATTCCTTTCAAAAAAGAGAAAATAAATAGAATTTGAGTTCATAATCAATTATCGATTTAGTTACATTTTTTGGTAATTATCGATTTAGTTACATTTAAGCGATCCAAGTGAGAACTTGATTGTTGATGAATTCAATCGATCTTTCCGGCAAGTGAAGTGTTTCCCAAGGGATGGTGGGTCGGGAATTTAAGACGATTTTGACGTATCACTAACAGAAAAAAGCCTATAGCCGATGAAATATCTAAAAACAGGCCGATGAAATTTTTTTTCGTTGGCTAAGTTAAATTTTCGTCGGCTAAAGTTAAATTTTGTCGGCTATAGTTAAATTTTAGCGGACAAAAAAAATTTTCGTCGGCTAAAGTGATTTTTTCGTCGGCTATAGTATGTGAACTTTAGCCGACGAAATTTGAAAAGTTTAGCCGATGAATTTAGGGTATTTCGTCGGCTAAAGTAATTTTTAGTTACAAAATTGCACTACGGATATTTCGGTGTCCGATTGACTATTGTGATACAAATCTGGAAGCAGAACGGTCCTACAAGTCAAACTCATCGCTAACGCCATGACATATGAGTTTTTTTGGCCATTCGAGTTCGTTTAAGACTTCAAAATGAAGTTTTTCTAAACACTTAACACACGAAAAGACCCATATCTACACCTATATGAGGTATTTTGGTTTAACCTTCAACACAACAAACACTTACCATAATGAGACGCAACTTTCCTTCTAAAAATTTGAGACATTTACCCCTCGATGATAGGGCTTTCCATATAAATAAATAATGGTAAATAGTAGACATGTTGTGATTCCGGTCATCAAAATTCACAAACAAAAATACGACCGTCAGATATCATCAATATGTTGAAATATATCTCTGGTAAAAAATTCAACTTTATCTGATAAATTTAAGGACTTCATCTAGATGGTCAATCTCGTAAGTCAAACCCCTAAATTGTATTGACTGCAACTATAGGCACCGAGACTTTACCGGAATTAGGTGATTTTTCAACCATAGACGTATTTCACCATTCCGGTCATATCTTATTTCACGATTTTTTTAAGTTTGAAGTTTCTACATAGAGTTTCTTTTAGAAACAGAACATTTACTTAAAGCTTAGTAAACAAGTTATACAACATTAGTAGGCATGTTGTGATTCCGATGATCAAAGTTGAGAAACAAAATTCCGACCGTCTGATATGATCATTATGTTGAAATATGTCTATAGGAAAAAATTCAACTTAATCTGACAACGTTAAGGGCTCGATCCTTACGGTCAATCCTGTAAGTCAAACCCCCTAACGCACGGAAACGGTCATTTGACCGTCTAAATTACGTATTTTTCCCGGACCTTCAACTGAAAATAGTTTCAAATCGATAAGACGCAACCAGTGGTGTAAAAATTTTATGAAAAATAACCAACGGAGATAGGGCTACCGCTAGGGAGAAAAAATGGAAAATTGTGTTACCCGCAACTATCGGCACCGAGACTTTACAGGAATTACGTGATTTTTCAACAGTAGTCGTATTTCACCATTCCGGTCATATCTTATTTCACGACTTTTATTCGTTTGAAGCTTCTACGTATAGAGTTTAGGGTTTAGGGTTTTAGCTGACGAAATTAGGGTAATTCGTCGGCTAAAGTTAAATAAATAAATAACTATAGCTGACGAAATTAGGGTAATTCGTCGGCTAAGGTTAAATAAATAAATAACTATAGCCGACGAATTACCCTAATTTCGTCGGCTAAAGTTAAATAAATAAATAATCATAGCCGATGAAATTCGTCGGCCAAAGTTAATTAAAAGTTCAAATTTTTTGGGGGGAATTTTTAAAATTTTGAAATTTTTTTGACTAATATTTTAAACTTTAGCCGATGAAATTTCGTTGGCTAAAGTTCAACATTTTCTATATCTTTCATTTTTCTCCTCCTCCTCTTCATCTTCCTTCCTTCCTCTTCTTCTTCCTCCTCCTCCTCCTACTCCAGCCGTAACAACGTGCTCCTCATCCTACCTCCTCTCCTCTCCTCCTTCCTCCTCTAAATCATTCTCCTCCTCATTCTCTAAATTCTTCTCCTCCTCCTCCTCTCCCTCTCCTAACCTTCTCCTCCTCCCCTAGCTTCTCTCTCCTCCTCCTAGCCTTGCACCTATCCTCTTCTCCTCCTCCTCCTCCTCCTCTTGTCCTTCTCAACCACCGGTGTAAAAACGAAAAAAAGTAAAAATTTTTAATAAAAAATATAAGAAATAAAAAAAGAAAAAAAATATGAAAAAAATAAAATAACTATAGCCGACGAATTTTAATAAAATTCATCAGCTAAAGTAAAAAAAATAAAAAAAAATAATAACTATAGCCGACGAATTACACTAAAATTCGTCCGCTAAAGTTAAAAAAATAAAAAAATAAAAACTTTAGCCGACGAATTACCCTAAAATTCGTCGGCTAAAGTTTTAAAAAAATAATATCTATAGACGACGAAATTTAATAAAATTTCGTCGGCTAAGGTCCAAAAATTTGTCGGCTAAAGTCAAGAAATTAAGCGACGAATAATTTCTTCGTCGGCTAAATAACTGACTTTAGCCGACGATGAACAGTAATTTCGTCAACTAAAGCCTTGGCCGACGACTTCTTAGCCGACGACGTTTCGTCTGCTAAAGTGGTTATTCTGGTAGTGTATAGGAAGAAAAGTCACCTTCATTCTTCTTCCTCGTTCTCCTTAAGCCATCAACTTTGCCAACTTTCACATGAGTTTGTAGATTCCCTAACCGGGACATCTTTACTAAACCATTTTTTTCAAAAATAAAAATTTCCCTTAATGGGAACTTTCCTAAAGTAGAAAGTTTCTTAAATTAGTAGGTTTCCAAAAATAGAAAGTTTCTTAAAATGGAAAAGATTCCAATTATGTTTGGTTTCCGTTTTTAGTAAGTTTCATTAAACATAATTTTTCCGATTTACGACCGTTAACTCGATTAAACGGAAACAACAAATTTTTAAAAGGAGTCGAAGACTACCTCCTCGGCATTCTACCGGATTCACTGCATCACTGGAACGGTCACCTGATTCCGGCAACTTGCCGGAATCTTCGGTCAGATTCCGAATAACTTGCTGGAATTTTACCATAACTTCTCCGTTTCTTCAATGCACCAAGTTCTCGACATGAAAATTTCAAACAACACGACTTAATCACACAAACTAACTAAAACAACTCCACAATTCCTATAATAACTGTTTCAACCCCAAATTGTCATACAAGCATCAAATCTTCCATAAACACAAAGCCATATACCAACAAAGATAGTTTTCTACCTTCCACCGGGAAACACAATATCACATGAAACCTTCTTCTCCACTGTTGGTCTGTTGCATAGCACCGCAGCTCCTCCAAGGCTACTGCCAAGCTTCACCAAAGCTGTCGAGGCTCCAAAATGCCCAACATGGCTGTTGCTACTACGCTAAGCTCCTCCTAAATTCCTCCTTCGAAGAACACAGAAGCTTCGCCTTCATCCCTCCTTCCTCTGTCTCAACAGGGATCACCGTCCCTAGTGTTATGCGGAAGCGTAAACAAACGACAATATTGATATGGAACAATTTGGATAATCGAAGAACGGTCAAGAAAATAGAAGACAAGAACACAAGATTTATAGTGGTTCACCCTATCAATGTGATTGAGCTATGTCCACTCTCGAAGCCGGCAAAGAATTCCACTATAACAATTGGAGAGAATATAATAGAGCTTTATGGCAAAACTCTCGACCGCCCAAAACCCCAATGCTATACGTTCTCTGCTGATAGAGAAAGATAGCTCTGCTCTAGGTTAAACGATTTCTCTCTCTAGTCATTGACGGCAGCACCTATATATATCTAATCCTAGTTAGGCTAGAACACCTATATATATATATATATATATATCTAATCAGTCTGGATCAGGAGCGGAGGTCCGTTCCTAAGCTTAGGAACGGATTTCATCATTTGACCCACTTCCCGATCGAATTTCCTCAAACTTCCTTCTAGACATATCTATATCATCTTGTGTAGATCATCTCTACAAAATTTCAGCCAATTTGGTGTTCGTAAAGGCCTTCAAACTTGCGTTACAAAACTGACGGTCAGAATTCTGTTTAGTTTGTCCATCTTTTTTGTAACATAAGTTTGAAGGTCTTCCTGATCACCAAATTGGCTGAAATTTTGCAGAGATGATCTACACAAGATGATATAGATATGTCTAGAAGGAAGTTTGAGGAAATTCGATCGGGAAGTGGGTCAAAATGATGAAATCCGTTCCTAAGCTTAGAAACGGACCTCCGCTCCTGATCCGCATATTATATCTAATCCTAGTTAGGCTAGAATACATACATATATGGATTTCCTAATTAACCTAGACATAGTATAGCCCATGTGATCAAGATGGGCTTCCAAGGGGTTTTGGTCCACATTCAAGATAAAGTCAATATTCAATAATCTCCACCTTGGCTTTAACTTGATACAAATCCTCCATAGTAGAAATTCAAACCATTCGCCGCTCCGACATCCCCGTAGGGATCTTCAAATTTTACAAACACCAATCAAGTCCAAGCAATGCTTGAACTTGCTGAATGAAACTGGCTTTGTCAACATATCTGCAGGATTATCTTCAGTCCCAATCTTGAGGAGTTGAATGTCACCATCCTCCACCATTTGACGAATCTTGTGATATCTGACACGAATATGTTTAGTACGTGCATGAGTAACCTGGTTCTCTGCTAAATGAATAACACTTTGACTATCACAATGAATATCCACATATTCTTGAATAAGTCCCAAGTCCTCAAGCAAACCACGAAGCCAAATTGCTTCTTTTGCACCCTCTACTGCTGCCATATATTCAGCTTCTGTAGTCGACAAAGCAATTGTATGCTCCAAGTTCGACTTCCAACTCACCGGTCCACTAGCAAGAGTAAACACATAAGCTGTAGTAGACCGACTCTTATCAAAATCACCTAGGTAATCAGAGTCCACATATCCAACAACACATTGACTCGTCTTATCCTGTTGAAATACTAATCCAACATCTACAGTACCAAAAATATACCGTAAAATCCACTTCACAGCTTGCCAATGGCCTCTACCTGGATTATGCATATATCTGCACACCATACTTACAGCTTGTGAAACATCAGGTCTAGTACACACCATACAGTACATCAAGCTACCAACAACACTGGCATAAGGAACTTTAGCCATATATTGCTTCTCATCATCTGTGCTAGGAGACATAGTAGCATCAAGTTTAAAATGAGAGCCAAGAGGTGTATTTACAGGTTTAGTTTTATCATCCATGCCAAACCGATGTAGTACATTCTTCAAATATTGCTTCTGTGACAAACAAACTCTGCCTCTTGATCTATCTCTCTCAATTTCCATGCCCAAAATCTTTTTAGCCTCTCCCAAGTCCTTCATCTCAAATTCACTACTCAATTGTGACTTCAATTTCTCTATCTCCACCTTGCTCTTAGATGCAATTAACATGTCATCAACATATAAGAGCAAATAAATGAAGGTCCCATTCTGTAGCTTGCGAAAATAAACACATGGATCATAATGACTCCTGGTGTACTTCTGACCTGACATGAACTTATCAAACCGCCTATACCACTGCCTTGGAGACTGTTTCAATCCATATAAAGATCTCTGCAATTTACAAACTCAATTTTCCTTACCAGCAACCTTAAATCCTTCCGGTTGGGTCATGTAAATTTCTTCTTTTAATTCTCCATATAGAAAAGCAGTTTTCACATCAAGCTGTGCCAACTCAAGATCATATTGAGCAACCAAGGCTAATAAAATATGAATAGAAGAATGCTTAACAACAGGAGAAAATACCTCATTGTAGTCAATTCTTTCCTTTTGTGCGTAGCCTTTAGCTACCAATCTAGCCTTGTACCATGATCCTTCATTTTTAGCAAACACCCATTTACAACCAATTGCTCTCTAACCATGCGGTAACTGAACCACCTCCCACGTTTTATTCTTGTAAAGAGAGTTCATCTCCTCACCCATAGCTTTCTCCCACTCAACATAATCTGCATGTACGACAGCTTCTTCATAGGTAGTAGGAATTCAGTAATGGGAAGTGCATAAGTCACCATATCATTAAGCCAAGCTGGCTTTGGAGCATTCATTTTTCCCTTTCTCGATGCAATAGGTTTGTCTTGTTGTGTAGGCTCTTGCGTTGGAGCCTCTACTTCAACACTCATGTCCTTATTATTTGAATCATCTGACTCAACTGTAGGACTCACTGGATCAACTGGAGTTTCAACAACTTTTCTCTGAACCTCCACCTGCTGCAAGTTCTCTTTGGTCTTTCTCTGCTCTTCAGAAATTTTCTGCTTATTCTGATCAACCATAATTGCTTCATCAAAAGTAACATCTCTGCTCACAACAATTTTCTTCTCATCCGGACACCAAAGCTTGAACCCTTTAACACCATCACTAAAACCCAAGAATATTGTTTTCTTGGCCCTTGGATCAAGCTTGCTTTCTCTGACATGAAAATAAGCAGAACAACCAAAAATATGAAGATAACTATAATCAGTAGCAGGTTTACCAGACCATACCTCCATGGGAGTTTTACCCTCAATTGCAGAACATGGCAATCTATTAATTAGATGACCTGCATATGTGACTGCCTCAGCCCAAAACTCCTTGCCTAAACCAGCATTAGACAACATACATCTGACTTTCTCCAATAAAGTCATATTCATACGCTTTGCCACCCCGTTTTGCTGCGGTGTCCCTCTAACTGTGAAGTGTCTCACAATGCCCTCATCTTCGCATAATTTGAAGAACGGATCAGATTTATATTCACCACCATTATCTGACCTGAGCCTCTTAATTTTCCGACCGGTCTGAGTCTCAATCATCTTCTTCCACTTCACAAATATATCTAAGACTTCATCTCTATGCTTCATGGTGTACACCCATACTCTTCTAGAGAAGTCATCAACAAAAGAGACATAATAATGCATACCTCCTTTAGATGCTGTTTGGGTAGGTCCTCATACATCTGTGTGAACATAGTCTAGAGCTCCTTTAGTCTGATGAACTGCGGTGCCAAATTTAATTCTAGTCTGCTTACCCAAAACACAGTGTTCACAAAATTCCAATTTGCAAGTCTTTGCACCTTTCAATAAGCCTTACTTCACTAATTTCTGCATTGCTTTCTCACCAGCGTGACCAAGACGCATATGCCATAATCTGGTAGTGTCTGCATCATCTGCAGTCTCAGAAACTGCCGTCTCACTTGTCACAGTACTCCCTTGTAGAAAATACAAGTTTCTTTCTCTAGTACCCTTCATCAAAACAAGTGAACCAGCAACAACTTTAGCAACACCATCCTTCAAAGTAATTGTGTGCCCCTTTGATTCCAAAGTACCTAAAGAGATCAGATTTTTCTTCAAGTTCGGAACATACCGAACATCAGTCAATTTTCTAACAACCCCATCATGCATCTTGAGACGAATTGTACCAATCCCTTTAGTTCTGCAAGGACTATCATCTCCCATAAGAACTACTCCACCATTTAATTCCCTCAAAGAAGAGAACCATTCCCTGTTGGGACACATGTGGTGAGTACAACCCGAATCCATAATCCACTGATTAGAATAATCACGTGTAGGTGAACTTTCTAGAGCCAAATCGATCTCATCATCTTCAAAATCTTCGAAAACCGAAGAACAACTCAATGCAAAACCGAAGTCATCATCATCTTCAAATTTTGCCATATTTACTTCAGAACCCTTCTTGTCTCTAGTCTTCAACTTGGGACAATCTTTCTTCCAATGACCCTTTTGACGACAAAAGGCACACTCATCTTTTGCAGGAAATTTAGCTCTTGACTTGGAACGTGACTTACCTCGATTTCCACCAAACTTTCTATCTTCTAATCTGCCTCTTGCAACAAGTACTTGTGCTTCACCACCTGAACCCCTTTGCAACTGCTTCTCCTTCTTCCGACATTCATTATTAATCAATGAATTACACACATCATCAAACTGCACTTCATTCTTTCCATGCAGCAAAGTTGTAATCAAATGCTCATACTCGTCAGGAAGAGAATTAAGCAAACATAAAGCTTTATCCTCATCATTAATTTACACATCCAAATTAACCAAATCTGCAAGTATCTTATTGAAATCACTGATGTGTTCAGACATAGAAATACCTTGTCTGTAGTTGAATCGGAAAAGCCTTCTCTTCAGGTGAAAGCGGTTTTCAGCACTCTTGATCATGTACTGGTCCTCCAATTTCTTCCACATATCCTTTGTTGAAGTTTCCTTCATGATAAAGAATTTCACACTCTTTGCAAGACATAATCTGATAGAACCACAAGCCCACTTATTAATCTGCTTCCACTGCGCCTCGGTCATATCTGCTGGTTTCTCTTCGAGAGCTATATCCAATTCTTGTTGACACAAGACATCCATCATCTCACACTGCCACATACCAAAATTATTTGTTCCATCGAACTTCTCAACTTCAAATTTGGCATTGCCAACAGATGGCTTAGCATGTGTAGACTCTGTCCCTTTCTTCTTCTTATCAACTTCAACACCTTCACCGTCACTCATGATTTCCAATCAATAATCAACTCCCAAATCAGAACAGGCTCTGATACCAGTTTGTTATGCGGAAGCGTAAACAAACGACAATATTGATATGAAACAATTTGGATAATTGAAGAACGGTCAAGAAAATAGAAGACAAGAACACAAGATTTATAGTGGTTCACCCAATCAATGTGATTGAGCTATGTCCACTCTCGAAGCCGGCAAAGAATTCCACTATAAAAATTGGAGAGAATACAATAGAGCTTTATGACAAAACTCTCGACCGCCCAAAACCCCAATGCTATACGTTCTCTGCTGATAGAGAAAGATAGCTCTGCTCTAGGTTAAACGATTTCTCTCTCTCTCTAGTCATTGACGGCAGCACCTATATATATATATCTAATCCTAGTTAGGCTAGAACACCTATATATATAATCCTAGTTAGGCTAGAATACATGCATATATGGATTTCCTAATTAACCTAGACATAGTATAGCCCATGTGATCATGATGGGATTCCAATGGGTTTTGGTCCACCTTCAAGATAAAACCAATATTCAATACCTAGTCTCTCCCTACTGCTGCTAGCCTCGGGTCTGCGACAAGACTCAACTATTGGAGACCGAAGCTCGCCAGAAATGGCATTGATGACGGAGTTACAGAGAACCCAGAAAAAGAGAAAAAAGAGAAACAAGGATTAGGGATCAATGGAGAAAACCAAAGATCAATGGAGGGTCAAATGAAAGTAAAAGAGAGAGATTACCTTTAGGGGGAACAACGGCGTCGCCGGAGAAGAATGAATCGGAGGAAGAACCGATTTGAGGCTTAGGGTTCTTGATTTCGAATTAGAGATGGAGGCATGTGGGATTGTGAACATGGGTAGAGAGAAGAGAACGAGGCGACTCCGGTGGTGGTGCGACGTCCGATGGGGAGGTCAAACCTCTCTTATGCCTCCGACGTCAGTCGAAGAACGGCGGAGGCATAGAGAGCTCGGGAGAGCTTTGGTTGACCGATTTGGGAAGGTCAAACCTCTCTTATTTATTTATTTATAGAGAAATGGACGGCTAAGATCAGCTCTTAAAAAGATTTGACGGTCTAGATTTAATGAAGGGTAAAAAGTAAATGGTTAAATGGTAAATCTTATTTACCGGAATGATAATTAAAAATTACTAGAAACTTCAAAAATTCACAGAAAATAAACGGATGCTCTGAAAAATATTCTGAAAATACCAGGAGACTCGTGTCGACACGTACTATGACATCGTGTCCTTAAATGAGGATTTTGAAGAATTTAGAAAAACTCAAAAATGAACGTGGTCGTTAACTTGTTAAGTTACCGAGTGTGACTTAAACCTCAGTAACTCATCGTTAATCACGGTAAAAACGTATGAGGTCTTACATCATTGGAGATGGTGGAGGCGAGGATGGCGTTAACGATGAGAATCTGAGAAAGAGGAGAGAGAGGAGGAGAAAGACAATGAAAATGTTGATAAAGAGAATAAATATATTAAATTAGGGTTAAATTTGTCTCTTCATTCTAAAGAGTTGAAATTGACATATAAAATTTTTTTTAGACAGGCACTCATTTTCATTATTTATAGTGAATAGTTATTAGCCTTTAAATCTAATTATTGAAAACATGTATTTTCGACCGCGTATTTTTGAACAGGATGCCAGGACCCTTAAAACGGAGAAATGTCTGAATTAAAATAAGCAAACAAAGATGAAATGGGGTACTTATCAAGTGTCAGCATTGCATTGTTAGGGAAGGAACTCCACATTCAAAGAACCACGTGTCGGTCTCTCCGGGCCCACGCTCTCATTTAATCTCTAACATAATCACCAATTCATGTGAAAGTGTAAAACACGCGCACGTTAGCGTGGACCCCACGGTGTCTCCTAACACAGGAACGGTTTCGAAACGCTCGCTTAGATTTCCTTGTCCTCCTCCAGCTGACACCTCCCTTCGGCGCATTTTAGCAATCTCTCTCCGTCGCTGTCAGATCGTTTTCCGGCCTCCGCATTTTCCACAGGTACTCCTTATTTCTCTTTCTCTGTCTTTCTCGACTCTATAGTATGAAGCTGGAGCGGAACCAGAAACACTCCATCTGAGATCTCCTTTCTTTTTGATTTGAAGAGAATGGTGAGTTTTCGCATTGGAGAATTTTGCATAATGTTGCATCTGAATGATAATGTTGAAACTGCAGTTTGATTCGATCTATTGCAGTTTTTTTGTTTCTGTTCGATGCTGATTGGATATTCTTGTGTGGCGTTTTCAGTCTGCTGCAAAATTCTCTGTGTCCGGCTTTGGAGAGGGTTTGTATAAGTTTGCTATGCGGGGTCGTCATGTTGATGCCTACTCGGCGTACAAGCGTGTGACGTCGAGGGACTATTACAATGCTTATGATCGAGAACAAGACTCAGGTGCTTCTCCCGTTTCTCTTCCACCAATTTTTATCATCCTCTTCTACTTTCGCATGTTTGGCCATTCATACATTGCTTTAGCATTTTCTTCTAGGTTGGGATTCACAACTCATACAAGTTATGCATTACTTGTCTTTGATAGTGTGGTCTAGAAAAGTGCAAGTAGCATAGGTGATCGTACATTTTGCTGTAGCTGATTCCTTGTATGGTGCGTTTCAGAGCGGCTATTGAGTGGCAAAGATCTTGGAAACCCTTCGTGGAGACGCTCTTTGCCTCATATGCTTGTAGCAGCTGTTTCTTCGTTCTTATTTGGCTACCATCTTGGGTAAGAGTGTCTTAATCCTGACAGTTTCAGACATTTTTTCTGTTTTTCATCTTTATGTGTTATGCTAACTTAATGATTTTTCTTTCTGTGGCTTTTGCTTATGCAGAGTGGTTAACGAGACGCTAGATAGCATTTCTCTTGACCTTGGCTTTAGTGGGAATCCCTTCGCTAAGGGTACTTTTCGACATTGGCTTTCCAAAAATTTCTCAGCTAAATGCGTGTCAGAATCTAATCTTATGTTTTTCTTATGTCAATTTAGGTTTAGTAGTGAGTACATGCTTAGGGGCTGCTTTTGTTGGATCTCTAGTTAGTGGCTACATCCTAGATGGAGTTGGGCATCGTAGGGCATTCCAGTTGTGTTCGCTTCCGATGATAATTGGTGCGTCGATGAGGTACCTTCATTTTCAATCTATGGCAGTATCATATATGCATAACTGCTTCTTTCAAAAGAAATATGAATTATGAAGACACTAAATGGATTAATATCACTGTGAAGTTGTTGGAAAGACAATAAAACAAAGACCAATGAAAGAATGAAGTTTCATATTACCGATGTGGATTATTGCCAGATAGGAGGAAACTAGACGACTACAAGACTAAAACCACTACAGTTTATGTCCATCTTAACTGTCAACTAAATCGTAAGAATGAAATCATAAATTTCTTATGAGCAGCTTTTTCATGCCTTTCACTCTGTATCTGCTAGCTATACAAAACTATGTATTCCTTGCTTCTGATATTTTTATGACCAGCAGGATTACTTAAAACCAGCAAAAGGAAATCATCCGGGGTTAGGTGCACATTGATGTAAATTAGTCACCAAGATTTGTTTGAATATAAAATATGTGTGCAATTCATTAAAAACCAATCTGAACAAATTATGAGTACTTTATGACACCGTTTATATGGTCATAGGCTCTCCTTTTTTCCTCCTTATACCACTCTCTCTTTGAATGTTTCCATATAGAAGTGTTTGTTTACAGAAAAGATAGAATTCTTGTATATCCATTACAAATCAGAGAGAAGGAGCATGTCACATGGTCTTATAGTAGCTAACTACTCAGTTTACTAAAGAATTTATGTGACTTTGCAGTGCAACGGCTCACAGCCTATGGGGCATGATATTAGGACGGATATTAGTCGGAACTGGGATGGGCATTGGTCCTCCTGTTGCTGCTCTCTATGTGTCAGAGGTATAATAATCTTTATGTTTTTCTGCAACTTTTTGCTCATACAGCATAGTCTCTAGCTCTGTCCTTACATATTTAAGTATAATCTGCCCGGACAAGCAGATTTCTCCAGCTTTTGTAAGAGGTACATTTGGTAGCTTCACACAAATTGCTACATGTCTTGGACTGATGGGGGCTCTATTCATTGGACTTCCAGCCAAGGATATAGTGGGTTGGTAAGATTAATTTTATGGGTGATAGTAATCTAAAAAAATATTGTTTTTACTGTTCAAAGTATTCTTGTGTTATGCATCTCTCTTCTGATGATTGTCTAAAGCACTATTTTTTTGTATCAACATAATCGATGCTTTAGGTGGCGGATTTGTTTTTGGGTATCTACTGTTCCTGCTGCAATTCTTGCTATGTGCATGGAGTTCTGTGCAGAGAGTCCTCATTGGCTTTTCAAGGTTATCTACTTGCAGACTTTCAAAGTTACAAGTTAATATAAATTTCATGTCAGTTGGTCTTTAATTGGTTGAGGTGAACTGGGATCTTGATATGTAAATATGAATTTAACAAACTGTTAAATATTTTTCCTGCCAAAGTTAGTATATAACAAATATAAATGGTATAAACGGACCTTGCTGTAGTACTTTGGACTTGCTTATAATTTATGCATTATCCTAATCCTGTTTTTATTTTAGTACTTAGGTTGGTGGTGATCTGACTGTCTCAAAGGAGGATCTAAATTCCCCCCGGCTTGTTTTCTGTTATTTCCAGTTGAATAAAGATCATTTTCTTTTTTTTATTCGGAAGATTCATATGTTAGTGATCAGAATTGCTTGCTGGTGCAATGACATTAAATCTGTTTGTATCTCCACTATTCTTTTGTTTTCTATTGAATCATATGTACATGCATCTGAGATGAACTATACAAGGTTCATAAGAACTTGCATAATTTACTCCCTCCTCTTCTTACTCTTTGCATGAATTAGATAATGCACTTGTTTCAGCTTAATGTTGACCCATGGAAGGCTATTGATAATCATTGATAGTAACAGTTTTTTCTGACTTGGTTTCAGAGAGGAAGAGGCACTGAAGCTGAAGTTGAA
The DNA here is from genome assembly GCA_951800085.1 of Comarum palustre. Lineage (NCBI taxonomy): Eukaryota > Viridiplantae > Streptophyta > Magnoliopsida > Rosales > Rosaceae > Comarum > Comarum palustre. The sequence goes on along the minus strand of OX637572.1, from coordinate 15,013,859 downwards.
TTTGAGAAACTTTTAGGAGGACCACATGTTAAATTTGCAATGGCAGAATTGTCAAAGTCTGAACGAGGGGATGAAGTGGAGATAGTAAAGTTCTCAGAGCTAGTGTATGGCCGCCATTTCAAAAGTATAATCTCTATTCAGTACATTTTTTAAGATGCGACACATCTACACTTTTTTCTCCATGATATCCTTATTACCTCCATATTTTGCAGTGGTTTTCATTGGGTCTACCATTTTTGCTTTACAACAGCTGTCAGGCATAAATGCTGTATTCTATTTCTCCTCAACTGTCTTTAAAAGCTTTGGCATTCCTTCAGCTATTGCAAATGTATGTGTTGGAGTAGCAAATCTATCAGGTATGTATGTGTTGGGTTTACTCTTGAGCAAATGTATCAGCTATTGCAAATGTGTGTTGGGTTTACTCTTGAGCTTCTTACTTAATTTTAAGATTTACCTATATATTCCTTTTCTCTTTTGGAGTTTATTCAACTTTCTTTTTATACTGTTCTAGGGTCAATTGTTGCAATGATATTGATGGATAAGCTTGGGAGAAAAGTACTTCTTCTTGGAAGTTTTACTGGCATGGTAGGCTGCTAAGAGTACCTTGAATATGGTATTCAGACTTTTAGTTAAGATATTGTTATCCAACCCACATTGTAATTTTTCACTAGACATATGCACCGTGTCAAGCTCACTTTGGATATTGTCCACTGTGGAATGTTCCGAGTAGAATGAACTTTTTTTTTTCAATTGATGACACTGGTGAAATGTAAACTAAAAATCAAAGTTGAACAGGTTGACGTATATTCTTTTCTTTTTCTTGTGGAAGAAAAAAAAATTAAAACTTGCTTTATAATTTGAGTTGGTTCCTCAAAAACACTTCATTCTGGCATACATGGTAGTGTTTTTTATCTGTTGACTGGCTTGAGTTTATTTATATGCCTATCATGAACTGATGCATTTGAAGAGGAAATACTGGAACTATAGCATTGCAGCATGTTGTATCTGGTAATTAAAAAGTAAACACTGATAAAGATGTAAATATAGTTTTATATATGTGAAAGGTGGGGTGCATCAGGTTAAATTATGTCTGTTTTGTGGAATCTGCCAATATTACATTTCCTTATATTAAAAAGTTTATGGTATGCTATTTGACCGCTTTTATAAACTATCCACTATCCTTGGTGTAGGCAGTGTCATTGAGTCTTCAAGTAAGTGGAGCAAGTTCTTTTACATCAGGATCTGGAGCACTGAGTCTATCTGTTGGTGGCATGCTGTTGTGAGTGAATCTTCTTCAACTCTTTTTCTAAAGAACATTAAAAACTGCATTAATATACAAATAACAAAAGGGTGCTTCTTTTTCTTTGGTCTGAAATAATGAAGGGATGCTAGGTTGTAGGAGTTCATTCAATGGCTCAATTACATCTGAAATTAGTCTTTCAGATCCTAGGATTATAAAACAGATATATATCAGCCCCTTTCCAATGAGGGATCCCTTTTCTTGACATATATGAGGGATCAAGGATTACACCAACTTTTTGATCACCAAATCTCCACCGTCCAATATATAGATTTATATATGTAGATCATCTGCAAAATTTCATCCAATTTAGTGATCGATAAGGTGCTCAAAACTGCGAATTAAAATTATAAGCATGAACTGTTCATGCTTGGCAGATTTGATGCGTCAATTGATTTAAGTTAGTTCAAAGCCTTAACGATCACCAAATTGGATGAAATTTTGCAGAAATGATCTACATATATGAATATAAGTATTGAACGGTGGAAATGTTGATATGTGATTAAAAAATTGGTCTAATGCTTGATCCCTCATATATGTCAAAAAAAGGGATCTCTTAGTGGAAGCCCTATATATATATATGGACCTGTCAGTTAGCCAGTCATCTAAATATATTTCAAATCTAGGTCTTATGTGATAAGAAATGATTTTGTTGATCATAGCAATGGAGTTGTAAGAGATATAGCTTATGGCAGTTCTGGAAAAGATGCAAATACAATTCTCCACTGTATTACTGAAATGATACAACAGAGTTTGTTCATAGCCTTTTGTCATGATATTCTAAATTATATGTTGGATTATGCAGGTTTGTTTTGATGTTTTCTCTAGGAGCTGGTCCAGTGCCTGGTCTTCTCCTATCTGAAATTCTTCATAGCCGTATTAGAGCAAAGGCCATGGCAGTTTGCATGGCTGTGCATTGGGTAAGTGTCTTCTGTATTGCTTCAAGATCTGGTTTGTTGCACCTCGTATATTCTTCACTGTGAACAAGATCTGCCTTGCTCACATACAAACTTTGCTACTTGATCACCATTTTCAATCTAAAATGATATTGATGCTTGGTCAACAAAGTATTATACAAGAAATCTTACAAGTTTAGTCTATACAGCTCATCTAGTTAAACTTTTGAACTTCAAGAATCAAGACATCGTTACTAATATAATTAGTTACAAAACAATACCCGAACTATGATGTTATTTTCATTTGCATACCTAACTATCAAAAATTTGCTTTTTGATACCTTAAGTTTCATTCCGTTAGTATTTTGATACCCTGACCACTTACGTTTTGATACCTTAACTTGTATTTTGATACCTTAAATTTTGTCATCTCAATAAATATATAATATTTTCATTTACTTTAACAAAATAATTTATTTTGGTGGTGTCATGTAATTAATTCTTATTCTTATTGGCTTGTAATTTATCTAATTATAATGAATTTAGTTGTAATATTTTAATTTATTTTATTTTCTTAACATGTAAGTCCAAAAATATATACATACATACAGTTGTAGTATTTCTTTTTATTTTGCTCAACTTTTATCACTATGGTTGCAAAAACAAATATATAATTTTGGATTTTTTAAAAATATTTTTGTTAAAGTAAATTGTTCTATTCGTATTTGATAACCTCAAAAAATAAGCTATTTTGTTAAAGTAAATGAAAAAAAATGATATATTTATTAAGATGACAAAAATGCTCTAAAAAATTTAACGGTGTTAATGATCAGGATATTTGGGTATCAAAATTCAAGCTTTTGATAGTTAAGTCTTATTAACATGTCAATACTGAAATTTTGAGAATGAAAATAGCATCATAGTTCGGGTGGTGTTTTATAATGAATTCTTTATAATAAGGAAATAGAGTCTAGCTATTCTACAGATACTTTTCAATTCAATTTTGAGATGCCGAGGTAGCTCATGTCATACAAATAAATAACATGTCAATACTGAATTTTTTTCAAAGTGGCCAATGCTGATTATGGCTTGCCACAATTGTGTGATTAAACCAGATATAACACTCTTTTACACACAGAAGCCTTATTTGGATTGAGTAATTAAACAAGTTTTTTTTATCTGAGAAGGCTGAGCTTGTTGAGCTGCCTCCTGTTTGTTCCTTTATAATATTATCCTTGAAATTCATACCAATAACATAAAGAAATTTAAAGAAGCATGCCATAGATGCAGATGTAGACAGTATCTAATTCTCATTTGCACATCTGATAAAGTAGTCTGAGGTTCAACTCCAAAACCATTGACAATAGAGAGAATGGTCCAAACCCTTATAAACTCACAGGCAAGGTTTCATATTCCCGATGTGAGATATATATCTCAACACGCTTCCGCACGTGTGGTGAATCTTCAAGCCTAACACGTGGACAACAACTTGGGTGGTTGTGGAATTCGTGTGGCCTTTGAGCTTCACACGTGGGTAACCCGCTCTGATACCATGATAAAGTAATCTAAGGTTCAACTCCAAAACCAATTGACAATAGAGAGTGGTCCAAACCCTTATAAACTCGCTCTCATATTCCCGATGTGGGATATATATCTCAACACCCAGCATATTGAGATAGAAGAAGACGAGATATCCTCGCTCTATTCTCACATTCATACGATGTAATGTCATTTCTATCATGACTGTCTGCAGGTGGTAAATTTCTTTGTTGGCCTATTCTTTTTGCCCTTGCTGGAGAAAATCGGGCCACAACTTCTGTATACAATCTTTGGTATTTTTTGTTTACTGGCTGTGATATTTGTGAAGAGAAATGTAGTGGAAACAAAAGGGAAGTCACTCCAAGAAATTGAAATTGCACTACAGTAAAGGTATTAATATTCCTATTCTTTACACCAATATTGTTAGTTTCGGAAAGATAGTGGAGGAAACCCGGAAAGGTTTTGATTTATATTTAGTATGGAAATGAGTTTGTTACCTTTCGCATTGTAATACAACTGAGAATACTTGGAAATGGAATGGATTAAACTGAGTATATGTGAGTAATTGTGGCTCCAATAATGTTATACTAAATAGAGTTGCATTCTGAAGCAACTCTGGTATCTAGGGGTATAGTGTTTTGTTTGTCTGGTCATTGCTGTTTGACACTTGCACCATATCCTAGTTCACTTGATTGAATTCTTCAAAACAATAAAAACATTAAAAGGAAAAAAAAAGAAACAAAAACTCAACTTGATTTAAATCTCAACTGCTCCACTAGCATGCTAGCATAGAACAAGTACCTTGAGAAGTAGAAGTCCAAAGTTCAAAACCAACCTGTGACCCCTCTCTGATCTGTATTTTTAGCATACCAAGGTCTTGGATGTAACTGTTTGGTATAGTATATATCTTCAAGTCCAGTAGCTTAATATGTTTCAGTTGATGAATGAGGGAAAAGCAAAAGACCCTTTAATTTTTATTTTTTCTCTATAGGTTCATCAACTTAGATTACTTGTTTACCCAAAGCTGAAGTCCTTTTGTATTGATGGAATTCGAGCCCACTACTTACATTTCCCTTAGGTATTGCTATGTTATGCTGAGCTGAGTCACTCTGCTTTCTTGAGTCGCATGTTTCACAGAAAGTATTAGTTTTTGTTGCTTCAATTTTTTCTTCTGATTATCCTTCACCATTTTTATCTAGTAGTCTTTAAACTAAACTAAACATTTTTCCCATTCTTATTTCAACTCCAGTGATTGGGCAAACAAAGTTGATGTGTAACTAGTTGTCAGCCATTTAGTGTTCTTAAGAGCATTTGTTAGCTGATTTATTTGATTATACTTTCCAGATGCTAAAGCCCAAATGAGCTTCAAATTAAATTTATGTTCCTACATAAGCTGTTGTTCCTTTTTTTTTGAATAAAGCTGTTGCTCTTTTGCTAGTCTGAATTCATGGATGTTCAAATTGCAGGGATGTAATGCACAATAAGGTAGTATGGAGAATCTGAAAGCTCGTATACCCGCCTCACTTCCTACTTGAAGTTATCGTCATGCTGTAGCCTGTAGCTGGGGAACTTTTTGGGTACTTGGAAATTTGTTGTCAAGTGCTCACCCTGGAAGGCCTTTGTATATTCGGAGAGAATTTGTATTTTGAGCACATTGATGACATGACTAATGAAATTTACAACCAATGTAATACAAGCACCTGATTCTAAGGAATGTTAAGCTCGAAAGTCTTAAACTGGTTTATCATAGAATTATTCCATGAATGTTACTATTCGGATTGAATAACTGAACTTAACGCTTTAGTTTTGTTGTCTCTAGACTCATCGGAAACCTCCAGAAAAAGTACCTTAGCTGTTGGAGACTAAGGTTAGCACAATGTTCTCTTGAGAATCCATTAGAGAATCGAAGTGCATTCTTTGCATCTTACTCATAAGTGACTGAAGCAACTATGTGTGACGCACTCTGGCAACGGGGATCAACTGTCTCACGAGAGAGAGTTTAGCTTTGGTGTATTTATTTTGAAGTAAGGTTAGTCGTGTATGTACATGACACAATCGTAGTTATTTATAACAATTTATATGTTTGACCACTCATATATCAATATTATATTCTCTAATCTCAATAATTTTTTATCATCATTGTCGCGTGAGTTATATATTGTGTAATTTTATTTCTATTACACTAGTGACTTCCTTATTACAAAATTTTTAACAGTCATTTCCGATTGTATTCTCGGTTTGACTGTATAATAACTTTGTTGTCAATAATATTTGTTTTAAATTTTACCAAAGGACACGCACGGTATCTGTCTGCTTGGGCCAAAGCTGAGAGAAATCGTTGATCGCGAATTCGAACCCTCATCCCCGTAAGTATTCTTAAACTTGATAGGTAGTGTGCACACCAAGTGTTTGATAAAATGCGTCAGTGAGAGTAGAAATGTTCAAACGCGTTTGTCTGTGATCAGGTTTGAGAGGATGGAGGAGGACCCGGTGAAGACGAGTCAGGTGGTGGATGCCCGCGCTAGAAATATCAGTCATAATGTTAGGTGCACTGAGTGTGGGAGTCAGTCCATTGAAGACTCACAAGCTGATATCGCCATTCTTCTTCGCAAGGTACTTCATTTTCCCTTTCTCCTTATTGTGGAATTTTATTTCTTTTTGAGGGTTAAGGGTGGGAAGCCTGGTGAGTTGGTGAAACAGCATTCTGTTTTCCTTTCCTCAGTTATACAATATTTGCCAATTTCACAGTGCTCCAATAAAAGCACCCCTACTGAACAACTGCTAGGGATAATTGGTCATGGGAGGTCAAATACTTGTGATTTGATTCTAAGGAGATACCATTGTTGGTGTCTCTCCCTACACCGGTGTATGATGTGTAAAGATTTGCTGAAACTGCAGCTCGTATGTCACTTTTTTGTTTTGTTGCAATGACGTTGTAGCTAATATTATTCCTGCAGGTTAAGCTTCCTGCTTCCTATCACTTTTATTGATGAAGTGGTTTATTTACTAGAAGTCTCTCTTGGTTTTGATATATTATATATAAGATCTTTTTATGGCTGATGCTCTTTGAAGGTGGACTTCTAGACCACAATTGTATTTTACAGCTAATATCAGTTTCTTCTCAGAATAGTGAGGAGGGATTTAAGTCCATATACGTTTTTGTTACATAAATAGCATGTTTTCATTGCTATATATAAGGCTACTGTAGCCCGTTATCAATTATGAACTTCTACTGGCAGTACCTTTTCCCTATATTCTCCTTAGTTTCTCAAATTGATTAATCTTCAAGAGAGATGTCTCATTAACTCTATTAGGTACCTGTATAATTGATAATCTACCACAAACAAAATGGTTATGTGGCGGTTGTATTGCATTTGATGATTGTGCAGTTAATTCGTGGCGAGATTCATGCTGGGAAGAGTGACAAGGAGATCTACAAGAAGCTTGAGGAGGATTTTGGAGAGACAGTACTTTATGCCCCAAAATTTGATCTGCAGACTGCAGGCTTGTGGCTATCACCAGTAAGTTGAAAGATACTTTAATAGAAAGCCTTAAAACTTTATATCGGTTTCTTTACTTTGTTGCTCATTTATTATTGGGTTCTGGAAACAGCTTGTGGTTGCCGGTGCTGCTGCAGGTATTTGGGCTTACAAGAAGCACAGGCAAAGGACTAACGTCCATGTCATGGCTTTGAACCTTATTAGAGGTGTTCCACTGACACCAAATGAGAAGCAAACCATGTTAGACCTTCTCACGCCACCACCTTCAAGAGGAAATGTACCTTCATCATGGTGGAGGTGGAGAGAACAACGGTGACGGATGAGCATACGCTACATCAAATTAGACCTTCCGTACACTTTCTTGATTATACTGTGAACTATGGGTGAGCAACTGAGCATAATTCACTAAGATGCAAATGCAAATCAACTTCTGTCATGGTTTATATTAGTCGAGTAAATTCTCATAGCAAAGAATTTTTTGGCCACCATACTCTTCAGTCTGATGACAAAGAATGTTGATTACTGCTCAAATTAGTACTTTAGCCAGAGATGCAGATTCTGATGTCTTACATAATAAGAGGAATGCAACAATTTCATAGATGCTTGGGCAAAAGCACAATCAAATTGAATAGCCTCTAGAATTAGGAGGTCCCAACAGGTATAAAGATTGGCAAAAGTTGTGGCAAGCTAGCTGGGCAGTGCGATGAGCATCCCGGGTTGCTGTTTGTCGATCATGGTTAAAAGCTATAACTGAAGCTAGACCAGCCTAGCTTTTAGAACCTCCACCAAGAACCCCAACTGAGACCAATCTGAGAAAGCAGCAGCTGATCAATAGCTAAACCCAACTCTAACCGATCTATCTATATTTGGAGGTGGTGAAATTGGTTCGATCTAGCTAGTTGAACACCATGGAAACAAGCAAGAAGTTCTGGATTCCTGTAAATGAAGAAAACCAGTCACAAAGTTACCTTCATGAATCATGATCACAAACAAAACACCACCTATTTCCGCTCTGTCAGTCTGTGAAGTGTTGCATCTATGTTCAGTTTGATTCTCCCTTTCTCCGGTTTGCACCACCTCAACACACTTCGTATTTCACCTCCCAGCGACTTAGTATGGTTCTCTTTAGTTAGATTAAATATTTGCATTGGGGTGTTGCATTTTCTGTCCCGCACCATATCATTCCTACTCTTCCATAACGCCCGGAGCAGCATTAGAAGTATAGAGAATGAACTCCCGGACAAATTTTGTGCTTTCACAGCCAACCAATCAGACATCCTATCATGCATCATAGCATTTGGAGTTGGCGATAGAGGTACTATTTGCTGAACCTCCTTTGCTACTTTGCAGTAACGTAACACATTAATAATTGATGCCTTGTTTGGCTTCACTGTAAAAAAATCCTGCTCATGTTTTGGTTGGAACTTGCTAATTGCCTGCCTTTTATATGTGTTTTCCAACTTGTCTGAACTGAAATTTCCTTTCAACTCAGAATCGATTACACTAGACCACTTTCTTTTATCGTCAGGGTTGTGATGCTGATTGCCAAACTTCAAAAGTTGCTTTTTTGCACTGCCAGTTCCCAATTACTTTGGAACTAATTTGATATCGACTTCATCACATTCGGTAGCTGATTATTGAACTTCTTTAAGGTTGTTCAAATTCTTATACAATCTGCTCTCAATCCTCTCATAATGCAAGTCCAAGTTGCTTAGAGTTACTCCCATTAGAGTATCCCCTTGGCCAACGATTCATGCATCATGAGAAGACTGAAGACATTCATTAGCCTCCCCCTCAAACACAGGTACTCTTAGCCCTTTTCAAACATGAAGGTACTTTACTTTGTAAGGTTTTTGGGTCCCAAATCTCTACTAAATTAAGGGTCCAATACATTGAAAATTTCCTTCCAATAAGACTAGGTTTTATAAGTGCAGATGTTCTGGAATCCCAAGGATTCCTTGTGTTGAATCTTCCTAATCATGTTTTCTATGCCGATCCCACCTGTGTTGAAACAAACAAAAGCCATTCATTAATCAAACAAAAACCCCCATCCTAGACACTTCAAGATGAATAAAAGAAACACAGCAAAGCAAATGTATGTGAGAATGATACATACCTAGTGTTAGTGAACTCACAAAAACTGTGAAAGCGAGGATAAAGACAATCAAAGAAGCTCTTCCTAATTTCTTAACCACCTTTCCGGCCAAATGTTGCCCCGCAAATGCAGAAACACTAGTCACAGCAGCAAAGTAGAGAGCTGGAATAGAGTTTCAATGAAAAAAAAAATATGGCATTTATCAGATAATAATGTCATCTCCCATGAATAATTTAAAGTTGATTGAATAGCTAACAGACTTACCATAAGGAATTGGGAAGCGTTTAAGGAGATAGTATTCTACAACAGACATGGATGAAGAGAATGTCATAGCAAAGGTAGCTGTAGCACTTGACACCTATATAGAAGTTTTCAACACAGATAAATTAGGAGTTGATCAAGGCATCAGATACAACTTAAGAAAGATTAGCTTTTACCAATGTGCATATTTAGCTTAACACAAACTTAAAGCCCATAATAATCTTGATGTGTGAGTTGATCTACCTGAGGAGGAATTCCCATCTCCAAAAACATCGGACCTAATAGAAATGCTCCACCAAGACCAAGTAATCCACCAAGTATACCAGCTGCTATGCCACAGGCACAATAGGCAAATAGCTTGTACGTTGACCATTTCATGTTTTCATCTCCCTTCGATGCAATCACACTCTGCCCTTTGTAGAGATTCATTGCCTGATATGAAGTTACTCCCACGGCCACTGGAATCTGATGTTCACAAATAGAAGTTAAAGAAAAAATCATTGAAAGACAGTCTTGTGCAGTTTATACATTTGCAGCCACTAGTGAGTTATACTATTTAACATGGGGATGGAAGGTACCTGTAAGAGTTCTGCCAACCAATATGTCGCCGAACATTTTGTCAGATAACTCTGTGCCAAAGAAGTGATTTTCAGTCGATAATCTAATTTCTTGGTGAATACAAGTGCAGGCAGTTATCCAAATAAAAGTCGTATCCTTATGATCATGAAATAGCTACATGTGTTACTAAGATTAGAACCTTGGCAATCTGTAATGCAAGTATCATGAGCCAGACAACCACTATAACTCCAAGTTCCTTCCAGTACACGTTATCAAGAATAGAAACCTAGCAAAGTCCAGAAGTCAGTCCCAAAAGCCATGACTATAATAGTTTGAGCTTCAAAGATTTATATAACCTCCACTCGTTTAGCTTTCTTCGCCTGTGTTAGGGTGTCATTCCTTGGACGTCCAGGTGAACATTTGGCTTCAACATCTTCAGTACTTTCCCCATTTGATGGCAAGTGTCCTGAAGCAGCCAGTAGGTCCTAGAGGTGATGATGAACAAGGTTCAGTATTTGATGAATTCAGAAAATTTACCAAAAATATATAGAGCACCTTTTCAGTCATAGTTTCTTTCTTCCATGTCTCAACACCCTTGATAAATGACTTGGCTGAAACCCCTGCATATCATGACCAAGCTAATGACCTCTCAATGCAAGCAAGTTTAAGAGAATTGTAAAGAAAGAAGTACATTTCAGATAAGTAATTCTGTTACCTATCAGGACCGCAAATAGTAGAATGGTGATCATCCAATCAGAAAGAACCACATTCAATGAAACACCAATGCTGATCCCTAGCACCAACAATGGTTGGAAGAGAAGAGCCAAATCATAGTCAATTATGGGAAGCTCAAGTGTAGGATGCCTCCGTCGCAAGTTATAAAACACAGTAGCAGTTGATGTACCTGTGATCATACCTGAGTACCCAGACACAAGCAACATTATACGAAATGCTGTCTCACATGTTAGAAAATAGAACAAAATAGGTCTTAACTGATACATGAACCAGTAAACAACATGATCATTGATCAAAATATGTCTGAAATATGTTATTGCATATACTGTGTACTTACATTTGGATACTGAGATTGATGACTTCTGATCAAAGCCAATGATGAGGGTGAGCATAGGAATGAAAAAGCCACCCCCACCAACACCTCCAACACTCCCAAATGCTGCCCCAAGGAATGCGATTATCGTACCCACCACAATTTTCCATTGAAATCTTATCTCCTGCAGCATGACATCATTTTAAAACTGTATACCACCAAGTAATTACTTAGTCCATTGCATTACAAAAATTGAATATGAGTTCTTGTTTTTTTTAACCTTTGCCGGTAATATACAACCTGTCTTGCTAATAGCTATCACATGCTGCTCATGTCATAGAAAGGTGAATAATGTGACAAGAGTTGAAGAAGAGGGCAAGATTTGAAAAAAGATGGTTTTTATAAGAAAGCAAGAAAGACGGTGCAATATGTAAGACTTATATTTGCTGGCGATGTAAATAATTTACATAGGAAGTGAAAAAGTATCACATGCCAGTTAGCCCCTTGCTAGTTTTATTTGCCTTTATACACGAAGACAAACATGAATGCCTAACAAATATTAGACTTACAGGCCAGACATGCTTATAAGTACTCATTTGATGATCACTGGGATGTGAAGGTTGTTGTGGTTTCTCCAGTACTTCATGTGCTGAAACTGCAGACATTGACAGAAACACCAGCAAACCAATCAAACCCCACCAAGTTTTACTTGCAGGCATCTTCTCAGAACCCCTTCTTCTATGCAATGCGGTAAAGTCCAATCAAGTTTCTAGCTTCATAATAGGAATGAGTTGAGAGGTGGGATTCTTGTTTTGCTGTTTGATTTCTGGGTTGAATTGAGAGCTGCTTTGGCTTCAAACTTTGAAACTTCTGGCTACTTGACATCCAGTATTCATGTGAATCTAATGACCTTAAGCTGGACAAAATTAGAAGGGCTGTCTGTCCTTGGGTCTTTCTAAGTTAATACATATAGTCATTGATAATTGATGGTTGAATATGTTACTGGTACTGCATATCTAACTGCATTCATTCCCAACGACTAATTGGTGGCCATTAATGGGTGGCCATGGCCTCAAACCATATTGAACGTAGGAAATCAAAGCTGAGAATATTTTACTGTAGGCCTCCCCATGTCACCAATGCAGTTAAGGGCATCTAGTAAATGCTTCCTGGGTCTTAGTAGGAATCTGCTGCTTCTTTTACAGGTGACAAATCATTGTTATAAAGTACACGTACTGCCTTGCTTGAAATGGCCTCAGCATAGTCTGGAAGCAACTTTATAGTTTGTAACAATTGTAACTTTGTATCTACAAAAATATGAAAGATCTTTGTCTCAGTACCAGTGGCGCAGATATTCAGCTAACACATACGATACGAATCCAACAATGTATTCTGCAGGTTTAGTCAATCTATAAAATGCTCTCCTTTTGGCTGATGCTGATTGGTAGTCCTACACCTTCATAAAGTTAAAAACCCTCAAAATGGAAAATGGAGTGCAGTATTTATCTGCACGAAATTGGCTTTCCTCAGAATGTGTTTGAAGGAGATACTACAATAATCGCTTGGAAATTAATGAATTTTTTGAACCAGAAACTTGAATTTTCCAGATATATATGCTATCAATAAGAAGCTTCCCGTCTCTTTTCTCCACAATTTGATGGTAACTCCAACAATTACTTTATGAATACCTTCATAAAATATTGAGCTAAAAACTACCAAATGGTAGAATGTCAGGTTCCGTTGTCATTTGTGATTTTATTCTATGCAATTTTTTTCCCAGAATTATATAGTTACAACTAAGAAGTTTAATACGTGTAATTCTACACATTCGTAAATTTGAGAGACTATTCCGTGCACTGCCCGGAACACTTGCACCAGCCAAATTTAACAACGCGTGATTGCACGCGCAGTTTGTGCAATTTGGCTTGTGTTTGGTAGTTGCACGGCATCTTTCTCTCCTGGTCGTACCCGTTCGTCCGTTCGTGGATGGCGACGATTGCGCATCACTACCAGCATAAACAGCATAGCCGACGAATACAAAAATTTTGTCGGCTAAAGTGGAATTTTAGCCGACGAAAACATATTTCGTCGGCTAAACTAATTTTTTCGCTAATTTTTTCGTCGACTATAGTCTGTAAACTATAGCCGACGAAATAAATAATTTTTTCGGTTAAAAGTCCTTATATTTGCAAATCTGGACAGCAGCTCATTTGGGAAAAAACAGAGAAAAAGTTTGAGTGTTGTCGAAATTGTTGGGTGCTATCAAAATCTGTCCAAAATTAGTTTGTGGAGCTATATATATATATATATACGTATGTGTGTATATATCTTGATTTTGAGTTGATTTAAGAGTTTTATTTGATTTATATAATATTGATTTTGAGTTTTATTTGAGTTGAATTAATAGATTTTGAATGTGATTTAGTTGATCGATTTTGATTTGATAATATATATATATATATATATATATATATATATATATATGAAGTTGTTGTTAATAAGTTGCCGATTTTGATTGAGTATATATATATATATGTTAATTAATTTAATTATAATATTGTGTTGATGCATGGTATGAATTAATTAAGTTGTTGATTATGATTTTGTGATGATTGATGTGTTGATATATAAGTTATGTAATTAGTAATTAGTATAAATATAACATATATATATATATGTTAATTATTAATTTGTTATTAATTAATTGTTGTAGAATACTAAATGATTTGAAATTTTATATATATAATTAATTAAAGTTATACATATATTTTGTTATCTTTTCAAGAGTTGGATTTCGCTTCCAAAATAAGACAAAATATATGGTAAATGGGTTATTAGTTTTATTAAATATGTGCTGGCTAATGCTAACTAGAATACAATTTTCTATTGCCCGTGCACAAAATATCACTGTCGCAGCGATATGCATCGATTTGGAAGCGACAAAGTGTGGCAGCACCTGAAGAGTAACAGGTTTTGAGAGAAGTCACATGTTGGATATATCACGGTGAAACATCATCAGGGGGTCCGCATGATCATGGACAATTTTCTAAGACGGGCAGTACATCTAAGGATCCAACAACGGCCTTCATCAACGATTTGTTTCCTTATGAGAGCGGTGTATGCTCTAAAGGACAGTATATGCCAGAGCCGGTGCAGCCCTTCCTTAGTTGTCAACACTGCTGGTATTGACAAGTACAACAAACTGCTTGCTTTCCAACAGACCCCTGTGTACCCCGGTTGTCAGAAGACGGTTCTTGAAAGTGTGATGGACGTAATGAAGATTAAAGTTGAGACAAAATCGACCGTGAAAGTTGTTGATGATTATCTACAGTACATTGCTTGGATGCTGCCCCACGGTCATCGTCTTCCTACCACTTATCATAAGGTCTGATGTATCCTAAAACATCTTGAGCTTTCCTACATCAACATCCATGCATGCAGATATGACTGTGTTCTTTTCTAGGGTAAAGATCCAGAAGGAAATGACCTTGGTGGCCTTGACGCATGCCTGGTATGTCATAGTGACATGTATAAGCTGACTCTTGCATGCAATAGGAAACATGTGAAGGTACTTCGGTATTTCCCGTTGAGGGATAGGCTAGAGCGATTTTGTGTGGATCTGCGTGGTTTGTTGGTGACTAGGTTGCGGCCACCTAATCGGAGGTCGTGGTGGTCTTGAATGGAGGCAGATAGGCCGGCACTTCAGATCTGGTCTTATTGGCGTTCACTGTTTTGGGTGGTTTTGTCGCATCCCGAAGACTATTCCCGACCCCGGAACACGACGGTAATCGTCGTAATCTCGATCAAGCGAGTAATCAATACGTCATTTGACGTATTGATAACCCTCCGGACCGAATCAACAAGGCTATGAATAAAATAAATCAACACATGAATATTATGAATGTCAAATACGAAATGACAAATACACAAAGTAGCATACAAATGTTTTACAAGCGGAAGATAATGGAAAATACCCGAGACGAAAATAATACAAGAAAAAGTCTCGGAACAACGAGCCCGAAAAATGTCTCAAAGTATCCAACAGATTGACAAACATCAAAGATACGGAAATCAAATGATATGGAGTCTACACCAGAATGGGTGCCCTCGAAAGCGGAAATGCACGATAACAGTCGACGCTCCGCGATCTCCTAGTCCAGCTCCTCTAGAGATGGGTGATGTAGACCTGAAAAGATGTAGAGGTGAGCAACTCGTCCTCGCTAACCCAAATGGGGCCAAAGCCAACAAAGTCGGGGTTTAAAACCCATGAGAAAACATTTAGCTTATATATATAGGTACTCGTAAGTATACGAAAAGAGCATGTGGAAATGTAAATGCAAGCCACGCACACAAAGCTCGGTAAAACATGTGACCACACATGAAAGAACTTTCTGGATCTATGCGGCCGAATCCCGGGTTTGTCTTCACTGCAAACCGGGGCCAACTACCTATGCGCCCGAATGCGCGTAGTAGCGAGAGCGTCCATTTACAGCTAACGCCCAACAACAGCACACCGCAATTACGTCATGCTTTACTCTGTACGAGACGAGCGTAAGCGGGATAAATAAAATAAACAGGGCATTGCCCCTCTGGAGGTTCACGGTCATCAACACCGCGGGAGTGCTAGATACTAGGTCCCGTCACTCTCAGGCCAAGCACCGGAAATCAGGACGACGGTACTACTTTTCGATCCAAACTCACACACTCACACCAAATGCTATAAGAAGTGTGTGGTCAAGCTTAAAACAATGCAACAGTACTTTTATAGATATAAGTAAAGTGAAAGAGCCACCGACCCAAGAGGGTTTCGGCTCACCCATTGGGCGTGCCCCCTACTACCTGGTATGACGATATAGCTGGCTGCGCTCCAACTCCTGGTCCTCCTGAAGCCTACGTCGATGTGCTCCTGAGTCTGTGGGTGAGATAATAATGATAGTCAGGTATAAGTAATTCGAGGATCTACTATCTACGATTAAGACTTGATAAACATTCGTTGTTTATCTTTCTGACATTAGGGTTTGACTTGTTTACCACTCCGATTCTCGAACCAGCGAGAAGTCGGGATTATTTCTTATTCAGTACTTACGTCGTTTTGCCACGTTTGTAAACCAAAAGTCTTTAAAACGTTTAACCGTAGTGTTCGAAAACGTAAAATAGGTGTTCTACGGTATAAGTTAAAAGTCAACTTTGAAATAGTAAAAGTCAACGGGTCAAAGTCAACCGTAAACAGTAAAACAGTAAACAGTAAAAACAGTAACTGTAATTATTCAAATAGTCAGGGGCAAATTGGTAACTCTACCCCTGGGTAAACTGTAAAATTAAAACTGACACGGTAAAAACTCTGGTTTTTACCGTGCCGGTCTCCGATCGACAGTGTCGCCGGATCTGGTCGGTTTTCCGGCCAAATCGAGTCTTCTGATATGTTCTTCCTCCTTCTACACAACCTAAGCTACCCAACAAGACTTCAAACAGAAGAAATGATCGAGATTTATACCTTGAAGCTTCCTCCACTGTTCCTCCGACGAAACTCCTCCGGCGGAGCTCCGCTGACCTCCTCCTTCCTCCTCCTTGCTCCTGGGCAGCTCCTAGTGGCGCCTGGGAGCTTCCTAGCTCCTCAAATGCTCTGGTTCGGTTCGATCTCCTTTGCACAGTACTTCCGAGCTTCTGTCCTCGGCTGGGCGGCGCTGGCGTCGCTGGTGGTCTAGGCAAGGTCGCCGGGCGAGGCGGATGGAGGTGGCAGTGAGGCTCGACGCGCGCCGGGCGGAGGAGCAGCTGACTGCTGTCGAAGAGAGAGGAAGAGGAAAGCTGCTGCGCTCGAAGAGGAAAGAGAAACAGAAAGGGAAAGTGAAAGGAAGAAAAAGGAAAGGTGGAGAGAAAAGGAAGAAGGATAAAGTTTTAAAGAAAAACGAATGGCCACGATTCGACGATCGAATCAACGGCCACGATTTAATTCCACTTCCAAAATAATTTTAAAACCAAATCCATTTTCAGAAAATTCATTTAAAATAACCAAACGTCAAATTCAAACGTAAAAGTTGTACGAAAAATACGTGAAGTGCCTGAAAATATTCCATAAATACTTTCACGCATGTGGCGACGTGTGTCCTAACGTAAAAACGTTAGACGAAATTAACGACGTACTGAAAAGTAATCGGAATTAAACCCTAAATGTGTCGGAAAATTAAATTAAATTTTCGGGGTCTCACAGGTTTGAAGGTAGAGGGTTGAAGATTTTGGTTTTCAACTGCTTTTTTGAGGTAGAGCAGGTCAGACTAGAAGGCTCCGTCATGGGGGAGGCACATGGTTGACCTCCGGAAGTTGCTTATCAGGGCTTTTTCTAACAAGTCTTGCTGGTCCGGGCCGAGTGAGGAAGGGCTCAGTGGGGTTGGGCCTGCTAGGTCAAGCCCACTATTGTTCTAGTGGGTTCCTTCTCAATTTTGATTTGGTGTAGGCTTTTTCTGGAGGGCCTTAATGCATTTTAAGTTTTATTATTCCTTAGATTGGTGCTACAAGCCGTTTGATATATCGAGGCGTACACCAATGAAGGTCTTAGATATCTAGAGATTCAAGCGGCTACGACAATGTGAGGACTATGATGGTCTAAGGATGCCTTTATTCTTTCTATTTGCTTTAGCATCGTGTTCTTTTAGGCTAGTCAATAATGTCCTATTGTGGACAACAATTTTTTAGTTGGTCTTCTTTGTTGACCAGCTATCGTAAGGATTTGTGTTGGAGTTTTACTTCCGCTTGTCCCAATGTGTCGTAATTGACTTTAAGCCAGATAAAATATATCAATTCCCTAAAAAAACCGTCAGTAAATCAAACATAAACCTTGAAGTCCCACTACTAATTAAACCCAGAAAGCTGAAAAAAACCCCAACATTATTCTAATCCATACAGGAAAATTATAGTAGCAGTACATAAACTTTGCTCCACTGATAATTAAGCTGTCTGAACTTTGTTAAATAACACATTAGTACTTGAACTAACAAGTTAAACCTAATTTTCATACATGTCGTTATAACACCGTTAAAAGTTATTATTTTTTTTTTCTTTCTGAGATCTTTTTTTCTTTCTTTTAAAGAGGTTCAAAGGATTTCACTCATACCCATGGTGATTCGAACCCATGACTTCATCAATAGGTAGTGGATGCCCTTGAGATCTCTTTCTCTTACCAATTCTCTAATTAACCTTAGAAAAAAAGGAACAATAAATTTTAGGGTAAATTTTAAGAAAGATACATGACAAATGGTTCACTAACAACTTTGGTGTTTCAAGTTTCAAAACAATCAAATTGATACATGAACTTGTAGTTTCAAGTTAAATTCTCCGTTATCTAATTGTTTTATGTTAAACTTTGAGGGGTAAATCTGTCACTCTTTAATTTAGCCATAATAAGTTATTAAAATTAATAATTAATAAGGAGAGGAAAATAAGCAAAATGAAAAAGTATTATTGCCTTTTTTCTTCCTCGTTCAAACCTAGCATACACAAAAATGGTGATCGAGGTATAGAACTATAGAAAAAATACAAACTCGGTAACCTACAAAAAACAACGAATAGTAAAGAAAGAAACCAGATCATGGGTTTTTGAAAATATGGTCTCATTGGTCTGAGTTTACAAAAAAAGTATATAAATAGAATAAATAAATAAATATAAAAGATAAAGAAAGAAAAAATGGAGAAATCCTAAAACTGTCATTTGAAAAATTAGAAATTACATAAAGTTAACGGTGTTACTAATGACATGTACTAAAAGTGTGCCCACTTTTAAACTTAATGTACCATTTTGATTGTTTTGAAACTTGAAACACCAAAGTTGTTAGTGGACCATTTGTCATGTACATTTCTTAAAATTAACCCTAACTTTTAACGGTGTTATAACAACATGCATGAAAAATAGAACTAACTTGTTAGTTCATGTACTAATGTGTTATTTAAATAAGTTGAAACATCTTAATTATCAGTGGAGCAAAATTGATGTACTGAGTACTGTTACTTTTATTTTCTATAAAGTCCCCAACTCACTATTTATAGCAAGGACTAAAAGATCGACAATCATGAAAATTTCAGTTGTCACACCCCGAATCTTTTGAAGTTAATAAAAGTTACCTTTCACAGAGATTCACGAGTTACCGAGGATTTTTAATTTCGATCGGTAATTCGATAAGTTATCACTCGAGTTAATTTTCGAGTTTTTAAAAGTACTCCAAATACCTGAATTGATGACTCGATGTGGTAGTACGTGTCGACACGAGTCTCCCGGTATTTTCAGAATATTTTTCGGAGCTTCCAGCTAATTTCTGTGAATTTCTGAAGTTTATGGTAACTTTTAATTATTCATCCGGTAAAATGGAGAATTACCATTTAACCTTTTCACTTTTCACTCTCTTTAAATCTGGACCGTCAGATCATTTGGGGAATTGATCTGGACCGTCCATTCAAGTATAAAAAGGGGAGTAATGAGTTGACTTGGTCAAAAGACCAAAATCGGGTCAAACCCGAGTTTCCTTCTCCCTTCCGCGACGCAGCGTCGCCCTCTTCGCTCCGAGCGACACCACCGGCGCGTCCGGCCAACCCACGCCGGCGCACCCCCACCAAACGAACCCTCTCACTCTCCTCTACAAAGCCCAGTCACTCAATCCGAGATTCTTCAACCGTCGACGGAGATCGACCGAGGAGAAACTCGACTGTGTTCGCCGTTTTCCGGCGACTCAAGCGGCGATTCGACTGTTGGAGGTGAGCTTCTTGTTTCTCCTCTCCTCTTCTTCTTTTTCTTGCCAAGGAATCAATGGTTTGGAGCCTCAATCAATAACTCCCTCTTTTCTGTTTTTTCGGGTTTTCTGGGTTTCTCAGGCAGACTTCCGGCGATTGAGTTTTTGGAGCCTTGACATCTCCGCCTTGTCCTAGGGAGCTGTTGGAGTGGGTCTAGGAGGTGGTAGGCAGCAGGAAGCTGCTGGGTTGTGGTTGGTTCGAGTGGAAGCACAGAGACAGAGGGTAAGGTTTTTCCCCCTCTTTGAACTGTGTAATTTGTATTGTATTGTGTGTTGTTGAAGTGCTGCTGAATTGTGTTGTTTTTGTGGTGTGGTCGATAACTTGGTGACGAAGGAAACGGGGAAACTCTGGCGAAATTCCGGCAAATCACCGGAATCCGGCGAAGATTCTGGTGATACGGTAAAACCGGCTGATTGCCGAAGAGGTAGAAATCGAATCCCTGTTAGGCTTTTAGTCGAAAAGTACGGTTAAATTCCTAAGTTGGGTAATTACGGGAAAAATTGGACGTAATTAGGAACTTTCCATTTTGGGAAACTTTCCCTTTTTGGAAGGTTTCCATTTTGAGAAGATATTAAATCGGGTTGAAAAGGGTAAAGAAAAGATAGAATTCAAGTTAAAGGTTTTGAAGTTAATTAGTGAAGTATGAGAATTATAATATGTTGACCACTCTAGTGGTTGAGGGAGGTGTTGACTCCTAAAACGGAATTGTCAAGTTAATCGTGGAAAAACAATCGGATAATTTCATTATCGACGTATCGACTCACAATAAGTAAAGAGAAAAATACTTATGCTAAAGTGGCGTAAACGGAAACCAAACTTCCAGTCGATAATCGGAAATAAGTGTGATGTTTGAAAAGCTGTTAAAAAGAAAGGAATTTGGTCAACACGTGGTCAAATAGGATTTCCTGGTCAAACTAGGAAAAGACCAAGTCAACGATGAAATGACTAATGTATTGGGTTGTTTGTACAGTCTCTGGTTGAACGTGAGACGGGCTCGACTACGCGGTTAGTTCGAGGGTTTTGCTCGAGGAGCTTTCCGAGCGGGAAGGTCGCAATAGTACTGTGAGTGGACATATTATTTTTAAATGAATGCATGCCTTCATTATTGATTTAATTACAGGGTTTTTATGATTGTTTTCGAGAATTATATCCTTCTCGGGTTCTTGAATGTTTTTGTTTGGTTTAAGTTTAGCGGGAACCTCGGTTAAAGATTTTTACTATGTTTGAGGTATTGACCTTTATGCTGGAACAAAGTTACCTTTATTAATTAAATTTTTCTATGTCTTTCCGAAAACGGTTATAGACGGGGATGGCCCGTCCTTTGAATGGAATTGAACCCGAGACTTCATTGGAAATTGGATTTATGCATATATGACGAGGAATGGTTTTACTTATTTGTTTTGGGAAGAGAATTTGAGTAAAGTATTGTTATGAATTTTAATATTATAAGGGTTGTCCATTACCATTTTACCTAGAGCTCTTAGCTCCGACCCTGGTCTGAGAGGACAGACAAGCCTGAGAGGTCAGGTTAATATTATAAGGGTTGTCCGTTATTATTTTATATAGCTAGCATAGCGTGAGGGCGCAACTAGAGCTCTTAGCTCCGACCCTAGTCTGAGAGGTCAGACTTATTATGTTTGTGAACATTTCTCTTCCCATAATCCTTACTTGTTTATCTTATCATGCATTTGTGGAAATTTTAGTAATTGTGGGCATGCATAAATGTTATTTAAATCAACACATTTTGGGAGAGCATGAAGTTATTGGTTTTATTGATTGTGGAGAATTTATAGTGTTTCATGGCTTATTTTTGTCCACTCACTCTAACAGTTTTTCAATGTTTCTCCCCTGGGCCCTTCGTTTTCAAATGCCCAGTGGTGCAGGGTTCTAGAGCGGAGGTCGTGCGCGTACAAGAGTCGAGGCATAGTCGATCATTCTGTTGCTGCCGCATTTTTCCTTAGGGTAATCTTCTTAGTAGACTGCTCTGACTAACCCAGTTTAGCTAATTAAGTAGGTTAGAGAGCAGGATGCTTCCATGAGATAGGGATTGTTGTTAGATACTCATGGAAGTGCTGAGTTGGTACGTAGGAAGGGTTGTCCATTTCAAGGGGGTTCGGTAAGAAGTTCCCTTGAGGTGGTCCCCGCAGGATTTACTTCGGGTTAAAGGGATTTAACTCGGGGTGGGTCCTGACATCAGTGGTTCAGAAAATAGATATCTCGATGGATATATCAAGAAATTATCGAATATCGATGAAATAGTTTTTTAAAATTAATATAAAAATTATATATTTAACCAAAAATAAACTAAATATAAAATATAAAAAATTTAAAAATTAATAACTATACTAATAAAAATTATTTTTTTTAAAAAAAAATTATAATATTTTAAATATTTAAGACATACCCTTTATCTTCCAATTTTAGCGTCTCTTCTGGGACCCACCTCAAACTCAAAAGCTCTCAAAGCACCTCACTTCATTCACAGCCGGACCTAAGCATCAACCTCATCAATGCCGCCAAACCCATGAACCTACCCACACCCAAACACATGAAACTGAATCACTGACATACCATTGCGAATTATCATCCCACACACACCTATTAATATGAGCTCCACTACCCCACCTTTATTCAAAGCTCTCAACTACTACTCCAGGTCCCTCTTCTCCTCTTCTTCTTATTCATCTCCTTCTCGTTTCATCTATCTCACCAGCACCGACCCTTTGCTCTGTTTATCACACTCTCGCCTTCTCTCTTGTAAGTTGCTCTCTTTTGGGTCAAAGTTTGTAACTTTTTGGGTTTCTTTGATTAAAAGTTTAAAACTATGAGGGAATGGAGTGATTAGGATTGGGATTTTCTGGGTTGCTGTGTTTTCAATCAGAAATGAAACAGGGGATTGTGGGTTCTTGTTTATATTTGGTTTATGTCGTCTGTTGATGCTTGTGAATTGTGATTGAACAATTTAATGTATTTCTGTGTTCCATACTGTTGGAGGTACCAGACATGGTCAAATTTGTTCTCTTTTAGGAGTACATTATGGATTTGAGTACTAATGCAGACTTTATGGCCCTTTAAATCACTAAGTATACTATAATCAATGTTGAACGCCTTGCTTGAAACCCAACTGACCAAAAGCTTTTCACTTTTTGATCACTTGGATGTGTCTAGATGATCTAATGGCTGCATTTTTGAGTTTGAAATGTGGAGTCATACCTGCTACAATATGCATTTTTTCACAGAAAATGGTAGCTTTATTTACATGATTGATAAGTTCTTCAATTTGACTGATAGCTTTTAACTTAATTTCTGCTAAAGACAATCTGTGCCCATTCTGTTGTTATCCACCCTTTTTCGGGAACTCATTTGTGGGAATGTGATGGGAAATTTAAGTAAATTATTTTGACCCTGCTGTATTATACCAAAATAAACTGTGTCAATAGCTAAAGTGAGTGATCCTGCTATGAGAAGTTAGAAGCTAGATGTCTCTTTGAGGCTTACTTTCCTAATATCTAATTCTCGGATCATTTAAACTAAATTGTAGCCTTGCAATCTGGTTCATCTATGGAGGTGGTAGAAGTACCTAGTCACGGTTCTGGAACTCAGGATAGTGTTGCTGTTAGATCAGATAACAGAAGTTACAGTTACAATCAACTAATCTCTTCTGCACGGACGATATCTGGCTTATTATGCAATGGTGACTTGAACGTGAGTTTGCAGATATATGTATATAGGGATATGTTTTTTAAAATACTTATCTTTTGTTTTCTGCAATATCTTGACATACTATTTGAATGCAGACTTCCAAAGCAACAACTGACGGTGCACAAGGACTTGGGCATCTTAGAGGGGCTCGAATAGGTATTGTGGCCAAGCCCTCAGCTGAATTTGTTGCTGGTATACTAGGGACCTGGCTTAGTGGAGGTGTTGCAGTTCCACTTGCTCTGAGCTACCCTGAGGCTGAGCTCTTGCATGTGATGAATGATTCAGTGAGCCCCATAATCCTCTTTATCTTCGCTTTTCTGACTAAATGACTCGTTATTCCTCAGACCTTGATTGAATTGGTTACTATATCATCAAGTTATTCACTGTAGCCCTAGTATTGGGTGCAATTCTCTAATACTATATACATATATACTGAAGTCTTGTACTTTTACCAGACTTTTTGCTACAGTATCTATTGTAATTCTCAATCTAAAAGCATAACCTTATTGTCTTTAAACTTTTTAAAGCGTAATTTGGAGAACTAACTTGTACAGATTAGCTAGTAAAATCATTGTCAATCTAAAAGCATGGCCTAAATTGATACAGTCCTATATATGTAGGAAGTAATCTAAATTCATACTGTCATACCTTATGTTCACTCTGTACTTTTTACTGTTTCTTTGAGCATCAGTTATACAAACCATATTTGTGACTACCTGATTTACAGGACATCTCCATGATATTGAGTACTGAAGATCACCAACAACTTATGGAAAACCTTGCTGCTAAATGCGCTGCTCAGTTTTCTCTTATTCCACTGGTTCCCAGTGGTAGTACTTCATATGCAAGTGCAGATGGTCATTTACAGGCAGGAGAAGTAGATGCAGATACAATTTTTCACAGGAATGGAAAGCAATCAAGTAAGAGAGATAGTGTTCTGTTAAGTATGAACTTATATATTGTATTTGGGAATGACAAATTATGCATTAAGTCAGGGATAAAGTTTGTTGGTGTCATTCCTCGTGGTGTAGGTGAGGATCCAGCATTAATAATATACACCAGTGGTACAACGGGTAAACCTAAAGGAGTTGTTCACACCCACAGCAGTATCAGTGCACAGGTATGTCCACCATTTATCCTTGCGTGATTAGCTAATTTCACTCCACGACTAAAGAGTAGTAAGGTCAGGTGTGGGATAAACATGTCACAACTCACAACTCATAAATGCAATATTAGATTGTGTAATAGAAGCTTTAAATAGTGCATGACTGTAGTGTTGTTAATGTTTTCCAATTGGTTCTTATTTCTGGTTTCACTTTCAATACAATACCACAAACTCTATAAGAAGCTGGTCTTATACATTATTGACTATGATAACCAACTTTATTATGTTTCCAAGTCTTTTCACTGTTGCCCTCATGATATCTAAATTTCAGGTCCAAACCTTGGCAGACGCATGGGAGTATTCATCTTCTGATCATTTTTTGCATTGTCTACCACTACATCATATCCTTTTTAATATTTTTTCTTGCAACTATTGTTTTCAAATACATTTGGAGCTTTCGTTTTTCTGTCTGTCTTCATTGTCTCATTTTATGAGAAACTTGATTGATCCCGAGAATAATCCTTGTTTGGGTTATGGCTTAGTTGATTGATTTCATGATGGTTTTCCTTGGTTGATCCTTGAATGTATAACTTACACGTCCATGGGCTTTTCAATGCTCTACTTGCCCCTCTGTATGCAGGGTCCACGGTAATATATTTTGTATCCTTAGATTTCTTTGACAGGTATAGGCTTTTGAAAATGTCTTCCATGTACTACATTTTATCCTGGAAGATTTTTTCTGAACTATTCAAGATAGATCTGGTTGTAATATCATGTGGTTGTGTTGTTCAAGGTTGAGTTTATGCCAAAATTTAGTGTAAGGGGTATTTGGCAAAGATGGCGTGAAGCGTATCCGGAAAATGGAATAAAGGCAGATGACAGCATAACTGTCTTTACTGGAGTAAGTTTACTTTTTAGTCTTTATATGAAGTATCTATTAGCTAGAGAATCAGCTGCAGTTATCTGCTTCTTTTAGTTCTTAGTTGTCAATGAGCCGTGACTTGGTTGGTTAAGGTATTTAACTAACAACTTTGAGGTCACGGGTTCAAACCTCATGGACATATGTAGGGTGTGAGTTATTAATAAAAAAGTTTTTTTTTTTTAAATCAGCTTTATAACCCAAGGTATATTGGGAACTGACCTGTACTTTTGAGCTACCAAAATATGCTGCTTGGCAACAATAATGTATTCTTTTCATGAATTATTCTTCTCATCTTATCCTTCCATATATGTGGGGTTCAGGTAATGATTTGTTAGGCTTCAAATGACAACCCGATGTTTTATTTTTACAGGTCCCGACCATGTATACTCGATTGATACAAGCTCACGAAGCCATGGATGCAGAGCTAAAAGCTGCATCTGCTTCTGCTGCAAAACAGTTGCGTCTTATGGTAACTAGCAATACCTACAAGTATTATTGCCTATTGATTAGAGAAGTTTGTAGGTTTTCTGATTTACTACCATGTTCATGGTGTTATTGATACTTTTCTTATTCTCCTAGTCAACACGAAGGTCTAAATTTTATCCCAGGTCATTGCAGCTAGAATGGGATGAATCTCTTGCATTTTCAGCTAATGTATTTTAGTTTCCCTGACTTAAATAACTAACGCCCTAATTTACCTCCTAGATGTGTGGTTCCTCTGCACTCCCTGTTCCTGTAATGCAGCAATGGCAAACTATTACGGGGCATCGTCTTTTGGAACGATATGGCATGACAGAGGTTAGTGATATCTAGGTTCAATGCCTGTAAAACTACTATTCAATTTATTCAAGGGTGCAATTCATAAGGTTATCTTAATAAATTACATGTTGTGTATTTTGATGTTCTTAGTTTGTGATGGCAATATCAAATCCCTTCAGAGGTGAAAGGAAAGCAGGCACAGTGGGAAAACCATTTCCTGGTGTGGAGGTAACTGAACTACAGTGCTGAGATAACCTTGTTAAGTTGTGAACCATGTGAATGAGGCTTTGCATATTCAGATTTTAAATTTTTAACAGCCATGCTGGAGGGAACCACGGATAATAGCCATATGATATTTAATTGGAGTATTTTTCTTGTTGGTCACAAAGCCTATATATTCTCTTCCTAGAAACAGCTAGTAAAATGTGAAGTTAGGACGTACTAAAACTCTATAATTGAATTACCGAAAAAGAAAAACAACTGTAAAGTGGTTTGTAATGTGGCTCACAGTTGAACTGCCAGATGGGGTTGTTACAAGAGTATCTCTATAAGAAACACCTACAATCTGTGTAAAATATGTGTTTGCTGTAGGTAAAGATCGTTGCAGAAGATGATAGTAAAACAGATACGTCAGGGGTGGGTGAGCTATGTGTTAGAAGCCCTTCATTGTTCAAGGAATATTGGAAACTTCCTGAGGTAATTTTTGATGATAAATTTGAAGCAAACTTGCTATCAAATGCTATTCACGTGTGTGAGATGTTCATGTGTTTTGATTGAAGAATGCAAAATTTAAGACTATACATATAAGCTTAAAACTAATATGTTAATGACATTGGTATCATCAAGTAGGTAACAAGAGGATCATTTACAGATGATGGGTTCTTTAAGACTGGTGATGCTGGTACAGTGGATAAAGATGGCTACCACATCATATTGGGACGTAAGGATATCTAGAACTCATGTGCATCATACTTATATTGATGCATTCATTCAACTTTGTTTTCTTATTGGTCACAAAAGACAAATGATTTCATACATAAAATGTTGAGTTTCATTGAATACAGATGCCTAGAGGATCCACTCACTTGGCATTCTTTCTTTCTTTCTTTCTTTCTTTGACCACCCCTCTCTTACTCTTTTGAATAACATTTATCAGGTACAAGTGCTGATATAATGAAGGTTGGTGGATACAAGTTATCAGCGTTAGAAATTGAATCAATTCTCTTAGAGGTGAGTTTTCACCTCTTATCTTTTTTGTATGGATGTGTTCCTTGCAATCCTTTTTTGTTTTGGAACTCAGTTAAAAAAAGAAAAAAATAACAGTTGAAGTGCTGAATGAAGAACTAAATACTAATAACTAACATTCTAGAACCACCGCTTTTGTGTAGCACCCATCTGTAGAGGAATGTTGTGTATTGGGCTTACCGGACAAAGATTATGGAGAAATTGTCTGTGCAATAGTTGTACCAAATGAAGAAGCAAGGAGGAAACAAGAGGAAGAAAAGATACCTGCTATAAGCTTGGAAGAGCTTTGCTCTGGAGCTAAACACAAGCTCGCACCATACAAGGTATTACTGACAACTACTCATTCACATACATTGCAAATTGCAAAACTTAATTCTCATTTCTTAAGTCTCAAGTGAGCACTTCATATAATTACTTTGTTATATTCAGCTACCAACACGACTTTTTGTGTGGGATTCACTACCTCGTAATGCTATGGGAAAGGTAAAGCTACTTTCTTATTTCTCATTTTATATGACAGGGTGGATCTTATATAACGTTATAATCACATTCCATATATGCTTTTAGGTAAATAAGAAGGAGTTGAAGAAAGTTCTGGCTTCTGACCATCAGAAGAAATAGATTTCAAGATGAAAAGAAATAGATTAGCAGCATTTGAGTCTTTGAAATTAAGATTTCAATCTGAGGCTAGAAGGCATTCTTCATTCTCATGCATCATGCCCTCAAGTGATGTGACACAGATGGCTGGTAAAGTAAATCTACTATAGTAAAAATAACATAGTGATTGAGGGAAACCAATTGTTGACGTATTCATGAACTCAATGATTTGGTTTTCTTTCTTTGGCTCTCTTTGTACATTATATGTCAATAAAAACAGTTGATATATCAGTTTATTTAAAGAAAAGTTACAATGATATATGATATTACTTGTTTCATATGGAAGTGCAACTCTATCATTTTAGGTTCTTATTATTACTATTTAGTTTTGGAGGAATTGAAAACTCTAGTGCGAGCAGTTCAATTTTGCATACAAGTAGCTGTTAATGGTCACTGGCCGGACAAAGTTTTATCAGTTGCTCCCTACGAAGGGTTTAATCCTCTTTGGTTCACCATATTGTGGAAACTAGACATGCAAGTTGGCAGTCATTTATGAAAGTGTCTTACGGCCTTACATTATCTAACCCAAGTATTACTAAACTACAAAGTGCGTTTCCAATTAGCATACTAAAGTACCTCTAAATCACAAAGTGCGTTTCCAATTAGCATTGAAACTCACTTTTATAAAAGTGACTATTGGGAAGGGATACAAAATGATGTATTATTTCCATGCATACTCGTTAAGAAAAAGAGTTCCGGATTTGTATTTATGATGTTGATAGAAACATAGTAGATATTCTTGATTGATGAAGTAAGAAATAACGAGCTACCTAAAATCTGAATTAAAATGAATAGTCTTGATAATCTCAATTATTGTAACAAACGGTATCATTGAGCTGGAGGCCTTGACTCTAACTGAGAAAATATAAAGACGCTAAGAAATTTTCTTGTGTCAATGAGAAAATCTGTAACAGACTCAAGCAGTAATCACTTGCATGCTAAACCAAGCTCTAATGAAACCATCTCTCCCGAGTCCCAACTACCTAAATTACTTAGTACTTGTGACGTGTATCGACTCCTAACAATCTTGAGCTGTGATATTTCCGTGTACTGAATGCTGATCAGTACCTAGTCCCTTAGTAATAAGGATTTCTGCAAACTGAAGGCACAAATTAATTGAAGAGCAAGTTGTCCCATGGTTGCGGTGAGAACAGGTGCTGTAATGTTTCCTAATTATGCCGTGATTGATACCGGGCATGGTTTCTTTGAACACCAAGAATAAGGTAGATGATGAGCAATGTTGAAAGGGCCTGCTGGAAGTTCCTTGGCTTTAAAGGAGCACATCCAAAAAAACTAGCTTCTTTAAGCAATTAATGAAGAAAAGCATTCCTCACAATCATTAAATGGAGCCAAACGAAGCTGCACGAGCAAGAAACCCTTCTCATGGTTGCTAGTAGTGATCATGAATGGTGATCTATGTAACAGAACAGAAGGGCTAATATTAAACAGATAAAGGCTTAAGAAACAAGAGCGGAAGGTTAATATCGATACAAGCCTCAGCTAAAAGAACAATAAATGTATAACTTCTGACAGCGAAATCAGTAAGCTAACATATATCCAAGAACGAATCGACGTATTATTTGACGACCGGAAAGAGGATGTGAATGAAAGCAGCAAAGGTAACCGGAAAGAGGATGTGAATGAAAGCAGCAAGGGTAGTACAAAAAGAAATAGAAAGAGAAAGGCGCCGGAGATATGTGGTGTCGCCAGTGCTTCAGGGGTTTGTAGCAGGGAAATCCGAAATGAAGCCATTGGAGGCTCCTGCACCTTGAGAAATTTGAAATCATAGCAATAATGAAGCCAAGCAAGAAGAATGACAGTTCAGTGAGCGTTATCATCAAGACACCTGCATTTTGGAAAGCAAAATAGTTATATACTGATCAATTGAAACAGTTTCGTTATCAGACTTTGTGAGAATTGTAGAATTATACTAAAACCTTTCTTATTACAAATCATTTGGGTAAGCATTCCCAAACAGAAGTAAATAATTAGCACTAAAAAATTCTTTTGAGAATCCACAGCTGCAATAATAAGCACACATATATTTAACACAAACCCATTTCATAAACCACATAACACACTTCAGAGGGACTTAAGCCATAATGTCACTTACAGAACCAAAGTAATCATAACCAACAGAACACACTTCAGTTAGCGGGACTTAAGCCATAATGTCATTTATAGAGCCAAAGTAATCATAACCAACAAACAAGAGTAATCATTCTTAAACAAACCCCCAACATCAATCAACCAGAATGTCACGAAAGTACAAAATTCAAAGCTCTATCAAACAAACCCATAGCCTCTATTTACCAAATCAAACTTGGTCCCAACATGTAGTTCAAATCAATCGAAGGACAATTAACAGGGGTCCAAAACACGCAAGAATTAATTGATATAAAAAGCACATCTGATTAAAAGCTGACTAAGCCAAAAATATATCTACCTGAGCCTCGAGAGTGATTCAAACCATTCACCACCAGCCATGGAAGACTGTCGGTAGTCTTTATTTGTATCTCCAGAGGTGTAATTTATGAAATGCCCCAAATTTGCTGAAGCCAAAGCAGAAAGAAACTCATCCTCTACACCCAGCTCCAAAGAAACATGAAATCCCGGCTTGCTGAAGCATTCTTCGATTCTCGGCATCGACATAGGTTGTGGCTCCTCCCAGAAACCCATAATCGAACCCTAGTTATGCAAATCCAGAGGTGATAGAGGTCTCGTCTTCCTGTCTGTTGTTCTTTTCTTTTCTTTTTCTTTTTCTTTTTTTTTTCTTTTTTCTTTTTTCTTTTTTCATATTTGAGAAGGAACGAAAAGAACAACAATTGAAAGGAGTCAAAATCTTAGCTCTGGAGGCTGGAATTCTGACAGGGCGTGGTATTTATACCACGCTACTTAGAATCCTATAAAACCAGGCAATTAATTAAATCTTTCAAAATCAATGGAATTTTGAATACCATCAGAATTAAAAAAGACATTATGAAATCGTGATTGAATGCCTTCAATTTTTTATGGAGTTTTTAAGGTCATGATTGAATACCTTCAGATTTTAAAAGATTTGTGAAATTCAAAAAAAATCCTATAGAATCCCAATTGAATTCACGTTCTTAAAGCTCTAAACCCGCAGCAGAGCACAAGCACATTTCTCGTTAGCTAAATATGTGGTGATTTAAAAAAAAGTGCAGCCTCAAGTAGCAAACAGCCGTTCACTAGCACTTTGTTTGTTTTGAGACTTCAACCATGTAAGTTTTTTATTTTCAACAACCACGAATTCATTCAAACCCAACAAATTGAAGGAGGAGAAAGCAAACAGATGAAACAAAAACTACTTAGAATATAACTGAAAAATTACAGCTAATCTACACACGAGATAGTATCAAACATAGAGAATACCGCTGCTCTAGGAGTTGGAGTGACAGACTAGAACAGAAAGTATGAAGATGGGGAGCTCTATTCTAGGTGAAAGAGAGTGAGTTAAGGCAAAGAACATTATTTCTTTCTGAGAGTCTTTGTTTTGTTAATCATTTTGGTTGTCGATCAAGTGTGCTAGATGCTAGGTAAGATTGTTATACTTGAACCTAATATTAATAGATATACTGAAAGAGTGAAAGACTGTTTCTCTGATCAGTGGATATAGGCAATTTTCTAACCACAATATATATGTGCTCTGTGTTCTTATCCCTATACATGACTTTCTTATCTCCCAGTGTGCTCTGCCTCAAATTTCTATGTGTGCTACCCTGGTCCCAACCCCTTTAGGAAACCACTTGGTCCAAACTAACAGAGCTCCACGTATTCTATTAAACTGAGAAGATAATTTTCCCTTTAGTGGGCACAAGATCTGAAACGAGATAGTTCTCATCACTTATTTAGCATTGGATAGAACAAAAGAACAGTATACATCACAGCTTGATGCAACACAACTCGTACATCCAAACTTGTAAGCCCTCTCATCAGATAGATGTTCTGTCTAAAGTTTATGCAAAATAATAGCAATAACAATAACAATAATATGACGAAGCAATAACAATAGCAATAGCAATAGCAATAACAATAACAATAATAACTCAACTTGATGACCCAAATACAACTTACAGCATCTTATATATGATCAAAGAAATGTTTATATTTTCTACATATATAAATGTTTCAGTTCTTTTTTGTGCATTCTAAAAAAATATCCTTGTTTGTGACAACATTGAAAAGTTGAAACAAATGTAACAGAAACGGTTGTGTACCTTTATAGGCTCATGGAAATCTGATGCTCCAGGTTCTCTCATTTCAATAAAATCTACTGATCCCAAAACGAAAAACCCCTTACTCTTACAACTTTCCTACTTTGAGGTTGGAGACGGAAATCTTTTTCCTGAGGAGATTTCTTGTGGATTACTAGTTTACTATTTGTAGCTGGCTGAGTAGGATCCACTGGATCAAGTTGTCCATCTGCTGTTTGGAATTTGGAAGTCTGCTGCTTACCAGAGACCCAAGCCTGAAGCATCTCTTCTGTTCTTGGTTCTGGCAAATACTGTTTATCTATCATCTCTGTATAATATCTGTGGGCCTCCTCCAACTTCCTATTCAGAAAGAGTCCATGTACGAGCACAATATACGAGCTACGATCAGGACCGGCTCCTTTCTCACTCATCTCATTCCACAACCTGAAGACATTATCAAGTTGGCGCCATCGACAGAATTTCCTAATCAGCATTATGTATGTATCATTATTTGGAGAGCAACCGGTGGTTTTCATCTTTTCGAAAAGCTCAAACGCTTGGTCTGCGGTTGTTACAGCACGGAAGAAGGGATGGTAGGTCTGAATTGTGGGAACGAGGCCTCTTTGCTCCATCATTTGATGCAGGACGTGTCTGGCTTGATCAATTTCCCCGGCCTTGCAGAGAGTCTTGATGAGGGAGTTGTAAGTGACAACGGTAGGCACAAGACCCTTTTCCTGCATGGTTTTCATGAGACCGGTAGCTTGACTGAGGTGGCCGGCTTTTCCAAGAGCATAAATGAGGGCGTTGTAAACCTTGGTGTCAGGCTCGACGTTCAATTTCTTCATGCGGCGGAAGATGGCGAGCACCTTGGTGAGATTGGAGGATTTGGAATGGCAAGAAATGAGACACGAGTAGGATATGGCATCGTGTGGGACGCCTCGGTTGGTCATCTCAGCCCAAATCCTTTGGGCGTTGCGGGGACTAGCGATGATGTTGGCCCAGCCGTTGAGGATGATGTTAAAGCTCTTGGTGTTGAACGGGAAGACATGCGAGTTGCAGAAAAGCAAGTGCTCGGCTTCCGGGACATTCTTGTAGCGGCAGAGAGCGGAGAGAAGGCCCTGGAAGTCATCCATGCCGGCCTCCAGAGCAAACCCCTTGTAAGCGTAGAAGGTGTGAATGGCCTTCCCAACATCACGAGCGCAAGAGTATTTTCGAATCATGAGAAGCAGAGTTTGAGGGGTGACGAGGGAAGAAGAAGAAGAGGTACGCATTTCGTGGATGAGCGACCAGGCAGTGTCGAACTTTCTCATCTTGCCGAGAATGGAGATCATCGAGTGGTACTCACGCGCCGAATGCGGGTGTTGCTTTCCTGCCCAGAGGAAGAAGGTGAAGGCTGATTCCCAGTCGTTGCGAAAACGCGAAAGGATCTCCACCACCAGCTCCGGTGAGGCCGCGACGCCGGACTGCTCCAGCTTCTTCTTCAACTCCAAACAGCCGCCGCTGGAAGAGCGTAGATCCACAATCAGTTTGATTGGATCTTCCCTTGGGGGGCCGATTGAAGTAGTAAAGGAATAATGCGTTTGAGGAGCTTTGAGCCTCGCTCCCATCATTCCACCACGGACAAGCGTGCACGCCCACTTTACACTTCTCATTTTTCGCCAGGAGGATCAAGAAAACGGGGAGGTGGGTTTTAGTTAATTGAAGAAGCCAGCAGGTTTTATTGAGAGAGAAAGACGATTTGCGAGTCAGGGGGGGGCTGATAAGTATACACTTTCGATATGCTTTCAAGGCAGGTGATCTACTCGGTACATTGTTGTTTACTTTACTTGTTTTTATCTTAGCCTCGCTAGTCGTATATTTGTTTGTTTTCTACAGCGGTTAGTGGCCGAATATATTTTTTTGTATGTTATTTTAGCGAGGCTAGAGTCAGAATTTAATGATTGTCACCTTCGAGATGGGTGTTTGTTTTATTGGGCATTCAATACGTATTCCTATTGCAAACAATTTGGTAAAGAAGTCTTGTTTTAAATATTTGTTTTCTTTATATTTTATTTTTGTTCACTTACTTTAACGTTTTCAAATTTATTCCTTAAGTCATTCGGTTTCAAATGACCAGTTTGCAGGCAGCTTAGTCGAGGTCGAACATACATGAAGTCGAGACATAGTCGATAGTGTTATAACTTCCGCTCATTTGTATATATATTTTTGTTTCGCTTCTCCGTTATCAGAGTTGCTATGAACCTTTAATTATTGTTAGTAGGATTTATTTCTAAATCAATAAATATTTTGGGAGATGCGGTGGATTTGGGGATCACCTAGGCTCCAGAAGATATAAGGTTGAATTAGGATTGTAGAAGTGTTTTGCAGGATTTGATTGGAAATGGTTGTCCACTTTCAAGGGAAGTTTTACCAAATTTTTGGTAGAAACTTATTTGAATGTGGTCTCTGCAGGGTTTACATCGGATTTCAGAGTGAAATTCAGGTTGGATCCTGACAATAACAAATAACAAAAAATGTTTGAACCACAACACGATGTCATTTCAAAATCACAAATTTGTGAACAAACGAAAGTTTCCAAAACAAATTGCAAAAAAATCGGCAAGACTAAATCCCCCTTCTAAATCTAAATCACCCGCCCACTGAATAACTGTGAAAATCTTAAAGTAAGGTCTTAAACTTCCACAAAACTAGGATGTTGAAAACCCGGTTAGCTCTGATACCACTTGGTCACACCTCAAGCTTGGTGTCGATGGCTTCCAAGCACTAACACCGAACCAGAGACGTGAGCGAGAAAAGTAAAAGAAAATAAATATTTTCAAATACTTTTCTCGAAATTAAATAAAAGGAAAACGAAACGTTTAAAATAACAAAACGAATTACATAAAAAAATAGAGCCTTGTGATCTAGCTCACTCCTAATCTTCCGTAGTCCTTCTTGACTCTTCGTACACATCGACTAAACCTGAAAAAAGTCTTATAGGGGTGAGCTTAAGTTCAGTAAGGCCTAACTTCTTAATGTTATTCTTAATTTCGTCGCACAAACAAGTTATCAAGCAATGACACAATACTTTAAATTAATTATAATAATTCGATGCATAAATGATAATGCACGCCCTTCACTCGATTATTGGCTTATTAGTATGTACACTGTACACCCAAGACATATGAACCTACACGTCTCATACTGTATAGATGTCTCGAACATACGACCTAACAAATCAATAATTTATAAACTCCAGTACCTCTTTTGTTAGTGCTTTTGTTAACCATATGGTTCCTAGTCTCGAAACCTGATAAGATCATTTCATCAACTCATACGTCGAAGGGGCATCCCTTCTCCACTCATTTGCGCAGGTGGGTTGATCATAGCTACTGGAAGTCCTCATGAGGAAACTCAACTATACAAAATGTATATGTTCTATCAATCGCATTCTTCACTCCAGAATCACCATTCTCATTATCCTCACAATGCATTATGCACATCAATCGAGATTCAATAATCGTAATATATGATCCAATACATACTTTTATGGGAGAAATTTTTCAATGCTACCGTAACACCATATGACAATGTCTAGTGGTGCTACATTCCAATCAGAACAAGATATATGAAATTATTACAATTGAAATAAAAACTAATGTTGTTTTATATTTTGTGAAACGACATTGAAAAGTATTTAGTGAGTTCATACTAGGGTCTAGGTTTAAGTTTAGGGTATCAGGTATATGGTTTAGGGTATTGGGTATAGGGTATATGGTTTAGTATTTTAAAAATAATAAGAAACCTAAAATGGTCTTTAGCAATATAGCTAAAATCCACATGTTTAAGTTTAATTGTAATAAATCCACATGTCTTATTTTGATTGGACTGTAGCACCATTATACATTGTCACGTGGTACTATGGTAGCACGAAAAATTTACTTCTTTTATGTCTAGTAAAATGGTGCATGATTTATGTCAATAAGTATCAATCACAATACATTATCAACAACATACTTTTATGAAAAGCGGTGATATCGATCCTATCAATAAATCACCATTTTAACATTATTAGGGTTGACCACATTTATTAGGACTCAAATGTTACCGTTGACCACATTTATTAGGACTCAAATGTTACCAAAAGTTTCTGTTTTTTTTTCAACTTTAGTCATATTTCACTGATCACATCATATTTCATAATATTTTAAAAATATTTCCTTACATTTAACCTATTAAACAAATTTATACCGCTGTAACATGCACAAGATGATTCGAGGTCATACATATGTGAAAATAAAACTTTCACCATTTGATATAATAATTAAAGGGCTAATGCACATTTGCATAAAAAAAATCAAACCTCATTCAAATGAAAATAAGACTTTGAAACCCAATTGAATGAAAGATCATTTTTTATGCCTACACACAAATCTTTATTAAAACCATATTATAATAATAATTTTTTAAGACATTTTTACCGTTTCCTCTTACTAAAGAGAGAAGACTTTGTTGGAGCACCGTCGGACTCTGGTGATCAGATTTCTCTGGTCGCCAGATTCAAGTCACCGATAAATCAGTTATTGACACCCAGTAACTCAGATATTCCAGTTAGTGACCCTCAGTAACTGAGTTCTAGACCCCCAATAATTACAACAAAATCGGTTACTGACACCTAATAACTCAGATATTCTAATTACTGACCCCTAGTAACTCAGTTTCTGACCACTTATAACCACCAATAAATTGGTTACTGACACCCAGTAACTTGGATATTCCAGTTACTGACCCCAGTAACTGAGTTCCTAACCCTCAATAATCATTGATAACTTGGTTTCTGACACCCAGTAACTCAGATATTTTAATTACTAACATCAAGTAATTCAAATATACCAATTACTGACACCCAGTAACTCAGTTCTTGACCACCAATAACTATTAAGGCTTGATTACTGACTCACATTAATTCGTTGTATATACTTTCAATAACGAATTACTAACCCCCAATAATATAGTTACTGACCTACAATACTCAGTTACTAATCCTCAATAATCATTTGTTAATGAGCCAATCAAGCAACCCAAAATAGATAGAAGTTTAAAATAGTACACACTTTACAGAGAAAAAAATAATAATAAACCAAGATTGAAATTTGTATCAATGATTGAAAAAATGAACCTTTCGCGGTCGCAACTGACTTGGAGTCTGTAATCAAGATTAGAGGTCCTTAATGCAAAGTCCAAATCAATTATAACTTACAAACCTAGTCAGCTAGCTTTAGTTGTAACTTGGAAGTAGGGGTGGGAAAAAATCCCGAATCCCGCATCCCGATTCCGATCCCGATCCCGATCCCGACAATCCCGATCCCGACTTAGTCGGGACGGGATCGGGATTTTTTTTAGAAGAAGTCGGGATCCCGACACTATATATAATTTTTATTTTTATTTAACTCATCGAAATCTAACCTAGTTTGGTTTTGCTCTCTCACTTCTCCTCAGCCGCTCGACTCAGAGCCTGCGTCTTTCCTCCATTGCCCACTGCTAAACTCAACACCGAACTCCACCGCCGAATTGCCCAGCCCACTGCCACTGCCAAACTGCACGCCGAATTCCACCGCCCAAACGCACATCAGCCGCTCGACTCAGCCTCCCTCTTTCCGCCATCATCCACTGCCGAAATCCATAGAAGAACTCCACCGCCGAAATCCCCAGCCCACTGCCAAACTCAACGCCACCGAACTCCACCGCCGAAACACCCAGCCCACTGCCACTGCCGAAACCGCACGCCGAATGCCCACTGCCCCTGCCGAATTCCATAGTCTTCAGCTGCCGGCAGAAACCCTCAAGAATCACCCGCTCGAAAATCGCAGGCCTCCCCGCCAACACAACTTGACAGGACCCACCCCAGGTTAAACCCTTTTAACCCGAAGTAAATCCTGCGGGGACCACCTCAAGGGAACTTCTTACCGAAACCCCCTTGAAATGGCCAACCCTTCCTACTAAACTAACTAAACCGGGTTAGTCAGAGCAGTCTACAGAGATGATTACCCCAAAGAATTTTTCGCAGCAACGGAATGATCGACTATGCCTCGACTCTCGTACGCGCTCGACCTCCTCTCAAGAACCCTGCATCACTGGGCATTTAAAAACGAAAGGCCCAGGGGAGAAACATTTAAAATCTGTTAGAGTGAGTGGACGAAAATCAAATATAAAACTCTATTTCTTTTAATGCTCTCCCAAAAATATTTTGATTTAAACATCATTTATGCATGCCCACAAATACCAAATAATCCACAATTGCATGATAAGATAAACAAGGATTATGGGAAGAGAAATGTTCTCAAACATAATCAGTCTGACCTCTCAGACTAGGGTCGGAGCTAAGAGCTCTAGTAGCGCCCTCACGCTACTCTATGCTAGCTATATAAAATAATACGGTCAACCCTTGAAATATCAACCTGACCTCTCAGGCTTGTCTGTCCTCTCAGACCAGGGTCGGAGCTAAGAGCTCTAAATAGAATGATAACGGTCAACCCTTATAGTATCAACCTGACCTCTCAGGCTTGTCTGTCCACTCAGACCAGGGTCGGAGCTAAGAGCTCTACATAAAATGATACGGTCAACCCTCATAGTGCACTACGTAGTTTGCCTGACCTCTCAGGCTAGGGTCGGAGCTAAGAGCTCTAGTAGCGCCCTCACGCTACTCTAGCTAGCATATTATTGGTCAACCCTTATAATATACATTCAACAATACATTAATCAAATTCTCTTCCCAAAACAATTAATTAAAACAATTCCTTGTCATATATGCATAAAACCAATTTCCAACGAAGTCTCGGGTTCAATTCCATTCGAAGGACGGCCCTCACCGTCTATACCCATTTTCGGAAGAAATAGAAAATCGAGTAATAATGTAAATACGTTCAAGAACCCGAGAAGGATATAATTTTCGGAAACAATCATAAACACCATGCAATTAACTCAATAATTAAGGCATGCATTTATTTAAAATAATATGTCCACTCACAGTACTATTGCGACCTTTCCGCTCGGAAAGCTCCTCGAGCGACACCCTCGAACTACCCGCGTAGTCGAGCCCGTCTCACGTCCGACCAGAGACTGTACAACAAATCATCAAATTAGTCAATCACGGTTGACTTGGTTGTTTCCTAGTTTGACCAGGAAATTCTTATTTGACCACATGTTGACCAAGTTCCGTTTTATGGCACTTTAACCTTTTTGACTTTCCTTTCCCGGTTATCGACTCTTAACTCAAATTACCGGAAGTCCGACTCAGCTTCCGAACTCTCGTTATCACTTTATTACTTTAACTTGACGTTAGGGTGTCACGTAATAATCAATATATTTAACCTTGAGTCGATTTACCGATTAAACCTTTTCTCATAAATTCCAGTTATCAATTCCCGATAACAATTTAACTCTTTACCCATTTAACCAAAAATTGTCACATTCATTGAGCTTCAGTTCTTAAACCATTCTTCTGAAAATGCAACTTTCCCAAAGTGAAAGCTTTCCTTTAATGGAAACTTTCCCAAAATGGAAAGTTTCCCAAATTAACAGGTTTCCAATTTTTTGAAGGTTTCCCAAAATGGCAACTTCCTAATTACGTCCAATTAACCGTAAATAATCCAATTCTTTAATTTACGGAAACTTTACGACAATTAGGTTATTGAAAGAATCAACTCCTACCTCTTCGGCATTCAGCCGGTTTTACCGTATCACCGGAATCTACGTCGGATTCCGATGACTTGCTGGAATTTCGCCAGAGTTTCCCCGTTTCTCGATCACCAAGTTCTCGACATGAAACCACGTAAACAACACTAGATCAGCAACCCAACAATAATTCAAATAACACCAAACAATAAAATGCAGCAATCAAACTTCCTTTGCCCAATCTACAACTTCACCAATTCCAAAACCATTGAAATCATCAACACTGTAATTCAAGTTTCCCACAACCTGTTCTACAATTTCAACACTTCCCAAAAACAAGACAATCAACAAATCGACTAAAGTGGTTCCATAACACTGATGACCCGGGACAGCCAAAACCACAGCCACTTATGCCGCCTAACACAGTAGCTACTCACACTCCAAAATCCCAATTTCATCGAAACTCCACTAACTCGAATTCAATTAACCAAATAGCTAGAACTCAACAGGTATAACAAGTTTCATACCTCAATTGCCTTTGCCGGTGGCCGGAGAACACAGAACCCTGGCCCATAACGGAAATCACTCCTCTCCTCTTTTATTTCTAACCGGAGCTCCTCTAAACCGCTGCCTCACTCCCGAGCTCCACCGATTGCTTCCTCTCCTTAACTTCCGGAGTTCCACCTCTGTCTACAGACGCCATGGCGACCCAGAAAAGAACAGGACTTGGAGAACCGATCGTTTGGCCGGAGGTGTGGCCAATGCCACCTTCACAGTGAAACCCAGAAAATAGAGGAAGGAGGGATTAGGTTCCAGGCTAAAATCCAAGCTTATGGGGGTTCGAAATCGAGTGTAAGGAGTCGGGTTTACCTTGAAGAAGCTCGAGCTTGCCGGAGAACAAAGAACACAGTCGAGTTCCTCCCCCGGTCGATCTCCGTCGACGGTCGATGAATCTCAGGTTGAGTGGCTAGGTTTTGTAGAGGAGAGTGAGAGGAAGATATTGGTGATGGTGCGCCGGTGTGGGTTGGCCGGACGCGCCGGTGGTGTCGAACGGAACGAA
Source organism: Comarum palustre (assembly GCA_951800085.1). NCBI lineage: Eukaryota > Viridiplantae > Streptophyta > Magnoliopsida > Rosales > Rosaceae > Comarum > Comarum palustre. The sequence goes on along the minus strand of OX637572.1, from coordinate 14,972,570 downwards.
GAAGGCGCCGGTGGTGTCGAAGGGAGAAGGAAAACTCGGTTTGACCCGAGTTTCTGGTTTGACCAAGTCAACCAACTCACTTCTTATTTATACTTGAATGGGCGGTCCAGATTCATTCTCCAAATGATCTGACGGTCCAGATTTAAAGAAGGTAAAAAGTGAAAAGATTAAATGGTAATTCTCCCTTTTTACCGGATGGATAATTAAAAATTACCATCAACTTCTGAAATTCACAGAAATTAGCCGGAAGCTCCGAAAAATATTCCGGAAATACCGGGAGACTCGTGTCGACACGTACTACAACATCGAGTCGTCAATTCGGGTATTTGGAGTACTTTTAAAAACTCGAAAATTAACTCGAGCGATAACTTATCGAATTACCGATCGCAATTAAAAATCCTCGGTAACTCGTGAATTTCTGTGAAAGGTAACTTTTATTAACTTCACAAGATTCGGGGTGTGACAATTCTCCCCACCTTATAAAAATTTCGTCCTCGAAATTTCTATACTCAAAGTCCAATACAGTGAGGAATAGTACCACTTAATATACTAATATTGCTCTCTAATGTCAGCTTCCCGTACTAACCAGAAGTCAAATGACATAGGATGTAAGGTAGTAAACTTATTTCCGTAACAAGAACATACGTGACACTAGACATCCATTAACTCTAAGGATACCCAACATATTCATCAAACTCATGTAATCTTGTCACGTGTCACAACTAGCCAACGTAGCACTCCTTCCTACGTGGATGATAACCTCCAATATCAACTTCCTTCATTTTCTGACACCCGACCACACTTCTCGGGTCAAACTAAAACATCTAAAGTCTTACCGTGGATCACAATGATTTTCTCTTGAATCAATGATTAACTGATTCACCGAATTCTCACTGTACTACATCTCATTTATGAGGTGGAATACGACACTGACTATCACTGATCCGCCATCTGTAATCCTCCGATATCAATATACAACGTGGGATCAACACCCATGACAAGATGCCCACAAGAAAACCATGACGACTTGTGTTACACAAGCCGTCACCTCATTTGAACTAGGCTCCCTGATCTGGTTTACGCTTTCTTAAAAAAAAACATTCTGCCAAGTTGTCCTGTTGTAGAGTAATTGTCTTCCCTTACTCTATCCTTACTCAAACCACTGACACACACAGGACACAAACTGCCATGAATTCTTTTGCGTAAATCCAAAACCATAGCCTTTAAATCAGGGAGATACAAGTCTCCAGCCATCGAGATCCCACAATACTTACTCCTCGCATGAAGACAAATTGTCAGACTACGTACCACTTACGTAACTATTCTGACACACAAATCCTGACTTTTACTCACAATCCAAACATTAGAGTCACCAACTCAATTATCACTTGGTGGTGTCATAGCGTACTTTACAACTGGTCATACATACCCGTACTACTCTTAGGTGAGGTGCCACTGACCTCCCTATCTCTTACCTTAACCTGGAATGACGCATAGTGCAGAACTTGCACTTCAACCATAACTGTGCGTCTATTAAACAATATCCGCATCACACTCTGGGATAAACTTACCATTAAATGACTCCCAGAGCCTTACCCGCTCAACAAGGTTATTCCATTCCCAGATGCCTCCATTACCACTTCATCCGGCAGTAACTGACAACTTGGGACATTTAACCAGATCAGACTTCTTCATGAAATTTAGTGCCACTGGTGCACACCCAAAGAAACCCCTGATCAACGCATCGGGAATTAATTTCACCGAACTTAGCCGTATTGATCACCGAGCATCCAGTTATCAAGGCACAATATAACAAATACCATCACCGCACTTCATACTTACCGAAAAGTTGACAATTTCGAGAGTCACCTCCAATGATCTTTCTTGCTACTACCTTACACTCGTGGCGCCAAGAACTGCCGCTAGGTCAATAATTCCTAACAAATAGGGTCACTACTCCAATGACCCATGACCATAGCAATGCCAACTATACTTTAATCCTCTCAGGATTTCATTAATTTAACACCAAAATTTGATATCCCAGATCTTAAACCTCATATCAATATTGAGAATATTTCTCGTCACTGTAGTAGGTGTAACTTATGAACCTCAAACACGACTAAGTACACATTCAGTTACAATATTTGATTAAACTACAGCCAGTGAGTGCACTGATTCCCATGCCATCAAGCTCAGTTAATCACCCTCAATGAAACCAAGTGTCATAACAGACAACTTTGGTTGCAGGTTGAAGCTTGTCCAACTACAACATTCTCACTCATATTCAATGATCCAGTAAACCTTGCCCCACTGCTGTTACTTCACCACTTCCGTGCATATACTCCGCATGCAATCAACCACCTACTAACAACATTTAACAATTTAACTAACCATCTCGAAAGTCGAAGCGACTACAAGTAACTCACTTCCGACCTGTTCTTAATCGGTTAGACCATTTAGTTGACGTTTTGCACGATACTTTTAATCAAACGTCCTTAATCTCCGTTCTCATTAAATGGAACTCTCATGACACATTCTTAAAATGATGTCATCATCAGCCCTAGTCACTTACCTGGTGTCATTTTGATCACACACAGCTGCACACAATAATTATGCCTTACCAGTATGTGCTACCCAAATTCCAATTTACCACTTCCCTGCAAAGGTGGGTACACGTGCTAGGTGGGGTATACCCATGTACATCTTCAGCCGTCCAACAGTGCCGTTTGCACAACTACCGGTTCCTACACCACAATAATACCAAGTCCATCAAGGCTCGTATCACTATCTCCGGTTTGTTGCCACTTCCAACATGTTCCTTAAAATTTCGAAACCACTTACCTTTAATTACCACTAGTAACGCTTTCTCGATCCAAAAATCGATCTCTAACACAGCCAACCTGGAGACTCCTCCACAGGTGTACCAATTAAAATACTTTGACCACAGGTGGATAACTCACCTTATGGTCGACATGAGTCCCAAAACCTGGTGACACGATTAAATTCTGCCTCTACAATACAAGGCCCAATGACCACTGTCACCACCAATTTAAATCATACTCGGACTCACTAACAATTCAAATCTTTCTGGTACCCCAATCATGGGTGGCTGAAACGAAATGGGTCTGATCGTGGCTGACGACAACAATGTCAGCACCAAAGGTGACCCAAGCCATTAGTTTCAGTGAATGTCCCATAAAGCATCAAGTGACCAAAACAGCCTTTACTTCCTTAACATTCTCCGATAGTGTCACATCATGGACTCGTCACTAGAAAAAAATCCATTGATCACCAAAATAACCCCACTCAACTTTCCTTGAGTCATTCCACTTTCATATGTCCGTTGGTTTCCCTGAAACCACCCTAATGACGAACCTCAACAAAATCGTGGCAATCGTCAAATCTTAATATTCATCCTCTCAGAATAATCGCGCTAAGCGACTTCAGCTCCTTTTCCCATCACAGGATGCAACATCTTCCAATAACTCGTACGACTCTTCACTGCTAAGAGCCTCATAACACGAACACCCAAGCCTTGTCTTAGGCTTCTACAGCATCCCTGTCAACAACTATGACAGCCTCCCAGGTGTGAATTAACTGTTTCACCACCGAGTACTTACACATAATGCTCAAACGTTAAACAACGTGAGTTTACAGCTCGATCCCCAACTCAAATCTCATAAATCAATGGGGAATACAAAAACATAAATACGTAACGAGCTTACCTTGTTCCTTACAGGAACTCTCTATGAGGTCGCGCGTACTGAGGCATAGTCTTAAAAATTCGATCGTTTATAGGACCACTCGGTCCATATCTCAATCAGGAAGTACTAACTCATATCCTCAATAAACACTAAGCGTCCAAGCATAAAATGCCGATGGATCCGCCGCGGTCGGACCATCACTCTATAGACACTAAGTGATACTAAGTTTATGAGGTAGTAACAGGAAACGATAACCTAATGCTCTGATACCATTGACAGGACCCACCCCAGGTTAAACCCTTTTAACCCGAAGTAAATCCTGCGGGGACCACCTCAAGGGAACTTCTTACCGAAACCCCCTTGAAATGGCCAACCCTTCCTACTAAACTAACTAAACCGGGTTAGTCAGAGCAGTCTACAGAGATGATTACCCCAAAGAATTTTTCGCAGCAACGGAATGATCGACTATGCCTCGACTCTCGTACGCGCTCGACCTCCTCTCAAGAACCCTGCATCACTGGGCATTTAAAAACGAAAGGCCCAGGGGAGAAACATTTAAAATCTGTTAGAGTGAGTGGACGAAAATCAAATATAAAACTCTATTTCTTTTAATGCTCTCCCAAAAATATTTTGATTTAAACATCATTTATGCATGCCCACAAATACCAAATAATCCACAATTGCATGATAAGATAAACAAGGATTATGGGAAGAGAAATGTTCTCAAACATAATCAGTCTGACCTCTCAGACTAGGGTCGGAGCTAAGAGCTCTAGTAGCGCCCTCACGCTACTCTATGCTAGCTATATAAAATAATACGGTCAACCCTTGAAATATCAACCTGACCTCTCAGGCTTGTCTGTCCTCTCAGACCAGGGTCGGAGCTAAGAGCTCTAAATAGAATGATAACGGTCAACCCTTATAGTATCAACCTGACCTCTCAGGCTTGTCTGTCCACTCAGACCAGGGTCGGAGCTAAGAGCTCTACATAAAATGATACGGTCAACCCTCATAGTGCACTACGTAGTTTGCCTGACCTCTCAGGCTAGGGTCGGAGCTAAGAGCTCTAGTAGCGCCCTCACGCTACTCTAGCTAGCATATTATTGGTCAACCCTTATAATATACATTCAACAATACATTAATCAAATTCTCTTCCCAAAACAATTAATTAAAACAATTCCTTGTCATATATGCATAAAACCAATTTCCAACGAAGTCTCGGGTTCAATTCCATTCGAAGGACGGCCCTCACCGTCTATACCCATTTTCGGAAGAAATAGAAAATCGAGTAATAATGTAAATACGTTCAAGAACCCGAGAAGGATATAATTTTCGGAAACAATCATAAACACCATGCAATTAACTCAATAATTAAGGCATGCATTTATTTAAAATAATATGTCCACTCACAGTACTATTGCGACCTTTCCGCTCGGAAAGCTCCTCGAGCGACACCCTCGAACTACCCGCGTAGTCGAGCCCGTCTCACGTCCGACCAGAGACTGTACAACAAATCATCAAATTAGTCAATCACGGTTGACTTGGTTGTTTCCTAGTTTGACCAGGAAATTCTTATTTGACCACATGTTGACCAAGTTCCGTTTTATGGCACTTTAACCTTTTTGACTTTCCTTTCCCGGTTATCGACTCTTAACTCAAATTACCGGAAGTCCGACTCAGCTTCCGAACTCTCGTTATCACTTTATTACTTTAACTTGACGTTAGGGTGTCACGTAATAATCAATATATTTAACCTTGAGTCGATTTACCGATTAAACCTTTTCTCATAAATTCCAGTTATCAATTCCCGATAACAATTTAACTCTTTACCCATTTAACCAAAAATTGTCACATTCATTGAGCTTCAGTTCTTAAACCATTCTTCTGAAAATGCAACTTTCCCAAAGTGAAAGCTTTCCTTTAATGGAAACTTTCCCAAAATGGAAAGTTTCCCAAATTAACAGGTTTCCAATTTTTTGAAGGTTTCCCAAAATGGCAACTTCCTAATTACGTCCAATTAACCGTAAATAATCCAATTCTTTAATTTACGGAAACTTTACGACAATTAGGTTATTGAAAGAATCAACTCCTACCTCTTCGGCATTCAGCCGGTTTTACCGTATCACCGGAATCTACGTCGGATTCCGATGACTTGCTGGAATTTCGCCAGAGTTTCCCCGTTTCTCGATCACCAAGTTCTCGACATGAAACCACGTAAACAACACTAGATCAGCAACCCAACAATAATTCAAATAACACCAAACAATAAAATGCAGCAATCAAACTTCCTTTGCCCAATCTACAACTTCACCAATTCCAAAACCATTGAAATCATCAACACTGTAATTCAAGTTTCCCACAACCTGTTCTACAATTTCAACACTTCCCAAAAACAAGACAATCAACAAATCGACTAAAGTGGTTCCATAACACTGATGACCCGGGACAGCCAAAACCACAGCCACTTATGCCGCCTAACACAGTAGCTACTCACACTCCAAAATCCCAATTTCATCGAAACTCCACTAACTCGAATTCAATTAACCAAATAGCTAGAACTCAACAGGTATAACAAGTTTCATACCTCAATTGCCTTTGCCGGTGGCCGGAGAACACAGAACCCTGGCCCATAACGGAAATCACTCCTCTCCTCTTTTATTTCTAACCGGAGCTCCTCTAAACCGCTGCCTCACTCCCGAGCTCCACCGATTGCTTCCTCTCCTTAACTTCCGGAGTTCCACCTCTGTCTACAGACGCCATGGCGACCCAGAAAAGAACAGGACTTGGAGAACCGATCGTTTGGCCGGAGGTGTGGCCAATGCCACCTTCACAGTGAAACCCAGAAAATAGAGGAAGGAGGGATTAGGTTCCAGGCTAAAATCCAAGCTTATGGGGGTTCGAAATCGAGTGTAAGGAGTCGGGTTTACCTTGAAGAAGCTCGAGCTTGCCGGAGAACAAAGAACACAGTCGAGTTCCTCCCCCGGTCGATCTCCGTCGACGGTCGATGAATCTCAGGTTGAGTGGCTAGGTTTTGTAGAGGAGAGTGAGAGGAAGATATTGGTGATGGTGCGCCGGTGTGGGTTGGCCGGACGCGCCGGTGGTGTCGAACGGAACGAAGAAGGCGCCGGTGGTGTCGAAGGGAGAAGGAAAACTCGGTTTGACCCGAGTTTCTGGTTTGACCAAGTCAACCAACTCACTTCTTATTTATACTTGAATGGGCGGTCCAGATTCATTCTCCAAATGATCTGACGGTCCAGATTTAAAGAAGGTAAAAAGTGAAAAGATTAAATGGTAATTCTCCCTTTTTACCGGATGGATAATTAAAAATTACCATCAACTTCTGAAATTCACAGAAATTAGCCGGAAGCTCCGAAAAATATTCCGGAAATACCGGGAGACTCGTGTCGACACGTACTACAACATCGAGTCGTCAATTCGGGTATTTGGAGTACTTTTAAAAACTCGAAAATTAACTCGAGCGATAACTTATCGAATTACCGATCGCAATTAAAAATCCTCGGTAACTCGTGAATTTCTGTGAAAGGTAACTTTTATTAACTTCACAAGATTCGGGGTGTGACACAACTGGTACAATCTCTCTCTCTCTCTCATTTGTTCATTTCCGATCCGATTCTGCATTTGAATTTCTTTTTTGGGGTTGTGTTTAATTTGTGTGGGTTTGTGTCCTTTTTCAGCTTTTTGGACAGAGAACGGAGGCTTCGAGTCGGGTCTGTCTTGAGCGGCATTCTCCATTGCACTTCCCTATCTTGGAAATTGTCAAGGTAATTTTCCTCTGTTAGATTAGATGTTAATTTCGTACATAGGATGGGGAATAGATTTTCTCTTTGATCCTGATTGATTGTCGTTTCATTCCTGATCAATTTCCATTCGCAGTACTTTAATAGGAACTAGGAATTATATATGAAATTTTATTGTGATGTTTTTGAGTTGCATATGGAAATTGAATAGCATAATTGATTAATTTAATTTGGTGATTCAAATAGATTAATTATGATGTATTGTCTTGTATTATTCAATGGAGTCTAGCTATTTTGATGATAGTCCTAGGTCAAGAGGTCGAGGTGTTTCTAGGCCAAGAGGTCGAGGTGCTTATATTCCAGGAGGTCGAGGTGCTTCTACATCTGGTGGTCGAGTTGCTCCCATGTCTAGAGGTCGAGGTAAAGGCTAGAGGTGCATTTTATATGAGTGATATGTAATTCTGACTTAATCTTTGAAGTTCGGAGTTGTATGCTTTATTCTTAATTTTGGATTTGTAAGTTGTTCTATTCCTATCTTTGGATTTGTAAGTTTGAATTTATTCCTATGTTAGTAGTATGCTTCATTTTCATAATGTATGAGTTGTACTTGTTGATTCACATCACATTACCAATTTATGCACACACAAAAAAGTTTAAAATTTCATATTATTTTTGAGATTCATTGTCGGGATTTATCGGGTTTCCCGATCGGGATCCCGACTTAAACGGGACGGGATTCGGGATCGTTTTTCACCTCTAATCGGGACGGGATCGGGATTTTCGTAATCGGGATCGGGATGATCCCGATCCCACCCCTACTTGGAAGTACTGATTTCAAAACCCAAAATATTGATTTTGGAGCTGTTGGGTGACCAAATGTTGAACACCGCTCACTGGCAACAAAGTTCCAGATAGCTAGGCCTCTCCCTCACATTCATCATCTGAAATCACAAGTGATCGATTTCTACTTGTCCCGGCCCACATGCATGGACTAACATCTATAACTGAGTTCTAATTCTTCTCCCCATCTCAGTTATGACAAAATCGACCTGCATCCAAATCCATTCATCAAATTCATTCAATCCAATTGAACAGTACCCTTGATCAAAACTAAAAAAAGTTAGTAAACGAACCCGGCTAATTGTAAATGGAAGTTTATAAACTATAGTACCTCTCGTTCGTATCTTCTCACGGGAGGCGGAGCAGAGGTTTCAACTGAAGTCCTTATTGATGTTGTCGGCGAGATCGAGTTCAGAAGCTCGTTGACGAGGCGACAGCAACCATAGCTTCAATCTCCACAGCGACGGCGGGAGAGCTCCTTCTTGGATGAGTTCATATCCGATCTAAAGAGACTGAGAGAGAGAAGATTCCAGATCAGGAATCGAAGAGATAAAGGGAGAGATCTAGCGCTATGGAGAAGTTCACTCTTCACGTGACCGTGGACTCGCGCTAGCTCACCACGACAGTCTCTGACTTGGTCGACAACGACGGGAGCCTCCGCATCTACAACTACGATTTGAATTTGGATTGTGCGTTCTCGTCGGTGATGGCGTTGCGACGTTAGCCGGTTTCAGGTCGAGGCGAGGATGAGAGAGAGGAAGGCTGATATAAGAGAAGAAGAGTATTTAATGAAGAACAATACATTCTTTTAATTAAGATTTGTGTAAATGAGTATTGACAAATGATTTTGATTGGAATAGGACTTAATTTCTTAAAATTATTACTAAATAGGCATTTACTCATAATTAAATTGGTCTAATGAAATGATTTTTATAAGGGTTTCTATAACCACTAATAATATCTATTTGTATTTTCTTGTTTTAAAATTACATAACTGAGTAATTATTATTTGTATATTGAACACTACGTGATACAATCATGTGATATTTTTAACCAATTATATAACTCAATTAAAGTGAGGACGCACACGATGAAAAAAAACATAAAGATAAATAAAATAAAAATATTTAGACCAATAGTGTTGAATGTCACCTTACGCTAAATTTTATAATTTATCAAATATCATTAAATTAAAATTTTTTATATGTACGACGTAATTTTAATCATTTATAGCAATTACCATCTATATAATAATATATTATCTAATTTTAAACATTCATATATCATACGTAAATATTGAAAATAGCAATTAATTAGGAATTAGTAAGAGTGACCAACATCAGAACTTGGCAGCTCTTTTGTCTGCCAATCCTAGTTTTGAAATTCGAAAGCCGATCAGAACAAGAAGAGGAAAATAGATCCCGTACCAATCTGAGTCAGTCAATAACTGCTGCAGTACATACCAGACGCTCTCGTGTGTGACTGCATCGTCTGTTGGTGAAATGGTGAAGGGAGGAGCCCAAAACTTGCCGGCGGATTTGACCCAAGTCATTGATCAGTTGGAGCGCCACTGCTTGGCTCCCGATGCTTCCCTCGTCTCCAAAACTGCCTACTACGACCTTCAATCGGTACCTTTACTTCCCCCACTGTAAAAACCAATGCTTCAAATCCAAATCACTGAATCTTGTTGTTGGTGCAGGCAAGGGAGGAAATGTCCAAGGAGAGACTGCGTTACTTGGAAGCAATGGTAATTCTGATTGAATTGTTGGGTTTTGGACTGGTTCAACTTTTGATTTTGGTAAAGTGGGTCATTGTGGATTTTGATTCTAGGCACTCTACAGTGAGGCGATGGCGATGGTGGAAGAGTACCAGCAAGCCGTTTCGATGACTAATCTTGGAGGAAGTAGAGAAGTGCTGTTGGGATTGAAGAGCTCCCCGCAGGTTCCCTTTTTTCTCAGTTGCTTTTCTGAAATGAAATGCATTTCACATTATGTGGTGTTACAATGTCACATGTCTGGTCATGATTTTTTTCGCCATGGAACCTCATTCTGTAATGTCTGTGAACTTACCCTGCTGGCACTCCTAACTTTGATATTTGGTGTGTGAAAGTGTGCTTCTTTTCAGTGGGAACTGAATTGTTTCGTTCTACTATTTCAATCGTAAGTACAGAAGAATATAAAGAAAAACCATCATCTAAAACGAGATTGGGTAGGCCAAATTTTAGTTACTATGAATGGTGATGGACGAAAAGCCCATTCATTCTGTATCCATGCTCAAATGTGCAGTATTATATACTATTGTCTATGAGCCATTTGGAAAAGGTTAATTTATTCTGCATCCATGCTCAAATGTGCAGTATTATACTATTGTCTATGAGCCATTTGGATAGTCTAAGGCTTAATAAAATGGGGTTTTTGTGTCCATGTTAGGTTTATGAGACATTAGAGCATCGGATGATTGTTGCAGAAGCAGCTCAAAGGTTGAGGCTTCCTCTGATCTCTAAAGATGGAGAAATTCATCAGGAAGAAATTGAGAAATGCAGTGTGTTGTCACGGAGTTCCCTTGATAGTACTAGCACTGGCCTTACACTCAGCTCAAGTTCCAACTTGACAAGCTATACTACTGCAACTGTCAACAGTAGTGCAGCAAACAACAATCTCTCACTTGGTGCTTCTGATGTTGTGGAACCTGGAGTTGGTGGTGTTCCCAATTGTTTTCTTGGAATTACACCTGCTTACTTATGGCTAACCCAGCTGCAACAAACACCATTCTCCACAGTATAATGCCCATTTTGGTTTTGAATTAAAACCATTTGCATTCTATATGTTTGTTTGTTAATAATGAAATCAAACCTTTGTTAATACCATAGTGATGCTTCAACTGCAGGATATGACAGAATATCATGTGTCTCTTTCACGTGAGATTGAGGCGCGTTTGCAAGCTAAATGTGATAAGCTAGCTGATGCAGTTATAATGGATGACACTGGTATGATTCTCTATTTCTCCCTCTTCTCTTCCAAGTTCCAACCCTTGCATAAACTAAACTCATATCCAGTTGAATCCGGATGATGTACATATTTTTTATCTGCTTCTCACTGCTTAATCATTTTCTGTAAATTTTAAGTTATCATCCGTGTCAAACTACTGATGATTTGATGGAGTCGGTTCTATTTTGTGTACTTTTTTTGTGGGAGAAATGCCCTTTTTGCCATAAATCAGTATTTGGCTTCTCTTTCCAGTAGGAGGCATTTTTGGATTAATAAGTTTGCAAATATACTATTAAGTTAACTAAACATGGACTTCATAACTGGATGGTTCACTATGTAAATAATTATATACGTACACAAGCATATAGGTTATTGGCATGATTAATACCAATGCTTTATTGCTGCAGACTCATCTTCTGGACATCAAAATCTAAATGCTCGACTTCCAGAAAGGTTCGAATTACTCTTCTATTGTATTTTTTATTTTATGAAATGATCCTTTACATGGAGTGATAAATTTGATGCATGTTTGAAAATAATATTTGACACAAAGCGGCTTTTACATTGGCTAGTAGCCAACATGAGTACTTATAAAACTCATAACTGGAGAAGAAATTAGAAAATGTTACTCACTGAATGGCTACACAATAATCTCTTCTTTCCTTTATTTTTTCATTTTGAGAAGTTGATTGGTGACACATGTTTCACATTATTAAGCTAGTGGTTGTAAAGTGTGTGTAGCAAGACTTTTCCATTGTTCTTCTAAACTGCACTGACAACCTTTGCTTCTAGTGAATCCAAAATGTTCAAAACCACTTGCATATTTTCAGTTACATTATGTTCTTCAATCTGTTGCATTTTCACATTATTATCAGGGTAAAGCTAATAATTGAAGAGATGGAAAGGGATGAAGCAGCTCTTCAAGACGATCTATATTCTTCAGATAGAAAATTTGCTGAATATTATAACGTATGGGGATGTTAATTGATGCCCATGTTCTTGCTGTTTCATACCAGATGCATTTTTTCTGTGAGGATATGTGACGTAAAACCCCTTTTGAACAAACTAGGTCCTAGAGCAGATACTGGCAGTGCTTATTAAGCTGGTCAAAGATTTGAAGTTGCAGCATCAACATAAATATGTAAGCACCTACTTTTCAAATATATTTTCAGGAAAATATTTATTGATGCACCTTCAAAAATAATTTCTTATCATCCCTGTTCTGTATCCCATGATGATAACCCTTCTTGAACATTTGTTGTACTTAATGTTGATAGGAGGATCTGCAGAAAACATGGCTGTGCAAAAGATGTGAGACCATGAGTGCAAAATTGAGGTTTGTTTTGTCTGTAAATTGTTTATTGTGACATTAGTGTTCCTGAATATACGATATACGTGAAGGTTTTTACTTGTGGTCTCCAAGACACAACTAACCGCATTTATGCTTTTGATTCTATTATGGTTCCTTAATCAAAAGATTCCCCATTTTATTTTAGGGTTCTGGAGAATGTTCTCCTTCTTGAAACTTATACTAATGAGTCAATACCAGCTCTTCATAAAATAAGGTAATATTGACGACCCCTTGAAATATTAGCAACTTACAGAGTTACATGTTGAATGATATTCTAATCATATAAACTCATTTGCAGGAAATATCTTCTTGAAGCTACAGAAGAAGCTTCTATGGCTTATAACAAAGCAGTATGTTACTCTCATTTCCATCCTGTTTTATCTAATGTGATTTCTTATCAGCTGTAATTTTTGTGTGCCAACACTGAGACAGTGGGAATGATTTAGAAATCTCTCAGGTTTCTAGTACAGTACTACTTAAGTTTCTGGGCAGTCTATTTTAGTTAGTTTCTCAACTGATTGTTTGTGGTTTTCAATTTTCTCGTATTTCTATATCATAGATATTGGAACCATACTTAATAATCTGCATTATAGACAGTATGCCCATTCACAGGCTGATATTCTGAATATTCCAGCTGCTAATATATAGTCCAGATATTGCTGAGTGTACTGTTCCTGATTACATGTGTCCATCTTAATCAACTTGATCATTGTACTCTTACTTTTGACTGCAATCCTGCTGGGTTATCTTATTAATTTACATGTCCTCTTTGCCATTCAGGTTACTCGTCTTCGAGAGTATCAGGGTGTTGATCCTCACTTTGATAATATTGCAAGGCAGTACCACGATATTGTAAAGGTAATAACAACACTCACTGATGTACATTACTTGCTTTTTTGGGCTAAACTCTGAACATTATTAATATTCCCTTTCAGAAACTGGAAAATATGCAATGGACGATCCAACAAGTTGAGATGGACCTTAAACGTCTCCCTGATCATGCAAATGCATAGTGTCTCTTGTTTCCATCTGCTGTTGTGCTGAGTTATTCTATGTTGCTGTAGTCACCCAAGCCTTTCATCGATCCATCACATCTTAGTGATTGCTTTGTGCATTGTAAACCAGGAAGGAAATTCGGCTTGCAGACTGATTAGTCCTATCACTGTATAATTCTGTGATTTCTATCTGTATCAAAACTACAAATTACCAAGTAGTTGCAGAGTTGAAGACACATTGTGTAATGATTTGTCTGGATCTCATGCATCAGGTGAAGAGTATAGTTTTGAAATGGCTTAGTATTTGTGTAAAGGAAATCAAGCTTGCTTGCTCTTAACACGGTCTCCATCCAATCCAACTACAAGCTTGCTTACTAGTTACTAACCACATATGCATGTCCCATATTGCCCCTAGTGGGGATTGCTTGAAACCCAACTCCCAACTCTTTTCCTCTTGAAGTAACCATCCAACTCATTATTTTAAGATTCAGATTCATTATTCTGCACTGTAAGCATCAGTACATATGATGTAACAGAAGAGACTCCGACTCTTGGCATGATTTAAGATAAAAAGTTTGAATACACCCATATGCTGCCTAATTCTGTTTCTTTAGAAAGAATGTATATTGCCATGGTGCTACAAAAGCTCAAAAGTGATCATATGCATCAGCAATAGGTTAGGTCCCTGATTGAGGATCAGGCCTCCGATTCAAACCATTCTTGTAAGGTTGGTGTGGCAACTCCGACATTCTTCATGTGTATATTGGCTGGTTCACAGAAATGGAAAATGTCAGTTACGAAATCATTACAGAAGTTGTATAGTAGGAGTAAGAGTACTCTTCTTCACAACAAGCTGGAGGGTTAGAACAAACACGCAGACACATGACATGTTAAAAAATTGAGGCTAACTCGAAATACAGCATATTTCACTGAGATAGTCACATTCGGCTCATCAGACCATGAGATTTCTTTAAGCAAATTCGAAATAGAAGAAATGTTTCAATAATCCAATATATTTGAACTAAAGTCTTGTTAAATACTTTTTCTTGGCTTGAATAAAGAAAAGAATAGTATGTATCCATGTAGTTATTCAAGCTTCCTATTTTACTTGAGCTATTTCATTAGATAGGTTCTTGTTCTCTATCCTGGTATCCTGCTAGATTACACCATGCATAGGAAGTATGAGAATCAGAACTGTCTTCCAGATTAAGCTGTGACCTCCTGAGTTGCAGAGCTTATTGATGTTTTGTTCAATACTATACAGCCCTTTTCAGACTTTGCTTTAAACTAGCATGACTAGACCAGCACAATATCTCAAGAGAATCAGTTCAACACTAATCTAAACAGGCCAAACCAATTCTGATAACATATCCTGGTATCCCGAGTTATCTAATTTTCCTTTCTGTTAAAATATAGTTCTGAACTTTAACAGTTAACACACTGCAAACTGGAAATCAAGAATAAAGGGCTATATAAGGAACCACCTGAAGAATTATGAATAACAACAGATTCAATCTATGTACCAAATCCAATTAAAGACTCATACTGTACCAGCAACCTAAATCAGCCCTCATCAGATGAAGGATATGAGTCGCATATTCTTATACTCAATTTCTGATGTACGGTGCTATGTTTTTCAATGTGATCCAAATCAGTTTCAGGGCCACATAGCATTGAATAATCAATTTCAAGATGATTGCCAACTAAAAAAAAACTCTTAACTATCAAATTTTGAGGGGACGATCCAATTGAGATAGTTACTGAAGCTGTGAAACACAAATATTTAGAGATACGGCACAAAATTTGCACTCAGAAAGTACAGATAGCACATACCACCGTGTACTTCAGCTGTAGCAGCAGCTGTGGCATCAACAATAACTGTAATAGATTTGTAATCCAGAGCTACACCATCAAACACAGTCTGCCTAATGCAGTTTGGAGTCTGCACACCTAAAGAATTAAAAGACCAGCAGATTACCACTTCTAAAACTAAATAATACCTAGAACACCATTCAATAAACAAAATAGGACTTGATGGATTTCTTACTCACCAATGATAACCAAACTGTCAACTCCATTACTCTTAAGAAAAGAATCAAGGTTTGTAGCAAAGAATGCACTAAACCGGGTCATGACTAGCTTGTAGTCCCCTTCTTCAATCAAAAGCCTATCAACAAGTTCAACACCTTTCTTTCCCTTAACCGTTGGACCCTCTTTCCCAGCAGGATACAAATGCCGGCAAAATAGCTCAACATCTCGTCCTAGTGGATCATGGCCACGCACAACCTAAACCCAATTCAGCAATTGCTCAACTCCACTTTCAACTGTAAACTTAAGGTTCTAAAAATGCAACTAGCTCCCAATACGAGTCAAAATACACCATTTTTCTCAATTTCAACTGCTCAAGTCCACTTGCAACTATAAAGAGCATGTTATTATGTAAGTGGCAATTATAATCTGAAGAAAAGCTCTACTTGATACACAACATTCTGGATATTGTTAGACCAATACCCAAACTACGAGAATGCCACGCTGCCTGGCGATTGTTTTTTGGCGAAACAGTAGTAATTTCCATTGAAACAAACAGAGGTTACAAATCTTAGAACTGAGTTGGAACAACGATTAACAACAATGAAACTAAGAAAACGACAAACACAACAACCACATGACTCAAACTAGACGAGTCTGATCCATCCCAAATCCCTCGCAGCCGCAGGAAAGAAACCACAATAGCAGCTCTTTGTTGACCAACCAAGATCGTCGCGCCACCGTGAACACCAGATCATCTAGATATAAGATACAACCTTATCCAATAATCATAAAAGCTCCCATACCGATTTCATACTCAGAGAACCCAACAAACTGATATCCAGATACAAAATCAAAGAACTCATACCTCAAACCTTCTCCGAAACGGAGAACTTCTTTAGCCATACATTTTCTTCAAACAACGTGTCAGTACCTATGGGTCAGGCACAACCTTGATCTTTGATGCTTGTTCGCCTTCTGACTTCTCTTCAAACGACTGTCGTACAAGCGCTGGTCAAGCCTGCACTTAGGTTCTACAGACCTAATTGAAGAGCAACTAGGATTTTCCTCCTCTTCTCGCGAAGCGGACGTTTCTTACTCAGATCGGTGTGGTTGAACAGAGCTATAAATCAGGATTGCAGGTCGTTCGCCAAAGGATTATCTGACAAACTTGGAATATTTGCTAATGTTATTCACCCCAACAATGGTTTTGCAAGTATTCGCCTGCGGATAGGGCTTTATAAAGCCGTTGTGGACTGTTCGCTCACGGATGAGGCTTGGTGAGTTAGAAGCGGGAATTTTCGACGGATCAGGCTTTGGTGAGTAGTAGCGGGGAATACATACGGATAGGGCTTTAGTGAACAAAAAAATCTAAGAAATCTTTTTGGTAGACGTGCTCCGAGAGAGGCTTGTTTTGCAGTGTGTAAAAGTTGTTTGTTGATTGATTGGAGATCTCTTTGAACCATATACCTTGACCTTTTTATATAGTGAACACTAGGATTTGTTCTTACTTGCGGATCAAGGAATGTCAAACCCCATTCCGAAGATAATGGAAAGAATCCTTAAGTAACTGCACATCTTCACCAAATATGACCTCACACGAAAAGAAAAAAATATTTACAATTACGTAGACCACAAGAATCGGTCAAATGAGCTCTTCTACAAGGCATTTGTCAAAAGATATTATTTTGGCCCAAACATTGTCCCCCAGGTCTTGAGATTGAACCCAAGCCCACTTGTAAAATCGATAAGGGCTAGAAACCCGGCCTAATTTCGTTAAAATAATTGGAACGCCGCATCGTTTCTCCTTTGCCGTCATCTACCTTCAGCAAACAACGTTTAGCTTCAGAGATACCTGTTCAATTTCTCTAAATACACTGACACCAAATCTCATTCCCACCACATCTTTGCACCATGACTGACATTTCAACCAAAGAAATGGCCATTGATGACAAGAGAATCTCTAAAAAGCTAAGAGTCATCGCTCACCCAACTCACTCCCATCTGGAATTGACCACCAGAGCCACCGTTGGGCTTGGTCCTTTCATGAAGAAGTTCCCAGAAGTTGAACACTACTATCATGAATCCAGAATACCAATCTTCCTCTTTCAGAATGTTTCTGCATATGTCACTACATGATAGAAACAAAGCGACTGTCCAGCCAGAATTTGAGCCTGGCCATTCCCAAGTGATCAAATGATGCAGTGGTATCAAAATCGCAGAGTTCTTGATCTAGATCGATGGAAGCTGGCAGGAATCATGGATGATATCGACCTGAGTTTCACTCTGAATAGTCGCGGCGTAAATTGACCTCCGATGATGGCTGCTGCTTGCTTATGGAATTCCTTCAGTAACACCTTCGATTTCAGGTTTGGCCTAATGGGTATCACTTTACTGGACATTTATGCTATTGCTGGTTTCCTAGTTACTGAGGAAGCATATCAAGAATATCTCTTCGAAGATGCAGACATCTTTCATACTACTGACCCAGCAGACTATCCAACACACCTATCCTACAAAGGATAGGTCGGACATTTCTATGCTTGCGCAGACGAGCAAAGTGGAATTGCATTTCTAGACTTCTGGCTCCACAAATTTGTAACCTGCACAGCAACTCAAAAGTTAACCAAGATCTGGGCACGTACTGTAACTCTCCTTTTCAACAAGCACCGTCTCGGTCTAGCTCAGCTAGTATTGGGGATTCCTATATCGAGCGCTGCACAAGCTTTCACTTTACCAACTGAATTACAACGACATATCAGGCCCTCTTTGGATTTTAGACCTTTGGTTGCAGATATACTTCGTTTAATTCAGAGATGAGCAAGTTACTGAAAACCAAGTGTTAGGAAGAGCATTCACCAACGCTTCGTCACCTCCATCAATTGGATATGCCTGGTCTTTGGAGTATCTGTCCAACCTTGATGCCACAACCCTAGACTCCGGTCTCCTTGTTCTCAACCATAAGTATCCTGAAGCTCTGACGAATGGGTTCATGTGGTCCACAACATAAACTCCTGAAGGGCAACGCTGTTCAACCAATCTATCTCCCTTATGGATATTCCTCTGCCTAAGCTGGCTGGCTTTAAACTTTATGCACCTAACCACTTCTGTCGCCAACTTGGCTTACATCAACGTGTGTCTTTCCCCCTTACCCACAGTATCAACTGTTACAGCTCCTGGCGAATAGAGAAATAACCCAAGCAAAAAGTAGGGGATCCTCACTTCCAATCCAGATTAACTTCTTCAAAAGCCAAGACATACAGTTTTGAACTGTTATTTCCCACCAATGGTGTTTCTCAAGACTATGCACAGTGATGGAGTTCTCTTCATGGTCATCACTAACCTGTAGACATTAGCATCTTCTTCAGAATGACCTTCAGACAAGCCAGATCCATCTTCTCTACTGAAGACAAATTAATTCTTGACGGAGCTATTGTCCTAAGGAAATTTGCACAAGTTGGAGGCTCAGAAGCAAATCCTCAGGTAATTATACTTCCAATTGATCCTTACTCTTACCAGCTAACAAGCCACTAACTGATTGCTAAACTATGCAGAGTCATGTTCCAAGCGCACTTCCAGCCTAAGCATCATCTTCACAACCCAAAAAGAGAGGCAGGAAAGCAATCATTGAAGATTCTGATGAAGATATCGAACCTCATCCAGTAAGTTTCCAAAGACCTTCAGTACTTCTACCGATGTTTATCTATTAAATACTATCCACTGATATTTAAACCTGCTGCAGTTAAAGCGTAAACGAAGAAATACCACACGGATGCCTCATCTTCTCAGCAAGCTTCAATTCCAAAACCTCCCCCTCGAGATCGAGAAGCTGAAACGCGATTAGTAGTGAACGTTGTGTTGTGTCGTCTATTACCTCCATCAAATGATGTTCTCCAGATGATGCCCCCATCATAATTTGAAGCTTCTTCCAACCCTAACTCCACTGCTGAGACTGAAAACGATGTTCTCCAGATGATGCCCCCATCAGAATTTGAAGCTTCTTCCAACTCTAACTCCACTGCTGAGACTGAAAATAAAAGTCCTCTATCAAAACATTCCAACGAGTCAAATGAAAACAACAAGATGATCATCTTAGTAGAAGTTGCACATGAAGCAGCAAATAACTCTACTACTACTGCTCCTGAATCTCCAGAGAAAGTCCCTGATGTGAGACCACTAGATACTCATATTCCACACGTAAGATGGTTATCTTGAGGTTACTTCAATTATCAGTTTCTCTAAGAAAACTCATTAACATATTCCCCTGACATCTTCACATAGGAACCAACGCTGGAAGAAAAGGCAAACGTGTCCTCAATTGTTCAGATCTTACTAGGTGAAATACAAATTCTCTCTAAAACAGCTGTCCATAATGCAAAGGAAGTCGCAGAACCCTCCAATACACCAACTGTTCAGGTATAATAGTTTCATTCCTCTTGAAGCATTTATTTCATTTTACAAAACTCGTACTTAGTTTTATTTCTAGGAATCAACCCCTTTTCGGGTCTCGAATGCGCCTCAAGTTGATATTTCTGAACCCTCGAATGCATCTGTGACTTCCGAGAAGCATGATGATATTCCTCCTTCAACTTCTGTTAATCCATAAGAGATCTCTTCTACTGCTGAGGTTATACACTTCTCATATTTTGATATACCAAGAACTGTAGCCATACTTAAAACCTAACTGCTCAAGTTTTCAATTCTCAGATGTTAATGACTGGACGAGAGCATACTTTCATGGTTGGTGGATCAATAAGTGTAACTGCCACAATCATGCCTACTGCAGAGACGTTAGAGGAAAGTCTTCAAGCCCACTTTGAAATCATCACCACTAGTCCTGGACTAGTTGTAGCCAAGGAATTTTTGGCGAATCTCGACACTGTTGACATCACCTTAGAGGAGAATGAAAACAAAATCCTTGATGTCATTTCAACCCTCAGTGGTTATGTAGATGCTGGAAAATTGGAGCTCCTTAAAAGCTGCATGCAACATCTGCCTTCACAAATTGACAACTGGAAATCTGATGAAAACACAGCCAAAGCCATCAGCGAACAGAAGGGTCAGCTATTGAAATCATTTTCTGAAGTATCCTAACAACTCCAGTCTTAATATCAAGTGGCAACTGTGACAGCGGACAAGCGCATAGCAGAACTAGAAGCTCCACTGAAGCAAGCACGTGAGGAAAAAAAGCCAAACTCTCTGTCATTCAAGCATGAATTCTAGAGGTAAAGAACCTAAAGGACCAGCTTGCACAGGCAGATGATTTCAAGAAAAAGGCCAAGGAAAATGCTCTAGTGTCAAATGCTGATCTTGAGAGAATCCTAATAGATATTAGGTTCGCTGGGAAACTTCTGTAAACAGCCCATTGGGCTTGAAACCTCGCTTGTAAATGACCCAAACTTCAATCATCTATTAACCAACTGTTTTAAATGCATTATCTCGGAAAATCACAACGCCTGATTTACATTAATGATGTGATCCTTAAAAGATGAAAAACACAATAATCTTTGACCAAAATAAATCAAAACCGTTTTCCAAAGATTTCAAGATCTATCCATTCATCACTATAAATCGAGAACTTAGAACATTTTCTCTCAAACCTCACAACATCCTCCCTATGACTCTTTTCTCTTGTCTTCTTCTCAAGAAATTCTTTCCACCAGATGTTATACACCCTGAGCTCCTATATTCTAAGTTTAGTGGTCTGTCCTCATATGATACATAAGTTTAATGACATGTCCTCATGTCTCTTCACAGAGTGTGAATCCTGTTGTAGGATCTACCTGAACGTGTAGCATCCTCACAACGTAGTGAACATAAGGATAATGAGGACTGCCAACTTATACCAACACATTCTAGGTTGTGTTCGTTTCTTGATCAGCACATGACCTACCTGATGGTATATATGACTCTCCTTCTCCAGCTGCTTCTCCTATCTTGTACTTCTTATGATAAATTAGCGAATAGTAGTAGAACTCATGCTATGGTATCAAAGCCACTTTCTAGCTTCTTTGTATTGCAAATGTTTTTTTGGCCATAAATCCAAAATATAAATAAAACACTTGACTGTTTCTTTTATCATTGTCTGTATTGAAACAAAAAAATGGTTTCCTAATTTTAAACCACAGGTGTTGGTTCAATTTATATAAATGAAACTGAAACTCAAATAGTTACAGATCAGATGAAACTCTTAAAATTCCAAAAAATTGAAAATTTGAAAAATCTTAGGGTTTCTTATTGTTCTGTATGGTATAGTGTTGCCCCCAGTTTGATTTGGTTGTCGTGAATGGACTTTAAAAGAAGCTAAACCAAGCAAACTTGTTGTATGTACCATACCCCCCAAGTGGGAAGTTAAAGGAAAAACAAAGTTTTGTCAAGAGTCTGAACAAACAATGGAGGATCTTCATACTTCCAGATACTAAGAATATACTTCTTTTGAAACAGTCCGGTTTATGACCCAAACCGGAGATAAAATTCAGTCCGGTCCGGTTTTTTAATTTTAGTCACACCAAACCGTGAACCAAACCACATCTTCAGTTCAGTCCGATTTCGGTTTTTTCTGGTTTTTTTTTTAAATTCAAATATAGTTTTGACAATGCCTTAACTCTAGTAAAATGTTAATAAATTAATTGAGTTTATTTTTTTAGTTCCGTAAAATCACAAACGTACCAGATGTCTTCCAAAAAACACAAATCAAACTTATTATAAAAAACCAAAAACCAAATACTAACTGTATAAAAAGTAAAAGAACAATAAAAAATAGTAAAAATAGTTTAAAGTCTATAGTTAAATTTCATACATATTAAACATAATATAAAGTTTATACTTCAAACCTCTGAATCCAATAGTTCATACTTTCAAGGCCTCACGTAATTCGGGTAACGTCTCAGTATCGATAGTTGCGGTCACATCTTATTTCACGATGTTTTTGAGGTTTTCAGTTCTATGTAGAGTTGCTTTTTAAAGTTTTGCATTTACTTAAAAGGATTAATTTCAGTTTACCTACATGAGGTATGAGACTAACATTATTTCATCCCTCGTACTTTTAATTTTGAAAGTTTACCCCATAAAGTTTTCAATTTTCATCAATTATACCAAATTGCTGAAATTTCAACCAATTTGGACATTAAATGTTAATATGTAGTCTTATTAAAAACATTCTAAAAGACTATTTTTGTTGTTAGATGACTATATTTGACCGTAAAGTGAGTTATAAATTTATAATTAACGTCAAAGTTAAACAAAATTTCAGCAATTGAGCATAATTGATGAACATTGAAAAATTTAGGGGGTAAACTTTCAAAATTAAAAGCGCAGGGGAGTGAAATGATGTTAGTCTCAAACCTCAGATATGTGAACTGAAATTAATCATTCTTAAAACTTAGTAAACAAGTTATACAACATTAGTAGCCATGTTGTGATTCCGATGATCAAAATTTAAAAACAAAAATTCGACTATCAAATATGATCATTATATCGAAAGATGACTATGGTAAAAAATTCAACTCAATCCGACAAAATTAAGGGCTCGATCGGGACGGTCAACCATAATCTTATAACTTCTTAACACACGAAAACGCTCATATTTACATCTATATGAGGTTTTTGGTAGAACCTTCAACACAACAAACTCTCACCATGATGAGACACAACTACTCATCTAAAAATTTTGGGACATTTACCCATCAAAAATAGGGCTCCCCATATGGATAAATAATGGTAAATAGGGTTGACCGCTACTATCGCCACTAAGATGTTACCCGAATTACGTGATTTTTCAACCATATACGTATTTTAACATTCTTGTCACATCTTATTTCATGATGTTTTTGAGGTTTTCAGTTCTATTTAGAGTTGGGTTTTCAAAGTTGTGCATTTACTTAAAACTTAGTAAAAAGGTTATACAACATTAGTAGACATGTTGTGATTCCGATGATCAAAATTCACAAACGAAAATCCGATCGTCAAATATGATCATTATGTCCAAATATGTCTATAGTAAAAAATTCAACTTGATCTGACAACATTAAAGGCTCGATCAGGACAGTCAACCCTAATCTTATAACCACAAAACACACAGAAACACTCATATCTGTATCTATATGAGGTATTTTGGTCGAACCTTCAACACAACAAACTCTCACCATGATGAGATGCAACCGCCCATCTAAAAATTTTGGGACATTTACCCCTCAAAGATAGGGCTCTCCATAGAGATAAATAATGGTAAATAAGGTTAACCGCTACTATCGAGATTGAGGCGTTACCCGAATTACGTGATTTTTCAACCATAAACGTATTTCATCATTTCGGTCACATCTTATTTCACAATGTTTTTGAGGTTTTCAGTTCTATGTATTTACTTAAAACTTAGTAAACAAGTTATACAACATTAGTATGCATGTTGTGATTTTGATGATCAATATTCACAAACAAAAATTAGACCATCTGATATGATCATTATGTCAAATGATGCCTATGGTAAAAAATTCAACTCGATCTGACAATAAGAACTCGATCGGGACGGTCAACCCTAATCTTATAACAACTTAACACACGAAAACGCCCATATCAGTATCTATATAAGGTATTTAGTCGAGCCTTCAACACAACAAACTCTCACCCAAGGAAATTTTTGTTTTTCTTATGTCACGATATATCTTTCACCTCCCAATTGTTTTGGTCTGATATTTTCGATATTTCATCCTAAATACTCGAAATCTCGCAATAACATCGCCACGTTATTAAGCACTGATTGAATTCTGGGCCAAAATTCAACTCAAAAATTGGAATTGGTGAGTTTCGAACCTTGCTTGGCTCCTTCACTCCAAAATGACTTAGCCATTACTGCTAAGCGCACATGTGTTGATTGTTTGCTTCTTTATAGTATATGTTGACTTCAAATCTGAAAACTTCAGTAGATATTAGTAACCGATTTACTTAGATCAATTTTTTCCTACACTTCCCATATTCATTATGCAATGTATGTATCATATACGTATATAAGGTATCATTGACTAGCTAGCCTTCGTTTTGGTTCAAGCCATAAAATAAATTAGATTTTAAAACTAAAGTAAATTGTTAAGAATTATCAACAGTTTATCATTGTTTTTCATCTTAAATTACAAAAACTCATTATAGATCAATGTTTAGTCAAAGTTTTTCTTTCAAATATAGTAGATAATTGATAAAATAAACATCTCTCAAATTGCCATTGAAAATTTCCTTGTTCTTCTTCATAATTCCGTCAATTTTCTCAATTTTTTTACTACTATCGATATTTTTCTGAAATTTCCAATGAAATTTCTACTTTTTGGAGGGTCGATATTTTCACAATCACCGATATTTTAGTTCTTGGCTTCTTGCTCTCACCATGATGAGACACAACTGCCTATCTAAAAATTGTGGGATATTAATACCCATCAAAGTTTTTTTTTTGCAATAAAATGATGTCATTTGGGTTAGTTTGACCGTTGACCTGTTTGGTTTTTGAGAGATTGAAACTGGAAACCAAACCATATTGATTCGATTTGGTCCGGTTTTTCTCTTTCAGTCTGATTTTTTGGGTCCATTTTTTAAAGTTTACAGTCCTGTTTTCGGTTCAGATTTTTCGGGTCTTTAGTTTCGAAGTCTTACCCCTATATCTAATCAATCGAACCTCTTTCTAGAAAAAAAAATCAATCAATCTAATCAAGTTTAAGATTGGGTTTGTTTTGCATAGAAAATAGAAAAACAATCTCAAACTTAATTATTAGATGGGAAACCATCGAAGCCATGCGAGATTCTTCTTGATGTCGAAGAATGAGATCAAGAATCGTAACTCTTTCATTAGGTTATGTAATTTCAATCAAACAAATAATTTTTTGTTGACTTATGGGTTGTAATTGAAGACTTGCGGGATAATATTTTAGGGTTGTCCCGCATGACCAGGTTGAATTTCTAGGCGCCATCCTCCACAGCCTAGAAATGCCTAAGGATTGGTTCAATTCATTTGGTAGAAACGGAAGACAGAAGAAGAATCAGAAGAGCAGTTACCTTTCTGGGTTGGGTAACATAAACGACTAGGAGCCTAGAACTGGTAGCCTTAACTCCCTTTGATCCAGTAGGTGTCATCGTAGAGATAGATTTTGCAGAATTTAGGGTTTTGAGACTAGGAAGGACTGGGGACTTATTCAAGTCTGATATGATTTGGGAGTGTGTGGGCGAAGATAGTTGCTGCCTTAACATTATGGTTGCAACCACTTTTTATTCAGAGTCCATGTATTAAAATTGCACATGTATTTTTTTTTAATTTTATTGTCGACCCACTTGATTCGGGGTTTAATGGTGAGACCTACCTATACAGTTAGACGTAAATGTAGAAAACGGGCCCGCCTGACCTGTTTAATCAGGTTTTCAGATGTGATTGGGCCGGCCGACTCATTTACTCAAATTTAAGGCCTAATCCACGACACAAGTCCATAACATGTTGAGTCGTGCTTAGGCCCGATTCATTAACAGGCTGGACCTGGTTTGTTTCTAGTTGAAAATTGAAGTAAGTTGAGAGTTTTTTGTTTGTTTTTAAAATGGACTTTATGTCGCCATATTTTATTGATCACAACTTGAGAGTAAATAAAACAACAAAACACGATCCGTTTTGATTCGGCTATATAACATAAAGAAATGAATCATGCAAAACTATATAGTAGACACCAAGCACTTTCTATGCTGAGGACCATAGGATGAAGCACTATGATCATTCTTTAGTGGTAGCAGATGAGAAAAGTAACCGGCCACGAAGAATAAGGAGGAAATGACAAATCCTCAACCTATCATTATTGACTGCTTTCGAGACCTACCTACGATGAGCATCAAAAACACCTAATTAAAGACCGAAGCCAATAACTAAGAAAGGCACCAGACCCTAAAGTAGCCTAGTTTAATTACAAAAAAATAAAACACAAAGACCACATCCCAACCTAGATCAACCCAAACAGACCTAGATTACCTGGCGCCGAGATCCACTCGTCTTTCCTAAACTAATATTCAAATTTAATATCGAGATATTCTCGATTTTAGGGGAAGATATAATTAATGTCCCGAGATGGTAGATTATGTTAATACGAGTCCTCCGGTATGTCCAGAATATTTTTCGAAGCTCCCCTCTATTTTCTGTGAATTTCTGAAGTTTATGGTAATTTTTAATTATCATTTCGATAAATATTTTTTACCATTTCAGATTTACCTTTTAACATTCTTTAAATCTGGACCGTCCATTTTCCTATAAAAAGGGGTGAGACCTTTGACTGAAGTAAAAGATCCAACTTTAGGTCAACTCAGCTCTCCCGAGCTCTCTCTGCCTTTGTCGTCCTCGACAGCGCCTGACCGCCTCCGGCCACCACTCGTCGGCAAACCACCATCAACCTTCTCTCTCTTCCTCTACTTCCTAACCCAGTCCTTAGATTACCCAAACGTCCATCCATGGCGGAGATCAAGCACCACTATGCTTGATCGAATTCCAGTGATTCTCGGTATTTCAGGCCATGATTCGGCCACTTGGAGGTATTGTTCTTCTCCTCTCATATTCCTCTTCATTTCCATGCCCTTAATTCTTAGATTCATGCACTAAATCAAAAATTCCCTTTTCTGTCTTTTCTGGGTTCTCTGTTCTTCCTCCGGCGACCGAGTTTTTCAAACTCTCAGTGGCCTTGTCAGCCTCCTGGTGATAACCTAACTGCAACAGAGGCTTTTGGAGAGAACCCGAGGTGGTGAGGTGTTGGTCTGGTAGAGGTAGAGATCGAGGCAGTGAGTTGCTCGATGTGTTGCAGCTTTGGAGGAGCATCTGGGTTTGGGGCAGTTTGGATCAGAGCGTGGAGTCCGGCAAGGAGAAGGTTGAGAGGCTGCTGGATCATGGATTGGAGCAGAAAATGGGTAAGGTTTCATCCCCTGTGTTGATGTTTGATTGTGTTGTTGTTGCTGTGTTGTTATTTGAGTTGTGTGGTTGTTGATATGTTGTTATTTGATCCATGTATATCGTAACTTGGTGGTTCGGAGAAAACGGGAAAACTATGGCAAAATTCCATTCAGATGACTGGAATCCGACAGAAGATTCCGGCAAGTCACCGGAATTCGGTGACGGTTCCGATGAGGCAGTAAATCTGGCAGAATACTGAGGAGATAGTCTTCTACTCATTTTCTTAAAAATATGTCATTTCCGTTTAATCGAGTTAACTGTCATAATCGGAAAGTTACATTTACGAAAACTTACTAAAAACCGAAACTAACAGTAATTAGAATCTTTTCCATTTTAGAAAACTTTCTATTTTTGGAAACCTACTAACTTAGGAAACTTTCTACTTTAGGAAAGTTTCCATTAAGGGAAAGTTTCTATTTTGGGAAAGTTCCATTTTTGGAGAAATGGTTTAGTAAAGATTTGAAGTTCGACGAAATTTGGTCAAATGTTAAATTGTTATCGGTAAATGATAACTTAAATTTCAAAAATGTCAAGTTGACAGTTTTAAGTAAAAATGGGTGATTCATGTAAATCGTTAAATCGACTCAAGGTTAAAGATTTGGTCAATGTGATGCATTGAGTGTCCATAGTAATTCAACGAATTATTATGTGACACCCTAACGTCAAATTAAGAATGGTTAATGGAAGTTTGAAAGTTAAGCCAGACTTCTAATAAATAAGCAAAGAGTGGATAATAGGAAAAACAAGTCAAAAAGGTTAAAGAGTTAAAAAGGAATTGGTTGGTCAATGTGGTCGTTCCTTGTCAAACTAGGAATGTTATGGTTAACTTGGCTGTTATTGTTTCTTCATTGCTAAGCTACTCTGTAGTGATTCATTAGACGAGATAACTTACAAGGTGATCTCTGATTTACAGAGGCAGTTCCTAGAAGCTTGGAGCTTACGTAAGGAACGACAATTTCAGGTTGGGAAGCTAATCCCCCCATGATAGTGGTTTTGCCTATATATGAAAGTGCATTATTTTTGTATGCTCATGGTCGATGCCTCGGGAAAGTTTTCTTTATATATATGAGATAAATGATTTATGTTTGGGCCAAGAAAACCCGAGGCTAGACGCAAATAATTTTATGTGATGACTCGGATCGAAAAGTAGTATCGTTGTCTTGATTTTCGGTGCTTGGCCTTAGAGTGGTAGGACCTTGCATATAGTACTCCCACGGTGTCGATGACCGTGAACCTTCGGAGGGGCAATGCCCTGTTTATTTTATTTTCCGCTTACACTCGTCTCATACAAAGTTAAGCAAGTCGTAAGTGCGGTGTGTCAACGAGTGTTGTGTTAGGAATTAGCTGTAAATGGCACTCTCGCTACTATTCATCTTCGGGGGCATATGTAGTTGGCCCCAGTTTGCATTATAGACAAACCCAGGATTCGGCCGCCTAGATCTGTGAAGCCCTGTAAGCTAGATTCGTACTTTGAGCGCTTTTGCCCCTGTTTTAGCATACTGCACAGTTTTCCCCGAAAGATATAAAATTATGATTTTGTGTAAAAAAAGATTTTTCTAAATGGTTATTATTTATTGGATGTTGGATATTTGTATGAGTTTATATTTGGGATAATCCAGATAGATAGCTGGTTTTTGGATACTTCAGCGAAGAGGTTAAACTTTGGATTTACGATGGGCGTATGCTATCCATAATAGTTTATCGAACGATAAATAGAAAAGCGGGATTCGCCCGGTTAGGACGTTAATTAAAATAAAAGCTACGTGTGGCTTGATCCCTGAGTACAAGGTACGTAGGAAGCCTGACAGGGATTTGGGTGCAGTCAAAAATAATATTTAGACCTTAGGTCCTCTAAAGTAATTAGTATGAAATTCAATTCGGTAATCGTAATAACCTCAGGTTTTGAGAGGTCTATTTCGGTGTCGTTTGGACTGTTGAAAATGGTTTGGGTAAGGGCTATCCCTTCTCAAGGGAGATCACCAGGGTAATTTCTCTTAGGATGAGTCTCGCATGTCCTATCCCGGGTCTAGGGAGGTAAACTCGGGCCGGGGCGTGACAGTAGATAATCATCAACAGCCTTCACGATCGATTTTGTCTCAACGTTAATCTTTATTACGTCCATCACACTTTCAAGAACCGTCTTCTGACAACTGGGGTACACAGGGGTCTGTTGGAAAGCAAGCAGTTTGTTGTACTTGACAATACCAGCATTGTTGACAACTCTAGGTAAGGGCTGCACCGGCTCAGGCATATACTGTCATTCAGAGCATACACTTCTCTCATAAGGAAACATATCGTTGATGAAGGTCGTTGTCGGATCCTTGGATATACTGCCTGTCTCAAAAAATTACATATGATCATGCAGACCCCGTAATGATGTTTCACCGTGATATATCCAACATGTGTACTTCTTCCAAAACCCGTTACTCTTCAGGTGCTGTCATACTTTGTCAATCGTAAATCGATGCATATTGCTGCGACACTGACATTTCGTGCATGAACAGTAGAAAATTGTATTCTCGTTTGCATAGCCAGCGCATATTCAATAAAACTAAAAACTCTTTTACCATATCTTTTGTCCCATTTTGGAAGTGAAATCCAACTCTTATCTATATCCTGAAAAAATAACAAAATATATATGTATAACTCTAATGAATTAATTAATTCCATATATAAAATTTGAAATCATTTAGTATTCTACAACAATTAATTAATATCAAATTAATAATTAACACATACACACATATATTATATATATAAATACATACATACATACATACATATATATATATACTAATTAATAATTACATAACAATATTATATACCAAAATTGATCATCACAAAATCATAATCAACATATCATCATCAACTAAATTAATTCATACCATGTATCAACACAATATTATAATTAAATTAATTAACATATATATATACTACTTATTAACAACAACTTCATATATATTATCAAATCAAAATCGATCAGCTCAATCAAAATCCATTAATTCATCAACTCAAATAAAACTCAAAATCAATATTATATAACTCAAATAAAACTCTTAAATCAACTCAAAATCAAGATATATACACATATGAGTACCAATATATAGCTCCAAAAACTAATTTTGGACAGAATTCGACAACACCCAAATTTTTTCTCGTGTTTTTTTTCAAATAAGTTACTGTCTAGATCTATAAATATAAGAAATTTTAGCCGACGAAATTATATATTTCGTCAGCTAAACTTTTATAATTTCGTCGGCTAAAGTTCACATACTATAGCCGACGAAAAAATTAGTTTAGTCGATGAAAATTTAACTTAGACGACGAAACAATTTTTCGTCGGCTAAAGTCACTTTATGCTGGTAGTTAGATGAAGAGAGATGAAAGATATAGAAAATATCAAATTTTTGGGGGAAATTTTAAAAATTTTGAGGGTACTTTAGCCGACTAAATTTAATTATTTTCGTCTGCTATAATTATTTTATTTTATCTATTTTATTTATTTATTTAACTTTAACTGATCAATTTAATAAATTTCATCGGCTATAGTTTTTTATTTTATTTATTTAACTTTAGCCGACGAATTTTAATAAATTTCGTCGGCTATTGTTATTTATTTAACGTTAGCCGGTGATTTTAATAAATATCGTCGGCTATAGTTATTTATTTTATTTTATTTAGTTATTTCACGAAAACGGTCACTTGACCGTTTAAATTGCGTTGACCGCAATATCGACACCTAGATTTTACCGGAATTACGTAATTTTTTTCAACCGTAGTCGTATTTCACCATTCCGGTCATATCTTATTTCATGACTTTTTTACGTTTAAAGGTTCTACGTAGAGTTTGTTTTTGAGACATAACATTTACTTAAAACTTAGTAAACAAGTTATACAACATTAGTAGACATGTTGTCATTCCGATGATCAAACTTTAGAAACAAAAATCTGACCATCTGATATGATCATTATGTCGAAATATTTCAATGGGAAAAAAATTTAACTTGATCCAACAATGTTAATGGCTTGATACTTACGGTCAATCTTGTAAGTCAAACCCCTTTCTACCACTCGTGGATTATGGCTCTTAGCCGACGGAACAATTCTGTCTCCTAAGAGTATTTTTCCGTCTCTTAAGATCTTAGCCGACGAAAATTTCATCGTCTAAGACGTGTCAGTGAAGACTCTAACCGACGGAAAATTTAATTCCGTCAACTAAGACACAACCTACTCGACGGAAATCCCGTCGACTAAGATCCGTCTACTAGGATCTTAGCCGACGAAATTATTCTGTAGGTTAAGTTTCTAGGAGACGGACATATTTTAAAATAAAAACAAATTAATAATCATCTTAGCTGACGGAAGTTTTAAATTCCGTCGGCTAAGAATTACTTAGGAGAAAGAATTTTCGTCGGTTAAGATCTTAGCCGACATAATTTTTTTTAAAATTAAAAAAATAAAAAAATTTTAGCCAACAAAATATTCCGTAACCTAAAAAAAATTAAAAAATGGAGATCGATCACCGAAAAACCCTTGCCGGCGATTGATCTCCGACAAGAAACCGGCCATTCCGATTTCGCACACCACTATAACAAAAAACCACTACACACCACCACACCACACCACCACACACAACCACACAGCACCACACACCACACCACCACACACCACCACCACACACAAGAGAAGAGAGGACAGATTTTGGAGAAGTAAAGAGAGGAGAAAAGAAGATTTAAAGAAAAAAATTTGATTTTTTTGAAATTTTTTTTGGAAATTTAGCTCAGGATTCGAAATTTTGAAATTTTTAGCTCTTAGCTGACAGAATGTAATAATTCCGTCGGCTAAGTGTTTGAAATTTTTTCTGAAATTTTGGTCTAAAATTTTGTGCAGAAAAATTGTTCTGATTTTTTTGACCTTGGCCGACGAAATTAAATAATTCTGTCGACTAAGCAATACCTTCCAAAACAGAATTATTTGATTCCGTCGGCTAAGGGGTTAAAAATTATTTTTTTTTGTTTTATTTATTTTCGACGGAATTATTTTTCCCATACAAACTATACGTCGAAACTTCAAACAAAAAAGTCGTGAAATAAGATATGACCGGAATAGTAAAATACGTCTACGTTTGAAAAATCAAGTAATTCCAATAAAGTCTTGGTGCCGATAGTTACGGTCAATGCACTTTTCCATTTTTCTCTCTAGAGGTAGCAATATCTTCGGTGATTATTTTTCATAAAAATTTTATACCACTAGTTGCGTCTCATCGATTTGAAACTATTTTTAGTTGAAGGTCTGGGCAAAATACGTAATTTAGACGGTCAAATAATTGTTTTCGTGCGTTAAGGAGTTTGACTTTCGGGATTGACCGCAAGGATCGAGCCCTTAACGTTATCGGATCTAGTTAAATTTTTTCCTACAGACATATTTCGACATAATGATCGTATCAGACGGTCGGATTTTTGTTTCTTAATTTTGATCATCGGAATGACAACATGTCTACTGATGTTGTATAACTTTTACTAAGTTTTAAGTAAATGTTCCGTTTCAAAAACAAACTATACGTCGAAGCTTCAAACAAAAAAAAGTCGTGAAATAAGATATGACCGGAATGGTGAAATATATCTACGGTTGAAAAACCACCTAATTTCGATAAAGTCTCGGTGCCGATAGTTGCGGTCAATGCAATTTAAGATTTTTGTTTGTGAATTTTGATGATCGGAATCACACATGCCTACTACTTACCATTATTTATCCATATGGGAAGCCCTATCATCAAGGTGTAAATGTCTCAAAATTTTTAGATGGGCAGTTGCGTCTCATCATGGTGAGAGTTTGTTGTGTTGAAGGTTTGACCAAAATACCTCATATAGATGCAGATTTAAGTGTTTTCATGTGTTAAGTGTGTAGAAAAACTACATTTTGAACTCTTAAACAAACTCAGATGGCTAAAAAAACCCATATGTCATGACATTAGCTATGAGTTTGACTTGTACCACTGTTATGCTTTCAGATTGGTATCACAGTAGTCAATCGGACAGCAAAATATCCATAGTGCAATTTTGTAAGTAAATATTATATTTAATCTTAGAAGACAGAATATAAAATGTTCTGTAAGTTAAGAAAGCTCTTTGTCGACGGAATATAGTTTTGATTCCGTCGGCAAGGCTTTTAGGTCTTAGCCGACGGAATACAAGATTTTCCGTCGGTTATGAAGGGCTTAGTCGACAAAAATTTTTGACGAACGTATTCCGTCGGCTAAGATGTTCTTAGTCGACGAACTTTTTCACCTAGCTGTAAAAACTGTTTTCGTCGGCTAAGAAAATCATAACCGACGAAACAGTATAGATTCCGTTGGCTAAGAATAAAAATCCACTAGTGTGCCAGAACAACTACTTCAACCGACGAAATTTTTTCATCGGTTAAGTAAAAAATTTCGTCGGCTAACGAGTCGTCTAGAAAATGTTGTCAGCCAAGACTTTAGCCGACGAAATTACTGTTTATCGTCGGCTAAAGTTTGAACTTTAGCCGATTAAGAAATTTTTCGTCGCTTAAAGTCTAGACTTTAACCGAAGATTTTTGGACTATAGCCGACAAAATTTTATTAAATTTCGTCGGCTATAGTAATTTATTTAATTTATTTTTATTTATTTAACTTTAGCCAACGAATTTTAATAAAATTTGTCGACTATAATTATTTATTTATATTTATTTAACTTTAAAATTTTAATAAAATTTGTCGACTATAAAATTTCGTCGGCTATAGTTATTTATTTTATTTTTTATTTATTTATTTAACTTTAGCCGACGAATTTTATTAAATCCGTCGGCTATAGTTATTTATTTTATATTTTTATTTATTTATTTAACTTTAGCCGTTGAATTTTAATAAATTTTGTCAGTTATAGCTATTTATTTTATTATTTTTATTTGATTATTTATTTATTTAACTTTATCCGACGAATTTTAATAAATTTCGTCGGCTATAGTTAGTTATTTTATTTTTAATTCTTACATTTTTGATTAATTTTCTTTTTCTTTTTCGTTTTTCCACCGGTGGTGATTGAGGAGGAGGAGGAGGAGGTGGAGGAGAAGACTAAGAGAGGGAGAGGAGAAGGGGAGGAGGAGGAGAGGCAGATGTGGAGTTGCTGCCGCCGGAGGAGGAAGAGGAGTAGGAGGAGAAACTGAAAGATATAGAAAAATTTCAAAATTTTTCGGCGGGAATTTTTAAAAATTTGAACTTTAGGCGACGAAATATCCAAATTTTGTCGGCTAAAGTTCAAAATTTTAGTCAGAAAAGTTCAAAATTTTAAAAATCCCCGTCAAAAATTTTGAATTTTTAATTAACTTTAGCCGACGAATTTTAATAAATTTCATCGGCTATAGTTATTTATTTATTTAACTTTAGCTAACGAATTACCCTAATTTCGTCGGCTATAGTTATTTATTTTATATATTTATTTAAATTTAGCAGACGAATTACCCTAATTTCGTCGGCTAAATCCCTAAACCCTATACGTAAAAGCTTCAACTGAAAAAAGTCGTGAAATAAGATATGACCGGAATGGTGAAATACTGCTACGGTTGAAAAGTTACGTAATTTCAGTAAAGTAATTTTTCATTCTTTCTCCCTAGAGGTAGCCCTATCTCTGGTGGTTATTTTTCATAAAATATTTATACTATTGGTTGCGTCTCATCGATTTAAAACTACTTTCAGATGAATGTCCAGGTAAAATACGTAATTTAGGGTTTAGGGTTTAGGATTTTTTTTCTCAAGTTTGGTCATCAGAATCAGAACATCCCTACTAATGTTATATAACTTGTTTACTAAGTTTTAAGTAAATGTTTCGTTTCAAAAACAAACTCTACGTAGAAACTTCAAACGCAAAAAAGTCATAAAATAAGATATGACCGAAATGGTGAAATACGTATACAGTTGAAAAATCACGTAATTCTGGTAAAGTCTCGGTCCCAATAGTTGCGTTCAATACAATTTAGGAGTTTGACTTACGGGATTGACTGTCTGGATGAAGCCCTTAAATTCATCGGACCAAGTTGAATTTTTTACCATAGTCATATTTCAATATATTGATGATATCTGACGGTCGTATATTTGTTTTTGAATTTTGATGACCGGAATCACAACATGACAACTATTTACCATTATTTTTCCCTATGGAGAGTCCTATCATCGAGAGGTAAATGTTTTAAAAATTTTAGATGGGCAGTTGCGTCTCATCATGGTGACAGTTTGTTATGTTGAAATTTCGACAAAAATACCTCATATAGATGCAGATATAGATGTAGGTGTTAAGTGGTTAGAAAAACTGCATTTTGAAGCCTTAAACAAACTCGGATGACCAAATTACCTCTTATGCCCGTTCTGCTTTAAGATTGGTATCACAATAGTCAATCGAACATCGAAATATCCGTAGTGCAATTTTGTAACTAAAAGGTATTTTAGCCGACGAAATACCCTGATTTCGTCGACTAAACTTTTCAAATTTCGTCGGCTAAAGTTCACAGACTATAGCTGACGAAAAAATTACTTTAAGTGACAAAAAAAAATTTCGTAGGATAAAAAACCACTTTAGCCGACGAAAATTTAACTTACCAACGAAAAAAAATTTGTCGGCCTGTTTTTTTTATTTTAGTCGGCTAAAGTCTTTTTTCTTGTAGTGCCTAAACAGACGGAAATGGTCATTTGACCATCTAAATTACGTATTTTGGTCTGACCTTCAACTTAAAATAGTTTCAAATCGATAAGACGCAACCAGTGGTATAATTTTTTTATTTTATTTATTGTAGCATAGCTGACGAAATATTAGGGTATTCATCCGCTAAGGTTTAGGGTTTTAGCTGACTGAATATAGCTGATTTTGTCAACTTAACTTAAAAATACATGTTTAAAATAAGACACTTTGGCTGACGAAATTATATATTTCGTTGGCTGAACTTTAAAATTTTGTCAGCTAAAGTTCACAGACTAAAGCATACGAAAAAAATAAATTTAGCTGACAAAATTTTTTTCATTGGCTAAAGTTGACTATATTCGACAAATTTTTTAATTAGCCGACAAAGCCGATGAAGGAAAACTTCGTCGGTTAAAGTCCATTTTAGCTGACGAAAAAAGCATTCGTTGGCCTGTTTTTTTTCGTCGGCTAAAGCCTTTATTCTGGTAGTGTACACACACACGTACAACTCCCTTTTAATGAGAGATCATTTTTCTTGACATAAGATGTTGCTATGTGATCAAAAAGTTGGTGTAATCTTCAATCCCTCATATATGTCAAAAAAGGAATCTCTTAGTAGAAGGGTTATATATATTAGGGTTTTGCTCAAGTATATAATCTCATAGCAAAGCTATTAACATGATTGATTGGAATCCGTATAGGTATTCAATTAAGAATTAGATTGATTTAGTCGTTTAAAAACAAAGAGTAAATGTGGATTTTCAATTGTTTTAATTGGAATATTTTTTCTTGCTTTTTTCAAGTTGAAGAACAATGATTTTATGTGATATAGTAATATTGTTCTTCAAGGATTTT
This sequence comes from Comarum palustre, assembly GCA_951800085.1. NCBI lineage: Eukaryota > Viridiplantae > Streptophyta > Magnoliopsida > Rosales > Rosaceae > Comarum > Comarum palustre. Next base: position 14,935,409 of record OX637572.1, on the reverse strand, counting down.
ATCAGGTGAAAGATTTTCTAGGTTATTTTTATTTAGCAAAAATTATGTTTAGTTCTATTTATTTATCTATAATATTGAAAGTTAATGTTATTGTCGTATCATTTGCCAAAGTCATACAAAAAATTAATACCAACTATTAGATTAGCTAAGATCTAAGGGATAAAAAAGTGTCACTTGAACCGTACCGGATCATATATATATATATATATATATATATATATATATTGTATATATATATATATATTGTATATATATATATATATTGTATATATTGTATGTCATATCATGGTTGTGAACTTATAATTTGCGATGCTAGCTCTTTATTGTTTTTGAGGAAAATAATTTGTGATGCATATGATATATATATATATAGGTTTAAGGTGGGCATCGATCGATGAATCTGGTACTGTTGTATTGTGGAGCGTGGTGATCGAGCATGGCCATAAACTAGAGTGGTCCAAAAAATGACCCGAAAATGGGGTCGATTTTGGCATATTTCATTCAGATCGAGTCAGATTCAAACAGATCGATGCCCACATGAGTGTCTGGTATAGAGCTCCTTCAACTTTCCAGAAAAGGCAACGCCAAACAACATGGATCGAACTTGAGAAATAATACCATTCCTTCACTTTCATCAGGTTAATTTGTCATGTTTTATATATATGCAGTTTAAACCATATATACAATAATTTAGATCTGAAACCCGATGCCCTAATTAAACGTAGAAAATGATATATAATCCAATGATTAAACTCTACTGTGCAAACTGATGCTAGCTCCTTATTGTTCCTAAACCTCAGAGATTTCAGATACCCTACATCATGCAGCATCAAAGAGACCGTTGTTGCAGTCTTTGCAGATACTAACGTGCGCGCTCCTAAGCTCGTAAGCTCTTCAAACGAAACCCTAATTCTATTTGAATATAGATAAAGAAGCAGATTATCTAGTTTTTTGAACTCTCACAGTCGTACTCGTAGCTGGTGGATCTATATTTTATCAGGAAAAATTTTAATTTGGAAAGCGGATTCTACCAGGCATCTATCTGTCTTTAATCTTGTGGATTTTATATACAGAACTCCTGTCCAAATTAAGTTTATAATAGAAAGTTTATTTTAATTACTAGAATAAATAAGCTTGCAATATCTTGACAGAGATCTTAACTAATTATTTAAGTTAATTAGTTAAGTACTACAATAAACTACTAGCTAGCAACAGTACGCTTCTAATTTAGAATGCAAATAGCATGATGAGCAATCAATCTTATTCTAACAGAGTGATTGCTCATTATGTTATCTCATTCTACAAAAGGAGCGTACCATACAATTATCTATGCTGCGACCCCAGTCCTACAGTCTCAGACTAAAACCCGCTCCCATATGCCGGAGCCCAATAATCAGGTCCAATGTTAATGCCACCCCCAACATTCTGAGTGCAAGAAACAGGAACCAAGCACAAGCCTCTACTTCTTAGATCCTTTGCCTTATGATCTTGATGAGAATCCTGCAGCATAATAGGAAATAATCATATCTCTTTGTTCTAGAATGTCAGAAAGTGAAATCCAGACTGTTAAAACTATAACAGCATATATTAGCGCCGCGATTAACTATCTATTGCATGCTCATTATTGTATGATGATTTAGAGTAATCCTAGCCTGATGATGTTGATCCTCATTGTATATAGTGCATGAGATATCATAAGCAATTTGGGGATAGAAACTTAGAAAGGAACAGTAATGGTGATGAGACCAAGGAATATATACCTGGTTAGGAGACCCTTTTCTTTTCAGGCTGCCGTTGTCATTCAACAGCTAAATGTGCAAAAAAGAAAAAAGAAAAGTATGAGTAATGTTTCCAATGTTTATCATCTCTTTGATTCCAACCCAGCTATTAATTGGTAGTCCCATTTTGCTGCATTTTATGTTTTCTAATCCATCTTATATATTATAAATAAAAGCTCTATATATAAAGCTGATTGAGAACCTTGTTCCTATAGTGCTTCAATCTTTATCACATGTGATTAAAATAGTTCATTACATATATGCTATCTTTTTATATTCAAAGCCTCCCCAAGCTAGCGCTTTGCTTTGTGGAGGGTGATGGATCCAATAAAGCATACCTGACCAGGGTCTTCAGGGAACACACAATTCCTTTCTCCATGAACCTAAACAAGGTGATTAAATTGATCTCTCTCATCAATTATATCCTCTAACTTATTTAAAAAAATACACTAGTATAATAGTATTAAGCTTGCTTTGAGAGAGAGAGAGAGGGTTGATTATATATGCTTTCGAAAACGGCATTGATATACATAACAGCATAAGGTATGGGTACTTACAGAGTGGGGGTTATTCCTCATGTTTTTGGAGGCATTACCCAAGTAAGGGGAGCTGAGGGCCTGAAATGTTCAAAAGGAAGGAGAAAAGGAATATAAAGTATGTGACTTTCATAACAAAAGAATGTTTTTCCTTTCCTTAAGAGAAAGCACGCATTATTGAACCAACTTTAAGTGCGTGCTTATCAGTAGTGCTTCTGAGTTGCTATCAGTATAGCAGAGACGACTGTACTACAAAAAAAATTGATAGAAACATCACCTCTATTTGACTCTGAAGGAATCTGATATAACCAATGGCTTCTAACAAGACAGAAGCAGTGTCAGTCTGCAAAAGAGAAAAACACATGCACAAACCTCAACACCTAACACAAACCTTGTTCATATGGCATCTCTAGATTCTACTTCCAGCCTCGCCTCTTTGATGTCAAAAGAGAATCCAAGTGACATAAAGAAGAAGGCTAAATGAAAATTGAAACAAGAAGTATATGCCTGCTGCTGTTGTAAAATGAATTAGATGAAGGGAGGAGGGAGAGCATGGTCCGAACCTTTCCGAATGGGGAAACTATTTGGTGAAGGGCAGTTATTCTATCTCCTAGCTTCTCCTTTCTCACCTGGTTATGCACAGTTCATATAAGGAAAACCAAATTAAAAGCAGTAAAATTTAAACTAGGATGGTGATGATCATTAGTTGAGAATTCAACACAATTGCAATTAACAAACTAAGACTTCGATCGTCACTTTGATTATATAATGACCTACAGAGAGAGAGTTGTGTTAACATACCTTTAGTGGTGGCTGGCTTGAAAATGGTTGAACCCTAGCTTTCTTACACAATCCGCCGGTGGGAGAACTATTGCACTGGTAAGTAAAAACAACATAAACATATGGAAAATATATTAAAAAAAATCCCAGATAAACATAACTTATCAAAGAAAGATAGTGATTGCACAATAAAAAACGAAAGGACTGGGAAAAAAACTAACGTCGATCGTCATCACTTACCTCAGATGAGTGATATGCATGCTGGTTCTTCTGGTTATAGGAAAAATCCAACATATTATTACTACTTAAACTAGTGACACAAGACCTAGGAGATGAAACTGGCATGTTGCTGATTTGTACTGCTGACCAAGATGTACTATTAATATAAGGTGCCTGAAGTTCTTCATGCCCTCCGTCACCACCGCACAAGTTGTTCTGGGAATTAATCTCTTGCTTTATAATATTACTATCAACAACAGGATTAACCCTTGGATACGACTGTGGAATCAATACTTGCTGATGATGATCCTCCCAATTCCTCAACCTTTTTGGTGGAAAATGATTCAGACTTCCAAAGTTGTCTTGATCTTCTCCGGACAATCCACCCCTGAAAACACAACAAAAAACATTCATTCACCTAACTACGAAAACAGAAACGTACGAACTTTCATTGCAACTTCATGAGAGAGAGAGAGAGAGAGTTACAGAAGTAATTGGCTCCAAGATTGTGGAGCCTCTAGGTTATGCTGATCAGCAGAGAAGGAATTGAGCTGAGGGAGTAAAGTAGAAGATCCAAGTTGAGAAGGGAAGATAGATGATGATGGTGGATGCATGCTCCACCAGTTAGGGTTTCCGGCCATCATTTGTTGCGCTTGAGACAACGAATGAAAAACACTAGCTTCCTTCTGATCACTAGCTACTTCATTAACGCTTCGAACGAAAAGATCTCAAAAGAAACTAAAAAAGAATTCTGCTTTCCTCTTCTCTGCTTCCTTTGCTTTCCTAATTTCTCTTTCTATAGTTCCCTGTATGTGCACCCAAACAAGACCTTGCTAGCTAAAAGCTTTCGTGGGTACTATTTGCTTTCCTCCGATGAGGTTGAATCGGAAGCTTAAAGAAAACTTATAGAAGAGGGTGGGTCGTGGGTTTGAGAAAACATTAGCTTAATGTTTCTCTTGTTTCATTTCTTTACTAATATCTTTTTTTCTTTATTCCAGCTTTTACTTTTAAAAATAAAGTGATGGCAAAAAAGCTGGCTGGTGTGGGAGCGTTTTCTGGTCCTCGTAAACTAAGAAATGGTTCCTAGGGGTTACTTCCCCTAACAGGGGGTATTTTAAGAGGAAGTTGGGTCTTCTTTTAATCGAGCTATGGTTCATGGTCTTAAGCAATAATCTTACATCATAGACTCATAGACCGCATTGATATCATGTTGTTTAGAACTTTATGTTCATAAGAAATGAGTATCAATATCGAAACTTCAGGTTTCGAATCAATTGGATAATGATTCACATATACATGCACAAAACTTCCAGTTTATGTAGACAATGAGAATTGCGAATCTAATACAATATTGAATAGGGGTGGGAATTTGGACCCGAAATCCCGATCCCGAACCCATCCATCCCGTACCGATACCGAACGGGACGGGACAAAATTTCAAATACGACGTCCCGATACCGAACCCGATCCCGAATTTCTTAATCGGGATCGGGATCGGGATCGGCTATATCCGTCACGATCCCGAACCCGTCCCGAATTTTAGTAGAAATGTAGCTATTTAGAACTAAAAATTGCATATTTTCGGGATCGGGATCGGAATCGGTATCGGGATCGGGATCGGTACCGAATTTCGGGATCGGGATCGGTATCGGGATCACTATATTAACTTTGGGATCGGGATCGGGATAGGTCAAATCCCGACCCGTCCCGTACCGATCCCACCCCTAATATTGAACTTCGGGTTCAAAATCTCGAAACTTAAGGTTCGAGTATTATTAGTGAAAATTTAGGCTCACTAATATAAGCAATTGTAATAATAGAATTGAGCAATATAAACAAACATATATGTAAACAAATTATGGAGAATTAGATATAAACAAAAGAAGATGTGAAAAATCATAGATCGTGAGTGTGGATAATAAGCAACAAAAGTTGCACCAACATCTTGTAGATCATCATCGAGTTTGTGAAATTAATGAGCGAAATCGTGTTGATAACGTGTTATAAATTGAAGAATGAGATAGAAAGAAAAGAGAAAGACAAAATGCAGGAGAAGGAAGAAGTGTGATATTATGTATCATATGCCTCCTTTATATAGAGGTAGAGATTACATGATAAGTCCATATACTATTGTGATATTGCATATAAGTCATTGAATATGAATAGACAGACACTTGATTGTAAATATTTACAACAACAAAAAATAAATAAACATAGATGTTTATAGGTGGAACCTAATATTTCACCTTTACCGGGTTACAATTAAATGTGAAGCCACTCTGGGCCCTTTGTCTGGGCCCAATTCGCCATAAAGCTAAGTAAAGCAAGGGAAACTACTCCCACATTGGAAAGGGACAGGAATGCTGCCTTCAATGCTACTATAAATACCGGCACATGCCTCCCCATAAAGGTACGATGAAACTTCTTGACTATTCCCGAGTTTTATGCTTAGCTGACAGTGTCTAACTTAAGCATCGGAGTGGCTTCCCTCGGTAAACCCGGGGACGCCTCTTTGACGTGTTTGTTCTTTACACAGGAAAACTCGGAGTACAGGGAAGTTCGCTATTTCTGGAGCCGTGCCACCCGCCAAAGGGACCACGAGCCACCCGGAAACAATTGGTGCTCTCGTTGAGAGTCGAACTCAAGACCTCTCGCTCGATATTTTGAAGAACAATGATGGAAATGCCAATAAGACATCAGCCAGACTTGCTGATGTAATGACCCTAGGAGGGAATCCTCCAGGTTATGAAAACCCGCGAACTATTGACAGTGCATACATGCCAAGTAGGTACCGAGTTATCTACAAATGTCCAAATTCATTATATTTTGATGTTATATATAAAACCTTTCAGGACCACATAAAACCCGGCCGGGTTATGTCTATCAATCAGTTTGTTGAGTGAATGCAGGCGATCTCCATTTGACATGAAATATTGCAAGCCTTTCACGGCCTTATTTCATTGTCAAAACTTGGCAAGCTCCGATAAATCTCCGGTAATCTCCATTTGACATGAAATATTGCAAGCCTTTCACGGCCTTATTTCATTGTCAAAACTTGGCAAGCTCCGATAAATCTCCGGTAATCTCCATTTGACATGAAATATTGCAAGCCTTTCACGGCCTTATTTCATTGTCAAAACTTGGCAAATCTCCGATAATCTCCGGTAATCTCCATTTGACATGAAATATTGCAAGCCTTTCACGGCATTATTTCATGGTCAAAACTCGGCAAGCTCCGATAAATCTCTGATAATCTCTGGTAATCTCCATAACTTGAAATATTACAAGCCTTTCACGGCCTTATTTCAGTCTTTGAAAGTCTTAACGGACCCATACAGCCCTAGCGGCACTATTTTTACTTACATGCCAAACCGGCATTATATGTGTAAATTTTATCACATTTGCATATTTTGCATCAGATTACCGTGTTATTTGGCAGGAAGTCCTAACGGACCCGTAAAGCCTTACCGGCCCTATTTTCACTTTATAATGTTAACATGCCAACCCGGCACTATGTGTGAATTTTGTCAACACTTGCAGGTTATGCATCGGGTTGAAAGTCCTTATGAACCCATTATGCATCGGGTTGGAAGTCCTAACAGACTCGTAAAGCCGTAGCGGCCCTTGAAAGTCCTTATGGACCCGTAAAGCCTTAGCGGTCCTATTTTTATTTAATCACATTAAACATGCCAAACCGGCAATATGCGTAATTTTTTGTATATTATGCATCACATTACCGTGTTATTTGACAGGAAGCCCTAACGGACCGGTAAAGCCCTACCGGGCCTATTGTTATTTTATGACGATAACATGCCAGACCGGCACTATGTGTAAATTTTGTCTACACTTGCGAGATATGCATCAAATTAACGTGTTATTTGACAGGAAAAATTATGCCAACAGCTTGAATGCTTTTATTCGAAAGTCAGTTACAAGAGCAGTAAACCGCTACAAAACAGACTACACTACAAAAGCAAAGACAAATACTTAGGCTCCAGCTCAGGGCGCTGCAGACCCGCTACCACCGCCAGTGCTCGAGCCGCCACGTCCTCCCCGGGGCCGTATGATAAACTGTCCCCTACGGAGCGGTGGCCGGTTTTGAGGACCACTGACAATCCCACCACGGGAAGTACCTCTCCGGGCTGCTGAAGAAGGAACCGGGGGACTCCGAGCCGGGTTTGCAGGAGCCCTAGGGTTTGCTGCCATGGCAGGAGTCGACCGGGAGGTGCCTGCAGCCTCGTCGGGTCTAACGTGACCTTGGTGACCATCGTACCCGGCTTTGTCGAGCCACCCTTGGCGAATCCCGGCGCTAACAATTTCGGCACGAGCCTCAGCCCTCGCCGACCGCAGCTTCAGCTCAAACTCTGGACTCGCTAGAAACTCGGAGACAGCAGAGTTCCTGGCCCGGGAAACAGCCTGCACCAACGCTCCTTTCTGCTGCTCCAGAGAAGTCACTTGCTGCTGCAGCGCTTGATTCTGTTGAGTAAGCTGAGCAATAGCAGCATCTTGAGCACACCGGTCCTCCCGGTGACCCTCGATGACTCTCTCGTACTCCGAGTTTTTGGCCACCAAATCTGCTATTTGTTCTTCTGCCTTGGCCAACTCCGCACACGACGCAATGGCTGATGCGCTTGCGAATTCCCGAACCCGAGCCAGGTTTTCTTCGCTTGCCGTCACCTGGTCCCGGGCCGCTCGGAGATCGTCCCTGAGAACTCTCTCTCGGGGATGCCTTCATTTATGAGCCGATCAGTTGCCAAGTACGACAACCTGACAGCCTACACAAATCAAATAACGGGTTAGTACAAGGAAACAAAAACAAAAGAAGAACGGGTTAAAGAAGAAGACAAACTTACCCGCATCAGTTTCTCCTGCGCCCTCCGGGCTACAGTCAACGGGTCCTCATGCTCCAGGACATAGGAGTCGGCGGCGCAGTTCTTCAGATCCGCTACCATTCTCTGGATGGCCACGTCCGCCATTCCCGCGCCCGCCAACTCCATGATTTCAGTGATGTCCCGGTGCTGCTTCCTCTCCCTCCTCTCTTTCCTCTCCTTCCTTCTCTTCTTCCTCTCGGACCTTGCCGAGCTGGATGCCTCCCGGGTGCGTTTGTGGGAGGGGACGGGTTCCACTTCGCGCACTTCGTCGCTCCCATCACTCCCTTCAGGGTTCTCACTCATCACCCCTTCGAAACCAACAACTTCTTCACCCCCGTTGTCAGCCTCATCTTCAGTCAACTCCTCTTCACCCGGGAGCACAGATGAGGGCACCGCGCTCATCACCGGTTCTTCAATCTCTTCATCGGCGAAGGTAAATTGAGTCACCGGTTCTTCGAATACCGGGTTTTCACCCGCCTCCGAGGGATTCCCTTCAGTTTCCTCTTCCTCCTGATAAACCTCTGGTCTGAGAACCTCAGCCAAGTACCCGGGGACCTCCTTGTAATGCACGGTATCAACATGGAACTGCTGAAGCTCCCCTTGCTCGGCTTCCGGGCGCAGAAAAGCCGCTTTTGTGGTCAGATTGATGTCATAGAGTAGACCATCCGCTGCTTGTGTCCGGATCCCGGCCCATACAGCTTTATCTTTAAAGCCGTCGTATATTTCCGGGTTCTTCCGTTTGGTGAACTCCATCGGAAGAAGAGCTGCAGCAAAAAACACGGTCTGTTACACAAAGAGCATGCTATATGACCAAAAATTTAAAGGACACTGGACAAACCTGGTAGCTCCATCAACCGGCACCTGCTGTACACGTACAGCCTACAAAGCCGGTATGAACTCCGGTCATCTTGCCCCCGAAAGGCCCATAGCATCCTCCGGATCCTCTTCTCCATCACCGGCTCCAGAGGAATATCGGGGATACCTGCAACAAAAACAAATTATAACCCGGAACTCCAACAAAAAAAAAAAAACCTGGAGAGAGGAACTTACTTATCAGTGGTTGGAAGTCACCCGGTACTTGCAGCGCGTATCCCGGGTCTTGAAAGTTTCTTATCAAGAAACTTTTCTCCCTCCAGGTCCGGCTCACGGAGGTTGGCAGGTCCTCGACAATCTTCTTAAAGGTCGCCTTGGATTTCAGTTGGATAGTCCCGCTAAAACCCGCCTTCCGAGAGTACTCGGCCCGGTACATGGCGTGCAACTCGTGGTATGTCGGCATCTGCTGCTTCAGTACTTTGTACATAACGCACAACCCGAGTAGCTGCCTCCACATGTTCAGGCCAATTTGCCCGATTGCGAAGTTGCTCGTAGCCAAGAGATACTACACCTCTGCCTTTAGCGGGAGTGACAAGCCGCAGCGTAGCTGATACTCGTGGCACAGCGTCCACCCATCCCCGGGAGCGAAGAACTGGTCCTCGGGTTCTAATGGCCGTATTTCAACGGACTCGGGGATTTTCCAGTTGCTCCTTAGCTCCACGATCTCCTCCGTTGTCAGTGAGTACCCGGGAGGGTCGAGAGCGGTCCCATCAGTGAAGGTTACAGAGGCAAACTCGGGGACGTGAGTGTCCATTGCTTCGTTGGCCATCTGCAAAACACAAAACACGGGGATGTCAACAGAAACCCAGATAACCCGGTGACCGCAAGTTAAAACCCCACAACGCAGAAACCCAGAAAAACCTTCTTCGGAACCCAGAAACAGTACAAAAGTCATTCCGAAACACACAAGGAAGGGGAGAGGACCCATACCTTACTTATGAGGATTTGAAGGGGTTTTTGAGATCGATTTGAGTTTGGAAATCAAAAGAAACAGCGACAAAAGAGAGCGAAAGCAAAAAGCACGAAAAAGTTATCGGTTTGGAGGTGAGACAAAACTGTCACCCTCAACCCCTATTTATACAGTTAGAGGCGTGCACTGAGGGGACGTTTCAGTTTCTCGAGGGAAACGACACGTGTCGTGCATGCCGCTTCACAAAACCGAAAAACTTTTCAGTTTCCCCCCACTACAACCCGGAGACGTCGTTTTGAGTTCTCAACGTAAAGAATGTCTGCGGGTTACGCTTGCGTACGGACTTGGGGGACTGGGTACCCCGGGTTTGGTTGCTAACTTTGTAACCCGGTAAAGAAACGATTTTAAGTCCCCACCCAAGCGTACCCCTTGACTGAGAACTTGGGGGACTTGTTTATAGGTGGAACCTAATATTTCACCTTTACCGGGTTACAATTAAATGTGAAGCCACTCTGGGCCCTTTGTCTGGGCCCAATTCGCCATAAAGCTAAGTAAAGCAAGGGAAACTACTCCCACATTGGAAAGGGACAGGAATGCTGCCTTCAATGCTACTATAAATACCGGCACATGCCTCCCCATAAAGGTACGATGAAACTTCTTGACTATTCCCGAGTTTTATGCTTAGCTGACAGTGTCTAACTTAAGCATCGGAGTGGCTTCCCTCGGTAAACCCGGGGACGCCTCTTTGACGTGTTTGTTCTTTACACAGGAAAACTCGGAGTACAGGGAAGTTCGCTATTTCTGGAGCCGTGCCACCCGCCAAAGGGACCACGAGCCACCCGGAAACAATAGACCACATGGTAAACAAAACTGAAAGTGTTGTTAATATTTATTTATGTGGATGTTCACGTAAATACTCATTACTTTTGTCTTTATGATGCAAACATTTTTCCTATATAAAGGGACCTAATAAGCATGAATGATACACTTGTTCCTCCTTCCATATTCTATTTTTCTCTTTTCTCTCGATCGATTCTCTAGTTTATAACAGAAAAAGTTTTTTTGAATAATTGATTGATGCGGCTACCTTCAAATCTCGATTAATGAAATTATTCAATACAAGAGGGATATAGAGTCTAAACCCTTGATTACAAACACATAAAATAATATAAAAAACCTCTACAATATTCATGTACTCAAGCAAACAACAACTAGTAAACAGTACTGCTCTAATGACGATTCTATTTGTACAGAACATGTTTTTGAGATCTTCGAATTGGAGAAAAAATAAATTAAGAGTGGAAAGCTCTGCTAGGGTTCCATTTTTAGAGCATATAAACTAGCAGAGCCAATGATACCACGATAAAACTAAAGATCCAGCATCCCTAAGGCATTAAACATACATTACCATTAACATTTGAGCGCAATACAATCTTCCTAATCATCTCTGAGCATTATCATATAGAAACCTCTGTCTGGCAACAAGTATGTGAACATCAGGGAGGCAAAAGGTTGACACAGACGTTGAACGTGAGCTTTAAGTTTCCTTCTTCCTTGTCCAAATTTGCACAATGTAGTGATATTTTTATATTTGTGTACTTAGTGTCTGAGTCTCCACCACCCTCGTTGTTCGCCTTTAGGGGGTCACTAAACGAGTCATGTTAGAGAACTATGGGGGACTCAAGAGCCAAGTGGATGTCGGCAAAAATGGGAGGCGTGTGTCTCTGAGTCAAGAGGTCTCGTGGGTAGTATTGATTGGCTAGCAGATATTACGGGTCCATTGTTGTGGCAAGGTTCATAACTAGGCAATCCTTACGCTAATGACATGGGCAAACGTATGGGCTTAAAGAAGATATGTCGAGACCTCAAGGTGCTTATTGTCATGAAGCAAACGACACGAGCATGAGTTTGGATTCGACCTTACCGAAAGAGAAGTGATGCTAGCAAACATGGAATGACAACATCGTGCTAGATGGAAGGAAACCAAAATACAAAGCCCAAATGTGTGCATTGAAGGATGAGTTGCTTACACACAGAATTTTGGCAAGCAGGACTTGTGTTGTGTAGCACCCCAAACTGGAGTAACTACAACGCCATGACCTTAGGCCAATAAGAAACCAACACGTCTGAAGGACGAATTGATAACTCATCACTCTAGAATCCAAGACTATTTGAAATTTGATTTTACTTTTTACTTTACAAAACGCGTCGAGAAAAAACGTAACTTTTTGCAAGCCAAATCAAAGTAGTAAACGGAAGGCAGCACTAAAGGACCAAATTTTGAAATCACGCGACAACACTTGCGCACACAACTTAGGATACTCATCAAGGCAACAAACAATTACAAGGAAACTATAGAAGGTATCGCATCAAGTATGTGTGTGATTGTGGCTTAAGATGAATGATGTTTGATATTCACAAAGGAATAAAAGAATGAATTAACAATTGATCCAAATGGAGCGAAAAAAATGATGTGCTTTTGGTATGAATTTGCTTTCACTAAGATATATATATGTGAACATCTCCGGTAATGGTTGATACCATAGTTGATAAATTTGGATGAAAGTTATATTTATCAATCAATTTTGATAATTGTGTTCGAACAGAGTAGATATATAGAGAAAACTTAGCTATTCATTGACAAATTATCTATTATAAATTGATAAATTTATCAATTTTTAAATTTTTAAATTTCTTAATTTTTTTTCAATTTATCAATGTTGCAAGAGATAGTGAGTAAAACTGTAAAAACGCAGAGTTTGTCAACCGAGAACCCCTACGAGAGGCAATGTGGTCTACCATTCTGATCATGAAACAAGCTATAGAATTAGGCATCAACGAGATGAACTGCCATCAACCCAATTCGTGTAAGCAAACTCTAAATCGTGCAACACCAATTCTTGTGATAGAAATTTGCATTCATTCATTTCTATATACATCATCTCTAAATATTACTGCAAAATGTAAAGCTATAGTACATTTGGAAATTTTGATAAAAGACTAACTTTTGGTCTTTGACTTGATTTTTAACTTTTGTTAATTATTTAAAAAATGACCGTATATAAGAGTCAAAAGTCATTATTGTCCCGTTTCTATATACCGTTATTTTTTAACTAATTAAAAAATAAGATTAAAAATCAATTCAATTTGTTAGTTTGTAAAAACAAGATTAAAAATCAATTCAATTGGCAAAAGTTGGTTATCAAAAGTTTTGATCATCAACTGTCAATAGTAACAGAGTAACAGGTTTGACCGCGGGACAAGCAGAAGCACCTGAAACCGCCAATCTAACACCACTCACCCACTTACCCTCCAACCCCAAATCTCTTTTACTCTCCCCCATCGAAAAAATCAATCTCCAAATCAGTAATCTTCAAAAATTCAACTATTCAATGAGCAGTAGCAGTAATTCGAGACCGCCAGCTGAAGACGCCTGGGTTCACGCTTACAAGACCTTGATTCCCCAATGGCAACACCTCTCACTTTCTCAATCCCGCTCTCACCAGGTTTCCTTTTCCTTTTTAGCCCTACGATTTCTTAGCTTCATTTCGTATTTTCTTCACAAATTTGCTCACTTTATCTAGCTCCGGTATCAGGGTAGTTACTTTTTGCATCAATTTTTCAAGTTTTATTGAAATATGTTATGTAGAAGATTGAATTGATGAGGATGCTAGTGGGTTTTTTCAGTGATTGAATTCCATGAGTAGTTTGATTGCACATAGCAGATATCTAGTGACTATAAATTTTGATTTTTTTTGTTCGAAATAGTGGTTTTCTTATTGTTGAGGAATTTCGTTGCAGTCTATAATTCCAATATCAATATCTAGAGTAAACCAAGTCGATGCGGCAAGACTGGACATTGAAATGTCAGCCATGTTGAAAGAGCAGTTGGTTAAGGTGTTCTCCTTGATTAAGGTATCTCTTGTGGCTTAAATTGAATGTCAACAGTCTTATATTCTAGGCTCCAAGTTGTTTGGAGGATCCTAAAGCTGTTCTTTTACTTGGGTTTAGCCAGGAATGTTATTTCAATATGAAGCGGAACTTGATGCTTTCCTCGAGTTTCTTATCTGGCGGTTCTCAATTTGGGTAGACAAGCCTACTCCAGGAATTTCTCTCATGAACCTTAGATATAGAGACGAACGTGCACTGGAAGCGAGAGGAAAAGGTGAGGACCCCTCACATTTCTTGCATATGTTATAAGCTGACCGTGGATATTAGACAGTTCATCTGATTAGCTATGCAAAGTATATAACAAAGAACTTGACTTGTCTAAACTACTGCAGTTTACATGATTGATATGTCTGCTGTTTGGTGTCATTAACCATGCCAGAAGCAAAGTTATATTCTTTCTTATATATCCTTATGATTCTTTGTGTGAACTTTATCCTATGATGGCCATAAATCACTATGCAGTGACAGAATAAGTCTTGATAAAGATTTAAGAAGTTAACTTTCTATCATATGATTAGTTTTAGTATAATAATTTTTCTCTTATAAGATTGAATAATTTCACCTATCCATCTAATACTCTGCAAGTCCTAGATATTTAAGATGGAATAAGATTTCAATCCCAAATAGTGGTCTCTTCCAATGACTAGGAATGTCCTAAACTTTTTGTTGTGGTATGTAAATTTATATTGTTTCTAACACAGCAGTCTACTGTTGAATTTTTCATTCAGCTTGTTTATACTATTCAACCCAATTGGATATTCTTACTTATAGTCAGGACGGGATTAGAAGGACCTGGACTTACAGTTGAACAAAAGCTTTGGTATTGTGTTGCCACTGTCGGTGGTCAATACATCTGGGCCCGATTGCAATCATTCTCTGCTTTCCGTAGGTGGGGCAATTCTGAACAGGTGCTGTTTCTTTATCCTGTCCTTCTAATGCCCCTCAATAAAACATGTCAAGGATTGTCCAAGTAGCTGAACTATGTTATCTGCGTTTTTGTTTGCAGAGGTCACTAGCACGAGGAGCGTGGATTATGATACAACGCATAGAAGGACTCTATAAAGCTGCCTCGTTGTGCAACCTGCTTTTATTTCTCTATACAGGAAGGTAAGTGGTTTAGTCTTTACTTGAGAGATCCCTAAACACTAAACCCATGAAACATCCATGTTAACTTCAGCCAATTGTTTAACACTTAAGACGGCATCTAGAGCTGGTAGTTGTAGTTTGGTTCCTGTGGATATATCTAGTTACTGATCCGGCTTCTCTACTTGAATTTTTCTTGCTTAGATTAGCTTGGAAGATTTAAAACCATTAGATTGAATAAAGATGGCGTCACGGGACCACATTATACTCAATCCAATGGTTTTAAACCATTCAAACAAATCCAAACACCAAAAATCCAAGTAGAGAAGCCAAATTCTCTAGTTACTGCATTTACAACATTGTGTTTTATGTTTGAAAATCAAAAGTTAGTTCAATGTTCCATGAACCTTTTGATATTCATCTCCATTTGTTTACTTTCATTGTATATAGGTCATCCTTTTGCTAAAGCTGCTTTTGTATTGAAATAATGTGAGAACCTTTCAGTGCAAAGTTCTTAATGTGACTCAAGATTGATATTGCTTTTGATGTGCTATGTAGAACTAAACAGTTTCATTCACATGTTGTGATGCAGGTATAGGACTCTTATTGAAAGAGCTCTAAGAGCTAGGCTAGTCTATGGGAGCCCTATTATGAACCGAGCAGTTAGCTTTGAGTACATGAACCGCCAGTTAGTGTGGAATGAATTCTCGGTATGTTCTCTACTTCTCTTGTACTTGACCCAAAATTAGTAGTCTTATTGTCTATAAAACTTATAGCAGATATGGTAGTAGGGATTTGGTCTCGGACCATCTTCATTTAGCTTATCTTCGAGTTTTAGTTCACTGCCAATTCTAAGGACATGCATGAAAAAAAATTACTGAATGGTACACTTATTCTTTGGTTGGGGACAGTCAAAATGTTGGACAGTTTTCATGTTTAGGGTTTATTCTACACAGATGAACTGTAAATGTTATAATAAAGATATTTCGATAACTATATTTGAAGTTCTGGTTTCATCTATTAGAAATCAACAAATAGCATTGACCAGTAGATCCAGCTTTTGGTTTTGACTTTTGAACACCCTTATCAAATTTATGTATGCACACGCTGTTACTCAGAATTTGTGATGTTTGAACTTCTAATTTCTTATTTGCAGTACAATTAGAAAGAATTTAGATATTGAAAGCGGTGGAATCCGAATATATACCATAACTCTCATTTTATTCTCGCATGATAGTGATGATACAAACTTTTACACAAAGCACCTTTCTGTAGTGAAAATTTTTCTTCTTTCGAGTTCCCCGTTAATGTGGTTTGTAATGGCTGTACATAAGAATTTTATCTGGCTGTGTTAGGACCACACAAATTACATCAGGTTCAGCCCCTTTCCCGTGCCTGTTTTGTATGATTTTGGCATATATCTTGATGGTACAGAAACTGAACCTCAAGGTACATGCTCATGTTTGCTACCCATTCTGAGGATTTTTGGGTAAGGAGGGTTCTAGATTTTGATTTATTGCAAACATGAGCATTAACTCGTTATGGGATGATATTTGAAAATAGAATACATCAATATAGTTTGGTGTTTGGTCCTGAATAATTGTATCATCATCCTTTGCCTCATGATTTGCTTTTCTCAGATGTTCTCATATCAACAATGGTTCTTTACTTGTTATATTTAGATAACCATGTTTAGAACTGAAATTCTTCTTGTGTTGGTTGCAGGAGATGTTACTGTTGCTTCTTCCTCTTCTTAACTCATCATCCATGAAAAACTTTCTTAGCCTGTTTTCCAAGGATAAATCTTCAAGTTCAACAGACGATGACTCTACTTGCCCCATCTGCCAGACCAGTCCAACGGTTCCATTTGTCGCTCTTCCTTGTCAGCACAGGTACATAAATAACTTTGTTTTCCAACCTAGTACTGGTGCACTGATCAAGACCGAGGAACAATTTGTCACTCACATGATTGTTTTTGAAAGATGTCAGCCTGTAAAAATGTTGAACCCTAACTTTACTACTGTGGATAAATTTTGCTCATAGAATAGTCAAACATGTTCCCCACAGAAGTATGATTCGTGGTACTGTACTAGCAATATAAATTTTGCTCACGCTTGCAGATACTGCTACTACTGCCTAAGAACACGGTGTGCAGCAGTCCCGTCCTTCAGATGTTCCAGATGCAATGAACCAGTGGTCACCATGCAGCGGCAGGCCAACAATCCAAATCAAAAGCAATGATAATCAGAGATGGAGATGCAAGCATTTTATAGTACAAGCAAAAGAAGTAAAAAAATAAAGCAATATTTACATTCATTGCCTATATCTATAAGCATCTTCTGTTGATTGATGGGGGAAAAGTAACATTTACAAAAAAATCAGAAATCATAATCCATTCATCTATTGAGTAGAGAGAGCTTCATTCTTTATCATTGAATCATGCATGGTCTGGGATCTTGTAACAGTTGTAGTTTTCCTAACAGATACAGGAAAAAATGTAAATCAAACATATTAGCAGTTATAAAGAAGTGGTTGGAGTTGCTCTTATATAGAATCGTCGAAACAATTACATAGAAACAAGAAAGAATCGAAACCACAAAATGATCAAGATTGAAACAACAGGTGTGGACCAAATTTGGCATCAACCTCATCAGCAAGTTGAGCCTCACCAAGCCTCCTCAATCCTTTGCTCAACACCCTTACCATATACTCGTCCGCTTTGAAACCATTGCTCCCCCATCCATTCCTCTTCAACATCTCGTAAATCCTCACCGTCGATTCCCTCCGGTCAGCGCCAACGACGGCCCTGATCAACCTCACCAGCCCCTTATCATCTCCCCACTGGACTCCTCCACTATCCTTCTCCAGCTCACACACCAGAGCGTCGATCTCCTCCAACATTCCATTCCTGGCGAAGGCCAGAGCCACCTCAGCGTAGACGCCGACGTCAGGTTGGTATTCGGATCGGAAGGCGGAGAAGGCCTGGAGTGCCAGGTGGCATTGATCCTGCCGCAGAAGCTCCTTGAGGGCGGCGACGAGGTCGGACTTGATTAGGCGGGAGAGGGTTTTGGAGACGAGAGAAGGGTCGACCGGGTCGGATCTTTGGGCACGTTTGAGGGCTTGGACGGCTTGGATGGCCTCAATGCTGAGGACCCGGCCTTTGACCAAGGGCCCACGATTGTCGCGTGGGCCGCACCGTATGGGAACGCGGGTTACGGCGGAGGTGGGTGTGAATTGTAAGCGTAAGGGTTTGAGGAAGGTGGTCGGGTTCGGTTGGAGAGAGGACGCCATGGATGAGGTGGAGAGCTGAAGGAGCGGAGCGCTGGGTTTTAGATGGGGTTCATGTGTAATGACGAGTTTACCCTTTTAAAAAGGAAACCTTTAGAAGATGTAGCAAAAAGGTTAAAAAATCGTCGACAGCAGGATTCGAACCTGCGCAGGCATAGCCCAACAGATTTCGAGTCTGTCTCCTTAACCACTCGGACATATCGACGTTCCTTGCCAGTCGATGCTGTGATTTGCATATTCACATGGCTCCGTAAGAGTTATGCACATCTTATGATTTTTGAATGAAAACTTCTAATAAAACATTTAGGTCATAATTTTCTACTCAAAGTTTGTGCATTCGACATAGATACATCGGCTGTCAGCTATATATATGTGGGCTGAATTAATACAGAGTGTTACTGATCGATGATTATACTGGATTGATCTACATACGTACTTAAAGAGAGACTTTAATCATGTGTCCGAAAATTCTACTATAAGATTTGGTTTTTCAAACAAGACATGAACAATATGTTTACATTAGCTAGTGAGTTGTGCTTCTGTTTCCATACCTTGAATTTGTGGTCCGGAATTACAAACCGTGAATTGTGCTTCTGTTTCCATACCTTGAATTTGTGGTCCGGAATTACAAACCAATCTTATCAATCACATTATTGCTGGTAAGAGCTTTAAGTACATTGTGTATATGAATGGATCATGCAGTGTCTGCAGACTCTCCAATAATTTGTCTTCCAGACTGAAAGCCTTAAGAAACTGTTAATAAGGTCTCATCCCCAAACTGTTTTGCCACTATCAAGTTCCTAATGCTTCAAAGGCTCCGTAAAGTTGGGATACTGATATCGACATTCTTATCTTGATCGACTTTCGGATCTGAATGTTAATCATTTCGAAAGCTTTGATGCTTGATCTTACCTTATGTGTAGTCTCAATCGTATGAGGAAAAAATCTATTCTCTCTCTCTCTGTTCATATATGGAGCTACTGTGCAATGCTAAAGCGACCCTTTCTGGCTTCATTGTTGTTACTGAAAATTGAAAGTCATCACTTAGAAATATCAGCAACAAGTCGGCAGACGAAATTCGACATGTGAAAAACTAACAAAGCACTTGTTGTCTCGACACTATTTCACCATTCTAAAAATTAGTTTCTCTTATATCTGCCGGGACTGTTTTGGCTTCCAAATGATAGTTCGTGGACGCAGTTACACCCAGAAAATCCTATGGTGTCTGTAAACTCGATCGATAGCTGGGGTGTTGCTCAAGTTTCACATGTCTGTCCTATCAATTTCTCTTGGTAGTTTTAGCTTGATTATGCTGAATTGACAGCGGCATCTATGTACACCAATGGCTCACCCAAACCTAAGTGCGATTTCAGCACTATGACAAAATAGATTTTTTGAAAAGGAATATTGGTGGACATTTTTAATATTTTTTTTTCTTTCTTTTTGGCCATCATATTGATTCTCTTAAAATGGGTAGGGTTTGGTTAGCTTATCAAGTTCACAAATGGTGCTGCTCACTGTGCTAGCTTAGGCAATAATTGAACCCTACAGGTGAAACACTTTAGACAATGCCACATACTCACATTGAACCCAAGAAAATGAGTAGGATAAAGAGATTGTAGTATTGTGCATCAACATCTAAAACCCTACATAGTATATATACGCTTCTGAGGCTTGAAGGTCACATCTTTATAACGGCCTTAAGCTCCCTAGTCAAATAAAAAGGCCACTAGAAAACAAAGCAATGCCAAGAGCTCCGTCAATCCGCTGTTCATCGATAGACGAAGCTCTCTCTTTATCATCTCGTGCCAGATGTAACAAAGGATTCATCCTTTTTCCTTCTCACGAACCACGGGAGCGCCTAGCGCCCAGAGGATCAAAACTCTTTTTCCTTTCAGGGTAAAGCGGCGCATCTAAACTTTGTTTTCCAAATGGAACAATGTGATAGATCCTACACAATTCCTTCAACATAAATAGCCATAGAAGGCTGCAATAATCAATGAGAATGCAACATTTCCAATTCAGCACCCAAATCTTTGAAAAATTCAACTGGAGTATCATCTATTACATGCTACTGACCTAACATATGTTATTTTCTCTTTTTGAATATAAAGACTACAAAAACAGGTTTTACGCATTTACCATTAATGAAATCATAGAATTCTATTATTAATTTTTTTGGAAAAAAGGAGGAGGGGCCTAAAAACTATAGTGTAAAAACACCTAAAAACTATCAGGAAACCCTACACAACCTATGTATTCAAGCACGAATCATTTATCAAAGAGTGTATTATTGGGTACTCCACTTGCTGTGCATAAACTATGGAGACAACTAAAATTTGATGTTTATTTAGTTTTCATTACGTTGAAGTTTCACCCAACCATAAGGAGACTATGACCATTTGACTAAACATGAAACTTGGTGACTCAATAGAGCAGTTAAGGCATGATGCGTGCACTTACTAAGACATAGCCTGCATCATCCAATCAAAGAGGGACTTATTGACGGCATAGAGCCACTTAGACCTAAGTAATAAAAGTAAAACAAAATACAAAGTATAAATTATCATACAAGCCAGGCTAGGCTCCAAGCCCAAGCTGCACCTCAGTGAACAAACGAAATCATAGTCGTCATCCAAGCAAAACCGTTACCTCCCCACCAAAGTCATCGGACACCACTATTCTTGCTCAGCCACCTTGACCACGTCTGATCGAGCTTGGATCATGCCATGTACAAGTCCTTCCCAAGATCAAATTCATGGCCATATTGGATTTGTTATCCTTAAACTAGAAAACGTCACTACGACCCTAAGGCTACCTCCTTTGGATCCAATCAAAGTTTCGCATCCAACCTGCGCTGAGCCATAAGACCCCGACCATCAATGGCTACAATTGAGCCACTAACGCCCACTGTCGACGACACCAAAGAAGATCTTGCCATATATATGGAATTTAAGTGGTTGTTTATTACATTGTTTTTAAAATAACTAAGAATATAACTAATGTAAATTCAAATAATTATGATTCAATTGTTACCTAAAAATCTTCTTGTTTTTGAATGGATTTCCTCTAAGATTCTCATATCAACTCTGTTTTGATACAAAAGGGGTTCTATCTACCGGCAGAATTCTTTCTCTAGAAATATGGCAACGGCGGCGATCATGATGCAATGGTGAGCAAGGTGGTGCCATGAAGAGAATCATTGTCATTGATCATGCATTTGCAACTTTGATTGTTTTTAGGTGTGTGTCCAATGACTTCAGTGTTGTAGGGTCAAATCCTTGCAACGACTAAAACATATTTGATTTCAATTGGAGCGGTCGGGTTTGGTTGATGGCTTTTGTTGTAGCGTCTCTGAGTACACCGGAGCTTGTAATGCCTAGTAGCAATTACGGTGTGGCAGGTTTGCATTGGAAGTCTCTCCCACCAAAGTTGGTAATGTAGGGTTGGCTGATTGTAGGATTCATGTAAGCGGTGGCATGTTGATTGCCATGGCTAAGGAAATAATCGAGCTAGTGAGTGGGTCTTGAGTTGTATAACATCTCAGTTCACAGTTGAGATATTATCTACTTTGGTCTCATCATCTCTCACGGTTTTGTCCTTAAGGTTTACCCCAAAACACATCTTTTTGTAGAGCTGACTTTGCATATATAAGCACAAATACTTATGTCTCTTAAGCAATGTGGGACGCGTGCACATGCTAGCTTGTTAGAGTCTTCATCACCAGTCTAAATAGGTCACCACAACCCCCCACCCACCCCTAAATTGCCTAGCGTTCTTGTCGACACACTTCCGGTTGGAAACAAGCTCTTAAAACATTTATAATAGCTCAGTCCACACATTTGAGATATTATCTACTTAGGACCCACAAACCTTTACAGTTTTGATATTGAGGTTTCACCCCAATATATGTCTCCATATAAGGAGCTGACTATGCAAATATACACATAACAACTTATATCCCCGAACGATGTGGGACGCATGCACATAGTACTAGCTCGTCAATGACTTCAGCACCAGCCTAGTCTAGTCGATCACCATAATCGACCCTTTATGGGTGTGACATCCTCTCAGCAACCTTCTAGCCAGGGAAACTCTTATATCATTTATAATAACTCAGTCCACACAACAAAGATATTGTCTACTTTGGAGCCAATGCCCTTCACAGTATTGTTCTTAATGTTTTGCCCCAAAATACATCTCAATGTAAGGAACTAACTTTGCACTTATAAGCATAATAACTTGGCTCCCCAGACAATGTAGAACGCGTGCACCTGCTAGCTTGTTAGTGCCTTCAACATCGACCTAGTCAAGTCACCATAATCCACCCCTCTTAAGGACCCAATGTCCTCATCAGCACACTTCCAGCTGGAGACAGATTCTGATACCATTTATAACTACCCAATCGACATAATTGAGATATTTTTCACTTTGGGCCCACCTGCCCTCATGGTTTTATTGTTGAGATTTCACCTCAAAACGCATCTTAATGTAAGGTGTTGACTCTGCATATATATAAGCAATGCAACATGTCTCCCTTGTCGTTGTGGGACGCATGTATATGCTAGCTTTCCAGTGTCTTTAGGTCTCACCCAATCAAGCCACCCCACCATCCACCCCCTAAATGAATTCCTAACATCCTCGTCGCAACAGTTATGGTCGTGAACAAGCTATGATACCATATGTAACAGCTCACTTCACATAGTTCAAATATTGTCTGATTTAGGCCTCTTAATGGGCAGGTGCGGAAAGCACTAACAAGCTAGTAGTTGCACATGTACACATTGTTAGGGGAGACAAGTTGTTGGGATTATATGTACAGAGTGAGCTCCCACTACCATAAAAAAGTCTTTAGCCGACGAAATATCTAAAAACATGTCGACGAAATTTCGTCGGCTAAAGTTCAAAATTTTCTATATCTTTCATTTTTCTCCTCCTCCTCCTACTCCGGCGGCAACAACGTAATCCTCATCCTACCTCCTCTCCTCCTCTAAATCATTCTCCTCCTTCCTCCTCTAAATCCTTCTCCTCCTCATTCCTCTTCCTCCTCTAAATCATTCTTCTCCTCCTTCCTCCTCTAAATCCTTCTCCTCCTCCTCCTTCTCTAAATTCTTCTTCTCCTCCTCCTCTCCCTCTCCTAACTTTCTCCTCCTCCCCTAGCTTCTCTCTCCTCCTCCTAGATATTAAAATTCGTTGACTAAAGTTAAAAAAAAAATATAATAATAACTATAGCCGACGAATTACCCTAAAATTCGTCGGCTAAAGTTTAAAAAAGAAAAAAAATTAAAAAAATAACTTTAGCCGACGAATTTTAGGGTAATTCATCGGTTATTGTTAAATAAATAAATAAAAATAATATCTATAGACGACGAAATTTAATAAAATTTCGTCGGCTAAGGTCCAAAAATTTGTCGGCTAAAGTCCAGAAATTAAGCGACGAAAAATTTCTCCGTCGGCTAAATAACTGACTTTAGCCTACGATGAATAATAATTTCGTCGGCTAAAGTCTTGACCGACGGATTTTTCCCGACGACTTCTTAGCCGACGACGTTTCGTCGGTTAAGACTTTAGCCGACGAAAAAATTTTGTCGGCTAAAGTGGTTGTTCTGGTAGTGTCCTTACATTGAGACACATTTTAAGGTGCAACCTTAACAACAAAAATCGTGAGGGCCCATGGACCCAGAGCGAAAAATATCTCAATTGTGTGGACTGGTCATTGAGGATGATGCACGCTAGCATGCATGGCTTTGAGGCAAATGGGCCGGGTTCTGTTTTGAATCCATGGGAGTGGGAGTCTCTGAGCCTTTCTGAGCTCTTTTGTTTTGAATCTTAAGGTTTAGATTTGGTGGTGGCGCTCAAATGATAATGGTAATCGTGCTGGAGAGTTAGGATCGAAGGCAACGCTGGGATATCCTGGTGTTGACCATGCATGCTTTGGCGGCGTGAGGTGGCTTCACTTCTTGATCGTGCTTTTTTTGGACGTCCTTGTATTTCGTTGTTGTGGTTTTGGGTGATAGAAGGGGCGATCACCAGGTTGGGCAGCGACAACGAAAAGATTGGATAGAGATCAGAATGTTCAATCTCTTCTGACGAGTTTTGGCATGTCAGTTGGCTTCTTGTTTGACTGGCTGTTGAGCCGCGAAGGAGGCATGACAAGGATGGTGACTAGAATTAGGACTGATAGATGACGTTGGTGGTCATCGTCGGCTGTTTGGTCGTTGAGGACGATGCACGCTAGCATGCGTGCCTTTGAGGCATATGGGCTAGGTTCAGCCATGCCTGGGTTGGTTGGACCCCGAAGAATGGCTGCAATTAGGATATGGAGCTAGAAATGGGATGCTGATAGCTCAAGAGATTAGCCCATGTGGCTTTTGGGAGTCCCTTAAGACTTTCGAGTGTTACCTAGACTAATGATGGAGGGCTATTACGACTTTATTCTTGAGTTATATGTAGTTCTAAACGAATTGACGTCTCTAGATGACTGATATTTCTCTTTTAAGAGATTAGATATGAATAGATAAAGTCATTTGTTGTAGGTTTTTATTTGAGATTATTTTACAATGAGGGCTACCTATCATTTGTAAAGACATGTGTCGCTAAATTTCTTTAGTTGCAAGACAACACATGATGCAAACGTATTATGGTCGTAGATAAATCAATGAAATTATCTATTATTAAAAAAACAAAATGTATCACACTGCTATGGAAGATAGATATTTGATCGTCCCATCATCCTTGGCATGAAAGGATAATTGAGTTAGTTACCTTTTAAGCATTATTATGTCATATATGCACGAACATAGGATATGAATGAAGAATACATGGAGGAAGATAGGGCATATGAGAGTGAATGCGTTTGAACTTTGAAATGCACTGACTAGAGCCAATGAGCTACATATATAGCTAGTGGTTATCAATGGAGAATTGGAGGGACCAAGTTTTGTTGTCACTAATTAAAGTTGTGTGCACCTTTTTACTTGGCGTGGGGAGCAACCGGGACACCATTCTTCATGCTAGTCAATTAATCTCCTATCAACTCTTAAATTTTTCTTCTCTAATCAACCAAAACCAACCTGTTCAAAATAAAATCAACCAAAACCAAAATAGTTCTAAAGTCCCATCTTATTTTTTTTGGGTATTTGATGGTACACCCAATTTAGATTACACCTACTTTTAAGATTGTTTTAAAATACACTCAAACTTATTAATTAAGTTTGCCTAAACTAAATAAACATATTATTTAGGATAAATAATAAAACCTATTATTTAAGATAAATAATAAAACCTATCATAAACAATATATGCGATGGAATGATGTGTACAAATTGCGAACTTTCTTAAACCCAATAAGTACTCTAAACCCTAAACCCTATAACTCCTCTAAACCCTAAACCCTATAACTCCTAACCCCTAAACCCTATTCCCTGACCCCTAACCTAAAACCTTATACCCAAAACTCAATTTCTCTAATGGCAAAATGGTCAGTAGAGAAAATATGATAATTTTAAATTTTTGAGTTTAAAATTTGTAAAGCAAGTAAAATAAATACATCTGTGTAAATTAAAAAAATATGAATGAGTTTATATTCAAAAAGGGTCTAATCGTTGAAATTTTCTCTAATTATCTCTTTTTTTCTTGAATACAAGACTGGAAGGACAATCCTCATGGCATACCTATTAATGAGACCATATATGATACAAGAGAATGAGACATTAATTATGCCTATACCCTAATAGTTTAAGAACATCTCAAAGTACTATCAAAATCTCTACATGACTTATGCATTCTAACAAACCATTTAGTAAAAATTGCATCATTGACTATTTTATTTGCTTTATAATTATTTAGGTGTGCGACTTAATTCTTTATAAATTCAACCAAAACCAAAATAGTTCTAAAGTCCCATCTTATTTTTTGGATATTTGACGTTA
This sequence comes from Comarum palustre, assembly GCA_951800085.1. Classification (NCBI taxonomy): domain Eukaryota; kingdom Viridiplantae; phylum Streptophyta; class Magnoliopsida; order Rosales; family Rosaceae; genus Comarum; species Comarum palustre. The sequence goes on along the minus strand of OX637572.1, from coordinate 14,909,189 downwards.
CACCCACTTTTAAGATTGTTTTAAAATACACCTAAACTTATTAATTATGTTTGTCTAAACTAAATAAATCTATTATTTAGGATAAATAATAAAACCTATCACAAACAATACATGCGATGGAATGATATGTACAAATTGTGAACTTTCTTAAACCCTATAAGTACTCTAAACCCTAAACCCTATAACTCCTAACCCCTAAACCCTATTCTCTGACCCCTAACCTAAAACTCTTTACCCAAAACTCAATTCCTCTAATTGTAACCTAACTTAAAGACAAAATGGTCAATAGAGAAAATATGATAATTTTAAATTTGAGTTTAAAATCTGTAAAGCAAGTAAAATAAATACACTCTGTGTAAATTAAAAAGAAATGTGAATGAGTTTATATTCAAAAAGTGTTTAATTGGTGAGGTTTTCTTTAATTATCTCTTTTTTTTCTTGAATACAAGACTGAAAGGACAATCCTCATGGCATACCTATTAATGAGACCATATATGATACAAGAGAATGAGACATTAATTATGCCTATACCCTAATAGTTTAAGAACATCTCAAAGTCCTATCAAAATCTCTACATAACTTATGCATTCTAACAAACGCATAAATTACATCATTGACTCTTTTATTTACTTCATAATTTTTTTAAAACTAAATTACAAATTTGCTTTATAATTTTTGCAACAAACATGAAAGATAATACGTACTTTTTTCAGAGCCTTAAACTATTGTGTCTTTCAGCTATCCAACCCAATATCTTACATAAGATAAAAATGATCAATAGTATCACAACGCAACATTATTTTCTTAATTATTAATTGTGAAATTGGGAGTGAGTTGTCACTACTTGATTTTTATTTTTACATAATACTAATTAGTGAAGGTAAATTAAGAAAAAAAGTTGAAATCATGTGAAGCTAGGTTGTACATCTCGTATCGAAATGTATCTCAATTACGCGTGGACAACCTAGCTTAGCCATACCATGGTATTAGTAGCCAGGCTATGCATATCTAAACTTGATTCCAAGACTTTGGATGCTTCTACTTTCATTGCAGCTTAGAAGATCACAAAATTTTTGACTATAATTGGCACGTTCGTTATACTTGTCATCTTGTTGCTTTATCCACCTAATACAATTTAACTATTTGAGTAGAAGATCAGGGGATTTGATTCTAAGCATGCTTATGAGCATATGATTTTGATTTTGTGCAACCCCGATTGGTAGTTCTGAATTCACTAATCCTCCAAGATGTGGCAGCATCTTTTTGTGGGGATTATGCTCAGTGTGTATAAACTTTTAGGAGTAAACAATTAGATTTAATTTATTCAAGAAACAATTAGATTTAATTTATTCAAGAAACAATTAGATTTGATAAAGGTATATGCTAATTTTTTTAGTTTGGTTTCAATAGTAGAGCTTCAAGGTTCAACTTTGAGATTATGATATTGAGGATACAGCCCTTTGTATTAGTCTCTAGGAAAATGAAATGAGAGAAAATAATGTGTGCCCACCAATTGCCAATAGCCTAATCGAAAGTGTGAGTGTGGGTGGCCGTCTAGGCGGCTCTTCAATTCATACCAATGCAATGTACATATTCATTTGAAAAGATTTTCATGATTAGATTTTGATTCTAGGCTTACACTCTTGTTTTCCTAGATTAAAAGCGACATTATAATTATCTTCATTTTTTTCATTATCTAGGTGAATATATTCTAAAAAAGTTGAATCATTTTTACAGGCTAGGTTGAGAGTCATAACAACCTTAAACTTGTCATTGTTTTCAACTACAACATTTGTCCTACCTATCATTTCACTATGTCTATAAATAGAGTATTCACTTACACCTTGATGCATTGAAAAACTTTTACTCTCAAAAATTGCTACTTATTTCAATTACTTTGACCAACATTCTCTAACCTAGCATTTTCATCCGAGGGTAATTATCATGACAAATTTTAACCAATGAAACAAAATGAATTCCTACAAAAGCAATTATCTATGTATGTTTCTTAACCCCGTAAACATTGTCACTAAGTTGCTCGTGAAATCAAACCCGAGTAAAGCACGATTGACAAACGAGAAACATTACACTAACTTTGATTGTGGTTTGACCGATAATTATTTGGTTTCTTGACATATCAATTATATTTCCTTTGACATCAATTAATTACTTAAAAAAATTTAATCAAATGCACACTATCATCAGTAATATGTTACAATACTATAAATTAAACTCAACACTTTATACCATTAAACTATGGTACTGAGAAAAAACTAAACGCACTTAAAAATGTATTTTAGTAAAGAAATATTTAGAAAGAGAAAAAATATATTTTATATTAGTATTTATATCAGTAATGAGCTCTAAACCACTTGTAAACTTGATAATGATGTCTTGTACCAATTCAATTCAGACAAACGAGTCAAAGCAATGTCTTCGTCAACGTCACTTTTATTTTTCACCTGCGAGACTCACTGCTCAACGGCCACCGTTATTCGTTTACTGCCTTCGTCACCATGTACAATGACGAGCGTTTACTTCCGTCAACACCAGTACCAGAACGCCGTTTTGTCCCCTAAATGGATTGGACTAATTCGAAGGGCCTAATTCTTCTCTACACAGGTAAGTTTTAGTGTGGGAAGAAAAGATAAGAGATAATTGAGTTGTTTCATCACAAAATAAAACACAGCGGTGCATTTTTGTCCAATCCCTTTCCTTGTTGTACAATCCCAAACAGTGTGTCGTTTTCTAACCTGCGCCGTGGGGGTGGGTGCCCTTTACTGGGACTTGTTTCTTGGTTGGAATCAAGCAATTTGGGAACAGTGTCTAAAAGGTTGCCGGGAATACGCAGTGTTCTGTCGGTGGTATTCCCTACTCTTATCCCTTGTAATAATATTCCTCCAAACTCTTTTTTATACTTGTATTCTTCGCCATTTTCATATGTAATTCATATCATAATTGTCCTAAAAATTTGACTATTCACCCTTAATACCTGTATTATTACTCATGAAACTGGAAAAATAATAAAAATGATGATCGAAAAGAAAAGTTTGTTTATGAGAGCAACTCCAACAATTTCTTATAATTAGTCTGCTGTGAGTGAAAATATACTCTCTTAATGATCAACTGCACTCTTAATTAATTTCTTAAAAAAAAAACTAGCTGCACTATAAATTCCTATGGAGTCTCAGGTCTTATATCCGAGATGCACTTCATGTTTCCGATGCATTTGATAACATCTGGTTTGTTCATGCTATTGCAAATCTCGGATAAGTTCATTCTATGAAGATCTCCTTTTTCTTCTAAATAAAACAACCATGTGATAATAATGTATTGCAAGACCAACGAAACTCAAAATTTCCTAGTGTTTTCGCTCCATCTTTAACAAATTTTCTCTCTTATGGTTTTCAAAATGATCTATAATTTTAAAGATTGTTGTAAATCCATAAGAATACTATAAACATGATAGTTTTAGATACATGCATTGTATATAGTTTGGGAATAAGTATTTTAAATTGGTCAGTTAATTTAGTGTTAGAGTCCATTAAAAGCTTAAAGATAGCCTTTTAATTGTTAAACCATGACTGCTTACTTTCATCATTGCTGCAAACCTGCAATAAAGAAAAAGCTCAAGTGTTTTTGATAAAAATGCAAGAAAAAAGCTGAGAATAATAATGCAGCTACAGAAAGGCTAAAAGAAGCTTCCTCTATGCTCCAAACATAACCAGCTCTTTAGAACTTAACCAGACTCCGCTGCCTACTCTCTCTCTCTCTCTCAACTCATTTAGTTTCTAGTGTCATATCTTGTGCTCCCAAAACCTGTTGAACCACCTTGATGTCTGTACCACTGGAACATGTCTACATAGGCTTAGCTGAGACCTCTCCAATGGAAAGAAGCTCTGATAGGATTTCCTCTACCTCTGCCCACTCAAGCTCAGGGGATGTCAAGACCTCTGCTTTCAACCTGAAGGAGACTGAGCTGAGGCTTGGCTTGCCTGGCTCTCAGTCTCCTGAGAGAAAACCAGGACTTTCACTTTCCATTTTTGGCAAAGATTTGGAGGATAACAAGCAAAATGGGTATGCTCCAAACGCTTCAAGGACCAACCCTGTGTCTGGGGCCAAGAGGGGTTTCTCTGATGCCATTGATGGCTGTTCTGAGAAATGGGTTTTTCGTATGAGTAATGGATCTGAGGCTGATAAAGGAGCAGCCTTGTTCTCTCCTAAAGGTGAGAGTAATGCTAAAACACAACAGCTATGTGTGTCTGGACAAACCAAGAAAGAAGTTGCTGCTTCTGTTGTTCCTCAGTCACCAAAACCAGTTCAAGAGAAGCAGAAGCCTCAGGTCTCTGAGCATGTTGCTCCTCCTGCTGCCAAGTAAGCTGTAGGCAGTTTTGTACATCATATATCCTTTGGTTACAAGAGTTTGCTTTGTAGAGAAAAGTACGAAGAAATTGATCCAGAAAAAAACATAGAAAAATTTTCAGTTTCATGTATTTGGGTATAAATATTCTTTTTTTTTGCCCAAAATGTTTCAGCTTCTACTTGCACATACCTAATTTCTGGACATGATCAGTTCATTTAGTGAGCAACTCGATGTGTTTATTTTCTTATCTCAGTTTTTTCTCCCTAAATTCGTGTACTTCCTATGCATTTTTTGGTTGTATAGTGCTTTTTCCTTGTGGTTCCTGGCCTTCTGCAATAGTCTTATCCATGGAGGAGCAATTTTCTCAAATTTGATTGTCTTGACTTCAATAGTTGTCCATTCATCTATCTTTTGAAGATATTTCACAGAAGTGGCACTTTGGTGAATCACTGACATTAAAACTGATGTAACAGGGCACAGGTGGTAGGATGGCCCCCAATTCGATCATTTCGAAAGAACACCATGGCTTCTAATTTGGCCAAGAACAATGATGATGCTGAGGGTAAACAAGGGTCTGGGTGTCTTTATGTGAAGGTTAGCATGGATGGTGCTCCATATCTAAGGAAGGTTGACCTTAAAATGTACAACAACTACATGGAACTCTCTATGGCTTTGGAGAAGATGTTCAGCTGCTTCATAATTGGTACTGTTCTATCTCTTTCACTCTATCAGGTGCAAGGCAGGAATGCACTTGCTGACTGAGTTATAGGGTTTTGATCCAGAAAGAAATTAAGGTTGGTGTTTAATAAGAGCTGTAATAAGGCAGTTTCACCCAGGTAAACATGGTTAATAAATAATAAGTTGACTTGATAGTCCCTATTACAAGAACAAGAATAGTTGCCTGAAAGGATGTCTGGTGTTATGTAAGGTACTTGAGGTAAACCAGATGGTGTAAGTGCTTACTTCTGTTTATCAATGGCTGTGATTCAGGGCAGTGCAGTTCTGAGGATGGCCTGAGTAAGAGTCGGTTGATGGATCTTCTCCACGGTTCTGAATATGTTCTTACTTTTGAAGACAAGGACGATGATTGGATGCTCGTCGGTGATGTTCCATGGGGGTAAGTTTCAGATGTTCTTGTTATACCCTTATTAACCGAATTAAATCAACACTGATTTAGAATTAAAAATTCTAAAAGTTGGAATCAATCCACCATAATCCCAGTTGAAGTTGTTTTTAACTGATTGATGATCCATGAATAGGAGTATTCTTATCTTGCAGTTAAGTATTGTTATGCATGACAACAATATCACTGAATATACACCTTAGCTTTCCCTTGGAGTATCTTGCATTGCTTAGTTGATCTGATCTGAGTTCCTTCACATTTATGATCATTGTTGTATATGTGTAGGATCTAATCATTGCTGTATTTGTGTAGGATGTTCACTGAAACGTGTAGGAAACTAAGGATCATGAAAGGTTCAGAAGCAATTGGACTTGGTATGTTTCACCATTATAATTTGTTTCAGTTGTGTGATAGTGTGTGCTCTTCCTCTATATGCATATCCCAGCTTCTGATTATCTGATCTATTATTGGCTGTAGCTCCAAGGGCTATGGAGAAGTGCAAGAACCGCAATTAGCACCACACCTTAGGATCTGAAGAAGGCATTGTTGAAATGCATGAGTCGACTTAAGACAAGTTTGAAGTTTAAGTTGGGTGCTCGTTGCATAATCCTCCCTATCTTGCCAATATGTATCCTCGTTTTTGTGTATTTGGACTGGACATTGTCCTACTAGTTAGAAAAAATTTCACTGGAAATCGCCAGATGTTATTTTGGTGTTATTGCTCATATGTATCCATATATTCTGACTACTGTGTAAAAGGTATGCTGCTTGCAAATCCTTATTTTCTTTTCTTAAGAACAAGTGGTTTGGTTTTCAAAAAAAAGAACAAATGGTTTGAGGTTTTGAAAGCTGATGTTTGTGTGAAATTGAGCCTTTTGTGATCAAACTGTAAGGTGCAAATATGGAACAGAAATCCTTTGGCAACCTCAATGTTCATGTAATATATCATTCATCTACACCATTTGAACTACAATACTGCATGTTATGAAAGACAACTCCAAACAGCAACGTTTTCAGCTAAAATCCAGGCTATCAGAACGCAAATTTGAATTAATTAAATTTATAAGTATTACAGTAGACATGTAAACGAAATCGGTTCAAATAAGATAGAGGACAGCTGAAAATAAGTGGATTTGGTCCAGCTAGGGCATGATACAAGTACGTAACAGTCCACACTGAAGAAAATTGAGGGAAATGAAGTGGGAAGGCTATGAGAAAATGACTGCATAATTCATACTATGAACAAACTATGGAAACCTAAGCAAAGCACCTGCATTTTTCTAGCTCTAAAATTACTGTTTAGATATCTGAATGTAAACCATCTGAGTGTATCCATTAAATACAGAACTATCAAATCTGGTTAAACCAAGCCGTTGGAATAAGCCATACCGACCATCTTCAACAATGGGAGGCGGTGCACGAGCAGGATCATATCTAGTCTGATGTGTGAGGGATGGTCCTGCCACTGGTGGCAGCTCCCAGTAAACATCAAGAATTGATTCCACATACCGGCTGTTCTGAAAATGTTCTGCATACGGTATCAACTTATGACTGTGGTTGAAGTTATCCCGCACATACCCTCTAACACCCCACCATGCTTCATCTGGCCCACAAAGTTCTTCTATGTCAACTGCTTTCTCCCAGAAATGCTTCCTTTTTGACCTAATCCGAGCTTCATCACTGTCTTTAAAGCAACTGTGACCACCTCCTAAAATACACAAAAGAAAAACATAATTCAAATCAAATCCAACATTACTAATGTAAAACTTTGTGAAACTGTTAGTTTTAGAACTTTGTGGAACTGTTAGTTGTAGGAGTTAAAACTATAGAACCATAAACCACAGGGAACACGGATTTTGTTAGAATGAGTTATGGATAAATGCTTTAAGTAAAACTGTCACACTTGTGTCTTGTGATCACTCCTCATCTTAAGAAAATGGTTTCAAAAATTTAAGAAACTGTTAACTCTCATCAATAATTCGGCAACTAAAGTTGCATCAAGCTTCATTAGGAAAGTATGAAAACAAAGGCATGGTTGCATGATGTAAAACATAAAGCATATGACGTACAAATAGAAATGATAACAAAATATATCACGAGGGAGCATGCACCTCTAATATAGGACTGATCACATATCTGTCGTAAGGAATAATGATCCCCAGTTCCAGTATCATAATTGTCCTCAAAAACCATATGGCGGAAACCAGCCTTCAGCGCCTGCTTTATTCTGCTCACCACAGCATAAAATATATGAAAACTATCAGCAAGCAATAACGAGTATAAGGAAATTGTACTGAGATATGATATTGTGAGTACCTTTTCAATTCATTCTGATGGTCATCAAAAAAGATAAGAACACGGCTAAGATCAGTAATCCCATGTTTCTTCATCACTTTTTCCCAATCAACACTTCCAAAATCTACAAAGTCCTTTCCAGTAAAGTAAGTACAGTTTGCATCAACATACGCAGGCCCCTTCTTCAGATACTTCTCAGGATGCCGTGGCGAGAGGGACACAATTGGCTTGTCCGGCATTGCTTGTCGCAAAACCCATGTGGAATGCCCCTTGAAAGCACCACTCTCAATCATCAAATCCGGCTTCAGCCACTGGGTAATGAACCAGAGCCCAAAGCTGTGGTCAAATCCCATCCCATACATGTTGTTTTGGATTGGTCGGGTCTCATAGATTGGTACAAACACTTCCAATGCCTTGATCAAATCCTTGGATGTCCAATCAACTGTTTTTCCATGTTTCGATCTGCCTTTTGCCAAGGATGAGATTATAAGAATCAACCAAATAAACAACTCATACCAAAAACAAGCAATTCAAAGGAACCCATAAAATCCAAACATCCACATTATCATGAACCGATAAAGATCCCAACTTTAATCAGATTAATTTGCTGCAGATTATACTGGGGTGCTATATGCAATCAAAAGGCTTATAAATAGAGCACTTTTTATAAGGAAGAAATTTGAATCATCACACTTTGTTATAAACAACACAATTTTAAATCATAGATTTTAGTAGCAGCACTCTATACACAGTGCCACTAGCTCAATAGCAAATCCATAGTGACTAAGTTCAATTGCACATTAAGTCAACTAAACTACACCCGCATTAGTTAAAAGATTAAAATCAATCCCAAATTACTGAGCCATCAAAATTAAAATCAAACACCCTAATTCAAAAGCAAAAGCTCAGATCTATCAGTAAAGAATACGACATGACGTAAAATGAGATCCGACCCGGAAATACATACACCAGGGAACGCCGAGGGATCCGAAATCGGATTCGAGGCCATCGAAGCCGAAGAAGCCGGAGCGGGAGACGGGGTCGTGAGAGGAGACGCAGACGAAGCGGCGGGAGTTGAAGGCGAGGGAGAAGATGAGGAGGAGGACGAAGGCGAGGAGGAGGAGGCAGGGCCAGGCGGGTCCGGTTCGGGTCAAGTAGTTGGTGATGCGGGTGGTGAAGGAGAGGGGCAAGTGTTTCTTGGTCTTGGAGTCGTCGGCGGCGTCGTTGTCGGCGTCGGGGTGGGAGGCGTAGCGGCGGGAGGAAAGGACGCGGTCGAGCATTTTGGTTGGGTTTTTCCCGGTGGGGGGAGAGAGGACACTCATTTCTTCTCCCAGCTTTTTTGTGATTTCTCAGAGCCAACGAGACGAGAGTGTGCGAGTGAGAGAGAGACCTTTGCCAGTGGGGTGTGACGGGTTTGTTGATGTCTTAAGGGTATAACTGGAAATTTGGATGAAAAAAATTATAGATTTTTGAAAGTTTTAAATAATTTTTAACATAGTGTCTATACTCTTATACATATTTGGTACGTTAGATTGTGCCGGACTTTTTTAGGTGCTTACAATGAATTGGCCTTACTTGAGTAAGCTTAAACTAAGGTGAGACTAAGTCCTATGTTTGGCAACGTGGGACCAGAAAAGCTGCATATTGAGATAATTCACAAACTTTTGGTCCTTATAAACTTAATTTGGTACATTAATTTTCTGAAACATCATAACGGTGCATCATCTTTTTAGTCCGACCTAATATTAGTATTTTTGTCCGTCATCTCCGTTAGTCACAATTCAAACTTCAAAACAGTGGGTATTCTGGTAAATTTCTATGCGTCTTTTTTTAATTTTTTATAATGATGCAACCTTTAGAGTTCTTGGACTAGAGGTTGGATTTCTGGAGAAAATATGTCATTTGTAATGAGAAAGGGACTTTGAAGCACAAAGACATGATAGGAAGAGCTACTGTGGTGCTAAGGTAAAGGTTGTAGAAGAAGGAGATTCAGGAATTAACAAACATGAAGCTCACCAAAACTTGTAAGAAACTCACCCATGCGAAATCTCTTCACCATACACACACACCCTTATCATCATCAAATTACTAATCTTCTCCAAACACCAAAAGCGTTGCATTTGTGCACCTTTTCATCATCTAATTTGGATCGGATTGATCGATCGGAAGCTAAGCTTTCTTTCATGGAGATGGAGAGGAAGCTCCAGCCACACGAGTACAACCACCATCAGCTCACCAAACGTGAAGCCCTCTCCACCTGCTTCCTTACTCTCCACTTCCGCTCCATCTCCAACGATCTTCCCTTTGATCATCCACGCTCCATTTCCCCTTATCTTTTGGAAATAGTCATCAGGTCCTAGAGGTGCACCACTGCCCCAATCCTACATCAACTTCTCGTCTCCCTCACTAGCAAAACCGACGTCGACGACGCTGCAGCTGATCATGAGCTGCCTCATTTAAGCTGTGTGATAATGGACGAGATCATGTGTTTCACAACTGGTGCGGCGGAGGAGGTTCGACTTCCGGTGCATAAATTATATACAAAAAAGACGCATAGAAATTTACCAGAATACCCCTTTATTTTTGAAGTTTGAATTGCGACTAACAGAGATGACGGTCAAAAATATCAATATTAGGTCGAGTTAAAAAGATGATTCACTGTTCTGATGTTTCAGAAAGTTGGCGTACCAAAGTTTATAAGTACCGAAAATTTATGTATTGTATGGACAAATTTCTCATTTCGACAACCATTTTCTATTTTGTTTGTTGTTGGTGAGCAATACATGTCTACTCAAACCAAATAAAAGCTACCAAAACATCTCACACACATTGATTCAATATATAAATGATGGTCAGACACAACTCAATGCATCTAACACCCATTCTAAATCTCTCTTCAAATGATAATCGCAGATCAAAAATTCTATACAATGTAGTGACGTAAGCTTTGCATCTGTAGAACACGATAGTCGACATGGTTCTAGAAGTGTTGGTGACGTCATAGCTTGCAAACGAATGTCTATGAAATTATAAGCATATTTTTTCTCTCATATCTTCGTAAATCGAAGCATTGGTGTTTTTAGTTTGTCTGACCGGAGGTGTCAAATTTCATTTTCTTGGGGAATGTTACGGCATGTCAATTTGTGACATATTTTTGTTGGGAATTATTTTTTGGATTGGTGTTGATAGATATAGTAATCCCAGGGCTGTTTAAAAGCCTGGTATTTGGAGTTACATTCGAACTCATCAATTTATAATAGATTCGATAATTTATCGCAAGTTTTATAATTCCTTTCTTCATAGAGATTCCGTCTGTCTTGATTCTCAATCTCAGACAGTGTGCTGCATCTCTAAGATGTGTGGTGAAGTTTGGGAACACATTGAAATATGCAATTTGGTTGCACAAGGAAGCTTCTACTGTTCCTAACAGACTTTTTTAAAATCTGTTATTCTATTGTCTTGTAGGACACATAGAAAATAACAGTTTTAAATCATCTCTAGCTAAGATTTTTATTTCTACTTGAACTGCTCCAATATGCATGTAGGAATATTTTTACTAGAATGCCTCACTTACTTCTTTTGGGGTTACTTTCCTGATGTATGTTTCTTCACCTGTGGTCAGGACAGTTAGTTCAAGAATCTTGAACCTATGAGAATCAATAAGGAAAGATCATGTCTTATAGATCTTATTGAATTTAGATTTAGGAGCCAATGCTTCTCTCACGCTAGATTTGATTTCATTATACTCAAATTCTTGAGCGTTTATCAATTGTACTGGAACTATGCATCTTTTATTGAGGATTCTTCTCAGCGGGAGCCATTCTAATGAGGACCTCTAAGTTGAGGACTAGTTAAGGACTTTTCGATTAATTATTTATTAGACCAACTTTTTGATCAAAATTTGACATCTTAACCGTTGAAGTTGTAGATTTATATAAGTAGATCAATTATACAAAATTTTAGCCAAATTGGTGATCATTAAGTACTAGTTTTAGATCAAATCAATGGACGAACCAAATCTGTTAAACATGAACCGTTCAAGTTCATAATTGGTAAATCACACTTATGAATGTCTTAACGATTTTCAATTTAGTTGAAAATTTACAGAAATGATCTACTCATAAATATTTATAAAATGAACGGTTAAGATGTGGATATAAGATCGAAAAGCAGGATAAACCGAAAAGTTCTCAACTAGTCCTCAACTTAGAGGTCCTCACTAGAAGGGCTCCCTCTTCTCAGCATCTTCATATCTCTCTTTGTTATGGATGTAGACTTAAGGGATTTCCATGTAAGTAGCTTAGGTACACTAAACTTCAGCCCACTTTCTTCCTTTGGTGAAGGAGGTATGATAATTTTACTAGCTACATTGAGACCTAGTTGTTCTTCATCTAACTTTTCATATCCTTCTCCTTCTTTTCATTTTCTCTACACTCTTTTTGTAGATTTGAGATTTTGTTATTTAACTCTCGAAATTAGATCTCGAGGTCCATACCTATCTCCTTGAGATAAGCAATGTTATAATTCTACTGATGAATTATAGCTTTTATTTTATCAAAAAGGGTATATGTAGGAAGATAAAAGCATAAAGCCCTATCATCTTCATATTTTACTTTTAGATCAACTCTTTCATTCATCATATTTAGAGATCAGAGTTTCTAAAAGCCTTTCCAAAATTTCTTGAGTATCCCTTAGTTCCACAGCTTGTTAACTAATATTGTTGGCAATATTATCAGTTCAAACTAATTTCTTTTCAATAACTACAAATGTTACTTTTCTTTGAGGTAATCGAGTTTGACTTCAAGCATTCTGATTTTTGAATTTATTTACTCAACTTGATTAATTCTGAGATGAAATCTCTTAAGTTGTTCTGATAATCTTTATGAAGTCTTATCCCTAGATAAGTGATCTAAGAATTCGATTAAGTTTGGTCTAGTTGGTTCAAGCTCTTCAACTCCAATTTCTCTCTAGAGATGGATATGTTCGTTGTAGAGCGTATTTAAAGCTCTACACGCGTACTTTATCACGTATTGATTTTTCTGAATATGTCTTATATGAAAGCACGCATGTCACTTGTCAATACCTTTTGTAGTACAAAATGGCTGGTAATTTTTAAGTTTGGATTATCTTTTGCTTTTTGATAGAAGCCAATTATGTGGCATAAGCCTTTTGGTTATATCTACTTTTTGAGCAAGCAGGTTCTGATATCAGCTAGGGCGAATCTAACTGATACTCAAAATATCAAGCGGCTTCTGATTTCAACTTCTCTTTCGGTTTTTTAGATCCTTTGTTGGATCTGAAAGATATTATTCCAATAATTTTTGGTACTTCTAGAAAGCTTATTTCTATATTCTTTCGGTTTTTATAATTTTCTTCTTTCTTCTTGCAAATATTTATAAGATAGTTCAACTTCTGCTAAAAAAATCAAGTCTGGTAGCTATAGATTCACCTATTGATGATGAAAATTTAGTTATTTACCTTTGAGTAAGAAGATGAATTTTAATATTTGCAGTGTGTGAAATAAACAAATTCATTATTTTAGGCTCACCATGCTCCGTTAATTTTCTAAAACCACACATTAAAAATAAAAAGGATATTAAAAGGTTAACTTGATAATTTTCCAGTATAAACAAAACATTTTTAACAAAATATTCCTTGTACCTCTGATTGATAACAAATAAGAGTTTATGTATCATTTTGATAATTTTACAAGTTCATGTATCATTATGTCAGTCCCTTAAGAGAAGTGACAAAGCTATTACTAGGCTTGAAGGGATTCAAGCCTCCCTAGATTTTAGAATACTTAGAGTTTGGTCCATTAATCAGTTAATTATCATTAAAAATAAGTCTAATTATATCACCAAACCCCCTAGAATTTCTCATAACCATGTAGTTTGAATAACAAATCACTTATATTAAGAAAAATATTTATTAAATAGGAAAATGGTCTTCATGTCTTACCAATCGAAATAGGTAAGTATTTGATTTTATTTAACTAAAAATAGAAACTTAGTAAATATACCAAAACAAACAAGATGAATAAATTACTACTTATTACTTTGTTCTTGTATGAGTTTAGAAGATGTAAAATTACTAAAATATAATATTTTTTGTTTCTTTTGAAGATGACATCGATCTTCAAACGTGCAAAGAAAAAATACACAATTTTTAGAGTTAGCTAATACAAATTGGGACATACACCTTCTCTGTAATTTGTCCATACTTCAAATCTTGGCTCCGTCATTACGTAAGAGTTCAGACACCATTGAGAAACCTTACCCAATGTTAAAACTTGTTTGGTTATATGTTGGTGACTTGTGATCTAGTTAACTAGCCAAATTGACACAGATATATGTAAAATGAGGTGAGCTAAGAGATTTAACAAATATACTTAGTAATATGATTTGAAACCCATACGAAATAGTGGTCGGGAATATATTTGTTGTATTGAGTTGATATGAAAACATACTTTACCGACACTGTGCAACTACTTTCTCTCTCGAAGCCAAACACGCGTGTGGCGAATTTTCAAGCCTAACACGCGTACAACATTTTGGGTTGACGTGAAGTTCATGTGTGCTTCGCACGTAGACGTGGGTAACCCGCTCTGATAACATGATAAATTAGTATAAGGTTCAACTCCAAAACCAGTTGGCGATAGAAAGAGTAGCCAAAACCTTTATAAACCCACAGATAAGACCCTATTCTCCTGATGTTAGATATGTATCTCAACAATATGAGTTGTTCAGCATCAATTTTACAAATAGATCTTAATGTTATAATTGCATGCATACAAGAGAAGCAATATTGTTGAAGCAGCATTTCCAATGAAAGAAGTTTGAAGGACATATGTTGATGAATTCATGAAAGGGGAGTGAGTACACTAATGATTTTCGCCATGTAAAATTTGCTGCTTCAGATCGACCATAGATGTGTACGCGTGCTGATGAATCCTTCAAGAGTGCTGCATTTCCAGCCCATCGTTTGAATTTCTCAGACTTTGAGAATGCTCGTTCTTCAAAAGTCTATAGATGATGTAACAAAAGAAGCGTAAGCAAAAGAGAATGCCGATAGAACATAGCCTTTGATAGAATGGGATGGCCTGCAACCAAAAATGGCACAAGTGTTTCTTGCATGTGTAAGGGAGGGCAGTGGGTGTATTCTTGCCCTCAACTGAGACTATTTGATCACTTGCGAGTTAAGTCTGGAATATATCTGAATGATATGGGGATCATACGAGAAAGACAAATTAAAGTAGCTAGGTAGCTGCTCCCGAATTCCCTCAGCTTTTGTGCTTTTACAAGTCATGGTATTATGAGTTCCTAATAATTCAAATTCTCTCCCATGCTGTTTGAAGCACCCAAACAGAAAAGTAACTTGAAGCACCTTGAGCCTAGAACAAGCTAGAGCTGCTAGACTGGTTAAAAGCAAGTAAAAAAATATGTTCCGTTGCCGGGACTTGAACCCGGGTCTTTCGGGTGAGAGCCGAATATCCTGACCAACTAGACTACAACGGATTGTTGCTAGATGGATGTGCAGTTATACTATCGATAGTATGACAAGTTTCGAGAGTTGAGTCGCCTTGTCCTCCTCTTGCAGGTCCCTCTTCAATTTCAGGTAACGTGCCAAATCTTCTAATCTCCGACTGAAGAAACAAACCCTTGTTGTCTATGTATTTGCTGCAGAGTGGGTCGAGTTCTGAAACTTGCATGCACCCGTGCTACTTTCAATCACTTGCCTCCCCTGGTTAGTATCTCTTTCTTTGTCTTTTTAAGTTCTGATGCTTTTCTGTGTTGTCGTTTATTTATGTCATTTCTGACTCCAATTGTACGACAGGGACACCCTGGTTACCGTGTTTTGAGCTGTTGTGTTGACATGGATGGTAGAAAACATAACCGAAGCGTTGTTGAGCATAACTACAAGCTCAAAACAGTCAGTTCGGTTTGGAGACCTGTCAGTTAACTCACTACACAAGTCGGTTCCAATGAAGGTTCGTTACACTGTCTTCCTATTAAGCAGCCTAGGCTTGTAGAACCCGATTACTTTGCATGTTGCTGCAAATTCATGTTATAGGCATGTGGGTCGGTTACCACCCAAGTTTCTCTCTGATTGTAACATGTGGATCTGCAGAACACTCAGCTGTGGAGGTTACAGATAAGGTGGAAGAAGATGTGCACTCTTGTTCATCAACCATGATTTCAAGTGCTCAAGATGACATAGAGCTGGCTTCGGCAGTTACTGAAGCAACTAAGTTCGCTACTTGTTCAAGTGCATCACAAGATAATGAAGATAAAGTCTTAGGAGGAGAAACAACGCTTTTAACTGAAAAGCATTCAATTTCAATTGAGGTATGATTTCATTAAAAGATCTTTACTTTGCCAGCCCTCCATAACCTTACTCATCACCCGCCCTGCATTGTCATGCATCACTGACGGTTTATTATTACTTATTCTTTGAATATCTCATTATCAATTTTTCTTCTGCTAAAATATGCAGGCAGTTAAAAGTCCAAGTCTTGTTTATTCTCACTTCCATTGGCTATACATCCTGAATTAGTTGATAAGCTTGTCAACTTTCAGAACTCCATCCTAGGAATTACTGATTCTTCCCGGGGTGAGAATTTGGAAGGTGGTTCGAATGAAGATGAGGATCAAAACTTAGAGAAAGGATCTGATGTTGTAGTTGAACTTAAAGCTGAAAGTGATGGTGAACGTGTTAAAGTGAACATGACCAACATACCACTTGTCAGTTATGCACGTAAATCATCAAAGTCTTCTGCCCCATCTGGTATGGAAATAATACTTATGGATGAAAAAATAATTATTAAATGCATAACTTTTTCACTATTAGTTTTCCTTCACTGAAGCTAGTGCTTGGGTAACTTATGTTGGCTCACTTGGCTGTTTTCCATTTTCCCTTATGAAGTGTGTGCTCTATTAAATTAAATTAAGAAAAAAGGAAAGTGTGTGCTCTTTCCTCAACGCTGATATTGAAATGACAACATACAGGAGGAATCAAAAGAGCAAATTTAATTAGTACTTTCCTCTAAAAATTTAAAAGTGAACTTTTTGTAAGTACTAATTCACTTTTAAATTTTTGTTTATATATTTTGGTTACATAATTTCAACTATTTGAAAACACTGCAGATGCTCACACGTTTTTTTCTTTTGCTGAGAAGTTTTTGATCGCATAGATTTCATTTGTACCAGAAGACGGTAGTATTTGTTCCACCTACTAACTCAAATGCATGCACTTAAATGTTCACCAGCATTGTATATGGTTATGTTTGTTATACCTTAACATCATACCAACCTGTCATTCATACCCATAGAAACAAAATGTAACATTCTTAATACATTTCTTACAAACAAAATTGTTTACTGTAAAATTAAATGAAATTTCAACCTAAAACTGAACTTAGAGAGGACGTTGAGGCCTGGTATCCTGGATTTACTGTCCCTGAAGTTGTCTAGATAATGGAATGTGGAGCTATAAGCCATAGAGGGATCCCAATACACAAATCTAGAAACTGAACTGGTCCCTGAAACTTTCGTGATAATAATCTGGAAGCCTTCCTGTGTTTCTGAATTGGTAGCTGGCTGTAGTTCGATGGTTGAGTTGGCATAGAATCATTATAAACATTAAGCAATGGCTCAAAGCTTACAAGTTCCATGTTCTGCATCCTATTCAGCTATTCTACTGGAAAAAGTTTCCCTGAAGCTTTTTCTCCACCCATGAAGGTGACAGCACAGGACTTGTCTCACACTCCAGAATCTCTCTTTGTGGGTCTTTTGCAGACTCATCAAAGTTTAGTTTCTCAGTTGGAAAGACCTTAACCCTCCACACCTTAAAGGTTTGATCTAAGCTTGCACTATAAACCAACAAACCCTTAACCCTAACCACATTTTCTGTTTCCAAAGACACTGCTAAGCATCTAACAGGCCCGTGATGCCCCTCAATGACAGAAAGACAAGAATGGAAGCAGTTTCCTTCCTCTCTCCTCCAAACCCTAATGGTTGCATCCTCAGAGCCACTGAAGATTAGTTCTCCCAAGGCAACCAAGCAAAGAACGGCGAAATGGTGACCTTGCAGAAACCCACCATGGTTATATCTTCCAGACATCTTCTCTTTCTCCCAGAAGTTTATGAGCCCATCTGATGAGCCAGAGTAGAGGAGGGTGGTGCTATTTGACAAGCTCAATGCCAAGGCATTCACTGGTGAAAGTTGAAACTTCAGTGTCATGGTGAGTATGTGTGAACTTTCACCAAACACCCTTCTCCAAATTTTGACTGAGCCATCTGATGAGCAAGTGAAAACACACCCATCTTCCTGGTTTATCACAATACCATTCACATGACCTTCATGAGCAATGAACGAGTCAACACAACGCTTTTCGTTGATCTTCCAAGCTTTAACTGATTTGTCCCATGAGCCTGTGTACAACAGCTTGTCTTCCATGTTGTAAGCAAGGCAAGAGATGTGATCAGTATGTTGTTGGCTGCTCTTTTTCGAAAACAAATTAGAGAATCGATTTCTCTGTGGTATGGTTGTGATCTTCTTAGGTCTAAAATTCTCTGCGCATGATGCATCCCATACCCGGATTTTGTAGTCACCATGTGCGGTGAACAGCATTCTCCCATAGGCCAAGATAGCTCGTACCTGACCTGAAGTAGCCTTTATGTAACCGATCTCGGTGCAATCTGGTTGCTTCCAAGCATGAATTCGGCTACTTTCTGAGCCAGTGAATATAAAATCTTTCGAGAGTGTGAGGGAGAAAATATTACCTTCATGGCGGTGAAGGGAGGCTATGCAATGATAAAGAAGAGGTTGGGAAGAAGAAGTGCGCACCGGGGAGAGTGTCCATGGCGTGCCAGGGCTCATAGGTCGTGGAGGAAGTACATCAATTGATGGTTCAGAAACAGCAGTGGATGGCCTTGCTGCAGAAGCTAAGTGAATGGTAGGCACTTCGGATGAACTTTGTTGCTGGTTGCTGCCAAAAGAAAGTCTTCGAGGTAACTTGATGCTCTTTCTTTCTTCATCCATGAAGCTCCACAGGTTTTTTTGATCTCCATGAAACTCCATTGAAGTGCAGCTAGGTTGACAGTAGGAAACTAGGAAATGTTATGAAACATTGAAAGGGGGCTTAACACTGTGCTTTACTGTGTTAGATGAATTTGTTGGGGGTTGTTTAACTGGAGAAGTATTAGATGTGACCAATTTATTAGGCTCTCCAGGGCATTAAATGTAGGTTACCAATTAGAGCACAGTAGCAATCAAGTGAAAAGATGAGAGGATGTTTCTTACCATTGTCATCTTTCCTAATGATGATGTTGGAAGGGATCAGAAGTTTCTGTATCTACTAACTTGTGAAGCTTTCGACCAGGCTTTTATAAATTAGTTTGAATGTCCTTTTAGCATACACTCTGAATTCATATATAGCATCTATTCGATGTTTTCGTAATGTTATGTCTTATATATTGCATGCTTAGCTCATAAGTTAGTCCAGACTTTCTTATGGTCATTAAATTTTGGTATCCTCTTATGACTTTGATGATATACAATGCTGCTACAATTTCGGTCGTAGCTCATACACAAGCTTCTATAATGTTGGAATATGCTTGAGGCCTTTGAATTTAGGATTCTAACATATCTCTTAGCCACACGGAATTCAGAGCCTGGATGGCATTGAATTGGTGACCCTTTTAAATGTTTAACTAACAGACTCAGATCGATATACATCCTATGAGGAAATGCAATTGAGATATATCTAACGGGAATGATGCGGACTCGTTTGATGAGGCAACAATAACTAGATTTAAAGGCCTCTTCCTACCTCCCCCATTGCATCAGTAACCACTCATTATTATGCTCAAATAGCTCTAAGTTGAGCTGGAGAGATCACCACAGCGAGCCTAGTTAGGCATTGGAGACAGCTAAGAATATGTAGATGAGAAGTTCGGTGAGGAGATTGAAGTTAAAGAACTTAAAGGCAAACGTTTCATCTGTTCTATCTGAGAGTAGGTGTTCCATCATCCCCATTGTTTGAAGCACCCAAACAGAAAAGTAACTTGAAGCACCTTGCGCCTAGAACAAGCTGCTAGACTTGTTAAACGCAATTAAAAAATATATATTCAGTTGCCGGGACTTGAACCAGGGTCTTTTGGGTGAGAACCGAATATCCTGACCAACTAGACTACAACGGATTATTGCTAAAAAGATGTGCAATTATAAAATTCATAGTTTGACAAGTTTCGAGAGAAGTGCAAATGTGTTAGCAAGTCAAAGGCCACGTGTGATGGAGAGTTGAGTCGTCCTCGTTCTCCTCTTGGGTGACTAATGGTAGCTTCGAGTTGCAGGTCCCTCTTCAACTTCAGGTAACGCGAGCCAATCAACCTCTTTTATTCGGCCTCTGAAACCAAAACCCTTATTGTCTCTGTATTTGCTGCAGAGTGGGTCGAGTTCTGAAACTTACATGCACCCACTTGCCTTCCCTGGTTAGTATCTCTTTCTTTGTCTTTTTGATTTCTTGTGTTTAAATTAGTTTGAAATATATGATGGAATCGATTTTGCACTCTTTCATGCGTTGCGTGATTAAATACCCAGATTGATTGCAAACAAAGTTATGTTGGGTGACCAGTTCTGATGCTGTTCTGTGTTGTCGTTTATTTATGTCATTTCTGACTCCAATTGTACGACAGGGACACCCTGGTTACCGTGTTTTGAGCTGTTGTGTTGGCATGGATGGTAGAAAACATAACCGAAGCGTTGTTGAGCATAAATACAAGCTCAAAACAGTCAGTTCGGTTTGGAGACCTGTCAGTAAACTCACTACACAAGTCGGTTCCAATGAAGGTTCGTTACACTGTCTTCCTATTAAGCAGCCTAGGCTAGTAGAACCCGATGACTTTGCATGTTGCTGCAAATCCTGTTAGTGCTTACTGTTTAGTATGAACATAGATGTATGAATTACATTTGTTCTGTATGAATATAGATGTTTGAATAACATTTTGATAATAATTTTCACTTACTTTTAGACTTTTGCGATTAATTGAGTTCACGAAATAACTCTAGTTATATGAAAGCATGTTATAGGCATGAGGGTCGGTTACCACCCAAGTTTCTCTCTGATTGTAACATGTGGATCTGCAGAATGCTCAGCAGTGGAGGTTACACATAAGGTGGAAGAAGAGGCGCACTCTTGTTCATCAACCATGATTTCAAGTGCTCAAGATGACATAGAGCTGGCTTTGGCAGTTACTGAAGCAACTAAGTTCACTACTTGTTCAAGTGCATCACAAGATAATGAAGATAAAGTTTTAGGAGGAGAAACGGTGCTTTCAACTGAAAGGCATTCAATTTCAATTGAGGTATGATTTCATTGAAAGATCTTTACTTTTCCAGGCCACTTTGTCATATAGTTTCTAGTCAGTTCCACTGTATAAACGTACTCCACAACATCTATTTGTCTTGCACCACTTCATGCCGCAATGCCCTTTTACTTCATTTTTCCACCCGTGGGGAGGTTGGAAGAGCCTGGCAACCATTGCATAGGGCCTCAAGTGATTGTTGAAGAGATTGAAAAGAATTAGTTTGTATAATTATCTTACTGTAGGATATTTCTAGATCTGTACAGACCTGGTTGGGGGTAATGGTATTGCTTACTGCACATTGAATTTGGCAATTTCCATACCGCTGTCCATGACATTCCCCATTCTGTTCCTTTTAACATTTTACCATTTCCTTTGCAGTTGTTCTGGTGAGGCTCATTCTGTTCATTTTGTTGTCAATTCGTTTGGTATGCAGGTTGGGACTTCTTTGCACCGCTTTATCAGAGGAAAAGGGTACAGAGTTCTGCATGTATTTATTGTCTGAAAGTATATTGCATGAATACTATTTCATACGATGTAACTAGTATGCTCTTATCTTTTGGATGTCAGAGGATCTACTCAGAAAATGATTGAAGATGAGACAGGAGTGAAAATTAAATTCCCATTATCAAAGAGGGAGGATTCCATTAGTAAGTCTATAAGTTGGTTCAAGTCCCCGCTGTGTCTAACTCTTTCATTATTTTGAGTGGACATATTATATCTGAATTCCGTTCTTGAAAAAGGTAAACATGATGAGGATCAACATTTTTGGTTTAACTATTTCACCTGGTTTTTGTTCGCAGTTATTGAAGGCCTCTCTAATGAAAGTGTTAATAGAGCTTCAGAGAAGATACAAGTTATAATTGATGAGGTCTGTTGCCTATAAATGTGGTTTTTAAGATGATCTGGAGTGGTTCCATATCATTTTGTATTTCTGTAGTTGTCATTAAAAGTACATCAACCTGAAACTTTATTTTCCAAATTCTCTCCTGTTACCATAAGTTGTGTCATCTAAAGCCCTCCATAACCATACTCATCACCACCCTGCATTGTCATGCATCACTGTTTGCTCTTTTATCATTAATTATTCTTTGAATGTCTCATTAACAGTTTTTCTTCTGCTAAAATATGCAGGCAGTTAAAAGCCCAAGTCTTGATTATTCTCACTTCATATCACTTCCATTGGCTATACATCCTGAATTAGTTGATAAGCTTGTCAACTTTCAGAACTCCATCCTAGGAATTACTGATTCTTCTCTGGGTGAGAATCTGGAAAGTGGTTCAAATGAAGATGAATCTGATAATGAAGATGAGGATCAAAAGTTAGAGAAAGGATCTGATGCTGTAGTTGAACTTAAAGCTGAAAGTGATGGTGAACGTGGGAAAGTGAACATGACCAACATACCACTTGTCAGTTATGCACCTAAATCATCAAAGTCTTCTACCCCATCTGGTATGGAAATATTACTTATGGATGAAAAATAATCATTAGCATAACTTTTTCACTATTAGTTTTCCTTCACTGAAGCTAGTGCTTGGGTAACTTATGTTGCTTGTTTTCTAATTTTCCTTATGAAGTGTCATCCCATCGATTGCTGAATGAGTTTTCATGAATATATCTGTAACATTGTTGTTGAGAATCATTTGTTCGTCATTAGTCAATTTGGCTATTTTTTTTGTCTTTTTGCTCATGTTCATTTGTCAGCATCTCATTGAAATTCATGGACTTGACAGACTTGGGAATTGAGAAATCAATCTTTATTAAACCAGAAACATTTCACCTGACTGTGCTCATGTTGAAGTTGTGGAACAAGGACAGAGTTCATGCAGCTATTGAAGTTTTGCAGGTAAGCATAACTGATTGTCTGAATCAGATAAAATAGGCTTCAGTGGGGGTTATTGACATATAATGTTTCATGTTTCATCCAGAGCATCTCTTCAGAAGTGATGGAAGCCTTAGATAATCGCCCTCTATCCATAAGACTCAAGGGACTGGTCCGACTCTTTCTTCAGGATCCTACTAGCTAACTTAGCTTCTCTCCTGCATTGACTTCATGATTTCGCTCAGCCTCTGGCTGGCTTTCATTTGGCTGTTACTTCTATCTATGAGTCGATTTGTTCGAAAGAGACTAAATCTTTCATATCCTTGCAGAATTGTATGAGAGGTTCTTTTGCCAAAGCTGGTGTTCTGTATGCGCCCGTTGAAGAAATTGGCAGTGAGGAGCGACTTTTGCGTGCCTGTCGTATCCTAGCTTCTGATTATTCATTAAATGTCAGTTCATTATTATGATGTACCTGATAAGACTCAAACAATAGTAGCAGTTTCTCATTTTCCACTGTCTACATCACTTTGTCACCTCTTAGATTTTCCTTAGCCTTTTTAAGAAGTCATTATTGATGCATTTGTTAAAGCAGGGCTTGTTCTGGAGAAGGATGCCAATCAGAAATTAAAGGTATTGTAAATGACCTTGAGCTATCTTCTGTGTTTGCAATTTGCATTATAAATCTTGATCACTTCTCTGTAAACATCCAGTCTTAAAGTCATTAAAGAGTATTTACTTTTTGAACTGCAGCTCCATGCAACAGTGATGAATGCAAGGCATAGGAAAAGGTATTGCTGCCATCTCTTTAGTGTTTTGAAGTTCTTTTACTCTGGTTCTTCTTAGTTTTTGAAAGTGTGTGGGCCTGCCTTTTTGTTCCAACAAATACCGATTAAAAGATTGATTAATTTTTTTTAAAGGGAAAGCGTTTGCTCTTTCCTCAACGCTGATATTGAAATGACAACATACAGGAGGAATCAAAAGAGAAAATTCAGTACCTTTGATGCTCGTGGCATTTATAAGCAGTATGGATTGGAGGAATGGGGAGAGTATCTTATCCGTGAAGCTCATCTTTCACAAAGGTTTGTGTTCGATGACAAGGGGTATTATCATTGTTGCGCTTCCATACCTTTTCCAGAAATATGCAATTAAGACTTTTTTGTTTGATTTCTAGATGAAAATTATTTTCTCTCTTAGGTAGGAAACAATGTGTTAGATGTGAAAGAAGTTATGGCGGTAAAATCAGTTTTTCTATGTCTGTACGATGAGCAGCTAGATTTTCTGTTTACTTCCAAAAATGCAAGTTCACTTTTATGTTTTTGTTTATATTTTATGGTTACATAATTTCAACTATTTGAAAACACCCTGCAGAGTTATGCTCAAATGCTACCACATGTTTTTTTTTCTTTGCTAAGAAGTTTTTGATTGCATAGATTGCATTTGTACCAGAAGACGCTAGTATTTGTTTCACCTACTAGTTCTAATGCATGCACTTAAATGTTCACCAGCATTGTATATGGTTATGTTTGTCATCATACCTTAACTTCATACCAACCTGTCATTCATGCCCGTAGAAACAAAATGTAACATTCTTAATACATATCTATAAACAAAATTGTTTACTGTAAAATTAAATGAAATGTCACCCTAAAACTGAACTTAGAGAGGACGTTGAGGCATGGTATCCTGGATTTACTGTCCCTGAAGTTGTCTAGATAATGGAATGTGGAACTATAAGCCATAGAGGGATCCCAATACACAAATCTGGAAACTGAACTGGTCCCTGAAACTTTCGTGATACTAATCTGGAAGCCTTCCTGTGTTTCTGAGTTGGTAGCTGGCTGTAGTTCGATGGTTGAGTTGGCATAGAATCATTATAAACATTAAGCAATGGCTCAAAGCTTACAAGTTCCATGTTCTGCATCCTATTCAGCTATTCTACTGGAAAAAGTTTCCCTGAAGCTTTTTCTCCACCCATGAAGGTGACAGCACAGGACTTGTCTCACACTCCAGAATCTCTCTTTGTGGGTCTTTTGCAGACTCATCAAAGTTTAGTTTCTCAGTTGGAAAAACCTTAACCCTCCACACCTTAAAAGTTTGATCTAAGCTTGCACTATAAACCAACAAACACTTAACCCTAACCACATTCTCTGTTTCCAAAGACACTGCTAAGCATCTAACCAGCCCGTGATGCCCCTCATTGACAGAGACAAGAATGGAAGCAATTTCCTTCCTCTTTCCTCCAAACCCTAATGGTTGCATTGTCAGAGCCACTGAAGACTAGTTCTCCCAAGGCAACCAAACAAAGAACGGTGAAATGGTGACCTTGCAGAAACCCACCATGGTTATATCTTCCAGACATCTTCTCTTTCTTGCAGAAGTTTATGAGCCCATCTGATGAGCCAGAGTAGTGGAGGGTGGTGCTATTAGGCAAGCTCAATGCCAAGGCATTCACTGGTGAAAGTTGAAACTTCTGTGTCATGGTGAGTATATGTGAGCTTTCACCAAACACCCTTCTCCAAATTTTGACAGCCATCTGATGAGCAAGTGAAAACACACCCATCTTCCTGGTTGATCACAATTCCATTCACATGACCTTCATGAGCAATGAACAAGTCAACACAACGCTTTTCATTGATCTTCCAAGCTTTAACTGATTTGTCCCTGAGCCTGTGTACAACAGCTTGTCTTCCTTGTTGTAAGCGAGGCAAGAGATGTGATCAGTGTGTTGCTGGCTGCTCTTTTTTGAAAAAAAAATAGAGAATCTATTTCTCTGTGGTATGGTTGTGATCTTCTTAGGTCTGAAATTCTCTGCGGATGATGCATCCCATACCCGGATTTTGTAGTCACCATGTGCGGTGAACAGCATTCTCCCATAGGCCAAGATAGCTCGTACCTGACCCGTAGCCTTTATGTAACCTATCTCGGTGCAATCTGGTTGCTTCCAAGCATGAATCCGGCTACTTTCTGAGCCAGTGAATATAAAATCGTTCGAGAGAAGGAGAAAATGTTACCTTCATGGCGGTGAAGGGAGGCTATGCAATGATAAAGAAGAGGTTTGGTAGAAGAAGTGTGCACCGGAGAGTATCCATGGTGTGCCGGGGCTCATAGGTCGTGGAGGAATTGCATCAATTGATGGTTCGGAAACAGCAATGGATGGTCTTGCTGCAGAAGCCAAGTCAATGTTAGGTACTTCAGATGATGAACTTTGTTGTTGGTTACTACCAAATGAAAGTCTCCGAGGTAACTTGATGCTCTTTCTTTCTTCATCCATGAAGCTCCAAAGGTTTTTTTGATCTCCATGAAACTCCATTGCAGTGGAGCTAGGTGACAGTAGGAAATGTTATGAAAAATTGAAGGGGGGGGGGCTTAAAATTGTGCTTTACTGTGTTAGATAAGTTTGTTGGGGGTTCGTTAATTGGAGAAGTATTAGATATGACCAACTTATTGGGGTTTCAAGGGCATTAAATGTAGCTTACCAATTAGAGCATGGTAGCAATCGAGTGAGAAGATGAGAGGATGTTTCTTACCATTGTCATCCTTCTCAATGATGTTGGGAGGGATTGGGTGCAGAAGTTTCTGTACCTACTAACTTGTGAAGCTGTCGACCAGGCAACTTGAATGTCATGTTTATCATGTACTTCGTATATTCCATGCTTTAGTTCATAAGTTAGTCCAGACTAACTTATGGTCATCACATTTTGGTATCGTTTTACAAGTTTGATGATATACAATGATATGCTCTCATGCTCAATTTGTCAATTTGGGTCGTAGTTCAAAAATCAAACACGGCTTCTAAAATGTTGGATTTCTTTGAATTTGATTACAGAATATGTTTCGACTATTTGGCAAGATGCACACTGCTTGAAAGCCTTTGTATATAGGATTTATGGTTACTAAGAACTCTTAACCACATGGAATTCAGAGCCTAGAATTTCACTGATGCCTGTAGACTTTCACCGATGACTGGCAATTGAATTGATGACCCTTTTAAATGTTTAACTAACATGACTCAGATTGATATACATCCTATGAGGAAATGCAATTGAGATATATCTAAACGGAATGATGCAGACTCGTTTGATGAGGCAACAATAACTAGATTTAAAGGCCTCTTCCTACCTCCCCCCCATTGCATCAGTAACCACTCGTTACTATGCTCAAATAGCTCTAAGTTGAGCTGGAGAGATCACTAAAGTGAACCAAGTTAGGCATTGGAGACAGCTAAGAATATGTAGATGAAACCTAACTGAATATACACAAAATGAACTCTTAAACCTCAACTTCCTATATGCAACCTGCTTTAATCCAAGCGGCCAGCAATGATCAATGAGAAGACCAATATATGCCAAGTTTTATGTCAACCAATATCCATACACATTAGGATTGGCAAGGCCATAATGTGCAACACTTCAACGTACCCCTAGAAAAGAATGGCCAGCTAACTAAACCAAGCCAGTCCCATTTCAACTCCAGATTTGGCCCAAGCAACTGCAATTTGGCTATACATTCCCTATTGGTTTAAGCTTTCTGTTAGGTTCTTTTTTCAGACACAGAATCCTGGAATCAGGAATATGTGTATCACTGTATCATGCATATAATCAAAATTTAGAGTACCTGTAATTCATTCTTAAGTTATATAACTACAAGAGAAAAGTTGAAAGACATAAAACTAAAAGGTGAAAAGCAAAGGGGGGGCCTGAATATGATTAGCAGATACAAAAGCAGTGGACTTGTTTGATTGCTTCCCCTTATACTATACAACTGATATAGTCCACCGGCATGGATCATTACAAGACCAAAATTAATCTCTATGAATTTGTTTTACTCATACATTATTTCGTTGTTTATCGCAAGGTTTGCAATGATGATTAACTAAGAACTACATCTCACTTTCACAAGCATAACTTTTTGGACAAAGAAAGAGTAGTAAAATCCTATTCCTAGCTCAAGTTCTGCAGGCTGCAGCAGTTCATTTCTGGGGTTATATGCCTTTCAATTCCCAGTTGTGAATTTTTGGAGCAATGAGCTCCAACAATTTTGTTATAATCAAAACCGTGATTGTATACGTGTATCTCATCAATTTTCACACTAAAATACAAATCATGGATCAGCAGATCAAATGTGTATATGTTATTTTTTTTAAATATGAAAGATGCTCTTGTTCTACAAATCCATTTGGATAGAGCAAGTTCTCACAATATTGTAATTGACTCAACAGCATGTGATGCTTCAATTATTGCGTATTTTTAATAACACACATGCTGAATCTGAGTATATGCAGACATGAACTGCAGCATATGTAGAATTGAACTTCATTTCCATTCTGAGAACTATACTAAAATATTGATCTTCCTGACTCTTCTAATTATTCTAACTTATCCAGATGTGGTGGCAACTAAGAAGAAATTCTAATCATCGAAAAACAAAAACTATGAAGAAATTCTGCAGGAAGTTTATGGATCAGATCCAATGCATTAAAAATTCGTGTATGTTAAACAATCACTCTAGCTCAAACACGACAATTGCGCGAAAGGCCGCATGTAAGGTTCTGATACCATGTTAAACAATCACTCCAGGTAGCTCAGATGATCAATTTGTTAGAAATGAAGTAACGGAATACGCCAAACGAAGAAATGGATCGTCTCTAATTACGTGGAAGAGAATGTGCATTCAATTTTGAATTTGATCTTGATCAGACAGCTAAGTGTCACAGCTGATGGATAATGTGCATTGTAAAATGACCATCCACTTGCTCAGTTGTAGCACTGTTTCTCATCTCAGTATGTTCAGAAGGACAAGAGAATCCATGGATATCCAAAATCCCTACCGAGTTACCACACAAAAAAGAGGGAAAAGCCAAAGAGAAATAATGTTAAAGAAGAAACTACCAATTATCCCCAAAACAAAATCACCAGAGGACAGTCATTGTGATTCCTTTGTCCTCATTATCATCATCCAGTTAGGCATCCGATCTTTCTTAATGCTAAACCATAGATCAGTGTGATATTATGGTCCAATATATATGCTAAATCATAGATCAGTGTAATTCCTAGCAACTCATGGACTGCAGACAAGCTCTGCATAAACAGAAAAGCTTCCAAGGAATTCACTATAATAAACTTCAAAAGAATAGATCTCATCTAGATGTGGTGGCAAGCTGAGATTAGTTCTACATTGGATCCATCACTAAGAAATTTCTTTATTATATCAAACAATCACTATATCTCAAAACAAGCTTGAAGGTTTTCAGCACCTCATCAGTTCCTGCACTAAGTTTTGATACCATGTTACTGAAATTCGGTATGCAACCAAGTTTTGATCCAGTTCGATACCGTGTTAAACAATACTAGAACTCAAATGCATGCTTAGTTTTTAAGAAAATGTGTTAGAAATATCTGTCTATACCAAACGAAAAAACTTGATCCTGGATACTGTTCAAACATAATCAATTTGAATTCAATCAGTACATACTAAAGCTCAGTCGACATTGATACTGTGCATTGTGAATGACCATTCACTAGCTCAAATCTAGTACTCCTTTCATTTCGATCAGCTTATCCCACAGGACAAAAGAATCCACTGTCTGTGGATTTCCAAAACCCTACCTAGAGCTACCAATTAGGGTAAAAGTGAAAAGTGAAAAGTGAAAAGTGAAAAGACACAAC
Organism: Comarum palustre; assembly: GCA_951800085.1. NCBI lineage: Eukaryota > Viridiplantae > Streptophyta > Magnoliopsida > Rosales > Rosaceae > Comarum > Comarum palustre. The sequence continues at coordinate 14,879,553 of OX637572.1, read as the reverse complement.
TTTCATTCATCTCCACAGCAAATGACATCAGTGAAGAGAGGACAGTCCTCATTGAGAATCCTCACTATCTTCCACCAATTAGGCTCCAAATAACTCCCATCATTGTTAAACCCTAATTAAGTAATATGGTCCAACACACCTTGATCACTAATCCTAATCCACTCATTCTTGAAATCCCACGATATTGTCCTGGCCAATTCGGAAGCATGGTCGGCGGTTTGTTTGTGGACCAAAGCTCCCAACTTTGTCGTGCCCTCCATCACTTGCTCACTTTATCATTATTTTTCATCACACACTTCACAGTCACCATATGATCATCGACCTACCAAACACCACCATTTTGTGCTCTCTAGTCTTTCTCTGTGAATCAAAACCAGATCATCATGCTCCTCTTCTTCACATGGTACTGTAGAATCATTGATGAGCTTCCGGACATTTCTATTAAAGCATGTTCTTGACAGCTAGACTACAGAAAGATGCCTCATTGGCTCCTCTATCTGCATGGATATAGTTTAGTACCTCTAGTACACATCGATCCCACAAATATTCCTTATCTCTTCTAATCGATCAAATAATACAAATTCATATATAATATACATGAGTAACACTAATTAATAGTCATTAATGTTGTTGATTTCGAAGAACTCGATCAATCGCCTTCACTCTAATTTGCGTTCACTCGGTTACATAGTCTTAACAGATGCGTGTGATTTGATATTTTCCGTCAAAATGTATGGACAAAATGTTCGATGAATTGTATCAAATTAATAAGATAAGGTAAAATCAATAGACAAGAAAAACAAGTTAGGGTACCGATTTCTACATTCACCGGACACTTCTCACATCTAGGATTATTCTAGGCCTCACTTATTTGACTTGATGTTACTGATCGAACGAAACAGTAAAACAAGGAGAATGATCAGCTCATTTACTAATTAATGAACATTATTTCTAGACTTGCTTCTACTGTATATATATGACCTAGATAAAGGCAAATGTGCTATCAGAACCTTTCTGCATCCTTATCTCTTCTTCTCCTCATATCCTTCAAGAGAGTGTCAACAGTTGTGATTATCTGAGATGGCAGGGATTGCATTTGGAAGGTTTGATGATTCTTTCAGTTTGGGGTCCTTTAAGGCCTACCTTGCTGAGTTCATCTCAACCTTGCTCTTCGTTTTTGCCGGAGTTGGTTCAGCCATAGCTTACAGTTACTACCTTTCTCTAGCTTGCTCCCTTTTCATCAACTGCAAAATATTACTCCTTTCAAACTAAATAGATAATACATAAGTTTCGTTAGTGTGGTGACTCCTTTGTTTGCAAGTTCTTGGTATGGTACCTCATAAGTCACAACACGTTATTATGGATAAAATTAGAAAATAAAGTCATGATCATACTAGAGGGTAACTTTTTTCCAGTTTGTGAAGTTTATGTTCTGATGCTTTGCCTTTAATTTTTACAGACAAGTTGACATCCAATGCTGCTCTTGATCCTGCTGGACTAGTAGCCATTGCCATCTGCCATGGCTTCGCTCTCTTTGTTGCAGTTTCAGTTGGTGCCAACATCTCTGGGGGGCATGTGAACCCAGCTGTCACATTCGGCTTGGCTCTTGGTGGCCAAATCACTATCCTCACTGGAATCTTCTACTGGATTGCCCAGCTTGCTGGTGCCATTGTAGCATGCTTCATCCTCAAGTTCGTCACCGGAGGCTTGGTAAGATATTCTTCAACATTAAACAGATCCAAAGCTAGATGTTTTCTTTCGTTCAATTGTTAAGGTTAGGAGTACTTTATATGTTGGTTTTAAGGTGGAGACTTTTGGACATCTAGTATTTGACATCTTACCTAAGTTCAAAATGATGCAACTTTTGACTCAAGTACAAGATGAACGCCAAATACAATTTTTAGTTCAGTAAAGCTACGTTGTGTATACTAGTGAGAGTGTGAGACTGTATTGTTACTGCAACAGACTGATATTTCCTTTTACAGACTATCCCTATCCACACTGTGTCTGCTGGAGTTGGAGCCATTGAAGGAGTTGTGTTTGAGATCATCATCACTTTTGCTTTGGTTTACACTGTCTATGCAACTGCAGCTGACCCCAAGAAGGGAGCAATAGGCACCATTGCACCCATTGCCATTGGTTTCATTGTTGGGGCCAACATTTTGGCTGCAGGACCCTTCTCCGGCGGGTCAATGAACCCTGCTCGATCATTTGGACCTGCCGTTGCCAGCGGAGACTTCACCGATAACTGGATCTACTGGGTTGGACCCCTCATTGGTGGTGGTCTTGCTGGTCTTATCTATGGCAATGTATACATTCACTCTGAGCACCAACCCTTAGTCAGTGAATATTGATGTGGTTGAGCTAGAGTTGAGATTGGTGGATGAGTGCCTTAGCCTATATGGCTTTGTAATAAAAGGAGGAGGAGCAATTTTTTTGCTTTTTCTTCCTTTTGTTTTCGAATTTTCATTTGTTTATTTTCTCTGCTTTGAACCTCCATTTCCTTTGTGCTGTTGTACAGCCCCTTTGTAGGTCACTTTTTCTATGTGAAATGAAAATGAATGGTAGTTGTGTTGGTGAAAATGCTGTCAACATATGATGGACTTTCTGTGGATGTACATATGCAAATTGGCGTTAGAGAAATTAATGGGCAGATCCCTAAACGTGAAACTAAGAAATCATGAACAGCTAGCTGCCTAGCTCTATAGATAGTAAGGTTTCCTAATTGTCGTTTGGCAGGCAAGTCTTGAAATACTTTTGGCTGCAAGACGAAGAATTTTGTGAACATGACTGCGTAAACCGTTCACTACAGTCACAATATAATCAGGCACAACTGTGTATGATGAAAATGCCTTTCATCTACAAGGAATGCGAGGTACTTAATTCACTCATGCTTCTAGTTTAGCCAACAATGTGGCTCGCAAGCTAGCTCTTGTTTAGTTCTTTCTACTTTTCAGCTTTTGCAATGGCGATCTGTACCCTTCTTTTATTTCTCAAGTAATTTCAAAGGAATGTATTTCCTAATTTAGTAAGAGTTTTCAGTTGAATTAAAAAAGAAATTTGGATTGAAACTTAATATTCACTTCATCTAAAAATTTACAATGGTATTAGGCGGAAAATAGAGCAAAGGTCTTATGAGGACTCTGAAGGGTTCACTAGGACATTCTCATACTTCCATTCATGTGCCTTCCATTCAGGTAGTTGTTGAACAACAACCTGCAATCAAATTAGGAAATGAATAATTCATCCTAAAAAATTCTCGATGATAAGAAACTAGGGGGTCTTCTCTAATTTGTTTAAAGCCATAAAGTTACTCAAAGGAGTCACAAACCAGCCCTCTTGAGTCAGGTTTTCCCACTGTGGTTTGGCAGGCAAGTCTCCAATTCTTTAGTTTCTGCAATAAGCTCATCAATTAAGGCATAAATGCCATCATCTATACATGGATGAAGTTTAGTTGAACAGCGTAGTTTCAATCCGGGTACAACTGAAAAATCATATATTCCTTCCATATACATAACTAGTGTATCTGCAAAATCAGAGGAAGCATTTTTGTGCTTTTGTATGCATGTGATCGAGATTCATCGTTAACATGTGTTTTCAATCACTTACACCTGGTATATATTTGAAATGCACTTATGATCAGTAACAAAATTCACTTGGTTTGGAGTGGATAATACCTTTGCAAGGTGTTTCTTTTCTTTGTCTGTCCGAGGTGTTAAGAGCTCCTTTCCTTTAATAACCTAGCAGCAACAGATTTTATCAGCTCAAACGAATTTTTTCACTACTTCCATTAGAAAAATAGAGAAACAGAACTATGCATTACAAATCAAATATTGTTAAAGTTAATCTAAGCAATCACCTCCACCATACATGGTTCCTCCTCCAGCACAATTCAGCAGAGGTCTAGCCTGAACATGTACGTATACTTCGGTATTTGGTCCATACAATTCAATACTACCATCCTACATGATATTCCTAAAGAGCTAAGGAATTGAAACTTACATATGGTCCATACAATTCAATATTTCCATCCAACATTATATTCCTAAGCTTCTGTCCTCCACAAGCTTGACGAAGATGCACATCCGGAGTTTGATCAGGAAAACACAATGTATCACATCATATGTATGCAAAACCAACGCTACTCATACGAACTCGATATAATACTTATGGGTATTTGATGTTACATCCAATTTATTAGATCCATTTTAAATTACACTCATCTTTAAGATTATTTTAAAATACACCCAAATTTATTAATTAAGTTTGTTTAAACAAAATAAACATATTATTTAGGATAAAAATAAAACTATAGTTGTCATTATCTCTAAACGTTAATGAAATGGTATCCCATGAAGATATGAACTATAAACCCTAAACCCTAACACTAGTGGATTTGCACTCTTAGCCGACGGAACAATTCCGTCTCCTAAGAGTATTTTTCCGTCTCCTAAGCTCTTAGCCGACGGAAATTTCATTGACTAAGATCCGTCGGCTAAGACGCGTCGGTGAAGACTCTAGCCGACGAAAAATTTTATTCCGTCGACTAAGAGACAACCTAGTCGATGGAATTTCTGTCAACTAAGATCCGTCTACTAAGATCTTAGCCGACGGAATAATTCTGTCAATTAAGTTCCTAGGAGACGGACATATTTTAAAATAAAAACTAATTAATAATCATCTTAGGAGCCGAAAATTCCGTCGGTTAAGATTTTTGCCGACGGAATTTTTAAAAAAATTAAAAAAAAAACAAAAAAAACTCCTATTCCGTCAGTAAACCTAAAAATTTTAAAAAAAAAACCGAGATCGATCACCGAAAATCCACCACCGGCGATCGATCTCCGATAAGAATTCCGACCATTTCGATTCCGCACACCACCATAACCAAAAACCACCACCCACCACCACACACCATCACCACCCACCACCACCACACACCATCACCAAAAATCACCACCACACACAAGAGAAGAGAGAAGAGGGAGAGGATAGGAGAGATTTTGAAGAAGTAAAGAGAGAAGAAGAGAAGATTTAAAGAAAAAATTTGATTTTTTTGAAAATTTTTCAGAAATTTAGCCCGTGGATTCGAAATTTTGAAATTTTTAGCTCTTAGCCGACGGAATGCAATAATTCCGTTGGCTACGTGTTTGAAATTTTTTCTAAAATTTTGGTCTAAAATTTTGCGCGGAAAAAATGTTCTGATTTTTTTTGCCCTTAGCCGACGGAATTAAATAATTTCGTCGACTAAGCGATACCTTAGGAGACGGAATTATTTAATTCCGTCGGCTAAGGGTTAAAAATTATTTTTTGTTTTTTTATTTAATTCCGACAGAATTATTTCTCGCATACACATATTTCAACATAATGATGATATATGATGGTCGGATTTTTTTTTGAATTTTGACGATCGAAATCACAACATGCCAACTAATATTATATAACTTGTTTACTAAGTGTTAAATAAGTGTCCTTTTAAAAAACAAACTATACGTCGAAGCTTCAAACGAAAAAAAGTCTTGAAATAAGATATGACCGGAATAGTGAAATACGTCTACGTTTGAAAAATCATGTAATTCCGGTAAAGTCTCGGTGCCGATAGTTGTAGTCAATGCAATTTTCCATTCTTTCTCCTTAGAGGTAGCACTATCTCCAGTGGTTATTTTTCATAAAATTTTTATACCACTGGTTGCGTCTCATCGATTTAAAACAATTTTCAGTTGAAGGTCCGGGCAAAATACATAATTTAGACGGTTAAATGACCGTTTTCGTGTATAAAAGGGTTTGACTTATAGGATTGACCGTAACGATCGAGCCCTTAACGTTGTTGGATCAAGTTGAATATTTTCCTATAGACATATTTCGACATAATAATCATATCAGATGGTCGGATTTTTGTTTCTCAAGTTTGATCATCGGAATCATAACATGTCTACTAATGTTGTATAACTTGTTTACTAAGTTTTAAGTAAATATTTTGTTTCAAAAACAAACTATACGTAGAAGCTTCAAACGAAAAAAAGTCGTGAAATAAGATATGACCGGAATGGTGAAATACGTCTACAATTGAAAAATCACGTAATTCTGGTAAAGTCTCGGGGCCGATAGTTGTGGTCAATGCAATTTAGGGGTTTGACTTATAAGATTGATCGTCCGGATGAAGCCCTTAAATTTATCGGATCAAGTTGAATTTTTTACCATAGACATATTTAAACATATTGATGATATCTTACGGTCAGATTTTTGTTTGTGAATTATGATGATGGGAATCACAACATGCATACTACTTACCATTTTGTATCCTTATGGGGAGCCCTATCATCGAGGGGTAAATGTCTCTAAATTTTTACATGGGCAATTACGTCTCATCATGGTGAGAATTTGTTGTGTTAAAAGTTTGACCAAACTACCTCATATAGATACAGATTTAGGTGTTTTCATGTGTTAAGTGTTTAGTAAAACTAAATTTGAAGCCTTAAACGAACTCGGATGACCAAAAAAATGTAGAGAGATAAGAAAGATTATGGCCAGAGTACATTATCAACGAGTCTCAGTTCAACCAAGTGTTGGACTTCGAGGTGGAAATTACCCTTGAATTATTCACTTATTCAAAAAGTGATCACAGGTAAGAAGTTACGTTTTCAAGGTTTTTGGTGCCTATATGGTTGATTCATGGATAAAGTGTTGCTCATTTTGAATTAGGAACGCTGTGAACATATGACAAGGCACGATAATGAGGGAAACATCCATTAAACAAGAGATCAGGTGAACGTTTTACAACGTTGATGGCAGGTGTAGTATCCCTCTTGACAGGTATGGAACCTATAATTCTATCTTAAGAAAACCATCGTACGAGGTGCGACCTGACAGCTTGAGAGACAAAAAGATATAGGGTTTAGATATGGGGTTTAGATCATGAGTTGCACTCTCATTCTCACCATCACAAACACGTGCCTATCACCTGGTCATCCCACATTTTGGAGAGAAGATATATAAAGAACCCGATCACCTCATTTTTAAGGAGACGAGACCGAGTGGAACGGCCGCGCAACATTTTTCCAAAGGGCCTTTCCCTTCATCTCATCATCCCGTCCTTTAATCATCTTTCACCTCAAAACCACTCCTCTCTCGCCTAGAAGGCTATTCTTCTACGATTAAATACTGATAAAAGTGAGAAAAATTGTAAATCAATACTCGTCATAATTGTTTCATAACAATTTGTGACTATTTCTTGTTATTCACCACTTCTCTTTACTTTTTGTTTTTAAATTATGTATCTTGATGTTATGTTAATGATGAGTAGTGAGTAGTTTAGTTTAGGAGCTAGAGATTTTAACTCTAGTTCAATTTTAATGTAATGAACATATTGTCTTAGTAATAGATAATGTATTTTGACTATTTTCATATGGGTACACTCTAATTATTATGCTTATTGATTCTTGATGCATGAATTTAGGGAATTAGCCACTTTCTTTGTTATGTCTTAAGATTTATGATGTGTAATTCAATTGAAAGTTTTTTTGTTCACTTGCTTCTTTTAATTAGTGTGGTATGTCAAGTAGTTGCTTAATAAGGAATCGATGATTGCATATGTTTCTATTCTCTTGTACTCTTTGTCTTTAGTCATATTTATGGCCTTGACATGACATGATAATTGTGATTAGAGAGTTCACTTTTGCCTTGATCGGAAGAGTGGATATCAAATATGAGATATTGATTTAGTAACCTTGACCGTCATTAGGTGCGAAACGATGTAATCATGACATTATACAATGCAATTATTGCATGTTTAAATCCATACCTTCTAGAACTCTTAGTCTTTGGTTCATGTTTTAGTAGCTCTTGATACAATACTATTCCATGAATTAAAGAGTTCATGTTTGTCTTGACCGGAAATGTGGGTACCATTGAGGAAGTTTAACTTAGTGATCTTGATCGACATTAAATACGGGATTTGGTACCCATGAATATATGTTAGTTTGCTTGAAAATTTGTTCGTTGCATTAAAATAGCTAGAGCAATCCCTAGTACCCAAATCACGTTATTTTATTTTCCTTTATTTTTATTTTGTCATTGTTAATTTAGTTTTAATCTTTTCATTTTGACATGAAAACCACAAATTCAACATCTCTATCTCATTGTAAACATCACTAGATCTTAGAGTAGCATTTGTTTATTTTCTTTTATTTATTTGGTTGCACAAGTGACTTAGTATCGATTACCTAAGGATTGCGATTAGCTTTTCAATCTCCGTTATATGATACTTCGGGTTTCAATATTTCATCTATGTGTTAATGACCGTGTTATTGTAAATTGTGTTTTAGTTGTATATACAAAAAGCACCAAATTAGGCTGCCCCCTACGAACAAAAACGTGAGAGCGGCTCCTAAAGGTCATTTTCTGGCCATGCGTGTTGGACTGTTACAGTAAGTCTTGTTGATCGACACCTATCATTATTTCAATGCTAAATACGTTGTCGCGTAAAAACACATCTCAACTGTTAAATTCTTCAAAAGTATTATTTTCTTTATCAAAACAAGTGCACAATCTATGAAGCTAACCACTGATTCAATCACTTGAAACATCATAAACGTTTCAGTTTAGTTACACACTAAACATGAGACCGATGCATGGTAAAAACATAATCAATTCCATTTTAGGTTTTGCTCCGTGAAAACCGCGAGAGGTTTTGGAAAAAGGGTGGTGTGGTCCGCTTGTCCGGCGGCACCCTCAAGTTGGCGTTGGCCTCGTCAGCGTAAGGTTTGTGTTGCCGGACGGGCTGTTCTACTGATTGGATGGTGGTCAAGTGCACCGGTCAGTCTCTTCATAGAGGAAAATATCGGTTTCTCTCGAAGTAAGGAGGCTGGTGCATCTCAGACTTTAGGGCGGCCAAGATCTAGCACCAGAGTAAAGAGGGTTCCCCGAGGTCGTGAAGCGATGTCTCGCGGCAATGCTGCGAACGACGGCGGTGGTGTGTTTCCAAAGACCGATGGCGGTTCTGTTCTTTCACAGAGCGCCAGCGGCTCTGGCTATATGAGGGGCCGATGGCTTTACCGAGGGACAAAGCGGTTGTAAAGAGGGTCTCATCGACGATGGAGGCTTGGGTTTTGCAGCGACACTAGTGGTGGAATGCTGGAGATGAGACAATGGTTTTCTTGGGCCGGGTGTAGCAGGTGTGGGCTTTCCATGAGGCTGAATTGGTGGGCTTGGGCCTTGTGTGTGTTATTGGGCCGGGTTTGGTCTTTTTTGGCATCTGTTTTTTGGTATGTCCCTCCTTTATCGAGCGAGGGTTTAGGTGTTGTGTTCTGGTCGGTGTGCTACTTCGGTGACATCTTTCATGGGGATTATCGGCTTTAATATCGGTGTTGTCTTGTTGTCAATATGAGGTTGGTTTGCCTTTGCACATGGTCTGGTGGTATTTGGACACGGTGTTAAAGAAGGAAAATTGGCTCGTTATAGTGTTAGTGGTGAGGTTGTATCGTTACTCTTAGGACTGTGTAACACTTTTTCAGCGTGTAATTGGGTTGGATCCTTTTGGCTCATGGATGTTGCTATTGGCGACAGACCCATAATTATAGATTTTTATAGGAATGTGTGTCGTGGTGTAGCTACCACAACCGGTCATTGTATTATGCTGTAATTTATTTCTGTTATCAATAAAGTTATTTATTCTAAAAAAACATGAGACCGATACCTATACCTAGACAAGAGATTAGAGATCAAACCCCTAGCATTATCATCTCAAAGATGTAGTGATTAAGTGATGTACCTTTCCTCACAAGGAACATTTCAATTCTTTTGTTTTGGGTTCAAAATGGACCCTAAGGCCAGAACCGTATGCTAAAAAACCCCCACCTAAAACGTATACAAACCCAACCCCCAAAAAATATGCAAGTCTCAAACCTCCGTCTCCTCTTCCTGACCCCCTTCCCTCCCCTTAAACCCTCTTTCTCTCTCTTCCCCAAATCAAAACCTTACTCTCTCCTCACCGCCCTCGCCTCTTCCTCCTCCCACCCAAAACGACGCCGTCCTATTCCCTACAACTCACCCAGACCCAGAAGCAAAAGCACTTTTAGACACCGAGACAAAGCAATGGAGGATAAGACCGAGTCGGTTTCGTTCAACAAGAGAAGGGCAGAGGGTAACGATAAGAATGAGAGGCCCAAGAAGAATTTGCAGAGGAATAAAAGGGTTCTCAATCCTACCAACACCATAGCTTATGTCCAGGTATCTAAAGCTTAATCCTTTCTGGGTTTTCTGTAATTGCTTGCTTGGTTTCTGGGTTGTGTTTGTTTCTTTGATTGTGGATAAGTAATGTGATTATATTTTAAGTGGATAATAGTTCAAAACTGAATGACTTTGTGGTAAGTTGTAATGGTAAAAAAGAAGTATTTGAATTCTTCTAGTCGAAAAGTTGCAGTCTTTTGTGACATAGGCATGGAAGTGTGTGAGGAGAGTGTATTAACTGAACAATGACGTAGTTACATGATGTGAAGAAATGGGAAATGCGGGTCTATATGACTTGGGATTTTCAAGATACGCAATGGGATTCTAGGAATTGGACTTTGTTGATTCGGAGTAGGAATGGTTTGTGTTTTATGATTTGAAGTTATGTGGGGTTGGATAAGGGAAAAGTTTGGCTTCTGCTTTGTGAGTTTGTTTCTGGGGTTGAGTTTTGGATTTTTATTTGTTATCTTGTTCGAGTTCAGTTGTGAAAGGTCACTAATTTGGTGGATGCTGGTTGGTTGATCTGATTAGTGATGAAGGGTTGGAACTCAGAAAGGTTAATAATTTGGTTTCATTTAGGTAGCAGATTCACATTGTTTTAAATGCTGGATGGAGAGTTCTCGAAATCTAAAATGGTTTTCACAAGTCTTAAGTTTAGAGAGTAGTATGCGGTTTGATAGACAAGTTTTCTTATTATGTTTGTATTTGAGTTTTAAGTTTCTTATTGTTTTTGTTTTTACTGTTGTGGAGAACATTTGAGTTGCTTATGGATTGATAATTTTGGCTATGCTTCTACTCGCTGCAGTTTCTAGGGACTGGAATGGATACTCTGGATACATCTCCTTCAGTGTTGCTATTCTTTGACAAGCAAAGATTTATTTTTAATGCTGGAGAGGTAAGTTTTGTGATAATGAGAGTTGATTGTTCAATTACCATTTCAACTTAGTAATTTTGAATCAATGGTGAACCTTTTTTAAGTAGTATGTTTCCCTTTATTATAAAACGACTGCAGGGATTGCAAAGGTTCTGCACAGAGCATAAAATTAGATTGTCAAAGGTATAAAATCTTTGGAACCTTTACGAATTTAATGCTGCTGGAATGACATATGAAGTTTCTTCCTACAATGCCTTATTAGCTTTCTTGATTTTCTTTAGATAGATCACATATTTCTCTCTCGCGTCTGCTCAGAGACTGCCGGTGGAATTCCAGGTTTGTATCTTGATAGATCAAATGATTCTTGTTTATTTCTAAATTGTTACCAGAAACATCCTTTTCAATAGAAAAAGAAAAAAAACCACAAACATTTGTGTTATCCTTATATGGTGATGTCGTTAAGAAATAGTATTGTTTGTCAATATATGCATTAGTTGTTTAAAACAGATTTTATTGCTGGCTGTGAATTGCTCAACTTTGACTCTATATCACAGGTTTGCTGTTAACTTTGGCTGGCATGGGTGAAGAAGGAATGTCTGTAAGTATGAGATTGACTTCCAATGTATTTCTTTATTTACTTCATTGTACTTAGTTTAAGATAGATCAAATTGTCCCTATTAAGTTTGTATAAATTTTTCAAGGAATATGATGATAATTCACTGCTGCTGTTGTTTTGAAGGTTAATGTGTGGGGCCCATCAGATCTTAAGTTCTTGGTTGATGCCATGCAAAATTTTGTTCCAAATGCTGCCATGGTTCACACTAGGAGCTTTGGGCCCACCCATGGTTCTATGGGTGGTCCATTGGCTGATGAAACTCAGTTTACAGATCCCATTGTTCTTGTTAACGATGAAGTTGTCAAATTATCAGCCATTCTTCTACGACCAAGTTTTTTGGAAGGGTCTCAGCTCTTGAATGGAGAACCCATCATGCAGAATCCTATAGAAAAGGTCCTCGATGATAGGATGGATCATGCTTCAGAACCCATTAGTCTAAATGGCAGAAGTATACATACTGGAAAGTCTGGCGACATGTCTGTAATTTATGTTTGTGAATTACCTGAAATCAAAGGGAAATTTGACCCTGCGAAAGCTAAGGCTTTAGACGTTAGACCTGGGCCCAAATATCATGAACTGCAACTTGGGAACTCAGTGAAGTCAGATAACAAGAACATCATGGTAGGGTCTGGTAACTTTAGTAAAGATTAAAATATTTATTATTCTGCTTATAGTGTTTTAAATGAGTTTCTTTGTGTAATTTCTATAGGTTTATCCAAGTGATGTAATGGGGCCCTCTGTTCCTGGTCCTATTGTACTCCTTGTCGACTGCCCGACAGATTCTCATTTTCAGGAGTTGTTATCTGTACATTGTCTCAGTAGCTATTATGCAGATTTCTCAGGTCCACCTGATAATGCCAAGGTTGTCACTTGTGTCATTCATTTGAGTCCTTCATCCCTCATAAGCAGTTCAAACTACCAGAGATGGATGAAAAGATTTGGTTCAGCCCAACATATCATGGCTGGACATGAAAGGTGATTTGCTTTGTTTATGAAAAATAGCTTCTATTGTGCTTATCGTCTTCTTCCTATATTGAAAACTGCTCCTGTATTCTCTTGCTGTTTTCAGGAAGAATATGGAGATTCCAATTTTAAAGGCGAGTGCAAGAATTGCAGCTCGACTTAACTATGTATGTCCACAGTTCTTTCCAGCTCCAGGTTTTTGGTCTCTTCATCACAGTGATGGCTTAGCACCAGAGTCCACTCCTTCAAATGAGGTTTGTGAAAATTTCTTTGCTGGACAATAAGGAATGTATTATAGTTATTCTTTTTTAAATTTGGGGTTAATTTTGGTTTCATTTTGCCAGGGTTCTGATTGTGAAAACATTTCCGCCGAAAACCTTCTCAAGGTATGAATGGTTAATTTAGATGCAACTAGTGAATTAGTTTTTGTGGTAGAAATCCTTTCTACTCGCTTGTTGTCATTCATGCCTGGTGCAATGTTTCCTTGTTTAAGGTTAGAAAGTCGCTACCTAAAAGATCATCAAGTAGAATATTCCTTGAAGTCCTTGATGTTCTGTTGTTTTGGGAATGATACTCTTCAGTATGTTAGAGTATATAATTTGGAATGAGTAGTTTATATAATTTTGCATAACATTTCTTCCCCATAACTAAGTTTTATATGTGAATAGTCATTGGCTGAACCTATTTGGAAACTAGAGGTGGGGTTACACTCCTTTTGCATACATTTGTACTTATCACCCCTATCACATCATTAATAGAGCTGAGAAAGATCTGTGAATGGCAGTTTAGAAAGAATTCAGCCTTTTCTGTGATAGTGATTTTCTTCCTGAGAGATCATGTAACATTGTTTTCATGTTGTGCTGTTTCTCCCTTTCTTCTTTTAAGTTTTCAAAGAGTAATTAGACCTGTTCTTTTTATCTATTGCACAGCTTTGATTGGTTCATCATGCCTAGTTTCTTACATTGCAATCACTTTACTTATATACGAATGTTAATAACTCCAATTTATGTTTGTTTTATAGTTCACTTTGCGGCCATATGCTCATCTTGGATTAGATAGGTCTGTTGTTCCAAGTAAGGTGGCTGCTGCAGATGTCATCAATGACTTACTCTTAGAAAATCCAGAGATTGTAGATGCTGCCCAATGTGTTAGCCAGTTCTGGAGTCAGTCCACAGAAACCGAGGAAGAGATAAGATTCGTGCAAGAAGATACAGTAATGGTTGAAGAGCCATGGTTTAGTGAGAATACACTTCCTAGTTGCTTGGAGAATATAAGGAGAGATGATATGGAGATAGTTCTTTTAGGAACTGGATCGTCTCAGCCATCTAAATATCGCAATGTCAGTGCTATCCATATAAACCTTTTCTCCAATGGAGGCTTGCTTTTAGATTGTGGCGAAGGAACCCTGGGACAGCTGAAAAGAAGGTACACCATTTGAATTTTAACAACACATTTGCACTAGTCTAAGTCTTATCTTCCCCCCCAATAAGATATGTGTGCTAATGTACATGGACCAACAGATATGGTGTAGAGGGTGCTGACAATGCTGTTAGAGGTCTTCGATGTATATGGATTTCTCATATTCATGCTGATCACCATACGGGGTTGGCAAGAGTACTTGCTCTGAGACGTACTTTGTTGAAGGGAGTGCCTCATGAACCTGTACTTGTAGTTGGACCAAGGCAGCTTAAGAGTTATATGGATGCATACCAAAGACTTGAAGATTTAGATATGCAGTTCCTTGATTGTAGGAACACCACAGATGTGTCTTTAAATGCGCCTTCAAGAGCCTCACCAGGAAAAGATAGGCAACAGAAAGTTGATTCTACTCTATTTGCTAAAGGATCTCGTATGGAGAGCTATTGGAAGAAACCTGGTAGTCCAGTTGACGATGCGGTTTTGAGTTTGCAGAGAGTGCTTAGTGAAGTTGGACTGGAAGCCTTGATCAGTGTTCCTGTCATTCACTGCTCACAAGCATTTGGTGTTGTCTTGAAGGCTTCAAATAGACTGAATAGTGTTGGAAAAGTGATACCAGGGTGGAAGCTTGTGTACTCTGGTGATACTAGGCCCTGCCCGGCACTTATAGAAGCATCTCGTGGTGCAACAATTCTTATACACGAGGCAAGTTTTAACATGTACTTTTGCATGACTTGGTTTGACGACTTCCGTAGTATAAACCTCCATCTGTGAATACTATGAGAATGAAGAGGTTAGTAATGGTAATTGCACTTGTGATTGTTGCAGGCAACGTTTGAGGATGGCATGGAGGATGAGGCCATAAAGAAAAACCACAGCACAACCGAGGAAGCCATAGGAGTAGGGAACTCTGCCGGTGTGTACCGCGTCATCCTTACCCACTTCAGCCAGCGATACCCCAAAATCCCAGTATTTGACGAGGCACACATGCATAAGACATGCATAGCGTTTGACCTGATGAGTATTAACATGGCTGATTTGCCAGTCCTTCCCAAAGTACTTCCGTACTTGAAAATGCTCTTTAGAAATGAGATGACAGTGGATGAATTAGATGAGATAATAGATGTTGAAAGCGTTGCTTCTTAGTAACAATTATTTATTTTTCCCTCGCGATTCCTCATTAATTTTGTAATCCTCAGCATTCTCCTACAACATATCTTTTAATCTGTGCATGTCATTCAATTTTGAGAGAGCAGATCCCGACCCAGATTTTTTGTTTGTATGGAGGTTTTACTCATGTACAGTATAAGAAATGTGCCTCTCAACTACACTGGGTTTCAAACCCTGTTTCAACTGAGACGAAATAGTTATACAAATGATTAGAACGACAGTTAGAACTTACATTATGGTTGGGGAAGAGGGACAGTTAATCAGTTGGGAACTACTGTTTCTAGTTAACTAACTTTTTTCTTTGGCGGTTAACTGCGCAAACGGTCTAGGCATAGAAAAGCTAAAGGTCAATTCAACTAGTTCAATCAGGTATATAAAGTTGAGAATGACACATTTAACTTGTTCATTCTTGAGGATGATGAAATACAACACAGCCAGCAGTGTTTCTGAAGAAGGAAATTTCCTCTATCCGGTTGTGCTAAAAAGAGAGCTATTTGTCTATCTTTGAATTCATGAGAAGAAAATAGAAGGGAAAAGTCGTGCCTTCACCTTCGTTTGGTGTTACCTTACGACACAAGTCAAAACCTTGATAGTTGAACTCATCAGGCTGAACCAGAGCATGCTGAAAACTCAGTTTCTTGGTCTCTAGGTTATAAGGAAAGTTATGTAATAAATTACTGTAATGGATGCATCGAGTAAACTTATTTGGAAGTCGAGTTAACTTAGTTTGCTATAAATGTAAAATAGTCCAATACTAATCTTGACAATACATGTAGTCGGTTTACTTACTATATTTGATGTATTGGAGACGAACGGATTTATAAAGATGTCCACTTTACAAACAAACTATATTGAAAACTAATTATTGCATATTTCATATGACCATGTCTATCTGCTATGATTTTGAAGTGTTTTTCGTTTACTATTTCAATGACATTATTACTTTTTTTATCAAACGAAATTTCATTCAATAAAACTGTAATTACAAAACAATTATAGTATCTAACAAAAGATTACAACTATTATCAAATACCACTAGCTTCAAACTATTTATTCTCCAGAACATGAGAGACTGACATGTCAATAAACCCAATGAGCGTCGAATTAGACAACCGGTTGAGTTAACTTGACCAATATGAGTAGCAATTACTAGAACAGGTACGCTGTCCCAGAATTTCCTTGCCCAGGATCTCCACAACCTGGATCTCCCTGCAATTTCAACACAGACTAATAAAATGCTTGACCAACGACGTACAAAATTCTGGATTCTTGTAACAACGAACCAGCTACCAAAATCAACACTCTATCTAAATCCATGACATACTTTCAACAAACTCAAAAGAGTAAAGACTTATTGAAGATCTGAAAACCAAATCAAAAAACTATATCAAATAAAACTGAAAACAAAACACTAAAACAGATATAAAACTTATTCCATAGAGAAATAAAATAACAAGTCTACCAAACCAAGTCCATAAGCCAAAGGAAGGCCCAAAGGCCCAAGAACCGTGCAAAGGAGAACGGGTTCGAGCTAACCCATTTGTGTTGTCGGATGAAGGCCGCCACTTCCATCGGATTCTAGCGCCGCACTGGATCTTCGTCGTCTGCCAATTTTTCCGGTCAAAGAGTCTCAGATCTGGATTCAAGACATGCACTTGACTGAAGCCATGAGCAATCCCCATAGCCCTCATTAGCTTCCCTTGACCCCGAACCTTGGAGAACCTCCATGAAGATCCACCGCTGCTATGCCTCTGAAACTGCCCGCCGCATCTCCCTTGCTCCATGCCTGTGCCTCCCGGGTTCAAAAATAACAAGGATGAGGAAACCCTCTGCTTGTCGTCCCGTCACCGAAATAGACGCAGTCATTCCCAACTCCTTGGTCTGACCCCATAGCCGTTGTCTCTCACCGGTGGGTTCACGAAGACGTTTTACACGTCCGACGATGACGTCCCATGGACGCGCCGCCGAATGTGCCATTACAGGTTTCTAGGGTTTTCTCTCTTCTAATACAGAATGACATTATTACTTAATTGAAAATCGAAATAAAACTCCAAGTCTTGAACTAATGAATCTTCAGTATGAGTAATGTTAGAGGCACCAAAAATTTATACAAAATTTAATTACCAAATGACCTGCCAGATGCCACTTCATTCATTTTAATCCTTGTTATTTCCAACATGTATATGCGATAAATGAACTTTTTTGGTAATGTGATAAATTAACTTGGCTAAATGAAAATTATCAATTACCATAAAAATAAAAATATTTCTTGAATTTGGGTTTGATATCGATTACCATAAAATCCAAGCATAAACAAGACCCAATCGGGTTTGATTACCATAAAGGCTTCACTAGGATTTAAATGTTGATATGAATCAATTTTGAATAAAATTGTTTATTTGTCCCAATCCCTCGAACATGGTTCTGAAACTTTAATACAGATATTGACACCACTTATGGCATGGAACAAACAATTATGTAAACTTCTGTATTTAGCCATGGCCATGTCTAACATACATCAATTTAGAAAGTGTGTGGCGAATAAAATTGGCTTCTACTAGGTAAGCAGCCCGCACTAGTGCGGGTTATTCAAATCAAATCAAAAACCTTTATATTACATCTTTTTTGTTGTTTGTACCCCTATTCAAATCAAATGTAAGCCTGCATATTATCATTTGATCAACGAATCCTATAACCCAATTTGGTGAATCTCATCCAGATTCTACAATTCACAAACAAATGAACAAATTGAAACACGAAAACACATCCAGTATACCTTTTATGATTATCAGCATGATAAATGTAGGAAGAGTTGTAAATGTAGTACTCTGTACTTAAGGTGTTAAATTTCCTTGACCAAGATCCTTGCTTGGGTCTTGGACCCTAATGAAAACATAGCAAAAATTGGGAATTCAGAAACTGGGTATGTTATCCAAATCCAAGAAACGCGCACCAATCTAATTCTTAATGAAGTGCGACCAAACGCCGATGTAGTTTCAGAACGAACCCAAAAAATTCAAGCAGGTACCGTCACCTACAAAAACGAACCAAAACCGAACACTGCAATAGAAAACCCAGGAAGAAGAAACACGAAAGGGTGAAAACCAAAACCTCAATCTTAAATAAACAGATGAAGAAACACGAACCAAAACCGAACACTGCAATAGAAAACCCAGGAAGAAGAAACACGAAAGGGTGAAAACCAAAACCTCAATCTTAAATAAACAGATGAAGACGATCATACGAATTGAATACTCACCGAGAAGGAGAAAAAACGATTCAAGATTACCTTGGCGGCATAGTTCCATTCCAGGTTAGTAGCTTTCTGGAAAGCTCGATCGATTTCGCCAAAAATTTGGGAGAGAGAGTGAAAGAGATCGGGAGAAAGAAGAGTAAGCACAATCACCCCTCCATTTGAACAATACGTGGTGAACAGGGCAGCCTTTGCTTCCCAATTGACTCCACCACTTCGGCTCACTTTGGCTCGGCTGAAACCGTTTGATCAGCTTCATTTGAACAGTGGTGGTGAACATGACACCACCTTGTTCTCCTTTAGTATATAGGGAAATAGGCATCCCATATCTATTGGTATAACATATATCAATTTTGGTATAACAAACATCGATTTGTTATGATAATTAATTATGGGCATCTAGAATGTAGTAGAGTCGAGTGTTTTTTTATTCTCTTGATCTAAGGGCGTTAATTTTATTGATCACAACTTGAGAGTAAGTACAACATCAAAACACAATCCATGGCGATCCGGTTACATTACATAAAGAAATAAATTATGCAAAACTACCTAGTAGACACCAAACAATCTTTATGTTGAAGACCATGAGATGAAGCACTACGATCAATCTTCTGTGGTAGCAGACAAGAGAAGTAACTAGCCACCGAGAACAAGGAAAAAGAGACAAGTCCTTAACCTATCATTATTAACTACTTCCGGGACCACCTACGCAGAGAGGGTAAACTTCATAGCATCAAAAAAAACTTAATTAAACACCGAGGACAAAGACTAAGAAATGTTCTAAACTGCAAACAGTCCTAGTCTACACAAAACAAAAATAAATAAAGCACAAAAGCAAATTCAGGGCTAAAATGAACCCTAGCCCAGCCTCCAGCCCACCCAGCTACTCCCAGCCCATTATCAGAGCCAACCAAAGTCTAAACATCACTGCCCAAAGTTAGATCCACTAAACCATCCACCCACCGCGGTCGCCGACTCGAACCCGCACCACTGCCCGCTAATCCTTGACTAGCACAACCAACCCATCTTCGTCGACGCAAGGCAACCTTAAGCGTTGGTGATGCCACCCCGAACTAACCCTAAATCGGAGCACAAAAACCAACAATCAAATTTGAGAAAAAACAACGATCGTCGTCGACACACAAACCAACAGACGTTGACCATCGCCACCACTCATCCCTAATGCAGATTAGACTCTGATTCCAACCAAATCTGTTTACCTTCCTCTTGCCACACCACAACACCAACCCCCTTCAGCCATGAGTATAGACTGAGAACTACACCCTGCGGTCAGACTTGAGAGAAGACAAGACATCACCCATCCGGCCGCTCCGCTCAAGCACAAGTGAGGATAAACACCATCGTCGACGCCGAGGTGCAGCCGGAAAGGCTGAGAAGATTGTGAAACGGCGCTCTCTAGGGTTAGAGAGAGAGAATACACCCAAGATTTTTGTCATATACTAAGTGTATTTTTATTGAATATGAGCTTAATTCTTAAAAAATGGAGATGCATTTATTATCTAGCAAGAAAATTCATGTCAAAATAAATTTCAAAGAATATGATGATATGGTCTGTGCCAAGTCATTTAGTAATCAAAATCGAGTCACTTATCGTAAGTTGGTAAGACACTAATGTGTCATGTTTATTTAATTTGATCAAATTAGTGAATAATTGTAAAAGAAAATAATAATAATAATAATAATAATAATAATAATGATGATGATGATGATGATGATGATGATGATGATGATGATGAGGCGTGAGAGCATCAAATTTGAGAAGCTTTGTGATGCACCCATTTGAGCGCACGCACATCAAATTCTCGCGACGTAAAAAACAGACAGGTGGACTCACCGCGCCAATTTACCTCCCCTCCGTCTTCCTCCTCATTCCTCAGTTTTCACATTCTCCCAAAAACTTCTCCCTAATCTCTCTTCTTCTTCTTCTTCTTCTTCTAAAACCCTAATACCAATCCAACCAACCAGTCATCACAGAAGCGTCTCTATTGGATCCAATTCCGACTCTCGCAATCGATCCAGAGCACCGCCTCAATTGGATCGGATCAGCTCAATTTGATTGAATCATGGATTCGAGTCGGAGAGCTGTGGAGTCGTACTGGAGGTCGAGGATGATCGATGCAGCTACCTCCGACGAAGACAAGGTCGCGCCGGTCTACAAGCTGGAGGGGATTTGCCAGCTGCTGAGGTCATCGCATGTCAGCATCGTCAAGGAGGTCTCTGACTTTGTCTTGAAGCGTCTCGACCATAAAAGCCCCATTGTCAAGCAGAAGGTATTATCCCGTTTCATTCCGTCTCCTCCTTGTTGTTTAGATCAAACTGGTGAATTGAGATCAAACTAAACGATATGAAATCATGTTAAAAATTGAAACTTTGATGAGCTGGATTTCTGTTGTTTTGTGCATGAGTATCTAGCATTGTTATCAAGGCTTACTGTGAGACTAGAGGATTCAAGTTTTGATTTTTCGTTGGGGTTGTTTATGACATTGCTTTTAGTTATGCCTTCGGTTTGTCGATGGCCTCATTATGAGTGATGGAATTGAGTTATCGAACTCTGTCAATTGCATTGGTCAGGTTGGGTTTGTAACTGGAAACATTCAGAAGTAAACTTTATGAATGGTAGTTATAAATATTTATGTGTTTTCCCTGCTAATTGTCGTTCACGATTGTTTTGTTAAAACTGTTGATCGCTAAGAAGCACCAACTTTTGTAGGCTCTGCGATTGATAAAATATGCAGTGGGAAAGTCCGGTGTAGAGTTCAGGAGAGAAATGCAAAGACATTCAGTGGCTGTGAAACAGTTGTTTCATTACAAGGGACACCCAGATCCTTTGAAAGGAGATGCACTTAATAAGGCTGTGAGGGACACTGCTCAGGAGGCTATTGCTGCTATCTTTTCAGAGGATAGTAAGCCCGCCGCACCTGCAGAGGATCTTAACAGACGAATTCAAGGTTTTGGGAATACAAACTATGAAATACCAACAGAGGAAAAGAAATCGTTTATTAGTGAGGTAGTCGGTATTGGAAGTGCATCTATCAAGCAGGGATTTAGTACTTTCACCCAAGGTCAGTCATTTAAAAAGAATGACAATGGAAGCTACAAGAGTCCTAATCTTCATAGGTCGTTGACAGTGGAAGGAAAGGCAGATAAATATGAACCATATCAATATCCTAATGAGACTCAGAGTAGTTTTGGGTCTTCAAAGAGTGTGGCTAGTGTACCCTGGGGTGAGGACTCAAGGCCAACCAAGCCTGAATTAACTAATGGAGATTCTAGTTCAAGTTACAGAGAGGGTAAGACCCGTGAGGAGAGGTTGTTGGAGACCATTGTAACGTCAGGTGGTGTACGCTTACAACCCACTCGAGATGCTATGCAGGTTTTCCTTGCAGAGGCGGCAAAATTGGATGCAGTAGCATTAAGTCTTGCCCTTGAATCAAAGCTCCAATCTCCATTGTGGCAGGTATGCTATTTATACTTATTTTATGGCTATAATTCTTTTGGATAGTGCATGAACATATTTACTCACATAATCTTAAGATTCTTTTATATATACAATTAATATTTTTCCAACACAAGAAATTCATTGAAAGAGAAACACGTTTTATATTGGACGCTTGAGCTTTGTCTTAAGTCTAATTCATTTTCGCTTCCCTTTTTATGGGTTTTTCCGTTTATCAGGTGCTCATGAAAGCTATTTGTGTTCTTGAGTCAATATTGAGAAGAAAGGATGATGAGAACTTTGCAATTGTTGAATCCTATTTTATTGAGAACAGAGATGCTGTAGTGAGATGCTCAGAGTCTCCTCAGGCTTCTTTGCGAGAAAAGGCTAACAAGGTATTAATTTTTCTTAAAAGATAGTAGCGTATGATTTTTTTCATTGATTTTCTGTTTATAAAGATTAGAAATAAGCTTAAATCAAGTGAGTCTAGATATACCAAAAAAGATATTTTGTAATCTGATTGCAACTCAATCACCGTGTCAAGTCTTGTGGTCCTTTCCTAATAGTCATCTTCAAATAAACAATAGTAAATGAACTGGAATTTAAATACACTGTCCTTTTTTTATTCAACTGTGGTGGAAGTTGTTTGGAGAGAAGCTGTGTTGGTTATCCCAGACTCAGGGGGGTGATTTCGAGTGTGGTGTACTGAGCTTCTGGCTTTGGGTAAAGGCATTGCAGGGATGCTTGTTGCAGGCTGTTTTTTGGGTTATCATTATGGAGTATAGTAGAACATTTCAGGATTTTAAGGGGGTTGGAGTGGGAAAATTTAGGGACCTCGTGTTTTTGCTTCCGTTTCTCTTGATGCTAGGGACTACCCACTTTTGTCTATCGTACTGGACATGCTATTTTTTTGGGTTATTATGATGGGAGCGTAGTTTCAGGATATAAAGGGGCTGGACTGAAAAACTTAGGGACTTGTGTTTTTGCTTCAGTTTCTCTTGATTCTGGAGACTACACCCTTATGTCTATCATGTTGGACATGCAACTGCTGTGAAGTGACGATTTCTTTTGCTTTGATGTTTCTGTTTCATCTTTTATTTCTCTTCTTTCTTTCAGTTGTGGCTCTGTGTTTTTCTGTTGCTTAAATAAAATCTTGTTTCTCCAAAGAAACAAAAATGCATATTGAACAAACAGTTAATAGTAAACTAACCAGAAAAGAAAATGTGCTGAGGAAGGATTGCATCTGTTTTTGAAGTTGAAAGGATCATGCATGCAATATATTTGGCATTTATGTGCTGTTATTATTTAGTCATTTGTGATGTTATACTTTGTTCCGTATGTAGAATAGTATCTGTAGATTTCCAGTTTGACTTTTCCACAGATTTCATTCTTCATATTCTCAATTTACTTTGAATGCATTATCTGGATACATTTACGCTTGATAAAATATCAGAATATGTTAATGCTTGGAGACTTTATATGCCATTTAGGGCTTGCAAACACACACACACACACACACACATTATGTGTATATTCTTTGAGAAGACAGGGTTGAGTGATGCAGTTGAATGAACATTATTTTTTTTTATGAGTAGGTTATAAACCTCTTGGGTGATGAACAGACGGGAAGTGTGGGAGCTAGTTCTGAAGAGTGTGGGAAGGCTCAGACTAGTACAGTTGTTCAGATGCCTGACCTGATTGACACTGGTGATCTGGATGATTACCATGGGACAGATACTGCAGAAAACCAAAATGATCAAGTCATCACAAACCTAACTGCACCACCCCAACTGATAGATGATTTATTTGGAGATGCCCAAGGAATTGTCGTAAGCACTAGTGAACTGAGAAATGATGATGATCCCTTTGCAGATGTTTCTTTTCACATGAATGAAAGTAATGAACATGTTGACGACCTCTTCTCTGGGCTTACTATTGATGATATACAAGATGCTGATGAGGATGCAATGGGAGGAAAGAAAAATGGATCCGAAATATTTGATATTTTTGGTCCTAATCCTCAACTTCCACCAGAGCAAGATAATACTAGTAATTTGAATAATTTAATGGGTGATTTATCTATTGATAAAGATGCCTCCAAGATGGAGCAAAAGGGAACCTCTCCTGTAACACTATTGGATAGTCTTTTGTCAAGTTCAAGTAGTCAACCCAGTCATCAGGTCTCCACAGATACTTGGAGTGGGATTCTCAATTCTCAAACAGAACTCATGAGCGGGACTCCAGTATTTCCTCCAGGTGCCATTCCTTACAACGTACCTCCTGGCCTTATGTTCAACCCAGCCTTTTCTTCTCAGCCAATAAATTATGGTGCCATGGGAAGTCTGTTTGCTCAGCAGCAATTCCTAGCGTCAATGTCCAATTTCCAACATCTTGGGAACCTCAATGCTCAAAATTCAAACTTAAGTCAAGTTGCTGGAACAAATGGAGGATATAATTCAGCACTTCCTGATATATTCCAGCCAAATCATCTAAATCAAGCTCCTACGTCAATGATGAACAATGCAAAGAAAGAGGATAGCAAAGCGTTTGATTTTATCTCGGTAAGTATTATACATGAAACATGATGGTGCATTGTTATAATTTTTTCATCATGATGGTGCATTGTTATAATTTTTTCATTGTGATGGTGCATATATATTGGAATGTAGAATCAGATTACCAGTTCAAAAGTATAGAAAGTAGGTATCATGTATCCGATGGCAGATGCAATAATGAGTCGAATGAATACTGCACAAGGGGGAAAAGGGAAAAAGTATTTGATTCAGATATCTATACAACAATGCAGGAATATTTTCTCTGGCTTATGCATAATGAATTACTATGTCCTTCCTCACATGTTTGCAGTTATCTGTTTCATTATCTTGTGTTATGTTTTGTAGGACCATATCTCTGCTGCTCGTGATCCTAAGAGGGTGATTTGAGGTTTTCATAGTGTTTCAAACCAGCAGGTCAGTCTCTTAGAACAAAATGATGCAAGTAGTTTGCTATGAAAACGAATTCGGATGAACAAAGTTTTCATATTGCGTTGCTGAACATATTTCCTTCACAAATCACTGCAGTAGTAAGGCCAAATTATCTAGGAACTCGGATGAAAGGTAAACATATTTCTCTTCATTCTCCAGACTCGAGGGTGAAGAGAGTGAGGGTGTTCTGTAGCTAGCTTTGATAGTTCTTAAGTGTAATGCACGCTGCAAATTTGCAGCCCTCTTGTATTGAATTTGTAGTGCCTTTACCCTCCCCCTGCCCCCAATTCCCCCTCCGTTTTCGCTATTAATTTTCTTGTTTTTTACTTGCCTTTTTCTCATCCCCCAAAAATACTTGTGGCATATACATTTGGATATAGAAAAGGAATAAGAGAACAGTTACGATGTTGGTTATCTCTCTGTATTGTGTTTGGGGGTGTATTCATGTGAGTTGGATTGGAGAGGGGACTGGCAAATTGGATTGCAAGTTTACATCTGAGTTGTTGGTTTTCCTTTTGAGTTTTTTGTTTGTGTGTTCCTTTCATCGTCTCTTTTGTAGTAGGAATATTGTTACAATTTCAAAATGTACAACTAATCCAGTGAAGGTTAGACAGAGTCCAGTGATATTTCTTTTGTGGCCAAGAGTTAATGACTTGGCTGCTGCTCAAGAACATGGGTTGGGATAACTTTGCTAAGAATGGCTGTCTTAATAGAAAATCAAACTTGAGATGGAAACAAACATAGACACTCACTTTTGTGTCTATGTTTGCACTTTTGTTTTGCACATTTGTGTTTACACGTTCTCACTTCTCAGCTTCCGTTTAACATATTGCAAGCAGATGCGGGTTGGGGAGTACTTTGCAGCAAAGCCTCATTATTCACCAATTTTTTTCCAGACCCCCAGCCTAATAATCTTGCTGAGAATCTGAGATGAAGAAAAGGCGTATTATAGAAACACCTTACACATTGCTCTCAGCAAGGCTAGCTATCTCTTCGGCATTTGAGTTGTTGCACCACAAACTACCCATTCTGGATCTTTTGAGTGTTTGGTTCTGCATTCCAGTAATATGCTAAGTTAGCATTGCTAGTCCCTTCTCATGTATATTTCTAGGCTATGCACTGTGTATAAGGGGTTTATTTGCTTAGTCAAGCTATGAAGAAAATTTTGTCTAGGCTTATCATTTCGATGAATGCCAATTTTCCTTTAGTCTACAAATTCAGATCATGCTATCTTCCATCACCAGCAAAATTCTACTCACCAAAGTTTTGTACTCCTGTTGCTGTTAGTCTGTTATTCATTCCTACGATATATCTCAGTCCCTCTCCACTCAATTCCACTCCTCCATCACTACATTGCCTGCCTCTCCTGTCCACATTGCCTGCCTCCTGTCCATAGTGAAGTTTCATGCATGTCAAGTGACTACAACTCCAGTAATACAGCTCTCACCTTTGATTTCCGGATTACCTAAGTTCCAGTCGCACCTAATTATTCCTTTTCCATGTACCACCTTCTAGTGTACTACTCATTTTCACCTCTCAAGGAGGAGAGTATATTGCCTCAGACGTTTGAGATCATTCCCTATGGTCCTGCACTCCTACTGAATCCACAAATGCCGCAGCTCCTGCCATTCAATCACTCTGGAGTTACCAGTGCACTCACAAATCACAATGATCATCTATGGTTACTTGACCAAAAAGGGAGGAATTTGCAACAACGAAAAATACGCATTTTCTCTATCTCCACTATATATTTGGAATTCTGCTCTTGCAAAGCCTCATTGGAAGGCTACCATGCAAGAAGAGGACGATGCATTGATGGAGTAAGATAAGCTCATGCCTTTGCCACCAGGGAAGAATCTTAGTCAGTGGAGAATGAATCAACAAGAAATGCAGATGGCTACATTGCAAGACACGGCTAGATTCAAGAGGGGACACTGACGATGACGAAACATTCATCCATGTTGTCAAACTTACCTCAGCCTGGCTAGCTTATTTTAGCTCTTGCAGTAAGCTATGGTTGAATCTACATATGGATGTCGAAAATGGCTTTCATCATGTAGACGTAAAGGGATGTAGAATACAAGACTCAACCAAAGAGCTTTGATGATTGCTGCAGATCCTCAGAGGCACCACGGAGAAGTTTACATCTCATGACCACAACCAATCATTTCAATAGTAATCGAAAAAAAATCATTTCAATCTGTGTAAATTATTCTTTGGTAGCTAGTTGAAATTTTATAAATCACTTAATAATGGTGCTATTTATAAATCACTTTCATTCAAATTGAATGAAGTAACATTTATCTGAAGAATTCTGAGTTTAATTTGTAAGTGTATTGTTATCAGACTTAAATGAGTCTTCACTTTCATTAGGTCTTTTTTTTCATAATTTTTGGTATGGATTACATATAAATTTTAATATGGATAGTAATGACTTTTGACTCTTATATATGGTCATTTTTCAATTTGTTGAAAAAACAAAGTTAAAAATCAATTGAAGGACCAAAAGTTAGTCATTTATCAAAATGTCTCCTAAAAATCGGTCTACCTCTATGAAATCTAGTTACTTGATATATTAGTTTTCAGCAGTCTTCAAATATTTAGTTACATATATTATAACATAATAGTGTACTTGATAGAATTCAAATTATTCATCCGATTGTATAAAGGGTTTGGTTGGTAGAATTTTGACCCTAGAAAAATCAATTTTTTACAAAAGAAACTATAGGCGGGGGACTTGCAATCATTAGGGATTCAATACAATGATAGTGGATGATGAACCTGAAGAACATCACAAGTTTGCATTGTTGTATGCCATTATAGACCAGCCTGCTTGAATGTTCTCAATGGCTCACATTATATATGTTTATCCATATTACTATTTACAAAGACTAATTGCACAGTATGTCTCTAAAGAGACTAGGGTGCAAAGATAGCTTCTTAATGCAACATTAACTACAGAGGGGGCGAGACCAACACTTATCTAGAGGATGCAATGTTCTAAAAATACCCGCCTAGACCGATTAATCCTCTGTCTAGGCGCTAGACGATGTTTCACCGTTTTGGTTAAAATTGATTAATCTTTGTCATACAACCGATTAAATCCCGCCTAAAAACGATTAATCGATTAATCGTCCAACTAGCACGGTTGTCCGTCCGACTAGCGCCTAGCGTTTTTTAGAACATTAAGAGGGTGGATCTTCAAGGTTGCTCCATGTCCTAACTTCCATCTTCTTGGTTCTCGTTAGTTGTTTCACAACATCGAGCCGCTCGGAAGAATACGGAGAAGGGATCTAGATACCATTAACGAAAGAATGTTTAGCCAAAACAAAGGGACCAATAAGCTTAAGGTGACATACAGTTATCAATGATCAAAAGATGAAGAGAAGGATATAAAAAGGGAAAGGTAACTCAATTACCAAGCCTGGTATGTACTTGTTGATTGCAGCAAAAATGGCAGCATGACCTACTGCAGAAACCTTGTAACAAAAAGGAAGAAAATCAGTTTGGGTAAAAATGGCTTTTTTAGATAAATTTTGAGTTTGTGTACATTCATAATCACAACACTAAGCAAACAAAAAAAACTTCAAAGAAAAGAGCATGAACTACCACTAATTACAACGGTAAATAAATAGAAAGAAAAACAAGATAAACAGATTACATATCCATTGATTCTCTCAAGAGAATACGTCTCTGCAGGGTCAAGCATTTGCAACGTCATTTGGTTTCTAGTAGTTTTTTATGATTAAAAGGGAGGAGCTGTCAAATACACAAGGCCGACAAGGGCAATCATAAATCAACTGCAGAACTTGAGACTCCACAATAGATAACAATTTATTTCCCACATGATATAATATGATGAGTTGAAATACTAAAAATACAAGCAATAGTATTAATAATTTGCATTCCTTCGGTTTTTATTCTCTCCTCGTATAACTAAATCATGGCTAACGGTCACACATCAACAAACAAAAACATATGGGATTGTTATGAAACATAAGATGTCAAAAAGGTACTTACAGGAAGTAGCATTAGAATTGTAACCGGAATAAGTGAAGCAATGTCATTTAGTGTCCTATGTAACTTATTTCTTTCCCTCCTTGAGACCTTGTAGCCTCTCAATTGTTTCACGAGCAGCTCCAAAGCACTCATGAGGTCTATGAAAAGTAAGTGAGTACCCATCCATACATCCTTCAAAGAAGTTTAATTTGCAATATTAACATCTGATATAAATTACTTAGTATCAACACACAAACATATAAATCCTTCTCAGAAGCAGGAATTGATGGCCTTACAGAGCTTGTGGCTACCAAGTGATCGCTATACTTTTTAATCAATACTCGATGGAGATGTCTTTGTTTTCTGGCACTCCCCTCCTCCATTGAGGTTATGGTTTCCATCCCGAGAAAGCATGGAGCCTTCCGTTAAAGAAATAGTACCAAGAGAAATGCCAACAAATACATGCAAAAAATCAGATTGTAACACCCAATAACACAAACACATGTAGAGATTCAAGCAAACTATTTATCTTCTGGATTAATGAAATAGCCTTGGCTGACTATAGTTATAAGTGAAGTTCTTCTATAATTGATCTCACATCTCAGTTGAATGAAATATCAGCATTTTTTTACCCTAAAAGCAATACCGTTCTCAGTTGAACACTCTGGTGAGGCCTATGCTTTTCACTATCTTCAATGGTCGTTAGGTGACTTAACTCCAGTTGTGCATCATGTGCTTCAATTGTTGTAGATACCGTGGTTGCAACACAACCAGTCTGTGTAATCTTTGACCAATCACTGCTTTAAAAAATCATACCAAACATATTATTCTTTTTGCTCCATGGTATTGCTGATTCAGTAGCACAGAATCTAAACGTAAAACTCCAGACACAAAAAAATACCTCGATTTATCATAAGCAGACCAGTAGTCTTCCAAACAAATAGTAAGCAAGCTCTGACTGCAAAAATGAAAGGCATCGTATGTTGAAAACTGATCAGCCCACTTTCATAAATAGAAAAACTTTGCAGAAATAACCTCAACAATGTAACATGGGAGCTTATACCTCTGGAGCAAGAATTCTAGCAAACATGTATCCAAGGACAGTTGAGTTGAACGACTAAAGTGAGCAAATCCGGAGTAGACATCATAGCATACAGTAAACACAGCAGAAAGAGCAATCTCTTTTTCCGCCTGAATCGCATGCAATTTGCTTTTCTGTCTCTCTTGAATAGTTTTAGGAGGACATGCAGCGTAAAAATCAAACCATCCAATTTCATCAGTCACTACCTGAAAAATTAATTCGCAGATTAAAATAATGTACAATTTGCAGTAGCGTCAAAGAACGTGTTAGAAACAGACCTCCATGAAGTGTTGATACACTGCTATAGAAGCAAACTCTGGGTAGATGAAAATGCTACCACATTCCAAGTAGCTGCAAGCAAACCACCATACTCTTAGTAGTTTTGGATTTACCCACTATAAATGTGAAATAGCTTATTACCTAAGGAAATCCTTAAGTAGCTCATCAATATCCTTTATGCCCATTGTTGACAAGAATAATCTAGTCTTTCTTCCAAGATATGCGAAAAGTCCTAAAGTAGCCAGTGTATCTGCTTGGACCTGTGGATACTATATAATTAAGCACATGTACAGATTGCAGGAGACATTATCTGGAGAATCCGACTATATCAAATGAATATTCAAATTAACAATTGAATAAAGTCTTTGAGACCAAGGAATCTGAGACAGATGATTTCTTGAATCATAAAATCGACCTTGTCATGAAACTTCTGCTTGCCTGAAATCGTACTTTCTTTATGAAATGCTGATGAGAGTTTTTCATAAGCCAATCCAATCCAAAATTCTACATCTTCCCCTTTGTTGCTTAGCAGAACCTTTCTACCAAAATGGGACAGAAAATCCAATTCAAAACCTGCCTCAATGGCCAAGTGATGTAGTCTTTCCACCGATACAAGACTGTGAGAGAGATCCATGAGCTCTACCATTACATCCTCAACAGAGAATGTAAAAAAAGGACACTTTACACGCTCGGGACCCAATTTAGCCACTGCAGCGCAGCAGCTGATAGCCACAACTATCCCTGCTACACCACTGAAAATTCATTTGTTTAGGCTTCAAAATAACAAGGAAATCTCAATTACAAGCAAAAATGATTTGAGCAAACCTTCCTGCATATTCCATAGACCACTGCCTTAGCAAAGGAATGAAAAATCCTGCAATCCGTGGAAACTCCACCACTTTAAACCATTCTACTAATTCTGAGTGCCTCATGTTTAATTGACTCTCAATGTGTTCACCAACTGAATTGATCTTAGTGGTTAAGCTGAAATAGATGGAGATACAAAAGGAGTAATGTACAATGGAGGTGTCAGCTCTAACATCTTGAGTGGAAACAAAAGAAAATGATTTATAAGCAAAAAGTGCATCAATTAAGGCACTATAACTACTACGTAGTATACTTACGTATCACTAACAGGAGATGAGTCACTGTAATGACGTTCACTAGAAAGCAAAGTTTCTACTTCAATTGCAGTTTTCAACAAAGCATAAAGTGCCACCTGAGAAGCCATTTTACTTGATTTCAGTATTTCATTCATAGTGATAACATGTCAATGCCTTCGATTTGAGTTAAGAAGGCACAATATAAATGCTAGTCAGAGAAAGTAAACATGACATGCAGAACCATGTAAAATCTATAATCGGCAAACAAGTAATACTAATTGTATTAACAGCATACAGATGTTTAAGAAAACTTGTTTCATCAGCAGTCTTAGAATATCTTTTGTTCATAATTGGAGTAGGAAAATCCATGGTTTTACCTGATAAGAGAGCCGTTTATGCCATGCATTTATATCCTTCCCAGACCATGCCATTGCAACCCCAGGACTACTTCCTGTTAATTCTAGAGACTCAATGGCAAGGGAGAAGCTCCTAGCAGATTCATGCAGCACCCAAACTAGGCAATTAACCCGATTAAATTCGATTTCATGGTTATGGATTTTAGCCACTGCAGCTCCATTCTTACTACTTGCTTCATCAGAATATGCTTTACAAACTGTAGATGATAACATTCTGGATGAAGACCACCATGACGAAGGGTAACATCTAGACAATAAGCTAGACAAGAGACTTCTCTTTGGAAAGCCATCAGTTCCTTGTTCCTTTGAACTGCACCTTGTAGATTGATGCATATTGGCTATAGATGTTTGTCCTTGTTCTGGTCTAACAGATCCTCTGTCCCAAAAAGAGACAAGTGCTATCAAATTTATCAAGGAGTTTCACAATAAGCTACATGCGACTACTTAGTTAATGCCATTGGGATCATCTTCTTGGGTTTCCGTTTGGTTTTCAATGGAAATGACTCAAATTAGAAAAGAAAAATATGAATCTGCACTATACATGATCTGGTTTCCAGTAAATAGTCAATCAACAAGGCCAAATTACTATACAACTTTTCTTCCCTATGCCAATCCAAATCTATATTGACAACACTAATATTATTACAAAACTCCTAAACCATTTTCATACAAATCTATATAACGTATTCAACCATATCAAACTTTCAATCAGACCCAAATAACAGAATTTCAAAAGCAATTAACCCAGGTAAGATA
Source organism: Comarum palustre (assembly GCA_951800085.1). Classification (NCBI taxonomy): domain Eukaryota; kingdom Viridiplantae; phylum Streptophyta; class Magnoliopsida; order Rosales; family Rosaceae; genus Comarum; species Comarum palustre. The sequence continues at coordinate 14,846,962 of OX637572.1, read as the reverse complement.
AAGCATGAAACTAACATTCTCTTAGAAAAGCTGAAAATATAGGCTGATCATCTTTGAATACAGAAAAGAGAGAGTGCTTACGATTGGTGAAAAATATGAGGTTTGAGCAGAGACAAATGGGAAGCCATGGAGAACCGAAAAAGAGAAAAGGGTAGGGACAGAAGCCATGTACGTTATAAAAGGACATGCTTTCATCGTAATCATCGAGGCAAGGAGTGAGCGTTCTGGTAGAAACCAGTATTAAAAAAATACATCGTTTCTAACTCGGTTAATATTATATACTTTGCATCTTAGAGTTCATCTCCCGCCGGCTGCTCTTTGTTCTTGCAGAATTTGGACAGTTGTTAATTCGGATTTTGAGTTGAAGGACAAATCTTGTGTGAAAATACTGAGACGTGAATTCAAATGCATTAGCAAGATTGTAAGTTCAGCTGAATATGGTCATTCTCTTTTTACAGTACCATTCCCTTCATTCCTGAACCAAACCCTTTCGGAGAGACAAGCTCCTGCTGCCGCATGCAGACTTGGCTTCAGCAAAGCTCGAAAGCTGAGTTTCTTAATATTACTGAAGTTCTAGGCTTAGGGTAAAAGTTGCTAGCTCCATCTGAAATTTGCAGTTGAACCGAAAATTTAACAATCTGAACATTGTTAGGTTCTGAGTATCGATGTGCATACAAAGTAGCCTCTCAGTAGTGATAGGATGGTAAAAGTGTTCCGTTCAGAGTTCGGTCATTTTGGGAGGGAACCCAACAAACTGAAGAATTAATCCTAGCAGTAAACTCTACCACAACCTGTCCCACGTCCCAATCACCTTTGCCCTTCCAACTATAAATATGATTAGTTACCAATCCTCTAGGTAATCTTTTCTTCAGAAGCTTCCGTATCACTTTCGTTTACAAATCCAAGTTCTGACATGTCTTGCTTTGCCATCAAGTTCCTGCAAGGTGCATATGAAAGATCACATTATGTGATCATTACAAACCTGTTAGAGTCTGATACTGGGAACAAAAAACAAAAATTTGAGAAACGCAGGTCTGATCTATCTTTGTTTTAAGAGACAACTTTTATTGAGACAGCAAAGAACAAGGCCGACAAGGAGAACGCAGGTCTGATCTATCACACAAACCAAACCTTCATCCTTTATACACACCCCAAATTGTTAAACCTGCAATTTTCAAATTTATGGTTTCTATTGACAATAATGAACATATGAATGCAGTTCTACCGAACTGAAGCACAAAAGTTATCCAAACCAAGAACTAGGCCAAGAAGACTTCTCAAAAAATTTTAACAGATAATCCTAGAAGCTCCCAGTTGCTGACCAAGTTTGCAAACAATAGCTATGTCAGTTGTAAATCTCTATGAATAGGTATGATGACCAGTGTCATCTAAGTACTAAGCTTCAAAACCAAACTAAGACTACAAAAGTAACAAGCTCAAACCTATGTTGCTACGCCTATGTTATAATACTAGAAGTGTTTAATTCCAATCTAAATCTCCATATCTTCAACCAATCTATAGTCCTCAAGATCCATAAACATAATCATCTCACCCATCTCACATTCTAACAGTGGTAATGTCTAACAGTTTCTCAAATACAATTACTTCTGTTATTCCAGATGAATTTTTAATTTCATTTTCAGTGTTGTTGAGGAAGTTCGCAAACAATAGCTATGTCAGTTGTAGTTCTCTATGATTACGTATGGTCTGTATCATCTACTCATCTAACTATCTATGTAAACAAACGAAGACTACAAAAGTAACAAGCTCGAACCTATGTTTCTACAACTGTGTTATACTATTATAAGTGTTCAATTCCAATCTATATCTCTCCAGATCTTCTATCAATCTACTGTCCTATACATCCATAAACATACTCATCTCAGCCATCTCACATTCTAACAGTGGTAATACAGTTTCTCAAGTACAAATACTTCCCTTGTTCAAGATGAATTTCAAATTTCATTTCCAATGTCGTTGATTTGATTTACAATATCTCACAGAGAACAAAAGCAGTGAAATTCATCATAGGAAGTTACTACTTGCAGTATTTTTCCCAAACAGCATATTGGGCAAATTCACCTGTATAAGCTATGAGCCTTTTTAGAGTCATACAATTGTAGTTAAATTTGTTAATTTTATAAGAATATACTAATGTCCCAATGTTAGCAAAAGATTGAGTAGAAACTAGAAACAGAAACATGAGCATAGAGTATTTTGCAGAAACCAACTCACTTTTCCATGCGGCACTCCAGGTACAATTTTGAGAAGTGTCTACACTTTTCAGATTGGTGTCCAGAAGTTTTCAGACAATTGAGGTATTCCTTTTTCGCCTGAGCATTTAATAAACCAACACCAGTGAGGAATTACACAGTAAACCAGTACGGGAAACCCACTCTACAATATACAACTTGTGAGGAAGTTCAAGACAACAAAAATTTATTCAATAAATAGAATAAAACCATTACCTGGTCACACATATGCATATGATCCAAAGGGAAGACACCCTTCTCTGGAGGAACTGGGCTGACTCCCCTATTACCACCAAAGGCACCACCTACAAGATTCAACTACATTCTTAAGAAAACTGAGAAACACATACTTGTCTATCTCATGTTTCATGCCTGACCGCAGAACTTTCATCCCTCTTTGTATAAAACATCATGTGTATGAAAAATGCCAATGTAAACGTAGCAGGAGAAGTATCTACGCAGACCCATATCAAATCATGGAACAGCCATTGGTATTGGTTCATGCCCAAAGATCATGACGGCAGTATAAACTTCCAGTCCAATTTTTTGAGTATAACTTCGAATTGTAGCATAGCAGGCGTTTCTTTCATTAGCGTTTGGTAAGTTAAACCGAGAAAACAAACGTTTCCTCCATATCAAATTCGTGATGGAAATCAATACTTGAAGCTCAAATTAATCAATAAAGATCATATCTTTACATCAAAATTTCACATCTTTCAGTAGTAGCCAATACATAACAATATCCCAGAACACGAGAACTTCTTTTTCAATTCATAAACCACAAGTTCAATCACTTGGATTATCTGAGAGAGAGAATACCTGCGCTCATTGTAGAAAGCTATGAGTGATGAACTAGTTGGGTTTTACACGATCCAAGATGGGTTCTTCATCGCCAATTCTCTTTCAAAGTATGTGTTTCAACTAGGGGAAGACGAAGAGAGGCTCAAGTCTGAAATATGTTCGAATTCTGGGACCTTCTTATTTCTCTTTCTTTTGCTTTAAGGGGCTTTGCTTTGTAAGATACTGTTTGTCTTGTTTTTTGTTTTTTGTTTTTTGTTTTTTGTTTTTTGTTTTCTTCTCTTGTCTTACAGTATGTAAATAACATGTACGCTTTCACAAGTTGTTAGCATCTGTCTAATTGTTAATTTTCTCATTACTTCATGATCAATTTGATTAAGGTCACAGCTACAACAGACACACTCTAACATTAAAATTAACAGAAAAAGGGGTCGGAATGTAATGAAGATAACTTGTTTCTTGTCTCCAATCTGAAATTTACATTTCGGTGACGAATAGCAATGGTACACTAACAGACATTAACAAAGGGGAAAGAAGATACAGTCGGTTCATTAAGTTTTATACAATTTGACTCGTTCATTGTATGTACTTACAAGCATAGATGAGCTGATGACCCAAGTGACTGAGCATTTTACAATTCACAAGTCCTTGCATATTGCAATCAAACTAGCTCTAAAATGGGAAATTGCCTGTGACTTGGAATTTGAAGGAAAAAACCAGTGCCTTGCCTCGCCAACAAAACAGCTAGCCACCAAAGAATGTTTGAAAACTCTTGCAAGTGAGTAATTGCTTCAACATGTCCATGCATTATGAAGTCAAGCTGTTGTAACTTGTAGTGTGAGTGCTGGACTGTCTAAGCTTGGCTTTGAGAAGATTTTCCAGCTCCAGCTTCGGTCAGCGTAAATGCGCTAGGATGCTGAATTATTACCAAGACAGAATCCTTTGAGCTCTCATCAGAAGATTTCAAAGTGGGCTGCATTAGTTCACAGTCAGACACATTGTTAAAAACACACCCACACGCACACACAGTTTGTATACAAACAAAATTGAGAGAGAATAGTAAATTCAGGTTGACAAACTGAAAGGCCCTTCTAAGATATATATATTATTTTTTTAGTGGAAAAGCAAGTTGATTGAGAAACAGTCTTAAGATGCAGAAATATTCATATAAATAGAAAATAAAGGTTGATGTTAGTTCATGTTCTCATTGCTTACCACACCAATATGCCATTCATGACAAGTAAAATCTCTGAAAGTTTCTGCATCCATTTCCTGCAGTGAAAAAATTTGGGACCATCAAAAGAGAAGGAGAAGAAATATGAAAATTCTACTCAAGCTTTCTAAATCCTTCATCATTGGGTAATTTCTGAACCACGGGAGTGAAATGGATTCATATATGGATTCTCTCGGTGTATGCAAGTACGAAGGGGAAAAACTTACAATGCTATAAACAGGAGCAACTGCTAGTTCCCCTTTAGATTTCAAAGTTGGCATAACTGAAAATCGTGGTGCCAGGTCTCTTGACCTAAAAGTCCACCTGCAAGAGATAGTCGTAGCGTAGCAACATCAAAGAGCTGCATGAAGGTGAACAGTGAAAGAAATTTCTTGAATGCTGAACTTAGCTGTTAGAGACTGAATTCAACAAATACAGAAACACATAGTTCCTATGAAATACAGATTTAACGAACCCAAAGGTAGACATACCCTATGTAAACAAAGATGCAGAACTGTGCCCATTCGCGAACTAACAATCGAATCCAGTAATTTTCTGATGAGTCATCCATGTTAATGTATAGCTGAGAATTAGAATGTTAGTTGTCTTGTCTATTGTCTGTGCACATTTTTATTTGTACATATAATTATATTTACTACGTCTTGATCATATCATACCACAGTCTCTGCCATGGCTACTATCTGCATTGCACCTTGAAATTTTCTGTATCACACAAGCATACAGAAAATAAGAGGCGATATTTGTAATGATCACTTGATAAGGTTAGAAATATCATAGAAACAGCAAGTAAAGGGGAATGCGAGTGTCGAAATGTGTACATACTTGAACATGATGTACTTTGTATAGACTGCATCATGCATAGCTTGCACATCCTCATTATCTATGAAACTTAACTGTTCCCGCAATACTAACAGATTTTGAGATATATGGTGGAATATCACGTAGAATGAGATAACATAGTTAAGTAGCAGCAGGACCTGGATCATGAGAGTAACAAAATTAGTACCTAGCTAGCACACATTGAAAAACAATTAAGAAAATAAACAGTACCACATATGAACTAGTTAGTCAATGAAACTCACTGAAAAATAAGGTACAGAAGCCCGGTATCCAACTAGAGTCAAGTAAAACACACAGCCAAGGGAAGCAGTAGTGCGCCGCTCAGTGATTGAAAGACGCTCGCACATGATGCAGTAACCATGAGATATGAGTAAGAAAGACACAAAAGAAGCTGTTTGAAATATCACTCCAGTTACATACACTCCAAATGACATCCACAAAGAGCATATCTGTAGATGAAAGCATGAATACCTACGAAAGTGAAACATCACAATTTAGTATGTTAAAGAATAATCATGACAAGGGAGACACAACTGCACTTTATATTGTCAATTAATACATTAATAGATTTAAATTCTATAGGGAATTTCTAGGCTTTATGTCATCGCCTTATATAACTTTTGCACTTCATTCTTGATTGAGCCACAGAAAATCTAAACGAGCATATTACCATGAGGAAACCACCCCAGGAGCTGTTTCTAAGTAGACATTATTCCCAAAAGCCTTAAATGGAGAAGGTTTCTTCATGAAGAGAAACAAATACATTTGTCTATTCATTATCATTATCCCCCTTTGCACAATCAATAGTATGTAGACTTTATTTCCCAGAAGGAACAAGAACATACCAGAAGAGGAAAGACAATGTGAGTTGCAAGGCTTTAATTAATGGTACAGATGCAAGCGTCCACTGCAAATTATTCGTCTGCTCTTGTTCAACAACAAAGAATACCACAACAATAGCAAATCAGTAATCGCATCAAAATCCAGTAAAGAAAATTAATCAAGATAATCAGAAAATGAAGCACCTTTTCCACCCCAGATATAAAAGAATCCAAATTCATGAAAATTAATAATATTCATTGAACTAAAAATTCTGTTTTATGTGAAAAAAAATTCAATATCGCACATATCATCTCCTCTCAATGATTCTACACTAAAATTTCTTACCAACCAAACAGAACCAAAAGATGAACTAAACACCAATGCTGGTTACCCTATAGAAAAAATTTTCAAATAAACTCAGCCACTGAAACAAGTACACCAACCCAAATTCACGTTTCTAAACAATGCCAAACACAACATATATATACTCAGAAAGCTTCCTCCTACAAGTCGCATTAAACTTTACCATGTTCAAATTCAGAAACCCAAAAACGAAATTGAAACGACATTTAAGAAATAAATGGGATTGAATTTAGGGACCTGAAGGTGGCGGTTTTTGTAGGTGTTAAAGGTCCAAGAGCAAGCGGAGATGAACCAAATTGTCAAGAAGGCCAAGTAAACCGACGGCAGAGACCGGTACGACTCGTCGGGGCCCATGTGATACTCTCTAGTGCTATCCATTTCCGTCATTCTCCGAATTGGAAGTTTAATCATCACATGAAAACAGAACCAAAGCCTCAATTTTTCATCTTTTTTCTGCTTCTGTTTTCTAAGCTCCTGAGCTTCTGTTGTGGTTTTATATAAGGGACAAAACGCTGTCGTTTTCCTGAACCTTTTGGTACTAGTTTTTATTTATTTATGTAACCTCAAATTACTATTGGTTTGGTGTTGACATGTTGTCGTTTAAATCCTGATTAAACGAGATATAAAGATAATTAGTATTGATGAAAGTAAAAATGAGGATCGCGTTCTTATCGTGAATATATACAGGTGAATATATTTTAGCATATAAATCACAAACACGATTTACTTATAATTAGTTCTAATTTGACTAGTAATTTCTCATTTTGAGTTGTGCACCAAATTGTTGGTGAGAGTGTAAAGAAGATGAACAGGAAAATGAAGTTGGTGATCTCTCACAGTGTCTACCAACAAACCCACTCCCTTTAAAGTCTCGTCGTCCTTACCAAATTTTTGAGATCAACTAAATCCATCGAAAGGGTATTTCCACCTGAAATCATCTGTTACTAATTTTAAGGGGATTAGATGAAGATTTTATTAAGAGCCTCAACTAGTCATCTGCATGAGTCTTCAAAAAAGAAAATGTAGCAAACCAGGACGTGGAGAGCACACTATTCAATATTCATTGGTCGATGAAGTCTTCAATATTCATTGGTCGATGAAGTCTTTGCTTATTATTCCCTTTCTCTAAAATATTGAATGGTACTTCAAACACGAACAAAAGTGGCTTTAAAGTTTTAATTTAAGCTACCAAATAGTAGTGCATATGAGGATTTACTTTTAGTTATTTAGTTTAAACAGCCTCATATGCTAAAAGATTCAAAATCAAAATGGTTTTAACGAAGATTGAATTGTGATGGAAACATACGAAGATATAAATTCTTGTATGCTCACCAAATCGATCATCATGGCCAACAACAATGGAAGTAGTTAGGCAACTGATATTGACCACTTTCAATGCTTCCAAGAAAAACCATTTTGAGGGAGAGATGAACTACTATGCTATGGAGTTGAAGACTTCAATTTAATTTGGTTATTTCATATAAAATTAGGTGAACAAACTCACAAACACAATTTGTTTCCTTGATCCTACTCCATCGTCACATGTAACTTTGATTAGCTTCATCTATATGCATTCCAACTTATATTACTTGCTAGTGTTAAATAATCCACATGCTCTCTAAGTAGGTTAAAAATTTGTCTTAGAGTCGCTCTAACGACGGAAACAATTAAAGGAGCACATTTGTCAATCATTTACATTCCTCTAGCTCTTACGCCCATAAATATGAGACCTTCAAACTAATGATCTTCTTGGCTTATAAAAATATGTAGTTGAAACCACAAATAGCAACGACCGTCGACCGGTTTGAAGACGCAAACGTTTTCAAAACTATATTTTGTTTTTATTTTTAGACAGTTGTCAACTCTATTTCTATTGATATTTAAGCAGAACTACATGTTCAAAGCATGGTTCTAAAAGGCCTCGTCTAGTCCTTGTCTAGGCTATAGGCTGCAACAAGCGGCATCGCTTTTTTTTTCAAGGCTTTTATACCAGGCTGTGGGCAAGTAGACGGCCGTCTAGCCAGCTTAATCGCCGCCTAGCCTGTTTAGACGCCGCCTAGGGTTCATAGCTCTCCAACTAATTTTATTTACATTTAGTGGTGGAGTTGTTACATTGTGGGAAGCATGAGAGTATATGAGAATGATGTTTTTAGAATTAGAAGTATATGTGTTTATTGTTGTTGTTGTTCACTTGTACATGAAGTTATGCTAAATGTTGGCTATAATTTATTTTATAAATATATCTAACAAGATTTATGTTGAATAATTTATCTATATTTGACTATTTTCGAATATTGGAGTACATAATATATATATTTTTTAATTAATAAATATGAAAAAAAGTAAATCAACTAATCCCCATCTAGTCCTCACCTAGGTTGTTCAGACGCTAGGCTATGGATCATCGTCCGCCTAGCGCCTTTTAGACCATTGGTTCAAAGATTTATGAAAGGAAAGATCCCAGAAAAAGATTTGTATCTGCATTTTGGAGAGCTTGCACCAACACTTTACCAACCAAAGCTGTACGAAAGGGTATACATGCTACACAAGGTGTTTGCCTTGCTCATGTCTGTTTGAAGACACTTCTCATATTTAGGTACGCTGCCTTTTTGTTCAAGATGTATGGGCCGCACCCCCTTTTCGCATAAACACTGTTAAACGTCGTGAGAGTGATTACTGTTCACATGAACATTGTCACCATTTTTTCCCAACCGCTCACACCTGTCACCAATCAACACGTCACCCCTTATTTTACTGTTTTACCTCTCTGTTTTTCACTTCATTACATTTTTACCCTCTGTTTTTCCTTTATTTCAATAATATATTATAATAATTATTATTATATAGTTTCCTTCTCTTTCGTTTTGTCTTTTTTGCATAAAAAACTACTTTCAATTTTGCAACTCATTTTGTATGGAAGGAGATGAATTTTCATATTTTGAATTGCAAGAGAAAGAAATTACATTTTAAAAAATAATAATAAAAAATAATATTTATAATAATGCTCAATACCATTTGGTTTAGGGACACCGTTTCTCTTTTGTACGTAAAAGGTTGTGAGTTCGAATCACAAATTTCTAAACTTAAATATTGTGTTGAACCACATTTTAGAAATAGACATACCAAAAATAGGGTTTAAAATAATGCGGTTAATTTTAAAAAAAAACATCATGCTTGTTAAGTTAAATTCGAAGTTATTAATATCATTTCAATTAATTGTGTTATTTTTATTTAGCCTTTAAAGTTGTTATTAAATATTTCCTGTTCAAAAGAAAGTTGTTAAATAATATTGATGGAACAACCAAAACTTTTATAATAATTAAGCGTAGCGGGGGTGGATTATTGTTCATATGAACAGTGTCAGCTCGACTTTGCCCCTCAATCTTTAGAGTATTTACCACCTGTCCAGGCAGGAGTTTACCGTTTTAGTGCTCAGTTTTTACTAAATTACAATTTTATCCTATGTTTTTTCATTATTTCAATAATGAATTTATAATTAATATTATTATTATTATTATAAAATTCTTCTCATTCATTTTGTATTTTTTGCATAAAAACCACTTAAAATTAAGTTTTTCAACTCATTTTTGTTTGGATAAGAGTAATTTTTATATTTTTGAATTGCAAGAGCTGAAAATTAAAATTTTAAAAATAATAATATTAATTATTATAATAATCATGTTCTTTGTTCAGAAAAATGATATTCGCCATAATACTCATTACCTCTCATTTTTGTAGGTAGAAGGTTATGAATTCAACTCATGAATTTATAATAGTTGATGAAAAATCCTAATAATAATAATCAAAATGAAATCTAGTCTGCTCTAAACCTAAATAATTTATCATTAAAATTATTATTATAAAATTCTTCTCATTCGTTTTGTATTTTTTTGCATAAAAACCACTTAAAAGTTTAAGTTTTGCAACTCATTTTTGTTTGGATAAGAGGAATTTTTATATTTTTGAATTGCAAGAGCTAAAATTACATTTTTAAAATAATAATATTAATTATTATAATAAACATGCTCTTTGTTCAGAAAAATAATATTCGTCATAATACTCATTACCTCTCCTTTTTGTAGATAGAAGGTTGTGAATTCGACTCATGAACTTATAATAATTGATGAAAAAAACAATAATAATCAAAATGAAATCGAACCTGCTCTAAACCTAAATAATTATGTTGAAACACATTTAGGATTTAGAGTTCAAAAATAGTAAGGGTAATTTACAAAAAAAAATCATAGTTGTTAATTTAAATACGAGGTTAATATCATCTCAAACAATTGTGTTATTTGTATTTGGGTTTCAAAAAGTTGTTACACACTATTAATCAAATTAAAATAAATTTCATAATAATTAATCGGACTGGCAAGACGCACTTCGACATACACGAAGCACGTTTTAGAGGCTAGTTACATTTAATGAAGGGCTACTATATAGAGACACCAAGTTGAATACAGAAGAATTTGCAAAACGTCTTATGGTCATTATTGGGTAACAGGAATGATGCTTTGTGAAATGACAGAGCAACTACCACAAGCTTAATTGTTGAAAGCAATGGCATGGTTGGAGGAGTTGTTTGGGTGTAAAATATACTTTCTCGGACGGACCGTGTTCTGAACATGTTTAGTGGTTCGTTGATGTGTTGATCGGGTATCTCGGGAGGTATCCAGGATCGGGGTCATATTAGGCATATCTTGGAGGTCAAACCATCATGGTGCAAATATGGAGTGCTATTGATTATTGTGATTTTGGTAATTAATGGTGATTACTTGGCTATCAAGATGAAGTAGATATTGGAGATTCTATGAAGAGAAGGGCAACATGAACGTGTGTCATGTTGGTTGAACTTAAGTATAATTAAGACACCTAGATTGATGCCTTGATTATAGGAAATCCTAGACGTACCAAGCTTGGGCCATTGGTGCATGATGATAAATATGGATACATTCCTTGTTGTTGAATAATCGCATGGAGTAACAGATCACGTCTAGAAGCATATCAAGATACAATTATTCTAAGAATTCATTCCTTAATGGTATGCATAAGGTGATTCATGTCTGGATATAGCATTCATAAAGCAATATTACCTTGAAGACGTACATATCTAACTACAAGAGTTAGATTTAGGGTGAATATCTTTATCTATCTTAATTATACATGGGCCGATACATGCGGTCAATATATATGTACATATTTTTATTTCCTTTGAGGTCATGCTTGACAAAGATTTACAGTTGTTTAAGGATCTAATCTTATACAGGTCTGATATGTCTTGATCCGCAAGTAAGAACAAATCATAGTGTTCACTATATAAAAGGGTCATGGTGAATGAATAAGAGAACACACATCAAATCAAATACAAGTCTTTGCATCCTGTAAATCAAGCCTCCCTCGGACCACCTCTACCAAAAAGATTCTTTAGGTCTTTTTATCTCACCAAAGCCCTATCCGTAGGCATTCCCCGCTTCTACCTCACTAAGCCTCATCCGTGAGTGAATAGTCCATCCCCACTTCATAAAGACCGATCCGTCGGCGAATACTCGCAAAACCATTGTTAGGGTGAATAACCTTAGCAAATATCCCTAGTTTGTCAGAGGATCCTTTGGCGAACATATCTCAGTCCTGGTTTATAGCTCTGTTCAACCACACTGGTCTGAGTCCGCTTTACGAAAAGATGAGGAAAATCATAGTTGCTCTTTAGCTACGTCTGTGAAGAACCTAAGTGTCGACCTGACCAGCGTCTGTACGACAGTTCTTTGAGAAGAATTTAGAAGGCAAACAAACGTCAAGATCAAAATTGTGAGACCCCGAAATTTTAATTTAATTTTCCGACACACTTAGGGTTTAATTCCGATTACTTTTCAGTACGTCGTCATCTTCGTCTAACGTTTTTACGTTACGACACGTCGCCACATGCGTGAAAGTATTTACGGAATATTTTCCGGCACTTCACGTAATTTTTCGTACGATTTTTACGTTTAAATTTGACGTTTGGTTATTTGAAATGAATTTTCGAAAATGGTTTTGGTTTTGAAATTATTTTGGGAATTGGGATTGAATGGTGGCCGTTGATTCGATCGACGAATCGTGGCCACTCATTTTTCTTTAAAACCCTATCTCTTTTCCTCACCTTTCCTTTTCTCCTCACTTTCCTCTTTTTTTTCTCTTTCCATTTCGGTTCTTTCCCGAAACAGAAAGAGCTTCTCTCTCTCTTCTGCTCTCGACCCAGCCAACCACCAGCCACTCCACCGGCCGCGCGTCTCCACTCACCGCCGCCCTCACTGACTTCGCCTCGCCACGGCGACCTTTCCTAGACCACCAGTGACGCCAGCGCCGCCGCCAGCGCCACCCAGCCAAGGAGGAAAGCTTGGAGAACACTGTGCAACACAGATCGAAGAGAACCAGAGGGTTTGAGGAGCCAGGCTACTCCCAGGCGCCACCAGAAGCTGCCCAGGAGCTAGGAGGAAGGAGGAGAGGACCAGCGGAGCTCCGCCGGAGGGGTTTCGTCGGAGAACACAGTGGAGGAAGCTTGAGTTATAAATCTTGACCTTTTCTGGTGTTTGAAGTGTTGTTGGTTAGCCTAGGTTGTGTAGAAGGAGGAGAAACAGGCCTAGGGACTTGATCTGGCCGGAAAAGCTTCGAAATCCGGCGGCACAGTAGATCGGAGACCGGCATGGTAAAAACCCTGGTTTTTACCGTGTCAGTTTTACTTTTACCATTTACCCAGGGGTAGAGTTACCAATTTGCCCTTGACTGTTTGAAATAATTACAGTTACTGTTTACTTTTACTGTTTTACTGTTACAGTTTACTTTTACGGTTTACTTTTTACTGTTTACTTTTACCGGTTGACTTTTGACCGTTGACTTTTTGACTTTGGCCGTTGACTTTTTGGCCGTTGACTTTACTGTTGACCGTTGACTTTTACTATTCCAAAGTTGACTTTTAAACTTATGCCGTAGAACACCTATTTTACGTTTTCGAACACTACGGTTAAACATTTTAAAGACTTTTAGCTTGTAAACGTGGCAAAACGACGTAAGTACTGAATAAGAAATAATTCCGACTTCTCGCCGGTTCGAGAATCGGAGTGTCAAACAAGTCAAACCCTAGTGTCAGAAAGATAAACAAAGAGTGTTTATCAAGTCTTAGTCGTAGATAGTAGATCCTCGAATTACTTATACCTGACTATCACTGTTGTCTCACCCACAGACTCAGGAGCTCGTCTACGCAGGCTTCAGGAGGACCAGGAGTTGGAGCGCAGCCAGCTGTACCGTCATACCAGGTAGTAGGGGGAGCACGCCCAATGGGTGAGCCGAAACCCTCTTGGGTCGGCGGCACTTTCACTTTTTATCTATAAAATATTGTTGCATTGTTTTAAGCTTGACCACATGCTTCTTATAGCACTTGGTGTGTGTGCGTGAGTTTTGGATCGAAAAGTAGTACCGTCGTCCTGATTTCCGGTGCTTGGCCTGAGAGCGACGGGACCTAGTATTCTAGCACTCCTGCGGTGTCGATGACCCGTAAACCTCCGGAGGGGCTATGCCCTGTTTATTTCATTCATTTATCCCGCTTACGCTCGTCTCGTACAGAGTAAAACGTGACGTAAGTGTGGCCTGCTATTTGTTGGGCGTTAGCTGGAAATGGACGCTCTCGCTATTCTGCGCACTCGGGCGCTTAGATAGTTGGCCCCGGTTTGCAGTGAAGACAAACCCGGGATTTCGGCCGCTCAGATCCAGAGAGTTCTTTCATATGTGGTCACATGTTTTACCGAGCTTTGTGTGCGTGGCGTGCATTTACATTTCCACATGCTCTCTCGTACCTACGAGTACCTACATATATATATATATATATACGAAATGTTTTCTCATGGGTTTTAAACCCCGACTTGGATGGCTTTGGCCCCATTTGGGTTAGCGAGGACGAGTTGCTCACCTCTACATCTTTTCAGGTCTACAGCACCCATCACTAGAGGAGCTGGACTAGATCGCGGAGCGTCGACGGTTATCGTGCACTTCCGATTTCGAGGACTCCCATTCTGGTGTGGTTTTCATGTTTCTTGATTTCCGTATTTCTGATGTTGTATTCTGTTGGATACTTTGAGACACTTTTCGGGCCCATTGTTTCGAGACTTTTTCATGTACTATTTCTGTCTCGGGTATTTTTCCATTATCTTCCGCTTGTAAAACATTTGTATGCTACTCTGATCATTTGTCATTCTGTATTTGACATTCATATTATTATTCATGTGTTGCTTGTTTCATTCATAGCCTTGTGGTTTCGGTCCGGAGGGTCATCAATACGTCGAAAGACGTATTGATTACTCGCCTGATCGGGATTACGACGGTTACCGTCGTGTTCCGGGACCGAGAATAGTCCCCGGGATGCGACAAAAATTGTACCTGACCAATAGGTATTGGCACGCCTCAAGTCTGGTTGTTCAATGAAAATCTATTTTCAGGCTGAACAGGAGTACCAAAAAGCTCAAGAGAAACCAAAACATACGAAGCAATCAAACCTAAAAAATGGGGAGACCAACTGCTTCGGGTAAGAGGAAAGTAAATGTCGATAGAAATTTATTTCTTCTGTCTGTCATGGTGGAACTAGAGGTATATTGAGGGACCAGACTATCAAGGGAATTTCAAGCCAGCTTTTGTTATCCCCGTCTCTATAATAGCTTCAGCAAAACAAGCAAAACTCTGCTATAAAAGAGGGCTTGAAACTAGTTCGCACTCTAAATCTCAACAAACAAAAATACTTAAGCGGAACTACATATCACGGGAGATGATGATGGCGGCTGTTATGTTTTTCATATTGTCGACCATAGTTAGTAAAATATTGTAAGCAAATTATACAATAAAAATTCGTACTTGTATAATTCAGAAATTATAAATAAAAAATACATTTAAAAATTCGGCCAAAAATATGGATACAACAAATTTAAAAATATGATACTTGCGTGCTTAATTCGGGATGTAATGAAAAATAGAAACAAAAAAATACGGATATATATATATGTCATTTCTAGTAGTTATACATATTTTTATGACATCTAAAATATAGATAATCATGATTTTATTTACAAAACATCAATACTGTTAAAAAAATACGTATTATGTGTCTTCGTCAAAGTAACTGACGAAAAGTAGATTATGCAATTAACGATTAACCGATGTAATTACTCAATCAGCTATCAAATAGTCATTATTGTCATTATGATTATTATAATTATTATCACATCTCTATAAAGATGATATGCAATGAGATAAATAGACCGATTCTCATTATGCTATAACACATAATACCAATCGTCGACCTTGAGTTGATAGCCATAAGAAAAAAAACCCTAAAATTTTCAATCGTCGTTGCTCCTTCACCTTCTGGCGTAGAGCACAAATCCGGCATCGAGCACACACGACCTCTTGCCTTGCTCACCGGCGCTTATCCATAGCGTGCATCACCATCTACCAGTGATATCAGACCCACTTTAGGCACGTACTCACAAATATGATCTAGGCACCCATCATCACCTTCGGCTTCTCCACACCAGAATTTATTGATAAATTCCCGAACCGGCACTGCCAAGCCCAACGCTTCTACCCCTCTTCTCTTACTTTTTTCTTCTGTTATTTTATTTTTGCCTTGATTTGTATCTAATATCTATCTACATATATGTTATTATGTTTTGCTTGATTCTGAATAAGGCCAAACAGAAGAAGAAGAGGACGGCTCCATTCAACCTTGATGTTCGATCCCAACCTAGCAGCTCCTCAAGCCCAGATATGCCTGAACTGTAATCCACCGTACCACCCACACTCGATCTCGAGCCCTCCACCCCGGCAGCAACATCACCGGTTTTTCTCCTCAGCCCTGCTCCCAAAACGCCGCCCTAGCTCTGATCCACCATCCGAGTTGCAACACCATCGCCACCCACAAACCCTCCTGTATCAGATCGGAGCGCAGCAGCAGCGCCGGCCTGGTTCTTCCTTTGTCGGATCCGTCTGACCTGGTTCTAGAATCCAACCCGGAAACCCAAACCATCACCCGACAGCCTCCATCAGCCCTGCTCCTGTGCGCCCCCGTGCCCAGTACCGGGCACAGCAACCCAGCGTCGACGTTGTCTATGCAAACCCAGCACGGCCACAATGGACAGAAGGAGCTGCCTCCACGAGTCGCCAAACTCGGAGCCAAACGACGGCGACACTTTAGAATGCCACATTCAACAGGGATTCGAACCCGTGAAAAAAGGGTTTTTACCCATTCTTGGTAAATCTGATATTTGACGAAGGTAATTTTGTGGAATTACCGTGTAGTGAATTTGCAGTTACTATTTACTATTACAGTTTTACCATCTTTTTGGTAAATGTGTATTTAACAAAAGTAATTTCAAACAATTACAGCATTATGAATTAAAATTAAATATATATGATTAAATGCGACTAATCATAAAATTTTGTTATTTTCGTTGCATGTGATTAATCAATTATGCATGGCATAACGATCAAAACGTTGATTACAAGAGCAATTACTACGAGAGGCTCAAAACATTAAATTACGGAAGTAAATGCATCAACATGCAGTCTATTTGGCAGACTAACAACTATGATCTAAATTAAAGTTGCTGCTTTCGTTAAATTTCGTTCATATTGATACATGATATTAAGTGTTTATAAGCATGTCATATGAAGAAATTATTTTTGCAAATTATTGCATGTTATAATGTTATATGCTATGTCTATATAATTTTTATTAAATGTTTCATGGCATAGCATATAAATTGTATTTCTATGTTGATGCAAGTTCATAACATAGTAATGACAAATCTTCATTGGTGATAAAGAATTTTCACAAAACATCGAAAAGTAATGTGACCACTAATTCTTGGAATATTTACGTGCTTGCATGACTACATAAAAATAAATGATAATGAAATTTCATGAGCTTATATTTCAAAGAAATGTTCAAACTGAAAATTTTTTGTGATAACTAAAATTCACAATCAAAAAGAGACTCTGTATCTTGGTATATTACAAATATCGTGGATGTCTATTTAGACTATGAATTTAATATATCTCAGCCTTGCTCTATTTTTACAAATAGCTAAAGCATCAGTCTGATTCCAACATAATGGACTTTGAAGGATTTGAGTACTAGTCCCCCCATTTATTGAGATAACCAAAGACTCGAAACAGTAATGTTTATAAGACGCTACATTTATCCTAGTTTGCATTGGGAATATTTATAAGTGACCGCTTAAGCAACGAGCCACTCTTTGTGACATATTGGGAAATACATTACAATTTTGCCCTCAAAACATACAATTAAGTAGAAAGAAATCTACTTACTCAACTATGAATCAATCAATGCCTTCAACTGAAAAAATAACGTGCCTATTGGATATGTATGATTTTGTGAAAAATCATATCACAAAAAATTGCATGATATGAAAGACCATATTAATCTTACTTACTTCAGCACTTATGTTTCAAATTAGTATATGTTGAAATATGATTAATAAATCAACAATATATAAATATCTGATTAGCATAATTTAGTGTTTATACAATGATAATGTCAGGACAAATAATTGTTTCAAAACAACTTATGTAAAATAACTAATGGTGAAAACAAACCCAAAGCAATGAGTAATTGTCATGTGTAAGAGGGTCTAGGGACATAACATAAGCAGCAATGTACACTGCTATTTTTATAAATAAACAAATTTTTATATATTGTCAGCCAACAAATGAATTAGCTGCGACTTATAAGAAATGCAAAGAATCATGGAAGCATGAGAAATTGAAAAAATATCTTCAACATCTGGATTGAAAGAGGATTATCAATCCCTATAATTAAGCTTACCAGTTGTGAGAAACAGAAATGATGCGAGAACGTTTCATACTTCGGTTAAATATGCACTGAGTTTTTCTAAGATATTCTTATTCAATTAAACTGTTGTTTTGGTCTTAAAGTTCTTATGGATAATGCTTACTGAATTAGATGAACCCTTGATTTAATAATTTTTGACTTGTTACATTTTGAATTATATTATGAGGTATTAATTTTAATCAATTTTATCTATAGTTCGAAATAACACTATAAAATGCAAAGCAATGCATCTACCTAATAAAGAAAGGTTATAAAATGAGAAGCATATCATTACCTAAATCAAAATACTCTAAAGGGCATGAGTTATACATCTTAAATCATAAACACCCCCATATACTTTATAGAATGTATGGAGGAGAACCAAAGTGCTACATGAGTCTATTCATATTGTTTTAAGTCATATGATTGACAGTTAATTATGTCTTATAATTTTTGTCACTATGATGCAGTGATTATCACAAATATTAAAAAGGCAAGGCACTGCCTAATTTCTATTACGTAATAGCACAATGTTTAAAGTCTCAGAAGCTTTGTATATACCACGAGCCAATCAAACCATGTTAGCTTCAAAGAAATTCATGACAACGACTATTATATATAGAATGTGGAAAGAAATTCACTGTGAGAATGAAATTAATTACCTTAAATAAATGTGAGAGGAAACACATTTTAAAAAACTTAACGAGTCACCTACAATGAAATTTGGTATAGTGACTCACACAGTCTTTGACATGATCATCAAAGACACTGTGGTCATGACATGATGATCCGTATTTGAAAGAACTCAAATGGACATCTTGCCTTTTGAGTGAATGATAAAATGAGACAAAAGTCCATCACACTGCAAGGTGACGGCAGTGACTTTGACCATTGACCGGTCCTAGCTAGTGCTGCCTAAATTCCCTCCCATCATGCCCCATTATTTAGTTAAAGGCACATCACTCATTTTGCAAAACCGAGTCTTTAGCAAAACATGATCGAGACCTTCCTATGTTAAAGATAACCAAAATATTTCATTCCGTAAAGAATACAATGTGATTATCGTGGACTCATTCATCAAGAAATACATAACATTAAAGGACTTTATGGTTATGAAGAATGCCTCGACACATTGGTCACATGTCGAATACTAGTCCACAATAAATGCTGCATTTACAAAACTCTTAGAGATATCATATATCATAAGGGTTCATCACCTTGATTACAAAGTTTATAGGAATTGACAATGCTAGAAGTTAACATCAAAAGAATTTGATGATTGTTGCATATTTATCAAGATCAATGAAGACCATCTTGCACCCCATATATTTAGTTAAAATGGTCTTGTGAAAGCCACCATAGCAAAGCTATAGACGGTGGTTAAAACACTGGTTATGCGCACCAACATGTATATATCTGCTTAGGGTTATGCAATATTGCATGCAACCATACTTATTTGTTTTTAGGCCCACCGTTAAGCCAACCATTCTCTACGTACCAGTTGGTAACTAGACATGAGTCTGAGACTTACGCATAATAGGTTAAGCATCATATGTGCCTATTGCTCCCCCACAGTGTATTTCAATAGGTCCTCATAAACGAATACATATTTGTGTTGGATACGCACCTCCAATAATTATTCTTTATTTGAAAGCCTTACAGGCGATCTCACGACATGATTTATGAATTGTCACTTTGATTAGACAGTCTTCATGTCGTTAAGGGGAGATAAGAAAAAGGATTTTCTAAAGGAACGACATAAATTGTCATGGTTTGTCACCACTCTATCTCATCCTGATCCTCACATAATCGATATCTAGAACATAACAGTTTCGATGCCTGATGTGTTTAAAGATAATTCAAAAGTGACGAGATCACTCATACTAACTGTAAATACCTGTAAGGTTAAAATCCTCCAATAAGAGGCACGTCGCCTCAGATAGAGGCGACGCAACCATACTTAGTGGAGGTGTGGTTGAGGTTGTGGCTCCCTAAGGAAAAAGGGGGAGGCCACTTGGTTCGATGAATACTTGTCTAAAGGAATTTGGCAAGATAAGCACAACCTCATCAATGTAAAGAATCTCTCTTATGAGATTGTCTCTGATAACAATTATGTCCATAAATTAATAAGGGAGGACGCTCCGATGTTTAAAATGATTCTAGAGACAAAATATCACCAGATTACAAGAGTACATACACATTGATGATACATACTGTTGCTCAAGGAATCATAGAGCACGAAGGGATCGAACCACGCTCTATTGATAAATGTCAACAAAGAGCATATTGGCTTACATAAATGCAATTCAGAAAGAGTTAGATTCTTTGGCAAAGAGAAATGTATTTGGTTTGATAGTGCTAACCTTACCAAGTGTAAAGTCTGTAAGACATAAACAACTCTTTATTAACAAAGCGTAATGAGAAGAATGAAGGCCTAAGGTTTCTCTCAACGCCCTAGATTGACTACAAGAGGACATATTCCCAATAATAGAAATGCAGCTAATAGATATGGTTACATATCTCCATGGGGATCTTGATTTGGAGCTATATCTAAAAGCGCCTGATGGTCTTAAACGATCCAACTCAAGTAACTCTAAACCACGGAGTGCGTTTGCAATTGAGATTGAAACGCTCACTTTATAGAAGTGACTACTTGGTTAGGAAGGGATACAAGATGATGAACTATGCTCCTGCATACTCATAAATAAAACGAGTTCTAAAATTAAAATTATAGCTATCTATGTTGATGATACGAATATAATAGGTACTCTTGATGAAATAAGAGAAACCACGAGCTAGATTAAATCTGAATTGAGATAAATGACCTTAGAAAACTCGGTTAACAACAAGTTTATGGAAAAATAATCCACCGGTGCGCATGTGTCCAAAATATTCTCAAGCGATTAACATGGACGAAGTGCATACTGTTAGCACTCCTAATGATCGGTCGATATTTGGATGTAAAAGAATATCCATTTCGTCCTAAGGAAGATTACGGGGAAGTATTGAGACCTAAAATTTCCTATCTGAGTGCAACAAACGCATTATTTTACTTAGCTCAATGTACACGACCAGATATTGCATTCTCAGTGGACTTGTTAGCTGAATTTAGCTGTGAGACCCCGACTTATTTTATTAATTTTTCAACACATCTAGGGTTTATTTACAACTTCTTTTCGGTACGTCGAGATTGCACTCTAATATTAAAATATTAGAGCAAACGTCGCCACTTGCGTATGAGTATTTACGGAAATATTTTTCCGGCACTCTACGTATTTGTCTTATTTTACGGACGTGATTTGACCAATTATTTTCAAATGTGTGATTTACAGAAAACGTTTTCGAGTTTTTCGTTATTTTAAAGTCAGAGGAGATCATGGTCGTTGGATTCGTTCGACGAATCATGGCCGTTGAAAGGTTTTATAAAAACCATTCCTTCTCCCTTATCTTCTTTCTTTTCTTCTCCTCCTTTCCTTTTCTTCTCTTTCCTCTCTTTCCATTTTTGTTCGACCCTTCTCTCTCTCTTCACTCGAAAGATCGAGACCACCCCAGACGAGCCTCGCCGGCGCGTGTGCTGCCTCACCGCCGCCACCATCGAGCTCACCAAGCTCCGGCGACCACATCTTGACCCCCAGCCGAGCCAGCGCCGTCGCGACCGCCGCCCAGCAGGGGAGAGGAAATTTTGAAAAAAAAACTGCCTTGTCGTGTTCGACGTGAAATCAGTTGAGAGGATGAGTAAGGAGCTTCTAGAAAACTTCCAGGAGTTGCCAGAAGAGAGGAGGAGGAGGAAGGAGGAGGCGAGCGGAGCTCCGCCGGAAGAGAACTGTCAAAAAATCAAAGCTAGACTTTGAGGTACAGATTATCCACCTTTTCTCTCATTTTTGGCTTGTTGGATTGCTTGGATGTTGTAGAAGAGGATTTTGCAGGTGTTGGAACCAGGTTTGGCCGGAAAAACCTGGTTTCCGGAGAACCAGCGATTAGAGAAACAGATGGGTAAAACCCTGATTTTTACCACGGTAGATTTACTTTTTTACAGTTTTACTGTGAGATGAATTGACCAAAATACCCCTGGTCGTTTTCAATATTACAACCTGCCAATTTTACTGTTTTACTGTTTAACTTTTATGTTCTTGATTATTGCAGCTCTTTGACTTTCCCTTGAGTAGTCTGGAAATTTCTTATGACCAGTTCATTCTGTTGTTACAACCGGGAAGGAAAGTATCTACTACTAAAAGTCTTGCGCGACTTCCTCTCCATGACTGTTAATTTAGACGCATCTGGCGCACTCTGACCTATCGAGCTTTTATCCACTTGTACTTTGCTCGTTGGCCCATGTTGTATATTCACTGACTTGGATTTCCTTCATGTATCTTGTAGTCTAAGTCTTGTATGCTACCTTCTGCACTTGTATATATCTTTATTTATTCATTCATTTGCTTCTCATATTTATGTCATTTTATTTAAATTAGCCTTGTGGTTTCGGCCTAGTGGGTAGTGAATACGTCAGATGACGTATCGGTTATCCATTAGTCCGGAATTACGGCGGTTGCTGTCGTGTTCCGGGGCCGAAAATAGTCTCGGGATGCGATAGTAATTACTTGATTTTTGGTACCTTTCGTGTCACTCTGGTACGACTTGATTGTTTTTTTCGAGTAGTATGATCTGCTTGTTTGCATGCAATGTAGATGTTATTGCATTAGCTATTTGTTATTCCACTATTTATATCATCGGAGATCGAGCCATTCTTATTTGGAGTCCGTACCTCTTTGAGATCCTCATATTTTGTTCACTTCATCTGTGCGGAACGTTTGTTTCGGTATTGGGTATCCCTTTGTTTCTCAGTTCTCATTTAGGATGTTGTCATGTCATAGAGTCACTAAAACGATTGTGAACATTTCGTACCTTGGGAGTGGACCACCTCCTACGCTTGAGGAGCAAGTGACTGTGAGGAGAGTTGGGTGTTTATTGGAGATTCTGAGGTATAGTTCATTTGATTACTTGGTTACCTCGTGCCTAATAGTGAGACTAATACTGAGCGACGTAACCTTGGAACGGAAAGAAAACCTTTCTGTGAGTGTTTCTCTCAGCTTTTTCACGAAAATGAGATGTCTAAGAGTTCTTCAATCTTGTGTAAGACGACGTGCTTGTTTACGGATACGTCGTGAGTATCACTGCACCAATCCGGTACAAGCTGAATCAAGACGAAAAACTAAGAGCGTTAGATTGGAGAAAACTACAGAGATTGTCAAGATGCCCCACCATCTTCATGTGAATAGTGTCTTCAGACGCATTTATGTGACGACCTCGTGTTGCATTAAGAAGCTTTAAAGAAGTGATGGAACACATAGCATGAGAAGTGTTGACTTTATTGGTTATGCCACCTCGAGTCACGTGGTACGTATGTGGTAGTGTTCGGAAGTAGTATCGAGTTTTCCTTAAAAACCGAAGTGGATTACTCCGAGTTTGTACCACCATTTCCACAACTTAATCTCCTAGTTTTATAACCTGGACTTTGTTTGATCCTTGTTTCATCTTATGGCCTGCCCTTGCATTTTGGAGATCTTGTTTGTTATCATCACCGCTTTGAGATGTGTCATCATTTGGGAGGTTTTTGTGCCTTTATGTTCTTTTTTTGTGTTGGAACTCCCCTTTTCATTAACCGTCAGGTTGTTGTGACCTATTTTATTCGGATTAGTGTTGTATTAAAGTTTGCTGCTGCCAGAGAGTATTTGTTGTTTTGCTCTCTCTTCCTAAATCAGACTTGACTTTGATTGTTCGAGTCCTTTAGACCGTTTGTTTTATAATGAGTGAATTTGTTCGACAGGTGCACTGAGACTCTTCCAGGTCCCCCTATAGCTAGGGAGTAAATCTCACCTCGGGTTTCCGTATTACTAGAGAAATCATTCCAAACCGTGTCACCCATATTACTAGAGAAATCATTCCAAATCATCAACACATTGGTACGCGAATCGTAACCAAAAGCATATCTCGTCAAAGACGACCCCTACTAGGTGGTGGGCTGGGCAAAATCACAATCTTTTAAGGAAAATACTTGCATCAATACCGGTATTGACGCGTGCGTGCATACTCTCATTTATTTACATATTTTTACCAATGTAAATCATAATATTAGCCGTTCAAAAAGTTTAATTATCCAATCAAGATCACATATGCAAAAAATCAATTTGGAAAATGATCGTTTACTCAACCAAATGCTTCAATCAAATGGACAATTATGGTGAAAGTTAGCAGCCTCATGAACTGCCGTCCATTTGATTGATGTATTTGGTTGAGCAAACGATTTTTTTTTTTAAATTGATTTTTTGCAGAGATGATCTTGATTGGTTAATTAAACTTTTGGAACAGTTAAGATTATAATTTACATTGTTAGAAGTATGTAAATAAATGAGAGTATGCATGCACGCGTCAATACCGGTATTGACGCAAGTATTTCCCTGTTGAAATTTGCACACCATCTTTTACATTCTACACACCCTTTCAATTTTTCATTACTTCCTTATTGATCCATGTTATTTTTCTTCCAATATTACCCTCCTTCTCCTCATAACCGTACTGCTCCTGAGGTTTGGACTGAGAAGCCTCAATGCCTCATCATTCATTCTTTACAAAAACACCAAGCAGCACCCGATTCTTCCACACCAGCACCACACACCTCTAGTTCTAAGTCGTTTCTTGTACTCCACCGTAGTCGTCGAATCCCGAATTCCATGGCTGAAAATTTTTTCTTCTCCGACCATTGTTACTGTTGAAAACAAAATTCTCTTCTGGGTTTTGGGTTTTAGTGTTAATGATTGTTGGGTGGTTTGCGATTGGTGGGTTTATTGTCGAATCTGAAGGTTTCAAGTTGTAATTGTCATCTGGGTTTTGTTCATCTATTAAAGCTCTAATTTGTTTGGTCATTAATATGCTGGGTACTTGATCACTCTATGGTCGATTGGTTCATTGTAAGTAATATTGATCCCCGAAAGTTTTTTTTAGCTCTTTTAATGTTCTTGTTCTGTTAAAGTTTCAAGTTTTTGGGTAATTGAATCACTGTGTTGTTGATTGGTTCTATTGTGTCTGTATAGATGAATCCGATCAGATGCTTCTATATCTGTGATGAGTTTGATTTTATATGGAATCGAGAAAGCATGGAATCCCAATCATGGATAAATCTCCAGTCCGAAATGAATTCAACGACACCGAACACAATATCTCCATGTCT
Source organism: Comarum palustre (assembly GCA_951800085.1). Taxonomy (NCBI): domain Eukaryota; kingdom Viridiplantae; phylum Streptophyta; class Magnoliopsida; order Rosales; family Rosaceae; genus Comarum; species Comarum palustre. Next base: position 14,821,556 of record OX637572.1, on the reverse strand, counting down.
TCAAAAATATTAGCCACCTCCTCCAATCCCCAATTAATCGAAAGAGACCTAATTCTTAAAGGATTAATGGTTTGAAGCCGAGGAAATTCCGAGTGGGGAAGTCTCTGTCGCAAAGGTCCGGTGGGGATTTAGGATTTTAGTGGTGTATGAGAGAGTGAAGAAAATGTTGAGCTAAGTTCAAGGATAATTTGGTAAAAGTGACATAAAGGATTGTAGAAAGTAAAAGGGATGTACAAATTTCAGCGCTCAGTTACAAAAACATAATTAATAAGTTTAAATGTATTTTAAAATAATTTTAAAATTAATATAATTTAAAATAAATCTACTACATTAGATGCATGGAATACATCTTATAATTTTTCAGCATTTTGATACCAAATATGATCGAATTGTTATTCAATTATATGATTCTCAATCGACACGTCCTCTTCACAGGTAACAACATCATTCAATCTCAAAGAATATCTATAAAGGAACTAAACCAATTCAACTTTGGCCTACTCAGGCTGAAAAATATGATATTAATTTGTACGACCATGTAACCAGAAATATTCCACTATATACTAGTATTCTACAACAACCCTATACAGAGAGGAAGTCGGAATAACACGGAATCATTTTTTCAATTCAGATTGTTTTTAATGGTTTAGCTACAGAGGTTTTGGCCCACCTCAAATCTTGAAAATTCATTTATTTCTAGCTATATTTTAGTTAAAAAAAACTAAAATTTAAATTCTACTCCTCCCTAAATTTTTAAATATAGCCTTTAAATTATTAAATATATTCTAAAACTAACATAAATTAATACACATTTATTAAAAACAAAATAATAGCTCATTTCATTATAAAATCCTCACTCTATCTTTCGTTTTTTCGTATGAAAGAAATGATCATCAACTCGATCATTAGAATGTTCTATATCTTTCTTTTACTTTCAAACTGACTGCTATGTAAGCCAATGTTAACCAAACCCTAGCTAGCTAGCAACATCAGTAAATTAAACATCTCAGGTTAGCTCGAGGTCGTTTTCTTATCAGAATACTTCATAACAAAAATGATCACAATTCATAAATAGTTTTCAGCTTAATTGCATAATTGTGAATTCGTGATGATGAATACAGATTATAAAATACTTTCTTTTGCAGTTGTCAAAATTTTAGAATCGATTTTGGACCCTTCAAATGTCAAAATCTCTTAAATTGCTACCAACCGATCGCGTATGATTTGAGTAGTAGTACTCGCGTATGATGTTGGACCCAGGCATGTGTATTATATAATTATACAGTGTCTTTTTTTTCTATAATTATATGTATGTGTTAATACCGGTAGTGAAGTAATTATTTTCTTTTTGAGTCAATTTGATTTAATAATATCATGTTTAATATGGATGGATGATGAACTTGACCACTAAAAAGAATCTAATAATTAAAGATGGGTAATGCTAGAGGGACTTAATAAGGCCAAAAATTTATGGTTTTAATTTCTACATGTCATGTAGATATATAAAATTACTTGTTTCAATTCCACATAATATAACTTTGTCAAATCATAATATCGCATTACCAATCATAATATTAATGAATAATATTAATGAATTTTACTAGGTAATAAAAGTCAAGATTATATAATAATTAATAACAGCCATTAATTAGGTAAAAATATAAGAATGTTTCTTACACATTCAATTAGGTGAATATCGATTAACTTTTTTTTCTTCCAAATTCAAATCAATTTCGTCCAAAAAAATAACACCTTAAATTTGAATCTGAAATTATATGCAAAAAAATATATGTCAAAATTTAAGAGGTAATACATATATGATTTTGTATATGTATAAAAGCTTGTTTATATGCATATATATATGAACATAATTTGCAAAACCAACCATGAATTTCAATACATTTTGTTATGAAAAATTATGAAAATGTAAAGAAGAAAACGTCAAACTAAAACAATAAAATTAGAGCAAAAGATTAAGGAAGGATAAAATAGTATTTTTATTCAATTAATACATGGTTTGAGAAATTGATGATTTGTTTTTATCAATTGGTATGACACCTAGGATTAAGTCCACAAATCTTAAGTCTTATTAAGGCGACAAATTATTTTCCATTAAAAAATTAGATAAATGACGTCGTAGAAACTCATTCTTATAATATAAATCAAAGGGTGCTTCTATTTATATCTCAGATATCACTATTTAGACCTCCTCTCAAAACTTTTCCTATAAACTTTCAAATTTATCATTTTTTTCTCTTTTCAACTCACCATTTGTGAAGTATCTGCAATCCAAAAGAACTGGAAATTGAATAGAGCCTGAAGTTTGAACGGGAAGTTGAATTTCAGTGAAGGAATATAGTTATCTAGTCGGTTGCATTTGCATCCATAAATTATTGGTTATACTCGTCCTCTCCCTTCCTAACCGCATCTGATCAAGAATCTCTAACCATTCCCACCATAAGAATCTCTATACCCTTAAATATAGAGATCGGAGGAAACCCATAAGATCATTATATATTGAACCATTACATGAAAAAAAGATCCTTGAATATCAATCAAGTTATTTAGAGCTTCAGGAGACTGTTTCAACTAACCTAAGCAAAAGGTACTAGAGTTATTTGTTTAGATAGTCATCAGCAAGGTGATGATTTGAAGCAAATGCCTGGGTTGGGGACTTTTTTTATGAATCCTGGGTTGGGGACTTGGGGTGAACTCGGTATGTAGTTTTTTGGTTTAGAGGTAAAGTAGGATTTTTGAAATTTCAAAAATGGGAGATGTAAATAAAGATTTGGGAGGTATGAATAGAAATTTCCTAACTCAAAACTAGCATTGTTTGTGAAATAAAAGGAGAGAGTTGGTTTTGTTTTCATTCCTTTCGAGATTTACTAATTTAGTAGGGACTTACTAACCAAATTAAAAATTCTAACAATTTTTCTATACTTTCGAAAATGAAACTCAATATTAAGATATTTTTTGTTCCGACTCTAACTTCTCCAACAACTTCCCCATAGGAACTAAATTAGTTTTTATTTTGCAAATTTTATCATTTTTTCTAAATTATTCTTTAAATGTTTGTCATGTTTACCTACTTGAAGTAATAAAATAAACATTATGAATCAGAGACAAGAGGAATGGAAAAATAAATAAATCAGTATCGATTTTGATTGGTTGGCTCCTAAACTCATCCGAGCTTTATATCGACATTGTATACTAGGGCCTTATCCGTAGCGAATAACACGTATATGTGTTTATTCACATTATTGATGACACCTGATATATAGATTGATATATTGTCTATTACCCTATTATGGTAAGATTTGATTTGATGGTTTCTCGTCACCTCCTTGTTCAATGGAATTCGATTGATGATGATTTTTGATCGGGTGTTGGTAGTGGTAGTGTAGCTTGGCCAACTTTGAAATCGCTCAATGTTGTAAGTTTCAAGTGTTTGATTTAGATTTAGATTTGAGATTTGGGTGTGATGCACTTAGAACCGGCTATTAGATCAAGCCAAATACAGCTCACCATCCCAAAATTGTCAACCCAGTGAATCAAACGCAGATGAATTATAGATTCTCAAACTATTGAAATCCATACCATCCTTACAAAAGAACTTCCATTCCAATAAATATGGAGAAACTAAGACAAGTAATAGATATGCTATTGAATGGAAGTCTTTGATTACCTTAAAATTTTAGTACTCTAAACATGGATTCGTATACGTTAATGTTCAAAGCACATGTAGCTTGTAAGGACTAGGGTGTACAAGTTTTAGCAAATAAAAATGATAACACATAGAACACAAGAAAAGAAACAAGAGAAGTGACCAATATGGGTTTTGTCCACGTCTATTGGTGACATCTGTGGGAACGGTTTTTGATTTCAACAACGCTACGGACAATAGATAACGGACCCTTAATTAAACGGACAAAAGGAAAGGGAGAGAGACGTGGACTAATGAGGGTCGAAAAGAAATTGAAAAATTATACGTTGAGAGGAAAGTTGGTACTCTACTATGGTGGGTTTTGGGGTTTGGGACCCTCCATTTGTACTACATAACGACTCATTCCTAACTCTATATCCATCTTCTTCCACTTATAATATATCATAAACTTTTTCTCTTACTCATTCCTAACTCTATATTCATCTTCTTCTTCCACTTATAATATATCAGACTTTTTCTCTTTTTATGTACAAAAAAAGATGATCGGGTCATTTATCATTACGAGTTAAGAGTTAAGTTTTGATTCTCTTTATATAGATTCTTTATATATATATATAGATGATTGAATCATTAACTTCCTTATCATCAGTAGTACTAGAGAGCTAAACTTCTTTACTCTTTTGTCTTTGAGTATACATGTTTTCTTTTCTATTGCCTCGTCTTAAATAGAAAACAATTCGATACGTGTGAATGAGTTTAAGTTTTGTGTGAATTTGGTCATGATTTTGAACCTCAAGTGGGGTATAATTGTAGATAATTTTAAAAGTTACAACAATGATACGAGGCCTTCAATTTGAAAAATTAGAACCTCTGATGTAACTCTAAGCGCGTTAATTTTGTTTAGAAATTAGGGGATAACTATGCACTGTGTGACAGCCTAACATAACTAGTTAACTATAGGTGACAAAAATGAGCGGTAGGTTAAGGGTCAATGTGAGGAGCGTATAATGCCAGATTCCTTATCTTAACCTCCTTACAAAACCCCCTCACATTACTCTCCTCATTCATCTCTCTCTCTCTCTCTCTCTCTCTATAAAGAATAAGGTATATTTTGGTTGCATAGTGTCATCGCATTCAATTCAGTGTCATCCTTATAGAAATGGCAGCAGAAACAAACAATTCAGAAGCTGAAAGCACCACCACGAGCAACTCATCATCTCTCTGTTCAGTAGCCTCTTCACCATGTTTATCTGGGTTGTTGCAGACTGCCACACATCATCCCAACTCACCTTCCAACACTACCAAGAATCCCAAAACAAGTCAGAAAGGTGGCTCAAGCTCACAGCAGCAGAAGACGTCGCTAAAAAGAGGAAGAGAGCCTACAGATAATAACAACAACAGCAGCAACCATCCGGTTTACAGAGGAGTTCGAATGCGTCAATGGGGAAAATGGGTGTCGGAAATTCGGGAGCCCCGCAAGAAGTCACGTATCTGGTTAGGCACATTTTCGACACCGGAAATGGCAGCGCGTGCCCACGACGTGGCCGCGCTGAGCATTAAGGGAAGCTCGGCTATACTGAACTTTCCAGAGCTTGCCGAGTTGCTTCCCCGTCCAGAGTCACTCCAACCTCCTGACATTCAAGCCGCCGCGGCCAAAGCGGCAGCCATGGTTCATCTGGATTCCACCAACACAACATCAACATCATCGTCATCTTCCTCATCTGAGGGTTTGGAATCGGGAGAGGATGAGCTAGGCGAGATTGTGGAGCTACCAAACATAGAAGACAGCTTCAACTCAGGCAAGTCAAGAAACGAGTTCATATTGGTGAACGACACGGTGGACGTAGATTGGCTGTATGATCATCCGCCATTAATGGGGCTCGATCACTTCGAAGAAGATCTAGTGTCTTGGGATATCCAAATGATTACTTGAAATCTTCAATCAGTGTGTGTCTGTCTGTCTGTCATCTTTTTTCTTTCTTTTTTTTTTTTACAGTTTTGCAAGTTTCTTGGTTTGTCTAGCACCTTTTGCTAACCGGTCTGCAGTCGACACTGTCACTGTAATATTATTAAGAGTAAATACTTTTTATGGTACTTGGTGTATGATCATTTAAATAATTAAGTATCTGATATTTAAAAGATGATACTTTGATATCTCAAGTTAAGCTTAGTTAGACAGTTTGGTACTTCCGTTAACTTTTCTGTTAAATATAAGAGTAAAATTATCATTTACTTTCTATTTATAAAAATTAGATATACAAATATTTGTTTTGTGGTTAAATGACAATTATTTTTAGGTTTTTATTATTTTGTAGGTTTTTGACTTTTTGAGAGTACACATATATGCATTAACGTTTCTTCGTTAGGTTGATAAAATATGACATAATTTTATTTTATGTTAAAAAATATGTATTTGTGATATGAACACATATTAGTCACGTGAGTGTTTAGGTTAATTATACCACTTAAATTTCTTAAATATACTATTCATTCATGTTTCGATTAAAATATCAATTCATCTTTATATTGATAAATAGTAGTTAAAATTTTAGATATATATTCGGATCTAATACATATGAAACCACAAAACAAATATTTTTTAAGTTTATATTGATAAATAGTATCTAAATGTCTATTTTACTCTCATATTTAACGAAAAAGTAAGCGGATTTACTAAATTGTCTAACAGTAAAACATGAGGTATCAAACTGTCATATTTTAAACATCGAGTATATAATTGTCTAAGTAATCATACAACAGCTATCATAAAAAGTATGTACCCTATAATTAATCCACATAACGAGTATTTATGATTGCCTTTTCTATGACGCAGACAATTTTCTTTCAGTGTGTCTGGAATTGTATTTCATATTTCCAGATAGCTCTTTGTACAGGTTGCTCTCCACAGTCCCACCCCATTTTATGTGCATAATATAAATGCCATATATTAATGGTTTTTTTTTGTCTCAAACTGTAAAAGATGTTCTGCACTTTTATGCACGATATTCTGCCACACTAAACTCGGACGACGAGTCATTATTTATGTAATTAGTTACATATATAATTGAAAGTGGCTCTAATCATGACAGTAATGACGTTAATTATAGCCATCATCAATGAAAGCGTCTCCCTCTTATTGTATGAATGGACTGTAAAATCACGAAGCTGTTGCTCGCCTTGGAAAATTTCTTCACTGTAAAAAAAGCTGGCTTCATTGCTTGGAGTTCTTTCGTTTAAACACATCAAAATAGAGCAGAACTTTGTAGCTAATGCTGTTGCGAAGACAGGTCATTCACTTGGTACTCAAGCCTGAGACCGTTCTCTTCCCTTATCTGCTAGCTCTGTCTTTAACTCGTTAGGTTTTGGTTGTATATATTCATTATATTGTTAGAGGCTTCTCCTTGTAATTAGTTTACTTTTAGTTGTTTGTCGACAATTAAAACATAAAACTTCTTAAGTCATTATTTATCTGTGATATTGCCGCATGGTAATTAAGGAGTAAAGACAGTCATATCACTAATAGACGAAAATACTCATGCGACGAATTCAATTCATCGTGTAAGAACTATTTTTCATCTTATAAGTTTTTAAGTGACGAAAAATTCTTTGATTATGTATCCTCTACATGCAAGTAAATTTTCTAGTTTCTTCAAATACTGGGGAGAAAGTGGGTAATCTCATGGTGACAATTTCTGAATTTTTTTGTCTCATTCATTTCTTATCTTTTTAAAAGTACACAATGACATTTCAACGATGTGCAAGCAGATTGTTTAAAATAGTCATGTAAGTGATGCGCAAGTTAATTGTTTAAAATAGTCATTTATATTTTATGTATTAAACAGTGAATCTAAACATATAATGATTATTTAATATATATATATATAGTTACGACCTTTATGTGATAAATAATTTAAATTTAGTTGTCTTAAATTATCTAAAGTAGATTCGAGTGCATCTATCTATATACCTAAAATTTCTATCGGGCAATCATTTTGGCTGAAGTGACACTTTATCTTTGTTGAAGACAAAAATGATATGTACCCTTGAAAACCAACTTTGAAAGTGGCCCAAATATATGTACCGTTGCAAAGATTCCCATATTTAGCCATGACTAATTTTCTGATGCTGACATCCTAGCTATGAGATACGAAGACAAACATTTCAACATCACCCAAATAATTTCTTTTCTTTTTGGGGAGCCACAAGATACGTCTCACTCCCTTATTGGATTCCAAAAGGAAATTATTTTCTTAGGAAGAAAATGAAACATTATATATATGTTGCGTGGTTACATTTTCAGGATCGATCATCGTATACCGATCGAGATAAGGGTATCACTATCTGAGAGCTACTACAAGATTAGCAAGTTTAAAAGTTGGAATCCTATGAAAACTATGTCAAATTACTATTCAAATATGTGTACGGAAGATTTGAGTAAATAATTAGCTTCTTGTGCATTCATCAACAATAATGTAGCCAGAAATTATATTTAGATAGTCAAGTTTCGTTAACTAATTCTTTTTAAAAAGTTTTGATAACCAAAAAAAATTAAATTCATTTTCTGTTACTCTTTAGCAAAGACATCATGAATAAACTTTAGAATTTTTAAATATCGTGCATGATAAATATTGAAAAGAATGCGTTGTTTTTTAAGACATAATATCAATAACAGTAAATATTAATGTGTTGCTCCAATTTAACTTATTTGTAAGGAAAAAAATATCGTAAATGAAATTTACAGCATTAAAATACATATTAGTAAGGTAAGAATATTTTAATAGGGATCGGGGTTTATTAGGGATCGAAATTTACATTAACTTTTTTATCACAAAATGACATCTCCACCGTTTAATATGTAGTTTTATATGAGTAGATCACTTATGCAAAATTTCTTCCAAATTGGTAATCGTTAAGGTACTCAAAAATGCGAATTAAAAGTTAAAGCATGAACGGTCCACGTTTGACAGATTTGATCCGTCAAATGATTTCAGTTAGTTCGAAGCCTTGATGATCACCAAATTAGATGAAATTTTGTAGAGATGATCTACATATATGCATCTAAAAATTGAACGGTAGAGATGTTGATATGTGATCAAAAAGTTGGTGTAATCTTCAATCCCTCATATATGTCAAAAAGACAACCCTTAGTGGAATAGTCATCTATAGGGTTGGTTGTGGTCCACTTCGGTCTGGTTTATACCCCAAACTGCAAACCAAACCAATGTTATACTTTGGTCTGGTTCGTTTTTTTACTTTTTCAAATACCAAACCGCAAACCAAACCACACCTACGGTTCGATTTTTTCTAGTTTGTTTACAACCTACTAAACAAGTTATACAAAAATAGTAGGCACATTGTGACTAATATTCAAAAACAAAAATTTGACCGTTTGATATGATAATTATGACGAAATATGTTTATGGTAAAAAAATTTAACTCAATCCGACAACATTATGGGCCCGATCGAAACGGTCAACTCTAATCTCTCGTCACTTATCACATGAAACACTCATATTTGCCTCTAAATGACGTAGTTTGGTCAAACCTTCCATACAAAAACTTTCACGTAGATGAGACGCAACCGCCCATATAAAAATTTTGCAACATTTACCTCTCGACGATAAGGCTCTCCGTAAGGAATAATAATGGTAAATAGTGTTGACCGTTATTATCGGCACTAAGACGTTACCTGACTTATGTGATTTTTGAATCATATCTTATTTTACGAGATTTTTGATAATTTTGCTTCTATGAAGAGTTGGTTCACGGTTTAGGGTATAAACCGAACTGAAGTGGATCACAACCAACCCTATAGAAGACCATTCCACTAAGAGATCATTTTTGACATATATGAGGAATTAAAAATTACACCAACTTTTTTTTATCACATATCAACATCTACACCGTTTAATATTTAGATGCATATATGTAGATCATCTATACAAAATTTTATCTAATTTTGTGATCGTTAAGGCTTCAGACTAACTGAAATCAATTGACGCATCAAATCTGTCAAAGATGAAATATTCACACATATAATTTTAATTCGCAGTTTTGAGAACCTTATCGATCATCAAATTGGATGAAATTTTGTAGAAATGATCTACATATATAAATTTATATATTAGACAGTGGAGATGTGATTTGGTGTAATCTGTGATCCTTCATATATGTCAAGAAAATAGATTCCTCATTAGAAAGGGCTGTATATATATACATATATATATATATACATATATATATATATATATATATATTAGAATGAAACTTTGTTTTGAAATTAAAATGTGAAATTTCTTATTTAACTCACTTTCCAGTTATATTTCAACATCTTCACCATTCAGTAGTAGAACTTAATGCATAAATCACTAGTGCAAGTAATACAATAAGAATATACCACCTACCTTATGTTTTTTTGATCAAATAATAACTTCATTGATAAAGAATGAGTTACAACGATTTATGGATTAATCCCTTATATCACGTACTAACTTAATGATCATATCAGAGATTAACTCAACTAGACTTTACGATAGAAATCCATACTTACAAACTCATAAGTGTAAATTATAAAATCATAAATCGTAAATTATATATATATATGTTAATCATCAACTCTTTTGCGTGTACAACAACTCATCCTATAGGATGCGTTTACTAACACAGTGATTGAGAATTAATTGTCATGCTCATTATAATTTTTAGTAAACGCACCCTAAGACTCTCCCGACTACCGCCATTCATCATCCATAAGGAAAAAGTAAAAAAAGAGATTATATTTTTGTCCAATTAAAAGATTTCTTGCGCATGCACAAACACGTTGATCGAAATACATAAACAATTCGATATGCAACAAGTTGTTCATCATCGATCAATTATACAATGTCATTCCACCAACACGTTTTGATTCGTACAGTATACCAACTCGATCGATCGGATAGAACATCCACGCTCCAATTACACAACAGATCGATCCATCTGTTTTCCCCCATAAGAAAAAAAATTGAGTATCAATATGAGAATCAAACTCTTCTTAATTTTAGTGCTGAGATTTTTGATGTGCCCGGAATTTAGGAGCGGTGGGTCTTGGAGCATGTTACCCTTCCAATACCATAATCTTAATGTTTCTGAACCCTAAAGATCGATCCATATATGGTTGATCGAGCACTAACTGGGAACCAGTATAAATATTCTTGTTATTGGAGCAAACAAGGTTCCCAGGATTCATAATCACTACATTGAATCGAAGATGATACCTTGCACTATTATTCATTTGTCACCCTTATATATACAAGTCAACTGGATATATAATATCTGCCCCACTGGTAGTTCACTCCAATTCATCAATTGGCCAATAATTAAGCTCTGTAAGCTCCATTTGAATAATAGTTAGCTTAATGGGGTTGATTTAGTTGGTATAATGCTTTAATCGATCTTGCAGCTCGGACCAATCTCTACTACTGTTGCATACATAGACGTACGATCGGTTGCATAATTAGCTAGCTAGGGTTTGCATCAATAATAATGCATTAATGCTTAATATTATTATTGACTGGCACATAATTAGGGTTTGCATCCGTTTATATATATATATATATATATATATATATATATATATATATTTTAGTTATATATAAGGATGTCCTTAGTTTGAGTTTGGTGCATATTTCTTGAATTTGCTAATTTTAGATCATATATTCTTATTTTAACCGTTCAGTTTCTAGATATATATGAATAGATCATCTCTGTATAATTTCAGCTAATTTGGTGATCATTATTCAAAACTGCGATTTATATAGAAGAGCACGAACGGTTTATATTGAACATATTCAGTTCGTTCATTGTATATACGTTTTTGAGACTTTAACGATTACCAAATCAGTTAAAATTTTGTAGAAATGATATATATATATATATATATATATATATATATATTGAATGGTTAAGATGAGAATATTTGATCAAAAAGTTGATCAAATTAAGGAAATCCATACCAAAGTTAAGGTAAGTACGTCCTTAGCCGAGAATGATTATATACATATATATATACAGATGATTCTTTCACTAAGATATCCCTTATTATGGCTTATATGAGGGATGAGGCATTTGTCAAACGTTTTGATCACAAAATGATATCTCTACCGTTCAATATGTAGGTCTTATTATTATTATTATATACTTGACTATTTCACTAAGAGATCCCTTTATTATATATGGCTTATATGAGGGATGAAGCATTTGTCAAACTTTTTGATCACAAATTCACATCTTCACTTTTTAAATATGCTGGTCTATATGAGTAGATTAATCATGCAAATTTTCAGAAATTTTGGTGATTGTTAAGGCATTCAAAGCTGCGATTTATAATTCTAAACATGAACGGTCTAGGTTTTGACAAATTTTGTACGTTAATTGATTTAATCATATTCGACACATTAACGATCACCAAATTGGCTGAAATTTCACATAAATGATACACATATTAGGACTTACAAATTGAATAATAGAGATTGAAAATATAATCTAAAAGTTTGGTAAATGTCTCATTCCTCATATAAACCGTAATAATATATATATATATATATATATTAAAGTCTTTCCATTAAAAGATCTATATATATATATATATATATATATGCTTAATTTGGTGCAACATATGACGGGAGAGGGACGAGCAATCATGACCTTATATTATGTGGTTGTGCTAATTGGGTTTTGTAGTTTGTTTTGTAACATTTGCGCTTATCTATCAGAAAAAAGTAATTAAAAGCTATTAAACTAATAAATGAAAACGAACAATACAACAGTGCACTGTTGGTTCATAAATCAGGGAGAGAATCTATTAAAGACCTTTTTATTGAAGACTTTTTTCGTTTCACCTTATTTTCGATCACATATTCATATCTCGACCGTCTAGTTTGTAGATATATATGAGTATATTATCTCTACAAATTTTCATTCAAATTGAAAATAGCTAAGGCATTCATAAATGTGATTCATCGATTATAAACTTGAACGGTTCTTGTTTGATATATTTGGATCATCCATTGATTTGATCTATTTCAATGTCATAATGATCATCAATTTGACTAACTATTTATAAAAGTAATTTACTTATATAGACCTATAAACTGAACGGTTAAAATAAAAAAAATGTGATTAAAAAATAGGTGTAATAAACTATTAAAAAAAATTCTTAACTATACATTAATAAGGAAATTCTGAATGAATCACCTAGCTCAAATGATAACCGAGCATCTTACTGTGGGTTAGTGAATGCGTTCTCGCAGTCCAAGGACACGTACATTATTTCGTTTGGTGTAAACATTGCAAGGGCAACATTCAATATATTTTATTAGGGACCGTTCGTTACGAGATGTGGCTCATTGTCTAATCACTCTAAGAGTTTATGCTCATCAAGCTCTTTCAATCTCTTAATTCATCAATTTAATTGCTTCCTTCAATCACTATTCACTGCAGATTGCATTTTTGAGTCAAATTTTATGCAGCAGTGCAATTCTGTTAGAGAGGCAATCACTATTCATCAATTAAAATTTTTATTTTTTTAAATTTTGTATATGATACCCAGTCAATAATCAAATGACATGTGACATTTTCAGGTCTCTTATAATCGAAATAATAGTATAGATTTTCGATAAGGTTTAGGACCAACTAAAATTTGACACGTATATGATTTTCGATTAGATTTTTGATGACTCAAAAATCGACATGTGTGTGTGTTTGTCAGTCTAATAATAGCATTGGATTTTCGATAGGATTTCAGACCAAACAAAATTTGAAAAGTGTGTATTTGTCGACCAAATAATATTGTTGGATTTTGAATAGGATTTTCGATTAGATTTTTAACGAATCAAAAATCGAAATGTGTGTGTTTGTCAGTCCAATAATATCATTGGATTTTTGATAGGATTTTGGACGAATGACTATTCGACACGTAGCATGATCTTCAAACTTTATGATCCGAAATTGACCATAAATAAGTTAGATCACATATTCTATACTCACTCAACCTTCACAACTCATTTTCATCACTACCAAAACACAATCCCTCAATTACTTCTTCACATTCCCTCATCACTACGATGAGCTTCTTTCGTAAATTTTCGTAAACGCGGAAAACGTGATTCGAGCACCATTTTGGAACGGGGTCCTTGGGAAGGATCTTCGGGATTGCCACACCAATTCTTGGCGTAATCGTCATGGACTTTCTACCAAAAATTACCTTTGTCTTGATATCGGCCGGTGATGTTGTCGGTGGATTGTCGTCCCCAAGAAACACATAGTTACAAGTCTTCGGAGGAAAACCAATTAGGAAAGAAATTGGGAAATTAATATATGAGGGAAGATGGAGGAGAAGAAATGAGAAGTGTAAATTTTGAAGAATAGAGTTAGGGTATATATATATGAAGAATTCGACCGTTTTAGAATCGGACCGTTTGAAAATTAAATCGACCGTTTCGCGTTGGCCAGCGGCTGCCACATGGCAGCCTCTGTTTGGCCAACGAAAAACGGTCTGTCGGCCATTTTTTTAATTTTTTTCAATGGCGCTTGTTTTACACGCGTCGTATTTAAAAAAAACTCAGGCGGGCACCCACACTGCCACCAACCCAGTCACTTAGTCAGTCGCCTGCTGCTTGCCTGCATTTTTGGCGGGTCCCACGTTAAAATTCTCCTCTCTCCTACCCCGCAACATGATCTCTTCTCCAGCAATTTGTAATTTCTTTGCCAAATTGAGTGATTGCCGCTCTCGAGTGCAGTTGCTCTAATAGATTTGGTGCTTGACTTCTAATCAAGTGATTGTGGGTTCAAGTCCCACCGGCCGTGTTTGCGTCCTTTGATGTTTTTCTATAGACATTACGCACGTACTAGACATGTCTAAAGGTTGCGCGTGTGTGTGTATATATATATATATATCTCGTTTACTTAGTTTTTAGTTTTTATTAGAAAGATGAATAGTCTTATTGCACGTTTGACGTTTGCTTTTATAAAAAATGTTACGGATATCGTTAATTTAGTTTTACAGAAAAACGAGTAAGTTGATAAAAAAAATTAATTTATATTAATATTAATCACATAATTGAATAATAAATTTTTCTTTAATCAAAATTAGTTATGATCGGAGATGTGTGTATGAGGACATAGATCTGGTATAATCTTTCAAGAATCTATGTGACGACATAGACTAACGGACATCTAAACAATTCTTTGTCTTGCTTTAAGGACAAGTGGACAACTAATCAGTGTTACGCCCTCTGGCCTCTAGTGATTGAGATGAAATAGTACTTTCCCCTCTATTATTGGAAAGCTATCTAACTTGAAGAATCGACGCAATGAAATTTAGCAAGTACCACTAGGAGAACAAAGCGGTTGATGACTTAATGCCTTGATGGGGTTTGGCTATACAAAAAAGAAAAACCAGGTGTTGATGGAACTTTTGAGCAATCTCCATGATTGCATTTCAGAAATTCAATCAGAAATCATGTCACTGCTCTTCATGAATTGAATAGCAGTCGATCAAAATTTTTGGCTACTTTTTATATTTTTCCTTGGTATCTTGTGAAGATAGTTCTTGGGTCTAAAACAACGAAATTTTTTGTATGAACCCAGTTCATATGAATCATAGATCAATTTTGTATTTTTTTTTTAAATTTTTGTGGGATTAAATTTTTTTTTATTTTTTATTTTTTGTTTGACTTCGTCGTTGTTGACCCGAGCTTGCCGCTCTTTTTCAGAATTTATAGCCTTTGTAAAGCAGCAGCCGACGACTCGGTCCGTGTAAGACGCTCTCATTCTCTTAAACCAGGAATCCTGACATGACGAATGTGCTAATAACTAGTATCTCGTGAAGATAGTTCTTGCAAGTACTTGGATCAGAATCTTTGATTTCAGAGAAAGGGAAGAGCTGTATGAGAAAAGAAAAAAAAAGCATATCATGAAGCTAATATGAAAGCTTGCATAGGGATTCGTGCAAGCTTAATACCTTAAACCAGCTTGCTAACCGTTTAACTTGGTCAACTTACCATCTTTATGATCTATATTGCTCGTACACAAATATTAAAAGTACAATTCTGATTTGGGAGAATTAATTCAAAGGAGAATTGTGTCTACATTTTCATTGATAGGAGCCACTTATATATAGGGTCTTTCATAATCATACATGGAAAACAAGTAGATATCCTATCACTACTAGAGAACATGAATCTCATTCTACCAAGGAATATGAATCTCATTCTAACTAGCATAGACCAAGGCACACATATGTCAAATGTCTTTCAACACTCCCCCTTGTGCCGCCCGTCTTGATGCTTGATGGTGCTTCCAGTGTTGCCTCATTAAAACCTTGCCAAGTAAACAAAAACCCTGTGGGAAAAACTGAACCTTGGTCGAAGGAAAAAGAGTACAACGCACCATGCTACTTCCACGAGAAACGTCATCATGTGAGGCTCCCCCTGATGTATAACTCAGTCGGATAGGCTTGACAGCTTGCGCAATCCAATGCTCTTCACATGCTTCTCGAAAGTAGACTTAGGCAGAGACTTCGTGAACAGGTCCGCAACGTTAGCCTCCGAACTCACTTGATTTACTTGAATGTTGAGGAGCGCTTGTTGTTGCTGGTTGTAGAAAAACTTCGGAGAGATGTGCTTTGTGTTGTCACCTTTGATGTAACCTAGCTTCATCTGCTCAATGCAGGCTGCATTGTTCTCATAAATGCATGTAGGTTTCTCGGTGGTATGGCTCAATCCGCAGGTTCCTCTAACATGTCCGATGACAGACCTTAACCATACACATTCACGCACGGCCTCATGAAGGGCTATGATCTCTGCATGATTTGAAGACGTCGCCACTAGAGTTTGTTTGGTAGAACTCCATGATATCGCCGTATTCCCAATGGTGAACACATAACCAGTTTGTGACCTTCCTTTGTGCGGATCTGAGCCAAGTACAATAACGCACCTATTGCACTGAGGTAAGGGACCTCTGCTCCAAGTACTTCCTCCTCATCCTCCTTAGGACGGAATGGATCCTTGTGAACATCCAAACTTCGACCGACCATGGGGGTACTCACCGGATGCAACTTATCCATATCAAAACGCCTCAGCATCTTTTGGACATATGCAGATTGGTGAATCAATATCCCGCTGGCTCGATGCTCTAGCTCAAGGCCTAGGCAGGACCGCGTCTTGCCCAAGTCTTTCATCTCAAACTCAGATCTCAAGTGAGCCGCGGTTTCTCTTATCTCATCAAGAGTACCGATCAAGTTCATGTCATAAACATAAACGGCTACAACTGCAAATCCTGAACTCGTTCTCTTTATGAACACGCAAGGGCATAAGTCATTGTTCTTGTAACCCTTCCTAATCAAGTAGTCACTTAGGGCATCCGTCCGGATTGCTTCAATCCATAAAGTGAGCGTTGCAGCCTTATAGCATACGCACTCCGTGGTATAGAGTCACTTGTCTTAGGCACTGAAAAACCATCAGGTAATTTCATGTATATCTCTGAATCTATGTCCCCATATAAATACGCAGTAACCACATCCATGAGCTACATGTCAAGTTTTTCGGACACTACCAAACTGACTAAGTAGTGGAAAGTTATGATGTCCATTACGGGAGAATATGTCTCCTCGTAGTCTATTCCAGGGCGTTGTGAGAAACCTTGTGCCACAAGGCGAGCCTTATACCGAAGGACCTCGTTCTTTTCATTACGCTTTCTAACAAAGACCCATTTATGTCCCACAGGCTTTACACTTGGCGGGGTAAGCACAACCGGCCCAAATACCTGTCTCTTTGTTAGGGAATCTAATTCTGCCTGGATAGCTTCTTTTCATTTAGGCCAATCTGCTCTACGTTCACATTCACTGACGGAGCGAGGTTCGATGTCATCGTGGTCATTGATCTCTTGAGCCACGGCATATGCAAACACATCATCGACATGCATGGATGATCGATCCAGCAACTCAAAAGTGTTCCCATAACACATTGAGATTTCCATGTTCTCCGACACCGACGCGTATCCCTGAGCGTCTTCCAGCAATACCGACATCGATTCAAGGACATAAGTATAGTCAGAGACATTCTCATGAGAAGGATTCTCAGTTTCGATGTGTAAAGGATCAGATTGTGCCATTGGTGTCCTCTTTTTCCTAGGACGCACATCAATCAAACCAAGTGGCCTCCCTCTCTTCCTTTGAAGAGCCACGGCCTCCACCCCTCCACTAGGATTGGCGGCGCCGATACCGACGTCAGCCAAGCTCGGACCCGAGGTGGTCTTGCCCTTTTCAGGACTTTAAGCCTTGCAGGCACATTGGCAGCCGGCATATCTGATCTCGTCACTTTTGCAATCTCCGCGAATGAGTCGGGCATCGAATCCGCCACATTTTGGAGCTCAACAAGTCTCTTCACTTCCGTTTCCACGTGTGAAGTCCGGGGATCATAATGAGACAAGGTCGGAACGCACCAGGACAATTCCTGTCGTTCTTCCTGAGCATGAGTGCTCCCATCTCCCCCTAACAACGGGAAGACGGTCTCATCAAACTTGCAATCTGCAAAACGTGCTTGAAAGAGATCACCTGTCAAAGGCTCAAGGTATCAGACTATGAATGGTGACTCATAGCCAACATAGATACCCAAACGTCGTTGCGGACCCATTTTCTTACGTAGTGGTGGCGTAATAGGCACATACACTCCACAACCAAAGATGCGTAGATGTGAGATGTCAGGCTCATATCCAGTGACCAACTGGTACGCACTAAACACTTGGCTAGAGGCGGGTCTGAAATGAACAAGTACTGCTGCATGCAATATTGCATAACCCCATGACGCAATAGGGAGATTGGTATGCATGACCAACGCTCTAGCAATCAACTGAAGCCTCTTAATCATAGCTTCAGCAAGACCATTTTGCGTGGGGAACTAGATGCTCAACTTCAATCCCAATCGACATGCAATACTCATCAAAAGTCTTAGATGAGAACTCTCCGGCATTGTCCATCCGTATTGATTTAGTAGGATGATCCGGGTGGTTAGCCCGAAGCTTTATAATATGTGCCAAGAGTTTCGGGAATGCAGCATTACGTGTGGACAACAACGCTACATGTAACCAGCGCGTCGAGGCATCTACCAGAACCATGAAGTATCTAAACGGTCCACATTCTGGATGGATGGGTCCACAAATATCTCATTGGATATGATGTAGGAATGGAATGCTCTCTGTGTTTGCTTTAGCGTAAGAAGGTCTCGTAACAAATTTAGCCAAAGTGCATGCTTTGCATAATGATCGGTGAGCTTCGGAAAAAGCCAACGACGTCTCAAGAGAGGACATAGTCACCTCACTTGGGTTGAGCCGAGGAGTGCCTATGGGACCACGCACCGGGGGCCCTAGTGCTAGCCGGGTGGTGCCTAAGGTGTCGCACTCTGGAGGCCTCGGTGCCGTCCGAGAGGTGCCTAGGGTACCGCGCACCGGGGGCCTAGGGGCCGGCCCGGGGTTACCTCTGGTGGACACGGTACCTTCACCCTCAATGGTGAGTCCGTGCTCCAGTACCTTCCTCTTGGTCTGAAAGAAAGGATGTCCATGAGAATTTCTCAGAATCTTAATCATCATCTCTCTTCCCGGGTGTCCCAAGCGATCATGCCAAAGCATATATGAGTCGGAGTCCCAAAAATCGTGTTTGGCAACTGCATTGGATTCAACAATCCGGATCTGAGTTACATACAGACCACTAGAACAACGCATGAGCTTCTCCAAGATGCTTTTCCATCCACAATCATGAGAAGTAATACACAAGAACTCTTGTCCATCCTCACAATGCGTTTCCAAATGGAAACCATTAGCCCGGATGTCCTTAAAACTCAACAACGTCCGACTCCCCTTCGGTGCATAAAGAGCAGCTGGAACGTTAATCAAGGTTCCATTGGGCAACATAAACGTAGCCCTTCCACGCCCGTGAATCACAGGGGATGAACCGATCATCGTAGTCACAGATGTCCGACACGGCACAATGTTCACAAACAATTGTCTGTCCCTTAGGATGGTGTGGGTAGTCCCACTATCTGCAAGACACTCTAGCTCCATACCTACATAAAAAGGTAGAGACATTAGCAAATAGCCACGGAAGAACTATTGCATAAAAGGATGCAAACCAAAGTGCAATCCCGAGCACAATTCACATTCCCGGGCAGCATGACCTTGCTGCACTAGAACAGCCATAACTTTCACGTTCGGATGGATATGAACGAACCGCGAAAACCGTTGGAAACTAGACTCAGAGAGCTTTCCAGGGATTTAAAGTTCACATTCTAGTTCATCCGAAGCCGTTCACAAAGCTCTGACGAAATTGCTATACAGAACGGGACTGAATTGTTGTTTCTGCAGAAACCGACATGAGAAGCTACAAACTTCAATATGGTACCATGGTACCACTCCGAGGCCTATGGCAACGTACAGATGTAGCTGTGAGTGGGCGTCACAAGTCTCAACGTCTACAAAAGACGGTACAGAAGAACAGCACAAGTTGCATCCAAAACCGAGAGCTTTTGGCAACATCAACCAATATGACCAGACATGTTTGCAGAGAGTCGGTAGTGCATGGCACGTTTAAGACCACTTTCTCTGTATACCAAACAATTCTAAGTCATCATATTGTCGAGAGGTTATCTTAGGCAAAACGGTGATGGAATATCCGCTGTCTAGTGAAGACTGAGCCAAAAACACACGCACTTCTTACGTGAGTATGTTATGTCCGGCATCTAATCCCCTTTGGAAGGACTTAGAGCGGCATTTATCATGTCAACTAAGGGTAAATGTCGAAAAATCGATCAATTGATAGTTAAGATCATCGAAAACGAAAGCAACTTTCATTAATGCATAATGGTTACAATGAGATATCGGAATAAAAAGGTGTCAAAAACAACCAAACTAACTACGACACTGACATCATGCCATGTCAAAATACTTGAAAAGAGACAACTAAACACAACCAGAAGCTGAGCGACATCAAAAGTCGGCGGCGTCCATATCGGGGTTTGAATCCCTAAAGTCAGCAATCACAAGCTGAGTGTTGGTGTTTGTGTCATGAGTTTTCGTACAATTAATCTCCAAAGATTCTTTGTACTTTTTATATGCAGTAACCACATGTTGAGGAGCTCGACATTGCTTCATCCAGTGATCCAAAGATCCACAACGATGGCATTGTGATGCTCGAGTGCTATTAGGTCTCGCTTGTTTCTGAACCGGTCTGGGAGCACGGCCACGGGGGCCGGGCGCATCTACCTCTCTCTCGGTACGGGAGCGGCCTCTGTTGCCGCGTCTCCTGTTCCGTGTGCCACGCCGTGAGCTTGCCTCATGAGGGTATGGTTCAGGACGATCTCTGTCTCTCCCTCTAGGAGCTTTCCCACTCTTGGTCTTGAAGTAGTTACTCTCTGGCATTTTCTTAGTACCAACAAGTCTTAAGTTGTTCTGATCCAAGAGCATCTTATCCTTTTCTTCAGTCAACAGCTGAGTCATAAGTCCGCTAAACGTTGTGATACGTTGGGCCTTATACTTCAAGCGGTATTGTTTCATTAGGACACTTGCTGATTTAGGGAAAGTTAACAATGTCTTCTCAATAAGATCGTCATCAGACTTCTTCACACCACAAAAACTAAGTTGTGCATGCAGGCACACCATGTCTTTGTTGTACTCCTCCATCGAAGTGTAGTCCAAGAGCCGAATGATGTCCCACTAAGCTTGCAGCTCCGGCAACAGGACGACATGGACATTGGCAAAGCGTTCCGCAAGTGCATCCCAATTGACCATATGATACTAATTATAGGGATTGATAGCCCATTCTAATGAAAACATATTTGATTTGGCCATTCCAATTAATCTTAATACAATTATATTTTTACCCTTAATCTAAATATATCTCTCCTCTCATATGCCTCTCATTTTACTCCCTCTCATAGCTCTCTCTTTCTCCCAACACCGATCCCCTCTCTCTCTCTCCGGTGAAGCACGACTATGCGAAGACATCGTTGGCGAGGTCTCGTCGCCGATGAGGTTAGATCCCTCACGTCAGTCATCATCGCCTTCAGATCTAACTGACCAGATCTCCTTCTCCCTCTCTGATTTTACGCTAGTCTCTTCCCCCCTCGACCAGATATCCTCATCTTTCAAGTCTTCGATCAGAACTCCTCCTCCCTCAAATCTCTTACCAAATCTCCTCCTCCCTCAAGTCTCTTACCAGATCTCCTCATTCAAGTCTCCAGCTTCGTCAAACTCGAATTCTCAGAATACAACCATGTTTGAAAATGTTGATGTTTTGCTCATTCTAACGCCGTCGCTCGAGTTTGTTCATCCGCTCGAGTTAACTATCCCAGTAAAAGTTTAATAAGTGTAGTAAACTTTATTTTTTTCTCATGTAAATTGATTTTCATTGTTTTTAATGTTTGTAGATACTTTTTTGCAAGTTTACTATCTCTGGTAAAGTTTACTATATTTGATACAAGTTTATTAGGGACAATAAACTTATGATTCACTACCATTGCTGAAGCTAGCCAACGCCGATCAACGCCTCACCGACACCGACCAATTCCTCGACGACGATGACTCTCCAACGAAGGATCTGCAAACATCTCTCTCTCTAACTGTCACTTAGAGATCCTTCGCCTCCACCATCTCTGACGACCTCATCCTCGCCTCCACCATCTTTGACGAGCTCATCCTCATCTCCGCCTAATCTCAGCTTCAGCCTCGTCCTTGATGTCGCTGCAACACTAAGTCCAAAGTGCAGCGTCAAATCAAGATCTGGTCATGTCATCTACACGCCTGCGGCTAGGAAACATCGATACTGTGGTTAATTGACTTGGATTTGATAAAATACTAGGATTAGTAGACTTGGTTTTAGAGTATACTGGGGTTAGTAAACTTGGTTTTGATGTATACATGGGTTAGTAGACTTGATTTTGGAGTATACTAGGGTTAGTAGATTTGGTTTTGTAGTATACTAGGGTTATTAGACTTAAATTTGGAGTATACTGGGGTTAGTAGACTTAGATTTGATGTAGATGTAGCCTCAGTAAACTTTATATAAAAGTTTATTGCTTCTAGTAGAAAAAAAATCCTGCGAAATTCAGGCTACCGGTAATTTTCCAGCATCCAGGAGTCTGGCGGTTGGTGACCGGAAACCGGAGTCCGATGATAGGAGAGGCTCCGACAAAATATTCTCTCTCATTCTTTTTTCTTCCAAGTGTGTATAAAAACAAGAGTAAAATTGTCTCAAAATATTATTTTATTATGAATTTAATAAAGATTTGTGTATTTTAACATTAGTTAGTACACCTAATATTAAAATGAGCATTTAACCTTTTAATTTATTAATTTAAAATTTAATTTTTCTTATTTTATGTAAATAATCATTCACCCTACCTTTTAATGCAATCAATTTCTATACAAAACAAAAACACCTAAAATTTAGCCCCCGAATCCAAACCGAGAACCACAAAAATTAGAGAAAAACCCGCGCAAATTAAAAAAAAATAGAAAAAAACATCGATTCAGGTCCGGTTCAGGTTTTTGTTTTAAGAATTCGGGCAAATTGTTTACATAACGGCGACGTTATGTCTGTGCTGATTTTCACTCTGAAACCCAGAAAGGCTGGTGCTGAACAACCTCCGCTTCAGTCCTCACCGGCACGGCACACCCTCTACAGGTTCTTGTTCTCAATCCTTTATATTTAACTTCTGTGAATTCAATTGTTTAGGGTTTGTGATTAACTGCATTTTCTATTATATTAGAAATTGAGCAAGGCAATTTTTGAGGGTTTCAGTTTGCAAATTAGCCAGTAAATTTTACTTTTAAGTAATCATTGATATAAAGATGGCTTAAATTTACTAATTTGACTGGATGAGAAGCCTTTTACATTCTTGAATTCACTGCACTAGAAGCTGATACTCCAATGGTGAAGGTTTTATTTTATTTTTTGTTTGTTTTTTTTTCATTTTCTTGATCGTTAGACTATTCTAGAGGCATACGATCAGTGAACCCTAAATTTAGGAAAAATATGATAAAAATGCCCTCTTTCGGATTTACCAAGTGTGTAGCTAGTGTTGGTACCTCATACAAAATCCTTAACCATTCATGAAATTATTGGTTGTGCAATGAAGCCTTTGATAATTTTTACATTTTTTTCCAGAGTGAAGCAAGGCTTGAGACAAACTGCATGGATTTGCAGACCTATTGAACCTTGTTGCGACGGCTTGAATATTTGTTGAGCAATGGAAGTACTCGATTTTAGTGGCATTGGGGAGAAGAGTAGACTATATTAGAGAGACCTGCCTGATTTCATATGTTTTCGATACTGTTTTTATCAAGGTCTGTCTTCAACACTGTGTGTCATGGGCATGGTAGTTAGCAGCTATTTATCGTTTGTGGTGCATATTGTCATTATTGAACACTAGTATGAGAAGAACTGAAAAACAGTGGTCGCTAGTCCAAATTACTTCTTGTTCACAATCTCAGATGAAAGGTAAGGCAGGGTCATATATCTCATGGAACAAACAAATGGATGCTGCATTGGCTAAAGCTTTGACTGGCCAAATGAAGCGAGGTAATAAGGCTGATGGATAATGGACAAGACATGCCATTGAAGCAGTTGTGGATGAGTTAAATACGACTTTAGAACTTGGTTTGATGAACGACAATGTGAAGAATAGACTAAAGGCTTGGAAGAGACGTTATGCCATTATATCTGAAGTCAAAAATCAAAATCAGCATATGTGGGATGAAGCCATGAAGGTATAGGAAGATGGTTGTAATCAAACCAGGAAATCTGGAATCTTGGAATGATTATGTAGAGGTATAATAAACATATTCTGTTCAATTGTTTTGTATATATGCATGTGTGTGGATGTTTATTATGATAAATACATGTCCATGCAATTCATTACCTTTTTTTTGCAGTCACATCCTCTTGCACGTCACTATCAGAACAAGTTCATTGATAATTGGGATGACCTTGCATTGCTATGTGGGAAGGATACGACAACAATTGAAGGTGCTGAAAATATTGAAGATGTTGAAGGAGCAATGGGAGTTGAAGAGGAAAATGGAGTCAATTTTCATCTCTAATTCCCGTAGTGTTACACATCCTTCAGCTTCAACTTCAGATTCTCAGCCACTGATGAACAAAGCTGAGAAACATCCGTTGAGAGTTGAAGAAGAAAATGAAGTTAATTCAATTTCGAAATCATATAGCTCAACTCATCCTTCAGCATCAACTTCTAACTTGCATCAAAAGAAGAAAGCAAAGAGAGACCTCTTGGCAGATGCAGTTGGTGAGATGACATCTTCACTAAAGGAGTATTTGGAAAGTAAGATGGACCTGAACAGAACCCAACCTATAGGTGAAGAAGTATATGAGGTGGTTTCAAAGGTACAGGGGTTCAATAAATTGCAGGTTTTGAAGGCCATACGAGTATTACTGAATGGTAACCCCGGAAGAGTTCTTTGTATTGAAATATCTTCCTGATGTTGAGAAGACAGTGGATACTATATCTTATTACTCACTCTTACGGTACTTATCTTGACAATTTTTATTTCTGTTGTGTGGTACTTTCTGTTAAGACAGTTCATTGGTTGGTTTTCAGGCCTTTATTTATTGAATGGCTATTTAATTTTCTGCAGTACATATACTCCTGTTCTTAAAATTTCTCGGACATTATTTTAGCTTTAGCCATTAACTATCCAAATAGAACATAATATTTTATTTTGGTTGAAAGGACATCAATACTTCAGAGAATATTTAGGAAAAATGCAATTTTGTATGATTAAGTTGGTCAAAGAATAGGCATGGTCGGGTTTTAACATTTTAGAGGCACCTTCGCTGAGTCGCTGACTAAATGCAATTATATGAGATTTCATGTTCAGTTTCTGGCATTGCATCTGTACTGCATTAGCTCCTTTCTAGTTGTGCTGAGTGTGACAGTGAAGAAGCTGTAGGAATGTTGAATGTTCATTACATTGTTAATGCTCACCATGGAGCTTTGGAGTGTCTGTGCTGCAGCCAATCAAAGCTTAGGATTCCATTATACCTGGAGGTTCTTGTATTTTTCTTGTCTGCTGCTTTTTGCCTCACTATAAGCCAACTTATTCAGTTTGTAATACATTGTAGCTGACACACTTAGCATAATAAGAGGGATGCCATCTTGCTTTCTGATTGTAAAATCGGACACTGCAGTGTTATTCTGCTTAACCTAGCAAGCCATCCGAATTCAGTTAGGCGAAGTTTGAGGTTGGTATTCTTCATTTGCAGTAGATGTGTTTTTGCTTTTGGAGCTGGCATCCCAGAATTCTCTGCCAGCATGAGTTTCAACACGTAGGACTTTTGAGGCTTGATTTTTATTTTTTATTTTTTATTTTGCCAAAACCTGGATCGCTGATCGGTTTCCATTGCCGATATTTGCTTAACGTCTCAGAGAATGAATTGATGTTTGGGATATGTTGGTAATTCCTGATCGATTTGCATGGTCATTCTGACAAAGGAGGCAAGTAGGATCTATAGCCTCCTATGATTCCGTGAAGTTCGTTTCTTGTTTATTCACTACACTGTCCTGGATGAGTTGCCTAGCAAGAATTTTAACTTGACACTTTGCTGGGGATGTTCAGTTCCCAAATTTTGTTTATGAAACTAGACATCCCTTTTTGCAGCCAAGTCGATTGCTTTCTTGGCAGTAGTCGTGGTACTATTTTAAGACCTATATAGTGATGGTTCTGTAGTTACTACTGGAGGTAAAGGGATTGACATCATTTGATTTCACATTGTCCACCGAAAGACTAGTAATAATTCCCATTTTCTGTTGGTTTGATACCTGCTATTGTAATCAGCATTAAACTGTGAGACTAAGCAATATCAATTTTCTTTTATTCTGATATCTGCCTATAGATCTTGTAGTTGGTTTTCAGAAAAAAAACTACCTTTTTCATGGCCTGAACTTCAGAAGACCCAACCGGAGAGAGGCTGAACGGAGGAATATGTGAGCTGGTAGTGGTGGGGGTGTTTCAAACTCCTTTAAATGTATGTGTTGTGTCGAGTCTTCGGATTCCTAACAAAGTCAAGCTTTTCTTCCTTGTGTGAGCGTTTGCGCAAAGTTGCTTCCCGTCCTGGCTTTAGTAGGCGTGGAGAGTTGGCAGAGACGGTGCTGCATAGCTTGGCTGTGGGGTTTGGAAACTCACTTGGAGCGAAGTTCACAAAAAGTTGCAAGAACCTGAACTTTTAGCTTTATTTTTTTACTTGTCATCGTAGAACTAAAAATGTTTGGTTTATTAGCTTGGTGGATTTGGAAAGATTGGAATGATGTACATGGGAAGAACGGGTTGGCAGATGTTTGGAGTGGCAGAAGGAATTTGAAGACGCAGGGGAAAGTAAAAGGAGGAAGCAGTTTGAGACTAACTGCACTGAGCAGATGTACATCACTTGCTGCCACCTAATCAGGATTGTGCCAAGCTGAATTTTGATGGGGTCTGTAGCAGTGTACAGACATGGTTACACATCAATATACATTGCTCCTTTGCTAGCACATCAGAAAGGATGCATTGCCACTTGGGCAGTACCATTTCCTAGTATTGGCAATGCCATTTGCCTCGTCTCCGGGTCTGGCGCTTGAGGATAAGCACATCTACACCTTAAAGTTGGCTTATTGAAATATGCTAGAAGCCTATAACAAAGGTTTTAGAGAATGTGCTTGCATCTTCTTCACAAGGAGACCCTAATAATAAGACTTGTGGAGACATCTATGGAGGCCTAAGGTTCCAGGGAGACTTCTTCACAAGGCTTCCTGTTAATGCCTCCATTGTTAGACAAGCTAAGCCTACTGGGAATGGGGGCTGACAACTAAACGTGGATGTCAGTTTTTGCAACACACTAATGTTGGAACTGGTGGATTCATGAGAGATGAATCGGGGCAATTTCGTGCTGCTTTTGCAGTACCTGTAACAAATAACAACCGTTCTCCAAAGCAGGTTGAACTCCTGGGCGTTAAGATTGGAATTGAAATACTGCAAATTCTACACGAAACCAATCAGATTGCCTCCATGCTACACTCGATATTGTTAATATAATCATGAGTAACAGAAAGTGTTGTTGAACACTGCCACATGCAACTTTCTTTTGAACTTGTAATGGAGTGGCATATAGACTAGCCAGTACCATAGCTCTTATTGGTTTGAGCAGACTCCAGAATGCATTTTGGACGTCCTACAAACAGATATCTACCCCAGTTGGGGAGTTAATCAATCCCAGTTCCTTTGATTCAAAAAGTTAGTAATGTTTTGATACAGTTTTTATAGGAAGGGGTATAAATACCAAAACAAGCAGTTGGCAAGCAAAATCCCAGTTTGTGAATGCTTTTCTGTATCCTAAACTAATGATTTCAATCATGTATGCCTCCACACTGGTTCTTAACCAGTTCATCATCAGTTTTGCTATTTGCTGATGTAGCAGAAATCTCATCTCCCATCAAAAGTCAAGTTTGTAGAGACAAAAATTTCATGGGTTTATGACTTTTATGTTGGAAAGAACGAGTCTTTGAAACTTCCCAGATAGCTCTTGATAAAACTGAGTTTTTGTTGGCTTCACTTGTCTAATTGCATTCTCTAAATGTTGCATTTTAATTTCTAGCGTGTCAAGGCTCTCCTTACGGCATAAACTCTCCTGATAGCAAAACAAATCATGGATTGATGAAGATATTCAAAAACAGAAAACAAACCTTTCAGTATTAGTATAGCACTATATCGAACCTCAATAGCTGCAAGACCTGCTTCCCGACAGATTAACCTTATATCAGCACCTGTGTAGCCTTCTGTCTGACGAGCAAGATCATGTCTGTTGATATAGCTGCATTTCATATTGTTCAAATGGATACGAAATATCTCTTCACGATCAGTCTCATCTGGGGGTCCCACATATAGCAACCGATCAAAGCGTCCTGTCCAAAACAAGTTTATATTGTTAGGAACTGTACTGTGTGTGTGTGTGAGAGAGAGGGAGAGAGAGAGAACCTGGTCTTAGAAGCGCACTATCAATCTTGTCGGGCCTATTTGTAGCGGCAATAACAGTGACATCAACTCTTTCTTGCAAACCTAATTTTAACAGAATCCGATCAATTCAAGGATATGACAGCAAAAACAATGACATAATAATTGGAAAAAAAATTTAGCGGTTATGATCTCCATAAATGATGCTAATACAAAGACCTTCTGAAGGAGAAAAAGGTTATAAATGCGGATTCAATAATAAGTTTGCAACCAACCATCCATTTCGACAAGAAGTTGACTTATAACCCTGTCTGAAACAGAGACTCCATCATTTTCCTTCCCACGAATGGCAGCAAGACCGTCGATTTCATCAAAGAATATGATTGCTGGGGCATTTGCCCTTGCCTTTGCAAACACTGATCTCACAGCCTTCTCAGATTCGCCAACCCATTTGCTATAAAGTTCTGGACCCTTCACAGAAAGGAAATTGAGGTGTGCCTCAGAAGCTACTGCACGAGCCATGAGGGTTTTGCTGCAACCAGGAGGACCAAACATAAGGACCCCTGTTGGGGGAGAAATCCCTATACGCTTGAATTCGTCCTGGTGCATTTGGGGCCACATTACAGCTTCTATCAATTGATTCTTCACCTCCGTTTGACCACCAACATCTTCCCAATTAACCTTTGGGACCTCAACGATTACCTATTAATTATGGGAATGAATTAAGAGCAAGAAAAGTAACAGCTATCTCCATAATACACAATCAATGATATCAGCAGCCACTTACATCACCATTTGTCTAACACATAGTATTGCATGATTATATCAAGCTAATGAAATGTTCACATATAGAGAAGTATTGCCATGGTTAATCCAAAGAGGAAAAATACAAGACTATTTATGTTGTCTTGTATAATAGCAACAGATAAATTATTTTAGTAACAATTAGCCAAATTGGTCTGTGCTGGCATGTTGCCTGATGGTGTAGAGTGAACAAAAGAATCTTTTTTTTCTTTTTTCTTTTGGGTAAAGGAACACAAGATATATAACATCATTAAACTATTCTAGTGATATTGAACCAAGTACACCAACATATACTAACCATAAATGCTTGGCATATAAGTAATTTTCCATACCTCTCGCATAGCACTAGGTCTCACTTTCATCCTGGCACTTTCGAAATCTTCAAAGGCCACTTTTAAGTCTTCTTCAATATCATCTTGATTTGTCTCTTTAGAATGCAGAGATAAACAATTCTCCAAAGTAACCGCCAAGTGTGTGATAGATGAAGATGCGGTATCTGAGTAATCCTTTGACATGTCTGTTGTAGCTTCTAAGCAATCAGATGCCATTAGACTGTTAGAACAATCTTCATAAGTACTGGATGCTCTGTGTAAATAATCATGTGGGTATCTACAACTGACATAACGCCTAAGAGAACTGAAAGCTGCCTCGTTGCAAAGGGCAGCTAGATCAGAGCCTACAAAACCATGTGTAGCATTAGCAAGTTGTTGGACTTGCACATCTGAAAGACAGTGCTCCATTTCACCGACAAGAACATGTAGAATCTCAAGCCGTTGCTTGGGAGATGGCACCCCTGAATATCAGTTTCCAAAAGAAAGAGATTAACTTGAGGTACAAAATGAAGAAAACAAGTGCTGATTACCAGTATCAATCAATGCACAGAAATTTTCATGCATTCATCCAACTATTCATAGCAAATTCCATGTGAAAAAGTTTAACATGTAGAATATTAGATGGCTACATATTGTTCATTACGAGTATAACAAGAAGAGTATTGTAAAGTTTTGGCAATTACCCAAAAGCAAACAAATAAATACTACAGAAAAAAAATTCTCATGTTACCTAGTTCAATTTCCTTGTCAAGTCTTCCAGGTCGTCTGAGTGCAGGTTCAATACTATCAGGCTTGTTGGTAGCAGCAATTACAAGTACTCTTTCAGATGTACTAATCCCATCCATCAAATTCAGCAGCGCAGCAACCATTCGCAGGGATAACTCTTCACCTCCCTCTTTCCTTGCAGGTGCAACTGCATCCAACTCATCAATGAATACCTGCAGACAGAATCCATTAGAGAGATGGCAGACTAAATTTGCAAATGAAACAGCTAGTTTTTCAAAGGAAAAGCATTTGGTAATATAATCCCATTACATAATCCAGTCATGATTAAAACTTTTTTCAATTCCAAAAACAAAAAGAAATATAAAAAAATTAAAACTACTGATATGTTGACATAATACATCCAATCAACATCACATTAGCTTTTCTGTTCTTATTTTTGTTACGAAACAACTTTTTTTTATCAAATGATAAAAAAATAAAAAAAAAAGAAAAAAAGAAAAATTGAAGATAGTTGGAGTAATAAGTAGGCTCAAGTACCACCAAACGAGACTGGACAAAGAACACTAAATTACAACGGCTATCCAATCTAAAAGAATAGAGGGAAGTGCCCAGAAACAGAGGCCCGTACAGATGTGCACACCTAACATTACTGCACCACGATAGGCTTCAGTGTTGGTGTAAAAATTTGGACGTATGGGCATCGATAACAAATAACTTTGCCACCATGTATTGTCACCAATTCTACCCCAAAATAATGATGGCAAAATTGTTTATTTGGACATATGGGGCGTTGTTACAGTGAAAGTTTGGACATAGGTCATTAACTTTACCAACATATGCATCACCGCTAAGTCTACCCAGAACAGAATAATACTTAAAATAAAGGGCATGAAATCAAAACGGGAGAAGAAACCTAACCACAGAAGGCGCAGCTTGGCTAGCTGAGTCAAAAACTTCACGTAAAGCTTGCTCACTTTTTCCATAGTACTGACTCACAACTTCAGGTCCATTGACAGAGAAAAACTTGACACCGGCATCACGGGCACATAATCGAGCCAAAGAAGTCTTTCCCGTACCAGGTGGACCATGAAGAAGAACTCCCTTTGTAGGTCGTAAACCAAGACTAATTATAAGAAAGATATGCATGAATGAATGTAATAAGAAAAAATAACAAAGTAATGAGAAATCAAAACCATGTTTTTCCATCAGGTGAAATGTGTTGATCGAACACAACAATAATAGTTTTTTAAAATCAGCTAAATTTCTTCTATACACATCGCATGATTAATGCATCAGAGGACATTGTATTACTTATATATATACATAGGGTGGTGCTATTAACACACCACTTTTTGTTATTAAAACACCTGATCTCTTTTTCAACCAATCAAGAAGCAAATTTAAGTGGCAAACTTGTAAATAAAAATGAAATGTGTAGATAGGAAAAGAGATAGGGTGTGTTAATAGCAATATCATAAATATATATATATATATATTAGAAGTTGTAATCCCTCATTGTATAAATTTTTTTAGAAACTTTATTAGAGTGTAGTATGGAAATTCCATCATTGGTGGTTGACATAAACTGCTTACATTAACAAGTCATCTAGATTCAAGATGTACTTGTTTAACAAGGGAACCGCACCAGCAACTATTAGACATATTCATATACACCTAACATGTTAATGGTTTTATAACAAATGATTATTCCCACTAAAAGAAGCGGCTATAGGGTTTAATGATAAAAGACCATAGATATCGCCCAAGGGCCAGGTTTAATATGACAAGAAAATTAGATTTACACCACTACAAAGCAAAAAGAGTCATATGAGTATCACATACCGTGACAAGGTGTCCATAGATGATGATATTATGATGTCCTTCAAAACTCCATATTCTTTTGACAGACCACCCAATCTTGATAATGCATCTCCTGTATTAGCAATAGCATCCTTGTATTGCACTGTAGAAAGATCTCTTATTTTAGATTCCAGGTTTGATGGCAAATGAAAGCACACTTTTGTCTCCCGCTTCACTAGAAAAGCATCATTTACTTCATCCACTAACTCAGAGGACTCATGAAGCAAATCATGGTTAGCTTTATCATCTGATAACATCTTAGCACCAATGACTCGAAGTAAACAATGCCGTGAAAGTACAGGAACAGTCACTAGATTTCCACGAAGTAAACAACGAGAATACAACCATGTAGTAGCACACCTCTGAAGAAGTTTTGAAGTGTGATCATCCCCAAACCCCTCTTCAACATTAAAATGTTCAACAAATGACTCATCTGGAGTGATTACAATTGATGCTGACTCCTCACATCGAGGGGAAGCTAATGGGCTGCTATTAGAATAGCTACGCTTCGATTTATTCAATGGTGTCTTAGGGGATGCAAGCACTCCATTCTCAGGCCGGTATAATGATTTTTCAGCAGATAGGTTTGTAGAAGTACTGTTCACAGTCAATCTCCTGTTGGAATGGACTAGCTCCAAATTTAACTCCTTACAATGGGACACTAAGAGGCAATCTTTGGTACTTCGTGGTTTTTCTGTATCACTTAAAAGATCAGCTCGGACAGTATTTTGCACGGAGTGGATAAATATGGTCCTGCCTGATGCAGGACAACCCATGGTGTTTGAAAGATTTGAAGACAACCGTACTCCATTCTTTAAAACCTGAGATAAAAACAACATTAGAAAAGAAAAGAAAGTGACTTAGGATAATGTGGATCCTGATTTTTTCCCATTGTCCAAAGTCCTAAGCCATCATTTATTCTATAAGTTCATTTTTCTATTTATAAGAAATTCCACAAGTTAAGGAACAAAGTTTTCAATCCATATTGCAGCTGGCTAATTCAATACTAAGACTGTTCGATCCTGATTGCAATATATTGTTTAAAAGTTCAAAGTACAAGCGAAGTTTGGACCGGTTCCTCTTACAATAACAAATTCATAGTGGGGAACCCCATTGGGTAACAGTTACACCATCAATGCATCCATGACTTTTTCATTATCAATTCTTTAGGTAAAGTAATTATCCTGATTGTCATATTAACTATAATTCAAGAGCAGAGATAGAATATGCAGCAAGACAATAACTAATTGTAACTCAAACCTTAGCAGAAGGAAATACAGTTGCAAGAGCAAAGTAGTTCCCCGGTTCATCATTATCCAACTGTTGGCAAGACCTGAAACGTCTAGCACATTCATCTGCTAATGAGATGAGAGAAAAGCTCTCCGAATATCTACTCTTCAAACATGGTAGCGACACCTGCAAATCAAAACACAGTTCACAAAAACAAAGATCACTCAACCAACATTGCTCTGAAAAAGCTAAACAACCTCAAACAAACACAGCAGCCAATAACATTACCGAAACAATGGAGCCAGGAGTGAAGGAATGGGCAACCATGGAAGGCTCAGAAAGCCAAACTTTACAGCCTGTGGGGGAGTCATCGACATCAGTGACTTGGGCAATGAAGGCAGATTTGGCAATGAGAGATGGGTATTTGGTGGAAGCTTGTTCAAGAATGGTGGCAAAATTGACTTCATTGGGTTCGAAATCGAGGGGCCCAGATGAGGCAAAGCTGTCAGAGTTGGACAGCCTCGATTGGGGCTTTGAGTTCTTCTTGCCCTTTGAAGGCATCTCTGGTAGTAACAGAAGCAAATAAGCAAAATAGGGTGTATAAACACAATGATATTTATAGAGTCGAAGACAAAGAAGAGAACCCAGAAAAAGCAATCAACTTTAGGATTGAGATTGAAGTAAAAGTAGAGTAAAGAATGAAGATGGAGAGTATGGAAGTTACCCAGGAGCTTGCAGAAAGGAAGGCGCCGGCAGCGGCGGATCCAGGGTTTGGGTTCTGGGGTTTTAGGGGTCTCTCGGTTCAAAACAGAAAGGGTTTATGCCTTTTATAATAAACAAGGAAATAAATTATTTCACTTTCTCAAAAAAAAAAAGGAAATAATAAAATGAAATATGTAAAATAGCATATAATAACGGAAAATAGTTGCATCTTGTATGTACATGATTCTCAATTCTCTCTTATTTACATTATTTTGACATTGTAAATTTATAACTTTAACGATGAATTAATTGGTAAAGTTCATCTCTGTCAAAAGTTAATAAAAAGAAAGATAATTTAGTAAGTCGGTTGAATTAATAAAAACCCTTGATTTTATCTATATAGCATGATATCTAGGAAAACAAAATGCAATGTGCAATGATGATTTTAAGGAAAATACCATTATACTACTGTGAATTGTGAAAGCTAGCCGATGCACTGAGCAACCAGATATACTTGTTTTTTTTGTTACAAATAAATGGTACGAGGCACCAAATATACTCAGCAAATCAATTTCATAATTATTCAATCATGATAATAACTGTAAGGCAGTGTTTTGTAACGGCCTTCAAATGAAAGAACCATGTTCATAGGCACAAGGAAGGATCATGGAACCATGACATCCATTAATCTCAGCAAACTTTCTCTCAGAAAGATGATGATCAAGATTCATCACAGAGAATGGTACTGAAAATATGGCAGGGCCATTCATTTTGTGGACTTGTTCTGTCACATTCTTTTTGAGCTCCTCCATTGCAGCCTTCAACATCTGCAGCTCATCCAATCCAAGTTCCTCAATTGGCTTCTCCCACCAACAGTCACTCGACCGCTCGCTGTCTTTACTCATCTTGTCAAGATCTTCTCCTCGTTTTCTTTCAGCCTCTAGACGACCTTCAGCACCGATTACCTGCATGTTGAGCTCATGTTCAACACTAGCCTTCTTGGGGTACAGAGCTTGATGAGTACTAACAGGAAATGATGAAGGGATTGGAGTAAGAAAGCGGCCGATGAGGGTCTTAACGCTAGGATGGCCGAAGGAGAAGGGCTTGTTGGAAGGAGAAAAGACTACTATTGCAATCTCAACTCCACAAAGTGTGCAGAGCTCACTAGCCTTCTTGAAGAGTCCTGCACAACGTTTTGAGAATGTGACTTGTAAATTACTCCTGTTTGGAATTTTGGTGATAGCTATCTTTTGGCGACCCTGCCTCGGCTTCTTGATAGTCATTTCCATGGTAGAAACTTGAAATTTGGAGGATAGACAATCAAAGATAGCTTTTGTTGTGTAGATGATCAACTGGTGATGGTGTTGGGGTGATCCAGAAGCATGTATTTATACTAGTGCTCTTAAAGTAGCACACTTATTTGTCCAATGGGGACTTACTGCTCCATTTACCATATATGATTCCCACAAGATATTCTGGAAGTTACGAATTCTTCATACTTATAAGTGATGTTAATACAATCAGAAAAAAAGTTAATAATAATAATAATAATACAATCAGAACTATATACACATTTATGAATGACAATCTGACATGATATGCACATCCATCTACAAAACGTATCCTTAGAAGCTGCAACCTGCATCAGCTGACATGAAACAAAGAACTCTTGCTTCTTTAAGTGTTGTTATTGTATTCATGCTCATTCAATTGCAAATCGTTTGATCGTTACTCCATTTATCAAGTACTTTTACTGGAAAACTCAATCTATTCGCTTGCGTGTTCAAACGAGGAAAGGCTTACGGTGGATACCTAGGCACCCAGTGTAACACCCCGTCCCGAAATTAACATTTTTACCGGGATTAGGCGAGTTACAGAGAATGGTAACCGCATTGTTAATTTTCCCTGAATTAATATCGAGGCATTCCCGGTTCTGGGGGGAAAATAGAATTAATATTCCGGGGAGTAGATTATGTTATTACGAGTTTCCCGGTATGTCCGGAAGATTTTCCGGAGTTACGAGTTGTTAGTTACGAATTTATCGAATTTACGGAAGTAACAAATGATAAGTTACTTTACCGTAGAAAAAGAGGACTTTGCGTTAAGTCGAGAATTTGAGGGAGTTTTCTTCGGGAAAGATGTGGAGGACGTTAATACGAACTCGTGGGTATGTCCTATGAATTAATCGGAGTTCGTATGCGGAAGTTATGAGGGATAAAGTGTTGTTACCGTGCGGTAAAAGTAAATAGGAAAAATATCTTTTTACTATTCATGGTAACTATTCATTGGCAGATCTGGACCGTTGGATTTGTGAGAGCAGATCTGGGCCGTTGGATATACATATATATATATAGGGGTTAACCGGAGGGGGGGGGGGAGAGACCGGCACTTTCTCTCTCTTCCTCTCTCTTTTCTCTCTCCCTCTCCTCGACGGAGACAGTCTCGGACTCGCCGCGCGGCCGCGCGTCTCTTCTCACCGCCACCACCTTCCAACTCCTTCCTCCTCCCTCATCCTAGATAGTTAAACAAAAACCCCTTGTGGTGGAGATCGGAGGAAGTGAGGGTGAGCGGTTCCCCGGCGAGAATTCGTCGTCAAGGCGGAGTTAGGGCGCATGACCGGGTTTCGGACCCTCGACTCCAGCGGGGGGTTTTTAGGTTGCAGGCGAACCCCATGGACTTGGTCGAGTCTTGAGACGTTGGGTGGATGCTCCTGCTCCACCAGTGGAGTTTTGGGG
Source organism: Comarum palustre (assembly GCA_951800085.1). NCBI lineage: Eukaryota > Viridiplantae > Streptophyta > Magnoliopsida > Rosales > Rosaceae > Comarum > Comarum palustre. The sequence goes on along the minus strand of OX637572.1, from coordinate 14,784,471 downwards.
TGATTGTGGTTCGACAGAAGGTGAGTTCGATTTCCCTGGGTGTTGTATATGTGTTGTTGATTGGTTGTTGTTGGTTTAGTTGGGAGGAAGAAAGGGTAGAACCACTTGAAGTGGTGTGGATCGGCCGGCTGGCCGATCGGAGCAGTTTTAGGGGAAAGGGTAAATACTTGGGTTTTAACCGCGGTAGATCTGGTATTTTTACCAGTTACCGTGAGTGTAAAAGGACGGAGCTGCCCCTGGCAGTTTAGGGTAATTACAGGGGAGTCCTCGTGGTTAAATCCCAGTAATACCCCTGGTAGGTTAAGGTTATTACCGGACTGCCACTAGAGCTGGAATTCCAATACTACCCCTAGCTGTATTGTATATTTACAGGGGCTGCCACTAAGGCTGTTATTCCCAAAGGACCCCTGGTAGTTCAGATTAATTACGAAACTCCCATTAAGGCTAGAATGTCCATTTGCCCTGACAGTTTTGGGCTAATTACAGGAATGCCATTGAGGTGGTAATTCCATAAATACCCCTGGTAATTATAGTTATTTGCAGGGATGTCAAGTAGGAGGAAATATCTTAAATGCCCATGGTTTGGTTTATTTATGTGGATGCCACTATGTTTTATATTTATAATTGTGTGTGAAGGTTGGATATAATCGTGTGATTGCATTTATCATCCGTCTTTCTGTGTGGATGTTATTGTTATGAATGGTAGGATGTTTGGTTTAATCCCGAGGATTAGTTGGTCGGTGGATACCTTAGCGGAGAGGTTAAACTCCGGATACGCGTTAGATGTTTGATATCCATACTAATAAATCGACCGATAATTAGAAAAGCGGGATTCTGCCCGGCTAGGGTGAATCTTACACCAGAGCTACGTGTGGCTTGATCCCTGAGGACAGGGTACGTAGGCAGCCTGACTGAGATTCAGGTGCAGTCACAACTATTATTAGAACCCCTAGGTTCTTTAATTGGCATATTGAGATCCAAATGTAGGAATCAGAATAACCTCCGATTTGAGGTTTATTCCGGTACCGTTTGGACTGTTTGAATAGGGTTATCCTGGCTCAAGGGGGATTTCGAGTAAATCTCACTTGAGTTGGGTCCCGCACGTCTTAACCCAAGGTTAGGGAGGTAATCTTGGGTCGGGGCGTGTCACCCAGAGACGAGGAAGGGCGTAGTAAGCGACGAAATGCTTCGGGGAGTTGAAAATAAGCCTTTACAGGAATTGGACACTAACCACAAGTATCACTCGTATTACTACCAAACATTTTTTGATGTTCATGAACGTACATATCACTTGGAGGCTTCAACCACCTCGATAACCTTGAAATGTTCCATTTTCAGCAACAAGAAATCAGAGTTTATAGGTTCAGAGAGCCGGTTTAGAGGCCATACTGATATCACCAGAGGTACTTCACAATGGTGTCAATATATATACATGCATATATGTAGAGGCAGCTCACCCTCCCATTTGTAAACAAATAAACCCAAACTTATATATCACCACCAGCACTCCTAGCAGCCAAACAGGTAGATAATCAAAGCTGAATCTGACTCAATATAGACCTTAATTACAGTCATCTCCAGAAGTTCTAACACCGGAGTAGCTAGAGACTCCAAAGCTCAATTAGAAGTAGGACACCAAAAACAAGCATCGCTATTCACTAGTACTACTACCAAACCAAGCAGGTAAAATGATGGTTATCTGGATAAAATCAGCCTTAAGGCATGAAGCACCTCATCAAGCTTTCAAATGTTCCCTTGACTTTGAATCAAGAAATCGGCAACAAGAGCATCATGGTTCAGAAGAAATGGAAGCCTTTAACTAAAAAGGCTCACCAGTTCTTAACTATGATTTTAAAGATGCTATCGTGAGTTGAATAATATGCCTCCAAGCCATCTGTGGAGGATCTGACTTTAAATTTGCTTATGTTTAGCTGCTCACCGAGCTTTGGAGTGTAGCATAAGCTCCGTTTTGCTTATGCCTAACATAAGTGCTACCAGATGATCTTGTGGAGTATTACGAATCAAATCTTCTATTTTACAAGTATCTAATAAATTCATACCAAAAAGATGATAAACAAGATCACTCATGCATTTAGTATTCATTAAGATGTAACTGCTCAAGTTAACTACTCCTTAATGATTCTAATATCATATTGTTCTTCTTTTAGGCATATGGATTATGATGCAAATGCCATAAGAATAAAGAGGCTTGCAAATTAAACTCATGGCTACAGATCTACGACTACAATCCTAACTGAAAGAAAGAACATCAATTAGTAAGTGCTAGCAAGGTGCTAGCTTGAATCTGCCTTCCAAAGAAAGAAAAGCATTTAACTAAAAACAAAGGAAATTTCAGAAAAAGCCATGTCCATAACCAAAGGTATATGGAAACATAATCATGGAAACATGTGATCCATTCTCAACTTTTTTATCAGAAAGACGATGATCAGTTTGAAAACCATTCATCATCAAGAATGGTACTGAAGAATTGCAAGGGTCATTCATTTGGTGCACTTGTTCAGTCACATTCTTCTTGAGCTCCTCCATTGCAGCCTTCAATATGTGGAACTCATCCAATCCAAGTTCCTCAATGGATTTTCCCACCAACACTGACCTGATCTCTCGCTGTCCTCACTCATCTTGTCAAGTGATTCGCCTCGCTGTTTCTCAGCCTCCAAGCGACCTTGGATCTTTGTAAGCTGCATATTGAGCGTATGTTCAATACTAACCTCCCTCAAGTATGGAGCAGCTTGTTGAGTACTACTGAAAAATGATGAAGGGTTTGGAGTAAGAAAGCGGTCGGTGAGGCTCTCAACACTAGGATGCCCGAAAGAGAATGGCTTGTTAGCTGGAGAAAAGACTACGATCGCAATCTCAACTCCCCAGAATGTGCAGAGGTCACTAGCCTTTTTGAAGACACCTGAACAACGTTTTGAGAATGTGACTTGCATGTAAGTTACTTCTCTTTGGTATTTTGGCAATTGCAATCTTTTGGGGACCCTGGCTAGGCTTCTTGCTCTTCATAGCCATAGAAGAAACCTGGATTCTGGAGTTTGTATAATGAGAGACAAGGAAGCGATACTAATGCTAGCTTATCTTTTCTTGCAGTGAATCAGCCTGTTTTTTTAGGGGTATCCACACACAAACATGTATTTATACTAGTGCTCTTAAAGTAGTACTTATGTTGGGCATAGTATGGTGAATTGAGGTCTTAATGCTCAATCACACTGATTATAACAGAAGATCTTTTGGAAGTTTCTTTATTGCCAAGATCTTTGGTAAGTTACAAATTTTTAATCACTTGGTAGATAATTGCAGTGAAAACTAATAACCCCCATTATGATTGGCGGAATACAGACTAATAGAGTTAAGTGAGATTTTAATATACACCCAATTTTGAAATTTTAAATAAAACCCAACCTAATATTCTTTTCAGACAGATATCGAAAATGTATTAATTATAATACATATTATGTCATACTCCATCCGATTTTTTATATAGGTCGTTTTAGGTTTTGAGTTTTGGTTCAATATATAAGTCATTTCAGCTTATATCTTAATCTCTATTTAGTTTGCCCTATTTAATAATGTTATAGATTAAGACATTAGAATTGTTTCTTAATCTCTGTGCAAACTCCTAAAACGATCTATATAAAAAATCGGAAGGAGTTTTTTTTCTAAATTTTACACAATTGTCACCATTCAATTATAACATATAAACACCCATATGATGATGTTTTAAATAAGTCGATTATGATTTTTTTCTAACACTAACATTTTTCAATCAATTTGCAAAAAATATGCAATTTTCTTTAATTTTAAGAAAAATATCATTTAGGTGAAATGATGCAGTTCTTCATTTTGTGATACAAAAGATATAATATAATATACATAAGATAGATGATTATTAAAGTAAGATGAAGAATTTATAAACTGTATCCTAAACCCTATACCCTAAAACCTATACCCTATACCATAAAATTGAGACTATACCCTAAACCTTTAAAATTGAGAAAAATACCAAATTTAGCTTTCTACAATCTGAAAGACAAATAAGAGAAACCGAAAAATGAAGAAAACCATTAATTATAAACATATGTTTTATATGAGAAGTTTGTTTTATGTGAAGTGTGTGTAAAATAAAAGAAAAACAAGTATGAGATTATCGTAAAAGAGATCTAGTAATTTAGGTTTTTCTCTAATTTCCTCTAGAGTTAACATTAGAAGTCAATGAACCACTACAAACACCCTTGTGGTAGCTTGCACCTAACTGAAACAAATAACCAGTTATTTTTCAGGTCAATCTCCTATTGGTTCTTCACGTTTGGCAAAAGTAAAAGGCAAACGATGTTCAATTCATGTCGATCTTTATTCCATATATATTTCGAGGGCCAATTACATAGAAATTCTCTTTGAGACATTTTATCATATAGAGGTTCACCTAAATATTTTTATTCACCTAAGTTTAAATATAGTTGTATGCTAGGTATTAAAGTTCAACATAATTATAGACTTTCATCTAAGCCAAACAATTAGATTATTTCTCTTATATATACAAAAATACCATTCCTTCTATGAAAAAGTCTCCGGCCGACCTCGGGTGAATTTTTCGGCAGACTTACAATGAGAATTATGCCGATAACAAAAAGCTACTACCGCCGGCAACAAAAGATACTACCGTAGGCAACAAAAGATATTACCTCTGGAGTCAAAAGTTACTACCAACATAAATTAAAGATACTACTACCACCAACAACAAAAGTTACTACCGTCAGCAACAAAAACTACTACTACAAAGATCAAAAGCTACTATCAGTGACACTCAAAGCTACTGCCTATTACTACAAAGATCAAAAGCTACTACTACTGACACCAAAAGCTACTACTGCTGGCACTAAAAGCTACTATCACCAGCAACAAAACTACTACCTCTAAATACAAAAGCTACTACCCATAGCTACAAATTAAAGCTACTAACACTGACTACAAAACTACTACAGCTAACAACAAAAACTATAGCAGACTCGAATGAGTCGAATTGGAGTACACAGGCTTGGATCTTTGAATCCGAAACGACTAGTCTGTGGTGAGATTGGTCACTTTGTCGTTTTCGATTATGAATTTGGAACGATCGACAGAGGCGTTGACTCCTCGCCAGGAAAAGCGAGCCGCACACTTTGTGGACTGTGGTCATGACCTTCACGTCAATTTCGATCTGGAATTGTGATGTGTCAGTAGATCAGTGAGGTGCTAAGAGGTAGAATAGAGCATTTGGCGAGAAGGAGGCCGGTGTAATAGGCAGAGGCGAGGAGGTCACGAGAGAGAGAGTTTTTTCGATGAGAGAGATGGAGAGCAAGTGATGGATTTGGTTGTGATATAGGTGAGGGGTATTTTAGTTATAGTCTAAAGGTAAAACGATGGATGTGGGATCTCAAAATAGACCTGCATGAATAAAAATGTTTGGATGGACTTATAAAGAAGAATGTTCAAAAAGGGACTTCTGTGAAATTTGCTAATATTTCTCTTTGAAGCATTATCAACCACGCACGCACACAAATGACACTATCGATTTAGTGGCATAGTTCATACAGTACGAAGAAATTCAGATGTATAATCCCAAATCCTCATGCTGTAAGACAAAATTGCAAAGACAGTATCTCAGAAAAACCATCCTTGTCTTCTGAATAACTGTAGAATTGCATTGTCAATGACCAAGAGCCAGCAACAAGATTAGTGCGAATATTGATTCTAGAAAGCAAAGGAAACTACACATGCCAGGAAAAGGTTGAGTTGTTGTATAGTACAACCTTTCTTTTATAACTCAGCAGTATCACAAAATTTCTGAACAGCTCAACTTAAACATCAAGTAACAAAGTCCTAGATTTGATATTATGAAATTTACTGTCACAGATAATGGGTTTGACACGCAAATAAGGACTTAAATGTCATCATACTTTGCAGGCTAAGTGGCTATCTTAAACATGTAGCTGGAAGATAGAACATGGACACTGCATGCAATGAGGTACTCCAATGAAGTTACAAAGTAGATTGCTCAACTAAATCCAGTTGACTATGGCAACCATACACTAACTAAACCGCCAAACTTTGTCCATGGAATGAAGTGAAGAAATACTAAGAAAGTAATATTGTACTTTCGAGGTTCCATACATTTTGCAGAAGACAATTTTTGAGTAAAGGACATGCTAGTTCAATACTAACTAAGATTTCAATGGGCGAGCTAGAGGCCTCCAAAGTCCCAGCCTATACTTATGGGTGTATTTCAAGATCAGCTTCCTCTGCCAAACAGAAATCAGATAAGAAGGTTTAATAAGTTTCATGTTGGACAATTTAAAAATGTACACATGAAATTAAACCACTAACTGTACAACATTGGAATAGTAGGAACATTCGTTCCCAAAAGGGAACAGTTTGCATTCATTCCAATGATAAAGAATGCATAAAAGATTACTGAATGTGATCCAAAGCAAACAAGAATGAGCATACCAAAGCTCTATCTTGGTTACAGATACTAGAGCCTTAGTATAGCCTCAATAGTATACCTTCCTAATGTAATAACTACTGTTAAGGGAAAACTAAATCCAATGTGCTAACATGAAAGATGGTGTTTTTCTGTGCATAAAGCAAGTGATATAGAGTTGAGATGGATTACTTGTTTGATAGGGATGCCGAGTTTCTTCAGTCTGAGAGTACGAGCGACGAGCAGCTTCTGAATGTCACCAATCTCAGATTCAATTTTGGCCACATGAGCTTCCACTCCTTTGCCTATACCATTTAAAAATTCCGGTATCCCAACTTTCTCTGAAAGAAAACAACCACCAAAACACAATTTCAGAAATCCCATTGACTTAAACATTCTTTAGACATATCATTTCTAACAGAACTTAACTTCTACGAGAAGCTCATTAGTTTGACACGCCCCATCTTTCGTCAAAACAACTAAGCTGTGCACATAAGCTATAACTTTCTGGATACCAAATCACATGTCTTTCTAAATGGGAACAAAATGCTCAAACAGAACCTGGACGTGATGTTAGGTACAAAATTCCTGGTTGAGCCTTTATATACCCATCTTCCTCAGCAACCAAAGGCGAAAGGACATAAGATTACAGTGCTTCTATCAAATCCAAAGTAAAGAGCACCACAAAATTCCATTTTCTAAGCATCTAAACAAAACCTCTACTGTCATCAAATAACCACTTAACCTACACACCCACAATGTCTTTTTATTTCTAAATAACAGCGAATCTGGAAAATCCTAAAGCCCAGAATTTTATTTCCAATCATTTTGGCAATCCTATACGAAAGACAAAGGAAGCTATACATAAAATAAACCCAGAACGTGAAAACACGACAGAAAATCAAGATCCTTAGCTTACCCAAATAAGGAGTTGATTTGGTGGAGAATCTGGCGAGCCCAGATGTTGAATGCGGAGTCAAAAATGGTCTGGTGTGGAACTGTATTTGCCTCCAAGCCATCTCTGTTGAGTACAAGCTCTGAATTCAATTAATCGAAACATAAATTCAAAACCTTCCAAACAGAGAAATGGATGAAGACCCATATCTTCTCAGACAAATATGAATCAATCACAAGTGAGATGTAGCTCAATCTAAACATACCTCATAAGCTGCCGAAACAGGAACAGTCGAAACTGCGAACCCTTTTTCATTTGCGCAATAAAAAATATCCGTAATGACGTAAATAACCTTGTATGGATTTCTCTCCAACTAGGAACGTAACTAGGAAGTATAGATGCCGATGATACATTGGTTGAAATCTTTTATCTACTTGGTCGCTATAAATATGTAGCGCGTGTGTCTCCAAGCGTTGGCGCAATCTCATGTCTCATCATTCTTTCATTGGCGCCCTTTTGAGTAGACTTAAAGGTGATAAGCATTTACCAATTCAACGTTCTTTGCTGGACATCAGTGGAGTCGAATTCCTTGGTAGATTGTCATCTTCAACCGAGCCGTTAACTCCATTGTTCGAGAGACTCATGACCTGTCATGGTTTGCAAACAACGCCATACATTCTAGGCAGTTACAATGACTTGATTCTGTGCCGCACAAGCAGATTAGATCAACATGATACATCTGCAATCCATCCACAGTTCAATGTGTTCCTCTTCCTCCACCTCCTCAAGTCTACAAGCAAAGGTACACGCCGGTAGGATTCATCTGCGATCTTCCCTACTGTAACTTTAGGCCAACAGGTGATCAGGGAGGAAGTGTCTTCCATCCTAATGCTGAGTATAGGTGCAGGGTGGTGAGATTAATGTGTCCTGAGTATCAGATGCTCACACGTCTAAATGAATTTCAAGCGCAGATCTTCTCTTATGAGACAGGTTTGTTTTTAAAGAAATATGATAAGAGATGAACAATGTATTTTTCATCGATATATTTGTTTTACAACTGAAGCAACACGGTCTTAATAAATTTTCTGATCACCGATAAACAACCCTTGTTTGATGATACTTGTGCAATTCTTAAGGGGTTCGCGCAGCTTAGAAAATCGCGGGTCCATATTCACACATTGAGTTGCGTATTTTGCTGAGTTTATGCTTTCAGTAAATTCAGGTATATCAGAGTAATGTTGACAGTTGACCTGCTAGGGTGAAAGGTTACTGGGATGGTTTATGACATCTGTAAATTGAATGCAATTGAGTCGAACTACTTGTGCATACGAGGGTATTGGAACACTACAAAAGCTAATTTCATTTTTGACCCTGGTTGTCAGTGTATGATTTTCAGGGGTTACTTGATGATTACCTCTTGAGTCTCCCCTTGTTTTATCTGAGATGTTTTAAAGGAAATCTCATAATCTCATATGAAAGAATTCAATGTTATTGTGGGCAATAATTCTACTCACACCAGTAAGCACAATGACAGTGGAAGCACCAAAGGCTGCTCCTGTGCAAGAACTCAGTGACAGCGCCGGGCTGTTCTCTGTTGCACAAATCACAGACTTGAAAATGAGATCTCTGTTGCAGAAACAGAATCATAAAAGGTAAAGCAAACAGATCGCTTATGTAAATTCTACCAACATGCATATGAATAGCAAGAGACGAACATGTGTCTTTTCTATCACTACAAAAATATGGATCAAAAGCCAAACGGTGTAGCAAATCACCCTGTGTGGCAAATAAGGTTTTTAGTGTGGGTGTTGGTAGGGTATGAGGAAAATTGCCACACTTCAGCCAATTGCTACATCTCTAAAGGCCACACATTATTTGGAGTCGTCTACGGTATTGAAATATATCACATACCTTCACTTTATATTATTTTTATTAATTATAATCTAATATAATGATAACCTACTAAACCGGTTAACAAGTTACCCAATCAAATATTTATGTGTCAATTAAAAAAAATAAAATTTACCATAATAACAACGTGTTATTTGTTGATAAGTAAAATTGTTCAAAAACATGTAACCATTATTGTCAAATAATAAATTACAAAAAATAGAACTAAAATTACAACTTAAGATCACTCTTATTGTGATTATTGCAATTGAGTGGTTACTGATGTAAATACCATAGTTAGATAACTTTTATCAAATGAAAGACTTTTTTTTAATCAAATGGAGAACATATTTACTATTTTGAGAACTTACATAACTTTTAGTCTAATTTAAAATTTGTCACGTTCACAACACATATGTTGTCATAATTGTAAAATTGTTCATAACCTTTTAAATGTTATAGTCTTTTAAGTAATTACTACAAATAGAACAAAAGTTACTACTTTTATATCAAACGTAGTAGATTATGGGTAAAATGATAGTTAATATAGTAATCATAATATTAATGATGAAAAAGAATAATTTTCCACTTTGACAACAAAAGTGTTGTCACACTAGTAATATTGTCTAAAAGCTAGTATCTTGGTTTAAGTGGATTAATTGATACAATTTGGATAAAAATTGTCGTTTTAACGTCAATTGTTGTGGTTATGGTAAATAACGTAGTCATGTGAGTAAGTATTTCATTAATGATCAAAACATAAATATGTTTCATTCTAATAAAAAATTTGTTGTCACACTTTTTTACTGTTCAAAAACTAGTAAATTTGGTATAGTTGAGTATATACGACAATTTGAACGAAATTTACTATTTTAACATCAATTGTCGTGGTTGTGATAAGTGACGTAATCTCACAAGTAAACATTTCATAAACGATAACAACATAAATATTTACCACTCTAACAACAAATTTGTTGTCACACTTGTTTTACTATTGAAAAACTAGTAAATTGGTTATACTTGAGTATATACGATAATTTAAACGAGATTTACTACTTTAGCATCAATTGTTGTGGTTGTGATAAGTAACGTAGTCACGTAAGTAAACATTTCATAAACGATAAAAACATAAATATTTTACCACTCTCACAACAAATTTGTTGTCACACTTGTTCAACTATTCAAAAACTAGTAAATTGGATAAGATAGAGAGAAACTTGATACATGTGTAAATCTTTCTTTGTATTTTTACTTCCTAATTCGATCACTTGTCTCACACTTTTTTCTTTCTTAATTTTGGATGGTCTCCAATGCTTGTGTAACCCTTTAACCAACTGATCCTGTCCTAAATTTCTTTTCTGAGACCTATCATTCAGTCTGCTTTGAATAACCATTTCACATGCTTTGTTTCCTTCAAACTATGGGAAGTGTATGTTTAAACTTAGTAAAATGTTACCTAACTCAAAAATTTTGTTTATTTTTTCTTCTAAAAGACGTTAAAAAATTAGTCACCTCACTCAAAAATTGAAAATGTACAAGAATCAGTGCAAAAATTAGTGCAAAAATTAATCGATTCATTTAGTACTTCACTTTTTTTGGTAAATTCATTAATTTTCATATTTAATTACTTTTTGAAAGAATTAAGTATCTTACAGAGACATAAAAACTAATCCATGCAATTATATATATATATATATTACTTAATATAATTGATTTGTCATTTAAAATTGATTGATTATGATATTCTTGGAGTTTAATGATATAATTAAGGTAGAATTAATCCAAAATTTCATTATAATTAACTAATTAAGGCACTAAATGTCAAACTTTCCAAAATCCAAGGAAGTATAGATTCTTGGGGCATAATTAACTACATGTCCGCCCTTGGTTGCCAAGCATCAAAAATATGTGAAAAACGCAACCATGTATAGAGCATATATGTTGAACCGATATCTTAAAAATTAGAAGATAGATTAATTTTAGCTTTTTGTTTCTCCAATATTTTTGGGTTACCAGCAGTGTCTCATAAGGAATCATCAAGAGGATTTGGAATTGTTGCATTGAATAATCTAAGTACATACCTCAAAAGTGTGGTTGGACAAAGAAAACTAGAAGAAAATGATGAATTTAATAAAAGGAAGCAATCGTAAAACAGTCAACACAGGTAAAAGATTTTAAAAATTCTAAGATTTTGCTCAAGAAAGATACAAAAAAACAGTCAATACAGGTAAAATCTTCTCCACTGCTAGAGAAATAACAAAAGTATATGTAATCAGAGACAATTTCATGAGAGAGAATCTTTACAATGATAATGTTGTGCCTTACTCCTCCAATTCCTTTAGGCAGGTATTGATCCAACCATGTGGCCTTCCCCTATTCCCTTAGAGAGCCACGGCCTCAACCACACCTTCATTTAAGTGTGGTTGCGTCGTCTCAATCTGTGGCAACATGCCTCTTATTGGGGACTTTTAATCTTTGCAGACATTTTGCAGCTAGTATGTATAATCTCGTCACTTTAGAAATATCTTTAGACGCATCAGACATCGAAACTGTTACGTTCTAGATATCGATTATGTGGGGATCGGAATGAGACAGAGTGGGGCAACCACGACAATTCCTGTCGTTCCCTTAGAAAATCTTTTTTCTTATCTCCCTCTAACGACTGGAAGACTCTTATCTAAGTGACACTCCGTTCTTCTTTAGAGGTAAAGAGATAGCATGCAAAGGGTTCCAATTGTGGATAATTATTGGAGGTCCGTATCCAACATAAATGCATATTCATTTATGAGGACCTATTGAAATGCGCTGTGGAGGCACAATAGACACATATGTTGCGCAACCTATTATGCGTAAATCTCAGACTCATGTCCAGTTACCAACTGGTACGCATGAAATGGTTGGCTTAACGGTGGACCTAAAAACGAATAAGTATGGTTGCGTGCAATATTGCATAACCCCAAACAGATATAAGCATGTTGATGCGCATAACCAGTGTCTTAGCCATCATCTATAGCCTTGTTATGGTGGCTTCTGCGAGACCATTTTAACTAAACATATGAGGCACAAGATGCTCTTCATTGATCTTGATAGATATCCAACAATCATCAAATCATATTGATGTTAACTCCTAACATTGGCAATTCCTATTGACTTTGTAATCAGGGTGGTGAATCCTTATAATATATGATATCAGTAAGAGTTTTGCAAATGCAGCATTTATTGTGGACAAGTATTCGACATGTGACCAGTGTGTCAAAACATTCTTCAAAACAATAAAGTGCTTTTAATGGTTTGTATTTCTTGATGAATAAGTCCACGATAATCACGTTGTGTTCTTTACGGAATGAAATATTTTGGTTATTTTTAACATAGGAAGGTCTCGATCCTGTTTTGCTAAAGACCAAACTTTGAAAAATGAGTGTTGTGCCTTTGACAAATCAATGAGGTCATAATGGGAGGGAAGCTGGGCATCAGGTGATTTAAAATACACTTGCTATGATAGAGCAGCACTAGCTAGGACCGGTCAATGGTCAAAGTCATTGCCGCTACATTGTAGTGTGACGGACTTTTGTCTCAATTTATCATTCTCTCAAAAGACAGGATGTCCATTTGAGTTCTTTTAAATACGGATCATCATGTCATGACTACGGTGTCTTTGATGATCATGTCAAAGTCTGTGTGAGTCAATATACCACATTTCACTGTATGTCTCGTTAATTTCTTTAAAATGTGTTTCCTCTCACATTTATTTAAGATAATTTAATTACATTCTCACAGTGGATTTCCTTCCACATTTCATATATAATAGTCGTTGTCATGAATTTCTTTAAAGCTAACATGGTTCGATTAGCTCGTGGTACATACAGAGCTTCCGAGACTTTAAATATAATGCTATTAGGCAATAGAATCAGGCAGTGTCTCGCATTTTTATTATTTGTACTAATCACGGCATCATAGTGACAGAGAAATTATAAGGCATAATTAACTGCCTATCATATGCCTTAAAATTGTATGAATAGTCTCACTTAACACTTTGGTTCTCCTTCATACATTCCATAAAGTATATGGGAGTGTTTATAATTTTAGAGGTATAACTCATATCATTTAGAGTATTTTGATTTAGGTAATGATACGCTTCTCATTTTATAACCTTTCTTTTATTGGGTAGATGCATTGCTTTGTATTTTTATAGTGTTATTTCGAACCATAGATAAAATCGAATAAAATTAATGTTTCATAATATAATTCAAAATTTAACAAACCAACGATAATTAAATCAAAGTTTCATCTAATTCAGTAAGCATTATCAGATCCCTATAAACTTTTAAAACCAAACCAATGGTCTAATTAAACAAGAGCATAATGATTTTTACATAATGTATCGTGGAAAAAATTCAGAGCAGTTTTAACAAAGTCTGAGACATTCTTGGATTGACATATGCATCATTTTCATCTTCTTCCATATGATAATTTTTTAGGGATTGATAATCCTTTTTCAATCCTGTGTTGAATATACTTTTCCAATTCCTTGTTCTTCAATGATTCTTTATACTTTTTGTAAGTTGCAGCTAATTCATTGTTGGCTTGCAATATTTATATAAACGGTTTGTTTATTTACAAAAATGTCAGTTGTACGTCACTGCTCATGTCATGTCCCCTAGACCCTCTTACACTTGGTAATTGCTCTTTACTTTGGGTTTGTTTTCACTATTTATTACTTTGCATAATTTGTTTTGAGACATTGCTTTGTCCTCACATTATCATATTTTAATTATGCTACTCAGCTACTTTCATATTGCTGATTTATTGGTCATATACCAATATATACTAATTTGATGAAAGTATAAATGCACAAGTGATGAAATTTTGATTAGGGTCTTTTATATCATGTGATTATATGTGATGTACTTTTCACATAATTGTAGCATGTCCAATAGGTGCATCAAGTTTTTTTACATGAAATATATCATTAACTGATTTATAATCTAACATAATTTCTTTCCACTGAACTGTTAATGTGGGAGGAAATTGCATTGTATGTTCCTAAAATATCCTTAAAAGCAGTTCATAGCTCAAGAAAATTATTTTAATTATAAATTTATCCAGTGGAAGCTAGAATTGGCGCCTCATTAACATTACTGCTTTGGGCTTTAGTTGTCTCAATAAATGGGGAATTGGTACTCATATTCTTTAGAGTTCGTTATATCAGAATCAGACTGATGCTTTAGCCATCTGTAAAATTAGAGCAAGGAAAACATGTATTAAATTTGTAGTCTAAATAGACATCCACGATTGGTAAAATATTTCACGATGCATAATCGTCATTTTAATTATGAATTTTCGTTATCACAATAAATTTTCAGTTTAATCATTTTCTTTGAATTATACTAATGAATTTCCATTATCATTTCTTTTTACGTCGTCATAAAGACTTCCACGTAATTAATTTCCAATATATATATGAATTATATTTGAAGACCAAGATTCATAGTGGTCACATTCTTTTTGATGCTTTGTGAAAATGTTTTTTCACTATGTGAGGTTTGTCATTTTCGATGCTATAAGTTCACTTTATCATAGCAACACGATTTATATGATATGCTAATGAAAATATTTAATAAAATTTAACAAGCATAACATATAACATTATAATATGTGACGATAATCGCAAGATAATTTTGTCCAAGTAACATGCTAATATTATGAACAAAATTTCACGAAAGTAACAGCTTTAATTTTGTTTATAGGTGGAACCTAATATTTCACCTTTACCGGGTTACAATTCAAGAAAGAATCTCTAAATGTCTAGTTAATTATTCAATATGCATTATTTATTGTGCTTGAAGTATTGTTTATAGGGTGAAAGCCCAGTTAAATGTGAGAAGCCACTCTGGGTCCTTTGTCAGGGCCAGGTTCGCCGTAAAGCTAAGGAAAAGCAAGGGAAACTGTTCCCACATGGGAAAAGGACAAGGCATGCTGCCTTTAATGCTACTATAAATACCAGCGCGGGCCTCCCGGTAAGAGGACGCGCAACTTCTTGATTATTCTTGAGTTTTCTGCTTAATTGACAGTGTCTGACTTAAGCATCGGAGTGGCTTCCCTCAGTAAACCCGGGGACGCCTCTTTGACGTGTTTGTTCTTTACACAGGAAAACTCGGAGTACAAGGAAGTTCGCTATTTCTGGGGCCGTGTGACCCGCTAAAGGGACCACGAGTTTTACCCGGAAACAATTGGTGCTCTCGTTGAGAGTCGAACTCAAGACCTCTCGTTCAATATTTTAGAGAACTATGGTGGAGATAGCAGGAGAACAAGATCCAACTAGGAGGCTCAGTTTCTCAGGGGATAATAACCCGGGGGCCTCCGAGACCCAGTTTGGTCAAACAGATTTGGCAGCAGCATTTGAACTCTTGAAAAAGGACTTTCTCGCTCAGAAGGAGCAGTCTTCTCGAGAACATGCCGAGTTGATAACTTTAAGAGAGCAGTTAACAACCATCCAGGCCGAGCGTGGTCTTCTTCAGGCAATCCTAGCTCAGAGGGTGAATGCCAATGAGACGTCAGCCAGACTTGCTGATGTAATAACCCCAGTAGGGAATCCTCCAGGTTATGGAAACCTGTGAACTTTTGACAGTGCATACATCCCACCCGCAACCCTCCCACCCGCTATTCTCCCACCCGTTGCCCTACCTCAAATCCCTAAATTATCCATCTCTCCAATCCTCTGTTTAATCACAATCTTTCAGGACCCCCTCCACCTCCAGATCCGGTATTAAATCAACCACTTCCCCCAGCCGATGCCCAGACCCGGCTTCTCTTACAGTTGACGCAAACTGTGACTCAACTTGAGCAGCGTTTTAACTCGGGGACAAGGCAACAGCAGTATCAACCCCTTATTACCCGTGCAAGCCCATTCTCCACCCGGGTTCAGGCAGATAAAAAGCCCCCGGAAGCTAAGCCATTTAAGATCAAAAAGTATGCCGGAACGGGCTGCCCATATGCACACCTAGAGTTGTTCCAGTCTCAGTTGGATTCAACCCGGTTCACGGATGCCCAAGCATGCCATGCCTTCCAGGAGACACTCAGTGAGGAGGCATTAAGTTGGTTCCTCAAGTTACCGGCTTTGTCAGTAGAGAGCTATGATCAGCTGACACAGAAGTTCCTTTCCCAGTTTATCTTGCTGTCTAGTGCCAACCGAAACACCACTTCACTGTTCAAAGTGCAGCAAAGGGATGATGAGAGCTTGAAAGTCTTTGTAACCCGTTAGCTATCTACGACTTCCAAATGTGGGCACTTGGATGAATCAGTGGCATTAGAGGCGTTCTTGCAGGCGCTCAAGCTAACCCGCTTTGTGGTTGAGCTCAGGAAGCAGCGGTTCAGGTGTTACGACGATTTGATTAATGAAGTAACTCGGCAAGCTCAAGCCGAGTATGACACCTTCGGGGAACGCCGGACGAATACCGGGTTTACAGGCCAGCGAGCTGATGGATGGAGAAAGGAAGGGCAAAATAAGAGTGGTCAGGGGTACTACGACAAAAGTTCAAACAGACCAAGAGAGAAGCCAAGAGAAGCTCCATACCCAAGACCTCCAGCCCAGGAGGCAAAAACCCCATACATTCCTCGATATGAAGTGTTAACCAATTTGACTACCTCCTATGAAGAAATTTGGAACCGCCATAGGAATGACATTCCCCCGGCTCCAAAAAGGAAGTTTCCCAAAAAGGCAGGGCCGGACAACGGGCAACATTGTGCCTATCACAACGAGTCCGGCCACACTACCAACCGGTGCTTTTCCCTTCGAAACAACATTGAATATATGATTCAGAACGGCAAGTTACAGCAGTATAAGTCACCCGCTACAGGTGTCAACCTGATTGAAGTATATGGGGAGATAATGACAATTCACGGGGGTGGCACCCAAGGAGTGTCAGGCACCGGGCCAAAAGACTTTGCCCAAGAGGCCTGGAGTTAGAGATAATGCAGCTTCGTCAGGAATGCTGTAAGGAACTGGTTCCTTGGGATACCGTGTCATTTTCTCACTCTGAAGACACGCTGAAAATGCATCATAATGATCCTTTCATAGTTACTCTTCAGATTGACCATTGGCGAACCCGGCGAGTTCTAATAGACACGGGAGCCGCTGTCAGTGTCATGTTCAGCAGCTGCTATAAGGGGTTTAAAAGAGGAAGAGATAAGTTGTATAGAAACCACGAGCCATTGATCAGTTTTTCAGGTGAAACAACTCAACCATTGGGGTCAGATCAGCTAACGGTTACAGTTGGAACCGGGCACCAATCCACAAGAATTGTAGTTCCCTTCATAATTGTGGACTGCCCATCATCCTACAATGCCATACTTGGGAGAGATGCCCTTTGGGGCCTGCAGAGTTTTATAGCGGGTCATATGCTGCTTATGAAGGTGCCTACACCCGGGGGCTGGGTTACAATTCGCGGAGACCAAGAAGCCGCTGTCAAATGCAACGCGATAGCAACAGCTCAGGCCCAACATGAAATGTCAAATGCAACGCGATAGCAACAGCTCAGGCCCAGCATGAAATGTTTTCAGCCGGTTTTTCCCTATCCCCATTTGACAAACCCGACGACCCCAGGGATGACCCGGATTCCTTGCCCATCAGTAAGACAGCACAGAAGAAGAGCCAGAAGTATCCCGCCAAGTTTCCCCGGCCAGCCCCAATTGAAGCAACAGAATGGATTCAGATTTCAGAGGAGGACCCGGAAAGGAAGATTTGCATTGGCACAGGCCTTGACCCAGAGGTCAGAACCCGGATAATCGAGCTTCTAACCCGGAAGCAGAAAGTGTTTGCATGGTCATATGCAGACATGCTCGGGATCTCTCCAGAGGTTATGACACATTCCCTCAATATTATCCCGGGTATTAAACCGGTACGACAGAAGCGTCGTGCATTTTGTGCAGAGAAATATAAGGCCATCCAAGCAAAAGTTAAACGTCTTAAGGACATCGGGTTCATTGCAGATGCAACATATCCGGATTGGCTGGCCAATGTTGTGATGGTCAAGAAAGCAAATGGAAAGTGGAGGATGTGTGTCGACTACACAG
Source organism: Comarum palustre (assembly GCA_951800085.1). NCBI lineage: Eukaryota > Viridiplantae > Streptophyta > Magnoliopsida > Rosales > Rosaceae > Comarum > Comarum palustre. The sequence continues at coordinate 14,766,136 of OX637572.1, read as the reverse complement.
ATTTGAATAAGGCTTGCCCAAAGGATAGTTTTTCCCTTTCCAAGATTGATCAACTGGTAGATTCAACCGCGGGCCACCCGCAGCTGAGTTTTATAGATGCATACTCAGGGTTTAACCAAGTTCCGATGAACCCCGCGGATCAAGAGCATACATCTTTTACAACGGACAAGGGGATGTATTACTACAAGGTGATGCCTTTTGTACTCCGGAATGCAGGAGCCACATTCCAGCGCCTGGTAGTGGGCATGTTTGCAAACCAACTCGGGGATACTATGGAGGTTTATATAGATGATATGTTGGTGAAGAGCCGGGAAACAAGTAAACACCCAGATGACCTGGAGACCGTTATTGACATTGCCTTGAGTAAGGGCATGAGATTAAACCCGGAGAAGTGTGTTTTTGGCGTTTCAGGAGGCGAGTTTCTCGGGTTTATGGTTAGCGCTCGGGGGATTGAGGCAAACCCAGATAAGGTTCAAGCGGTTTTGACTATGGAACCGCCAAAGACCAGAAATGAAGTCCAGAAGCTTACAGGTAGGCTGGTGGCCTTATCCCGGTTTATATCCAGTTGACAGATAAGTGTGCCCCCTTCTTCAAAATTCTTAAGAGTCAACACCGGGAGCAGATTACATGGCAGGAAGAGCACAATCAAGCTTTTGAAAAGTTGAAGGAATATTTGGCATCGGTACCTTCCCTATCCAGACCTAGCCCGGGGGAAATCCTCTATCTATACCTAGCGGTGTCTCAGACAGCTGTGAGTTGTGCCTTGGTGAGAAAGCCAGAGTCTGACGAACTGCCGGTCTATTATTCGGGAAAAGGATTCACTGATCCCGAAACTCGGTATCCAGATATTGAGAAGCTTGCCTTGGCCTTGATTGTAGCGGCAAGAAAGCTAAGACCCTACTTTCAGGCACATTTAATCCATGTGCTCACCAACCAACCACTACGGCAGGTTCTGCAAAAGCCGGAGACTTCAGGGAGATTGGTCAAGTGGGCAATTGAGTTGGGGGAGCATGACTTGCACTTTAAACCGCGCACGGAAATTAAAGGGCAGACAGCAGCAGACTTTATTGCCGAGTTTATCCCAGCAGAATCCACAGTTGCTGAAACTCTCGCTACAGAAGGTGACCCGGAGAGATGGCAAATATTTGTAGATGGCTCAGTTAATCAGAAGCAGTGTGGAGCAGGAGTTGCATTGGTGGACCCGGAAGGGAACATGTTTGACTATGCTTTACGTTTCAACTTCAAAGCATCAAACAACACGGCTGAGTACGAAGCTCTAATCAAGGGGCTTCAACTCGCTAAAGAAATGGGAGCCCGGCATCTCCACATACTGAGTGATTCCCAACTGGTGGTGCAGCAGGTTAACGACGGATTTTAGACAAAGGAAGCACATCTTTCCTCCTATCAAAAGTTAGCGGCTTTCTTGCTTGAAAAATTTGACACCTTTGAGATTGCTCAGATACCACGGCAGCAGAGTGTAAGAGCTGATACTCTGGCTAGGATTGCAACAGGGGAAGATCCCAATGCCGAGTTTAAAGGCCTACTAGTCGAGACGTTGGAGAAACCAAGTATCTCACTCTCCTTTTCTGAGATTTTCGCAGTAGAAGCAAAGCCACCACTATCTTGGATGGATGAGTTTATTAACTTCATCCAACACGGAACCCTACCTGAGGACCCGGTAGCAGCTAAACGACTACGGGTTCGAGCGGCACAGTATAGTATCCGTGATGGGAAACTGTATCGACAAGGACATACTTTCCCTGATTTGAAGTGTATTACACCCGAGGAGGGAGACCGGGTTTTGCAGTCACTTCATAGCAGGGTATGTGGAAATCACTTTGGAGCCCGTAACCTGGCTTTCAAAACCCTCAGAATGGGATATTACTGGCCTTCCCTGGAACAAGATGCCCAGAGTCGTGGTAGATTCCTGTCTCCAATGTCACCGGTTTGCAGCCTTTCCCCGGGCCCCATCAGTCCCGCTATCAGTCATAATTTCTCCATATCCATTTTGCATGTGGGGGATTGATTTCATTGGACCTCTACCCACAGCCCCGGGACAGTTCAAACACGCCATTGTCTCAGTGGATTATAATTTCAAGTGGATAGAAGCTCAACCCTTGGCTCGGATCACAACCGCAAATGTTAAGAAATTCCTCTGGAACAATGTCTTTTGCCGGTTTGGAATCCCAGAGACGTTTATCACAGATAACGGGACACGGTTTGACAATGATGAGTTCCGAGAGTTCTTACATTCCAATGGGACAAAGGTGCTATATGCCTCCCCTGCACACCCGCAGACTAATGGACAAACCGAAGTCGTTAACAAACTGATCAAGCAAGTTCTGAAGAAGAAGCTGGAGGACGCAAAGGGTTTATGGGCTGAGAAACTGCCAGAGGTTTTGTGGGCACTTAGAACAACTCCGACAGAAGCCAATGGGGAGAGCCCATTTTTTATGACCTTTGGCTCTGAGGCAGTAATCCCGGTAGAGATGGAAGTCCCTAGTGACCGGGTACAACTGTTCGACAGGGAAACCAATAATGAAGGCATTCACCTTAACTTGGACCTCCTAGAGGAAAGCCGGGAGCGTGCACATCTCCGGAATATCAACAAGAAGCAAAAAGTGACCAAACATTACAATTCCCGGGTTATCAAGCGCCCACTCAAACTCGGGGATTGGGTAATGAAGGAGGTCATCCCTAAGCCAACAGGGTTGAAAGCTCCATGGGATGGTCCATATGAAATTGTTGAAGTCGTGGGCCCGGCCACGTTTTACATCAGGGGTACAGATGGAGTTACGCTTCCACGGCCATGGAACGCACAACATCTACATCTCTTCCCCAAATAGGTACGAAGTTATCTATGAATGTCCAAATTTATTATGTCTTGATGTTATATATAAAGCCTTTCAGGCCCACATAATGCATAAAACCCTACCGGGTTATGTTTATCAATAAGTTTGTTGAGTGAATGCAGCCTTTAGCGGCCCTACTTGTATGCCTTAACCGGCAATCTCCATGACGTGAAATATTGCAAGCCTTAACGGCCTTATTTCACTTTCAAATCTCCGGTAATCTCCGATAATCTCCGGCAATCTCCATGACATGAAATATTGCAAGCCTTAACGGCCTTATTTCACTGTCAATCTCCGGTAATCTCCGATAATCTCCGGCAATCTCCATGACGTGAAATATTGCAAGCCTTAACGACCTTATTTCACTGTCAAATCTCCAGTAATCTCCGATAATCTCCGGCAATCTCCATGACATGAAATATTGCAAGCCTTCACGGCCTTATTTCACTGTCAATCTCCGGTAATCTCCTATAATCTCCGGCAATCTCCATGACGTGAAATATTGCAAGCCTTAACGGCCTTATTTCACTATCAAATCTCCGATAATCTCCGGCAATCTCCATGACGTGAAATATTGCAAGCCTTCACGGCCTTATTTCACTGTCAAGACTCGGCAATCTCCGGCAATCACCATAAGACTTGAAATATTGCAAGCCTTTCACGGCCTTATTTCAGTCTTTGAAAGACCTAACGGACCCGTAAAGCCCTAGCGGCCCTTGGAAGTCCTAACGGACCCGTAAAGCCCTAGCGGCCCTTGAAAGTCCTAACGGACCCGTAAAGCCCTAGCGGCCCTATTTTCATTTTATAACGTTAACATGCCAAACTGGCACTGTAAATTTTGTCAACACTTGAAGATTATGCAACAAATTACCGTGTTATTTGACAGGAAGAAATTATGCAAACAACTTGAATACTTTTATTCAAAAGTCAGTTACAAAGCAGAAAGCCGCTACAAAAATAAAGGCTAGTCTACAAAAGCAAAGAAATCCTCCGAGAAGCTCCAGCTTATGGCGCTGCAGACCCCCTACCCCCGCCAGTGCGTGACCCGCCACGTCCTCCCCGGGGTCGTATGATGAACTGTCCCCCACGAGGCAGTGGCTGGTTTTGCGGACCCCCGACAATACCGCCACGGGATGCACCTCTCCGGGCTGCTGAAGCAGGAACCGGGGGATTCCGAACCGGGTTTGTAGGAGCTCTAGGCTTTGCAGCCACAGCAGGATTCGACCGGGAGGCGCCTGCAACCTCGTCGGGTCTGACATGACCTTGGTGACCATCATAACCCGCTTTGTCGAGCCAGCCTTGGCGAATCCCGGCGCTAACAATTTCGGCACGAGCCTCAGCCCTTGCCGTCCGAAGCTTCAAGTCAAACTCGGGGCTCGCCAGAAACTCGGAGATAGCAGAGTCCTTGGCCCGGGAAACCGCCTGAACCAACTCTCCTCTTTGCTGCTCCAGAGAAGTCACTTGTTGCTGCAGCGCCTGATTCTGTTCGGTCAGCTGAGCTATAGCGGCATCTTGAGAACACCGGTCCTCCCGGTGACCCTCGATGACCCTCTCAAGCTCCGAGTTTTTGGCCACCAACTCTGCCACTTGGTCTTCTGCCTTGGCCAACTCCTTCCACGACGAGACCGCTGATGCGCTGGCCTCTTTCCGGAACCGAGCCAGGCATTCTTCGCTCGCCGTCACCTGGTCCCGGGCCGCCCGGAGGTCGTTCCTGAGCACTCTCTCCCTCTCGGGGATACCTTAATTGATTAGCCGATCAGTTGCCAAGTATGACATCCTGACCGCCTACAAAAAAGTTACCGGGTTAGTATCAAGAAACAAAAAGAAAAACCCCAGACATAAGTCACACGAAGAAAACACTTACTCGAATTAGCTTCTCCTGTGTCCTCCGGGCAGCAATTACCAGGTCTTCGTGCTCCAGGATGCAGGAGTCAGCGGCACAGTTCTTCATATCCGCTACCATCCTCTGGACGGGCACGTCCGCCATCTCTCCACTCGCCAACTCTTCCATAATCTCGTGGATGGCCCGGTGCTGCTTCCTCTCTTTCCTCTCCTTCCTCTCCTTCCTCCTCTTCCTCCTCTCGGACCTCGCAGAGCTCGATGCCTCCCGAGTGCGTTTGCGAGAGGCAACGGGTTCCACTTCTTGAACTTCGTCGCTCCCGTCACTCCCCTCAAGGTTCTCCTCACTCATCACCCTTTCAAAACCTCCAACCTCTTCACCCCCGTCGTCAGCCTCATCTTCAGTCAACTCCTCAACACCCGGGAACACAGATGAGGGCACCGCGCTCATCACCCGTTCTTCAATCTCCTCTTCATCTGTAAAGGTGAATTGAGTCACCGGTTCTTCAGCTACCGGGTCTTCCGCCACCTCCGCGGGATTCCCATCAATCTCTTCCTCTTCCTCCTAGTACACCTCCGTACCGAGAACCTTAGCCAGGTACCCGGGGATCTCGTTGAAGTGCAAGGTATCAACGTAGAATTTTTGAAGATCCCCTTGCTCGACTTCTGGGCGCAGAAAAGCCGCTTTCGTGGTCAGATCGATATCGTACAGTCGACCATCCGCTGCTTGCGTCCGGATCCCGGCCCATACAGCTTTATCTTCAAACCCGTCGTATATCCCCGGGTTCTTCCGCTTGGTAAACTCCATCGGAAGAAGAGCTGCAGAACAAACAGCCCGTTACACAAGAGCATACGAAAATAGGAAAAGCTCAAAGGAGACTGGACAAACCTGGGAGCTCCATCAACCGGCACCTGCTGTACACGTACAGCCTACAAAGCCGGTATGAACTCCGGTCATCTTGACCCCGGAATGCCCATAGCATCCTCCGGATCCTCTTTTCCATCATCGGCTCTAGAGGAATGTCGGGGACATCTGCAACAAAACAACATAATTATAACCCGGGATATCGAAAAGAAAGAAGAATCCGGATTGTTGGTTATGAAATTGTTTCTGTAATTTGCAGCTTGCTTGGATGGTAATTTATAAATTTTGTTTGGGGTTCTAGTATAAAAAGTACTATAGCCGACGAAATTTACCATATTTCGTCGGCTATGCTAGTTTTTTTTTCCCAACAACCTTTAGCCGACGAAATATGGTAAAGTTCGTCGGCTATAAGTATCATAGCCGACGAAATATTGTAAAGTTCGTCGGCTATAAGTATCATAGCCGACGAAATACTGTAAATTTCGTCGGCTTTTCTCTATTTAATTTTTAATTTTTAAAATACTTTAGCCGACGAATGACTATATTTCGTCGGCTTTTCTCTATTTCATTTTTAATTTTTAAAAATACTTTAGCCGACAAAATATTAATATTTCGTCGGCCAAAGTCATTCGTATAAACCGACGAAATATTGATATTTCGTCGGCTAAGTGTTGGATTATAGCCGACGAATTTTTTATATTATGTCGTCGGCTAAGTGTTGGATTATAGCCGACGACGGATTTTATTTCGTCGGCTATAACTTTAACCGACGAATTATGGCCGACGACTTCTTAGCCGACGACACGTCGTCGGCTAAGGTTATAGCCGACGAATATGGTGAACAGGCCGACGAAAAATTTTCGTCAGCTAAGATGCTTATCCTGGTAGTGAGGGTTTTTTCTTTAGCTATCAAATTCAACCGTTAGAGCAAAAGTGCCGTGTTATAGTAAAATGCACAATAGAATTGGTCTCATCATTCTCATCAGATAATTCCTTTATATAGCGGATGAATACAACTGTTACAAATAGTAATTTACAATGTAATGTAAGCTAATTATATAATGATTATAATCACATAATTCTCTATTCGTCAGTTAATTTGACAAAGGCACACTTAATGCATATTTCCTTTAACAATTTCAAAATTTTTAATTCTTTTTTCTTTTACATATATATATATATATATATATCCTTCATCGAATTTCAATATAAAAATATAGAATAGAAAAAATCACTACCGAATCCTCTTTTAGATGAATTATTTATATACAAAAAATTGGTTGAATTCATATTTTCCGACAAGTATATATATATATATATCACATTGTATTTGGTATATAAATATAAGCATGAATATGAAAGAAATGGCTTTGAATTTTTTTTTTATAGAAAATAATAAAAAAAAATAATCTAGAGCATTGAATTTAAGAAGGATAAGATTGTACATTTACTTAAAAATGATATAACATGAGTTTTTGAATTAATGATGTGTATATGTGACATGTGATGCCACTTAAGATTAATGCCACAAATCTTAGGTTTTAATAAGACCTAAAATCATTTTTTGGTGAAAAATACGACGTAAATTAAAAATAATAAAAACACAAGCCGAAAAAGAACAATGAATTTAAGGTTTCCTTATACCTGATATTGAGTAACTGACCAATAAAGAACTAATTAAAGAAAAACCCAACCAAATAAAGAAGAACAACAAAACCTAAATGTTGAAAAGATCAACTCCTAAAGCAATGTCATCTTAATCAACCACATTCTCAAGCTTCAATTCCTAGGCTAGGCTTTTGAACCTTCAGCTGACAAAGTTCCCATCCAATTTGGAGGCTGCATGCCGGTTTGTTCATGTACCGTATTGAACAACGGTGGTAACATCTTGTAAACTCCGGCAATGTGCTCCATAGCTGCATTGCCACTGCTGCCAGCACCACCGTCTGCGCCATTAGTCCAGACACTAATCTTCGGCGCAAGTCCTCGCATCCCCTCGGCATTAATCTTAGCAATTTCTTGAAACATCCCACCATTGATCATTATGTAATCTCTTGTAGATTGATAGTCGTGTCCGCTTGCCTCCATAAGAGTGCGCAGATAAGTGCCCTGAGAATGTCCCATTGCCTCAATTCCCTCAGCCTCCTTCTTCTTTGCATAGAATTCTCCATCAGCAGCCTTTTGACGAGCATACAACTTTGCGTCAGCAACCGCTTTCATAGCTTCGGCCTCTTTCTCCTTTTGGTACAGATCGGCATCCGCCGCCCTCTCCTGCTGGTTGAGCTTCCAGTTTGCCTCTTGGGCTTTAGTCTCAGCCTCAACAGTTGCCTTGCTCAATAAATCAGCCTTGAGCTTTTCGGTCATGGTCAGTGCATTCATCATTTCTACCTCCTTCTGCAACTGAGCCTCCTTCATCGCCACCGCCTTCTGCGCCTCAACCTTAGCCACCTCCGCCTCCTTATCCCACCCTGCCTTCTTCTTTGCCAGATCAGCATTCGCTTCAGCCACCTCAGCTTCTCTCTGATTCTTGTAAACCTGGACCTCCGTATTCACCCTAATCTCCTCCTTCTTCCCCTCTCCTGCCCTCTGAGTCGCTATGATCTTAGTCTCTGCATCGATCTTGGCCGCGTTCTGCATCGTCTGCCCCTCCCTCAACTTGGCACCAACCTCTCCCTTCATCCTGGCCTCCGCCACGTCAACCTTGGCCTGGTTGGCAGCCTCCATCTGAGTCTTCTGCCCCAAGTAACTGAAGTACTCGTGTCCAGAAACGTCGACCAACTGCTTCACATTGGCATTGTATATGAAAAGCCCAAACTGGTTCAGCTCCAGCTGAACCTTGTCGAAGACCTCCTGCTTAAACTCTTTGGTCCCCCTGAACACCTCCTCCATGGTCATCGAGGCCGCCAGCACACGAGTCTCTCCCTCAATGATGCCCTGGACAAGCTCCTCGACGTGTTTCGAGTTCTTCTCGTGGTTCGAGAGAAGCTTGGCATACTTCTTGATGCACTCCATGTCGTCGGAGCGGGGACCGATCGTGAAGACGGCCGGGAGGATAAAAGGGAGCTTCTCGGCGCTCATGGCTTGGACATTGAAGGTGTAGTTGACAGGAGAGAGCTCGATGATAGTGCAGGTCTGGCCGGGGAGGAGCCATGCCTTCTTTCTGATCTTTAGGTCATCCACCCATGCTCCGGTGATCACCAGATATTCCGAAGCGTCGGCGACTTTGTACCAGCAGAAACACATGATGTCTGTATTTGATTGTTTAGCAACACGAAAACAATAGGTTGAAAGTTACGAGTCTTTTGAGGTTGGCTATATATAGAAATCGGAATACTCATTGGTAAGGACCAAGGAGTACGTACTCAGCATGAATTCAATTTTCACCGGAAGGATAATTAGGATAACACTAGGATTCGATATCCGAATCTCATTGAATATCTTTTTTACTCGGTTTTGAGGTGAATAACTCTGTGTCGTTAATGGAATCTGTATTCATTCCTTTGCTAAAAGATTAAAGGAATAGGACTCTTCATTGTTAAAGGACACGGACTCTGCATTAATAGTTTAATACAGACCAAGGTAATCAAAATCAAAGACAAATTAGCTAGGTTCCAACATAACGCGGATTCAGTATTTCAAACTTCTTAATTATTAAAAAAATCAAAGGGGTAGACAAATTAAATATTGTAATTGATCATCAAAGTTTAAAGAAGATATGAAAGAATTATTAGAATTCAGGCTTGAAATTTTATTCTCAACATTTTTCGTACGCCTCGGTTTTGGCTCAAGATTTGACATGTAGTCCAATAGAAAAGACCTATAAAGGAATAGACAAATAAGTTTAGATAAAAACATAATGCATTTTAAAAAGAAAAGAAAAAAGAAAGTAGAGTCGAATGCATATATATATATATATATATATATAATTTGTCACTCAGTATCTAATCATATCATCAAATTAGTCGATCCTTTTTGTAAAATGTATAACACTCGAAACCAATAAACAAGAGAAAATTATAAAGATGAGTTTAGCGGAGCAGCTAAGATGAAGAATATAGACTAGCTTTGAAATATCAATGAGGGAAGAAAGGTCGTGATAAATTAAGAATTGTTTCCTCGTGAATATCTAAATATGAATGTCGAGCTAAATGTGATTGTCGAGAAGTTACGGTGAAGTGAGTGATATGAGTACAAACTAAAATAGAGAGGAAGCTAAGTAAAGTTGGCATTGGGAAGGGGGGCTAATGAGTAAGATCGAGAATCAGGGTCTTTGATGATGCTTAATTTGGTTAAGAAGAATAACACACCATCAAGTTAATTAACGTATACCTAATATATAATTTTTGGTCTTTTGGCTTGCGGATGCTTGAACATCCCCTCCCTTACTGGCTCTGCGCCTGGATCAAAGACCTCCTGCTTAAACTCTTTGGTCCCCCTGAACACTGTTCGGTGCGAAAATGTGGTTTCTTCGAACAACCAAGCTTGAGGGCGTGCCAGTACCTATGGGTCAGGTACAACCTTGGTATTGATGCGCGTTCGCCTTCTGACTTCTCTTCAAACGACTATATACAAACGTTGGTCAGGCCTGCATTCAGGTTTTATAGACCTAGCTGAAGAGCAACTAGGATTTTTCTCCTCTTCCTCTGAAGCGGACGTTCCTACTCAGACCGATATGGTTGAGCAGAGCTAAAAATCATGGGAGCTGGTTCATTCGCCAAAGGATCTCTGACAAACTCTGGATATTTACTAGAGTTTTCACTCCAACAATGGTTTTTTTGTGAGTATTCGCCTACAGATAGGGCTTTATGAAGCGGTGGTGGACTGTTCGCTCACGGATGAGGCTTGATGAATAGAAGCGGTTAGTGCTCACGGATGGGGCTTTGGTGAGGTAGTAGCAGATAATACAGACGGGTCGGGCTTTGGTAAGTAGCAGCGGGGAATGCCTACAGATAGGGCTTTGGTGGACAAAAAGACTCGAGGAATCTTTTTGGTAGAGGTGCTACGGAGAGGCTTGTTTTGCAGTGTGCAAAAATTGTGTTGAATCGTTGAGATGCCTATGTTCCGTGCTTCTTGACCCCCTTATATAATGAACACTAGGGTTTGTTCTTGCTTGCGGATCATGGTGCTAGACCAGGTGCTAGGGAACATCAAACCACACCTGTATTTAACCGTTTAATAGTTTAGTTTTTACATAAATCAACAATATAATACATAATATTATTGAGGAATTTTGTAAACTCATAGACATCCCGTTGTGGACCATGTCCTTAACCTCATGCGGGACCTCGCCCCAGTCTGACCACAATATAGGGACTCTATCCCTAATGAGTCATCCCACGCGGTTAGAGTACATTCTTGTCTTCCCACCCGATACTACGTTTCTATCCCCGTTAGTATCAATGACGATATATCCTCCCTGAGGTACTTACGGTCTTCTCGAGAGTCTTCCCTATGATGGGCCTCTCTTCTTCCTTGTCGGCTTAGTTCCGACGGTGCCTATCATAAATTGATTATTAAAATTAGAGAACCTTTATTATGATATTATAAGAAAACAAATTATTTATCTTTCATTACCTGTGAGTGTTGTGGCAGACGCGACAGATTCCGTCTCTGTCGCCGATGATGATACCCACGCAGAAATAAGATCATTTTCAAAAGGAACGAACTGGTACGCCACTGATGGAGTCACCTGCGGAGGCAGTGGATAAATCAGCACCCTTGAGTCATCGACTGGATGTAATGCCGGTATCAACCGCAGAAGGTAGAGAAGAGGTGGCGGCATATGTACCCTAGATGACCTACCCTCCGAAGCAGTATGACCCGAAGTCGATGCCCCGTGTATCTCAGACATACGTGGTGCAGACACCTCCGTCTGGGTCGAAGGCCACAACTGTCTCGAGGACTGAGGGGCGCCCGGATGCCTCGAGGACTAAGGGGCGCCCAGCTACCTCGATAAATGGGTGGCGCCCGGCTGCCTCGAGGAATGGGTGGGGCCTGGCAGCCTCTGTGCCGTCTCTAGAAGGGTCAAACATCTGGATGTCATAGGGGCCTGAAATGACGTTTGAGGGTTGCTAGAGGTTCCCTTAGACGATTCAGACCTATGGCTATTCGAATCATTCGTCAATCTAATAGGGTGGCTCATCCTGTTTAATAATTAATATTTGTTATTAATAGTTTCAAATAAAATCGATGAGACGCAACTAGTAGTATAAAAATTTTATGAAAAATAACCATCGGAGATAGAGCTACCTCTAAGGAGAAAGAATGAAAAATTGCATTGACCGCAACTATCGGCACCAAGACTTTACCGGAATTACATGATTTTTCAACCATAGACATATTTCACCATTCCGGTCATATCTTATTTCACCACTTTTTTTTCATTTGAAGCTTCTACGTATAGTTTGTTTTTGAAACGAACATTTACTTAACATTTAGTAAACAAGTTATACAACATTAGTAGACATGTTGTGATTCCGATCATCGAAATTCACAAACAAAAATCCGACCGTCAGATACCATCATTATGTTGACATATGTGTATGAGAAAAAATTCATCTCGATCTGAAATGTTAAGGACTTGATCCGGACGGTCAATCCCGTAAGTCAAACCCCTTAACGAACGGAAACAGTCTTTTGACCGTCTAAATTACGTATTTTGCCCGGACCTTCAACTGAAAATAGTTTCGAATCAATGAGACACAACTAGTGGTTTAAAATTATTATTTCATTTATTTTCTACTAGCCGACGAAGGGTTTAGTCTACGAAACATTAGGGTATTCGTCAGCCAAACTAGTTTTAGCCGATGAAATACGCTATATTTTGTCGGCTAAACTATCTTGGCCGATGAAATATGTCCTATTTTGTCGGCTAAGAATTTTTTAACCGACAAAATATGACCTATTTCGTCGGCTAAAAAATTCTTAGCCGACGAAATAAGACATATTTGGTCGAATGAAAACATGGAAGAGACGTTGTAGCAGGATATGACAGTCATGACTCTTCAACCCATATATCTTATTGTCTCGGAAGTTCACACACCGGGCTATATTTCCTGCATAGCCTGAAGGATACTTCACACAACTCATCCACCTGAAAATTACGTTCTTCTGGTGAGGCTTCACGGTGTAAGGAGCTTGAGGCATTTTTCTCTTCCCTTCTTTTAACCACAGATGTCTTCGTATATCCAATTTTTTAAGATCAATGCATGCCTTAGGACAGTCTTTTGTCTTTCCCTCCAAGTTCAGCACTATGCCCACGACAATGTTGCACACATTCTTTTCTATGTGCATCACATCTAGGTAGTGTCTGATCAACAACTTACTCTAATATGGGAGTTCCCAGAATATGCTCTTATGTGTCCAAAATTTGTACCTGTCGGTTCTTTCAGGTATTGCCGCCACAATATTGGGATGATTGCTGAGCTGCCCAAAATCATACTCATTAAGCACTGCTAAAATTTCTTCCTCCGTCCATCTTCTTGGAGGCACACCATTTTCTACGGTCCCATCAAAAGCCTTGTTATCGAACCACCATTTGTGATTATATGAAAGGAGAGTAGGGTGACCCAATTTGCATATCTTATTGCAATGACTGCTGCTCCCCTCATCGCTAAGGCACTCTGGACAAGTCTTCTATCCCCTAACAACGTTGCCCGCCAACATCCCACAGGCAGAAAATTCACTGATGGTACCAACAACCATGACATGCATCTAGAACATCTCGTGCATGTACTTGTCATAAGTGGGATGACCAATGTCCCAAAAAAAACTTAAACTCTTCAGTCAAGGGTCTCAAATACTTATCAAGACACTTTCCTGGATAACCGGGCTTCAGAATCAATAAACTCAACATATTTTATTCCTTCTTCATGCACATCCATGGAGGAAGGTTGTACGACACCAAAATCACCCGACATACACTATATTGAAGACTCATGTTGCCAAAAAGATTGAAACCGTCAGATGAGAGCCTGAGCCTCACATTTCGGACCTCTGACGCAAAATGAGGAATCTCTCTGTCTATATGCTTCCAAGTCTCTCCGTTAGCAAGGTGTATAAGGGTATCTTTGTCATGCAATTCATTATCAACATGCCATCTCATAGCTTTGGCCGTCTGAGATGACATATACAACCGCTCCAGCCTATCCCTCAACGGGAAATACCGAAGTACCTTCACAAGTTTCCTATTGTCTGCAGGAGTCAGCTTATACCTATCAGTGTGACATACCGGACATGCGTCAAGGCCACCAAGATCATTCCTTTCTGGATCTTTACCCTAGAAGAGAATGCAGTCATATCTGCATGCATGGATCTTGATGCAGGAAAGCCCAAGACCTTTCAGGATACATCATTCCTTATGATGAGTGGTAGGAAGACGATGACCGTAGGGCAGCATCGAAGTAGTGTACTATAGATAATCATCAACAATCTTCACGGTCGGTTTTGTCTCAACTTTAATCTTCATTACGTCCATCACACTTTCAAGAACGATCTTCTGACAACCGGGGTACACAGGGGTCTGTTGGAAAGCATGCAGTTTGTTATACTTGTCAATATTAGCAGTGTTGACAACTCTAGGGAAGGGCTGCACCGGCTCAGACATATACTGTTCTTGAGAGCATACACTTCTCTCATAAGGAAACATATCGTTGATGAAGGCCGTTGTTGGATCGTTGGATGTACTGCCCATCTCAGAAAATTGCCCATGATCATGCAGACCCTCTGATGATGTTTCACCGTGACATATCCAATATGTGTACTTCTTTCAAAATCCGTTACTCTTCAGGTGCTGTCATACTTTGTCAATCGTAAATCGATGCATATCGCTGCGACACTGACATTTCGTGTACGGGCAATAGAAAATTGTATTCCCATTAGCATTAACCAGCGTATATTTAATAAAACTAATAACTCCTTTACCATATATTTTTTCACATTTTGGAAGCGAAATTCAACTCTTATCCATATCCTGAAAAGATAGCAAAATATATATGTATAACTCTAATAAATTAATTCCATGTAGAAATTTCAAATTAATTAGTATTCTACAAAAATTAATTAATAATAAATTAGTAATTAACACATAAATATGCATATATATACTAATTACTAATTACATAATAATATTATATATCAACATCGATCACCACAAAATCATAATCAACATATCATCAACAACTTAATTAATTCATATATACCATGCATCAACACAATATTATAATTAAATTAATTACCATATATATATATATATATATATATATATATCTACTTATTAACAACAACTTCATATATATTATCAAAATCAATCAACTCAATCATACTCAAAATCCATTAATTCAACTCAAATAAAATTCAAAATCAATAATATTATATAACTCAAATAAAACTCTTAAATCAACTCAAAAATCAAGATATATACACATATACGTACTTATTTATAGCTCCACAAACTAATTTTGGACAGATTTCGACAACACCCAAACTTTTTCTCCCGTTTTTTTTTCAAATCAGTTGTTGTCTAGATCTGCAAATATAAGAAATTTTAGCCTAAAAATTATATATTTCGTCGGCTAAACCTTTATAATTTCGTCGGTTATAGTTTACAGACTATAGCCGATGAAAAAAATTAGTTTAGCTGATGAAAAAAATTTCGTTAGCCTGTTTTTTTGGGTTCGTCGGCTATGCTGTTTATGCTGGTAGTGGAGGTAAATTTTGTATGTTCCACCTCAAGGGAAATGTTACCGTAACCTTCCTAAAAATGGATAACATTTTATCTATTTTTAACCAGTACATCTTGAACCTTTATGTTATTTATAATATTTGTGACTGCATCCACGATTGAGCTGCCTTCGTACTCTTCTGAAATGGATTAAGCCACTCGTAGTTCAACATCATAACCTCAATGAATTTTACTTAAATAAACAAAGCTCTAACTATGCCTCGCTCTCTATTCAATACGTAGAAAAAGCAAATATATTTATCGATCGTCCTCACCTCCTCTTAAGTTTAGTGAGAATCTGGAGTTTAACCCTTCCGTTAGGGTATATATACTTTAAACAATTTTCTCTTGTTTTAATGTATTAATTCCAATATCTGGTTAACAATTTTTTAATCGTTAATAACCCTAACATTTGAAAAATCCGAAACCTAACCAACATGAAAAACTCATACCATTAGACTCCTCTAATTTTATTCTATTTAATCAGCATGAAAAACTGCTCAAAAATGGGTAGCGCCGCCGCCTGCTCCGTCGCAGGCGACGACCGGCCGGCCACAAGATTTCGGCTAGCACGCTCCGATTGCTAACAAAATTTCACTGATTGAACATCTCATCAAGCCCATCAACTTTCATGTTCAACACTAAGCTCAATTATGCCTTTAAACAATCAAATTTAATCAAGAACATTAAAACCCAATTTGGGGCTAAAAACCCTAAATCTCAAATTCGACTCACACACAATGAATCGAGCTATAAGGTTCTAGAGGATTGATGTATTCATTAAGATGATCAAAACCGTACATATATAGATCTCTCCGGTTAGTGATATGAGAAGGGAGAACTCCGGTGAACAACACAACATTAATTGTGTCGTCGGTCTTCTTGTAGTGATTTCTCGCCAACAACGGCACTAGGGAGGTCGCCCCTTCCCCAGAAATGAAGGTAACGATCCAAGCATCATTTTGACACCCAGTTGGCCGTTTATGGTGGCCTGACGACGGCGCAAGGCCGCGCGAAAGCTCTGACGAAAAAATCACCGTCGGGGAGCAGCATAGTAACTTTTTCTCCGTTTTACTTCTTAACATTCACCTTCAGTAAGTTTTCATATTTATAGACGTTTTACTGTGAACATTAACTTCAAATATTTTGATTTTTCTATCGTTTTACCGCATGGTAACTTTATCTTTTGACTAATAACTTTCACATACGAACTCCGATTAAAACGCACGACATGTCCACGAGTTCGTATTAACAGTCTCTACGACTTTCCAGAAGGAAACTTTCTTGAAAGAAACTTTTCCAAATTATCGATTTAACGAAAAGCCATTGACACGGCTACTGGTGGTTTCTCACAAGGTCATGTGGGTAGCTGTTGCATTCATGGCAACAAGTTATGTTACAGCAACCTGGGTGATCTTGCCACATAGTGAGTGTACAGAACTGGTGTTTGTAGCTTTATTGGCTGTGAGCATTGGCAGTTTGGGAACTGCTTTTATTGGTCTTATTGTGATGCTAGTTAATCACTGGCTGAGGAAATCGAAGTGGAGAAAGGAAAGAAGAGAAAGAGGAGAAGCTAGTGCAGACATTGAAATGGGAAGCCAAAATTCAGACATGGAGAGCACATACAATCAGGGATATTACTCATACTGACTGTTTTCATCTCCCAAGGGATTGATAGGTATATCTTGGTTTCCAAGTAATTAAGGAGGCATTTCATTTCACTAGTATAATAATTTTAAATAATTTGATAGATTTAATTTTCTTATTCTTTAGTTGAACCAATGGTCATTGTGGAGCTGTATATGAGGCCTGGTATGGTGTTGTCTTGTAGTGCAGATATCTCCCCAGTTGGATGGTGTTTTGCATCTTATTCTTTTCATTTGCTTTGGAAGCTTGATGCTTGAAATCAGTCATGCATATTCATGTACTTACTTTTATTTATTGAATATAAGAATATTTAAAAAAAATTATTTCCTATTCGAGAGTTGTGAGAATTCGATTTTCCATGTATACTTTATCACTTCTTTATGTAATCTTTGTCTTCACAACAGTTTAATCTTGCAATAAAACAAACTTCTGTTCGATTAGAATTTAGGACAGAAAACCCAAGAAAATGACTCTATGAGTTTGTTATTAGTCTTCTGTCCAAATTTACTGGCAAATAACAAACCAAAATCCTTATCTGATTCACAGTTGGGGCATATAGCTCCCTTTTATATCTGTTTTTCTGCATTTACATGTTTTTGCTTGCATTACATGCTTATCTTTCGATTAGCTTAGCAATAAATCTCCAAACTTTACGCAGTTGTGCTATGAAGCATGCCTGAAAAGTACACAGAACAACGACAATCGGAAGAAGCTTCCCAGTAGACTCAAGTCATGGTTTGTGGCCCTAAAAGTTGCGTATAAGAACCTATCTCCAGCTGTGACATGAATTTATGTGAATAAGCTGCTAATTGTATGGACAGAATTTATAGTACACACCTGATTATACGGCTATGGAAGACTCTGATAGTTTTCATTTCATTAGTCTTTATTTTGGTTGATGGTTATTGTTTTTTGTACTGTCTTAAGCTGAATGTTTGATTTTCCAGATGTTCTTACTGTTCAGTTAAAGAGTGTTGAGAATTTTATTTCTCAATTTAGATCCTTTTGAGAATTGAGTTGTTCTAGAAGTGTGGTTGACTTATGTACAGCAAGCTCTTGTTATGTTATTTCTGAAAGAAAGAAACGAGTGTCAAAGTTGACTCTTGTAAACATCACCTGCATTTGGGTACTTTCTTCAACATTATGTTGTTGTTTGATTAATCCAAAACGATGCTGTAAATGTCAAACGAAGTTTCGCAGCACACTTGCATGGACTTGGGTAGCCTGGTTTCCAGGAACCGATCACTACCTCTATGAGCTTTCATTTTCAGGTCTTTAATTTTCTGAAAACTCATTATTTTATGTTCTTCAAGTTTAACTCCTTTCACTCATTAATGGTAATCGGTCCATACATCCCAGACATATGAAAATACACGTTCCAAACCGTGCAAATGCCTTGAATATATGACCTAACCATCAATAATATCTCACCACCGTCTGAACAGTAAATATATATTTTACTATTTACTCTTTACCGCGTAATATCTACACATTATCCCTAATAACTTCCGCATACAAACTCCGATTAATTCATAGGACATACCCACAAGTTCGTATTAACGTCCCCTACAACTTTCTCGAATGAAGTTTTCCCAAATTCTTGACTTATCACAAAGTCGCCTTTTACGGTAAAATAAATAGCATTTATTATTCTCGTAAGCTGAATAAATTCATATTAATCAGCACGTAGCTCCGGAAAATATTCCGGACATACTGGAAGCCTCACATTAATATATTCTTCACCTTAGGATACATAATCTATTTTCCCCCTAAAACTGAAAATCTCTTGATATTAAACTCGAATATTAATTCAAGGAAAGTAGTAGGGCGGTTATGATCCTCCGTAACTCGCCAAATCCAGGTAAAAGGGTAAATTCTTGGGTCCGGGTGTTACCCACCTTATGAAAATTTCATCCTCAAAATTTCAGCTGCGAGACATAAAACTAACAGCCATTACACATGACGTCACTCTTTACTCTACTAATAAATTCGATAACATATACCATAACCGACTTGTGTGCTGCCAACGCACCACATCCACCGGTGAATGCTGATTCACCAAGGTGCCTAATAGTTCCATGGCACAAACACATTTTCACCATGCAATACTTTTCACTCAACTGAATCTCTTTGAGATATTTCTGTACCCCTAGCTAGCTAAAATAAATTCGACAACCCTCATACAATCAATAAAATATATAATCCAGTGTTATCAAATCCAAATTTATCAGCAAGCAGAAATTTTAATCATATCATAACCAATATATATAGTTGGGGTCCGTACGATCGGTCCCGGCAAGAATAATATAGCTCTAAACCAGTAAAATCTGGCGACCCAAATAATATATAGTTAGGGTCCGTACGCTCGGTCCCGGCGAGAATAATATAGCTCAAAACCGGCAGAATCTGGCGACCCAAATAATATAAAGATAGGGTCTGTATGCTCGGTTCCGGTAAGATTAATATAGCTCTAAACCGGCAGAATCTAGCGACCCGAATAATATATAGCTAGGGTCCGTACGCTCGGTCCAGGTAAGAATAATATAGCTCTAAACCGGCGGAATCTGACGACCCGAATAATCTAGCAATTCTTGCCACAAACCATATTTATAAATATAATCCAATAAACACAATTCAGAAAATTATTTGATTACCCACAATCCTCTAGTATGAGGGTTTGAATCTAAGCTCTGATACCATTTGTCACGCCCCAGCTTGAGTTTACCTTCTTAAACCTGACGTATGACGTACGAGACCCATTCTAAGAGAGATTTTCTCGTAATCCCCCTTAAGAGGGGATAACTTTTACCCAAACCATTTTCAACTAATCCAAACGACACCGAAATAACCCTCACTATATTTGAGATTATCCCGATTACCGAGTTGGATTTCAATTAATAAGAACTATTTCAGAGGCCCTATAGCTAGGGTCTAGATGTTATTTGTGACTACACCCGAATCTTTGTCAGGGATTTCAATTAATAAGAACTATTTCAGAGGCCCTATAGCTAGGGTCTAGATGTTATTTGTGACTACACCCGAATCTTTGTCAGGCTGCCTACGTACCCTGTACTCAGGGATCAAGCCCACGTAGCTCTTATTTTAATTAACGTCCTAACCGGGTGAATCTCACTTTTCTATTTATCGCTCGAATAACTATTATCGATAGCATACGCCTAACGTAAATCCGGAGTTTAATCTCTCCGTTGAGGTAACTACCAGGATAAGCACTTTAGCCGACGAAAATCTTTCGTCGGCCTGTTCATCAAATTTGTCGGCTAAGGTCATAGCCGACGACACGTCGTCGGCTATGAAGTCGTCGGACACTGACATTTAATGCACGGACAATAGAAAATTGTTTTCCCTTTAGCATTATCCATCACATATTCAATAAAACTAATAACTCCTTTACCATATCTTTGTCCCATTTTGGAAGCGAAATCCAACTCTTATCCATATCCTGAGAAAATAACATAATATATATGTATAAACGCTAATTAATTAATTAATTAAATTTACAAATCATTCAATATTCTATCTACAGTTAACGTACAATTAATTAATATATATATATATATACATGCATATATATAATAATTACTAATTAATATAATCAAATTAATATATATATATATATATATACATACATATATATAACAACAACTTCATATATATTATCAAACACAAATCGATCAACTCAATCACACTCAAAATCCAATATAATCAACTCTAATTAAAACTCAAAATCAATGCATAACGAAAATAAAACTCTTAAATCAACTCAAAAACAAGGTATATACACATATACGTACCTATATATAGCGCCACAAACTAATTTCGGACAGATTTCGACAACACCCAACAATTTCGCCAACCCCCAAACTTTTTCTTCCGTTTTTTCTTTTACATCAGCTGCTGTCTAGATCTGGAAATATAAGGACTTTTAGCCGACGAAATTATATATATCGTCGGCTAAACTTTAAAAATTTCGTCGGCTATAGTTCACAGACTATAGCGGACGAAAAAAACCATTTTAGCTGACGACACAACATTTCGTCGGCTAAAAGTCTACTTTAGCCGACGAAAAATTAACTTAGCCAACGATATTTTTTTTCGTCGGCTAAAATGGACTTTAGCCGACGAAAAAAAATTTCGTCGACCTATTAATTTTTTCTTCGTCGGCTTTGACAGTTATTCTGGTAGTGGGTATCCATAAACCAGCTATATATCTGGTTTATTCCAAACATTCAACCATACATATATACATCATCTAGAGAATAATAATCAGATAATTACAACATAAAGGCAACCACATAAATAAACAAATCCAGCAAAGGTATAAAAGTAATATCAACTAGAAGTCACCCTTGTAATTATCTTAAACTGTGCCAAAGGCAGTATAACCAATTCTGCCTCAATGGTAGTTTGATAAATATGCTAAGCTGTCTGGGGTAGTATTGTCTTTTTGGTCTCAGTGGCAGTCTTGTAAATATGCAAAGCTGCCAAGGGTATTTTTAGGATTTCATCCTCAGTGACATCCATGTAATTATCCTGAACTGCTAGGGATAGTTATGATATTTCACACCCGTGGTAAATGGTAAAATTACAGATGTACCGCAGTAATAATCCGGAGATTTACCCCTTTTCACCTAAACTGTCCTGGTCAGCATACCGACTGGTTTCAGCCCCTCTTTCCGGTCACGTCTCTCCCCCCTATCCGATCCCCAACAACAACAATCTAATGGAGGGAAAACGTGGAGAAGAGGGAGGGATTACCTCTCTTTTTTCGTCCAGGGAACCTTTAAACTTCCGACGATGGCCTCCCCGGCTGCAGCTCGTCCTCGGTCGGCCTCTATGGTAGAGCTAGCATTCCTCGCTGTCCCCACGCTCCGCCGCACCACGATGAATCCTGCGGTGGCTCGACGGAGTCTCAACGAAACCCTGAGGCCGCGCTGCCTCGTGTGTCGAGTGGCGCACTAATGGCAGAGAAATGAGGGAGGCCGAGGCGAGGCTGGAATTGGTGGTGGAGAGGCTGACTCAGCAACGACGTCGCGTCTAGTGGCTCCGGAGAGAGAGAATAAGTGATCGGGAGGGAGAGAGAGGCCAGAGCGAGAGAGCGAGAGAGAGCCCTCACCAAACAGCACCGACCCCATATATATTCAAAAACCAACAGTCCAGATCAAATCTCTGATTGATCTGACAGCCCAGATTGAATACTAGAAAGTTACCGTGAACAGTAAATATATATTTTGCTATTTACTCTTTACCGCTTAATATCTACATATTATCCCTAATAACTTCCGCATACGAATTTCTGATTAATTCATAGGAAATACCCACGAGTTTGTATTAACGTCCCCTACAACTTTCCCGAATGAAGTTTCCCTAATTTTTCGACTCGTTACCAGGATAAGTATTTTAGCCGACGAAAAATTTTTGTCGGCCTGCTCATCAGATTCGTCGGCTAAGAAGTCGTCGGCCATAATTCGTCGGTTAAAGTTATACCGACGAAATAAAATCCGTCGTCGGCTATAATCCAACACTTAGCCGACGACATAATATAAAAAATTCGTCGGCTATAATCAAACTTTAGCCGACGAAATCGAGAGGAGATGGAGAGAAACCGTCGGCCGAAAATTCTGAATTGTTGCGAAATGAGGTTCTGTCGCTGGGTTCTAATATATAGAAAGAATTATAGCCGACGAAATAAAAAATTCGTCGGCTAAAGTGGTACTATAGCCGACAAAATTACTAAAAAATTTCGTTGGCTATAGTCCCACTTTTAGCCGACGAAATTACTACGAATGTTTAGTAATTTCGTCGGCTAAAGTACATTTTATAACTATTTAGTAATTTCATGTACAATTTATATGTTTTATCTTGTGAAACGAAAAACCGACCGTCAGATATCATCATTATGTTGAAATATGTGTGACGGTAAATTTTCAGCATCATCGGACAAACTGAAGGGGTCGATCCGCACGGTCAATCCCTTTAGTCAAACCCCTAAACACAAACAAACGGTGATTTGGTCACCTAAATTACGTATTCTGTTCGGACCTTCAACTACAAATAGTTTCATATCGAAGAGACGCAACTAGTGGTATAAAAGTTATAAGAAAAATAACCGTCGGAGATAGGGCGTCCTCTATGGTGAACGAATAGAAAAAATGCAATGACCGCAAGTATTGGCACCGAAACTTATCGGAATTACGTGAAATTTCAACCATAGACATATTTCATCGTTCCGGTCATATCTTATCTCACGACTTTTTTTCGTTTGAAGCATCTACGTATAGTTTGTTTTTAAAACGGAACATTTACTTAACACTTGGTAAATTAGTTATACAACATTAGTAGACATATTTTGATTGTGACAATCCATCTTATGAAATGAAAAACCGACCATCAGATATCATCATTATGTTGAAACATGTGTGAGGGTAAATTTTCAGCATCATTGGACAAACTTAAGGGCTCGATCCGCACGGTCAATCCCGTTAGTCAAACCCCTAAACACAAACAAACGGTGATTTGGCCGCCTAAATTACGTATTCTGTCCGGACGTTCAACTACAAATAGTTTCATATCGAGGAGACGCAACTAGCGGTATAAATTATTATTTTATTCATTTAACTTTAGCCGACGAATAATTAGGGTATTCTTCGGCTATAATATAGGGTTTAGGGGTTAGCGTTTAGGGTTTAGCCGACAAAAAATTAGGGTATTCGTCGGCTTATAAGTATCTTAGCCGACGAAATATGTTGGTTTCGTCGGCTAAAACCTTCTTAGCAGACGAAATATGTTGTATTTCGTCGGCTAAAACTGTCAAATAGATAAAAAAACAGTTGGTTTAACCGTACCCATAACAATTTCCTGCATATATAACCAACATTAAGATACATTATGAATTGTAGAGCTTGTACCATATAAAACACATCAAATTGTATTACAAATTCAAATAACTAAGAAGGCTCGTAATCAGAATCATCCGATGAGTCTTCTTTGGTGTCAGAATTAATTTCTGGCAATCTATGCATTTCTACATCACAAGAGTCGTCGTCTGTTTCTTGATTTGGATCCACATCAATAAGGCGAGCGTCTAAATCACGAATTCGAACCGAACGACTCACTTTAAAATTATTAAGGCGAATTGTAGAGGAGTCAGGAATACCTATTGCACTGTGTTCTTGATAAGCAACATCTTCTTCCTCGTCTTCGGCCTCTCCAAGTGTAGCCGCCCGGTAAATGTTTCGAGGGTGCACAAGATTGACGACTTTCCACGCGTCACCCTTAACAAGGTCATCAAGATAAAACACTTGTTTCACCGATGTCGCAAAAAAAAACGGGTCATCTTCGTAACAGCTTGTACCAGTGTTCACCGATAAAATCCCGTACTGATCAATCTTCATGCTCTGCGAGCTTCTAGTATCAAACCATCTACACTTGAACAGGTGCACGGTTATGCCTTGCCCATAAATGAGTTTCACCACTGAATCAAGAACACCGTAATAATCAACTCCATTCCGGCCACCATGCGCCATAACCCCAGAATTCTGTGTTCTTCGTCTGTTGTCTCTCTGTTCACATATAAATTGCACGGCATTGACCTTGCACATCGGGTAAACTCTTGACATTATCGGCTTCATAGCTAGAAGTCTTAGTTCGTGAGACCAATTTGGGTGACCATCAAATTGAATATGGTTCATCTGCAACCAAATATTCAATGTATTGTAAATATGAATAATTATGCAATCAATGAGTCATAAACAAAAATAAAGAATTACATACCCAACCGCCAAAATAGTTTGCGAACTCCTTGTTGTGGTAATCGAGATCACCTTGAATATTTGAACAATATAGATGGATGTCTTTCCAGTATTCAACTTCTTGACAGTTAATCAATGTCCACCAATGGGCTATGACGAGCTCATGGGGTTGCAACTTGTAGGACTCTGGTAAAATTTCATAAACTTCAACATCATTTGAGACTATGGAAAGGTTAAACTTCGGTTCATCAACCGGTATGGTTTGTGGAGTTTCCTTCAATGCTCCTAGATACAACTTCATGTAGGTGACGCACTCGTGCGTAATATATGCTTCAGCTATACATCCTTCAGGCGCGGATTTGTTAGCCACATAAGCTTTGTAGTCTCCAAGTTGTCTGTAAATAAATAAATTTGTTGTCATATGTTACGATTATACAATGAACATGTACAATAAAAACATTAGGTGTAAAAAACATACCTTTCCATAGGATACATCCAAGTATAGTGTACTGGACCGGTAAGCAACAATTGCTCGGGAAGATGGATCATCAGGTGCGGCATGATGTCAAAAAAATTTGGAGGAAATATTCTCTCAAATTTACACATGATATAAATAATGTCCTGTTGCATTTCTCGGAGATCAGATTTTGTCACTTCCCTTGTGCATAACTTCTGGAAGAATCTTGACAACGCTACTAACGGCTCCACCACCTGACGGGGAAGAAACGGTCGAATGAAAATAGGGAAGAGACGTTGTAGCAGAATATGACAGTCATGACTCTTTAACCCGTACATTTTATTGTCCTGAATGTTTACACACTGGGCTATATTTCCTGCGTAGCCTGAAGGATACTTCATAGAACTCAACCACCTGAAAATTACGTTCTTCTGTTCAGGCTTCACGGTGTACGGAGCTTGAGGCATTTTTTTCTTCCCTTCTTTCAACCACAAATGTCTTCATATCTCCATTTTTTTAAGATCAATGCGTGCCTTCGGACCGTCTTTCGTCTTTCCCTCCAAGTTCAGCACGGTTCCCACCACACTGTCACACACATTCTTTTCTATGTGCATCACATCTAGGTAGTGCCTGATCAACAACTTACTCCAGTATGAGAGTTCCCAGAATATGCTCTTATGTGTCCAAAATTTATACCTGTCGGGTCTGTCAGGTATTGCCGCCACTATATTGGGATGATTGCTGAGCTGCCCAAAATCATACTCATTAAGCACTGCTAAAATTTCTTTCCCTGTCCATCTTCTAGGAGGCACACCAAGTTCTACTGTCCCATCAAATGCTTTGTCATCGAACCGCCATTCTTGATCATACGGAAGGAGAGTACGGTGACCCAATCTACATATCTTGTTGCAATGACTACTGCTCCCCTCATCGCTTAGGCACTCTGGACAAGCCTTGTATCCCCTAACAACGTTGCCCGACAACATCCCACGAGCAGGAAAATCACTAATGGTACCAACAACCATAGCATGCATCTGGAACATCTCGTGCATGAACTTATCATAAGTGGGATGACCAACGTCCCAAAAAACTTAAGCTCTTCAATCAAGGGTCTCAAATACACATCGAGACACTTCCCTGGATAACCGGGTCCCGGAATCAACAAACTCAACATATTGTATTCCTTCTTCATGCACATCCATGGAGGAAGATTGTATGGTACCAAAATCACCGGCCATACACTGTATTGAAGACTCATGTTGTCAAAAGGATTGAACCCGTCGGATGAGAGCCCCAGCCTCACATTTCGGACCTCTGACGCAAAATGAGGAAACTCCCTGTCTATATGCTTCCAGGCCTCCCCGTCAGCAGGGTGTATAAGGGTATCTTCGCCTTGCAATTCCCTATCAGCGTGCCATCTCATAGATTTGGCCGTGTGTGATGACATGTACAATCGTTCCAGCCTATCCCTCAACGGGAAATACCGAAGTACCTTCATAGGTTTCCTATTGCCTGCAGGAGTCAACTTATACCTGTCACTCTGACATACTGGACATGTGTCAAGGTCACTAAGGTCATTCCCTTCTGGATCTTTACCCCAGAAGAGAACACAATCATATCTGCATGCATGGATCTTGATGTAGGAAAGCCCAAGATCTTTCAGTATACATCGGACCTTATGATGAGTGGTAGGAAGACGATGACCGTGGGGCAGCATCGAAGCAGTGTACTGTAGATACTCATCAACAGCCTTCACAGTCGATTTTGTCTCAACTTTAATCTTCATAACGTCCATCACACTTTCAAGAACCGTTTTCTGACAACCGGGGTACACAGGGGTCTGTTGAAAAGCAAGTAGTTTGTTGTACCTGTCAATACCAGCAGTGTTGACAACTCTAGGGAAGGGCTGCACCGGCCCAGGCATATACGGTCATTCAGAGCATACACCGCTCTCATAAGGAACATATCGTTGATGAAGGCCGTTGTTGGATCGTTGGATGTACTGCCCGTCTCAGAAAATTGCCCATGATCATGCGGACCACTTGATGATGTTTCACCGTGATATATCCAACATGTGTACTTCTCCCAAAACCCATTACTTTTAAGGTGCTGCCAAACCTTGTCAATTGAAAATCGATACATATATATCGCTGCGACACTGACATTTAGTGCACGGACAATAGAAAATTGTATTCCCTTTAGCATTATTCATGACATATTCAATAAAACTAACAACTCCTTTAGCATATCTTTTGTCCCATTTTGGAAGCGAAATCCAACTCTTATTCATATCCTGAGAAGATAACATAATATATATGTATAAACGCTAATTAATTAAATTTACGAATCATTCAATTTATATTATCTCTGCAGTTAACGTACAATTAATTAATATATATATATATATACATGCATATATATAATAATTACTAATTAATATAATCAAATTAATATATATATATATATATATATATAACAACAACTTCATATATATTATCAAACCCAAATCGATCAACTCAATCACACTCAAAACACAATATAATCAACTCTAATTAAAAGTCAAAATCAATGCATAACGAAAATAAAACTCTTAAATCAACTCAAAAACAAGATATATACACATATACGTACCTATATATAGCGCCACAAACTAATTTCGGACAGATTTCGACAACACCCAACAATTTCGCCAACCCCAAAACTTTTTCTCCCGTTTTTTCTTTCACATCAGCTACTGTCCAGATCTGGAAATATAAAGACTTTTAGCCGACGAAATTATATATATCGTCGGCTAAAGTTTTAAAATTTCGTCGGCTATAGTTCACAGGCTATAGCCGACGAAAAAAACTATTTTAGCCGACGACACAATATTTCGTCGGCTAAAAGTCCACTTTAGCCGACGAAAATTTCACTTAGGCGACAAATTTTTTTTTCGTCGGCTAAAATAGATTTTAGCCAACGAAAAAAAATTTCGTCGGCCTGTTAATTTTTTTTCGTCGGCTATGATACTTATTCTGGTAGTGACTTATCACAAAGTCGCATTTTTACGGTAAAATAAATAGCATTTATTATTCCCGTAAGCTGAATAAATTCATATTAATCAGCATGTAGCTCCGAAAAATATTCCGAATATACCAGAGGCCTCGCATTAATATCTTCTTCACCCTCGGGACATATAATCTATTTTCCCCCAAAACTGAAAATCTCTTGATATTAAACTCGAATATTAATTCGAGGAAGGTAGTAGCGCGGTTATGACCCTTCGTAACTCACCTAATTCAGATAAAAGGGTAAATTTTTGGGTCGTGGTGTTACAGTAGATATTCCCTGGTTCCCTCAATGACATGAACAACTTCGTTACTTTCCCATCTTCAACTAAAGCTTGTGTGCCTTTAAACGTGTCATACAAAGTTTCATTTAGTGTAGTATCATATGCCACTTTGTACTTCTTACTGCTAAATCCCCTTGTCTGATCTGCCAACCTCAACTCACTAAATTCTCTAGCACACAAATGCACTGCAAAATCTTCATCCTCTTCAGAATTAACCCCAGTTGCATGTTCTAAAGGTCGATGAGCAAGTCCCCTACCTTTATCTCTAATACTTGTAAGTGCACCAACTCTAACTCCACAAAACTCATCTGACTTTGACGTTTTATCAAACACATTGAGTGCGTGGCATTCACATGAATATGGTCCTTGCATATCCTCTAGCTTAACACTAATCTCTTCATGTTCACTGAATATTTTCCCATCTCCACTATGCATCACCTTCATATCACAACTCCTCTTCTCATTATCAAAAATGATATCAACTCCTGATAACTTAGATTCAAGCACATAATCACCGCAACCATTGTTCATGATGAAACTGAAATTAGGAACACTAGAGCTAGTACCTCTTACCAGCCCCAAAGATGTAGGGTTGTGGTTCAACCGAGCAAAGATGGCAACGTCGAGCAAAAGAGAAGGCTTGATGATGGGTTGTCGCCGCAATGGTGAGCATACCCTGGGCTCCGAGCTCTGGCTTTTGGGAATCTGAGTCGGACGAGCAACATCAGCCATCCCCTTCATACATGTAGAGATGCAGGAGTCTAGCACTCTACTCATAGATTCCATGAGCTCATCCAACATTGCATCTGAAAATCAGAAAGATAAGTGTCTAGAATCAACGATTTCGACCTCTAAATCACTCACTCGGTCAAGTTGCAGAGGAATTGAACCAAGCTAAGGATTAGGTTCAACCTGCCTTAGGTCTGCAATTTGAGGTTGCCCAAAAGAGGTGAGTGAGTGGTGAGTAGGGTGCTGAGAAATATGATAAATGGGCTGAGAGTAAGGTGGAGGTTGGAACGACTATGCGTGAGTCTAAGAAACCTGTGGAAATTGATGGATGGCTCGAGTCCTCGGCGCCTTCATATTTTATTAATTTATTTTAATTAAAATTAATTAATATATTCTAGCATACCGTGTTCTCTAGGGACTAGCGTACCACGTTTTCAGACCGCATCGTTCCTTGTTCCGTGCAACATTGGTTTGATTTGGTGGAGAATCTGAGGAGCTCAGTTGTTGAACAGGGTGAGAACAACACTCGGCTACGAACTATGTTTGTGTAGAAGGGTAACCACAGAGTGAATTCAGTTGTCCCAAACTTACGCGAACACCCATATTGTAGGTGTGGCTCCATGTATTTACCTCATGAGCTGCCCAGTTGAGACTGATCGAGGGAGAGAAAGTTGCGAGTGGGTTCAACCACCAAAAACCCCTTTAAATTTGGAAGAAAAAGAAAAAGAATAATAATAATGAGAGCTCATTTTCTCTTTCCCGGAACAACCCTGTTCTTGGTGAGTGCAAGCTTTTCAACCCTATTACATACAACAATGGAACTATTGTCCATAATGGGAGAAATGTTTGGAACCCATGAGAGTGAGAGTGAGAGTGATTACCATGTTTTGATTTGGAACCCATCTATTAGAAGATTGTGATTTTGCCCAGCCCACCACCTAGTAGGGGTCGTCTTTGTACCAGATATGCTTTTGGTTACGATTCGCGTACCAATGTGTTGCTTTTGGAATGATTTCTCTAGTAATACGGAAACCCGAGGTGAGATTTACTCCCTAGCTATAGGGGGACCTGGAAGAGTCTCAGTGCACCTGTAGAGTTTATGCCTCTAAGTTTTCCTAGTCTTGCAATTGCTTTTTTCAACGTCAGTGCGTTTGATATGGTCAGTGAAATGTTTTGCAAATTAGAGTTGCCTGAAGCTGAGGGAGCAGACAATCGGGTGTTTATGCTCAAAATGGGCCCAGAGGGTCACCTTTTGATTACAACATTTGTGTGATGAAAGAGTATGGTGTGGCCGAATCATGGACTAAGTTAACGGTACGGCAGGGGGACGTCTTTTTACGTATTCTTCTTGTATTGTAATAGTGAAGAAATCGTATTTGAGAGAAGTGATGGAAAATTGCATTCTCTGGATTGCAGGACCGGTAAGTAAAAGATTTTGGAATTCATGCATCATACTACTGCATGGATTTTTTTGTAGAGAGCGTTCTCTTACTTGACCACGCTGATGCTGTTTCGTGCGGAGCTAGATATCTAGTAGTAAGGAAACTTTAGTGACCACTGGTCTGAATCAGAATCTAACTCCCATGTGCATTTTGCTTCGGCAGATTTAGGGTACTGAGTCAGTGATCATAAGTAACATCCTTGATCGGCATTGGCTTTGTTATCTTTGGGCATGACATTGGTCATCTGGTTGGACGTTCTGAATTTTGATATTGCATATTGCAGATCTCTTGTTACTTTCTACACCAACTTCCCATTTTGGACATCTGTGGTGGCATATGCACCTATTCCTATGTAGATAGTTATTGTCTTCTTCACCATGGTCTGGATCCATTAGTTCTGAGGTTCTCTTCATCCCCTGGATATGGGAGAATTATGAATCTAGGCAATGTGAGTTATATCGACTCGAACTATGTGTACCAGTATAGTAGTACATCAACTAGTGACTGATGTGTGTATTGTGTTTTGCTGCAACTTTACATGGAAGTGATAATGAGTAACTATTTTACGGTCAATCTTCCTAGCTATGCTTTGTATATACTGAAACTATGCACAGAACTTGTCATCTGAGAAGCTGATCTTGCTCATTGCACTAGCCGTCTTTGGAGATCTTCTGTGATTTGCTGTATAGAGTGAAATATGCAGTGGAAGTATTGTTTAACAAACTTGTATGTCTCTTACTCTCTTAACATAAATCCATGTCTTTCGTTGTCTTTTGCAGCTACACATACCTTAATGATGGTGTCCCGTTTGGTGTTAGGAAAAGAGAGATTTGAGTTGAGACTGAGAAAGAAGTGAGCTGAAAGTTTGGAGTGACTTTAGTTGGGTTATAATTTAGTGGTTATAGTTGGTTACTTGGTTTGGAGTTTTGGAAAGATATCACGTTTTTGCCAAAACATTTTGGTCACCAGTTTGGACCTTTTGCATCCAAACATGTTCATATTAGAAACGAATTTCAATTTGTGAAAGTTTTCACCGTGACAGTAGAGCCAGCAAACAAGTTATATGATTATGCACGGAAGATACAGTTTTGAAATATTTTTACTCGATCAGTTTTGGCAAATGGTTTGCAGTATTTACTGCTTCAGTAGTAGGTTTAGTCTCTATATAAAGATCGATAGGAGTGGCCTCTTCCAATTCACTCTTCATTGTTTCAAACTTCAAAGTACACAAATCTCTTCCTAATTGCATCGAGTTATTCATTTGTAGTTCTGGGTTGGCAAATACAGTATGAGCAATCTCTTACATACTGTTCACAAATAATATGTTTCTAAGCTGACGCGTTTTGTGATCTAAACTATAGTTTCCCAATGGACTTGTGTATGTGTTGGGTCCCTATATGTCGTTTCATGAAACCCCATTTTGCAAAGCTTCATTTTCAGTTGTGTTTCCTCCCATTTGCTGCAAAAGCTTTTGTTCTTCTATGAGACTGTAGCAACTATGCTTCCAGGAAAGAATCCCATTGTGGAAAAATCGCTTTACGAAATTTTCGAACCAACAGCTACCACCGAGCCACAGTAGCTTCTTTTCTGGGCTTCATTTTTCTTGTCCATGGCTTGTTTTTTGGTTCCAGGTTTTCTATTCTATTGCTGATATACATAGTAGATAAAACAAGGTTTCTTTGTCAACATGTAATTTCTTTGAGGATTCTAAGGAATCTATGGACACTTCTCTTGCACTTCAGAATCCAGTATTGGTGCATAGACTTTTTGATGTTAGACTTTTTTTGTTCGTCAACGTTTACTTTCCTAGCAACTTCCAGTTCATAGCTATTTATGGTTTGGAAGTGGTTTGTGTACTTTATTAAGTCCTCTATAGTACAATTCAAGTTGAGTCTTAGGAAAGTTTCCTATGGATTCTACACTTTTAGTGGCAGTTAAGAGAAATGACATGCCCACATTTAGCCGGTTAGTCAAGAAAAACAAAGGAATTCTTGAGCAGAGAGAAGCTCATACCTGGAACACACCATTACACCTTGTGTCAAAGTTTGGTCATGTTGACATGGTGTCTGAAATTGTCAGGTCGCTCCCTGATATGGTTGCTGCTGAGAATAAGGGCCTGGAGACTCCTGTCCATGAAGCTTGTCGAATAGGAAATGCCGAGATCTTGAAGTTGTTACTAAATGCCAATCCTGGGGCAGCTCATAAGCTTAACACTGAAAAGAAGAGTGCCCTTTTCTTGGCTTGCAGCTATGGCCATGCTGATGCGGTGAGTGTCCTACTGAGTGAGCCTGGGATGCTAGATTTGCTTGAAGATGGGATTGATCAAACTTGCATCCATGCAGCTGTGTCTGGTGGACACATGGGTAAGTAGTATAATTCTCTTCTCTCATGTACTACTCATTCTGACATGTAAAGCTGCTTTTATTTAAGATGTTTGGTTCTCAAATTTTGTTATATGTATAGTGATATTAGTATTGTTGGTGCAGATGTTGTTGGAGAGTTGTTGAATGTTTGTCCTGGCCTTGCAAGTAGGATTGATGGGAAAGGAAACTTGCCACTGCACTCTGCATCTGAAAAAGGACACAGGGAGATTACCTGGGCGCTTTTAAGGCTTGATCCGAAACTTGCTCAGCAATACAATAACAATGGTTACACACCGTTGCACTTGGCAACAATAAACTATAGAGCTTCAGTGATTGAAGGATTTGTCTTCATGGCACCAGCTTCTTTTCATTTAGCCACAAAAGATGGAGAGACAGTATTTCATTTGGCTGTGAGATTTGGTCTATATGATGCTTTAGTTTTCTTGATCCTTATGTGCAACGGTATGAATCTCTTTGGTTGTGGAGATCGTTCTGGAAACACCATATTACATCTTGCAGTTTCTGGAGGACAACATCAGGTGAAACTTTACTGTGTTTTAAACATTATTGTTTGATTTTTGAGTCCCTTAGGATGTGCATTTCTGTTAAATTAGTTACTTTGCCTGACATGGTTGTAGTGCCTCTCTTAGTCTTGTACATTGCAGTCCCTTCATGGACTTTGTATTGGCTAAAACATGATGCTGATAAAATTGAGAGAATTCTGTGCCATCTTTTGATTACAATTTTTAAGTACTTTAAAGCTTTTGCATAATCCAAGAATGGATTTTGACTGTATATATTCACCTTTGTTCCAGATAGCAGAGTACATCCTTTACAAAACACGAGTGGAGATCAACTCTCGAAACTGCAGAGGACTCACAGCACTTGACATTCTTGACCAGGCCAAGGACAGTCCAGACAATCAGCATCTTGCAGCCATATTCATGAAAGCAGGAGGGAAAAGGAGCACTGAGTTGTTATCTCAATCAGAAAATGCAGGTAGAGTCAATGCAGTGACTCTCCTTGATACCATGCCAAGAAGAGCCCAATTTGTTAAAAAGCATGAATTGCAGTTGACCACTAAAAATCATGAAATAGGTTCTTCCCCTGCATCTAATACCCCATCTACTTTTTCATCACCCATGTCTGGAAAGTCATCTAGTTTTCCATCACCTCATTCTAGCCGGTCATCGCCTAATCTGCCATCACCCCAGACTAACAACCCCTTGCCTCAACATGCATCAAGGGAGGTGTGTGACAATATTCAAATGCCGGAGCCTTTGTTGTCTACCATGGTGACACAACACAAGCCTCCTAGCGACAATCTTTATGAACTCCAAAGGAAGCAGCACAAGGCACATAGAGAGGCATTACAAAATGCCAGGAGTACTATAATACTAGTTGCCAGTTTGATTGCCACAATTACTTTTGCTGCTGGTATCAACCCCCCGGGTGGTGTTTATCAGGAGGGACCAATGAAAGGGAAGTCAATTGCAGGCAAAACAACAGCTTTCAAGCTCTTTGCAATAAGCAATCATGTCGCGCTGTTCACATCACTCTCCATAGTTGTTGTTTTTGTGAGTATCATCCCCTATCAGAGAAAGCCATTGACACGGCTACTGGTGGTTTCTCACAAGGTCATGTGGGTAGCTGTTGCATTCATGGCAACAAGTTATGTTACAGCAACCTGGGTGATCTTGCCACATAGTGAGTGTACAGAACTGGTGTTTGTAGCTGTATTGGCTGTGAGCATTGGCAGTTTGGGAACAGCTTTTATTGGTCTTATTGTGATGCTAGTTAATCACTGGCTGAGGAAATCGAAGTGGAGAAAGGAAAGAAGAGAAAGAGGAGAAGCTAGTGCAGACATTGAAATGGGAAGCCAAAATTCAGACATGGAGAGCACATACAATCAGGGATATTACTCATACTGACTGTTTTCATCTCCCAAGGGATTGGTAGGTATATCTTGGTTTCCAAGTAATTAAGGAGGCATTTCATTTCACTAGTATAATAATTTTAAATAATTTGATAGATTTAATTTTCTTATTCTTTAGTTGAACCAATGGTCATTGTGGAGCTGTATATGAGGCCTGGTATGGTGTTGTATTGTAGTGCAGATATCTCCCCAGTTGGATGGTGTTTTGCATCTTATTCTTTTCATTTGCTTTGGAAGCTTGATGCTTGAAATCAGTCATGCATATTCATGTACTTACTTTTATTTATTGAATATAAGAATATTTAAAAAAATTTATTTCCTATTCGAGAGTTGTGAGAATTCGATTGTCCATGTATACTTTATCACTTCTTTATGTAATCTTTGTCTTCACAACAGTTTAATCCTGCAATAAAACAAACTTCTGTTCGATTAGAATTTAGGACAGAAAACCCAAGAAAATGACTCTATGAGTTTGTTATTAGTCTTCTGTCCAAATTTACTGGCAAATAACAAACCAAAATCCTTATCTGATTCACAGTTGGGGCATATAGCTCCCTTTTATATCTGTTTTTCTGCATTTACATGTTTTTGCTTGCATTACATGCTTATCTTTCGATTAGCTTAGCAATAAATCTCCAAACTTTACGCAGTTGTGCTATGAAGCATGCCTGAAAAGTACACAGAACAACGACAATCGGAAGAAGCTTCCCAGTAGACTCAAGTCATGGTTTGTGGTCCTAAAAGTTGCGTATAAGAACCTATCTCCAGCTGTGACATGAATTTATGTGAATAAGCTGCTAATTGTATGGACAGAATTTATAGTACACACCTGATTATACGGCTATGGAAGACTTTGATAGTTTTCATTTCATTAGTCTTTATTTTGGTTGATGTTTATTGTTTTTTGTACTGTCTTAAGCTGAATGTTTGATTTTCCAGATGTTCTTACTGTTCAGTTAAAGAGTGTTGAGAATTTTATTTCTCAATTTAGATCCTTTTGAGAATTGAGTTGTTCTAGAAGTGTGGTTGACTTATGTACAGCAAGCTCTTGTTAAGTTATTTCTGAAAGAAAGAAACGAGTGTCAAAGTTGACTCTTGTAAACATCACCTGCATTTGGGTACTTTCTTCAACATTATGTTGTTGTTTGATTAATCCAAAACGATGCTGTAAATGTCAAACGAAGTTTCGCAGCACACTTGCATGGACTTGGGTAGCCTGGTTTCCAGGAACCGATCACTACCTCTATGAGCTTTCATTTTCAGGTCTTTAATTTTCTGAAAACTCATTATTTTATGGTCTTCAAGTTTATATTGCCCTCTTGAACTTTCTATGAAGATGCTGCATGGGAGGACTTTTGTGCCTACAGCTAGTATTTTTAGTGGTTTGTCAATGTGAACAAATTTCTCTGTAACACCCAAGCACTTGTAGCAAATTTTCAGAGCACCTTCCTTTTGCATATATAGTTGTTTGGATAGAGTGACAAAAATTGCAGTGAACTTGTCTAGAACAAAAGAGGTTACAATGGATTCCAGGATTTTACGCGCAATTGAGAGGAAGGACATAGTCACATTTGCTAGCTTAGTTCGAGAAAATGAAGGAATTCTGGAGCAAAGAGAAGCTGATACTCTGAACACGCCATTACACCTTGTGTCAAAGTTTGGATACCTTGAAATGGCATCTGAAATTGTTTCTTTGTGCCCGGAAATGGTTGCTGCTGAGAATAAGAACCAGGAGACTCCGGTCCATGAAGCTTGTCGAACAGGGAATCCCCGGATTGTGAAGATACTACTGGAAGCGAATCCTGAGGTAGTTAGTAAGCTTACCAGTAAAGGGAAGATCAGTGCACTCTCTCTGGCTTGTAGTCATGGTCATCTTGATGTGGTGAAGCTCTTACTGAAAGAGCCTGGGAAGCTGGGTTTAGGGAAAGAAGGGTTTGATCAGACATGTATGCACTTGGCTGTGTCTTATGGACACATAGGTGAGTATCAAAGTTATCACATTTCAGTTCGGATTCATATAGAATTTCGTTTCAATATAATAGATTTGGACATTTTCTTTATGCTGTTAGACCTTTAGCTTGATTGGTGTTTACATAAGTATAATTGGCATCTTTGTTGGTGTTGCAGATGTCGTGAGAGAGTTGCTAAGAGTGCGGCCTGACCTTGCTTATATGGTTGATGAGAAGGGAGACTATCCATTGCACTATGCAACTAGCAAAGGAAACCGGGAGATAACCTGGACACTCCTCAAGCTTGATCCCAAGCTTGCTCAGCAGCACAATCTCAGTGGTCACACACCCTTGCACTTGGCAGCAATAAACTACAAAGTCGCAGTCCTTCAAGTGTTTGTCTCGATGGCTAAACCAGCTTTTCAGATCGTAACAAAAGCCGGAGAGACGGTGTTCCACTTGGCTGTGAAATATGGGAGACAAGATGCTTTAGTATACTTGACATATGTCTGTGATCATATGGATTACTTTGACTGTAGAGACCGTTATAGTAACACCATCCTACATCTTGCAGTTTCTGAAGGAAAACATAAGGTTAGATTTTCAAGACTCATGAGTATTACGAAAATTAATAATGGTGATTGATATGTTCTGATTTTTGACAAAAATATAGAGCGTGAGTATAGAACTTGCCTAAATTTATTCATCTGTTAAGGAACCTCGCTAAATGTTGTTACCTGTATCTTAGTCATGATGAACAGATTTATCTTGCAAAAAAAGAGAGCTGCAAATATCTCAAGCCTTGCCAATAATGCTTGGCTGAACAATTGCCTAACTTCATCGTCTTCATGTCCCAGATAGCGGAGTATCTGATCAGCAAAAACAAAGTGGAGTTAAATTCTCGAAACAATGAAGGATGCACAGCACTTGACCTCCTCAAACAGATGAAGGACAGTGCAGACAATCAGCGAATTGAAGCAATGCTAATGAAAGCAGGAGGTAAAACAAGGATTGAGATTTTATCTACTTCACCAAAAGCAGATAAAGCCACTGTTGAGCCAGTAACACTTATTGAAAACATTCCGAAGCGAGCTAAATTCGCTATAGAGAATGAACTGCAGTTGTCCATTATCAATGAAATAGCTTCTGCTGCATCCAAGTCCCCATCATGCTCCTCAGCACCTATGTCCATGATGTCATCACCTTTTCCATCACCCCAATCCAGCAAGTCTTCACCTATGCTGCCATCACCACAATCTAGCAAGTCATCACCTAAGCTGCCATCACCACAATCTAGCAAGTCATCACCTAAGCTGCCATCACCACCATCCAACAAGTCATCACCTCAGCTTCAGGTTGGAGAAGGCTCATCACGTCAGCTGCAAGTTGGAACAGCATTTGAAGTTGAGGGGCTGGATTATGAAAAACAAAAGAAGCAAGAGTTTCTTTTGCAAACCTTAGCAAGACAGGACAAGCATCCTAGCCAATGGAACCAACTAGAACTGAGTACTGAGAATTTCTTTAACCGGCGAAGGAAGCATGAAAAGGTGTATAATGAGGCACTACAGAATGCCAGGAACACCATAATACTAGTTTCCATTTTGATCGCAACGGTTACTTTTGCTGCTGGCATTAGTCCCCCTGGTGGTGTTTATCAGGGAGGACTTATGGAAGGGAAGTCAATAGCAGGCACGACAAATGCTTTCAAGGTGTTTGAAATAAGCAATTACATTGCGTTATTCACATCACTCTCGATAGTTGTTGTTCTTGTGAGTATCATTCCATATCGAAGAAAGGCCTTGATGAGATTGTTGAGTTTTGCACACAAGGTGATGTGGGTAGCTGTGGCATTCATGGCAACAGCATATGTTGCAGCCACATGGGTTATCATGGCACATGATCAGAAGAACGACTTCTTGTTTATAGTCTTTGTGACTATAAGCATTGGGACTCTGGGAACAGTTTTTATTTGGGTAGGTGTTATGCTAGTGGTTCATTGGCTGCGAAAGTCGAAGTGGAGGAGGGGAAGAAGAGAAATTGGCCAGGCTGTTGAGGACCCTGAAATGGAAAGTCGAAACTCAGATGTTGATAGCACCTACAACCAAGGATATCATTCATATTAAATGCCTTTGCCACCGGAATGATTAATAGGAATGTCTAGTGGATATGCTCTTTGTTTCCTTTTTCTTAATTTCAATTAACGATTAACAATGTGCAAAATGTGTCATCGTCACAAACATTCACCTATCAAAACTTCCTTAAACCATAGAGCCCGCTTCCTTCTAACTTCCTTAAACCATAGAACCATAGTGCCAAATGAAGACTCTCAAGCAGCTCTGTTGCAATGTCTTGGTAATTTACTCGAAATAGCTTCCTCAAAAGCTCGCTTCAGATATTTAGGTTCATCAGATATGGGTCCTGTCCACGCTCAAATCTTATTCAGAGTTGCTTATAGCTAAGATGACATCCATGGCAGAACTTTCTACTTGTAATTTGCAAGAATAATTGGTCAAGGAAAACATCATTCCATACAATACCGTCAAGGCTTCAGTTGCATGAGGTGAGAGACCGCCTGTGCAAGAATAGAGCTATTCCTTCTCCATCCCTAGCTCACACATGCTCCTATACCAACTCTTCATCAAAGAGCATCACAAGTTCATCTTCTTCAATTTCAACCATAAATGGGTCTGTGACATCCAGCTAATTGGCTGTGTAGCAGGCTAGCAGCTACCCTACTGTAGATGATTTGTAAGAGGTGATTGTGATGCTGCATGAATATCAAGTGTAATACGAGATGGACTGAACTTTTTAGAAACGCCACCTAGCTGTTTTTGCTTCAGAATGCACCTTCCTCAGTAGAATCGCACACCACATCCTCTGTATGGCTTTCATCGCCACCCTGGAAATATGTTCAAAAGCAATTTTTTTATCAGGAGTTAATTCCATGACACACATTAAGGCTATGACACACTTATTAAAGCAGACAGGATGTGGTGTCCTTTGAGAAGCCAATTATCCTGCTGCTGTGCCATGAGCCTATGACACACATATTAAAGCTCTTACCCCACATAAACCAGAATTACCAATACATTGCTCCATGTCCATTTACCTTTAAGCACACCAGCAGCAGGAGGAGGAGGTGTCCATATTTGAAGCAATTCTAGCAACATAGCCATCATCCCTACAACATCCAACAAAAAGAGTTATCACATAACTAAGCTTCAAATATGTATAAATTGACACATTGATTAGGCCACAGCACAAAAAAAATCACTGACGAAAACCATGAAAGAAAACAACATGAAAATGATGATTGGTTATAAATATATGTTTATTATGCTGCAGCTGCATTAGAATTTGACAGCTAGATAGAGATATTCAGGCCTGAGAACTACTACATTGTAGTGAGGACAACTTACTAATGATACATTCCAAGCTAGTTAAGTAAGGACCTCATTATCTCCATCAAACAAGAACCAAACTGCAAGCCTCCTGCATAATGTCTGTGTGTACATATTTATCAATTAGATGGAATTTGATTTTTCTAGCTGGGGGTTAAGCCATCATTTCATAGTTCAAGAAAATGACTAGCAACTCACATCAGTAGTCGTTCAACTGCAGTTCCAAGTACGCGATGCCTGACAATGGTACTTCTGTGGTACATAATAACCACCAAGTTTTGACGATTTAAGAAGGATAATGTCTACTTGCCCGGCCATTTCATCTTGTCCAGTTCCACGCAGATTTGTATGATTGTATCAGTCTTTTTTCTTTTGGTCTGCAAATCAATCACCGAGATTGACATATAAAAATAAAGAAACAGATAGAAACCAGATTAATATTGAAATCTTCTAAAACAAAAATTTAACTTACAACATATATCCAATGTTTTCAAAGGCGAAAACGAAAGCGAAGGCGAATTGTGGAAGCCCCGCGAGGCG
This sequence comes from Comarum palustre, assembly GCA_951800085.1. NCBI lineage: Eukaryota > Viridiplantae > Streptophyta > Magnoliopsida > Rosales > Rosaceae > Comarum > Comarum palustre. Next base: position 14,725,295 of record OX637572.1, on the reverse strand, counting down.
AAAGCCTTGAGGCGACGGGGCGACCGCCTTTCCAACAAATAATAAATAAATTCATATAATCTCAATACATTACAAAAAATATTTAATTGTTATTACAACCATAAATTTATCCTCAAATAGTACTTCACAAGGTTCAAAAACAAGGTTCTAATTAGGGTTTAGGGTTTAGAAAAATACACTTAATTAAAAAGATACACTTCAATCTTCCGCATCATATCCACTAACACCATGAATATCATCACAATCATCAATGTTCAATTCATTAGTATGGGGAGGCAAAGTAAGATCTTTTGTAGGACCCCGCACGTTTTAACCTTGGTTAATGGCGAGTTACTGAGGTTTAAGTCGTATTCGGTAACTTCGCGAGTGAACGACCACGTTCATTTTCGAGTTTTTAAAAGTTCTCCAAATACTTGATTTAATGACTCGATGTCATAGTACGTGTCGACACGAGTCTCCCGGTATTTTCGGATTATTTTTCGGACATTCTGTTTATTTTCTACGAATTTCTAAAGTTTCTGGTAATTTTAATTAATATTACCATTTCGGTAAAAAGAGTTACCATTTCAGTTTTACTTTTTACCTCCATTTAATCTAGACCGTTAGATCATTATGGGATTTGATCCCAGCCGTTTATCTTTGTATAAATAGGTAAGAGGTGTTGACTCGGTCTTCACTCTTTCCCCAATCGTTTCCTCCGAAACAGGGCGATTTCGTCCTGTCCTTTGCCGTGCCACAGTCGTCGTCCGGCCACCACTGGCCGGCGCTCCACCACCACTTTCTTCCCCTCCTTCTCCTCTACCTGACCCAACCCTCAGAAACCTGAATCAACCACCGTGCAGGGAGATCGAACTCCACTGCGTTCGGCGGTCAATGGCCGGAATCCGGCGATCCAGGCGGCGGTTCGGCGCGTGACTGGTATATTCCTTCTCCTCTCCTCTTCCTCTTCCTTCCCTTGCCTCTTGATGTCCTATTCGAGCCTCAATTTCGAATCTCTTATTTCACTGTTTTACTGTTTTTCTGGGTTCCTGGGTTCTCGCCTCGTCTCGCCTCGCTTCTGCAGCGCCCCGTCGCTCCGGCGGTCGCCTTTCCAGCGGCATCCCGGCGAAAGAACCGGCGAGGCTTTTCTCCCTCGCTCCGCCCTAAGGCGCGCCCCAGCGCCGCCCCGAAACGCTTTTGAAAACACTGCATATATCACAGTCCACAACATAGCAATCCTCTGCAAGCTTAACTGGCAGTCCTTCCATCATGCTACATACGCATTGAGACGAGAGCAAAGGTATGATGTCCTGACTCTAAATGCTGTAACCACACTAAACCAAGTTATTATGGCATAGAGACCTGAATTCCTGAAGTCACTCACTCTGTGCATATATCATACCTTGATGATATGTTTGTTCCTAGGACGACCAAAGGAAAATTAATTTCCATACTACCTGCAGCTTTGAGCTTTGATGGAGGTCCCCAAAATGGCGCTAGCAATAACATAATTTCGTATCCAGAACAGTTATTGCTTTCTCTGCATGAAATTTTAACATTAAGTCAGAAATTTTTGCAGAACAATATTGGATTTGATAAAAAAGAGCTTAGTTACCAAAAGAAGAGAGGATGAGGATTGGTAGAGGTCATCTGTTGTGGAACACTGAAATTGAATCTTCAACACAAATAGGAATGTCGTGCCTCAAATTAGCTCAAAACCTGCGGAGAATCAATAAATAAGCATGACATAAAATTGATACACATTTAAAACCATGATCAATAAGTGAATAAGAGCTTAACTAACATAAGAGGCTGTTGGACTAGATTGGCAGACCAGTCGTCGACTCTCGGAAAAGTAAAGCGGCTTTTCTTATAGCCTCTTGGATTATGTCGCTCCAATCAATTGCTGACCAGCTCAAATTGAGGTGTGGTCTGTTCTGCAGTAAGTCTGGCAGTTGTGCTAGGCTTGCTGACTGAAACAAAGATGCGGCATTATTGTACCTTTTTCCATACAACCTCGCACTCCTTCCCATTCTTTTCACCCATGCGTATAAGTAAAGAAAAGGTGATAGTTTGAGTTTCTTCTATTCCCAAAAATTCAATTCCAACCTTTTTCAAGAGATGGCAATCTCCCGAGAGGAGGCAAACAATCACCGTCTATGCACCACTTTAGAGTAAGAAATCTCAAACGGTGTTCTGACATTAACCATTTCGGAGACAACGTGGTGCCTGCATAGTAAAAAAAATCCTCAAATATTCCAAATTTTCATGTGGTTCCAAGGCATTACGTACCCCTACATCACTTTTTCTCCGTCGCTCCTCTTCTACTTTTTCTTCTTCTTTTTCTCTGTCGATCCCCTTTATATTCTTCCCAAAATCTAATTCCAAATCAAGGAGGTGTTTCTTCGTCTTCAATTGTGCTTTCTGAGCCTCACTAGCATCAATCACTTTCTCCAACTTCTTAATTACAAGCTTCCACCAAATCTGGTCAAGCATTCCCAGATCTCCGAACTCCAGTTTTCATTACCATTGTCTCGATGTACTCATCTAACTTACGCCCCTTCGGCAAGTGATGTAGCGATTCACAATCACAGACATAAAGATGCTTTAAGTTGATCAACTCTCCCATAGCCCTGGGAAGATTTTCAAGTGCACAGTTCTAAAGGTGCAAGGTTTCTAGATTGAACAAGTTACAAATGGCGTCAGCTAACTCCTTTAGATCTTCACTAGCAAGAAGCCCTCCCGCTCCTGCGGGGTGGCTAAGTTATTTGGTATTCACTGTATTCAAGGAATTTGACATGATTCATTTCTCTTTTTAAGTAGAATTGTATTGTACAATTATTCAAATAGAAGATTACAAATAATCAGAATATAAGAATACATTTTTGTTTTATGGTACATGTCACCACAATAGAACTATCTTGACTAACTAAACTGACTAAGTAAAATCTACATATTTATAAGAACAATATAATTATTATATAACGCTCTCCCTTATTCCGTACATATATATAGTAGATGTTGCTTTCTTAATGCTTCTGCAATGCCTTCTTAAAAACCTTATCAAGCTAAAAACCTTTACAAGAGAAAAAGTGATCTCGAACAAGTAAAAAGAGTGCAGATCGTCGTGGACGATAATATGACATTTATGGACAATAATATGACACTTATCTATGTTGTCTCATTAAAACCTTGCCAAGTAATAAAAATTCTTTGAGATAAAAACAACCTTGGTCAAAGAAAAAAAGTACAACGTTTCCTTAACATTTAGAAACATTCATGTATATGCTAATGTTTCGCACATGCTTCTCAAGAATAGATTTACGGTAAGAGTTAAACAAGTATGTCATGTGTAATGATTAACCTTAACCAAACACATTTATGAACAACCTTATGCTGATTAATGGTCTCTGCATGAGACAAGCGGTGCATGTAATGTTGCCTCGTTAAAAACCTTACCAAGCAAAAACTCAGTGGGATAAAAAGCTTAAACTAAGGAAAAAAGAGCACAACATGGTTGACATAAACAACCACACCCTTCACATTTGATGATGGCATGTATATGCTAGACTTTCTTTCAAATCTGCATATTCCCTTGATTTTAAAATCAATCATATGGTACTTCCGCATTCTTAGTGACCACGAACCAACTTTAACAATTTGGTATATGAATGCTCTTTTAACATGTCTCAAATGTGTCATTATCTTTAGTCTAGATCACTCACACATAAATTATGAGGAGAATGTCGCTTAGGGAGTCAAACCACAAGTTCATGCAGTGATTCAAATTCTCGCGTAGCATGACCTTCGAGGATTAAATCAGCTATAACTTTATGTAATGAACAGATATGAGAAATCTGTAAATCGTTCTGAAAAGTAGACATTCATAGCTTTCCAACCATATGTCACACAGCTTCTGGTTTGGCCTCAGTAATTCAAAAGGCTCTATCAAAGTTAGTGACTGTTTGACAAAATCAGATTCTCAGATAGAACTGTCTCACATGACGAGAATGACTATAAATTACTCAATATGATACAAGTGATTTTGTGTTTAGTGTCCATGAAAATTAAATTAACAGGGCTTTCCAACGGTACCAAGTTTACTGATTTCCAGTGAGTGAACGTTCCTCTAGGTCCTGTCGAAGTTGACCCAGAAAACTTGACAAATTCTGATTCCGCTTTCGATGCATCTTCATTCATGCATAGCTAGCGATGACATACATAGTTTCTATTTTCTCATGTCACTGTCAACGTAAGGATTGAATATGCCAGATACACTTAAGTATTCAAGCTAGTGATGTCTTTTGCCATTTCATTGAAATTACGTGAGTGCAAAGTTACTTAGCTTTTCAATCGAAGTTAGGATTGAACCGGGTTGATCGGATCTGCTGGACCTGAGAAAACACCGTGAGAAACGTCAGAGTTAGGAGCTGGGGCTTATCGACGGATCTGGGCTCACCGGTTTTGAGGTGAAGAGGCGTCGCCTACGTGATCAGAGAACAAGTCTGGGCTTTGACAAAGCAAGGCAGCAGACTCGACAACTCCGACAAGGACTGCAAGACGTCGTCTGGGCACGGTGGCAGACTCGAAGACTTCAGTCTGGGTACCAAGTGGACGCCGAACGTCGTCTGGGCTGACCGGGAAAGAAGAATGACGACGCTGATGAGGTCGATCATTGACCAAACAAATGACGTTGTTTCGATCTGAAAAGAAAAGAAAAAGGCAAAGAAGTGCTCTTCCAAAATATAAAATGTCAGGACCCACCCCGAGTTAAACCCCTTTAACCCGAAGTAAATCATGCGGGGACCACCTCAAGGGAACTTCTTACCGAAACCCCCTTGAAATGAACAACCCTTCCTATATACCAACTCAGCATTTCCATGAGTATTTAAAAAGAATCTCTAACTCATGAAGCCATCCTGCTCTCTAACCTATTTAACTAGCTAAGCTGAGTTAGACAGAGCAGTCTACATGGAAGTTTACCCTAATGAATTTGCAAGCAGCAACGGATTGATCGACTATGCCTTGACTCTTGTACGCGCGAGACCTCCGCTCCAGAACCCTACACCATTGGACATTTGAAAACGAAGGGCCCAGGGAAGAGACATTTAAAACACATACGTCAGCGTGAGTGGACAAAAATAAAGGTATAAAAGATAAACATATTTTACTGCTATTCCGTTAATTTTCCAAGAAAACCTTATGCACGCAAATCTTAGACAAAGAATAGTTAAATCATAAATAACTCCCTTGGCTCAAACATAAATAAATGTGTCGGGTATTAACCTCATCCACGAGAAAACCGACTCGCTCTACCACGAGAGGGTCTATTGACCATCTCATCGGAGAGGGTCCCATGACCCGCTCTATTCGGGAGGGTCCAACCGACCAGCTACCACCGAAGAGGATCCTGACCTGCTCTATCCGGGAGGGTCATACTGACCAGCTACCACCGAAGAGGGTCAGACCAGCTACTATCCCAAGAGGGTACCAACTCCACCTAGAGAGGGTCCATGCTAGCATGCAATACATATATATCCATATCCTTTAAAAAGCCTTTTAAAAAAACCTCGTGGGAAAATAAACCTAAAACCAAGTCAAAACTCCCTTACTTTACCCCAAATACATTGGATTTAAAACATTTTCACGAACCCAAAACCGGTTCTCTTCCTTTACTTTAAAACCCTTAAATCCAAGAGCCAAGTTTCCCCTTTTTAAAACTCATCCCCCTCCATAATCCCAAAACGGTGATAACCATTAAAAACCATAATCCGGGAAGATCCTTTAAAACCCCGGAAAAGGTAGGAACCTCTTAACCGGCTCATTTATCTTTAAAATATAAAATCCCCATTTTTTCCAAAATCACCGTAAAACATAAAATTGAGGAAATCACATAAACAGGAGAAGATAATTAAGGTCTATGGCATGCAATTTAATTTAAAAACAAGGTCCACTCACAGTACTTATTGCGACCTCCTTCCTGCTCGGAAAGCTCCTCGAGTGAAACCCTCGAACTAACCACGTAGTCGAGCCCGTCTCACGTTCGACCAGAGACTGTATAATTAAACCAATATATTAGTCTTTACATAGCTGACTTGGTCTTTTCCTAGTTTGACTAGGAAATCCTATTTGATCACGTGTTGACCAAGTTCCTTTCTTTTTAACAGCTTTTTCAACAAAACGCTTAATTCCGAATATCGAGTCGAAGTTTGGTTTCCTACCTCGTAATCTCAGCGTATCGACTTTCCTTACTATTTTATTAACGATAGGTTACCACATAGTAATTTTGTGGAATTACTATGGACACCCAAACTACAGTTCAAGCCGAATTACTAATAATGAGTCGATATATCCGGTAAGAAATTATCCGAATTATTTACAGCACCTAACTCGGAGACTAAGATTCCTGAGTTGCCTAGAATCTCACTTAAAGATCCAGTTGTCTTAACTTAACCGGTTACTAAGATTAATCTTTCCCTTTTTACTTTTATCGGTCAATCTTCCTAAAATGGCAACCTTCCAAAAAGGGAAAGTTTCCCAAAATGGAAAGTTTCTTAAAATGACAAGTGTTTTTTAGAATGAGAAATTTTCCAAAATGGAAACTTCCTAATTACGTCCAATTTTTCCGTAAATACTCAATTTAGGAATTAACCGAACTTTTCGACTAAAAGCCTAACAGGGATTCGATTTCTACCTCTTCGGCATTCTGCCGGTTTTACTGCATCACCGGAATCTTCGCCGGAATCCGGTGACTTGCCGGAATTTCGCCACAACCTCCCTGTTTTCTTCGTCTCCAAGTTATCGACAAGAAACAACAAAACATGATCAACAACAAATCAACAACAGTGGAACACACAAGCCTAAAGCTAGAACCTCACCTCTGGTTTGTTCACTTGCTGAATTGCTTCCCCAGGCAGAGCCTCTGGCTCGGCCTGACCACCCCACCAGCTTCCATCACTCCCACTGGTCCTTCCAGGAGCTTCTCCTTACTCAAACTCGCCACGTACCTCCTCTGCCTTGCTGCCAGGCACCAACAGAACCTCCACTGCCCCCAAGGCTTCGTCTCGGCCACCAAATGTCGCTTTGCCTCGTGTAGAGCTACAGCAACACTCCCAGCGCTCACCTGATCCTGTCTCGGCCCCAATCTCCAATTGCAAGCCTTGCCGAAGCTCGAAGAGTTCACAGAAGCCTAGAACTCCTCGTCGGAGATGAGGACCCAAGAACCCAGAAAGCACAGTGAACGCAGAGAAAAGGGAGAACTCGTTCAGGCTCAAATCGAACGTTTAATGTCAGGACCCACCCCGAGTTAAATCCCTTTAACCCGAAGTAAATCCTGCGGGGACCACCTCAAGGGAACTTCTTACTGAAACCCCCTTGAAATGGCCAACCCTTCCTACGTACCAACTCAGCACTTCCATGAGTATCTAACAACAATCTCTATCTCATGGAAGCATCCTGCTCTCTAACCTACTTAATTAGCTAAACTGGGTTAGTCAGAGCAGTCTACTAAGAAGATTACCCTAAGGAAAATGCGGCAGCAACAGAATGATCGACTATGCCTCGACTCTTGTACGCGCACGACCTCCGCTCTAGAACCCTGCACCACTGGGCATTTGAAAACGAAGGGTCCAGGGGAGAAACATTGAAAAAACTGTTAGAGTGAGTGGACAAAAATAAGCCATGAAACACTATAAATTCTCCACAATCAATAAAACCAATAACTTCATGCTCTCCCAAAATGTGTTGATTTAAACATCATTTATGCATGCCCACAAATACTAAATATCCCACAAATGCATGATATGGTAAACAAGTAAAGAATACGGGAAGATAAATGTTCACAAAAATAATAAGTCTGACCTCTCAGACTAGGGTCGGAGCTAAGAGCTCTAGTTGCGCCCTCACGCTATGCTAGCTATATAAAATAATAACGGACAACCCTTATAATATTAACCTGACCTCTCAGGCTTGTCTGTCCTCTCAGACCAGGGTCGGAGCTAAGAGCTCTAGGTAAAATGATAATGGACAACCCTTATAATATTAACCTGACCTCTCAGGCTTGTCTGTCCTCTCAGACCAGGGTCGGAGCTAAGAGCTCTAGGTAAAATGATAATGGACAACCCTCATAGTGCACTACGTAGTTTGCCTGACTTCTCAAGCTAGGGTCGGAGCTAAGAGCTCTAGTAGCGCCCTCACGCTACTCTAGCTAGCATATTCATTGGACAACCCTTATAATAAAAATTCATAACAATACTTTACTCAAATTCTCTTCCCAAAACAAATAAGTAAAAACATTCCTCGTCAAATATGCATAAATCCAATTTCCAACGAAGTCTCGGGTTCAATTCCATTCGAAGGACGGCCATCCCCGTCTATAACCATTTTTGGAAAGAAATAAAGAAATTTGAGTAATAATGGTAAATACGTTCAAGCATAAAAATCATGCAATTAAATCAATAATTAAGGCATGCATTCATTTAAAATAATATGTCCACTCACAGTACTATTGTGACCTTCCCGCTCGGAAAGCTCCTCGAGCGAAACCCTCGTGCTAACCACGTAGTCGTGCCCGTCTCACGCTTAACCAGAGACTGTCCAAACAAATCATCATATTAGTCATTTCATCGTTGACTTGGTCTTTTCCTAGTTTGACCAGGAATCCTATTTGATCACATGTTGACCAAGTTCCTTTCTTTAGCACTTTAACCTTTTTGACTTTCTTTCCCGGTCATCGACTCTTAACTCAATTTACCGAAAGTCCGACTCAGCTTCCGAACTTTCCTTTATCACTTTAACTTGACGTTAGGGTGTCACGTAATAATTCGTTGAATTATTATGGACACCCAACGTGTCACATTAACCAATATATTTAACCTCAAGTCGATTTACCGATTTAACATTTTCTCATAAATGGAAACCTTCCAAAAAGGGAAAGTCTCCCAAAAATGGAAAGTTCCCTTAATGGAAACTTTCCCAAAATGGAAAGTTTCCTAATATGGCAAGTGTTCTTTCGCATGGGAAGTTTCCCAAAATGGAAACTTCCTATTTACGTCCAATTTTTCCGTAATTACTCAACTTAGTATTTATCAGTACTTCTCGACTAAAAGCTTAACAGAAATCCGATTCCTACCTCTTCGGCATACAGCCGGTTTTACCGTATCACCGGAAATCTTCGCCGGATTCCGGTGACTTGCCGGAATTTCGCCATAACCTCCTCGTTTCTCGATCACCAAGTTCTCGACAAAACACACAAAAACCACGGATTAGTTACAGTCCAACAAGAACAACAGAAAATTACAGAATCTAAACCCAAAGATCCTTGCCTGCTCTAAACTCCCACCCTCTGCCGAGGGTAACTTCTGTACCACCACAGGGAGTCACCATAGACCCTTTGATCCTCTCTTCACCACTTTTCCTCCTCCTTCACTCTAAAGTCACCACAACAACAACAAAACCAGAACACCAAATCAGAAACTCCTAACTGCCGAAACCCAGAAAAGCACAGTGAGAGTGAGAGTTTGCAACCGGCTCGCATCAATCATCCAAGGACAGGGAAAGAAAGAAGAAGAAGAGAGGAACACAACCGTACCGGTCACGCGCCTTGGCTCCGCCTGGATCGCCGGATTTCGGTCGTTGACCGGCGTGCCCTAACTCGGCGGATCTCCATCCACGGCGGACGCTGACGGAAATTGATTGAGGGGTTGTGATGAGAAGAGTGAGGGGAGTATTTTGCAGGTGGTACGCCGGCGTGGGGTGGCCGGACGCAGCTCCGGCGAGAGGAGCAGACGAGGGGCGATCGGGGGGAGAAAGAGACTCGGTTGACCCGAGTTTGGTTTTCTTTGACCGGGTTGACCGGTCTCCCCTATATATAGAGTGCACGGACGGCCGAGATTAAAACTCTAACGATCTGACGGTCCAGATTTAAAGAAGGTAAAAAGTGAAAAGGTTAAATGGTAAATCTTCTTTTTACCGGAATAGTAATTGAAAATTACCATAAACTTCTGAAATTCACAGAAAATAGCCAGAAGCTCCGAAAAATACTCCAAAAATACCGGGAGACTCGTGTTGACACGTACTACAACATCGAGTCGTCGAATCAGGTATTTGGAGAACTTAGAAAAACACGAAAATTAACTCGAGCGATAGCTTATCGAATTACCGATCGCAATTAAAAGTCCTCGGTAACTCGTGAATCTCTGTGAAAGGTAACTTTTATTAACTTCAAAAGATTCGGGGTGTGACATTTAAAGACATGGAAAAGGAAGAGAAAGTGCAGAGGAGAAGAACCTTACTTTCCACGCGCCCTAACTCCGCCTGGAACGGCCAGAATCCGGCGAAGACCGCCGCACCCCAACTCGGTCGATCTCCCTCATCCTTGCCTCTCGGAGTGACTGGTGATAGGGGTTTTGAAGAGGAGGAGGAAAGGAAGATATTGGTGGTGGTGCGCCGGTGTGGGGCGGTCGGACGCGGTGGAGATTCCTTTCGGGGACGACGGGGAGACGCTGTGTTGCGAGAGGGAGGAAGAGAAGAAACTCGGGTTTGACCCGATTTTTGGCTTTGACCAAAGTCAACCCAATAACTTCCTTTTTATACTTGAATGAACGGTCCAGATCAATTCCCCAATGATCTGATGGTCCAGATTTAAAGAAGGTAAAAAGTAAAAGTTGAAATGGTAAAAACTCTTTTTTTTACCGGAATAGTAATTGGAAATTACCATAAACTTCAGAAATTCACATAAAATAGCCGGAAGCTCAGAAAAATATTCTGAAAATATCAGGAGACTCGTGTCGACACGTACTACAACATCGAGTCATTAAATCAGGTATTTGGAGAACTTTTAAAAACTCGAAAATTAACTCGAGTGATAACTTATCAAATTACCGATCGCAATTAAAAGTCCTCGGTAACTCGTAAACCTCTGTGAAAATGTAACTTTTAGGTAGGGGATGTTACAATCTCCCCACCTTATGAAATTTCGTCCTCGAAATTCCAATCACACCACTCGACACCTTCGACCACTAACCAACCTCCTATCCCTTCTCGTTTAGCCAAATAAACACCAACAATTGTCCTACCAACCGCATATGACGTCGTCTCAATACCGCTAATAATCATTCTGATTCAACAACCCCTCGCTTGCCGCGAGTAAAATTTCTTCAAGAATACTTGTATTCTTTCGTTGAACTTTAGATATCAGCTCACACATTCCCTATGCAGGAAATGATTACCACGCCTGAGGAGTAGGGTTCGATGTCACTAATGGATTTAAATCCTCTGGTAACACAATACAACGTGGAGTCAACACTAATGACAACAAATCCACAAGAAAACCATGACGACTTGTGTTACACGTTTATGGTTGAAAAATCACGTAATTCCGGTAAAGTCTCGGTACCGATAATTGCGGTTAACTCAATTTTCCATTCTTTCTCCCTAGACGTAGCCCTATCTCCGGTAGTTATTTTTCATAAAATTTTTATACCACTGGTTGCGTCTCATCGATTTGAAACTATTTTCTGTTGAAGGTCCGGGCAAAATACTTAATTTAGACGGTCAAATGACCGTTTCCGTGCGTTAAGGGTTTTGACTTACGAGATTGACCGTAAGGATCGAGCCCTTAACGTTGTCAGATTAAGTTGAATTTTTTCCTATAGACATAATTTTTTCAACATAATGATCATATCAGACGGTCGGAATTTTGTTTCTCAACTTTGATCATCGGAATCACAACATGCGTACTAATGTTGTATAACTTGTTTACTAAGCTTTTAAGTAAATGTTCCGTTTCTCAAACAAACTCTACGTAGAAACTTCGAATGCAAAAAAGTCATGAAATAAGATATGATCGGAATGGTGAAATACGTCTACGGTTGAAAAATCACGTAATTTCGGTAAAGTCTCGGTGCCGATAGTTGCAGTCAATACAATTTAGGGGTTTGACTTACGAGATTGACTGTCTAGATGAAGTCCTTAAATTTATCGGATAAAGTTGAATTTTTTACTAGAGATATATTTCAACATATTGATGATATCTGACGGTCGTATTTTTGTTTCTGAATTTTGATGACCGGAATCACAACATGCCTACTATCTACTCAAAATTTTTAGATGGACAGTTGCGTCTCATTATGGTGAGCGTTTGTTATGTTGAAGGTTCGACCAAAATACCTCATATAGGTGTAGATATGGGCATTTTCATGTGTTAAGCGTTTAGAAAAACTTCATTTTGAAGCCTTAAACGAACTCGGATGACCAAAAAAGCATGTATGTCATGGCAGAGGACTTTAGCCGACGAAAAAAAATTTCGTCGGCCTGGTTTTAGATATTTCGTCGGCTAAAGTCTTTTTTCTAGTAGTTTTTCTTTTATTTTCAGTCATGTATAATGCTGATTCTTCGAAGCATAATCCAAATTTCAGTTTAAAGTTAACACAAAGAACACTAACAATTGAGGAAAGAGGTGAGTGTTTGGTTCTTGGGGAAATTGAGGACCTGGAATTGGGTAAGGTCTGTGACGGTGAACTCGGCCGGACGTCGGTGGAGGGCGGCTAACTGGAGACAGTGGAATCGTCCTCCCTTTCTCTCTTCACGTGCTCCGATTTAGTTCTGACCCTCCTTGCTATATATATGAAAATTATTCGGTTCACCGTCACCACCGGTGAACTACTCAATTCACACCGTCCAATCATCTTCTCACCGTCAGATGTATGCACTGTTTATTTTTATTTATTTTTTCTGTTTTTTTGTCTTATACTGGTGCATGGAATACTCTCTCCTATATATATGCCACGGCAGTCAGACCATGGGCAATTTTGGAAGTTTCAGAATGACACTAGATTTTTTGTTTTGGCCTAAGAATGGCACCAATATGAGACATTTGACCAAGAAGTATGTTGCATTTTCTCTAAAAATATGAGATTGTTCATCAAACTACCATAACCATTAAGTGGGGATCCCAGGGAATGGAGGTTTAGAGTGGACCAACATATATAACAGACTCTGACTGAATTTTCCACCGCATGGTATTCAAACTTGGAGCAAGTTTAAGGTCATAATAAAGTACTAGGCTTCATCATCAAGGACCTCACCATATTGAATCACCATATTGAATTGGTGCCATCAATATCAACTTAAAGAGATTCTCAAGTGGCATTTTTCAATAAAACATAGCGTTTAACTAATTTCATATCATTTTCTAATTTTTATTTGCTTTTCTGGCAATTATGTTACATTATAATTAACCATTTATCATTGCAAATATTATTTATTTCAATCTACTCTGATACATCGAATTCAAAAATTGATTTACCTTTTGGCCCAAAGCATACGCCAAGCTTCATAAGAATGAAGGTTTGTGCCATAAAATTGATTCATAATTTGGGTTACAAATTGCATAACTATTCATAATCCTAATAGGGAACCAAATGAAATAACAACTCATTCCAAGTACGATAGGGAAAGAAGATATACAAGATTATAAATACCGGCTAAAACCAAAGAAAAAAAATGTTAGGATCATAATACATAACAAACTAAGAAATTCTAACAAGTCTACATAATAAACTAAACCATAAACATATTCATTCCATTCATAATCCATCATAGAAGTTTACAGCAATATATATATATATATATATATATATATATATATATATATATTACAGAACTGAATAAAGCTTAATAACTACCTATCATAACTAGAACAGCTCACACGTGAACAATGTTTTCCATTATAAACATCCTCGGACTTAATATCAAAGCCTTGGTTGTTGAATTTCAAAGACACCGACTGAAGTATAGAATTAAGCACCATAATTCCAATGCTATAGTGGTTATCTTCTCTCAATATGATATCTAACAAAGTCGTAACCGATGGATGGCAGTTGTTGGTGATAAAGGAAAAAATGTCCTCACAAGCTCATGGAATGGTAAATAAAAAATGGAAGAGCACAGTTCCAAGATAATTATATCCTTGGGAACATGTCTGACCATGGTATGGAAGTACTTGTGCGCATTAGCCGTTAAATAGACACCATTGTCTCTTGAAATGAGTGGATCAGAAGAATACCTTAGAGGAGATAAGTCTGAGTTGCTTGTAAGAGAGAGATTGACATATGGAACCCCCAAAATTACCAGGGCACTTGTATACATGATGCTCAAAATGCTGGGTTCTTCAACTTCAACGAAGGGTTCGTGCATAGCTTTTCTCGGCCTCAGAGAATTAATACTAAACAATGGTCTAGACATAATGTCTTGATTGCGCACAAATGGGCTCAATATGGTAGAATCTACTGCATATATGGAAATACACCTATAAAGTTGTAGTATCTGTTTGCAGACCTTGCCGATGGAAACAGTGAGTGACCTCTTGGAACCAATGATAACAAGGAAGAAATAGCCCTGGAAAGCAAGAAGTCCCTTGACTAAATTCACCTCAAAATGACCAAAAGTAGGCAAGAGTGACCCAAGATGATCAAGTGGAAAAAAGCATAGTCCAAAGTCAATTCATTACGGTTTGAAGTCTTGTTATCACTACACACAAAAGCAGCTGTAGATAGTGGTGAAACATATGCCGCAGGTTCAGTAGTGAATTCAAGTATAGCTTCATCATCACCAAAAAAGAGCCCTGCAGGACCATGAATTGCTTCTGCTTTCCCAGTATCCTATATTATCTGAGTACAGCTTAAAATACAGAGGGCAGTTGGTAACTCTAGAAGTTCAATAATTCCCAGTACAAGTGTGCATACAATTTCTCCACTTCATTCCAACGCAGCTCAGGCACACTGACAATCGTCTGGTCGTTGGAATTCCAAGCAAACATACAACAGGCTGAGTCTGTGCTCTTGCACAGTAAGACACTTTCATGGCAGCAGCACTTTGAAACTCATGGAAATCCGGAGTGGTATACCACACAAAGTAAACTCCAAGAGCAGTTTACGATACCCAACATCCAACATAGCACGTGTTCTTAGCGCACACCATATCAGGAAGAGAGCTTGGGATAGAATCAAAATAGTGAAGAACGTCATCCATAACCTGAGCCTCAAGATATGGGGCAGCAGTGATCAAAGCACATGACTGTTAAAAGTAAATTACATATAAGGAATACATCGAGCAGGGGAAAACAGTAAATTACTGAAAAAATAGAGATAAAAGTCAAGAAATATTCATATTCATCGGATAAGGAATGATAGTTGGTTTATATAGCTCTAGTGCCTATCCAACCCTAGATACCATTTAACATATAACCCGACCCGAGCCCATAACTATGGAGTCCAACAGCCCATATTAATAATTAACCCATGGTGTACTAATTATGAAAGCAGCAAGTCTGGGATACTAATTATGCATCTTGAGTCTATTCACCTTCCAATATATTGGCAAGAATTCAAATGACTTCTGTATTTTTATTTGAGTAACTACTTATTGTTGTTAGCTGAGGTTGTCTTGAAAAGTCATTAGTGTTGAACACTTCCAGTTGGTTTGTATTTGTATTGTACGTTCTCAGTCTTAAACTTCCAAATCTTAAGCTATCTAGAAAGCAGTATTAATTGATCAAAGTTAGGTTGTTCAGTTGATTTCCAAGTCGTAGCTTGGACTTGGTGATCTTAAGTCTCCTAAAGGAAGATTGGTTATACACCAAGACTAGAGTCATGTATGTAAACACACGTCGAGAGAATAGGAACCTGCGTAATTTTGCAAGCGAAAGATTATTGATGGAGTAAGCTACAAGGTTTGACAAAATCAATCCATCAACTGCGGAATTTCCACTGTTATACATTTTCTGAAATGTCTATCATAGACTGATATGAGCTTAAGAACAAACCATATAATATGCATAATGATCGATCGATCTAAGACAAAACAATACCCAAAAATTGTAGAACGGGTATGTAAAACTGCACACTTGATAGAATTTAAATGTCTTCAGGGAACATTATTGTCCTGCATCAGGTTCAGCATTTATATGTCATAATAACCTTAGCCTGAATCTTATGATTCCTATCCATCCAGAAATCCTGAATTACATTTGGTTAAAAGTAAGCATCATAAAAAAATTTTACATGCCATTCACATTTTACATGGCATATACATATGATTCCTTCAATTTCTTGAGCAATTTTGCCTGCAGAACATGTTTATCAAGGTTTGGTACAAAGAGGGGATATTTTGACAAAGACCTGTGTTCTAAACTGGTATGACTGATAACAGTACTATATACTCTGGAAGTTTCCTAGAACAGGTGATGGAAAGACTTGACTAACTGAGCACAGGGCAGTCATAAGTCATAGCAGACCAGGTTTAATCCTCATTTCCAGTAGCTCCTTTTTCAAGTTTTGTCCCAGTCATCACCACATAATAAACCAGGATTATTCACTAATTTTCAGTAGTTTTTTGGTCCCAGTCATCACCACATAGTAAACCAGGTTCACTATTGGTTGAGGCAAGAACTAGAAAATTACTTGGCATTTTCTAATCAATAAAACCGTACAGATTCCAAGTCCAAACATGTTTATTTACCTTTTTAAATTAATTGTGGAAAATTGTAATCTTATCCCATACCAATATTCCTTTGAGATACTTGATTGCCTTATACCTTGAAAATTCTTAGTAATTGGTGGTGAATATTCCCCTTGAATATTCACAGTTACATGCTTCATGCAGGTATTCCTATTTCAGTCAAATATTCCTGTATCTTTCAAATCCTATCAAAATTTCCAAGAAACTTTCAGTAAATGTATGTAGCTTTCAACAAACGTGCAATATACGTTTTGAAGGCTAGGTACTCCAGTCCTTTACTATATAGTCACCGTACAATACTGTATTAATTTAGTTCTTCCCCACACTAATTCTGAAGCCTAGTCAAAAGAATAGACACCAAAGTGTGTTTCAACTTTGAAGCCTTAAATGGATCCAAGGCTTATAGTGTGCATTAGCAGCAACAACATACCTGAATTTATTGATTTACTTCATGAAAATGAAGGAATTATTTTGCAAAGAACAGCTGATTCCTTCAACTCAGTTTTACACCTTGCTTCAAAAATAGGACACATTGACATAGTCCTGGAAACTATTAAGTTATGCCCTGAATTGGTTGCTGCTGAAAACAAGTACCTTGAGACTCCAGTACATGAAGCTTGTCGCCTTGGAAATGCCAACATCTTGAAGCAGCTATTAGAAGCCAATCCTCAAGCAGCCTGTAAGCTCAATGTTCAGAAAAAGAGTGCTTTGTTTCTAGCTTGCAGTCTGGGCCATCTTGATGCAGTCAATCTCTTATTGAATCAACCTTGGATGGAGAGCTTAGACAATGTTGGACTTGATCAAACATGTATTCATGTTGCTGCATCCAATGGACACACAGGTATAGTTTTAAAATCTCATGTAGCTTCTTTTATGCATCCCAAAACTTCCTTTTATTTTTGCGTGAAACTATATGTTCTGGTCGATTTTTAACTCGGTCTTGCAAAATATCATATGACACTAGCATGTTATGCTAATCAGATCCAATGTTGTTTCAATATATGCATGAATAGATTCAATGTTTAAAATGGTCTGGTGGTGCAGATATTGTTAGAGAGATACTAAACATCTGCCCTAACTATGCTCAAAAGGCTGATGACAATGGGAATTCACCTTTGCACTATGCTTGCAACAAAGGGCACCGGGAAATAACCTGGTTACTCCTAAGGCGAGATGTCAATCTGGCCTTGCAGTATAACAACAATGGTTATACACCTTTGCACTTGGCAGCAATAAATGGAAACATATCAGTCCTTGAAGACTTTGCATTGAAAGCTCCAGCGGCTTTTCATTATCTCACAAAAGAAGAGGAGTCAATATTTCATCTGACTGTGAGATATGGGAAATTTCAAGCTTTGTTATTCTTGGTGCAGTTTGCTAACAGTACTAATCTCCTTCACTGTCAAGATCGATACGGTAACACCATCTTGCATCTTGCAGTTTCTGGAGCGCGTTATGAGGTGAGAAATCAAACGTCTATATTAGCTAAAGAAAATAAATCAAGAAGATATTTACTGCAGGAGAATGTGGAATTGTAATATATTATTATGAGCTACTTATCCAAGCATCGTTCTTACATCTTTTTTCTAATAGATACACCATATATGATAAAGTAATATGAGATTCAACTTCAAAACCAATTGACAATAGAAAGATTAGCTTTTATAAAGGCATAGACAAGGTCTTATATTCCCGATGTGAGATAGATATCTCAACACGTATGACGAATCTTCAAGACTAACACGTGGACAACAGATTTGGTGGTGGTAGAGTTCGTGTGGCCTTTGGGCTTCACACGTGGACGAGAGTAACCCGCTCTGATACCATAATAAAGTAGTCTAGGGTTCAACTTCAAAACCAATTGGTAATAAAGAGAGTAGCTCAAACCCTTATAGGGGCATACGCAATGTCATATATTCCTGATATGGGATAGATATCTCAACAAGACACAACATAAATTTTTGTATTAATGCCATCTATTTTTCCTTAAGTTTTTTTTTTCATTTTCATTGTATTCAGATTGCTGAGTACTTGATCAACAAAGCAAAGATGGAGATTAATTCGCGGAACAGCAAAGGATTTACTGCATTTGACCTCCTCATTCAGGCCAAAGACAGTGCAGAGGCTCGTCATCTTCAGACAATATTCCAAAAAGCCGGTGGTGAAAGATGCACTATTGTCACAAGTACTACTTGTTCACCAGAAACATCTGCAAGGCAGAGTTACATATTCGAATCTGACATGTCTATTACAATCGAAAATGCTTTACCCTCTTTGCAAGAAATAACCTGCAGTCAGCCGGAAAACCAATACAAGTCAAGACAGTCATCACTGCACAATCACGTTCAAGGGAGATTTGACAAGGAAGTATACAAACTGAAGTCCTCCCCTTCTACCAACTCGCATCATCAACGTAGCAAGTCTTTGAGCAAAAGGCATCGTGAAGATCATAAGCAGCATAAGATGTACATAGAGGCGATACAGAATGCCAGGAACACCATAACACTAGTTGCCATTTTAATTGCAACAGTTACTTTTACTGCTGGAATCACCCCACCTGGCGGTGTCTTTCAGGAAGGAGCGATGAAAGGGAAGTCGATAGCAGGCACAACAACAGCTTTCAAGGTGTTTGCAATAAGCAATGACATTGCTCTTTTCTCATCACTGTCAATAGTTGTTGTTCTTGTCAGTATCATACCCTTTAGACGAAAACCGCAGATGAGACTCTTGGTGTTTTCCCACAAGATCATGTGGGTAGCTGTGGCTTTCATGGCAACAGGTTATGTTGCAGCCACATGGGTGATCATGCCGAGTAATCAAAGGACGTCCTTTGTGTTTGTGGCTATACTGGCTGTCAGTGGTGGCACTCTGGGAACAATCTTCATTGGTTTGGGAGTGATGCTAGTGGAACATTGGCTAAGAAAGCTGAATTGGAGAAAACTCAAAAGGGGAATCTGGGGTGGTGCAGATGAAATTGAGAGCCAAAATTCTGATGTCGAGAGCTCATTCCATCAAGGTTATCACTCATATTAAATATCTTTCTCATCAAATAAATGAATTGTAAAGAATGTGTAATGTCTTTTTTAACAAATCTGGATTATGGAAAGGAAACCAATCCAATAACATGACCCAAGTTTGTACAGTGTCCATTCATCAACTAGACCTCAGCCTCAAGTGTATTGTTCAAAGAGTGAGACTATTAGGATCTCTAAATTTGCTCAATATACCTTTCATGCTCAAAGTTGGAAGTCTCAATAACGGCATTCTTGTTCAAATAAGAAGAAACCAAAAATAGCTCTATTACTCTACTAAAAAAACTCTAATACAATCTATTGACAAACAATTATAATTTAGGGCGTGGCTAATACCCCCCTATTAGCCCATGCACGAGTATATTTGGCCTTCAAACCTAGCGCCTCCTGATCTTGTGTGTGAGATTGTGAGACTGAACTGGAAGCGTGAAGAAGTGTTTCTTTGCATATGACTATTATCAAATAGATCCGTATTGCAATAAGGGCTTGCCTTATGTTGTAGCTGAATACAAAACACTGAAGATGGAAAAATCACAAGATGGAGGATGAAAGTTAAAGGGTGAGAAACAGTCGAGGGCTCTAGGCTATAAAAATAACGGTAAGGAATGCTAGATATTCCACCTAAAGAATAGTGATTGGATGCTTTTTAGTGCAATGGAGATGAAGACAAAGGACGCCGGAGCTCTTGGATGACGTCTGTGATGATATTGGTATTTGTAGTAGTGGTAGTGAACTAGTGATCTTCAAAAGAAAAGCTCCACCATTAGCATTAGTGACATATGACACTGGAGAGAAAGACAATTTAGTGAAATAAGATTCATCATAAGTCATATGATTAGTGGCACCAGAATCAATAATCCAAGTATCATAACCAACAAAATTAGAGATTTTCAAAGTCATACCGATCTTACCACTTCCACGTAGTTTTTTGGTCACAGAAATATTACTGTTATTGAAGTTGTGCTTCACCGCACGTATAGAGTTATGTGAAAGTTCAACCTTCCAATTATTATGACCATTTAATTCACAAACAGCATCCTCAGCATCTCTATTATCAATAAAATCGATAAAAGCAAAATATGATGGCCTCTTTGCAACCCATATCATTAAAATCAATTTTGAGTTCTTCCTTTAAGACCCAGAAACTCAAATTTCCAACGTACATACACATGAGTCATTTTCTTTTCTTCTCCTCGTCACAAATCTACGGATCGGATCAGATGAGCTGGATCAGGTCGGGTCGGATCTACTAACTGGGTCAGGTCATGTCTGTCATGTAGGGTCAGGTCGGAACGCCTGGGTCTGGTCGAGTCGGGTCAGATCTAGATTGGGTCAAATTGGGCTGGATCTGCTGGGCTGGATCTTCTGGAATTGCCTGGGCGGGTCGACTGGATCGGGAATGCAGTGGAGGGATCTGGGCTCACTGAAAAAAAAAACTACGGTTGGTCTGGACTCACGACGGGTCAGTCAGGAATTGACAGTGACGGTCTGTCTAGTTTGAAGTGGCCGTGCACGGAGCCGAGTTGGGAAGGACTCAAGACTAAAAAGGCAGACTGAGGTGATGAAGATGAAAGGGAAGTCTAGAATGAGGTGATTGAAGCCGGATTCCAGACAAATGATCTGAGTCTGGGCTAAAAGACTTACCGGCTAGTCTAACCGGAGTTGATCCGCTGATGACGACGAAGACAAAAAAGGTCTCGATGGACGACGAAGAGAAGCAACGACGACGTTTGGCTGAAAAGGAGGTAATTTGAGTGCCCAAAGAAACTTCTGGGGTGCCCAAAGCAATGGAAGATGATGACGGCTGTCTCAACTAAAAAGAGACGAAGTTTTGAAGAAAATAAAAAACCCTAACAATGGGGTTTTTAAATTGAAGAGACAAAGTGTTCTCAGATCTTTGCTGTGATACCAAGTCAAATATAACAAGGATGAAAGAATGAATTGACTGATGTTTTATTCATCTCACCGTAGAGATTTATATAAGAGATTACAAGAAATACAATTGGTAAGTAAAACCCTACGATATAATTACAATATTACATTTCTAATATGAATCACTGATAAAGGCCTTTTCACACACCAATTAAGGTGCATAAAAATAACTTATGAATTACCCTACAAGGTATATATGGTCGAAGATAGTATATGAAAGTAGGGATCGAACCCGCAAGGGATTGGGATAAAGCTGCAACTACAATGACTCAAAACAAATAAAAACGACAGAACTGACCAGTCAGGAAAACCTGACTAATTGACGACTCTAGACCACTCCAAATGACCTGAAATTTGGAGACAACTAACTAGACACGTAAAACTAACTACTGACAAAGTTTTAGATTTTTCTGATTTGATTTGATATTTTTAACACTAAATAGAAAACAGACAATGAAAACTGGCGAAAATGATAAAAACTAGAATTGGCAAAGTTTTATAAATCAATGAGATGGAGAAGCTAGGGTTTCGAAATCCACCACCCAACAATCATACATCAACATCATGAACTCAGATTAACAAGTATTGAATTCCCATGGATGACTATGCTCACGAAAGGTCCTTGGTATATGGATGCACTCTCGTATTCATTCTCTCTTACTTAGTATGTTAAGCATTTGGTATGAATGTCATAACCTATTCTCTAACATGCAGTCCTGCTTGGTATATGCTCAGATTTAACACATCAGAGATCATTGAGTTCTAAGAGAATATGAACATACCAAGAATCCTAGAACATGGTATGTATCCTAAGTATCCTTGAAACAATTTCATACAAGCACCGCAGCTCTTGTCGCACCACAAATAAAACACACAATGATACTGGTCATCATGCATGTGCTTATGGCTGGTCGATCCTAAAACATGCTCCTAAGGTCGCGAATCAAATAAACACATAAGAGAATAACAGTTTACGAACAATGAAATTGTTATCATCCGGGAAACAATACTTATATAAATCCGAATATCAAAACATCAAGATAATCATGTCTAGGGCTTCAATCTAGCCCTAACTACAAGAAGTTTAGCTACTCATGACTGTAAACGAAAACCCAAAAGAATACATGAAGATGGAAGAACCCAAAAATCCCAAAAGAATTCTGGAATCGAAGAATCCGTCCGGACGGCGAGTACCGGCGTCCGATCGTCTGGGCGTAGTTTTGTATTCTCTCTTGCTCTCGGCTGTCACAAGTCTCTTGAGGCAAAAAGTCCTCCTCAGCTGCGATTAGGGTTCTTTATATATGATTCCTCAACCCTAGGCACTACCTTAATGGTCGTGGACTTCTTAACTTCCAAGGAAAAGCCCAATGGATTAAAATGTGAACGCTTCGGTCTTCCTTGTCCATCAAGGTTTCCTCAAGTGATTGGAACTCCTTCCTTTATAACGAATTAAGCCAACTTCTCCATATTTGCTCCCGAAACCTACAAAATACGAGAAATCAAATAAATAACTAAGATAAATAAGAAATATGACCAAAATACTATAATATTAAACACTATAAAACGTCACATAAATGCTCCTATCAATCACGCTGACAAAATTATGGAACAAATTATTTCGTATAGATTAGGAATGATATTTCAGAACTAAGATATTCCATGAAGCGTCTAAGATGTTGTGTTTCTCTGAATTTGTAAACAGAAATAATAAATTGTTGTGTTCATTTTCGATATTCTAGCTCAGAGTAAACAAAGAAGTAGAAATGTAGAATAGTAGATGAGAGGATAAGACTCAAGTCCTTGCCTTTACTCAGTTTTTAACGTCTAATCTGATATTTTATGACTAGTACTATATAAACATGTGATCCTCCATATGAGTATTTGTATGTTTGAGGCAATTTCAAGAAATGACATGCAGGCTTACAAGTACCTGATTCCGTGATTCGAAACGATGAAGGATTTCTTATGCAGAGAACTGGAGAAACAAAGAACACAGTGTTGCACCTTGCTGCAAGGTTCGGTAACATTGAGCTATTTGCCTTTGTCATTGAGCTACTCCCTGACTTGGTTTCTGTCGGAAACGTCAATGGCGAAACTCCGTTACACGAAACTTGTCGCCAAGGGAATACCAATGTCGTAAAGCTGCTGCTAGAGGCCAATCCATATGTGGTTGGTAATCATAACCATGAAATGCAGACTGCTTTTTACGTAGCCTGCAGTTATGGGCATGTAGATTTTGTTAAGTACATGGCAGACCAACCAGGACTGTTAGACTCTGAAGAACAGGAAGCTTTGAGTCTTCTTCATGTGTGTATGGCAGAAGGCTACTTGGGTAAGCTGAAAGGTTCTAAATTCTCATTCAATATTTATAACCTGAAGCTTGCACTTCTCTGCTTAAACTATTGTGTCAACTAATACTGCAGATATCGTTAGGACTATTCTGAAAGGTTGCCCCAGGTTTGCTGGGAAGGTTGACAGTAATGGGTGTCTACCGCTTCATATAGCTTGGAGATAGCAAGAACACTGTTGCTGATTGATCCAAACGTTGCTCTTGAATTTGACCATTATCGTTACATGCCAGCACACTTGGCTGCTATGAATGGTCAGATCAAAATCCTTGCGGAACTTTTTTTGTGTTATCCCAAATGTTTAGAGTCCCACCGGAGATGGAGAAACTGTGTTTCATCGACGAAAGATATCTTTCAGTAAGATCAACAGATACGGTGTGTTTACCTCTTTGGTAAAGAACTATAATACACATCTCCTCAATCAGGCTGACAAGCATGGTAACACAATCTTACTTCTTGCTGTCTCTGCGGGGAACATTACAGTAAGTTGTTGCCTATTCTATCTTAAAGTTATTGGTTGGTATACCTTAAGCTTCTTCAACTATGTTCTCTACTGTACTGCTTAATGTCAAATTATTCAATGCACCTCTGGTGTGACCTCCCATCCTCAGCCGTCGATTTTGCTACGTCGATTAGTTTGTAGATTAAGGCGTCAATTGGCCGTTTGGCCTCCGTTTGTAGGCGAGTGGCAGAGAGGAGAGAGAAAGGGTCTGCCAACCTCCTGCTCCTCTTGCATCAATCATCCCACGTAATTCAATTAACCACCTTCACCATCTTCTGCACTCCCTTTATGTCAATCTCCTTCGCCAACCTACTTGATGCACCTATCTGAAGAAGAAAGGGTCATGCTTTCTAGGTTTCTCCCAACACCATCGAAAGGGTCATGATTTCTGGGTTTCTCCCAACACCATCGAAAAGGTCTGCATCATGATTTCAGGAACTCGCTTGAGCTCGAAGACGACCTTCTCGGTGCACCTCCATGGATAACAGAACTTAATTTAAATCTTATATTGGGTTTTAATGAGTTTTTCCTTTTCGTTAGTTCTTGATTTGGGCTTCATGTTGATGAGTTTTATGTTCTAGCGATTCCACTCCCACGGTTTCATCACCAGTGACATCACTGATAGAACAGAGATAGTATCACACTACACGAATTTGTTGAGAGAATTTCTTTTATAGCCTTACAATGAAATCAAATCAGTAACAACAACCACATTTTCAGGCCTATAATGTGGTGGTTGATTTGCAGAAGAAGTCTAAAACCTTATCTGCAAACCCAAAAGAACAGGGCTTTATTAACAAACATGTTGAACGAAAACTTAAGAAACAAGAAACTAACAAACTAATCCTAACAATCACCACTTTCTCTCTCATTGTCTTCTCCTCTACCGTCTTCTTCTCTACCCCATCACCTCCTTTGACTAAAATCCAAAGCATCTCCACCCTCTTTCAGTCGTTTCTCACCCATTAAATTACCTGCACAATAAACATCATTAATTAGATAGTTAACTCTGAAGACTAATTTTTGAGTTATACCTCCTCTTTGATTTATAAATAGAAGACGATGAACACTCAGTTCGTCCTCTTACAAACAACAAAAACTATTTTTATTGAGTTTGAGGGCAGTATAGAAATTTTACAGCCCAATAGTGAGTGTAAAAAAAAGAAATACACTAATATTTACTGTAGATAAATAGTAATCAACAAATAATATATAGTAAATGATCATCACAAAAGTACCCGCAACACATCAATAGGCTCATGATTCATAATACACAGTAATGACAATATGATTTCGGCTTCATAATATATTTGTAGGATTGCTTCTTAATCTTCACAAGTTTAATACCTCCATCAGAATGCTTCCTAAAGGAGCCAGAAACATAAGGAACTAGTTGCATGAAGCTTAATCAATAACCTACATAGTATTAAATAAAATTGTTAGATTCTTAATGAATCTTTAGCCATTTTTGATCGAGTAATGCTTATGTCTAAATCTCATCTCTTCAGTAAGTTCAACTTGGAGAGTCGTTCACCCTTAATTTGACACACAAAATGGTCTTGTTTATTGCGCAATTGATTGTGGTATCTTCTATTGAGGTGGTGGGTTTTGCACAAAAAAAATTACTAAACTTGTTCAGAAATTCTTAACAGAACTATGGAATGCGAAACGCTACTTTGTTGCAGTTGGCAAGAGAAGATGCAAAACAGTGATATAGTGAAACAATGGTAGATTGGTTACGACATTTCTTGACAGGTTCTTAAGTATTTCATATACAAGTGTGTGTGCCTGGTATATGAGACTTAACGTGTACGTTCTAGAACTAGGCTAGGACATAGCAATTGCTGAGAAATTATTGATGTTCTTTGACTTGAACAGAAATGATTGACTCATTTTTTTGGTCGTAAATGGTGGAAGGGAATAGAATGAAAGTAGGGTGAAGACCTTGACTCCTTGATTTGGACATCTTTCAAGTCTTCTTCTCTTCTTGGCTGTAAGCAGATGACTTATGCACTAGATTGTTATATATCAGATCATGTTGTGACATTCTACATACCCTTAATTTTCCCATACAGAAAAAATTGAAAATTTGAATAGATGATTCCGGGGCTATTTGAAGCAATTGCAAGAAATGACACCCGGACTTTCAAGGACTTGGTTCAATACAATGGAGAATCTCTCTTGCAGAGAACTGAGGAAACAGGAAACTCAGTGTTGCACCTTGCTGCAAGATTCGGGCATGTTGAGCTGGTTGCCTATATCATTAAGCTGCTTCCTGACTTGGTGTCTGTTAGGAATGTTAAGGGCGAAACTGCGTTACACGAAGCTTGTCGTCAAGGGAATACTAGTGTTGTGAAGCTGCTGTTAGAGGCAAATCCTCATGTGACTTGTAGTCTTACCCATGAGCAAGCTACTTTCTTCATGGCTTGCAGTTATGGTAATGTTGATGTTGTCAAGTACATGGCAAACCAACCAGGAGTGTTAGATTTTGAACAACATGAAGCTTTCAGTCCTCTTCATCTTTGTATAGCAGAAGGCTATGTTGGTAAGTTGCGGGGTTCATTCTCTATCTGTTTACTACATGAAACTTGCTCTTCTTTGTCGATAATATGACCTAGTATTTCAATTCATCCTGCAGATATTGTTAAGACTGTTTTGGAAGCATGTCCCCGATTTGCTTGGAAGATTGACAACAATGGGTCTTTGCCGCTGCATTTGGCTTGTGAGAAAGGTCAGGTAGAGATAACAAAAAGACTGTTGATGATCGATCCAAACCTTTCTCTTGAACTCAATCGCTACCATTACACACCACTACACTTGGCTGCAATGAATGGTCAAATCCAAATCCTTGAGGAACTTCTTTCGAGCTCACCCAGATCCTTAGAACTTCTCACAAGGGATGGAGAAACTGTGTTTCATCTATCTGTAAGATTCAACAGATATGATGTGTTTACCTCTTTGGTGAAAAAATATAACACCAACCTGCTCAATCTGGCTGACAAGAATGGTAAGTTGGTAACACAGTCTTACATCTTGCTGTCGCTGCAGGGAACACTACAGTAAGTTTCCTGTTCTCGTTTTGAAGTATTGGTCAGTCGTCTTAGCTCATTCGTTCAATTTTGCATGATCCTACACCATGTGAAATTTTCAGCTATCGAAGTACATCATCAGTAATACTGCAGTAGATGTCAATTGTATAAATCAAAGAGGTCAAACAGCATTGGACATCCTAGATCAACAAAGAAGATCGTTGGTCCTAAGACATACATTGAAGAGTTTTGGTGGCAGGACAAGTACCGAGCTATTCTCTATAACCCCAAAGGTTGATGAGAGAGAGACAACAACATCGGACAGTCCTAGAGCTGCACTTGAGCAAGAATTTGAAATGCTTTTTGAATGTAACACGCGTCCAGGAAGTGATCAATCTGATTCAGAAATTGGCAGGGGGCGTATGGCTCGGCACAATCAACAAATGGAAAACTTTGCTACATTACGAGCAAAGATGAATCCCAGCCATGAAGTTGTGATGAATTCTGATGTTCTGTTTAGCTCAGAATCGTATAGAACAAGTATGAGCTCCCCAGTCTTGAATCCACAGCAGCTCAGAAAGCCAAGAGGGAAAGTGGATAAAAGTCATAAGATTAGGCAATATGAGATATATAGAGAAGCATTGCAAAATACTAGGAACACTATCACAATAGTTGCCGTTTTGATTGCCTCAGTTACTTTTACTGCTGGCATAAACCCACCTGGTGGTGTCTTCCAGGACGGATGGCTTAAA
Organism: Comarum palustre; assembly: GCA_951800085.1. Taxonomy (NCBI): domain Eukaryota; kingdom Viridiplantae; phylum Streptophyta; class Magnoliopsida; order Rosales; family Rosaceae; genus Comarum; species Comarum palustre. The sequence goes on along the minus strand of OX637572.1, from coordinate 14,697,203 downwards.
GGACAGTCAACAGTAGGCAAAACTACAGCCTTTAAGGTCTTCACAATAAGCAACACAGCGGCATTGTTCATGTCTATGTGCATTGTCATTGTGTTGGTGAGCATCATTCCCTTTCGGCGAAAATCACTCATGAAATTACTAATGGTAGCTCACAAAGTCTTGTGGGTAGCAGTGTCACTCATGGCGACAGCTTTTGTTGCAGCCTCATGGATAATCATGCCACACGGACATGGTGAAGGAAACAATTGGACCCTTGAAGTTGTGATATCTGTTTGCGCAGGGACTATGGGATCTGTTTTCTTATTTCTTGGTGTCACTTGGACTAGACACTTGTTGATGAAATTTAAATGGAGGAAACAGATTCGTAGGACTGCGGAGCAAAGAACACAACGACAAGCAGTACGAGCACACAAACGAGCAAATAGAAGGGCACAGAGAAGAACAGAGGAAACACATAAATTGGCACAGAGAAGAACAGAGGAAACACTAGAATATAGCTCGTCCGTATCCACAAACTCCCATGCTGAGAATTGCAAAGAACTAGGATGTCATACATACTGAACAAAAGAAGTGATGAAGAAACTGTGTTCTTCCCATTTTAAGGTAACTAGGATACCGTACCTTAGTAATACTGAGAAAAAAGAAGTGGAGAAATTGTGTTCTTCCCAGTTCAAGGTTAGGCTATTAGCCTATTAGACTATATTCAAACTACTTCCATGTCTGTAAGATTCTTAGACTTCCGAATTTAATATAAAAGCTTAATTTTTTTTCTTTTGGAATATAATTTAGCCAAATAAATGATAAAGCGCACAAACCCAATGTCACACCCAAACATAGCAATACAATAGAAGTTGCAGCATTCAGCTAGATATTATGGAAATTAAGAAGAAGAACAAAGGGAGCAGAGCAGCAGAACATGTAAGCAACCTGCTCTCCGTCATGTCCCTCCTTAATTTGGAGGAAGAGTCTGATGACGATGGTGGTAGTCAATGTTTTAAAAGGCTAAAGCGTAGCAAAGAGAGTCTCAGTTAGGCGTAAGCTTAGGCAAAAGGCGTACGCCTTGCAAATAAAATGGTTATTTTTATACAATTCAATCATCAAAGATATAGAACATGTATTATAAGTTTGTAATCTAATCAAACATAAATTGGTATTCATTCATAATAAACACATGTTAAATACATGCAATTCAACCAAATCACCATACACAATAAAAATTCAAAGATGAAAGCTTGAAAGATCAAAGAAGAGGAACAACAATTGAATCAACTTCTTGCTTCAAATCGCCATCCTCATTATGTAGGATATCACAATTCAAACTATCACCACTCACACTATCACCACCACTAGCACCTCCCTCACTATCATTTTTATGGTGCTCAAAGACATATTATGAACAGACATATTATGAATATTATTATCAATCTGATCATTACAAGAAATTGACTGAAACATTTGATCGAACATGTGGTGGGCATCTAATGTATACAGCTCCTAAATTTTTAATTTTTTGGATAACAGCTCCTAAATTCTTAATAGTTTACGCATCTCCATCACATACATTCAGATTAAATTTCAAAGTTCAGAAACATGGTAGCAATAAAGACAAATTCAACTGATAGCCATGGTAGCAATTAGCAAATATTAGCACTCAACATTGAACACAAATACTAGCCTTAAAGGTATACAACAATAGCCATGATAGCAAACGCCCATAACCATATATCATCGAATTCAACCTCTACTCTGATGTCAAATTGATTTTAAGTAAAAACCCAAACACCCAAGTGACCAACAACAAATTCATACCTTATGCTCTTTTAATCGGGTTGAATCTTCAAAGGTAAAGAATCAAATATGAATGGGTGAACAAATAAATGAGGAGATTGAGGAACAGAAGGCTGAGGCAGGGCTATCCATTCGATGGAGGCAGAGGTAGGGCTATCCTTTCGATGGTGGCAAAGGAGGCACAACTATTTCGATGGACCCAGAGGAGGCAGAAGGAAGGAAGAGTCCGATTCAAAATGACCTATTCTTTCTTTTTAATCAAAATGACATGTTTTGATGCCAAGGAACAAAAGGACGTGTCAGCCTTGCGACGCCTAGCTTGCCTTGTGCAGTGCCTTCGACGCATGAACGCCTATATAGAAAGGTTGAGGCTATAGAATGCCTGCCTCGCGCCTATTACGGCTTGAGGCACGCCTTTAAAACAATGGTGGTGGTGGAAGCTGGCTCTCCAATGGCATGGCGTATCAGCACATTATAATTATATTATAACTATATAACTATTATTATTTTATATATCTATTTTCTGTGATTATGTCAACAATGGATTACTGTTTTTTAGGAATAGTTTTGATCTTTGGGCAGAGATTGAAAAGAATGAGTTGCTGATAGAATGGAATTGGATGGTTTACCATTGATATAGAACATATACATATACACGGAAATCTCTAGTTATTACTACAAGTCAGGAATCAACTAGTATTTAGGATACCTAGCTACAAGTCAGCTAATTCAATAAGGAAAGTAAATACAGCAAATATATGCAGATCATCTATTCTAAATATGAAAGATATGGAAGATTGATTTTCTAACACTCTCTTAAGTTAGAGAGTGGATGTCGCGCACTCTTAACTTGCGTATCGTAGGAACAAAAATGTCTTTCCTCAAGGGTTTCGTTAAAACATCTGCCAGCTGATTTGTAGAACTTACAAATCTTGTAGTCATGGAGCCATCTTGGATCTTATCTCTAATGAAATGACAGTCCATCTCAATGTACAAAGTTCGTTCATGAAAAATATGATTGGTTGTAATATGTAAAACAGTCTTGTTGTCAAAATATAACAAAGCAGATTCATGATGTGGAAGCCCCAAGTCTCTCAATAAACATTGAAGCCATGACAACTCACAACAAGATCCCTTCATAGAGCGATATTCAGCTATAGCAAATGAAAGTGAAACTGTTTTCTGTAGCTTTAATCCCCAAGAGATCAATGAAAGCCCAAGAAAGACACAAAAATCTGTAGTGGATCTCCTAGTAAGTGGGTAGGCTGCCCAATCAGAATCACAATACGCTGTTCACCTGAAATCATTATTTGAAGAAAAGAATAAACCTTCACCAGGTGCACCCTTCAAATAACGAACAACCCGAAAGGGCTGCTTCCATATGAAGTCTCCCGAGTTGATGCATGAATCTACTCAAGACATGCAAAGAATATGTAATATCAGGCCGCGTCTCCCAACCAATCGCCTATAACGATCTGGATCCTTGAGCAAATCACTCTTGTCTGAAAGTTTCATATCTTTCTCCATGGTAGTATCAACATGGATTGCACCCAACAACCCTGCATCTTTGATAATTTCTAGTGCGTACTTATGCTGGGAAATGAAAATTCCATGTTTTGAAGCAGATATTTCAATTCCGAAAAAGTATTTCAATCACCAAGATCTTTAAGGTGAAAACTGTTATGTAAAAACTTCTTAATCTTAGCAATACTATCATGACTATTGCCAGTAATTAGACTATCATCAACATTGATTAAGAGTGCAGTGAAAGAGTTGTCTTATTTCTTGGTGAATATTGAGTAATCAGCTCATGATTGTACAAAACCAACTGAACGGATAGCATCTGAAAATTTAGAAAACCACTGGTCTGAGGCTTGATCAACCCATACAAAGACGTATGCAAACGACAGACTAAGTGTTTCTCCTCTTGTCTCCACAGCCCTAGCAGAAGAGACATAAATTTCTTCATCAAGGTCACCATGTAGGAAAGCATTATTGATGTCCAACTAGTGAAGTGACCAACCACAAGCAGCAGGTGTCATGATAGTCGACACCCTCTAATTGTGTGAAACCTTTGGTCACTAACCGTGCTTTGTATCTTTCGATGGAGCCATCAGACTTGAGTTTGACTTTATAGACCCACCGATAGCCAATAAATATATTACCAGCAGGGAGAGAAGTAAGATTCCATGTATCGCTGGCTTAGAGTCCTGCCAATTCTGTTTTCATTGCCACGCGCTATTTCGAAATAGCGACAACCTCAGAATATGAACTAGGTTATGTGGCAGTACTGACTTGTGCAATAAAGGATCGATACGCAGACGTTTAGCGATGATATGAAACATAATTAGCCAGTGGGTAGCACGTACCTTTTTTGAACCTGGCTAGAGAAGAGTCGATTGGTCGGAGCAAACAACGAAACATATGTAATCATTGAGCTTAACCGGACTGCCGGCCTGGCAACTCGAACGAAGGAAATGAATAGATTTAGGTTCGGGAGTGGGGTCAGGTACGATCTGAGAAGGAAGTGATGGTTTTGAGGATGGGTTTGGGACCAATGGTATGTCAGAGGCTGGTGCAGATTCCGACGCCGAAGAGGGAGAATCTGGTGGCGGATGGAACCGGCGCTGATTTATCTGGTGGCGGAGCTACGGTTTGAGGAAGGCAGGAATACTGAAGGAGATTGAAAACTGGTTGTTGGGTTTGGAGGAGGTGAAGGAGATTGCAGATCATGTTTTGATTTATGGAAGGAGAAGCTGATGGCATCGAGCTGTTATGATATGGGGAAAGAGAAGATGAGGGATTGACATCAAAGGAGGAATCAGAGAGATAATAGGTGAGAGTTCGGCCTAATTCGTGGGCCAATGGAGAGGTGGTGGCAATGCGTTGAATGGAGACATAAATATATTCTTATCAAATTTCACATCTCGACTAGTAAGGACTTTTTCAATGGATAAATCAAACAACTTGCAAGTCTTTTGACCAATAGGATAACCGATAAAAATTGAACATATGGCTCCTTTATTGAATTTATGAGAGGGATAAACATTGGTGACATAAGTTAAACACCCAAACGTACGGAGATAAGAAAAGTAGGAGGTTTAGAATAAAGAAGTTTAAACGGACTTTTGAAAGAAAGAAGTGGTGATGGTAACCGATTGATGATGTGAACAGCAGTGAGAGTGCAATCACCCCAAAATTGATTAGGGAGTTGAGCTTGAAATTTTAAAGCTCGAGCCACCTGAATGATGTGGCGATATTTGCGTTCCATGACCACATTCTGTTGAGGCGTGTAAACACAAGAATGCTGAAAAACAACACTTTTGTCTTGAAAGAAAGAACGAAGTAAGATAAATTCACCACCATTGTCACTTCGAAATGTTTTAATATGAGAGTCAAATTGAGCGAGGGCGTAGCCAAAAAAATTCTTTAAAAGAGGTTGTGCCTTATTTTTGCGTCGCATTAAAAAAATCTAAGTGAAACGTGTATAATCACCAACAATAGTGAGAAGGTAATGCGCACCAGAGATAGGGATATCGATAACAACCCAAAATATCATAATGAATAGTTTCAAATGGTCTAGTAGAAGAAATAACACTGACACCAAAAGGTAAAAGACTCTGTTTAGCAAAAGGACATATGGGGCAAACATTATTAGATTGAAATTATTAGACTGAATGGAAAAATTTAAATATTTTTTAGCAATGAAACTGAGACATGCCCGATCAAATGGTGCCAAAGGTCGGTGGAAGAGGTGATGAGGTTGCAGGATGGTCGGCTTGTGGAGGGGAAAAGGCTAGTTACAGCTTTTCCATCGCTAATGCCGCCAAATAGTATAGTCTGTCACGTTGCTTACCCAAACACCAATAAGGGAAAAAATTCACAGAATAGTTCAGACCTCTTGTTAGGTGACTTACTGACATCAAATCAACTTTAAATGTTGGCACAGACAACACCTCATATAGATAATATGTAGTATTAAGAGGCAAAGATCCTTTCCCAACAATATTCACTCTCTCCGCTAGGTAATAATACGGGTGGTAGCGTGCAATTTTTATTCGTATGGGATAATTGAGAAGATGAAGTAATATGATCGGTCGCTCTGCTGTCAAGAATCCAACGGGAATTGATTTTTTAACAGCCTGGCTTGGTCATATGACTGCTTTGGAACCTGAGGCTTCACGTTGTTTGTTAACAACCTTCAAGAACTATTTGAATTCTGAGAATGATATTACAAGTTCTTCTTCATCTTGTTTTGTCATTTCAGATACTTGATTAGTAGAAGGAGTGCATTGAAAATTGCGTGAACCTATGGTAGAATTTTTCATTGCTTTAGGATGACTTGGTGGATACCTAATTATTTGATAACAAGTTTGGACCGAACGGCCCAGGTCTCCACAATAAACACATTGAGGCATGCCTCTACCTCGGCCTATTGGTTGACCCATACCTGGAGACGTAAAAGAAAAACGACCTTCTATAGACGTAAAAGAAGAGCGACGTCCTTCTAGACGAGCTTCAACACGCTCAAATCTTTCTCATCTTGCCGGAAATGAATTGTGTCGATTGCTATTCCTTACTGCCATGGCTGCGCTTGAATCCAATCCTGTTATAAGGTGTGAAACGCTGAAAAGACGTTGTTTTTCTTCTTGAGATACAGCAGCATAGGCTTGGCGAACAATAGGAAGAGGATTCATCAATAGGATCTGCCCGCAGATTAAACTGTAAGTCTCATTCAATCCCATTAAAAATTGCATTAGCCGCTTGATCTGCTTGGGCTCCATGTACTGTGTCTGTATATGTGGCCAATTCATCACAAAATCTCTTCAATGTTGTGAAGTAGAGATTGAGAGATATTTCTTGATGATGAGTGGCAAATTTTCATTGTATTTCATAAATTTGAGTCATATTTGTTTGAGAGAAACGTTCATCGAGATCCTCCCAAACTTCATGAGCATTAGGATAGTAATTAACACTCTTTGCTTTTTCTGAATCACAAGAGTTAACGATCCAGGAATAGACCACATCGTTGCACCAAGACAAAGTCGCATAACCTTCAGGGCCAGTTTCCTCTGAGGGAGTCTTGATAGACCCGTTGATGAATCCAAGCTTGTTCTTGGAATTCAAGGCTCTAATTATAGCCCTTTTCCAACAAGAGTAGTTATCACCATTTAAGAGCTTGGAAACAAGTACCAGTTCAGAATGATCGAAACTATGAATAAAATAATGATTTGAAGAGTCTGCCTTGAAGGCAACAGATGAACCATAACTGTTTGGTGGATGGAGAGCATCATCGCTTGACTTCGGTGGAAGGAAATCATCACTGCTTGATTTCGGTGGAGTAGGAATATTGGACATGGTGTCTGAAAGAGAAGAGATGAGTATACCGAAGAATCAGGATCTTAATTCTGCTCTGGTACTATGAAAAGAATGAGTAGCTGATAGAATGAAATTGGATGGTTTATCATTGATACAGAACTTATACATATCCAGAGAAATCTCTAGTTATTCGTACAAGTCATGAATCAACTAGTATTTAGGATACTTAGCTACATGTCAACTAATTCAATAAGGAAAGTAAATACGGCAAATATATGGGGATCATCTATTCTAAATATGAAAGATATGGAAGATTGATTTCCTAACAGAGGTTTGAGAATTCAATGTGTGAAGAGGTTTTCTCCACAGCTCTGTATTCTCCTGGAAACACTTCGTTCTCTCTTGAAGCTTCTAAAGTGGACTGTGCGCTGATTTTTTTCCTCACTCACCAATCTTTCTCTTTGATAGTTATACAGTGGACTATGCTTCGTTTTCTCTTCGTGAATTGTCTCTAAACTCTCTTTCGTTTCTCTCTCATAAATTTCTGATATGTTGATCATCTAAAAGATCAGGATAGGATGTCGACTCCCTCTATTTTATCTGGTGAGTTGTGCTGCTCCCAACAATGATTCCTTTTTGTTTATTTTCTGCGTTATGTGATTGATAGAGAGTCAAAGATGAAAACCTTATGGTGTTTCCTTGGTGATGCAAGAGCGTGGGATTATTATATTTTGGTTTGTCAAAAGACTAGCTTACTGGGAATTGTTTCTGATGGAGAAGAAGAAAAATTGGGTAAGTGGTTTGCTATTTCTGATTTCCCTTTTATATTTATACTAATCGATTGGGTTCAATTTACTCATTTGAGTTTCGATTGGTATTTTCTTTTACAACACTCTGTGCCTCCAAACGATAAATCCTCAACAAACTCACTACTCAAGTTTTTCCCATGTTTTGTTTAATTTGAATTTTGATTATGATGTTTTTTTCTTTCTGGGTTTTCATGTTGTTATCGGCGTTTTCATGCTATTTATAGTAGAAAGATTTCAAGCATTGACATCATGCCTTTATTATAACAGTTACATCAATGAGAGTAACTTTGAGGTAAGCCGTGTGAACTAATGTGATGAATACCTTTGATTTTCATATGGCTGTAACCAAATATTTATCATTGCATCCTTATTGTACTTATTCACTCTTTACGTTGAAATTACATCTTTACCTAAAATTACATTTATAACAGATTGGCATGGGTAGGAAATCAATTTTGGGAGAGCTCCACAAATACCAGAAGGGGAGTTCTCTTAGGGTTTGGAGTGTGCCTATCAGGCGGAGCCTCCCTGCTGGTGGTGGCCTCTAGCCTTGTAGGTAAGGATCGACTGCTGCCGGATGGGTGTTGACGAGATTGTGTTTCGAAGGAGGAGGCTTTCATGGAATGTAATAAGGGGTGATGCGTTTGTGTTGCAGATCGTGTCTACTTCGGCTGAAACTTTGCCAGCTGAGTGCAGTTCATGGTGAGGAAGGATGGTTCGACTGGTTTGATGATGGGGAGATCGGCATAGGCGGACCTGATTGGGTTCTCTAATCTAGAAGCCTCCATGTCTGTTCTGGTAACATTTCGTGTGGTGGTATGGATTGCTTCACCATGGGGGACTCGGTTGTGTGCTCTATAAGTGACGGTCGGCAGAGGCCAAGTCTTGGCTGGGCGCTTCTACTCCCGTGCGTAGATCTCTCTTAGGCTAGTTCATTAGGCCTGCTTTGTGGTCCACCGAGTATGATGTATTTGGGCCCTATTGGACTTAGGTTTAGGTTGCTTTGGTTTTAGTTGTCCCTTCTCTTTAAGCGAGGGTTTGAGATTTTATGGTAGGTTAGCGTCGGAGTCGTGTGGTGAGATGGGTCATGGTTAATGGTTATGATGTCATGTCAGGGACCATATATTCTAAGATCGGTTAGTTCTTGTTGTCAATTTAATATGAAGGTTTACATGTACATATATGATGATAAATTTGACATATAGTATTCGAAAGAGATGACATTTTGCAATAAGGGCTTGCTTTTGCCTTAAGTTGTAGCCAGCGGCGGATCTAACCCAGCTCCTGCTGGCCAAAAAAATTAAGGAGTCAGCCAAGAAAATAGATTCTGTTGGACAAAACAAAATAAAACTCAAACCCAGCTACGCAAAATAAAACTCAAAAAATTTAGGGGTCAGCCAAAAAAATAGACTCTACTAGACAAAACAAAATAAAACTCAAACGCAACTACTCACTCTTATATTTTTTTTGAATTCCTGATGAATACTATATTGGGAAAATATTATTTGTACCCAGAACACAACACAACGTGAATAATGACTCAAAGAATTTTACCCATTGTTTATGATTTTTTTTTGCGCTCACCTAACTTTTTGACTCTAAATCTGTCACTAGTTATAGCTGAATACAAAACACTAACGATGGAAAAATCACAAGTTGGAGGATGAAAGTTAAAGGGTGTGAAACATTCGAGGCTATAAAAAATTAATGGTAACGATTGCTAGATATTCCACCTAAGGAATAGTGATGGATTCTTTAGTGCAGTGTAGATGAAGACAAAGGAGGCTTGAGGCTCTTGGATGAAGTTTGTGATGATATTGGTATTTGTAGTAGAGTGGTAGTGATCTTCAAAGGAATTCGTATAGGTTGAGAATGATATTTCAGAACTAAGATATTCCAAGAAGCGTCTAAGATGTTGAGTTTCTTCGAATTTGTAAACAAAAATAATAGACTGCTGTGTTCCTTTTTGATATTCTAGCTAGGAGTAAACAAAGGAGTAGAAATGTAGAATAGTAGTTGAGACGATAAGACTGAAGTCCTTGCCTTTACTCGATCTTTAACGTCTGATCAGATATTTTATGACTAGTACTATATAAGTATGTGATCCTCCATATGAGTATTTGTATGTTTAGTGTAATGTAGAAAAAAGCTTGAGGAAATGAGTTTAGGGCTGTTTGAGGCAATTTTAAGAAATGACATACAGTCTGAAGGACCTGATTCGAAACGATGAAGGATTTCTTAACCAGTGTTGCACATTGAGCTACTTGCCCTTATCATTGAGCTACTCCCTGACTTGGTTTTTGTCAGAAACGTCAAGGGCGAAACTCCGTTACGCGAAACTTGTCGCCAAGGGAATACCAATGTCCTAAAGCTGCTGCTAGAGGCCAATCCACAAGTGGTTGGTAATCTTAACCATTAAATGCAGACTGCATTTAACGTAGCCTACAGTTATGGAAATGTAGATGGTGTTAAGAGCATCTCCAGCTGCTTCTTTAAAATTTCTTTAAAATGGGGAAGCAAAAACCAAATTCTTCAAAAATATTATGCTCCAATTCTAACAGCTTCTTTATTTTGAAGATTTGACATTTATTAGAACAACAAAATATGGTTCATCATAATTAATTATGACCAAAAGAAATTATATATTTTATTGTAACAACAAAATAATTAATAAAATATTCTATTTTTAGAAAAAATTTGTTGGAGCCCGTGAAGAATTAAATTTTAGGGAATGAAAGCTTTGCTGCAAATTTGGAGTAGTAATGCTCATTTTTCTTCTCCATCCCCATTTTAGGTAATGAGATGGAGAAGCTGTTGGACCTAAAAAATACTCAATATTCTCCAATTTTAACAAAATCAAAAAATGGAGAAGCTGCTGGAGATGCTCTAAGCAGTGGCATAGCCATTATAGGGTTAAAGGGGTCAATTGATCATTTTTATATTTTTACCATAGCTCTAATTGGTTGAAATTTTTACTTCTCATCATACATTATATTACATTTTGACCCATGCGACAAAAAAGAATAAAATAGAAATATATGCAAATTTTATTAATTTGAATATATATTCATTTTATTTAAACAATGAACTACAAAATAATATATATATATATATATATATATATATATATATATATATATATATATGTCTTTGAGCCATACACATATAAATCTAACCATATTTTTTTTCTTTTCTTCATTTTCAACCATCGTTTACTTATTTTTCTTTTTTAATATTTCAGAACTACCCGCTTGTCACATATGAATCTCATATCTATTCAATTTCCAATAATTTCTTGCAAGATTTACTTATTACCTTGCATGGTTAGTCCAATTAAGGTAGATATTAGCCTAGATTGTTACTATATGCAACATAAACATTTTGGGACTTATGGAATAATTATACATTGGACCAAATTTACTATAAATATCAAGTCTGCTTTCTTTATTGTTGAAAAGTTTTATGGATATGCGCGCCTAAAAAATTTGTCTCTCTCTTATATAGAATTTCTGGCTACGTCAATATTGTTAAGTACATGGTAAACCAACCAGGAGTGTTAGACTCTGAAGAACAGGAAGCTTTAAGTCCTCTTCATGTGTGTATGGCAGAAGGCTACTTGGGTAAGCTGAAAGGTTCTAAATCCTCATTCAATATTTATAACCGGAAGCTTGCTCTTCTCTGCTTAAACAATTGTTTCAACTAATACTGCAGATATCGTTAGGACCAATGTTTTCAAAAACGTGCTTTGAGGCGCGTGTAGAGCTTAAAAGCTTAAAACGCTTGCTAAATCGTGTCTGTTTCGTAGTCTGGGCGATGAGGTGCACAAGGCGCGCTCCAAGGCTCACAAGGCATAGAAAGTTCACAAGGAAGCGTGGAAGGCGCTTGCCCAAGATGTTTTTTTTTAAGAAACCCCAAAACGTTGTCGTTATTATTGAAAGGGGTATTAGACTATTAGATCGATCTCTTATTCAATAAGAAGTTGTTGTGCCTCTTTCAACCTCCGTCTTTCAGCCTCCCCTAGCCCTAGTCGATTTCCTTTCCAAATATTTTGAATTTAATCGCATCAATTGCAAGTTCACAACCCTGAACACGTTGGAATTCGATCGTATCAATCACATCAACTTTTCCCAGAGTCCAGGTACGAGTACGACTCTTCCTTTTGGGTGGCTGGAATTCGATCTAATAGCTACTCTTCCTTTCTTCCCTAGAATTGCATCAATTCAAACTTTAATGGTTAGCTGGTTCGAATCGCATAGTCCAACTTACTCTTTCTTTCATCTCCGCCGCTGTTTGATGTTTGATTCTTTTTGCTTCTTAGTGTGTTCTGTATGTTGGGTTCCGTATGTTGGAAAATGTTTGATGTTTGATGTGGATACTGCTTTGCTTGAGTTTGAATTGATCGATTGGTAATTTGATACTAAGCTAGGGTAGATACTAGATATGATTGGTTTTAATAAATCGATTGTGTTCATGTGAGTTTTCGATTATAGCACATTGATTTAGTTTTGCTTCTCATGTGAGACGTCACTGGAAACACAGAACAATTTATTAGTCTATACAAAATTAATTGAAACTTATGGTAACCAGAACATAGTTATAGCACCTCACAAACATCTTTTATAAACATGTGAGTCACTAGAAAGACAGGTTTATGATACAACTCAAATTTGATACAACTCAAATTTGAGCTCTGATGCTAACATCATAAATGCTAAAGTTTTAACCATTGAAATTGTGTTGCACTAAGACTTAAATGCTAGATAATTAATTCTGGAAAACTTAGAACTGAACTAAGTTTTCTTTTTGGTTAGTACTTTCAAAGTAATTCTAGTAAGGTATGTTGATGGAAAATTGGTTTTTTTATGATCAACTGTCTATTGAGCAATTCGAGTAAGGTATAACTAAATATTCAATATACAATTTATAGCAAAAGAATCTTTAATTGTTTGTGATTTAATCCCTTTCAAAGTACCAAGTTTTGGGGATAGGCTGTACTGATTTCAGTATTGACTAACTCAGAATTCTCTATGTTTTAGAGAAGAAAATGAAGTTTATGTACTAAGTTGTGGTAATAGAGGTTGCACTGGTTACAGTTTCTTTAATATATTTATTTTCTATTACAACATTCTTCTACAGAATCCTTTAATTGTATGAACATGTTATCCTCACCTTTGAGAAGAAAGGTATTCAGGAGAACTTCACATTTTTATTCATTTTAATTATGAGTTAATATATAACTTTACAAGAGGTGTCCTTATAGGAATAGATATCTACAAAAGATCTTCTATACAACAAGGATTCTATATTTCAACACTCCCCGTCAAGTTGGTGCATAGATGTCAATCATGCCCAACTTTTCAATTAAGTCTTCATATTCTTTGTGTGACACTCCCTTAGTAAGTACATCCGAATGTCTTCATGGCTTTGGAGAATCTCCCAAACCAAGCTCTAGGTGATTGCTTCAATCCATACAAAGATTTCTTCAGTCGACACACTTTTCTAACATCACATGGTCTACCATTGATACCAGGCAGTGTATCCATGTACACTTCTTCTTCCAGAGTTTCATTCAAGAAAGCATTATTCACATTAAACTGACGTGGTGACCAATCATAACGAGCAGCAAATGCGATAAGAATTCTTACAGTGTTGATTTTGGCTACTAGAGCAAACGTCTCTTGATAATTAATGTCATATCGTTGAGTGTATCCTTTAGCAACCAAGCGAGCTTTATATCTGTCAATGCTCCCTTCATCTTTCAACTTCACTGCTAACACCCAACGACACCAGACTGTCTTCTTACCAGGAGGCATAGGAACAACATCTCATGTTTCATTCTTTTGCAAGGCTTTCAGTTCTTCATTCATAGCTTGCTTCCACTTTGGGTCCACCAGGGCATTCTCTGAGAGGACATTCTGGACGGGTCCTTCGGTTGATGGAGTAGAATGGGGGTCTTCAAACACAATTTCTTCAGTTGGAGGAAGTTCAACCTTATTCGTTGGCAGGTCGATTAGCTCTGTTCTGGAAGGAATCGATGAGTCGCCTAAGTCATCAATCGTAAGCTCCTTTGCAGTTGACGAGTCAACTCGTCTGGTTGACAGATCCACTAGTGTGCTTGCAGTTTCTTTTACTTGGTTTCCAGCCCCAAATTGACTTTCCAGATTCTCTAACTCTTTAAATTTGTCCTTATTCAGAGAATTTCCTACATATTTGCTCTCCCCCTAAAGGGAAGACTCTGAAACTCTCCCTGAGTACTAAGGTTCATGTGCCTTGACTGTGACCTCAGGTGTAGCTACAAGGTGCAACATTCGATTGTTGTGGACTCTGCGAATGTATGCATAACTTTGCTCTAAATCTAGCTTCGGATCCTTATTGAAAGATGAACCCTTATCTCCAAAATTCTACCATAATTTCTATACTCATTCATTCATTCAGCCCCTCCCTCTTCTTTTTCTTCACTGTCACAGAGACTCTTAATCTTAACCGAAGATAAGCAGTGCCGCCAACATTTGACATTAAATTCTTTACAGCATACGGGTTGCTCTTCCCTATCCGTTAACATCTTGTGTAAGAACTTGATAAATTGATGGTTAGGTGCGTCATATGCTCTTACTGATATGGTGAGTGGATGACAACTCCAAAGTTAGCCATCAAGAAGACTTGTATAGTCACTCGAAGGTGGAACATCTGTCAGAACCAAAAAAAGAACAAACTTTTTCTGGTGTTCATGATCAGGGAGGTTTCTCTTCAATGATTAGGGTTTGGAATTATATCTCTCATGATTTGCAGATTTTAGATATCAAGTTTTTGGATTTCGGGTGCAGCTGAAACGATTTCGGTGGTGGTGGTGGTGGTGGTGGTGGATTTCAGGGTTTCAATTCAATTCAGGGTTTTTCAGCTCTGATACCAACTTAAACTAGGACAAGCGTGGTCTGTGGATCACCATTGTACTGATACTGTCTCAACTTAACCACCTTTAAGGTGTTGTGTTTTAACTACAAAAAGTCTCGATACAATTAGATATGATTCATCTATTTATAAGTTATATTTTATTTATCTTTGTTCTGATGTGTGATCTTTACTCTCCAACACTTTGTTACGAAAGTTGATAGAAAATTATATTTATTGAAGGTCTTACATTCAAATACTTTGTTTATACGTTTTATATCACGAAGCTTACGCTTTTTGCGTCTCGAGGCTTGAGGCGTGAGGCTCGTACAAAAACGCTTCGTCTTACGCCTCAGCGTTTTAAAACATTGGTTAGGACTATTCTGAAAGGTTTCCCCAGGTTTGCTTGGAAGGTTGACAGTAATGGGTGTCTACCGCTTCATATAGCTTGCGAAAAAGGTCACTTGGAGATAGCAAGAACACTGTTGATGATTGATCCAAACTTCGCTCTGGAGAATTTGATCATTGTCGTTAGACACCAATACACTTGGCTGCAATGAATGGTCAGATCAAAATCCTTGAGGAACTTCTTTTGTGCTCTACCAAATGTTTGGAAAGTCTCACCGGTGATGGAGAAACTGTGCTTCATCTTTCAGTATGATTCAACAGATACGGTGTGTTTACCTCTTTGGTAAAGAACTATAATACATATCTCGTCAACCTGGCTGACAAGCATGGTAACACAATTTTACATCTTGATGTCTCTGCAGGGAACATTACTGTAAGTTGCCTATTTTATCTTAGTCATTGGTTGGTTGCCTTTAAGCTTCTCCAACTTTGTACTCTACTGTGTATGATCCTAAACTGTGTCTAATTGTTAGTTGTCGGAGCACATCATCAAGTATACTAAGGTTGACGTCAATTGTAGAAATCAAAGAGGTCAAACGGCAATGGACATCTTATGCCAGCAAAGAAGAGCGTCGGATATCAGAAACATGTTGAAGAGTTTCGGTGGCAGGATGACGAGCATTGAGCTGTTGTCACCAAATATTGATGATATAGATTCTGGGACTACAACCTCAGAAAGTCCTAGGGTTGACTTGAGGAAGAATTTGAAATGCCTTTCAGTTAAAAGCCATGTAGAGCAACAAAACACTAGTCAATTGAAAGCCAATATCTAGCAATGCTGTAGTTTTTTTTTAAAATTTCAGCTTCAATAGCTAGAAATTTAATTCAAGTGAAACTTAAAAATCATCAACAATTACAAACACATGCTTCCAACCATCAATGCCTTAGTTTCAGCAAGTTCAAGAAGTCTATAAGCAACACATCAAGCATATTAAATAAGAGAAACATCAAACCAAGAATGAAGATAATGAACCAGCTTACCAACTATGCAATGCTCATACTTACCTACAGGAATACTAGTGAGCAAAAGTATATCCATGTGGTTCATTTCGATGATAGCCTCACAATGTCTGATCAAATAGATGACTCTCGTTTATGCCAAGGTTTAAGAGCATCGTCAAATGTCATTGAACAGAAGCACTCTTGAGGAGACGTATAAGTACTGTAACAATGGTAGGTTGTCCTCTCACATCTTATAATGCTTTTACCTTTACCATCAGGTATCAGACATATAACATGGTGGTCAAAATGACTAATATTCAGAAGGCTAATGTCTAACCATTTTTCCAAAAGATACATCCTTCAGGAGCGAGGGACCAAAAATTAACTATCCCACAACCAACTCAACTTTGGAACCATATTGGATCATTAATCATGTGTTTTAAAACAACCACCGTTCACATATACCCCACGTCAAAACGACTCGTCGTAAGAACACTAAGTGCAACATTGCACATGGCCATGAACTAAGTCTCTCCAAGACGAATTCTAAGTATAGAGAAAAAGGCATGCATGCCAACATCTGGGTTTTGTCCAAAAAATGACAAAGATTTGGTATAAATTGATATGGCTATGAAACAACAAAGCTTGGAAATCTCACTCTAACCCAAGTGAATTTTTCATGGAATCTGAGCTTCGTGATAGATAGACTTCTTGCTATCCTCGCACTCCTAAGAATTTTCAAAGGGTATCTGAAAATGAGGTTCGCATCTCACCTCCTAAGATTTCATAAAGCTGGGCTCAAAGAAAATTCATATGTGGCCAACAACACCACGATGGTGAAATTAGGGAAACAAAGCTATGAGTTTTTGGATTCCCTAGTTAACAACAAGAAGGGTACATTTGCTCTCGACGACTCTCTTAATACAAACCATATTTTCCAAATTTCGTCTCCTCACTACTAATTGATAATTCATGAACAAAATTTCAATCCTAGTGAGATTAGACTTTGAATCATAAAACAACAAAGTATACATGTCAAGTATACTTCCATTAGAATTCTTGTCCTTAAAAAACTCATCTAATATAATTAAGGCTACAAAGACCAAGAAATCAATAATATCATCCAAGGATGGTTTAGACTCGTGAAGAAACATATAGAGTTTTTGAGTTTTTTCATAAGTCGTCACCAATGAGTCCTAAATAATACTCTGACGCTCATTGACAAATAGAGCAGCAGACAAGCTATTAAAAGCTTTGATGTTCATCTTTCCATAGTTAGCTTAATCAAAATAAAAAATGAACGTTAATGGAAGTAGGGCATCTATCACCATTCTCGGCACATAGAGGATCTCACTAGCAAACAAAAATTAATTCAATTAGCCACGACCGAATACTGTCGCTAAAGGGCAACAACGACGGCATTTTTGTCGTCGCCGTTGAGGGTGTGGCCATTGCTCTAGGCTACGGTAATGAGCCGTCGCCACCACATTTACAACGGCACATAACGACTGCAAGAGCCGTTGCTAATTCGACGATAGTAAGTGACGACTGCTTGCGCCATCGCAATTCACCAATTGGTGACATCATATTTGTCGTCGCCAAGTTTTATTTATAGATTAAAAAAACCTAACAAACATATTAACTTGCTAGATTATTTTTGGATAAAAATTGTGCAAGAATAAATTAAACATACTAAAAAGAAATGTTACATTCAATTAGTCCTTAAATGTCAATCTTACATCAGAAGAACTATCAATCCAAGCATATCAAACAATAATTTACAATGTTTCTACCAAATATTTCCTTGACATAAGCACAAAACCAACTAAGTGCAACTAACTATTTCAAAGCCTCCAAATTCCATCTTGTAAGCCTCTGAATTCAGCAGCGTGGTCTTTCCACAACTTTCTATCTTCCTCACTCAATTCTTATACCGAACAACAACACAATGATTAGTTTCTAGTTTGATCAATGAAAGAGGACATTAACTGGAAAAATTGAGAATGTCTATGTTCAGTTTATGATATAAAAACCAATTACAGCAGAGTAAGATATAAAGTAGTTGATATACAACCGCTTTACAAATCAAGGTTACAATGTTAATATAAATGATGACAGACAAAGGATAATATCAAACCTTTGTTGCATATCTCTTTGTCGTTCACTTTTTACTCATTCAGCAGTTCATTACATGCTATACACAGTGAGTATTCAATCTCATTTGCTCCTATGTTGAAGGTTATTTTTTTACAAAAAGTAGCAGCGAAATCTTTTCAAACTATAAAATAAATGGACGATATGACATACCTGAAAACTAAGTTAACATATGTGATCAAATGAAAAATGAAATTGAAGGAGTGAATGTGCTATACATAATAGCAATAGTCTAATAGAAACCAAAACAAAAATATACAAAAATATATAGAAAATCCAAAATCAAATTGCTAGTCCAACATTGGCCATATGTAACTACTAAGATTATAACCATTCCTATATACCCAAAGAACCAAACCCATTTAACCAAAGTATTGTAGACAAAATGGGGGTTAGATATTGCATATATATTTTCACATAAATCCAATTTATAATTAATCAATAATCATAAATAATGAAATGATGAACATAAAAATAATTATTATGAACAACATTGGTTAGCACACTTGATTCAAGGAGAAATGAAACTTGTGAAAGCTGAATCACGTGCCTTGGAACACTTAGTGCGCAGAACACCAAAAACGTATCATGACTCCAAACTCAAACGAATGGATATGAGGAAAGTGATGAAGTCGAATCGTGTGTTTCAGACACTTTCCTTAAGACAAATTATGCCTCCTCTACCGGTGCAAAAGGCTTGATGGCACTCGTCTCCTAGGATACAACGACTAATAGTGTTTTGGAACTGCACTGCTGCCAAGAACACCCGACGAACTTGTAATGCCTTCAATCTATCACCGGAATCCTATAAACTAGAGATAGAATAACTCTTTGAGAGGAGGAGATGATGATGTTTTCTATTGTGTTTAGAACAAAGGAAGTGTCACCTATTTATACATGTGGGAAACCATCCACTACTTGAATTGCTATGAATTCTGATTGATATGTTACAACCCTTAGCATTACTTTCAACCTTTGACATCATGTAGTTACAACCTTTCACATAAATATGTGGTTACAACCTTTCACATAAGTGTGTGGTTACAACCTTTCACATTAGTGAGATTACATCCTTACACATTATGTGAGGTTATAGCTCATAGAATTCAATTAGTCAATAGACTATATAAAGTCTATAACGCATGGTTTCAAGTAATTATTCATCTTTGGATGACTAATTCTTATTCACCCTATAACCATTTAAATTCTCTCATTTAAATTGATTTAATAAAATGGTTATTTTCATCATTTTTCCAACAAGTACAACCACAGTTGAATCACATATAATTCCAAGGCTTAACCTTTAAGTCATTTTCATAGTCAGCCAACATCATCACATATGCAAATAATATCAATTATTCCAGTTTTTGTGTCTGTGTACACCACCTCATGTTAAAACCATGTATCTGATTAAACGTCAAGTATTCATATACAACAATTTCAGTCTCCATAATAGTCTGATATTTTCAGACATTTAGACAAAAATTCACTGACCTTGTGATCAATTGAATCAATGATCAATTCCCAACATGAAGTCTGCTCCCAACTAAATCCATAGCTGCTGAACTAATTCTTCCTTTGAACATCCAATATCATTTTCCTCTTTGCAACACATGATAATTTGAAGGCAAAGTATTTCAAATCTGATGCCGAAAACATATGAAAATAGATTTTAGTAAATTCATTGTAATCTATCAGTACATATTTCGACAATCTATCCATCCAAAATTGATTGTAATACAATTCAAACCTCAGTTAAATTGGAAAGTATCGTAGCAACAATCTATTCCACATCAAGTAATAGTCATACTTTTGTCAAATTGTGAATTCCACATCGAGTCTGTTAGATTTGGTTAGCTCATATGTTAAAAGAAATGATCCATAGTTGACTCTACTTAGCAATTTAGGATGAATCCTTGGGTTGTTGTATACTTGTAGCTACACTACATGATTAAGATATGATCAACAAAATTTAAAAGAAATAAAACCAAGAAACTAAAAAAGAAACCAAAATTTATCAATTTCCAAAACAAAAGAAAAACTCAAATCTCACTGAGGAAAAACCACCCAAATCATACCACCAACACAACTCCACACCATTATCACAAAGAGATCATCAACAGAAGAGCAACACATAAATCTAACAAGCACCAACACAGAATCCATGACACCAATCAAAGACAAACTTCAATCCAAGAAAAACAAAAAACGAAAAGCAAAAGCGCGTAGAGAAGGCAAACACACTCACCTATGATCAAAGCCTCATCTCTTCTCTGCCAAAATGTAGCAACAAAATCCCTAGGCTGCAGCTGAAACCCGAGCTCCTCCAAAGCTATTCCCATGCGTCGAAACGGTTGAAGGAAGCAGAAGACTCGACGACGGAGATGCAGGGAACTCAGAAAAGAAGAAGGGATTGGAGATTAGGCCCTAAAATGAAATTGATGAACAAGGAAGCTCAAAATCGAAGAAAGAAAGAAGAGATTACATTTGAGAGGCAGAGGCTTCATCGGAGAAGGATCAATTGGTTGGATAACTCAATTTGGGGCTTTAGGGTTTAGGTCACGATTTGAAATGGGTCTGGATGTATGTCAAGTTTTTGGGTATGAGAAGGCAGAGGAGAGAGAGTCGAGTCTAATGGTGGTGGTGCAATGTCCAGCGGCGGGCGACAACAGTGGCGCGATGGCAGGAGGGCGACGAAGTCTCTCCGTCTCGGGCTCTCTCTCGTCTCAGCCTCTCAACAAAATGATAGATAGGAGTAAGGTTTCACCCTTTATTACACTGGACCAACGGTCCAGATTTAATGAGGATGATCGATGGCTAGGATAAAAATGTAAGAAATAGAAATAGAAAAACATAATTACAAATTATCATAAACTTTGGAAATTTGTAAAAAAAATGAACCGAGTGTCTAAAAAATATTCCGAACATACTCCCGAACTTGTACCGACATTTACTTTAATGTTAGAACTTTAGATCAAGGACAAAGACCTTAAGAGAATATCTCAAAATTGAGCTTGAGCATTCTCGTGTAGTGTGACACACGCGACATTACATTGAAACGGTCAAAACAGTCAACTGGATCTGAAAATATTAAGGGCTCGATCAAAACGGTCAACCCTAATTTATCGTCACTTATCATACGAAAACGCTTATATCTACTTGTATATGACGTTGTTTGGTCGAACCTTCCACGCAACACTCTCACATAGATGAGACGTAACCGCCCATATAGAAATTTTGCGATATTTATCTCTCTACGATAGGGCTCCCCATATAGAATAATAATGGTAAATAAGGTTGACCGCTAATATTGGTAATGAGACGTTACCCGAATTATGTAATTTTTCAACCATAGACGTATTTCACCATTTCAATCATATCTTATTTCACGAGTTTTTTTTTAAAATTAAGAATAATTGGCGACGGCAGTAGCATGCCGTCACCATATATTATAAACTACGCCACTATTTTTTTGCGCCGTCGCAAAATTTACAATTCTTGCCACGGCACCACATTGTCTTCACAAAATTTAATTTTGTTTACCACAGCACCAAGTTGTTGTCGCAAAATGGTTTTGTTTTAGCCACGGAAGATTTGCCGTCGCTGGGCCGTCGTAAATCTTAGACCAATAGCTACGACAAAGCGAGGCCGTAGCAATTTGGGTGGCTAACTGAATTCTTTTTTGTAGTGAAAGCTTGTGGCCACTATGATACCACTTGAAGGTCCTAGAGGGGGGTGAATAGACCCTTAACAATTTATTTTTTCGTATAAGTTTGTTCTCAGGGATAGCAAGGTTGCAGCTATTCTGAATCACATATACACGATGATAGTATATAAATAAAAGTTACAGCAAAATAACAATGAACATCATGATGTTTTTTACTCGCATAAACTCCAAACTCAAGGAGAAACAATGTGTGTCCATTTCTCTTGAGGGACAAACTTTTCCACTATGTTGTCAATAGCTAATACAAGTATAATAATTCTAGGGATACAACCACTATATCCTACCTAGTCTTAAACTCATATAGATCTATTTTATCTCTTGTCTCTAAGCCTACAACTGAGAAATATAAGAAGTTTCAACTCAGAACTCAGCTACCACTTAACTGATTCTTCTTGAAAACTTTTCTTAGAAGTTTCACTTAAAAAAATCAGCTAACTTTATACTAAACTGATTTATCGAAACCCAACTATCTCAGCGGGATACATCCGACCTTGGGTATCCTCAGACCTCAGCTATTTCTTCCTTTGAATACATCTAGGGTTGTTGCACTACCAACTGATCTCATGGTATGCAGAATGCTATGAGTTTATGAAGAATGGTTTTGCTCAGCTCTAATGTGTATGATCACATGAGAACTACTTAGATACTAATGAACAATGTAAAGAAGGACCAAAACCTAACAAAAGGGAGAAACTCAACAAAGCAAATGTAAAAACTACACCTTGACAATCATTGAACAAAAGCAGCTTTGCTATGTATATATAGACTAAATGAGTGCTCTAACAAGAGAGAGAGAAACACAAGCCAAAAAGATGTCACAAGAGGGCAAGCACGAGGCCAAAGCAAGGGAAGATTTTTGGACTTTTCTCCTTGGCTAAAGTTTGAAAAAGATAGGACATATGAAGATGTCCAATGCCAAGGAGAAGACAAACAAACAATCCTAAATAATGTTTGATTTAAAAGCAAGAGACAAAAAAGAT
This sequence comes from Comarum palustre, assembly GCA_951800085.1. Lineage (NCBI taxonomy): Eukaryota > Viridiplantae > Streptophyta > Magnoliopsida > Rosales > Rosaceae > Comarum > Comarum palustre. Next base: position 14,674,188 of record OX637572.1, on the reverse strand, counting down.
TTGCAAGCTTTTCACAAAGTATAGGACCACATGGTTTAGTAAAATATTTTTCTCTGATATCAAACAAAGTAGTTGTTGTATATAGAACCACAAGCACAGCTGTAGCTTTGAAGCTCTAAATCATAGATCACGGATTGGCATTACAAATAATCTTAACCCTAGACTAATTTGAGTAACAATGTAAGACCTCTATTCTAGTTGTCAGTTTGAAATTCAAATGAGAATCTCACTGAGACATAAGTCTTATGCAGAAATGGTAAAGAAACATTGTGAAATTCTAGTTGTAGTTGATATACTGTTGGCACGCTGCGGTACGTGTCGAAATGAGTTTTTGTATGTTCGATTAATTATTGTGAAATTTCGATGGTTCTATCAATATTGTGGAACAACTCTCTAAAACTCTAATAAAAATAACATAATTGATTGCGATGAAGTTAACACTGAATTTAAATTAACAACCAAGATGTCTGGAATTGCAAGTAAGAAACACTCATCAATACATGTCATAAGCTAAAACTAATAAACTGAATCAATAGGAAAATTAATTGATGTTCTAAACCTGAAACCCAAAACCCAACTTAAATTCAAAACCTAACCTAGATAGATCAACATACCAACACTCATATGCGCAGCTAAAACTACTATTTTAAAAAAGTTACAGAAGCGATTTAAACCCTGAACAATTAATATATATTGATCAATACAATTATTTAGGTTTAGAATGACTCAATTTGTTTTACAATATTATTAGTATTATGAATATTATCATTATCATTAATATTATTGTTATTAAAATTTTTTTTTCATGCAATTCAATTTAAAAAAATAAAAACAAATAATGTATGAAAAATAAAAATAGTGGTAGAACTGTAATTATATTAAAAATGAGGGTAAAACTGTCAATTTAATAACTGATAAATTGACTTGTAAAAATGTAAAAAAATAAAAGACAAAACCATCATTTTACTGTTCATCAAAACAGTAAAAATCAGGCTTTACTATATATGAAGATGGATTCTTGATGTTTAGCATTGCCCCTAGATAATCATATTCTATAGGAGAGAGGTTATTCCATCCATTTATTTGTGCCCCTAATCCATTATCTACTCTGCAATCTAACACCAACGACTCCTATAACAAAGACATTGCAATATACCGTTATGGCAGTGTGGGTGGCAATATCGAATAGAAAAGCGGAAGAAGCAACAAAATGAATGACATACTTGAGCTCATACACTTGAGCTTGTTCTTCGATCAATTCTCCTGGCCCCCAATTTAACTCTGCGGGCTCGAATAAATCAGTTTGTGTCAAAACATCATACATCAATAAAGTTTATAGGCTATATTATTTTCTCCTTTATGATTGTCCAAGAGTTGTGCAAGTGTTTATTCCTACACTTTCAAACCCTTCACCTAATTTGATCGTAACTAAAAGGAACTCAGTGGGATGAAGAATATAGTTTAAAGGTAAGTAGGTTCGATTCCTGGGGTTGACACACTGTTAATTCTCTTGAGTCTTAGAAAATGGATAATATATATGGAAACTTTAGGAAAGGGGGGTGGGGTGACCGTAATTCTATAACCTAATCTAATGACTCTAATCACAAATTAATAATGGGATTAAAGCTAGTAACTGATAGCAGAAGATGATAACAATGAAACATTCATACAGGCATTTCACCAAACAAATTTTTTTTGGCGATTAAACACCATGAGCTTTATTGAGACAACAAGGGATTATAAAGGTATAAGATTGTTGGCAGTCCTTATGTAGAACAAAATACAACCTATGATGCCTATACAATTGGGAGATTGGTGTTGTACATTTGAAGAACAAGTTGAAGAACTAAAAGAACCAACTTGATCTCATGGTCCGAGATAAATTCATACATATGCACGTCATGGTTTTTCAAAAAAGATGGCAACTTCGTTTTGACATCTTATTTACCTAAGTCATTTGATAACTTCTTTTACAAGACTCCTTGAAGTGAGATCCTTGGCTTATCTGGCTTTATATACTATACTTCAAAAGCATATGTTGCCTTGGCTGCTAAGTTAGTCTAAGAGGATTGATGATCTTATGTCTTGCTAATCCGTGACCATATAGCTTGTGCACCAAGGCTCCAGCTTGGTTTCTTACACCAAAACCAATGCAAAGCTGATAGTATTTTTTATTCAAGGACCAGTCATTATCAGATGGGCATGTCCATTTAGGGACTGAATTGGAGAATCTAACAACCTCTTGCTCTTAGCTTGAATTAAACCATATTTAGGAAAGCTTTTGATTGTTTCTCCTTGGTCTAAGACAGCTGCATGTGTCCTCTTCCTTTCAAAGTTTAGCCAAGAACAAAAGTTCAAAAAACTATTTCCTTCCTTGGCCCCCGTTCTTGCCCTCTTACGGCCTCTTTAGCTTTTGTGCCTAACTTGTTTAATGCACAATATCATCCTATAAATACACAACAAAGTTGTCATTGTTCCTTAATTGGTTGTCAAAATGTAGTCTTTATCTTTACTTTGTTATGTTTCTCCATGTGTTGGATTTTGATGTTACTTTGCATTGTTCATTAGTCTCTAACTCTTCTTTTTGTGATTATAAATCTTAGAGCTGAACAAAACATTTTCTCATACACTCATAACATTCTGCATACCATGAGATCAGTTGGTAGTGTTGTTTACACACCCAAATTTATACTTTGGACAAAATTGTAAATGTCTTAAGTGAATATGGGTCAGGTCTGTGATCCACATCATGTGTTATCGGCGTTCTCGAATAATATTGGGTTAAAGGCAATTCACTTGTCTACGAAACCATGCAAGCTAGGTGTGCAGTTCATGTACGAGGAGGAAACTTCACTTGGTCCACTGTTTAATTGTTTGTGACGTCTATGCATGTGAACTGGGATGTTTGCATGTGAAAAAGATGCTTGCACACGAAGGGTTGTGGACTTTGCCTAGAGTCCTTGGTGTTATTTGCATCCTTGAGAAGATACGTACTGCAAGTGAATGGTTGAATGAGAGATGCAAGAGGGACACGCGGATCAATTTGCATGCGAGATGGACTGACGAGGGCAAGCTCTGTATGCCTAGTTAATTGGAATACGATACGTTATCCTTAATTGCTTGGAGTGCACGTGTGCATGTGAATGTGTTGGTCAAGGATTCAAACCCTTGATTATATCATGTAATGTGCATCAACTACTTACACCTCTTTGGTGGAAGCATGCATAATTAAAGAATATTTTCCTTCAGTTTTGATTGGCTCCACTGGGAAGTACATATCAAGTGAGATTCTACCTTCTCTAAGGAGTGCATTGCCAAGTCTTCAAGGGGTAGTTGAAGCCTAATCTACTGCTTAGAAGAGCGGTGAGTGGCATGGTAAAAAACATTGCCTACGATCTATATTAAAATTGAAGACTTATACAAGTCTTTGACTCAAGTGGGGTCAATTCTTGTGGCCCTAAAATAAATCTTTATACGTGATTGAACTGTGTCTCCCAATTAGGTGTTTTTCATGGAAAATGAAATCTTGTGCAACTCAACCGACTAGTAGAGAAGATTGTATCATTATCTACTATGTGAACCACCATAAAATAAAGGTTTAGGGATCCATTAACAGAAACACACAACTTTTACAAACAATACAACTATAGCAACAAACAGCTCTCGACCTAGTCGAACTCAACACTAAAGCATCTCGCCTTAGCACTTTTTCCTTTCAAGCTCCCGAAGTGTTACTCTTCATGTCCTTTCCTTTGGTTATTCTGCTCGTCTCTACATGAGTATTGATATTGGTAGCGAAGAAACTACAGTAAATTTTCCTTCTGAAGTGACACCGGTGACCTACATTTGTTTGACTGAAGCACAGGTGACACGCACCTTTCATCTCCCTGCATTACGCATACGCGTTGTGGCACACCCGCACTTTCTTTAATTTTAATGTAATTTACTTTTTACACTTAAATTTCAGTATTTGTACTATCTTCCTCCTACTTGGAAGCGAGGCCAAAACAAGTGAAGCAACCCTGAAAGTATTCAAAAAAGAAACAGCTGAGCATATATGAGTTTTGATGTATCCCGCTGGGTGCTGGATTCATGAAAGAATTAGTTTAGGATAGTTGTGTTTCTGAGTTGAAACTTCTTAGAAGTGTTCAAGAAGAATCAGTTAAGTGATAGCTGAGTTCTGAGTTGAAACTTCTCATACCTTCATATGTAAACACTTGAGAGATAAGAGAGAAATAGATCTAGACTAGTAGAAAACTAGGTAGGATGCCAAGTCATTGTACCCTTATACATTAAACTTGTAAGGAGTGAGGTACTCATACACAAAAGAGAAAGTATCGATCTAGACTAATGGGTAAACTAGGTAGAGGATAGCAAGTCGTTGTATCCATATACTATAATCTTGTAAGAAATGAGTTTTACAGTGGAAATGTTTGTCCGTCAAGAGTTAGGGGCACATAGTTTTCTTCTTGTTGCAGGGTTTTAGCGAATAAAAACATCATGGTGTTCATTATTATTTTACTACAACATTCATTTGTTAATATCGTGTTTTGTTAGTCAGGATAGCTTGAACCTCTGTTATCCCTGAGAACGAATTTATACGAAAAAGTTGTTAAGAGCCTATTCACCTCCCCCCCCTCTATGACCTTTAGGGAAGGGAAAATAAGGAATCCCTTAGTGCAAGGGCCATGCATATATATAGCCCTCTTCCATTGAGGAATCCCTATTTTGGTTTATTTATAGGGATAGGGTATTTTTCAACTTTTTGATCACAAAATCACATCTCCACCGTTCATTTAGTATTTCTATATGAGTAGATCACTCTTGCAATTCAAATCTGCAATTTATTATCATAAGCATGAACGGTTCATGTTAGGCAAATTTGGTTTATCTATTGATTTAATCTTGTTCGACACCTTAATTTTCAGAAAATTTATCAAATGCCCTATCCCTATAAATAAACCAAAATATGGATCTCTCAATAAAAAGAGACTGGTATATATATATAATACCCTATCCCTATAAATAAACCAAAATATGGATCTCTCAATAAAAAGAGACTGGTATATATATATATAAAGAGACTGGTATATATATATATATATATATATATATATATATATATATATATATATATTCCACTAAGGGATCCCTTTTTGACATATATGAGGGATTGGAGATTACACCAACTTTTTTTTATCACATATCAGCATCTTCATCGTTCAATATTTAGATGCATATATGTAGACCATCTTAGCAAAATTTCATCTAATTTGGTGATCGTTAAGGCTTCGAACTAACTGAAATCAATTGACGAATCAAATCTGCCAAACTTGAACTGTTTGTGCTTTAACTTTTAATTCACAGTTTAGTGTACCTTAACGATTACCAATTTGGATGAAATTTTGCAGAAATGATATCCTCATATAGAACTACATATTGAACGGTGTAGATGTGACTTTGTGAGTTCAAAAAGTTGGTATAAACCTCGAACCCTCATATATGTTAAAAAAATCCCTCATTAGAATATAATTATATATATATATATATATATAATTTTTGGAAGTTCAATCATTGATACATCAAGGCACTTTTTACAAGTGTGGTCGGAGAAAAGTCATCGGTCGGTGCATTGAGGCAGTGAACCACGCATACCAAAGATGGTCTTCTAGCTTGTTCCGTTTTCTCTTCGTCCATATCCTTCCGTGAGCAACCAACAAGGAAGCCTCATTTGAAAAAAAAATCGATCACTATGTTCAAAAGGATGGTAATGGAGATTTATCTATTTACCAAAAAAAATATTGCTATGTATCCCCTCAGAGCTGAGGATTCCCCATACCCTAGAGTTTGACAGTGACGTGGCGGTAATCCGTCTGCTGGATCTCGAGGGCGCAGTCTCGGTAGCGTCTGGTTTTGGTTTTCTCATCGGAGGAGGTCGCTCAACGCATTCGACGGTGAGGGAAGCTGTGACGAATCAGAGTTTGCTTCAACAAAGGCGGAGGTTTTAGGAGTCGATGACGCTTTGGTGTGCCGATTGTTTCAGTCTCTCAAATCCAGCTAACGGTGTGTCTGGAGGTGGTTCAAAGAGATGACGTAGAGATCTGATTCAAGGGCTTGGCTGGCATCAGATTTTTAGACTTCCTCTTAGGCGGCTCGTCAAAGAGGTGCGATAGAGATCTGATTGTGATTCATCAGCAGGGCTTGAAGCAGCGGCAGCAGGTAGCAGCAACCATGTAGTTTAGGGTGGTGAGGCCACCGGACTGAATTGGTGGTAGAAAATCTCTCCAGAAAACTCGTCGCAAGTCTGAATTGGACAGGAGTGAGGAAGGACTAGTTGGGCCTTGGTCTGCTAGGCTATACTCTGCAACCTAGTGGGCTGAGACTTGGGCTCTACTATTTCTTATCTCTCTTCTAATTGATTTGGGCATGTATTGGGCTTGGAGGGGGAGTGACAGATCCCTTCATAACCGTATCAAAGAATCTACTCCCTTCTTGATGAAAAGGTACATTGAAATTGTCTTAGGCCTCGATTCATTGAGCTGAGGTAATTAGATTTGGTTAAGTAGGTTATTGTTTTATTGGCTAGAATAAAGTCCTTTTGTGTACATTAGTTTTTTAGTTAGTCTTCTTTGTACTGTAGTCTCTTTGAGTTGTATCAGAGTTTTGTTTCCGGTTGACCAACTCTTAGACTTGTTTTGGAGTTTAACTCCTGCTCGTCCTATTGGTCTATTTAATATATGGGTTGTACACCGCCTGGAGTAACATCTATTTCCCTAAAAAAGGATGGTAATGGAGAATAGCTAGGAACGTATTGGACCAAATAACAAATAATCAAACATAGATCCTGTTAATATATGCCTTGAATCAGCCATCTGGAGGAACCAGCCATTCGGGGAGGATTCAAGTCAAGGTGGAGATTTGTTAATGTATGCCTTGAATCAGCCATCTGGAGGTACCAGCTATTCGGGGATCTCGCTGCCCGGTCAGCGAGTTTGGGGTCCAGGGTCAACGCGCTCTGGTTTGGGGGTTCGGGGCGCGAGCGAAAGTAGCGCGAAGGAGTTTTCTCCCACGAGCGACAGTCGCGCGAGCGAGACTGTTCAACCAGTGTCATCGGGGGCAATACCCCAAGGCCCACGAGTCCCTGTTATGCTGGGTTATGGTTTCCAATTGGGTTTAGTATATAGGGTTTAGGGTTTAGTATATAAACGACCTAAACCTAATTGTATTAAGCACTCGGTGGTTGTGTTTCCTCAACATAATAAAACTGTTCTCCTTCTGTCGTGGACGTAGCTAACATATTGTTAGTGAACCACGTAAATCTATGTTCTTTCTTCCGTCCGTTACAACAAACTGGTATCAGAGCCCAGGAGGGGTTCGAATTCTGGGAAGAAAGATGTCTGGGTTAACCGTGAAGATCGATAAATTCACGGGGAGAAACAGTTTCAGTTTATGGCAGATCAAGATGCGAGCCTTGTTAAAACAACAAGGGATGTGGGCGCCGCTGGTGAAGAAGCCGGGGGATCCAGAAATCGCTGAGATGGCCAGTCTGGAGGAGAAGACACACTCGACAATTTTGTTGTGTCTTGCAGATGATATAATCACCGAGGTCGCAGGGGGAGTAGACTACAATGAGATTTTCTCGCCAGTGGTCAGACATACTTCTATCAGAGTGTTACTAGCCATAGTTGCACATCAGAATCTGGAGCTTGAACAACTAGAGGTGAATAAAGTGGGTACAGCTCATAATCCCGCTGATATGTTCACCAAGCCGGTTCCGCACAGCAAGTTCCAACATTGTTTGGACTTGCTAAATGTTACAAGCTGTTAGTTGCCCCTTGGGGGTAACATCTGAGGCAGAGGAGCCATCTGGTACATCTGGCACTATTGTGGTGCATCTGGTACATCTGACACTATTGTAGTGCATCTGGTACATCTGAGGCAGAGGAGTCATCTGATACATCTGGCACTACTATGGTGCATCTGGTACATCTGGCACTATTGGAGTGCATCTGGTACATCCGTGTTACATCTGAGGCAGAGGAGTCATCTGGTACATCTGGCACTATTGTGGTGCATCTGGTACATCCGTGTAACATCTGAGGCAGAGGAGTACATCTGGTATATCTGTTATCTGGTAGAGAAGTTATTTGTACATCTGTTAGTTGGTACATCTGTTATCTGTGAGAGGATTCAAGTCAAGGTGGAGATTTGTTAATATATGCCTTGAACCATCCATCTGGGGGTACTAGCTATTCGGGGTGATGCATCTGGTACATCTGTTATCTGTGAGAGGATTCAAGTCAAGGTGGAGATTTGTTAATATATGCCTTGAATCAGCCATCTGGAGGAACCAGCCATTCGGGGAGAATTCAAGTCAAGGTGGAGATTTGTTAATGTATGCCTTGAATCAGCCATCTGGAGGTACCAGCTATTCGGGGATCTCGCTGCCCGGTCAGCGAGTTTGGGGTCCAGGGGTAACGCGCTCTGGTTTGGGGGTTCGGGGGCGCAAGCGAAAGTAGCGCGAAGGAGTTTTCTCCCGCGACCGAAACTGCCCCGCGAGCGACAGTCGCGCGAGCGAGAGTCTCGCGAGCGACAGTCGCGCGAGTGAGACTGTTCAACCAGTGTCATCGGGGGCAATACCCCAAGGCCCACGAGTCCCTGTTATGCTGGGTTATGGTTTCCTATTGGGTTTAGTATATAGGGTTTAGAGTCCCTGTTATACTGGGTTATGGTTTCCTATTGGGTTTAGTATATAGGGTTTAGGGTTTAGTATATAAACGACCTAAACCTAATTGTATTAAGCACTCGGTGGTTGTGTTTCCTCAAGATAATAAAACTGTTCTCCTTCTGTCGTGGACGTAGCTAACATATCGTTAGTGAACCACGTAAATCTGTGTTCTTTCTTCCATCCGTTACAACAGATCCCAACATATTATAAGGAACAAGGTTCAATACTGGATGATGTATAATCAAAGGAAGATCCACAAACAAATTCAAACAGCCAAGATTAATATATAAAAAAACAACTGATCATTTGACATGACTATGGCGCTGAACACACTAAAACTATACTAAACTTGTGACAACAAGAGCAATAACAAGTGAACAAGGTGCAATTGAGATCACAGCTCCTAAACTTGTTGAGGATGCAGCAGGAGAGTCTGCGGCCAAAGAGGCCTCTGGTGAGTCGGCACTGGACTGTGGAGATTCTGAAATCGGGTGAGGCTCCATCACTTCAACCACCACTCGCTGGCCATTCTTGCAATGATCTGGGAGTCCGCTGATAAAGTAGAAGGGGCCAGACCTATCAAGCTTCATTATGCTCTTCCCGTTATCAAATGCGATGATCGGATTCCTTGTGTTGCAGTGGTAATAGCCCCATTTGTCTACCCCAAGAACTGAATCATTCTTGTACCTGAAAGCTGTACGTAAAACAAAACAACAGTATCAAATTCGAAGCCAAAGTTGGCATTATAGATTCAACCAACAGATATATAAAGAAGTTACATATTCTCCCAGAATTGGAAGTTACATACTCCTCCCAGTATTGTATGCATAAATGAGGAGAAATTCAGTTAGGGACCGTAATGATAGAACTCACACAGAGAATCTCCAACATGAAACCTATTCCTTGTAGCCCAGTCGGAGTAGACAGCGGAGTTGTTTGAGCCAGGCTGCTGCCAACCAAAATCATCACCAACTTGGAATTCCGTAGCAGAAGAGTTTACAACAAGAGCCAAGAAAAGCATCAGCAAGATAGACCCCATGAAAGAAGCAGCCATGCTATCGCTCGCAGAAGACTAGGGAAGCATAAGCAATGGAAATGGAACCGAAAACTGGCCTGAAGAAGAAGACGAGAAGACCTGTGTATATATAACGGTTGCTTGGAGACAGCACTGTGCTTGGAAATCGTGTGGAGAATATGGAACACGTTGCAGTCTCCTGGTGATTGTGTGCCTTTCGGCGGTTAAATTTCAGTTGATGTTATTAATGTCGTGACGTTTTTTTTTGAAAGTTCGCTTGTTTGTTGACGTTAATTTTATTGAAAATTCCATCGTTAAAAAAATTAATTACAAAAATCTATTATCTTATTTTCATTTTTCATACATAACTATCGAAAACTTGCATTTTCATACCTTAAATTTCATTTCGTTAGCATTTTGATACCTTAACCGCTAACACCATTAAAATTTAAGGGCATTTTCATCATTTCTTACATTTATCACAAATGTATCATTTTTTACATTTACTTTAATAAAATAATTTATTTTTTGAGATTATCAAATAAAAATTAAACAATTTACATTAGAAAAAATATTCCAAAAAAACAAAAATTAAATATTTATTTTTGAAAAAATAGTGATAAAAGTTGGTAGACATCTTATATGTATATAAAAAAATTAATATGGATACTTGTAAAAAACCAAAAATTTGAGAAAATATCAAGGATATATATTTTATTCAATGATCACTGTAATCAATTGATTTAGGTGAATAAATAGTATTCTCGAGTACGTTTGAACAATAGCAATTTTATATAAAATTTGATAAAATTTTTATGGATGTTCTATTTTTTCTCGATATATCCAACGGGATTTTTCTTTTTTGAACTACCTATATTTTCATGATCATCGATATTTTAGTCTTTGACTGTGATTAGTTATTTTTATTGGTTTGTAATTTATCTAATTATAATTAATGAATTCAGTTGTAATATTTTTTTTTAACATGTAACTCTAAAAATATATATACATAAATGAGTTCTACTAACTTTTATCACTATTGTTGCAAAATTTAAACATTTAATTTTTTATTTTTTAATATTTTTGCTAATAAATTGTTCTATTTGTATTTGATAACCTCAAAAAATAAATTATTTTGTTAAAGTAAATGTACAAAAATATATTTAATGAAATGACAAAAATACCCTTAAATTTTAACTATGTTAGTGATCAAAAAAATCAAAATGCTAACGAGATGAAACTTAAGATATGAAAATACAAGTTTTGGATAGTTAGGTATGAAAATGAAAATAGGATCATAGTTTTGGTGGTGTTTTGTAATTAATTCTTAAAAAAAATAGGCATACTTTTTGGATAGGCAAATTCTTTTTGACTCTCGTATGTAATGGCAGATCCATGAATTAAACTTTGTCTAGGTTAATTAGAGTAGCTAAAAACAATTTTTTGTTGAAGGAAAATCACATTTATGTGTGTCTTCGTCAAATTCATAATTGACGAGAGAAAATATCGAGATTAGCAATCAATCAGAGTAATTGTATCAATCTATTTTCTATCAGAATAATGATCATTATGTAATTTATTTTTTCCTTGTAACCTCACCTCTATATAAAGATGAGTCTCAATGAGAATAAGCAGACCATTTTCAGATTCACTTTTACACGTTATCAGACAATATGCTCTATTTTTCATTTTTTTGAGTTTTTTTTGCCAACAAAAGAAAATCGTGAAAAAAACCTCCATCTCTCCTCTTCAATCTCGGGCCCGGCACCACAACGCACCACGTGCGCACCCACCCGGCACCCTCCATCACCGATCCGAGTTGCAGAATAGATCTACCACCCCACCAGCACCGATCCTGTCGTCGACCGCCTTCTCGGAACCCTCCTGCAGCAGGTCGGACGATAGCAACAGCTTCGACCCGACTGACCACGTTTCAAATCCGCACGACCTGGTTCTCAGAACCCAACCCAAAAACACATTTTCACCCGAGCTGAGGAATGAATCGAGACGAAATTGAGTGCTTAGCTGATAGTGGGACCACCAACACTATATTAAGGAATCAACAATTATTCATCAAATTAATTCCTTATAACTCATCTGTGACCACAATGGTTGGATCGTCACCATTGATACAAGGGCGAGGTACTGCCCAATTCCTGTTACCTAACGGAACAATGATCAAAATCACAGAAGTTTTATATACACCAAAAGCTAATCGAACCTTGTTAAGTTTCAAAGATATACATTCCAACGGTTATCATTTAGAAACTCATTGTGAGAATAGAATTGAATACTTATATATTACCTCTAATGAATGTGGAAGAAAATGCATTTTAGAGAAATTAATGAGTCAATTAAATGGATTATATCTCACTACCATTCGGATCATTGAATCCTATGTTGTCACCGACAAAGAAATAGGGGACACTGACTCATACATGCTTTGGCATGACCTGCTATGACACCTTGGTCGCGACATGATGATCCGTATATTAAAGAACTCACACGGACGTCCTTTCTTTCGAGTGAAAAATAAAATAGGGCAAAGGTTTGTCGCACTGCAAGGTGACAACACAAATACAGATCGCAAGCTACTGACCGATCCTAATACTGCCCCAACGTAATCATTGACCTCTAAAGCATCAGAGGGGAAACCTCCCATCCATTATGCCTTAATGAGTCGTTCTGCAAAGCCTGCTCTTTAGCCAAAACAGGATTGAGACCTTCCTATGCTAAAGATACCAAGCAAAATATTCCATTCTTACAAAGGATACAAGGTGATATTTGTGGACCTATCCATCCAGAATAAGGGCCATTTAGGTATTTTATGGTTCTTGTAGATGCTTCAACACGATGGTCATATGTCGCATTATTGTCCACAAGAAATGCTGCATTCGCTAAGCACTCAATTTCGTCTCGATTCATTCCTCAGCTCGGGTGAAAATGCGTTTTTGGGTCGGGTTCTGAGAACCAGGTCGTGCGGATTCAAAACGTGGTCAAATCAAGGGTGAAACGTGGTCGGGTTCTCATTCAATTAAATGAATGAGAAAGTTTTCCGAGCTCCCTTGATTTGATGCAAGGATCAAGGGGAGTGTGTAGACTTCAGGAGGAATCTAACGTTATCACATCACCCTCAAAATGCAATAGGTACACTGTGCTCTTTTTTCCTTCAACCAAGGTTTTATTTTATCCCACCTGGTTTTGTTACTTGGCAAGATTTTAATGAGGCAACACCAGATACACTATTTTGTCTTTAATTTGGCACAAGGAGGAGTGTTGAAGGAAAATCACATTTATGTGTGTCTTCATCAAATTCATACTTGACGAGAGAAAATATCGAGATTAGCAATCAATCAGAGTAATTATATCAATCTATATCAATCTATTTTCTATCAGAATAATGGTCATTATGTAATTTATTCTTTCATTGTAATCTCACCTCTATATAAAGATGAGTCTCAATGAGAATAAGCAGACCATTTTTTGTCAATATTGTTACTAGTATTATTCTTTTTGATTAAAATGATACTTGAATCTTAAAGAGATAAAAACAAAGGGAAAAGAAAATATGAAGGATAATAAGAAATACTACTAAAAGATAGGACAAGTTTGCGAGAAAAAAGCAAAGAAAATAAGGGAAAAGCAAGACTTTGTAAGAACAAAGAAAAAATAGATCAGAGAAGAGAAGCAAAAAAGGAAGTACAAGGCTTTGCAAAGACTCGAACCCAGGTTATTCATCATATAAGCAAAAGACCTAACCAACTCAACTACGATGGGCAACATGAAGGTCTGCCCATGCCCATATGGCCATAGACATCATAAAGTACTTTTATAATTTTTGTCTAGACTGTAGCCCATAAAGCCTTGTACATAGATCCATACCCCTACTCGTATGTGTTTGTTGTTACTCTCTTTTTGTATAAGACCCTTCTCTTTTGTAACTCATTGTTAGTGGTTAAAAAGGTGACAGAACACTGACTTACAAAAGAGATGGGTCTTCTTATACAAAAAGAGAGTAACTAACAAAAAATACGAGCAGGTCTTCTTAAAGCAAGACTAATAGAAACTCAATAAGTTGCAACTATGAATGTAAATACAATGAGCTCCTGTATATCATTTGATTCCACCTAGTTCTTACTTACAGAAGAGATAGTATACCCAAAAAAAAATCAGGAGAAGTCTAATATTATTAAATTGGCTTGATACATATTACCTCATTTATGCAAATGTTCTTCACCGTACCCCCCCCCCCATTTATGCATTTACACATACTTTGGCATGGTCTCAATTTTGCTAGATTTTCCTAGGTATCTGAGTTGAGTATAGATACGAGGCAATCTGGCTTATTCCGGTTAACATTAGTTTGAGACTTTGATCAAACCAAAAGTGTACCAAAATCAAAATCAATGACCAATACATGCTCTCAAAATCAATGACCAATACATGTGTACCAAAACCAGCTCATGTGTTGCTTGCTTCCACATCAAAGATTAAGAACGCACTGCAAGATTTCTCCACATCTAGCTCATAAGTTATTACCTGAAACTAATTCCTTTTGCTTCATCATCATATCCTGGAACTGCTTTCTTTTAGCAGCCCGGATGTCAAGTAAACTAGGTGGTGCAGGTTTGAGCGAACCATGTAACTCAACGAGGGAAAAGAAATCTTGTTTGGTCAGACTCTTCTTCTTAACAAGTTCATCGACCACAGCATCCATGAGCTTTCGGTTTTGCTCCAGAATCTGCAATCAAAAATGGCATGTTGACTTTGTTACAAAACTCAATAAGGATGATGAGAAACCTCAGTAAAGAGACTGATTATTCTGCATACCTCTTTTGCACGTTCATAACACATGTTGACAACCTCCAATGCCTGCAAGTCGAGGTCCTGAGATAAATTCATTATGATAGATTAAGGGTACATTCAGTCTTCTTCTAGCATTTATCTGATAGTTAAGGAGCATAGACAGATACAGAAATTGGTATTTAAAGGCCAAAGACCAATGACCATGTTTCAAATTCCATCAGTAATACGACAAACACCAAAACCAAACTCTGAAAATGATTAATGAATTAAGAATGTATTACATTGAGACGATCTGCCACCCAGAAATTAGATAGACCATAATTCTTCTCAGAAAGGCCACTAAGAACATAAGTCCGCGCAGCTGACCTAGCATTGTCTGCTGTTTCAGCCCATATTGTACTTAACTGGAGAAATCGAAAGAACAAGAAAGATATGTTAGTCATTCTAATTTGAAAGATATTTTACTGCAGAGTTCTTACATCAAGCCCCATAATTTACCATACAAGAACCTAACAGTGCATAAATTAAAGATTTTCTTTACCTGACCCTCACCAAACCAAAGTTCATCAGCTGCACGCGGTGCCAGTTGAACAGTAATATGATCCAGTAGGGATTGCCGACTTCACAACATTGGAGATATGAGAAGTGTTCAAAGGAATAAAGAAAACACAACAAATAAGCATGTGTCTGATGCACTCTCAACAATAAGGAACACAAATGATTTAACAGCATTGAAGCAACATCTATTTGGAGTTACATAATTCAGTAACCTAGAAGGTTTTATTGTATTTTTAAACATTTTAGTTCCTTTTGTTGACATGGTCTGATTGTAATACTAATATCTGTACTATATACAAAAGTGAGAATGTGGGCTTTTTTCTTTTGATCAATAAATGGTAAACCTTCAGAAAAGAGATGCTCTTTACTTGTTCACTGAGCAATATTCAAGAATAGAGTCTCTCTTTCCCTTTATTTCTGATAAACAAAAAAAGGTCTTCAAATCTATTCTGATAACCTTCAGAAAAGAGACGCACTCTTTACTTGTTCACTGAGCAATATTCAAGAATAAAGTCTCTCTTTCCCTTCATTTCTAATAAACAAAAGGTCATCAAACCTATTCTGATATTTGTACTCCTGATATCATCATTCATCTCATAAGTAAAGCCTACTTCCAATTTGAGTTTCAATTAACTTGAATCAAGAACATAGCAGACATTGTGGTAACGATCTAAAAATTCAAATTACTTTATGCCCTTATAATGAGTATGAGCCAAGCTCCATTGTCAGTTTGAATTAGTACTTTCTGTATGTATAATAGACATGTTATCAACCACCTCTTCCTTTTATTCTCTACATAATTTTTCTGAACTCTGATTATTATAGTCAATAGTTATTGTGCATTCCACATGTCAATGGGCTACTTGCCTTTTAATCAAGACAAAGAATTGGGGATCAGTATGTCTTACGTAAGCGTTCCCTCTTTGAAGTTGATAGGATCCATCTTCATCCTAACATAACCCAATTCCCTACCAGATCTAGGAGCAATTGTGACCTGCACCATATGAGAAACTGTCATAAGATATACACTTCATATTTTCTTTTTTCCTTTTTACTCATTGTTACCATAAATGTACATATAGAAGATGACAAGTGAAACTAGGGAATAATAATCGTCAAAATCTTGAAGAAACCATTTGGTTAAGTTTAAGATCTTAAGTCAATGTATCCAATGACAAAACACAAGAAAGTCAAGAGACATAGAACAAAAGATTTCAAAAGTAAACACTTTTAAGCGGCAATTACTCTAATCTATAACCCACATTTGAGGAACAGGGTTGACCAACAAACATCAATTATTCGTGTTGCCTAACTTGTAAAGGTAGTGCAGAATAGAAACAAATTAACTATCTTATGCTATGAAAAGGTAAAACAGAAGATGCTTCGAGTTTAAGACCAAAAAATAAAGGAAGAAAAGCTTGAGCTAGGGGGCCATACAAATTCAATGTTTTTTAGATCAGGAAAGTTTGCTGCAACAACAGCCATCGCTGCTTCATTAATAGCTACTTGCTTCCATGTATCGAAACTTCTGTCCTTCCTATCTAGCATTCCTCTTTCTTCCATTTGTGCCGCTTGTAATAGGTCATCAGTAGTAATCTGCATATATCACAACCACAGGCAATCAAAACAAAAAGGGGACACAAGATGTGGCATAAATAACAAGATCAAAAGGCACTAACATCTGAAATCTTCCTCAATCGAAAAAGAAAAAGAAAAAACATCTGAAATCTTCAAAACATTAGCTGCTAATAGAGCTCATAGCACATGACCATGCGGGCATGGGAATAGACAGAAGTATAATAGCAACATGGCTTTCACACCAATGGATGCAACATAATGTTGCAAATGAAGCCTTCAAAAGTGTTTTTTTTATTTCATTTTTTGCTTTCTGCCCTCTTTAATTTGAGATATAGGTTCTTTGGTTAGATAAAAGGAGGTAATACCTCAGTTCTTCCATCACGCATCATGTTGATTGCAGCAACCTCGACTATATTAGCTAGCTCCGCACCAACCATTCCATCACTCATACTTGCAATAGCCATATAGTCCACGTCTTCAGCCATTGGTTTCTTGCGCGCATGGACCTATAATCAGGACACAGAAAGAAACTGGAAAATTATAAGCCGGTCATGGAAACAATAAGAATTAAGAGCAATGCCAGATATGACGTCCAACTACCTTCAAAATTTCAATGCGACCTATAAGGCCAGGCTTAGGGATATATATCTTCCGATCAAATCGTCCAGGTCTGACAAGGGCCGGATCTAGAATGTCTGGTCTATTTGTGGAAGCAATAGTGATCACTTCCCCTCTTCCTTCAAACCCATCCAAGCAAACAAGGAGCTGGAGTATAAAGAAAACAGTGAACGGCTTTTAGCTTTTTAGTTATAAAATAAATGCCTAAAAGGTTCAAGCATTCATCATTCATCCATATCGAACCTGGTTAAGAGTTGCGTCACGTTCTTGTCCACCAGAACCCTTGATCAAACCACGCTCCCTTCCAACAGCATCCAACTCATCAATGAAGACAACTGATGGAGCCTGTGCACACAAACACAACAATGAAATGTAATGTACAACTACACTACATCCAATAAAAAGCAGGATGAACAAGAAAGGCATAGCATTTTCAAATATGGTCTAAAAAGTCAATAATAAAACTAAAAAGCAGTAGCAAGAACAACATATCAAAGAAGGATAATGAGAGGAATGAGAGAAGGAACAATAAGCGAGACAACTGAATAGCTAATGTCCCCTTACGTTATCCCTTGCTTCCTGGTAAAGTGCTCGGACACGAGAAGCACCAACACCAACATATATCTCCACAAATTGGGAAGCCGAAATGGAAAAGAAGTTGACTCCTGCCTCGCCAGCAACAGCTTTTGCAAGCAAAGTCTTCCCCACTCCAGGAGGACCACAAAGAAGTATCCCACCTGATTAACAAAACATTCACCCACAATATATAAGCCATACATGAAGAAGACAACACCAATAAGAAAGCAGCATTGCTGCAGAAACCAACCTGGAATTTTAACTCCTCTTCTCCTATACATTTCCCCATGAGTGAAGAACTTGACAATCTCCTCAAGCTCAAGCCTGATCTTCCCAAGCCCTGCAACATCCGTAAACTTAACATCCACACCTCTCTCCAAATACTGAGGCATCCTCTTATTATGAGCTCGCCTCACACGAGCCCCCGACCTCATGAACTGCATTGCCATCTTCATATACGGATTCTGCTCCCCCTTCCCCGGCTCCCCCTCCTCATCCTCCTCCCATCCCTCAATCCCCTCCATCCTCTCCAAATCCCTCATCTTCTTCCTCTCGTCGGCCTCGGCCTGCTCAATCTTCAACCTATCCTCATAATCCTTCTTCTGCCTCCTGTAACTCAACACCACAGTCCTGTAAAATATATAAAAGAAGACCAGCCCCAGCGCGGTGGCCACATTGGAGTCCTGAGCCAAATTGGCCCACACATTAGCCATCTCCAAGTAATTCTTCCTTGCCTCTCTTAACGACTGGTCGTGCTTCTTCTTCCTGGCCTCTCTCCTCAACCCCCTCTCCTCCTCCTTCTTCTGCGCCTTCATCGCCCTATCAATCATCTCTCTCTCTCTCCTCATCCTCTCCAGCTCCTCCTTCCTCTGCATCTTAAACGCCTCCCTCGCCTGCCGTAGCTCCGCCGCTCTCTTGCTCTCCTTCCTCGCCGGCTTCCTCGTCCTCGTTAACCACGCCACCACCGCCGGCATTTTCGCCAGGAAACTCAAGTACGGCAGCGGCACCTCCGGCGGCTTCACCGGCGGCGTGTAGGCGTTGACGCATAAAGACTCCAAGCTCAGCTTCTCCCATTCCTCCCAGAACCTCCTGTCTGCCGCCCCCGCCGGCAGAACGGTGCGTAAAACTCTCGAATCTTCTAGAACCACGAGGACCAGCTCGGCCTTGTGCCGCAATTCGATCCCCGGCGGCTTGATGACGTGCTTGAGCTTCGATTGACGGCTGAGGTCGAGGAGCTGAGTGTAGGGGACGCGGTTGGAGACGACGGGGAGTCCCTGGGACCAGGACTTGAGCTCCTGAGGAGATAAGGCTGAGGATTTCTTGGAGGCGCGTGGCTTTCTGTCCTTGACGGCGGCGCGTGAGGTTGGGGTTTGGGGGAGGGAGGCGGAGATGACGGTTAGAGTGACGGAGAGCTTGAGGAAGTCGAAATTGGGCTTTTTGGTCTTTTCGTCGTCGTCGTTATCGGGAGCGGTGGAGATGGAGGATTTGGGTGGGGGTTTTGGGGTTTTGGGGTTGGGGTTTTGGGGTTGGGGTTTGGATGGGTAAGAGCCCAGAAGGCATTGCAAGGCCATTGTGGAGGCGTTGCTACATTTGAGAAGCGAAGGTGGGTTTTGGGATGAAGGTGAGGTTTTGAGCTTGGGTTTTGCAGAGCTCACCTCTCGGGGAATTGAAACGTTTGTGAGGGAGCCCAACGTCGTCGTTTCAGGGGAATTTTGTTGACTCCAAAACGGAGCGTTTTTAATTAAAATACAAATAGATTAACTCTGCTGTTTATGACATGACCGCAACTTCATCTTCTACAAAATTAGGCTTTCTGTGAACATGGAAGGAGGATGAAAGTCTGAAACATCAAGCATTAAGCATTTCGTCACATAGAAGAAAGATACTTGGAAATATATAGGAAGCCTTAATTAAGACACAAATGTTGAAGGTAGAGAGCGAGTAATTAAGTACACCAAACACTGCGTGGATACAAACAAGCAAGGTTAGCTCAATTGTTGGAGAGCCAGATTACATTCTGAACAGCAGATGTGGCCAGCAAGAGGCCGCTTAAGAAAGTGAAGGCTATCGAGATGGCAATGTGGTCGCAGAAGATATTTAGCGGTTTACAGAAATTCGGGAGAGGTGTGTGCCGGATTCCTGTGCGATTCAGGTTGCTTACTCCGGATGCAGCCGACCCTGCACTCATCAGTGCATATGCAAATACCTGCCAAGGGGATAACATTGACACTTCAATTTCACTTGGAAAGTAAATGGATAATGTAGAGCCACCAAATAGGACATAAAATTTTGAAGTACTTGGGAAGGCTCTTATATTAAGCTACACCATGAGGGAGAAACACATGCTGCTTTTACTAGTTCTATAGAATTATTTGGTCCATTATATGATCCAGTACTTGATTCACATGATTTCTTTTTTATCGTTTTCATGCTGGACTTTAAGTAAAGTGAGACTCTTTTGAATCTTGTCTTGTAAGTCAGCTTTAGTAAAACAGACGGATGAACCTGTATTATATAGTAGCAATAGAACAACTAATTATAAAGCAGCTACAATGCTACAAACTCTGCTTATAATCTAAGAAGAATGAACTACAGAGAAATCTTGTTATCAAAAATTGAAGTGATCTTGCATTAAATCAAATAGTTTATATGCCTGTTGTGATTGCATTTCTACAAGGCCAACAAGGGTGTACAAGTTACCTGATCTCCAGCAAAGCTAAGCCAGGCATGATTCCTGGAGGGATTCATCGGAGACTTCCTCAGCAGCCGAGATCCACTGATCAGTAGCTGCAGCAATGAATAAACCGTGACAGCTGCCGTAACTCCAACAACATATCTGGGCACCAAAAATGCAGAAACTTCAGTACATACTTTTATATCATCCAAATCGCACTTCTAAGTTCTAACTACACCTCGGTTGTTACATTTGCTACATACCCTCATCATCATTACTAACCTTGTCAAATGTAAACCTTAACCTTCCTACTATTCAAGTTTAATTCAACTCCCGGATTCAGATGCATGCACTTCAAATGATCAATGCTGCATTGCTAACACATGACGAAAAGCACGCAAGTTCAATGGCCGGTAAAACATTATATTTGATGTTGGAATTCTGATTGATTATTTCCCAATGACTTGGTTCCTCCACTAAACCCAAAGCAATGTAAAAACCCACTAGCTGAATGAGAAGCAGCAGATTTTGCAACTAAATAAGGGGCATAAAATGAGCAGCATTGCAGCAAAATGTTCTTCAACTAGTTTTTTTAGATTTCTTATAGGCCTTTCTTATATTCTCAAATCTCAATAAGATCATTTGAACATGATTCCTTTCCACCAATAATGTGATCTATCTTTTGTTGTCTAAGCCAGTTCCTGCCTCCAGGTTACATCAAACTAGAAGACAAATGTTAAAAGGAGACACAAAACTTAAAAAAATGGTGAAAAGCTCTTAGAAAACCCAAGTAGAAATTTAAAATCCAATCACGGGTCTGATTCTGTTCATCGAAAATGGAATGAAGCTGGGAATGGGTTCAAACTGGTCACTTCGAAGTGCCAAACAGAAGGGTAGTTTCGTCAACACGAAACCTCATCTCAAAACAAAATGACAAAAACAAACCAATACACCTGCCCGGTTTTTCCTGCCACCGAGCAGTAAATAAAGCAAAAGGCCAAAGCATATTCTGCAAAACATGAAAAAAGTGAACAACGGCCGGAATATGGCAACTTCCGGCAATAGGGCATTTGAGTAATTGTACTTACACGAAGGACTGGGAGAAGGACCATTTGGAGTAAACGGGGAGGTGGAAACCGTAGATGGTGACGATGCTGGCTTGCTGGGCGGTGAGCATGGAAGACAGAGCAGTGATGGAGGACGCCATGCAGAGCAGCCTTAGGCACACGTGAGCCACGTCAGATTTCCGGAGCATGGCGCCGAGCTGAGTTGATGATGACTTGGTCTGCGGCACACTCATGGTGGTTCCGTTCTCCACCGCCTTGGACTCTGCCACCTCTTCGTCAAAGGACGTCGTTTTCCTGCCGCCCAACATTGTCTATCTTTTTCTTCTGTCTGTCTTGCGTTGCACTAGAGAGAGATTGAGAGGGTTGGAATGTAGAAATTCGTGAGCCAACTGCGAGGTAGTGAACTAGTGATGATGCATATAATCTAGTTTCTTTGGCGGTTTATATATATGGGCCATCCGGTTACATTTCCAAGTAGTCTTAAAACAGTATTTCTAAATGCTCCTTGAGACTAGGTTTTTCACATGACTACTCAGCTGCGGGATGCGTTTGTCCCCCAACCGTATGATCTAACGATAACGGATCAATCTTAAATGAATTGATCATGTCTGTTTAAGTCTGTTTAATACTATCTATTAGATCAATTCATTAAAAATTGGACGACTGTTATTTGATCGTCACGTTCCGTCCTGCAAACGGCTCCCGCGACTGAACGAGACTGAGGTTTTTCATAAACAAGTGACAATTAGGACTCAAACTTAAGGTTTCATAAGACAACTCCACCAATCTTATCATACTAAATCGTTGGAATTTCTTTTGTCCTCTTAATCAATATTTGTTGCTGTTTTTTTTTCAGTCTAATTTTTCATCAATTAATTACTTGTTCATAGTTTATACCATAATCATATAAGAACTTACATGGACTAAGCTTATTTATTGATGAGCCGTGAGTTGGTTGGTTAAGATGTTTAATTGACAACTTTAAGGTTAAAGGCTAAAACCTCATAGATATATAGGGATGGCAATGGGAGGGTAGGGTCAGGAGATCAAAATATCATACTCATACCCTTTAACATGTTTCAACCCTGTACCCGTCATCATACCCATAATTAGATAATGTGTATTCCTCGTACTCATATCCGTTGGGGATTACATTCTAATACCCGTTCTGATCTCCGTTAAGAATTATGTATTAATTTTTTTTTAATACAATATATAAAAATATGAAATCTAAATCAAATACCAAATAAATAAGTTTCATGTTTCAATCTAATGAAAACAAATACAAGTCTCATTTAAAAAGAACAATAACTGTAAATGAATATATTTAATTGAGGGAATGAAAAAGTATTTATTACATAAATATATTTTTATAATTTGATATATATATATATAACAAATTATATATATTAATATTTTCATCATAAATGGGTAGGTATGAGTACGAATATTGAAATATCATACTCGTCCCGTACCCGATTTAATTATCCAAATACTGAGGATCTTCATACCCGTTACATGTTTATTCCCGTTTATATCCCCTGTTAGGGTCGAATACCCATGGGTACCCTACCCGTCAGGTATTATTGTCATCCCTACAGACATATTTAGTGTGTGTAAGTTATTAATAAAAAAATTAAAAAATTGTCAGGGAAGGGTTTTTCAAACCATAGAAATATACCTTAACTCTAAATACTCTAAAGACTCACAATTCTACTTAAAAACAGTCAAACCTATCTTTCTAATCTTGCCATTGCCATTGCCATTGCCATTGCCATTGCCATTGCCATTGCCTTGCCTTGCTAGGTTTAAACTCAATCTTACTTCAAAATTAATTCCAATGCTTAAATGCAACATTGCTCACTTGACATTCTACGTTAAATTAACCATTGTTGTAAACTTATAATACCGCAAAACTCATCTACAAAACATTTCCGTCTTATCACCACTGAGTCATTAAACTATTGGAAGCTTTGGGTTTTTCGTATATGGATGAGATTGGAATCTGCAGAGAACAACAGGTGGAGAGAACTTAGAGGAGCAGGTCGATATGATCATGATCAGTTCATCCCCCGTGAGTGTCCAGTACATATCGCCATGGAAGTGATAGCTTTGTTTTGTTATACACTATTTCAGTTCTACCACACGTACACTTGTTGGACTCTTTCACTGAAATCACCACTGCGATGACATAACAATTATCCACGACCAACTCCCATGAGCCATGGCTCTGCCTCTGATGGGACACTTAAATTTTTTCTTCCTCATTCGTCTAAAATGTTATCTTGAAAAAGTAAGAATAACCAGCTACTGTTTGATCGGCAATGTTGTTGTTTTTTGAGAAATTGTATGTCGGTCTTATATTTTATGGTGGGATATAAATAATAAGAAATTCATTATAAAGGGACAAACGTTAAAAAACCCGTAACGTAGAACGAAATACAATAATTATGGATCTTCAACTCATATCGAATAAGAAAGAATGAAATGAGACTTACAACTATCTAATCTACAAAACGAAAGCCCTACATCAGGATACAATAATGCAACATCAACGAACGCACACCAAACTCACTTCAAACAGAACGAAAAAGAAACAGTACTACTCTAACTCTAAGAGATTAACATCATACAATTGCCTGCGAAAACAAGAACTTTTTTGCATAATGATAACTAGAACAATAACATTACAACAAAAACACGCACCTTTAAAAAAAACACGCACGTAAACAAGCATCAAAGTAGATGCAACACACGATCCACCATTAATCATCTAAAAGCGTCGAAAATTGAGGTGCAAATGAATATCAGGAGCGCCAGAAATACCAAAACCATGAAGGACAACAAGATGAGCGCATGAAATCTTCTTAGTTTTTGCGCTAATGTCCTTTCTCTTCTCCTTTTTGGTTGAAGCGCTGCTCTTGCTCTACGAGTTGACATGGTTCGAGATCAAAACTAATTAATGATCCTGCAAGATGTGATATGACTCCTCTAAGTCACACTAAACTCGTCATTTATAGAGTAAAAAAATGATAGGATAAACCCCTTAGGGGAATCCTTTTCTAAACAAGATTAGTAGTTCCGATTTCAGTCGGATCAAGATTTTGGAAGAAAATAAACCCCTTTGGTCCAGGATTCGGCTTTGGGGAAAATTAATGTTTACCATGAGGAAAAGGGCACCGTCAGTTCTATACATCCATTCCATACATGATAATGAATCCTACATAAGAGAGAGTGATGAGTTGCGTGCCGAATGTCAGATACGAGATCAGAAAGTTCAGAAGAAATTTATGGGAGCTTCAAAAACATCATGTTATCATTGCAGTAGCAACAAGATTTGAGTTTGGGGCAAACGATGGTATTCATCTTCCTTATGTTCTACACATCTAAACTGACTACTAGCATTAAATCCCATGATACTCCAATACAATGACTGCAAGATTCATGATCTCGAGTATCATACGTAGAACAGAGATGTATGGAACAATATGATCTCCATAATTAGGATGAGATTCTGAATGCATTGGTCAAAATGTTGTGTACTATTGGAGCGATAAACCTGCATGGCACTCAGAAAAATATCATTACAGCAATGAACCTCATCAAATCTGAGACGAGAGAAGCCTGAGACACTAACATTGATTTCTGCTCTCCACAGTATCAACCACATCTTGCACGAAAACTAAAACAAACCAACCACTCATCTTTACCTCGACCTCAAGTGACCTGTATAACAATAGCTTTGAAAATTATGGAGGTTTTCATCAAATGATCTTTGCCACCTCTTCAATTTCGATGGTAAACCAAATTGCCAAATTGCCGCAACAATTACATCTACACACAAAAATTCGGCAGTACCCATTGGCTGACCACAGAAGCTAGACTCCGAACATCAAATCCATGACCTTGGAAACCAATGACTTTGTTGGCGAAGCAATTGTGCCTCCGGATTGCCGTGCACTGGTATTACCATTTTGAAGATAGTAAGAGCGAGGGGGTGCTCTCGAAGCATTGAGTTCTGCATGTCTCGTGGATGATGAAGGGGGCAAAGTCATGAATCCCTGATTGTTCATCAGCCTTTCATTTAAGGTATGGCGTTGCATTGGATCCAGTGGCTTCACACCTATGATTAATGCTCCATTAATTTGCATCCCATTCTTACTGAGAGCCTTCTGAGCATCAGAGGAACTCTGCACCACCAAGAAAGTGAACACTCAGAACTTCTACCCAAATTCATATCAGTGCAGTCGCAGAAACAGTAGTTTAGTTCACCAGCCAGGTAATCGCAAAACGACAATTGGTGTTGATAAAGACCAAGTTTTGAAAAGAATGGCACACCCATATTTCATATGCTACCAACTAAGTAGATAGGCAGATCATGACAACAAAATGAGGCCAAACACAATGGAGTAAGGTCAAAAATTAACCAAATAATGGTCTACAATAAGTTATGTCTAAATAGGCAACATATGAGCTAAAGACAATGTCATAAATTTCTATCCATTTCATATAACTACAATCGTTTTTTTTGTCATAACCTAGCTGTAGTATGCACCAAATATAATATCTTGATCTCACAATTTCTTAGACAAAATGACCTAGGAGTGATCAAGATATGTACAATGCCTCCATGCAGCCATGTTGAACCCATTGCAAATAAGTGATAATGATTTTGCAGCAATACAAGTCACTAAATGTTCCAATGAGTGAAGTGGATTCTGTACCCCAGATCTTAGAAATAAATATACACTTTGACTTCCATAGAGCATCTACTCCACAACCAAAAACCAATTTAAACAGAACGTTTTACAGTGGGACTTCTCACATGCAACATACATAAATCAAGATAATTTGACTACAATCTTTTTCAATACAAGAAAAGCAATACTAAAAGTAGGTTCAGCTATTTCAACCTGTGTAGCCTTTTAATCCAGGATTATTCTAATTCTTAATCAACTTTTCATCCTCCAATTGGCATGCATTTCTTATAATGAGACCAACTGTAAATTCTTGAAACAAATAGGTCCAGATAAAGGGTGCCAAAGCTAAATTGATTTCATGGCATACGTATTTGACACACTAAACTTCACTGGGAAAGATAACACTAAACTTTAAACCAGTGTAATTTTAACACTTTACTTCCTCATCAGTGTAATCCATCCACGATTCTTTCAGAATTCTTAATCAACTTTTTATCCTTCATTTGGCATGCATTTCTTATAGTGAGCCTAACTTTTCTGGAAACAAATAGGTCCATATAAAAGAAGCAAAAGCTAAATAGATGCATGTTATAAGTATTTGATTCACTAAACTTTAACACTGGGAAAAAGAACAACCTGATATAGAATGTGCATATAAAAGAAGCAAAAGCTAAATTAATGCATGTTATAAGTATTTGATTCACTAAACTTTAACACTGGGAAAAAGAACAACCTGATATAGAATGTGCATCCAATTGGCATTTCTTGGGCCAGGAACATGTTTCAAAATGACACCACATTTCTCCAACTCCCGTAAAACTAAATTTGTATCAGCTGCAGAAAATCTGGAGAGAACAAACACTATGAAAGGCCATAATGTGGATAAGCAATTAAAATGAAAACAATTTACTAACTTAAATAAATATAGACAAGTTATCTCATGTACGTAACCAGTGGCGAACACAGAAAATCATGTAAGTGGGGGCAAAAAATTGAGGCTAAGCAACCTCCAACCTCTATTTTTGTAGCTCTTCAGCTGGTTAATATAATGAAGTTTTTTTTCACTAATCATATGAAATCCTAATCAAACACTATAAAATTGAAAGCTTTTATAGAAAATAAAGGGATTCCAAATTCATCATTCATTTATCTTTCATTGAAACCCTTCAGCAAAGAAAACTCAGATAAGAAAAAAGAAGCACCAAAATTGATCATCCACTTCTGCAAGAGTCGAAGCTGGACGACCACGACTGATGTCTTCAGATATTGGGTTTTTTGAATGAAAAAACGGAGGGAACATAAAATATAAAAGGTTAATTATGGGCTTATGGGCATGATATACATAATCCCAGTCACAACAATTACAATCATGAATATAAAACTATAATATATGTGCCAAAGTAGAGTGGGATGCCAGAACGTGGTTAATGGAAAGCAAAAAAAGGATACTCAGTGGACAGACTGTGTCCCCCATTGTACGTAACTTCAGACCAAATAAGATTTAATCGCTACAACTTAGGCCTCAAAAGTTAGAATCAACCGTGAGGACATCCAAAAGCACAACAAAGATAAGAATAACAGAGTGAGATCCCACTACATTTCTCTAGAGTAGTGCATGACAAAACCATGTTCTGTGTAGCATTTCTTTTGAACTAAATCCTACTTGATTTATTGGGGACATTAATTCATTACAGAATCTTTCAAAGTTATGTTGGGCCTTTTCTTCTTCAGTTTCAGACATTGAAAAACAGGTGTAGCTAAAAGAGATTAAACTCCTTTACTTCCGCACCAGGAATTGAACACCCCACATACTACCTACTAAGGCAGAGCCGTTTTTGTTTGTTCTCCCCCCCAAAAGCCAAACCAAGAATAATGGCAAAATCTAATGTCAATGAGGATGTGGTAGACTCAAAATGGCTTGAACCCAAATAATGCCAAAGAAGATTTAATTTGAAAATCCTCACAATATATATACAACTATACAAGTCATTATGCAATCCTACCACCATATAACATAGAATTTCGCTAAAGAATCCCTCAATGACATTTGTGATTATTGGTTGGCAGAAATAGGAATCTCTACAAGAAATTTATAAACCGTAACACAACACAACCAAAGATTGATTATACAGAGAAGCTAAAGCAGAGGTAGGACTAAAGTCAAAGATATGCATACTTATAAATTAACGACGTAAGCATGTATCTCGATGAAAAGATATGGGACAAAGGTGTGGTCAAATCATTACCCGTAAACAGTAACCCATTCTTCCTCTTGGGGATTTGCAGCA
Source organism: Comarum palustre (assembly GCA_951800085.1). Taxonomy (NCBI): domain Eukaryota; kingdom Viridiplantae; phylum Streptophyta; class Magnoliopsida; order Rosales; family Rosaceae; genus Comarum; species Comarum palustre. The sequence continues at coordinate 14,645,580 of OX637572.1, read as the reverse complement.
GGCATGGTACTCCTTTGCATTTCTGGCCTTGCAACCTCCCTTGGAGGTGGAAGAGTGATCAGAGCACCAGGCTGAACAATACCCTCCACTGGTGAACTCCTTCCCTTGTCATCTTGCTCACCACCACTCTTTGAGGCTGACCACCAATTCATACTTGCTGAACCCTGCTGGCCATTCTGTCCACTTGAGAGAGCATAAGAGGTGCTGGCCTCTGATTTGTTTTTCACAGGAGTTGAGAAATCATATCCAGAACTTTGGAATGGAGTTCTAGGATCTGATTTGACTTCTGGAGATATTGGGTAATCTGGGATACCAGATTCAGGGGAAAAGTCTAAACGGTCTTCCAAAGTGTAAAGAGGAGGAGGGGGAAGGTCCGACCGATCACTAAAACTCTCATGCCATAGAGCAGACACTGCAGCCGCCTGGCCTGGAGTTGAAATTTTTCCTCTCCGGGACGAGATAGGTGAAGCTAAATCTTGGTAAAACAATGTCGACCTACTAGATTTAGGAGTTCTATTCGCACTGGCACTCATCCTGTGAATCCTTCAAGGACGGATTGCCTCTGAAAATCAACACAGTAAAACAGCATCGCATTCAGTCTCCACTTCAAACAAGAAAACTAGCATTCATCAAGGGTAACTAAAAAGTTCAAAACAAACTCAATACAACAACATCTTGGAGAATGTTCAATCCTCACACACTACTTAACAAAACTACAACCCCGCAAAAGAACCCAACTTCTATCACTTTTCCTTGTGCAAACTTCCACACCGACCAAATGACAGATTAATCAAAAATAAACTACCTCTTTACCAATAATATCAACACGTCGAATTCATCTTCAAAAGTATATCAGAATGTAGAATCAAACTAAATCACTCAGTGAGGTTGAAATAGACTCTACAGGATTCTATGTGCAGTTCAAAACTATTGGAACCCAGTTAAAAATAATGAAAAAAAACCCAAACTCTATTTGATTCTCTTGTCACAAATCAAATGGCAAAACCATCAAACCAGAGATAAATATCAGACTATTTCCACAGTTCGAATAGAAAAGAGCGAATTCAATTTCCTAAGGTGGTTTAGATTTTGATTCCACTAAATCGCATGGTTTGCCGTTGAAATGTTCGATTAACAGTGAAAATTGGAATACTGAATCGGCTATGAGGTTAGAGAGATGGTGTTACCTGGAATTGAAATTAGGGATTCGAAATAGGAGGACTTCCGTTCTGGGATGGTTTCGCTACTCCTCCTCTGGTTATAGCATTATTTTCCCAATATGAAACCCTAAACCCTCTTCCTACAATTTCAAACTAGTTTGATTCGTTGTATTTCTTCCAACTTACCATTTTGTCCTCGTCCATTATTGCACACGCTCCGCGTATTTTTTTTTCCGTAGTCATTCTTATTCTTGTCGTGTCTTCACAAGACAAATGTAAACATGTTGGAGTAATTAGTGTTTCGTGAATACCACGTGACTGTGGTCTTGATTTGGGGTGAGGGTCGGAATCTGAAAGCCGGTTTGAAAAACCTGAATAAAATGGAAGTTCTAAATTCGGTTCGGTCTAAAATTTGGTCTGTTTTTATAAAATTCGGTTCGGGTTCGGGCTTGAAATTTAAAAGGACCGAAAGCCCGGTCCAGCCTGTTATAATTTTAATTAACCATTTTAATGATTTTAACTAACCATTTTAATTATCGTTCTCTAAAAAATCGGTTCGGTTTCGGACTTGATTTGTATCAAACCGATGGAGTTCTAATATTTATTTAATTATTTTAGAACTTGTACATGTTGAATATGATGAAATTTGAAAGAATATATGGAATGTGTGAAACTAGATATTTGGGCCCGAAAATCCCGAAGCATGTCCCGGGTCGTGTTTTGCTCGGGTTTGGATTTCATAAAGCCCGAGCCCGGACCGGCCTGTTTAGTTCAGATTCAGGCTCGATCCTTGAATAAATTGGGACCGGCCCGTGCCCACTCCTAGTCTTGATTAGTGTGGATCAATAACATTTTCTGAATTATATGAGGACTAGCATGAGGTAAAAAAAATTAAATTATTACACCAAAAAGAATTAAAAACAAACACATGAACCAATAGAATAAAAAAGAAACACTACAATGATATGTACCCGAAAGCACCTAATAATTTTCCAACATATTGTTCATTTCCTACGGGGTTTGGGCCTTAACCACCAGAAAATATTGAGGAAAACGGTTCATTCTAAGATCCAAAAGAACTACCACTAGTAGAGGGAAAACATCATGCGACGAAATCATTTCGTCGCATAAAAGACATTTTTTGTCTCATAAAATCTTAAGCGACAAAAAATTTGTCGCATAAGCTTCGTTGCATTAGTTTTATGCGACGAAACCACAAATTTCTGTCATATTAGTTCCCCTTAAGGGACAATTTTTTTGTCACATACACTTATGTGACGAAAATTTTGGTCGCTTCGACCTATGGAGTGAAAAATTCTCGTCGCTTAAGAGTTTTCAATAAATAAAAAAATATTATTTGTATTAATTTAATTATCAATTTAGTTATAATTTAAATTAAAAAATTATGATTTAAGAGCTCTGATAGTTGTCTTAACCCGATGCCTTTGGTTAACTTCTGAAAAGTACACTTTGGTAGAGATTTGGTAAATAGGTCAGTCAAGTTCTCATCAGATCGAATTTGTTGAACATCGATTTGTTGAGTCTTCTTAAGCTCATGAGCGTGGAAGAACTTAGGTGTGATATGTTTCGTTTTGTCCCCCTTAATGAACCCTCCCTTAATCTGAGCAATGCAAGCCGCATTATCTTCATATATGGTTGTTGGATTGTTAGTTACGGAAGGAATGTCACATGTCCTTCGGATGTGGTGAATCACAGATCTCAGCTAATAACATTTGTTGCCAGCTTCTTGTAAGGCCATCAACTCTGAGTGAATCGATGAAGTTGCCACTAGAGTTTTTTTTCGACCGCCATGAAATCGTAGTTTCTTCACAAGTAAAAACATATCTTGTTTGTGGGTAAGCTTTATGTGTATCAAAGAGGTATCCTGCTTCAGCATATCTAACAATGGTTGGACCATATACAGATGTGTTTGCATAAAACAAATTCATATCAGTTGTATCACGAAAGTAGCGTAAGATATCTTTTACACCTTTCCAATGACATATAGTTGGAGCAGAGCTATATCTAGCTAACACATTCACTGCAAATGCAATGTCCGGTCTAGTGCATTGTGCTAAATAGAGTAAAGCACCTATAACACTCATGTATGATACTTCTGGACCAAGAATATCTTCATTATCTTATCTTGGACGAAATGGGTCCTTGTGAATATTAAGAGATTGAACAACCATCGGTGTGCTGAGTGAGTTGTATCCATCCCAAAATGTTTTAAGATATTTTCAGCATAAGCTGATTGATGGACTAAAATTTCACTGCCCAAATACTCAATTTGCATGCCAAGACAATATTTTGTTTTTCCAAGCTCCTTCATTTCAAATTCTTTTGTTAAATATTCAGCCGTCTTTGAAAGTTCTTCATGACTTCCAATCAAATTCATGTCATCGACATATACTGCTACAATGGCAAAACCAAAATTTGATTTTTTTTAATAAAAACACATGGGCGTATCAGATCATTTACATACCCTTCCTTTAGCACATATTTACTTAGACAGTTGTACCACATCCTTCCAGATTGCTTTAATCCATATAAGGATCGTCTCAACTTAATCGAGTACATGTCACGTTGTTTTGTGGTTGCTTCAGGCAACTGTAGTCATTCTGGAACTTTCATGTAGATATCAGTATCTGATTCTCTGTATAAGTATGTTTTCATAACATCTATAAGTTGCATATCAAGTTTCTCAGAAACTGCCAAACTTATTAGATAATGAAATGTTATGACATTCATTACAAGAGAATATGCTTCATCATAATCTATCCCAGACTTTTGTGAAAAAACTTGTGCAACAAGTCGCGCTTTGTATCTTGCAACCTCATTTTTTTATTGTGTTTTCTAACAAACACCCATTTATATCAAACCGGTTTCACATTGGGTGGTGTTTGGACAACTGGTCCAAAAACACTGCGCTTTTGTAGAGAGTTTAACTCTTCTTGGATTGCATTTTTCTATTTGAGCCAATCATATCTCTATCGACATTCATCAACAGACTGAGGTTCAATATCATCACTTTTTATTATATCGGTAGCTACAGCGAATGAAAATACATCATCTATGGTCATTTCCCTACGATCCTAGAATTCTTTGGTGTACACATAATTTATGGAAAATTCCTTATTTTCAGGTACATGTGCCTCTTCAAAGGCTTTTGTATCTATAGAATCATGAATTATGGATCAGAAGTTGATGTCTTGCCCAATAGTATTTTCAGAACCGCTGTTATCAGGATTAATATGTGCCTTTGTTTTCCTCTTTCTAGAAACTAAATCTTTTGAACCTATAGGTCTGCCACGCTTCATGCTTGCATTAGATTACTCATTTTCTGCCACATTATTTTGTCCAATCGAGACATCAATTCGTGCAAGAGTATTAACTGTTGGGATATGTTATCAACCTTGTCACTTTTACTGTGTCGGTAAATGCGTCAGGCATTGAATCAACAATATTTTGAAGATGCAGAATTCTTCGTACTTCATGTTCACTTTGTTTAGTACGAGGATAAAGATGAGACAATGTAGACACCACCCACGATAATTCACGACGTTCTTCAGAAACTTTCTTATCTCCCCCTAACGGCGAGAATATTGTCTCATCAAAATGACAATCTGCAAACCTTGCACGAAATAGATCACCCGTTAAGGGTTCAAGATATCGAATAATTGATGGTGAATCGAATCCAACGTAGATTCTCAATCGTCATTGAAGGCCTATTTTTAAACGTTTTGGCAGTTCAATAGGCACATAAGTGACACAACCAAAAATCCGCAAATGGGAGATATTGGGCTGACTCCCAGTAGCAAGTTGGGATAGGGAATATTGATTGTTGTCTATGAGCCTCAAACGAATTAATGCTACCGCATGCAAAATAGCATGTCCCCATGTATACAGGAAGCTTTGTTTTCATAAGTAAGGTGCGTGCAATTATCTACAGGAGCTCTATGAAAGCCTCAACCAAACCATTCTGTGTATGAACATGTGGAACAAAATGTTCAACTTCAATTCCTAAAGACATGCAATAATCATCAAAAATTTGAGATGTAAATTCACATGCATTATCGAATCTTATTGACTGAATGAAATTATATGGGAATTGTGTTCGTAACTTAATTATTTGAGCAAGAAGTTTGGCAAACGTCATATTACAAGTGGACAAGAGGCACACATTTGACTATCTAGTCGATGCGTCAACCAAAACCATGAAATACCGATATGACCCACAAGATGGGTGAATTGGACCATAAATATTCCCTTGAATTCTTTGTAAAAACGATGGGGACTCAGTAACCTTTGTATAAGATGGTCTACTTTCCTAAAGAACAAGCTTGACAACGGTTGTCGCTTGGCAAAATTATATTTTTGGTCAATAGTGGATGACCATTTTAATTTGTAATTATTCTATGCATCATGGTAGAACTGGAGTGACCTAAACGGTCATGCTAAAGCATAAAAGTATTGTTGTCATTGAACTTCTGGTTCATGACATGGTATGTCTCAACAGACTTTATGGTTGTGTGATATAAACCAGATGATAGACCAACCAATCTTTCTAGTACGCGTCTTTGGCCGTTGACATTGGAAGTAATGCAAAGATATTCTATATTTATGTCATTCGTGGTCTCGATGTGGAATTCATTCAAACAAATATCTTTAAAACTTAGTAAATTCTTTCTAGATCTAGGAGAGTACAAAGCATTGGAAGTAATGCAAAGATATTCTACATTTATGCCATTCGTGGTCTCAATGTGGAATCCATTCAAACAAATATCTTTAAAATATAGTAAATTCTTTCTAGATCTAGGAGAGTACAAAGCATCTTTAATGGACAATAGAGTTTCATTTGAAAGACTAATGTGGGCTCTTCCAGAGCTTTCAACCAAATCGGTAGTACCAGATATAGTAGTCACAATAGTTTTAGAAAGTACTAATATGAAGAAATATTTTCGATCACAGAGGATCGTATGGGTGGTGCCACTGTCAGCAAGACAAATATCTTCTCCATATTCAAGTTGAGTGTGTCCATGATCCATTTTTATGTCTTCACAAATAAAATAAAAAAATATATATATATAAGCAACAATAGATTGTATTATTGTCAGCTAGTTAAACATAATAATATAATGACTCTCATTGTATGCATGATAAACTATATATGTTTATGTAACAGTTTGTATATAAATAATCATCATGTATAATGACAAAATGACACCCATTAACCTTATTAAGTTGTGCATATAATTGTTAAATTTATGACTCGAAAAATATTTATTTGCACATAGTGGATAGTAAGTGCATCAAGGAACCATAATCATATATATAATGATTTTAAATTAACTAAGTTAAACATATAAATGAATGTGAAACAAAACTTCACTAATGCATTGATTGTCATACTAATCAAAACATGTTATACATAACTCTTAACAATTTATTTGTTATAATAAGACATTAAATATATATGATTGTATAGAATTCTAGACAACATAACAATTTAGATATCATTATGCCCCCCAAAAAAACTATAAGGAATCAATTGTACATAATCTTTTTATGCATAAGAAAAACAAGCTATAGTCACATAACATATTACAAACTTATTTTATTAAACTTTCAAATAAGAAACGACATCAACTTTAAAGGAGCAATGCTGAAGATAAAACTAACATATTAAACTGAACTGAAAATATAAGAAAATATTAATGTCTAAACATAGGCAAAACCATAAACAACTTATTGTTGTTTATAATTGCATCACCAATCATGTCATGGCTTTCATTGTCCACAAGAAAATCTGAGATGCTCTGAGGAGTGATGTCAATTAGATTATCATCAATAAGAGCAACATCCATTGGGTCCATTGTATCCTAAGGATCACTATAAGGATTAAATTTGTTTCGACATTTTTTCTTGTCAGAGATGCCTTGTAGAGTTCCACTATATGCGGGGGTGTACGGCAAGTACGAGCCTAGTGATTATCACTTCCACATCTATGACAACCATTATTTGCATGCTTCTTTGGTGAGTTGTTCATAGGACCTTTGCCTTTTCTAATCTTTCCATTGGTTCGTTGCCCCAAGTACTTGTTGGGCCCATTATGACCAGTACCATATCGATGTCCACGGCCACCACTACGATGACCACGGCCACAAGCATTACCATACTTTCCCTGATCTGGATTGTTATTTCCACCATTATAAATAACATTTGCCTCAGGAATGAGATTTAATCCAGTAAGGTGAGATTGGTGATTCTTCATCAGTAACTCATTATTCTGCTCAGCCAATAGCAGATAAGAAATGAGGTTAGAATATTTCTTGAAACCTCTTTCATGGTATTGCTGCTGCAACACGATGTTGGTTGCGTGGAAAGTAGAGAAAGTTTTCTCAAACATCATATCATCAGTGATGGATTCTCTACAAAACTTCATTTGAGAGGTAATTCGAAACATTGTTGAATTATATTCGGTCGCAAAGCTGAAATCTTAAAGGCGCAAATGCGACTATTTATAGCGTGCTCGTGGGAGAACAAATGTCTTTTGATGAGAGAATCGATCAGCTAAAGCCGCCCAAAGAGCAACAGGGTCCTTAACAGTCAGGTATTCATCCTTCAATCCTTGATGAAGATGATGACGGAGGAAAAACATAGTCTTTGTTTTGTTTTGTGCGGTTGCATCACCATCTTCTATGATTGCAGACCCGAGATTTTGTGCTTCAAGGTGCATCTCGGCATCCAATGTCCAAGACAGATAACTGTTCCTAGAGATGTCAAGGGCATGAAAATCCAGTTTGTCCAAATTTGACATCTTTCCGGTAGGAAAAATAATAGAAATATGAGGATCCAATTTTTAGAAGTTCGGGTTCATAACATACAAATCACTATCGAAACTTCGGGTTCGAATCAAGTGAACAATGGATTAAATATATTTGCACAAAACTTCAAGTTTATGCAGAAATGATTAGAACTACAAGTTGAATGTAGTATGAACTCCAGGTTCATAATCTCAAAACTTCCGGCTCAAGTATTATTAATGAAACTTCAAGCTCACTAATATAAGTAATTGTAAATACACAATTGAGTAATATAGAACAAACATATATATACAAAATATTGAAAGATTAGATAAACCAAAAAACAATAGGTGAACTCATAGATTGTGAGTGTAGATAATTAGCAACAGAAGTTGCTCCAACAACTCATACACCATCATGAAGTTTATAAAACTAAAAAGCAAAATAGTGCTGATAAATGTTGAAACTATATATAACTTATTTTGCTAAGAAATAGAGTCTAATTGGAGAATGAAGTGTAGTCTTATTGATCTTATAATCCTTTATATAGAGGTAAAGATTAGTATTATTGATCTCATAATATGAAAAACATTCATATTATTTAGTATTGCATATTATAAGTCTTAAAAGTATAAATGGAAAGACATCAAATTATAAATATTTACAACATATATCTTCATTGTAAAACAAATAGAGTTGTCTAAAAGACTTAGTTTAATAATTTATAAATATTTTGATATCCTAAACGTACAACGTCCTATAATTAAAGCCTTTCAAAACGGGGCCGAGAGGGGTTCCTTGAGCTTTTCTTGATCTGGGGTTTCAATATTGGCATCAACACACAAGCATTGGCATGGTCGATTTTCAGAGTACTTCATCACGTCTTTATCAGCATTTCCTCTCTCCATCTGTCTCTTCGAATAAATCGGTCTCAAACCCTACATATAAATAGAAACATTAACAAATTCAGAAATGCACTATATATTTTAGTCATACATATTTCATCACGCATGGTCTCTTGTATCTTCGATTATCAAATCCCCATGCCATTCTTACAACGAACATCAAACTGATCACGAGGTGCATGCTCAAGATTAGATGCTCAAGTGATGAAGCTTCCCCCTGATCAAATGCAATTGATCTCTAGGCGCTCGCGCTACTCATAATTGATGCTTAATTAACTACCAAGTTTTAAGCGCGCTCAGGTGATCTAGCACACTGATTCAAAGTTTGAGTTCATAGGTAGATTTAACGGATGCTGTGAAGTAAAACTACACCTCACAATTTCCTGCATCGATCCCGGGTTAATTATCATGAGAAACAATATAGGTCGCTTTGAAACAGAAACTGAAAACACAAGCTCAAACCCTGGCCTAAATGGAAAGAAAATGAGAATATATGAAGGCATGCAGATCATAAATGATGGAAATATTAGTACCCTAGCATGGTCGAGTTGTACTTGACTCAAGGTCTTAGGCTCCATCTCAATGGAGCAACAGACTGGCCATGAAAACGAAATCAAACTTGATCGATCTCACTTGTAGAACTGTATCACTTGATGGATCTCACTTGTAGAACTGTATCACCGATCACTAGTACAGTAGTACGTACCTGTTGAGTTGCATACATTGGATCTATATATATAGCCACTCGATCATCTGAGACATATACGTCGCCGATATTTGTTTCTGCTGTAACATTTTTCACGGAGTATATATATGACAGCTGAAAATAGAGGTGAAGCTTATAAAGCTAACCGAAGTCTCACTATCATTCACATCCCGTGCAGCAGACTATGGTCATCATAACCACCCGTTTTAGTTAAACTCAAAAATTAAACTGAAATAAATAGTTATGATGTTGTCACGTCAACTTAATAAAATTTTATCCAATAAACTAAAGAATTTTCAGTTTGACTATAGCTATTTCCCTATATACTAAAGGAGAACATGGTGGTGTCCTGTTCACCACCACTGTTCAAATGAAGCTGATCAAACGGTTTCAGCCGAGCCAAAGTGAGCCGAAAAGCAAGACATTATTGCTAGATGGCTATGTTAAGGTTCCCACAAATAGAATAAAGATCTCTAATGTACCAAAATTTGATTATAAGGAACTTAATGACTCTGGATTTATGGCTGCAGGTTGTATGAATGATGTACTTGAAAAGCCTGAAGTTTCTCCTAGGTTGAACCAAAACCTGGCAACTTACCAAAGAAAGAAAAAGTTCCATCTGACAGGTATAAGAGGCTCACAACCTGAAAATTCCAAGCTCTTGCACATGCCGGTTCGACCGACCGGGAGGGTGTTACTTAGGCTTCCCGTCGGATGTCTTGCACAGAAAAATTTTCGAATCGGAGACTGAGGGACTGTTGGTCAGTGCTGCCGAGAGATTCCGGGAAGAGGTGGATGTGGTTAGTGTTGAGAATTCGCAGATTGAGGAAGTGGTTTCACTGCTCTGACATGCCGAGAGGCCCCTGATCGTGTTTGGTAAAGGAGCCGCGTTTTCTCGAGCTGAGAGTGCTCTGACCAAGCTGGTGGAGACTGCGGCTGCTGAAAACGTTAGATCAAGCTTTGGACTGCTGCAACAAAACAAAAGGGTTACAATTGTAATTTCATCAAACCGACTGGGCTTGGATGGAGCCGGCTTCATTTGAACAGGAACACGTAAACAGTACACTCATTGCAGCCCAATTCGTATGATCGTCTTCATCAGTTTATTTAAGATTGAGGTTTTGGTTTTCACCCTTTCGTGTTTCTTCTTCCTGGGTTTTCTATTGCAGTGTTCGGTTTTGGTTCGTTTTTGTAGGTGACGGTACCTGCTTGAATTTTTTGGGTTCGTTCTGAAACTACATCGGCGTTTGGTCGCACTTCATTCAGAATTAGATTGGTGCGCGTTTCTTGGATTTGGATAACATACCCATTTTCTGAATTCTCAATTTTTGCTATGTTTTCATTAGGGTCCAAGACCCAAGCAAGGATCTTGGTCAAGGAAATTTAACACCTTAAGTACAGAGTACTACATTTACAACTCTTCCTACCTTTATCATGCTGATAATCATAAAAGGTATGTGTTTCAATTTGTTCATTTGTTTGTGGATTGTAGAATCTGGATGAGATTCACCAAATTGGGTTATAGGATTCGTTGATCAAATGGTAATATGCAAGCTTACATTTGATTTGAATAGGGGTACAAACAACAAGAAAGATGTAATATAAGGGTTTTTGATTTGAATAACTCGCACTGATGCGGGCTTCTTACCTAGTATTATCTAGTGGAGGATAGGTTATAGGATTTAATTTTTACGAGCTGTATATTTGGTCAACCATGCCAACTGTTAACTGTAATACTAATGAGGGATCATAGTCAATGAAAATTCATATGATCCGGCCTTCGCTTAAGATTTTGGTACTAATTTGTATTTTGCAAATTTCTAATGAAATGTGGGTGGAGTAATGAAATTTCTAGGTATAGATAGCATATTGTAGCAATAATATCAGAGCAAAGGTTGGAGCAGACCTATAATCTGACCAAAAAAAAGTATAACGTCAAGATATGCTTAAAAAAATCTCAAGGTCTGGTGGCATTTGCCAAACCTTAATCTGTTTAAAACTAATGAGGCCGGAGGTGTAAACTATATGTTTATGAATCATGTTGACTAACTCCATACACAACAAGGAGAGTAACTGTAGCCAACTGGTTTTTTCATAGCCATGTGGCCTGCCTAAGCCTAGTGCCCTATCTAGTGTGGTTAGGTCAAGAACATCATCAGTTTTATCTAGGCTAGTTTCTACTTAATTTGCTCATCTATCTCTCTGGTGAAAATCATTACTTGGTTAAGTCAAAGAAAGTTTACCCGATTGTTTATGACTTTAATTGGTTAGGTAATTCTCTACATTATATTAATGCATATATATATATATAGTTTAACAGGTTTGTTTTTAAAAATTATATAATTTAACATAATTTTTTATTAAGGGTATCAATGGTATGTAGATTGTCATTATTAAGACACAATTATTATAGTTTTAAAAATTAAGACATTATTATTATAAATAGACTCTAATTAGGGTACAATTTGTAAAATTTTCTTTAATAATTAACAGATTCTTATGTAAATCTGAGTTTGTATATTCATTATATTATAAGGTCAAACTATAATATAAAGTACAATACAAAAATTAAAGATGACAACATACACCTTATTTTTTTAAAAAATTTATTCTCATAATATTGGTACACTGATATCATATTAGTGGCATTCCTTTGCTACTAATATGTGTGAATTCTGATGCTGGGAGGTGTGATTCACTGATATTTTATCAGTCCCTAATGTCATAATAAATATAATTGTCTAAAGCCAGATGGGGAAAATTCCCTAATGTCCCTAATGCCAGATGGGGAAAATTCTTGTAGTGTGAATTGTGTGGAAAATAAATATAATTGTCTAAAGCGATGAACAAAAATAAATGGAAACAATGGTGTTGACACCATCGTTATTGTCGTTGGTTGGCAACGAATGACGTTGACGTCATCGATGTTGCCGTTAAAATCGACGGATGACCAAGTGGGCAATTAGATTAAGTGAATTCGACATCAAATACAAGGCAAGGTCCTCACTCAAAGGCCAGACCCTCGCTGATTTCCTAGTCGAGTGTCATTTCCCAATTTTGTGTCCGGAGCTACCATGGAGCGATCCAATGTGGGAAATGCACGTTGATGGTGCATCTAACTTTTCAGGTGCAGGAGCTGGAATAATACTTCGGAGCTCCGAGGACCTGTGCATTGAAAGCGATGTTCGAATCGATTTTCCAGCTTCTTACAATGTAGAGGAATATGAAGCACTGGTTATTAGGTTAAATAAAGCCAAAAAACTACGCATACCACGTTTGTAGATATATTCTGATTCTCAGTTGATTGCCGGTTTGTCAAACGATGATTATACAGCAAAAGGGACCGAATGTTAAAATATTGAGACTTGGTACGGCGATTGATGCATGACTTCAAACAATTATCTTTGGTTAAAATTCCACGGGAAGATAATTCACGGGCTGACGAGTTAGCCAAAGCGGCATCTGGCTCCACTGACATTGTTAACGTCGTTAAAATCGAAGGCCTCGATACCCTAAGCATTGAAGGGCGCACTGAAATTCGTTCTGTCATGATTGTCGAGTCCATCCCGAATGACTGGAGGGGCCCCATCGTTAATTACTTGGAATTCGATATCCAACCAGACGACCCAATAGAGGCTCGAAAGCTCCGGCTCAAGGCCGCACGGTACCTTGTCATTGAAGAGGTGCTTTTTCAACGATCCTTTTTCGGACCTTACCTCCGATGTCTTGGCCCGTCACAAGCAAAATTGGTCCTTGAGGAGATTCATGGGGGTCATGTGGTGCCCATACAGGGGGTAGATCCCTCGCACATAAAATTCTCTCACAAGGGTATTATTGGCCGTATCTTATGAAAGAAGCTGAGCAATACGCCCGAAAATGCTTAAAGTGTCAGAAACATGCTCCTGTGAACCATTCACCCATGGAGTAACTTCACGAACTTACGGGACCATGGCCGTTTGCTCGATGGGGCAAGGACATTGTGGGGCCGTTACCAGTGGCACATGGGGGATTCAAGCACGCCCTTTTAGCCACCGAATACCACACCAAGTGGGTCGAAGCAGAAGCTTATGTGACCATAACAGGGGAAAACATGGCAACGTTTGTGTGGTGGAACATAATATGTAGGTTTGGCATACCACGATACATCATCTGCAACAATGACGCCCAATTTAACAAGAAATTCAAGACATTCTGTAACAAGCATGGTATCATGTTACGCGTCTCATCGCGGAGTTATCCTCAAGGTAACGGTCAGGCGGAAATCACCAACCGTACGATTTTTGACGGGATGAAGTGTCGGTTGGAACAAAAACGAGGCAAATGGTGTGAGGAATTAGAACACGTATTGTGGGTATACCGAACTACTCGACAAAAGCCCACCAATGAAACCCCATATGTTTTAACTTATGGAATGGAAGCTGTCATTCCTACTGAACTTATACTCCCAACAGTCAGGACCCTCACTGAAGAACGAGGGGAGAACGACGAACAGGTTGCGTGACACCTTGACCTTTTAGAAGAGCGGCGAGAGGCAGCAGCAACCCACCTCGCTAATTACCAGCTTCAGGTGGCCCAATATTTCAACAAAAATGTTCGACCACGAAATTTCAAACAGGGGACTTCGTGTGGAAAAGAGTTGTCGAGGACATCAAAGATCATGGCGCTGGGAAGTTTAAACCTGTTTGGGAAGGCCCATATGTGGTAACTAAAGTTTATAGTAAAGGCGCTTATCGTCTCCGCAAGATGAGCAATGGTCGTGAGCTACCTCGTCCTTAGAACGCCATTTATCTTAAGAAATGTTATTTGTAACACCGGTTACAAAGCATAGCAATGTGTTCATTGCCCTCCTTTGTAAGGGACATTCATTTTATTTTGTAATAAGAACGACGACGGGAGCCGCAGTTTATATAATATTGTTTACAGTTATGTTTTGGTTCCTAGACGCCCATGTTACCACAAGATGTTGGACAAGCCCGACCTTCACCACCGCAGGATGCAGGGTATGGTTGAGTTGTCATCATGAATGTGAGGATAAGTTAGACCTTACCATCGCAGGATGCAAGGTAAGGCGAAATTGTCACCACAGGACGTGGGGCAAAGTAGGTTCTTACCGCTGCAGGACGCGGGGTAAAGAATGATTGTCACCACAGGACGTGGGGCAAAGTTTGTTCTTACCAACACAGGTTGCGGGGTAAAGAGTTATTGTCACCTCATGGGGAAAATATAATATTTACCATTGCAGGGTACGTACCGCGGGTGAGATAGAGCGTTTAGTAGACGCATAACGAATCAGGGCATTAAAAGTCGCCAACACAAGAAGTGTTGCCAATTCTCCTCATCGGAAGTCGAGTAAACTCTCATTATTGTTCCTCTTTGTGTAAGAGTTTACGACAAAGGTAAACAAGGCTGCAAGAGAGAGAATAGGGAAGCAAACTTCTTTAACAAAATGTTAGCATGACATAATGTTGAAATGCCTCGTAGGAATACTGTCATTGCAATAATATAAAGTACATTAGAAATAGTTATTCAAAATTTCGCCCCACACGAATTATTACATAAACCAAATAAGAAGAAAAAGGCAAACACAATTGTTGTTTGTTACTTAGAAATGAGGAGTGCCGTAAGGAGCCACGTAGTATGGCAAAAGTGTTGGCTTGATTTCCAGAAAATTCGCTATCATTCACTGGCGATATTCGATCACCGCGTCACAAAATCCAGATTCACGTCCTTGCCCGCGGATAAACCCTTCTCTCCTGTAACATTCTCATAGCTTGGTTTTCAGTTGTTCAGCATCATTCCTTGAGTGATGAATCTCAGTAGTAAGATCACGTACGTTAGCCTTCAGTTTTCGCACATCAGCTTAGAGCAATGATGCTCGAGTGAGTCTTGCAAGGCGAAGGACTCTTCCCTTAGAGCAATGATGTGGGATGACTTTGAATTTTGGCCTCTGTCGGTACTCATGCTACGACGCCAAGGTCTACTCGGACCGATGTTTCTCTTAGAAATCCGGGAAGCACCGGCCCCGAGGCTGTCATAAAATTCTAGTATGTTCTCAAGGTACTGTGCGAAGCTATCATCAGAACATTGCATCCCCAAATTTTCAGAAGCCCTGTAACAACAACAGAGGAACAATTATAAGACAAGGACAAAGTAATATGTTGAGAAAAACAATGAGACAGTAACAAATTGAGGACCCTTTAGAGGAACTGTAGGATGAGATGAGAATTGGTTTGGGGGTTTGGCGATCCGGAGTGCGTTCATCAACAACAAATATTTGTTCTCCTTGACCAACGGTAGCAGGCTGATCACGAGAAGCCATGGAAGCCACCAAAGTTTGGAAAATAAGACGAGTAGAGAGGTAGAAGAAAAGAATGAGAGGTGAGTGGCAAACCAGAACAGAGCCCCTATTTGTAGGTGGAGATAATGAAAAGGAGTTATGGCGCGAGATACAAAATTTGAAATTCGAAATCAAGCAATTAAAGTAAAGATTTGAATATCAGAGAGATCGGTGAAATTTAAACGCAATGGGTAAAACTTTATATCCTGAAGATTAATAAAGGATTACAAACTATATTGGTATTACTGCGAAGAAACTGAGAGCAATATTCGAGTATCAAACATGAGAAACGATGACAAATTCTCATCGAGAAAAATAATTCTTTGGGAATCCTTACATGGGTCACCGGTTACGAGGACTAAAGGGGGGAGTTCCTCCTTCCGTCAATCGTCTGATTCGCTAGATGCCGAGGAGGGAACATCTCTTGGAGTCATGCCTCAGATAGGAGAATAGCCACCATGGGTAAACCCATAAAACATGCCAAACTCATCGGGACCCGGGTAACACCGTTGTTCGTCTTCCGTCAAAGCCTGATTCCATCCAAGACGAAAGTGCTTGGCAGATACTTGTTTCATCTTGGAAGCCACATTTTCAAATTTTTTGTCTTTACTTTGAGAGATTAAGATGAGTTCATTCTTCAATCTCGTGATCTCGAGATCCTTGCTGGCGATCTCGCGATCCCTATCATCAATGGTGTTTGCCATTGTTTGTATAGAACGAACGTGTTCATTGTGTTCTTCCTCGTTAGACGTAATACGAGCTTCTTGTTTCTCAAATTTTCGTCGAGTTTCGACATAAGAGGCGTCGATGCGGCGCAATAAGCGATGAGACTGCACTAGAGCCTGCACAAGTTAAGCAATGGCGTTAAGCATGAGGAAACGAGAATGGAAGGTTACAAGTCAAAAAGAGAGAAAGAGGCATTTACGTTGAGTTGGAAGGCACAAATATTGTCGTAAACCGTTTGGGGATCTTCAGATGGAGTGTGATAAATGACTTTTCACACACCAATTAAGGTGCATAAAAATAACTTATGAATTACCCTACAAGGTATATATGGTCGAAGGTAGTATATGTAAGTAGGGATCGAACCCGCAAGGGATTGGGATAAAGCTGCAACTACAATGACTCAAAACAAATAAAACCGACAGAACTGACCAGTCAGGAAAACCTGACTAGTTGACGACTCTAGACTACTCCAAATGACCTGAAATTTGGAGACAACTAACTAGACACGTAAAAATAACTACTGACAAAGTTTTAGATTTTTCTGATTTGATTTGATATTTTTAACACTATACAGAAAACAGACAATGAAAACTGACGAAAATGATAAAAACTAGAATTGGCAAAGTTTAATAAATCAATGAGATGGAGAAGCTAGGGTTTCGAAATCCACCACCAAACAATCATACATCAACATCATGAACTCAGATTAACAAGTATTGAATTCCCATGGATGACTATGCTCACGAAAGGTCCTTGGTATATGGATGCACTCTCGTATTCATTCTCTCTTACTTAGTATGTTAAGCATTTGGTATGAATGTCATAACCTATTCTCTAACATGCAGTCCTGCTTGGTATATGCTCAGATTTAACACATCAGAGATCATTTAGTTCTAAGAGAATATGAACATAGCAAGAATCCTAGAACATGGTATGTATCCTAAGTATCCTTGAAACAATTTCATACAAGCACCGCAGCTCTTGTCGCACCACAAATAAAACACACAATGATACTGGTCGTCACGCATGTGCTTATGGCTGGTCGATCCTAAAACATGCTCCTAAGGTCGCGAATCAAAGAAACACATAAGAGAATAACAGTTTACGAACAATGAAATTGTTATCATCCGGGAAACAATACTTATATAAATCCGAATATCAAAACATCAAGATAATCATGTCTAGGGCTTCAATCTAGCCCTAACTACAAGAAGTTTAGCTACTCATGACTGTAAACGAAAACCCAAAAGAATACATGAAGATGGAAGAACCAAGAATCCCGAAAGAATTCTGGAATCAAAGAATCCGTCCGGACGGCGAGTACCGGCGTCCGATCGTCTGGCGTAGTCTTGTATTCTCTCCTGCTCTCGGCTGTCACAAGTCTCCTCCGGCCAAAAATCCCACTCGGCTGCTTTTAGGGTTCTTTATATATGATTCCTCAACCCTAGACACTTCCTTAATGGTCGTGGACTTCTTAACTTCCAAGGAAAAGCCCAATGGATTAAAATGTGAACGCTTCGGTCTTCCTTGTCCATCAAGGTTTCCTCAAGTGATTGGAACTCCTTCCTTTATCACGAATTAAGCCAACTTCTCCATATTTGCTCCCGAAACCTACGAAATACGAGAAATCAAATAAATAACTAAGATAAATAAGAAATATGGCCAAAATACTATAATATTAAACACTATAGAACGTCACATAAATGCTCCTATCAGAGTGGTTTCGGTTGCTGGGTCAACTGTCGCAAGAGCTTGAGCCATGGCAGCCGCGGCCGAACCATTTGAGGTGAGATGCTCCCCGACCATGATATGAGAACCATCATGCTTTGGGAAGGAAATCTCCAATGCCCTTGGCCAAGGAGAATGCCCGGCCTATGCAGAGGAAGGCTGGCGAACTTGAAGCAAAGGCATGGCGGAACGGGAGGTTTCGACAGAAGGAAATGACAGACCTGGAGGAAAGGAGTTCACTTGCAGGTGTGGTTGAGGATGAGCGTCTGAAGGGGATATAGTCTTCTGTTTCTTCAGCTTCCTAGGAGGATGGAGCAGTGAGGGAGTTCCCTCACAACGCGGGGAGGTGCCTCGTCCCCCGTGTCATTGGTAGTAGAGATCGCATCTGTTTCTTCTGGGTCAATTCACATGCCATCCTCAGACGGTACCAACACGTCAGAACAAGGAGCAATATTTTTAAATGAACTTTTAACCACAAAAAAGTCCGGGAACAATCGTTTACATTGCTCGGATTTATAGAAGTTTTCTTCCGTTTTCATGACGTGAAGCAGGAGTGATTTTCTGAAAATACCATGGTTCACAGGGCGCAAGTAACGATTTAAAAGCTTGGTTGGGCGGTTAGATGCTAGATCTTGGAGGTACTTGAGAGTCGTGAATTGAGATGGATACCATTTTCCTCCGACGAGATGATTCTCTAACCGGTCAATACGACTAGCAGGAAGGTCAAACTTAATCGCGGAGAGCTTGAAAGCTGCAAGAAAAAATATGGTTGTTAATACGTCAGCATAAAGGAAAAGAACATGTTAAATCAAAACGAAAAACACACCAATGTCATCCGCAAAAGCATTCAGAGGAAGCAAGCATAATTCGGGTGATTGCCATTCGTCAGAAATCACAAGGGCCCGAGATTTTCATCCTTGGTTATCATTGGCAATACCAACGTCAAAAACTTTCCTCTTCAACAGGGGAGCAAGATTAAAAAAACCAGGATGCTTGCTGAGTTTAACTCAATTGTAGAGGCTAAGGTAATCAGTTAGCCCGAGGGAAACTTCCCACTTTAAGCCCATAATTAAAAAAGCCGATAGGATAAGATAGGAGTTAGGACTCAGCTGGAAAGGGTTCAAGCCAAGCACGCACCACATGAGGTGAAACACGGGATGAATAGGAAACCTGATAAACCGAAGGTGATAGGGAGATAACACCAGCCCACCCTTAGGAATATCTCTACCTACGCAGATGTCAGAGTCAACTGGAACGACAGAAAGTTTGACTGAAGTCGGAAGGTAAAGAGTTTCTGACAAATCCGCTAGCACGTGATCTGAAGGCTGCCAGGGAGCGAGGTCGTCAACAAGTGTCGTCTCAGCGAAGTGGGAAGAGGTCATTTTTGCAAATTAAATTCAACTGCAGGGGGCAATATAAAAAAAGTCAATCAAAATAATAAAAAAAACCCAAAAACTTGGTGCAAGGTTCGAACTCAAGATCTCTTAGTGCGTATCAAAAAGTTGTCCACTACACTACATGACCAACATGAGGTTCGAACCTGTGAATAGAAGAAACAAGTACAAAGTCAACTGCCAACAGTCTACAGTAGAAAGGGTTGAATCAGCGAGGTTGGCAGAACGAGGGGCTGCAGAGATCAAGTCAAGTCACCACGACGGCGGCAACGAGGTCTGGACTGCGTCGACAAGGGAAGAGGTTGCAGGGGCTGGCGAGCACAACGGCGGTATAGGCAAGGCCGAACTGTGGTGATTTCGATGAGGATCGATATGAAGTTCGTTAACCGGTGAGGAGAATCTTATAGGGGAGAGGGTCGAAGGTTTAGGGAGTGAAAAGGGCAAGAAATCTGCAGAAAAACGTCGAGAAATCCGCCCGTCGGCCGCTGCAAGAAGCTTGGTCAAATCGACCCGATTTGGTCGCCATTCGGGTCAACACAATCCGACTTCTTTCGATTCGGGTCAACACAACCCGGTTGCTATATATTCGGGTCAAGGCGAACCTCTAGGCAGGGAATCGGGTCAAAACGACCCATTTGGAGTTGGTTCGGGTCACGCGACCCATTTTGTCGAGATTCGGATCAAAACGACCCGATTTTGTGTAAATTGGGGACATAACAACCCGTTTCGTCCAAATTCGGATCATGACAAACCACTTGGAGGAATTTCGGGTCGCTAGGGAAAAATTAAGATTTTCTTTTCCTAAAGTCAAGCAACTCAAGAGGTTCATTGAGGGGAACACCATCGTAAATGGGAAAAATTTTCATTTGAATTACATTCCAAAAGGGAAATTTGGGGGCATTGTGAGGAAAATAAGTATAATTGCCCAAAGTGATGAATAAAAATAAGTGGGAATAATGGCGTTGACGCCGTCATTATTGTCGTTGGTTGGCAACGGATGACGTTGACCGTTGAAATTGACGCTGCCATTATTGTCGTCGGTTGCCAATGAATTAATGATATTGACGCTGTCATTATTGCCGTCGGTTGCCGAAGAAGTAATGATATTAACACAGTCATTATTGTTGTTAGTACCATAAATAGCAAAATTAATGAATGGTGTCGTAGAGGACAAGTCTAACGCCGCCATTATTGCCATGGGAAGTAATAGAACCTTAAAGGTGAGCCATGTGAAAACTTGGAAGACAAGTTTACTTGGAGCTCAAGTTCCCAGAATCTATAAATAGCAAAGCACAATGACCAGGTATGGCATCTGATTCCAATTGATTCACTCGGTTCAACTAAGAAATATACTGACTTTGACATCGGAGGGTTTTCTGCAGTTGTCGTCCCCTTCTCTCCGAAGAGGCAACACCGTGTAGGGGAGCTTGTTCACAATGTCAAGCGTAGGTAAAAAACGAAGTGATGAAGCATAATCCGGCAAAAAATAGCGATCCACGTCTTCGGAACGTAAATCGGACATTGTTAACCTACGTCGGGTTAACTTTTGTCTTAAACGATATTAATTTGGTGAGAAAAAATCCTTATCGAAATTTCTCGTCGCCAACTGAATTGGGAATTGAAGAACATACACAACAGAATGGGGGTTTGTTCATCATGGAGAGGGGCTTTTGAGAAAGAAGCGAAGCCTATACCCTAAACATTGTCATCATCATCGCCCAACCAATTTAGAAGTCATGTTTGCCATTACCATTTATAAGCTGATCCAGCTATTCAGTTGGCGGTATATTTTCTTCATGTTGGAGAAACAAATTTGGTGCTCCATGTGGGATGCTTTTCTCAAAAGAATAGCCACCCAGTTTTCCTTTTCATTCCGATTGATCCTTTTCCTGCTCATGCAGCTGCTTTAGGATCTCCTTTATACCGATGCTTCCAGCTATATTGAATATTCCTATACGTAGCTCTGATTTAACCTCCAGTACGTACGTACAAGTTACATAGCACAAGCACAATGAAATATATAGAACACTGAGAAAAGATCGAGCTTGATTGTTGTAGACAACACTAACATATGACGTAGAAAAACCATAAAATTCCATAAAAAGGATCGAGTTTCAGAAATATACCTGCAGGCTTTTTATTTTTATGCTCGTATATATCGTAGCCAGCCAGCTAGCTTAGTCTTATCTCAAGACCAGCAATGCAATCTTTGGGACCTGCAAGTTTGCTGGGTTTATTTGGTTCTTGTCATGACAATTATGAAACAAGAAGCATTTGGTTTGGCCTCCATCAACATATCCATGCATGGTGTCGAACAAGTTCATCCCCTCAAACTGTGGGAGCCAAACCAGTGAACTCAATTCCATGATTGCCTACCCCATTCTTGGAGCTCAATTTTCCAAGTATCACAATGATCAAAAGGCTTAGCTAGCTTCGAATGGAAGTGTGAGATGGAATTCTAATCAAGAACACAATGCTTATTACATAAGGCAAAGTAAGAAAGACTCATGCCATGATTGCCAAAGTCATAACGTCGATAATCTATAGGGAAGGGACAATAAGAAACATATAGTATTATCGTATCTGTTTTTACTTAAACAAATAACATGGGGAAAAGATCCCCAAATACATATCCATAGACAAGGGGGTCAGCAAAGCCATATTCCTGAAATTAATCTGGGAAATTTATATTATCCAATGCAAGAATATATGAATTGGAAGCAGGCATGCACGTCACGTAGAGAGACATGTGCTTGGGTTCCATCATTCACATGCAACTCCATATCACATTCTATCATGCTCCCAGCTAACCTCCATTTTCAATTATACGCAATGTTAGAGAAGACCAACAGTATCAATGATTCTATGTGCATATATATGTAATGTGTACAAATGTTGTGTACTTTTGTGTACCCTAGCCTAATTCTAAAAGCTACGTATATAATTGTGTATAGTGACTACTTTTCAAAAGGCAGCTGATAGCTAAGCTAGCATGGATTGCATGGCCCAGCCGCACTTGGCTTTGTCTTCGATTCAATTCAGCCCCATTCTATCACATTGCTGGTGTATGCAATCAAAAGGAATGGTGCATATTTATCTGCCTTGATTAAGTGTCTCAATTCTGGTATTTGAATGTAGTTCATGTACTTTGGAATACTTGGAAAAATTGGTTGATTGGAGAACCCTGGACGTTTCAGATTGTTAAAAGGGTTCGATTCTCAGGTATAGCATGGGGAATCGAATATGAGCCTGAAACACCAAAGAGCTCGAAAGCTCAAAGGTTATGAGTCGACCAACTCTTAGGACTCATGTCAGGTCCGGCTCCAACCATGTCTAAGTCGCTTCAAGGACACTGTGTTTATCTATAGCTATGAAAATTGACTGATGCGAGCTTGTAAAGGTGGTAAGGAAATTAAGACTTTCAAGGTACTCCTCTTCTAAGTGACAGAATACACGAGGTTTTGCTAAATGTAATAGAAATTTAGTAGTAGCTCTAACTCTCTAAGACAGTGGGAGCCCATAGAAGAGCAAAATGTCTAGGATCGGGTGGACAATTATATCAGTCCCCAAGTGTACCTAATTATTTTTTAATTCATCACCACATGACCTTAACCTTTCCTGCTACCTGCACCATTTTGCAAGCAATCAAACCAAATGCTTCTCATCATCATCCCTTCAATTTTGTGCAATGCAAGTTTTAAAAAGGGACCATTTTCTTGGCTTTGGTTTCTCTATACTCCAGCTTCCTGCATTGGTTTTCCTTCAAGGTTTTTTAAAACGAAAGTTTAATGGTGGGATGGTACTTACAGAAGACGATGAGAGTACTAAATTCCCATATCACCATTTCACTGAAACCCATGAGAGCTCTTATTGGTAGCTACCCAGCTTCTTTGTTATTCTCTGACGCCTTAAAAGTTGGACCCTTGATCATCATCATCAAAAAACGATTTCAATTCTATGTTTACATCGTAACATTATTATTTTTGTTTTTAAAATTTAAAATTTTTATATGTATAATAAATTATGTATTTGTTAAAAAATTTTAACAATTGATAATTATATTTAATTTTTATTTAAAAATAACTAAATAATGTCGTAAATATAATCTAACTATCTATTTAAGTTGGTTTAAGTGCCTCTAAGAAGTTATGTTCTAAAATAGGAATAAGTCAATAGATATATATTATCTTGGAAATATTTTTAAAAATAATAATTCTGGTAAATGTTGCAAGAAGGAAACCTTAAAACTGAAGAATTAAGACCCAAAGAAAAAACTACATCATTCTGTGGTAAAACAACTTATAGCTTACAAAAATATACATATAGGGTAGGTATTACTTATCACATCAAGTTGAGTCATGTTTAGTTGGCTATGACAGTTGAGTTACTCTAATTCCATTATTGGTTTAACTCCCAGTGAATTCAATGCATTGTTTTTGACCTTTTTATTGTTTCCTTAATTTCTTCTTTTTCACTTATTTTTTCTTCCTTTCCCCAATTTCTTCTTCCTATTTTTGAATTGTGTCTCTATTTTTCTCTTCTTTCACTTGTTCCCCAAATTCTTTTGATTTAGAACTTTTTAAAGCTTCTTGTCATTTTAAAGAGCATTTTTACCAGACAATATACATATTATGGATCCGTCACTGTGGGTATGTAAATTACGATATGTAAGATATATTTGTGTAGCATTCATATAAATATTTAATATTAAATGATCGGAGTGGACGAGTGATAATGTAAGATAAGTAACAATACAAATATAGAACATAATTAATTTTGTTATAAGTTCTTACTTAATATGATTTAATGACTAGCTACGACAAAACTTGCATATTAATGCCTAATCTAAGACTTGTAGTTACCAATCTAATCCTTCATTTGTATACCAGAAATACCTAAAAATGTATAGACATTGCACAAAGTCCAAATGAGGGAAGAGTTGACCCATTAAAGATTTTGTGTAATAGGTACAATTCACACAGGCAGCTTTGTGACTCGGTAATTTCTAAATTTACATTACAATGTTCCACTATATATGAACGATTACAAATAGTAACAAACAGATAAATAAAGATAGATTTTATTAAATTTAACAAAAAGGGAAACAAAATGATTTTGAATTCTAAATTTGCCAATCTTTTTGGCAAAAAGAGAAAAGGTACATTACAAAACTCTTCATCTCCCCCTCTTTTTCTTTCCACAAATTCTACAACTTTTGCCCAATGACCCCTTTAACTACAAATTCAAATTT
The DNA here is from genome assembly GCA_951800085.1 of Comarum palustre. Lineage (NCBI taxonomy): Eukaryota > Viridiplantae > Streptophyta > Magnoliopsida > Rosales > Rosaceae > Comarum > Comarum palustre. The sequence continues at coordinate 14,620,567 of OX637572.1, read as the reverse complement.
TGAACAACAAAAATTAGCGAAAAATTAATCTTGATTATAAGCTGGAAAATTCTCTGTTAAACCCTCGGGAGGTTCACCCTACCTTACCCTACACTAGCATTCACTAAATCATCTGTCGAAAATCGTTCGCACCTCGGTGATGGTGGTGGTGGATCAAGAACTCATCCCCACCGTTGGATACGCCAAAAATAGAAGTCGGGCTCAGAAACTGGTGCTGATGCAACCTCTGAAAGTCCTTCTGCCGCCGCAGCTCCAGAACCTTCCTGTGCGAATTCGAATGCCTGGCCGACACGAACGTCGGGCTCGCCGCGGGTCGGTACTCGGGCACAAGCCGACCCGACTTATAACGGACCCCGCATGCGTTACACAGCGTCTTCGGGCCCATGGGCCCAGTCCTCTATTGCGGCGTCTTCTCCGACGCGCAGTGGAGGCACTTCCGGCCAGAGGAGTCCCAACCGGAGTTGGAGCTCCCGCCTTCCCGCTTCTTCTGCGACGACGTCGTTTTCGGTGGCTTGGGCTCGCTGCTGGGAGTTATGAGGTGGAGGAGGCGCGTGGTCCAGTCGCCGGGGGCGGAGCGTGAGCGCTTGCTGCGGGCCTTTCCTGGAAGAGGCGTCTCGTGCTGGAAGAGCGGCGGGTTTTGCGGCGTCTCCGCAGAGGATGAGGTTTCAAGGGTTTGGGACTTGGCGGGGAGGACTTGAAGGGTATGAAGGTCTTTGTCCGCTGAGAACGAGTCTTCCACAAAGTTCGATAGCCATTCCAGCTCAGCCAAGTCGTCGTACTGAAAATTCTCAGTCAAAATTTCCCGAAATTTAAATTCCAAATTTGCATGCATGTACTTATTTACTCAAATATTTCGAAATTTGAATTAATATTCGGTTAATTAAGGTAATAAAGGTCATGCAAAATTCAAAGAATTAATTACTGAATTCCAATGCTGATGAATTACTGTGATTGAGTTAACCAATTACCGGAACGCAGAGGTCGCCGGAGAACTGAGAGTCGCCGACGCTGTGGTTACAGGAGACGGAGGAGTTACAGCTGTCGATGGCGGTGACGTTGGAGGAGTCGGTGGAGTTACCGGCGACGGTGTTGTCGAAGAAGCCGTCGGTGACAAGAGCGTCCTCGTTGGAGAAGTCGAGGAGGTCGTCGATGGTGAATTGCTCGGCGCCGGCGGGGGGTTTCTGGTCCGCGAGTTGCCTCTTCTCAGGAGAGAGGTGGTCGTCGAAGTATCCGCCGACGTAGAATCCCTGCAGTTCCATCGGGGAATGTGTATTGGAATTAGCGCAAGTCGTTGAACGAAAGGAGATAAAGGAGAGTGTCTGAGGGAGAGAGTGAATGGTGTGGGGGTTTTGAGGAGTGAGGAGAGGGGTATATATGTAATAATGTTGAGATAGAGGGGTGTTTTAGAGGAAGAGAGGTTTGTATTAAATAAGGGGAAGTGATGCCCCCCTTTGCTGGCCTTTTTTACCGAAGTCTCACATGATCGCTGACAATGCCTCCACCTTTGTCACGTGCTTTTTGGACCCACTCCCGAAACCATTTTCCTCTCCACGGCGTGAAAGAGGAAACTTTACTATGGTGAAAAATTAAACAGGGTTGACAAAGCTTTCGTGGTAATAAATTGAGGTGTTAAATAACACCTTATCCGGATATTTACCCGGGTCAATTGTCATGGGGATTGGTGTCGGGTGACTCGGGCCCGGGTGACTCGGGCTGGGAAACCAATGTATTAATTGCTAATGGATAGTACGGTATCCGCGGCAGTAATATTGAAAAATTTGCCCACATGAGCTTAAACACTTGCTTCCCTTACATCTGAGTCCTCAAATCTAGACGACACATGTAACTTAACTATATGGCTAAGTAGTTACGTTGGTAAAAAAAATTGAGTTGTAGGTTTGTCATTTCAAGTTCTTAACACAATCATTTCCACTCTAATAAACAAGATTTTTTTTGGTAAAAACTATCCTAAGACATTAAAATGAAATTTCACATTCTATTAAGTTGAGTCTGTCTTCATTCTTAAAGTTATCAGTATGTATTGCCCGTATCTTCTAAAAATCTGTTTGATTCCACAACCATCACTTTGGACCGCTTTTTTTTTTTACTATCTCTGTCGAAGTTGACAGTTTCCTGCGTCCAAACGATATTAATGTCGATGGAGTTCGTCATAATTACTTCACGTTATATTGTTAACATAAAACAAAAAAATTGATTTATTTTTCTATTAGGTGAATGTAACATAGGTGTTTTTGGTCGTGTGTAACATAGGTTAGAATTGATTTTTTTATCATTTTATTTCATAGGGATTAACCTAACATTAGGTGGGTGAGAACGAGAAAATGTGAAGCAATGGGGAACCAAAAAGGAGATTGGTCATAAAAATCCTATGTGGCAGGTGGGATTAAAGTGAAACCCCTCCTAACAAAGCCACGTGGATGAGATCATGACCGTTATTAGCATAAGTTGAGCTGTAACCATCGTGCTTAAACGTGGGTGACGGAATATAATACGGCTGGGAGTAGCAGCAAATTGGGGTAGAAAGTACAACCTATTAAAGTTTAAAAAATTGAAAAAAAATCAGAGGGAAAAAACCTAAACTAAAGAGGGAGCACAATTCCCGAGGGATAAAAATTATTAGGAGCAGAGGAATCCGGCTGTAAATTTGGATGCTATTATTGGAGGAAACTCTCCTTCTGCGACAAACCCTGCTGGATGATGGACTCTATAGGGGGAGTGAACATTGAACCTTATTAAGATTTGATTACTTGTCACTAGTTTTTACTTTTAGTCGATCTTAATAGAATTACTTGAGTAAAAAGTGTATCAAAAACACCGTGTCTAAAGTGATGACAAACAGGCGGGTTGATAATCCTATAAAATGTCTATGAAAGTGATCATCAACCGAATTGTATGCAGGAAGATTCCAAAAAATATGAAGTGGTAAACTGAAATCATGAAGTTAATGTTCTTGCTAATTATGATTTTACTTGATGGAATTAAGCTCTAGAGCTTATGACAAGTCATCTCTTTGTATAATTATTTTATTTCAATAAATTTTCGTAAAAGAACAATTAGCTAGTCCTTTTACACTTACCTAAAAAATAGAAATTTCTTAGATTTGAACGGACAATGTGTCTAAATAAAAAATGACACTTCTAATCATTTATACTCGACATTTTCTACTATTTACGATAATTAATACATGATTGCCAAAGTTGAATACCAGACATTCTAATCAAAGAGAGAAAATTATTCTAGAAAACTGAAAATCGTGTATAATAACGCCATAAATGTCATTAGCCTTAAAATCGTCCGCTAACCGTTCGTTAAAAACTCGTCTGCTAACCTTCTGATTACATAACAGGTGAATGGGTTGTCAACCCGTTACAACCAGTCAGTTAGCAGACGGAAACGGATTGTCCGTTGAAACTCATTTAACTCGTTAAGGCCTGTTAAGGAATAAAAAAATAAAAAATAAATAAAAAAGGAGAAAACCTTACTAACGCATTTTTTTAACTTTATTTCATCTAAATCGTTGAAACTTCCAACAGTTAAAAGAATTTTTTTTGTATTTGATTAAAAATATATATAAGAAAGGATGAAAAAAATTCTTAGCGGGTCTCAACGGGTTCAACCCGTTATAACCCATTAGCTTAGCAGGTTATAACCCGCTAACCGTTAAACCCCGCCCATTAACCATATAACCCGTCCATTTGTCAGATTGACGTATTGGTTATGAATTGATTTTATTTTGTAAAATCCATCTCACGTCTTAAATTGAAAATGTATTTTGAAAACAAAAGATGAAACATTTAGTGTAAGGGGGTGGTCAAGTCGAATGACTCCGAGCAGTGGCCGGGAATCAGTTGATGACGAGTTTCACTTTCCTTTGGTGCTTCCTCACACGTGCATTATGCTTAGCATGTCTAAACAGTAACATGGTAGCACGTGCAAGAAGGTCACGAGCCTCTCTCCTTAATGCATGGGTTTAGACCTTAATTAGAGGTGGAAGTAGGTTAATTATAAGATTAGCTTCCCTCCCTCAATTATTGGCACTGCTCACTGGTGCAACAAGGGATCAATTCACCGTTGGAGACGAGATGATTCAGGTTAAAATTCCGCCGGTAAATGACTCATTTAGCAAACACATTCTTCGCGATGCATTGTGAAACACCTGAAAGAGGCTGAGGTACAGATTGAAAGACATTGCTGGCTCATCCAACTTGAAAGAAGTACAGACTTCATATGTTTTATGAGGCATTTGTGGCTATTTGGTACATAACTTGCTCAGTATCTGGTGTATTGGAAATACACGACACCAGGGTGGCAGGGAGCTAGGTTATTATACTGAGAACATAAGGGAGGGGAGAGTGAAGGTTACTATGCAGCTACGCTGCTAGGAGAAAGGATCCCGCGGAGGGGAAGGGCCACTTCAGGCCAATGTTTTCAAAGACGAAAATGAAAGCGAAGGCGAATTGTGGAAGCCTCGCGAGGCGAAAGTCTTAAGGCTACGAGACGACCGTCTTTCCAACAAATATTAAATACATACATTATATATATATAATCTCAATACATAACAAAATATATTTAATTGTTATTACAACCATAAATTCATCCTCAATTAATTGTTACTTAATTGTGAACATTTAATCTTTTATGTTCAAGTCTATTCCTTTTCTTTGTGTGAACCTAAGACCAAACATAAGGTTACAATTAGATATTAGGAATATGCAAAAAACCTATAATATAATTTTACCTTTATGTGAACATTTTTGATTGCAGTAAACACATCTAAAAATCTCTCCCCTTCCACTTTTTTGGTATGCTTCCATGCTTTATCTTTCTCATCTTCCCCTCTATCACCTATCACTAACATATCAAACAAACATAAAAATAAATCAATGTACAAGTCTTGTAATTTTATATAAGCACATATTCACAAATTAATTTTATGTAATTTTACACCATTTCACAAATTATTACTTGTGATTCATACATATAATCTTGTCTTGGCATCCAAGTTGGTTACTGATAGGATCAGATAAACTCATCTTTATCAGATTAGATTGTTTTCCTTAGTGGAGAAGAATTGTACGTTGCTTGCTTCTTAAGAACCTAACTACTATAAATAGGAACTACCCCTCTCATTTACAGAAGATAAGGAGAGCAATACAACAGGTTCCCATGAGATTAGAAAGGAGTAGAATAGAAACAAAGAGTAAACAGAAAAGAGGAAAAGTAAGTGAAGTATAGAATATGAGATGGAGAAAGTGACTAGCAGGATTAAGTTCTATCTATACTATGATGGGATTCAAGGGTGAATTCAATCCTATAAGCTATATTGATTTACATTCTTGCTGCTATGTTTAGCCTAGTTCTTATATATATAGCTTTAGTTCCTGCTTAGTAAAGCTTATCAATTACAAACAGAATGAAAAGTATAGAATGTATTCAAGATGATTATAGAGGCTTAATTCTCCAATTTGGGTGTCCAAAGTAATCTATAAGTTACTGTTTGAGTTAGAATCATTGTTCATCAGCTTATATGATTTATTAGGACTTTCTTTCTTTCAATTTTGGGTTGTGATTTCTAGAATTGTACTCCCTGATATGGAGGATTATGTTAGTATAAATTTAAGCATTAGGATTAGGATGTTTTCTTGTTAATACCTATTGGGAACCCTTTTTGAAAAAGAAAACTCTTTTTTAGCCAAAGCTGTAATTTTTCCTGATGCATATCAGTAAACTTTGGAAAATCATAAGTAATTGTAGAAAAATGCTTTTAGTGCGATTCCAGTTCCAGATTAATCTTTAGGGTGTCTTTTACAAATGTCAAGAAGACACCAAAATCAAATTCCAAGCTGAACTATGTCTTTTTAAGCCAAGGATATTTCTGATCAGAGAGTCAGGAAGTTGTTTTTATTCTTAGTTCCAGTTAGTAACCAAAATGATTTCCAGTAAGGATTAAAGCATAGAAACTGATCTAGATGCTTAGCAACATTATTCTGCATATAAACCAAGAATTAAGGCACAAGAAGCAGCCATGGTGTATTAACGGAACTCGTCAACGAAACCCAAACTCTTATATGTAACTAGAGTGAATGAACCAGCTCTTTTACAACTTACAGGGTCTTAACCTAGAAAATTTGAGGGCAAATCGAATCCATTGCTCTCAACCAGCTCTTTTACAACTTAACTAAAAATCCTGCAGCCCAGATCATTGTCAGTTCACAGAAACAGGAACACCGAAAACATGATGTAAAACAGCATACGCAAGAACAAAACTAGAGAACCGCATACAAAACAGGGCAAGCCACCTACATCTCACTTACTACCAAGTAACAAACATCCTCATAAGAAGCCAATCGGAACCCGATTAGAGATCTAAAGAAGGAGCTACCAGGCTATCTACAACTCATCTAGTTATGCTTAATAATCCCAGGAGGCATGGAAAGGAGAAGAAATAGAAACCTCAGAGAGTATACCATGGAATCTCTCCTAAAGATTAAGGCTTTAACATGGGTGATTTAGATTGGACAAAGCAATCCCATTACATATCAACAACGCCACCAAAAAAGCAATTTCCAGAATCGATATACAAAGCGGAGGTGACGACGAATTCTATATCAAAACAAGTAACTCAAACAAGTAACCAGAATGAATGAATCTACATCTGCAGTTGAGTCAATAGGTTGGTTGAAATCATAGATGATTAACTTACCTGAAATATGAGAGAGTGGGAGTCAAGCAGGGGTCTGAAGAGGCAGAGAGATCGTGCTTTTTCTGGCGGCGCAGAGATTAGGGAGGCAGAGGCTCGAAGGGTTGGGGAGGCAGAGAGATACAGAAAATTGGGTGTGTTTTGGGGTCGACAACAGCACAAAGGGTTTAATCGATCTGAATTGGGTCGAAACGACATCGTTTTGAAAAAAAACCAGAACGGCGTCGTTTTGAAAGGAAAAAACAGAAGAAAAAAAAACTGCAGCGCCTCGTCGTTCTAGCGCTCGTCTTTCCAGCGGCGTCCCAGCGAAAGAACCGATGGGGCTTTTCTCCCTCGCTCCGCCCCAAGGCGTGCCACACCACCGTCCCGAAACGCCTTTGAAAATAGAGCTTCAGGCCACTGTGCAGCTCAGCCCCCTGGCTGGTGTTATCTCATTTCCGGTTCATGTCAAATAGTAGATGAGCAATCCAAAACAATTCAATACGATCTCACTTCAGATAATTCATATTCTCAAATGATGATGAATTGGCAGTAAGTAAAGCAATCCCAATCATCTACCTCAATAAACCACGGAACAATCACACCCATTATTTGTCAACTAAAGGAATAAAGCATTGAGGACCTTCTTGTGCCTTTCAGCAACACGATCAGATCTTGGCGGCTGTAGGGTCCATATTCCACATTAGGTATCCGTCTCAAGAAGCATAATATATTAGGCCGCGGACAGTAGGCGATGGTTGAGGTCCATATTCCACATTAGGTATCTGTTTCAAGAAGCATAAGTATCAACATAACCTGATGCATATCAAAGTTGGTTGATAACAATACCAACTTTAAATGGGAAAACGGTGCATATCAGAGTTGATACAAAAGCTTAACAAAATACAGCAGTGTTTATTTTCATAAACTTTGAAGAAGTACAAACAAGATCACAACTCACAAGTAAGCTTCACCGCGCCCAAAAGAAACAACACAAAGTAAATAACCAACCCCGTAGGTAAGCTAAGCCCTCAAAAACATTCAAGCCGTACAAATGCAGCAATCAATTTTTCAAAACCAATTTTCAACAGATACAAACTCAGACAAATAAATTGGCAGGTAACTAATTCTACGATAACGAATCCATAACATCAATGAACAAAAATCTAAAGATCACTAGACTATGAAGAAATTGAAGTGTTATTTAAAGTCATGCTCTTGGCTCCACTGTGATTCTGTGAATTGCATCAACTTGTGTAGGTCAAGTAGACAATAAACCTGTGGGACGTAATGCATGAGCTTGGACGCATTCAACACAAGTCCAGTGGTTTGAGGAGAAAGCAACACAGATCAAGTCCAGGTGGTTGCCGAATGTTGAGGTTGTTTATGTTTGGTGTAGAATTTGCAGTCCTTCAAACAACCGGCTTGTAAACTTGTGCTAGGCGTGCCAGTACCTTTGGGTCAGGTACAACCTTAAAGTTGGATGCTGCTCGCGTCCCTCTTCTGACTTCTTCTCACAGCGACCGTGACAGACGCCGATCTTCTTCCTCTGTGCTAGGTTCTCTCTTCAGACCTACAAGGGAAAAGTCCCTCTAGGATTTTTCTCCAACCTTTGCGGATGGCCGAATCTTACTTAGTATGCAATGAAACTAAGCAGCGGGTATCAAGATATGCAGGATATGGACTGGCGAACGGATTCTCCAGAACTGGTTGCGGGAGTAAAACTGCTCAACGGATTGAACAGGGGAGTAGTGAGATTTCAACGGATTGAAACCTGTCAGACTTAACGGATTAAGTCCCTTGTGCAGCTTGACGGATCAGGCTACGGTTGCTGACGGATCAGGCTTGGTTGCTCCGGAGAGGCTTGAAGACTTTCGCGTGGCGAAGTTGTTGTCTGTTTGTTGATAGATGTAGTTGTTGTTTCTCCTTGTATCTTAACCCCTTTATATAGTGAACACTAGGGTAGATATTTACTTATTTATCAAGGCACGGCACCATACTGCTAGGGTTAAGAATCCTTCTTGTAATGCAAGACAACCTCTTGAAGCCCAAACCTCTAAGCCCAACACTCTTCTGTTGGCAACTTAATCTCTTGTGACCACGTGCTTCACCTATTAAAACACTCTCGCGAACGCTTTTCCTCCCGCGAACGTGTTTCATTAATACACAACCCCTTCCGCGAGCGCGTTTCCTTCAGCGAGCAAACTATCTCCCTTCACGAGCATGTTTCGTTACTGTACTCCTCGCGAGCGCATTTGACTTTCTAAGCGTCCTCTGACCTTCTTGACCGCAGGTATCGGTCCACTTGCTTTTCCATAAATGGGCTTTTTACTTTTGGATCTAACAGTTTATGAAAATACTGAAACGTGCATATGGATTGAAACAAGCTTTCAATCCTCGATGAACAGACAACAGTTTAAACAATAAATCAACACCAAATTTTTTCGATGTGTAAAAACCTCAACTTGAGAAAAAACCATAGCGGGGCACAAGCCCAGAAGAAGATTGTTACTCGTTGAATTTGCTATAGAGTTTTACAACACTTGTAAATCCTAATCTATTACAAATTCCAACTCCACTGTGAGTATGGTCTTCTTCTCCTAACTCCAAAGCACAGACAGTAGCCTTGATATACCAACGTTGCTTTTTCTATCAACTAGACAAAAGCTAACATGCATACATAACAAATCCAACTAAACAAGGAACATTTGGATCCGTAACAAAGGCAGCGGAAAAGCTCTTTCAAATGCTAAGCATGCAAAGATGGCTCCATGAAAACTTACTACTCCTTTATATATGGCATCCTCCCCTTTTCGATATTGATCTAGCTGCCCTTAAACCCTAATAGAGTCCAATACAGGAAACTTAATTTAGAGCTGAATCATTGATTAATATCACAATATATTCTCAATAAAACTTCACAAAGGAATATCCTATATAAGGTAGGAATTCTTATCCTCGACACAATCTTCATGTATCAATTAGACAAGATATTTCAGAGCAACAATAATCCTAATTGATAACATATTCCTATCAAAGAATCACGTATCATGATCCTAACCAAGTTAGGACTCATATACAAACACATATGATCTTCCAACACGGCATGTATCTTTCAATCAACCAATCATAAAGACTATCGAATAAGGACATGTATGCATATAGCTATTAGGGTCAATGTTATAAGCCAAGATCACATTTTCATACAGTTATGTATAGGAATGCTAACACATCATACCGACAGTTTAAATACTAGCCGTTGAATAAAGCCCTAATCAAAGGGCAGTAGTTATGTTTTTGATTTAGTGATAGTTATCCCCTATGATACACGGATACAGTAAAAAAATTTAGTATGTTGTATCGCACCCGTATCTGATACGGGTACGCCATGGATACGTACCTAAAGATAGTCAAACGTATCTTAGACCATTTAGGGAGGTTTTGACCAAATTAATACTAGGTTGTTGACTTTTTATAGTAATGTCTTATATAATTTGTAGGAATCAATGTTCTGTTTTAACTCTTTCACGATTATAATTGAATATTTTTCTGTATTTTTCTTAATTAGATGATTTAGATTAGATTTATTTGAAATTTATTTATTATTGTAATTTTTTGTCAGATAGATCTAGTAAAATTAGATTACTTTAGTGTTATTTTCCATTAAAATTATCTATATATTTTCAAATTATATTAAATATATATAATATCAAAACGTACCCGTATCCTATTTTCTAATAAAAAACGTATCTGCTTATCGTATCGAACCCGTATCCGTGTCTCGTACCAATACTAGTGCATCATAGGTTATCCCATGATCATCGACATAAGATCATGGAAAGCTGTTTATTTCTGTTTCATCTCTGTAATCAAAGGATTATAAATAGCCAGTTCACTCATGAATAAAGATAGAAGCTTAAAAGCTCAACATTGTGTTCTTGTGCAAGCAAAGGCAGTAGACCAATTTCTAACAGCTGGTATCAGAGCCCCACAAGGGCCCTGATTGATTGTGAGAAAGGTTAGAAACAACAATATTCTAACGAGAGAGGAGTGTTTGAGTGAAACAATGTGATAATTGAAGGGATTGTGACATGACAGAAACAACAAGCAATTTTGCACAGCCTTGCATTCCCAAATTTAACAGAAATTATGACCACTAGAGTCTGCTCATGGAGAATCTCCTGAGATCAAAAAAGTACTGGGGTCTTATTGAGACAGGTTACACAGAGCCGGCTGTTGCAAAGGTGTTGACTAATGCACAGAGGAAAACTTGGATGAGATGAAGTTAAAAGATTTGAAGGTTAAGAACTACCTCTTCCAATCTATTGATGAGTCTATTCTAAAAACTAGCACTCAGAAGGAGACTTCCAAACAGTTGTGGAATTCGATGAAAGATCAAGTATCAAGGGAATGCTAGGGCGAAACGTGCTCAACTTCAAACTCTTCGTAAAGATTTTGAGGTTCTGGAGATGAGGCTTGGAGCGTCAGTCAAAGATTATTTTGCAAGAGTGATGGTGGCCAACGATATAAGAAACTTTGGTGAAGACATGCAGGATGTCAAAATTGTTGAGAAAATCTTGCACACCCTCACAGAAAAGTTCAAATATATTGTTTGTTTGATTAAGGAGTTGAAAGACATTGATAGTATTTCAGTGGATGAATTGCAGAGCTCGTTGCTTGTTCTTGAGCAAAAGTTTCAGAAAAATGTGGAGATGAACAAGATTTGAAGGCTACTTATGAGGAAAGAGCTGGATTTCGAGAAAGAGGAAGAGGAGTGTTTAGAGGAAGAGGTAGAGGCTGAGGGAGAATATCATTCAACAAAGTAGTTGTGGAACGTTTCAAGTGTCACAAACTATGTCACTTTCAATATGAGTGCCCTAGTTGGGAGAAGTGAGCAAATTATGCAGAATTTGATGAAGAACAAGAGTTGTTGTTAATGGCACATGTTGAAGTACAAAGCTCAAAACAGGATGCAGTGTGGTTTCTTGATTCAGGCTACAACAATCACATGAGTGGTGACAAACAATGGTTCACTAACCTAGATGAGACTTTTCGACATGCAGTGAATCTAGGAAACAACACAAAGATGGCTGTCATGAGGAAGGGCTGCATTAGACTACAGATTGGTGGAGTGTCACAGTTGATTAAGGAGGTATATTATATCCCTGACTTGAAGAGTAATTTGCTAAGTATTGGCTAGTTACAGAAAAAAGGTCTAGCCTTATTGATTCATAATGGTATGTGTAAGATATACCATCCATAGAGAGGGATGATCATGCAAACAACAATGTCCAACAATGTCCATGAACCGGACATTTGTACTAGTTTCCTCAGTCGCTGCTCAAAACTCAACTGCAGCTTGTCTTTAAACCATGGATGAAAGTGAGGCTTAGTTGTGGCATCAGAGGTATGGTCATATAAACTACAAGGGCTTAAGGACATTGCATTCTAAAAGGATGGTTAGAGGTTTGCCTTCCATAAAAAATCCAGCTAGAATATGCACAAGCTGCCAGCTACGCAAATAACATCTAGTATCAGAGCTACCAAGTATAAGGCTAAGAACACAATGTTGCCAAGGGCTATACACAGCAGCATGGGATATATTACAATGAAGTATTTGCTCCAGTAGCTCGTTAGGACACAATTAGAATGATCATTGCACTTGCAGCTTATAAAGGATGGAAGGTGTATCAACTTGATGTCAAAAGTGCATTTTTTACATGGTGAGCTAGAAGAGGCAGTGTATATTGAGCAACCACAAGGTTATGTGAAGAAAGGTGACGATGACAAAGTATACAAGCTGAAGAAGACATTATATGGACTCAAGCAGACACCTAGAGCTTGGTTCAGTAAGATTGAATCATATTTTGTTAGTGGAGGCTTTGAACGTTGGCCCAATGAACACACACTGTTTTTCATGCATGGAAAAACTGGTGAGTTGTTGATAATCAGTTTATATGTAGTTGACCTAATCTTTATAGGAAATAATGAGGCAATGTTTGAAGACTTCAAGCTATCCATGAAGCAGCACTTTGATATGACTGACCTTGGTAAGATGAAGTATTTCTTGGGAATAGAAGTTGTGCAGAATGAAGAGGGAATTTTCATCACTCAGAGGAAGTATGTCAAGGAGGTCTTGGAAAAGTATGGAATGGATGGATGTAATGCTGTGAAAAATCCGATGGTGCCAGGTGTTAAGCTCATGAAGGATGAAGGAGGTATTTGTGTGAATGTTACTACCTATAAGAAAATGATTGGTAGTTTGATGTATCTTATAGCCACAAGGCCAGATGTAATGTTTGTAGTAAGCTTAGCTAGCCGATTCATGGAAATGCCAATTCAGCTACATTGGCAGGCAGTAAAGAGGGTGATGAGGTACTTGAAGGGTACCATGCAGTTTGGAATACAGTGCAAGAAGGGTGGAGATGGTGAATTATTAGCATTCTCAGACAGTGATTATGCTGGTGACATTGATGACTGGAAGAGCACATCAGCTATGTGTTTTTGCTTAGCTCTGGTGCAGTGGCATGGTCATCAAGGAAGCAGCCTGTTGTCACACTATCTACAACTGAGGCCCAGTTCATTGCTGTTGCCTCATGCGCATGTCAGTGCATATAGATGCAACGTGTGTTGGAACAGCTTAATCACAAATACAGTAAGTGCTCCAAGATATTTTGTGATAACTGTTTAGCAATTAAGTTGTCCAAGAATCCTGTGTTGCATGGAAAAAGCAAGCACATTGACATCAGATTTCACTTCCTGCGCAATCTGACCAAAGATGGAGTAGTGGAACTAATACATTATGGAAGCAAAGATCAGGTTGCTGATATTATGATGAAGCCACTTAAGTTGGATACGTTCATAAGATTGAGGGAGTCGCTTGGAGTAGGTAAACTGAATGTTGATGGCAAGTTCAGTTTAAGGAAGGTTGTTGGACGTAATGCATGAGCTTGGACGCATTCAACACAAGTCCAGTGGCTTGAGGAGAAAGCAACGCAAATCAAGTCCAGGTGGTTGCCGAATGTTGAGGTTGTTCAAATACTAGCCGTTGAATAAAGCCCTATTCAAGGGGCAGTAGTTATGTTTTTGATTTAGTCATAGTTATCCCATGATCATCGACATAAGATCATGGAAAGCTGTTTATTTCTGTTTCATCTCTGTAATCAAAGGCTTATAAATAGCCAGTTCACTCATGAATAAAGGTAGAAGCTTAAGAGCTCAACATTGTGTTCTTGTAAAAGCAAAGGCAGTAGACCAGTTTCTCACAAAACCTGCAGGTTAAGGTGGCAATGCCACTGCAAATCATAGCATTTCCATTTTTTATTTGTTTTTTTGTTTTTCCAAATCATACCATTTCCAAATTGTCAGAGAAAACAAAACTTTGAAACTGATCCCATATATATCACAAGCAGAGTACAGTAGGAAATGTAGAGTTGATTGAAAGCAATCAACAGTGCTTGATTTATCATAACCTCAGAAGTCTTTATAAATATGTTCATAGGAGACATTTTGGAAATAATCTGATGTAACATAAGCAAAATTTTGAAAATAAGATTTTATGGCTCTACTGTTGTCACCTGTTGCCACTCCCCATCAACTTCTTCCTTCCACAATGTCACCTTGTTGTTCCCATCAGCCACAGCCAATATGTTCCCGGTAAGTGACCATGAGACCCTCCAAACAGCTGCCTTGAAATCATGCAGCACCTTATGTTCCCAATTATCCCCATCCTTGGCCACCGTCCAGATGATAACTTTACCATCCTGTGATGCACTAGCAATAGTAGATTTTGGTAGACCCAAGTTAGGTGCCCAGGCAACGTCCCTAACCCAATCATCATGCTTCTGAAAAGTTGGAAAACAGTCCATCCTCCAAGCGCCATTAGTAAGCTTCCAGATCTTTACAGTGTTATCACAACCACCAGAACACAGCTTCTGAACAGTGTCAAGCAGACCAGAACCAACAAGGGCACCAGGAGCTGTTGAGGGTGCCCAGGAAAGAGAGGTGACACCAACCGGGTGAGCATTTTCGATCTTTGTGGTCTCCCAAATGCCGTCTTTAGCAGTGAAAACCGAGATATTCCCATCAGAAGAACCACAAGCCAAACAAAGACCAAGTTCATGAGGAGCCCAAGCAATTGAGTTGACAGACGATTTGTGGTCATCAAAAACATGAGCTTGTGTCCACTCGTTTTGATTCCCTTCCTTCCAAATAATGACGCGCCCGTCGTACGAGCAAGAAGCAAGTAAAGACCCAAATTTGGGGTGAGCCCAAGCAACCTGCCAAACAGGGCCCTGGTGACCAGTCAGCGTCGCAAGATGCTGCGAGGCTGAGTTGCTCACTCCCACTATCTTGATAGTATTATCCGATGAAGCAGTGGCTAGGCGCTTGCCGTAGTAATCCATAACCACATCGTGGACAGTCTCCTGGTGACCGGTCTCAACCTTCAGTGCAGGCATTTTCAGCCGTTCCAACAATTTCAAATCAAAACCTAAAATGAGACATACAAATCAAACTACATTGTCGTAATACCTAAACTTTCCTCCAAACCGAAATCATCCAATTACGAGAATATTAATTCATCATAACCATCGTAACACAGATAATATCAAATTGAATACAAACGACAATTATGAAAATCCCGTCCCTGCCCATATCTAATCAGGGACATCTAACATAAGGGAACCAAATCTGTACACGATTTAATCTAGGGGATGAATCGAGGTCTAACAGAAACGAAGATCGATCATCGATTTCTGAATTGTTACGCAGATTCACATTTTAAAATAAAAACAGAAACAAAATGCCGAAATCGAAACCAATAACAAAGCTTACAAGGGCGAAGAAAGAGCCAGAGATCTTACCTGGGTATCAAAGCTAGGGATCTCAAACGACGCAGTTTCAGGACGGAGAGGATTGCTGTGCTGCTGTGGACAGAAAAGTTTCGGTTTCTATAACAACCGTTTGAGTTGGGCCAAGTACATGTAATTTGAGCCCAGGCTCAAGAAACGCAGGCCCGTTAATAGTAGGTCGGTTGGGGAAGGCAGACTTCAAAAGCACGCAAAACTCGTCCCCGCCACGTCATCGACGGTGGGCCCCAATGTTTCTGGTCGGGTCCCGCGCGGATCCTTTTGTGGTGGTCACGTGCGTTGTATAGTGTATCTATACGGCGGCTTTGTACATACGGATTGACTAATACGAGTGGGTTCCTTTTTGTATGGGCATGGCGGTAATTAAGAGTAGTGATGGAGGCTTTTGAGCTGAAAAACAGAAAAGTCAAAAGCCCTACGTCTGAATTTGTTTGGCTCGAATGAATTGGGGGATGAACAAAATCTACACTAGTAAATGAATAATGAACTAAAGAAAGTAGCATATTTAAGTGCATGGTGTATTGATTTAGAATTTGCGACCATGCTTGTGTGGATGGGTGCTAAAGAGCAATGACAAGCCCGCAGATTAATTTGCTACATCCCACATCGTCCTAGTGAGGCAACTTGATGTGGTTGTATGTACAAACTCACCTCCTTTCACTAAGAACCGCTTTAGCGTGAAACCTTGAACAAAATCGTAACACCTAATCGGCACAAAACATACAAATATTTTGTGTTGATTGTACTAAAAAATGTGGTTACCTTTTATTTAAAATTTATCAACTTTTAAAATGAATGAGAACTCTAGCAAAATGTCTAAAAATTACTAAATCCTATAATTGATAAATTTATCAATCTAGTTAAGAATTGATAATGAGAAACCTAAGTCTTCTCTCATTTTTTTTCTCCACATGTTAGTTTATTATTAGTTAAAAATATTTATCAACTTACATTTAGTAACTGCTGGAACTAAATGCTTATATCAATTGCTAAAACTCATAAATATGGCTAAATTTAAGAATAATTTTACTTAACAAAAATTAAATAAACAGTACACAAACTTTGCTCCACTCATAATTAAGGTGTCAGAATTTTGTTAAATAAAACATTAGTATATGAACTAACAAGTTATGCCTAATTTTCGTACATGCCGTTATAACACCATTAAAAGTTACTGTTCATTTTTTTTCTAAGATTTTTTTTCTTTTAAATATAATTTTTCTTCTTCTAAGTGTCAAATCGGTGTCAAATCCACACATTTTTTCTTTATTTTAAAGAGAATCTTTTTTATTTCTAATTAAGGTGTTAACAATCAAATAGATTAACCGATTTGACACCTAGGAGCAAAATTATTTTGGTTACAATTTAACCTCCGTTTTGTAGATTGCTACTTGCTGGTATATGAAAGAGAGAAAAAATTTGGATAATTGCTATATGAGAGAGGTTAATTATAGAATTGGTAAAAGATAGAGATCTCAAACGCATCCACTACTGACTTGAATACACTTCACGCAAGCGAACGTAGCGTTGTCAAGATAGGAAAATATAATTGCCCAAGTTATCGAATCTTGAGGATTAGTGACTAACCCACAATCTTAGACTAATCGGAGCTAAAGTCACTTAGCAAAGAAAATAAAACAAATAGAAAATAATAAATTAAGACACCAAGCCTTAATAATGTTCGGCTCTAGTTCTCATCAAAGCCTAATCAAAACTAAATAACTAGTGGTGGATAATTACAATGAGTCAAAATGTTAAAAGAAAATTGAATTAGGAATCAAATTAAAGACAAAAATGTCTTCCCTTTTCTTCGAGTGCGGCTGTGTCTCCCAATAAGAGAGAATGAATGTATAATTAGATAGCTGCCAGGTCTCGGCGTGGTTGGTGGGAGAGAATGAGAGCATGCTGCCACATGTCGCAAGCTCAGTGCAGGAGAAGACAAAATGAGATGAGAGTCTGATGCGGTAAGTGCTAGCCCAAGTTAATTATGAGTTTAATTACTTAAACCATAATTTACTTAATTCAATCTTCTCCAATATTTTTCTTTATGTTTGACCACAATCAATCACGTATACAAACTTGTCATTTTCTCAAAACACCATTATTCTCGCATTTTGCTTCATTTTCCCATGTCTTCTACATTTCAGTTTATTACATATAAATAAATAAAATTGGATTAATTACATAGTAATTGACATAAGAGTTAGCTAAATTCTAGTGTTTAAGGTACCACGTAATCAACTAACTATTGTAGCGCCCCGGGAGGGGAAACTACAGTGGTCACGATTTTAAGCCAATAAAAAGCCTACACGTCTGAAGGACGTGCCAACAACTTATTAACCTAAAGTCGTAGGCTTTTTAGTAAGTAAAATAAAATTTAAACCTTAAACTTTGAGTGGCACCACATGAAATTCTTAAAACATTCATCAGAGGTTTTCCAATTTCGCAGAAAGTGGTCAAATTAAAGGGTCAATTAAAAACTTTAGCGACAACAATAAAAATATACAACAAGGTTTATGAATCAGGGTGACACCTTTACTGTTTATGTAAAATGCTCTGGTATATGACTCGAAAGGTAAAACATGAAGAGTGAGTACAACTTGGATCAAACATCGAGTAAGGAATGAGGCTCCACACGCACAGCTCTCTCTATCTATCCCGTCATAGTACCTGTAAACAATCTGTTGTAGGGGTGAGCGTCGTCCTCGCGTGCTCACATATAAGCCCACCAATGATAGGTTTGAAAACCATAAAACTATATATATACACGTATAGTTTTGAGCTCTTGATAAAATCATTTGGAAAATTCTTGGCACACAAAAACATCATTTCATATCTTTCGGGAAAACAGTGCAGTATGCTAAAACAGGGGCCCCGAGCGCTCAATAAACAATACAGCATGCAGGGCTTCACAAATCTCTGTGACCGAATCCCAGGTTTGTCTATACAGCAAACCGGGGCCAACTACCTATGCGTCTGAAGACGAATAGTAGCGAGAGTGTCCATTTACTGCTAATGCCCAACAAATCTCTCGTAACAGCACACCGCACTTACGTCTCGCTTAACTCTGTACGAGACGAGCGTAAGTGGGATAATTAAAATAAACAGGGCATTGTCCCTCCGGAGGTTCACGGTCATTGACACCGTGGGAGTACTATATACTAGGTCCCGCCACTCTCAGGTCACGCACCGAAAATCAGGACAACGGTACTCAACAAATCACATCATCATATAAAATCATTTACGTCTAGTCTTGGGTTTTCTTGGCCCAATCATAAATCATTTATCTTTTAATATAAATAAAACTTTCCCGAGACATCGATCATGAGCATACACAAAATCATGCACTTTCTTATATATATAACCACTACCAAAGGGGGTTCAGATTCCCTACCTGGAATAGTCATTCCATACGTAAGCTCAAAGCTTCCAGGAACTGCCTCGGTGAACCAAGGTCACCGTGTAAGCTACCTCGTCCAATAATCACTGCAGAATAGAGTAGCTTAGCAACCAAGATACAATAATAGTCAACAGACCTCAGGATTCCTAGTTTGACCAGGAATGACCACATTGACCAAGTTGACCAACCAATTTCTTTTTTAACTCTTTAACCTTTTTAACTTGCCTTTTCGGTTATCGACTATTTACTCAATTTACCGGAAGCTCGACTTAGCTTCCGAACTTTCCTTTACCATTTTAATGACGTTAGGGTGTCACATGGTAAATTGTTGAATTACTATGGACACCCAACGTGTCACATTAATCAATTTATTTACCAAGAGTCGATTTACCGATTTACGTGAATCACCAAATTTACTTAACACAGTCAACTTGACATTTTCCCGAAATTCCAGTTATCATTTACCGATAACAATTCAACACTTTACCAATTTAACCAAATTATGCCAAACTTCGTTGAACTTCAATTCTTTACTAAACCGTTTTTCTGAAAATGTGACTTCCCCAAAAATGAAAACTTTCTCTTAATGGAAACTTTACTAAAATGGAAAGTTTCCCAAATTAGTAGGTTTCCAAACTTAGAAGGTTTCCTAAAATGGAAAGATTCCAATTACGGTTAGTTTCCGTTTTAGTACGTTTCTTTACGTAAATTCCGATTACGACTCTTAACCCAACTAAACGAAAACAATACACTTTAAACAGGAGTCGAAAACTACCTCCTCGACATTTCTGCAGGTTTCATTGCCTCGTCGGAATCGTCAACGGATTCCGGCAACTTGCCGGAAATTAGGCAGAGTTTCCCTGTTTTCTTCGTCACCAAGTTACGACAAACATGCAGGAAAACAACATCAAATCAACACCAGATCAACAACAAATCAAATAACAACAGCAGCAACCAAATAGTTTTTAGTGGGAGAAATCCTTACCCTCTACCTGCCACTGCCCCAAACCGAGATTCCAGCAGCAGCCTCCTTACCGCCTGCCTCCACGCTACCTCGGTCACCACCTCCACCACGTCAGCTCCACCAGCTCCTCCACCTCTGCGCGTCACTGACTCGAGCACAGTAGCTCATCACTGCCCAAACTCATCCACCAGGACCTCCTCTGCCTCAGCCCTCAGTTTCCAGCCTCGTCGGAGCTCCAACGTTCACCAGAACCTCAAGAACTCCTCGTCGGAGACGAGAGCCCGGAGAACCCAGAAAAACCCGAAAAACTGTGAAAAGGGAGGTTTTCGATTAGGGCCCCAATTCGTTCGAAACAGGGCATAGGAGGGAAGAGAAGAAGGAGAGGAGCAAGAATATACCTCTCGCCGCCGTCGCCGTTGCCTGAGCTCGCCAGAATCCGATGAACATAGTGGGTGTTCATGGATTCGATCTCCCTCGATCGTGGATGTTTGTTGGATTGGTTTAAGGGGTTTTGCAGAGGAGAGAAAGGGGAATCGAATGGGGGTGGTTCGCCGGCCTATGGTGGCCGGAGTCGCCGGCGCTGGGAGGACGCCCGGAGCAGAGAGAGAGAGGGAGGAACTCGGGTCAAACCTCTCTCCTCCTTTTATAAAGAAACCGACAACCAGGATTCAATCTGGAATAGATCCAACGGTCCAGATCTAAAGAAGGATAAAAAGTAAAAGTTAAATGGTAAAAACTCTTTTTACCGGAGTGATAATTAAAAGTTACCGGAAACTTCGAAAATTCGTAGAAAATAAACCGAAGCTCCGAAAAATATTCCAAAAATACCTGGAGACTCATGTCGACACGTACTATGACATCGAGTCATTAAATCAGGTATTTGGAGAACTCTTAAAAACTCGAAAATGAACGTGGTCGTTCACCCCGCGAAGTTACATAATACGACTTAAACCTCAGTAACTCGCCATTAACCATGGTTAAAACGTGCGGGGTCTCACAACTATTGACGAAGTCATGAGTTTGAGTCACCATGGAGGTGTGAGTGAAATCTTTTGATCCTCTTTAAAAGAAAAAAAAAGATCTCAAAAAAAAATTGAATAATAATTTTTAACGGTGTTGTAACGACATGTACAAAAATTAGGTCTAACTTTTTAGTTCATGTAATAATGTGTTATTTAACAAAATTTAGACAGCTTAATTATGAGCGTTTGTATAATTTTTTCATTTACTTATACTGTTTGAGATTAATTCTTTAATTTATTTTTACTATACAAGATTGGCAGATTTACTCTAATCTGCCATGTTTGTATCATTCCCTTGGATTGCTCTGCCTTTTACCCTTTCCACATTTTGTTGGGTTGTAAAAAAGTAAAATTGGAGGGGCATGGCATCATGATCCCTCTTGACTTGTTGAGTAAAACCTGGCTGCTGACATTTCCCAACCAAAGTGAAGATAAGGTCTCTCTGTGTGCCAACCCCCTTTATTGTCCCTACAAACATCTCACACTCCTCCCCTAACCAAACCATCACACACACCCACCCAAATTGCAACCATCAATCCCATCCCTCCACCATAACCATCGATCCCATCCCTCCCTCTACCCAGAAGTCCAGAACCACTTCCATTTTTCCAATCTTTTCATCTTTTATGTCACATGTCCTGTCAAAGGGTCATTCACGTATGAATATGCCTTTGAATCTCTGATACTACTCTGAACTACCCTCTGCTTTTGCAGCACCTACAGCCCCCTCTCTTTCTCTCTCTCACACTCCTCTCTTCCGACTTTTGAGAGAGAGAGCATATCGTGCCTGCATATAAATCCAGGCCCCCTTTGTAGCTCAGCTCTGGGCTCTGCCATGATGATGACGTAGCTAGACCTGTTATTATTATCAAACCCTAAACCTAAAATCTTTTTTTGGTGAAGAAAGATTCATTTAGAAGAAAAACAGAGGGAAAACTACACGAAAGGCCAAAAACAAACGAAACAAACGTACAGGACAGTGCCGCATCAAACTGAAGAATTAGCTAACGGAGGTTGGAGAATTGGAAATCTAATCATCTGTGCACATCCTTCGGAAAGACAAAGAGGCTACCAGATCTGCTGCAGCAACCTCATAATGATAGATGAATGGAAAAGGGTGATTATTTTTTTTAGATTTCGTTTTTGAAATTGAAATCGAGGAAGACGCATGCAAAAACCTAATGATGGTGTCCTCTGCAGACTTCCCTTCTTTACTCTCTCAAAAGCTTCCTTCCCCTTCCGTTCTTTACTCTCACCCGCCATTAATATTTTCCCCTCTTCTTTCTATTAATGCCCCTAGGCTTCTGCTTGCCCCCATTTAAGGCTTTCCTATTCTGTCCTAGATGTTAGACGTTTTCTTTGTCATAATGAGATTTACATTACTGATTCAATTAATGAAACCTACTTATTTTGTTATATAATATATTATTTATAGGTTTGGTAATGTTCTAGAGAAGAATATGAGTTTCTTATGATTCTAAAACATGTTGTTTCTATCGTTAATACTTTTTTTTGAAGTCTATCGTTAAGACTTATATGTGATCGATTTTTGTCTCGTGTTGATATCCATGATCAAGGATTACTTTCCTTGTCATTTTCTTTCTCGAAAGTGCTCTTTAGCTAGTTGACTAAGACCATTTTCCCATCATTTTACTTCTTCAATTTTACCAGATTCTTTAGTTTAGAGATTTCATGATGATTCTCTAAATCATTTTATAAATTATAGAGTTTGTTATAAATATGAGGAATTTAAGTTTTTCTTTCTTCAAATTCCTCATATTTTAAAGAAAAATTTAGAAAATCTGTTAGAACAAAACATCTAAAATCTTTATAAAATAAAAAAATTGAGAAAATAGACTTTTAAAAGGAGCAAAGACTTTTGGCTTCTACCTGCTTTGATACATAAGGTTGATAATTAGGGCTGCGGTTTTAAGACCGAAACTTAAAATTTTGGACCGGTTCGACCCGAACCCAGACTGATCAGGTCGGGTTTAGAGATAGAAATTATCGGGTCAGGTAAAACCCGGACCGAAATAAATATGTGCAGGTCGGGTCAGGTTCCATGGGTAAAAACCCGATCCGGACCGAAAACCCGGCATATAAATTCTAAAAACCCTAAAATTTCCTTCACAATCTCGACTCGCCTCTCTCACTCAATCACTCTCTGTCTCTCTCAATATCTATGTTCGCCTCTCTGAGTCGCCTCTCACTCTCAGTCAATTTCTCGTCCCAATCTCATGGATTCTTCTCATGGAACACCAGAGACAGAAGCGAAAAGCTGCGAGCCTTCTGATGCCAATCTCAAATCCAATTCGGATTTAGAGGAAGATGTTGATTCCGGTTTCGATTCTGTTTGTCAAATTACTGAGGCTCTTGAGAATACTATCATCCCTGCACCAAATCCAAACCAACCCTCTTCTGCAGCAACTCCATCTACCATGACTTCTCTGCCACCGAAACCCCCAAAAGAGATTGAGAAAAAGTTCTTCTGCTGCTTCTTCGTCAGGGTCAAGAGACCGGTCAATGGTGTGGGAGCATTATGAGAAGTTTGAGCGGCCAGTTTATGAGTACAAGGATGGAAAAAGGTTATGCTTCGTAGTGAGCTGTGAACAAAATGTAAGTATTGCTCTAAAGACCTTGTTGGTAATTCATATGATAATGGTACTGGTATTTTGAAGAGGCATATTCTGAATTTGTGTAAAAAGTATCCGGGTATGGTAAACCTAAAAAAAACCAAAGAGTGTTTGTTACTGGTGGAAAACTGAACGAACCTACCCTAGAGATGTCAGTAATTGATGAGGATAGCATTCTGAAAGCTTGTGTTTTGATGATAGTAATAGATGAGATGCCATTTAACCAAACACATAAACCAGGCTTTAAGAGATTTTGTAGAGCTGCATGGCCTAGGTTCAAAATTCCAGGTAGAGACTTGGTTGTGAAAACATTCTGGGAGATGTATGCTGATCAAAAAAGAAAACTTAAGCAAGAGCTTGGTAATCATTATGTAAATTTGACCACCGATACTTGGACATCGGTGCAGAACATCAATTATATGGTGATTACAGCGCATTTCATAGATGGTGGTTGGAATTTACACAAAAGGATTCTTAACTTTTGTGTAATTACTAATCATCAAGGGATCACCATAGGAAAGATATTGGAAACATGTCTGCTAGATTGGGGAACAGAGAGAGTGTTGACTATTCAATAGACAATGCATCAGCAAACAAAGTTGCTATTGATTACATCGTGGGAAAGATTAAGACTTAGGAAAAGCCACCTGTTTTAGAGGGTGAGTGGTTACATGTGAGGTGTTTAGCTCATATTCTGAATCTTATTGTGAAAAGTGGTTTAAGAACGATGGAGGAATCTATTTCTTCCATTAGAAATGTTGTGCGTTACATGAGGAGTTCTCCAGCAAGGCTTGATGTCTTTAGGTAGTGTATAGAGAAACAGAAATTGGACAGTAGGAAGGCATGTGTATTGGATGTGCCAACAAGGTGGAATTCCACATTTCTAATGTTAAATGTAGCTCTTGAGCTTCGTAAAACGTTTGATCGCATGGCTGAAGAAGAGGACTCAAAGTACAGAAGCTATTTTGAGAAGGAAGATGTTTATACTGATGATGAAGCAGATGTTCCAGAAACAGAAGCTCAGGAGAAGCCAATAGTGAGTGTAAAACGAGTAGGGCCACCAGTTGAAGGTGATTGGGAACGAGCTACTGTGTTAGTTTGCTTTCTTGAGGTATTTACTAATTCTCTTGATTTAAAAATAATTTCTTGAGCTATTGTGTTTTAATTTTTTATTTTGTTGAGCTGCTGTGTATTGATTTTATTTAATTATTTTGTTATTCTGTTCTAACACTTTATATTTAACAATGCAGCAATTCCATGATATGACCTTAATGGTTTCTACAACCAACACTCCTACAGCTTAAAAAGCATTGCATGACATTGCGATAATTGAGCAAGAGATTGAGGACCTCTTCAACCAGCGTCACCTAAATCTTGGGAGCCAAACTCAACGGATCTTGTGTGATATGGCAGGGAAGATGAGGAACAAATTTAAGAAATATTTTGGAAGCATGGATGAGATTAATCAACTACTTTTGGTAGCTCTAGTTCTTGACCCTCGATATAAGTTGCTCTACTTTAAGCATATATGTGAAATGGAGGTGCATTATGATACTGACAGAATCAAGAAAAAGTCTGATGAGTTGAGGGATTTGGTGTTCTCCCTTACTGACTTGTATGCAACCTCATTTGGCACCAAAAAGGCAAAACCAAGTCATGTGCAAAAATCTGAAACTGCTATGAGCAACAACTCAGGATCAAAATCTTCATCTAGCTTTAGTGGGAAGAGGGCTGCAATGCAAGCTAATTGGAAACAAGCGCTAGAATATTCTGATCATATAGTTGTTTCGCATGAGGTGGACCGATGCTTATTGGACCCTATTGAAGACCCTCCGGAAGGTGAAGATTGGAAGCTCTTAGATTGGTGGAAGCTGAATGGTGAGAAGTACCCAAATCTTGCATTAGTTGCCAAAGATGTGCTAGTCATTCAAGTGAGCACTGTTGCTGCTGAAAGTTGCTTTAGCATAAGGAGAAGGGTAATTGATCCATTCAGGAGTTCTCTCTCTCCTAAGACAGTTGAAGCAACAATATGCTTACAAAACTGGTTAAAGTCTGAAAACATTGAATATGTGCCGACACCTGAGGACATGAGATTCTACGAGGACGCTGAAAGAGGTATAAAAATTTATGTGTTTACTGCCTTATTGTATTTGACTCTTTGATATATTAATTGACTTTGTTTCTTATTCATGTATAGATGCTCTTAAGGACACAGCTGATAGTCAGCATGGCAAATCTAAAGAGAAACGAGTCAAGAAACTCAAATGAGCAGTTCCAGCAACAAAACAGAAAGCGAAAGCTGCTGCATCTTCAAAGAAGACAAGAAAATGAACAGAAGATTCAAGATCAATTTCTTAACTTTCTTTGTTGCATTAGTGCAGTTTATTTTTGGTTGTTGCATTTTTTTCTGTCAACTTTATGTTCCTAGTTTATTTTTATTTGATGCCAATACTTCTTCTCTTTATGCAGGGTGGAGTTACTATGAAGGGACAATTTCATGGAGCTTGGAGTTGTTGTTTCACTTTCTATGTTTCATCTTTAAATTTTAATAATTGGTGCTCATGAACTTCTTAGTTTGCTTATGTTTATTTTAGTTGATGCCTGGATGTTTTAGGCCAGCCTTGAACTTTATCAGTCTTTATGGTTTCCGAGTTTCTGACTGTGTTCATTAACTCTGTGTTGAGTGTGTTCTGCATGTTTGCTACTGTTTTATATATGTTGAACATTTGAACTTTGAAGTATTGAACTTTTTATTCTTGGTTTTTGCTTCAGTAATTTCAGTTTGAGACTTTGAGACTTTGAGAATTGAGATTGAGTTCATGTGATATGTGATATTGAGATTGGTTTTTGCTTCAGTAAGTTACAGAATAGGTTTGCTAAAAAAACAAGCCCGAACAGAACAAGTTTGCAAAAAAAACCAGAAAACCCGAAAAATCGGCCCGACCAGAACCAGGCCTGAAATTTTCAGGTTTCACTTAGAAAATACCTGACCCGGACTGAAAAAATCGGGTTCGGCTCTGGTTTCGTTTTTTTTCTAGCTCGGACCGACCCGAACGCAGCCTTATTGACAATCGTAGTTCATGATGATTCTTTGAAGCTGATGACTATATTATCAATTTTCTAATCTGGATGTCAACTGTACCACGTTATAAATATGTATGGTTTTTAATATAAAATGATAATGACTCAAATATTAAGGAAATAAACATAAATTATGAATATATATTTTTTTTCAATGCATCTTTGTGATATGATGTGATTTCACTACAAAATTGAATAGTGATCGGACATTCATCAAAGGATCAAATCTAACCAACATATGGTCGCATTAATGCAACCAGCCCTTGGATCTGTGTACTTCTAGACGTACTAGTAGTATCTAATACGAATCTTTTAGAGTATGATTCTGCTCTACAACCCTATCTCTGCGAAAGCTGGTTTTTCCATTCGCCTGTCTTCAACTCATCAAGGCCATTGAAGGAAGGGCAGTTCCGGTAAATGCCTCCAGTCAAACATCGTCCCTCTCAACCTCCCCAAGGACACTTTCGACACTTACAAAATAAGAAATTTGGTTTCAAAATATTCAAAGGTAGAAAAAAGTTTTCCTCGCTCCATTTCCCTACACAGTGGAACAAACCAAGCAGAGAGAGAGAGCCGAAAGTGACGAA
The DNA here is from genome assembly GCA_951800085.1 of Comarum palustre. Lineage (NCBI taxonomy): Eukaryota > Viridiplantae > Streptophyta > Magnoliopsida > Rosales > Rosaceae > Comarum > Comarum palustre. The sequence continues at coordinate 14,593,310 of OX637572.1, read as the reverse complement.
CCAATGGAAGACAACAACAGGTAACCTCGCCATCATCAGCAACAAAACCAAAAACCCGTATTCTCCCAAAAGTAAAAAACAGCAACACCCAAAAAAGCAGAGGACCATAAAATACTGCTTTCCCTCTTTCTTCTTCTTCCTCAAACTCCACCAAGTCTTCTCTCCTCTTATACACTTTTCCAGTTTCCAAGCCCCGTCCCACAATACGCACTAAGCATGCTGCGCCAACCCACTTGACTTGCTTTCTCAAATGTCTCGCAGTTTTTACATGGCAACTTTTGCGATCGGCCAAACGGTGTCGTTCCCTCTCGTTCTCCGGTTGTAGTTTCAGAGATCGTTTTCTTCTTTCTGAAGATTCATCTTGGTTTCTAACTCGTGTTCCATCGTTAGATCGGTCTTGTTTGCTGATCCCGAAGGAGACAGAGAGTTGTATAGTGTGTTCTTTGAGATACGAGGACAAAACGCCGTTCCAGTTATGGATAGTGTTGTCTCTTGTTGGCTTCTGTCCCAAATCCCAAGTCGTGTTTAGGCTTAAAGTAAAAGTAATAGTAGTACTTGCAAGTCTTGTAGAGACCACCCAGTTCGGCGTTTTGGTTTCTTTCTTTCTTTATTTCTGGGTTGGTGGTGAGGTGAGGTGAGAATTGGAAAATGGCTATGTCCTGCAAGGATGGTAAAGGAGTAATGGATAATGGAAAGTATGTGAGGTACACACCTGAGCAGGTTGAAGCCCTTGAGAGGCTTTATCATGAATGCCCCAAACCCAGTTCGGTTCGTCGCCAACAGCTCATTAGGGAGTGCCCTATTCTCTCTAACATTGAGCCTAAACAAATCAAGGTTTGGTTCCAAAACAGAAGGTATTCTTGTTTTTCATACCCTTGCCTTTTTCTTCATCTTTTGGCTTTGTGCTCTGTTTCATTTTTGGCTCAGAGAATCTAAACAAAAGGGAAAATATTTTTGTGGTTTGGATCTTGAAGTTTGGTTCTTTGAGTAATGAAAAAAAAGTGTTAAAAAATTGAAAATCTGATTTCAACTTTGTTCTGTAATGAATTTAATAATTTCCACCGAATGTTTGGTTGGATAGAAAATAGAATTAGTATAAGTGGTTGCATGTGCTTATCTTCCTTGTTTATGCAAAAATGGGTAGTCTAAAAATTTTAAATACGTTGCAGTATTTGTCTAACAAGCTGGTCTGATATCAATGCACATTGTCTGTTTGTGCTCTGTTTTGTTGTTTGCAGATGTAGAGAGAAGCAGAGGAAAGAGGCTTCACGCCTCCAAGCTGTGAACAGGAAGCTCACTGCTATGAACAAGCTCTTAATGGAGGAAAACGATAGGTTGCAGAAGCAAGTGTCACACTTGGTCTATGAAAATGGCTACTTCCGCCAGCATACCCAGACCGTGAGAATTCTTACCTCCCTTTTGTAGCAAGAAAAGATAACCTTGAATCCTAGATATCAACCACCAATATCCTTGATCAGTTTTCTGAATATACCAACCTTAGATTAGTATTATTTGTGTAACATATGAATACGTGGTCACTGATATATGGTTATATTTTTCTTTTTCACAGCAGACGCTTGCAACCAAAGATACCAGCTGTGAATCAGTGGTGACGAGTGGTCAACACCATTTGACACATCCGCATCCGCCAAGGGATGCTAGTCCTGCAGGGTTAGTGGGGATATAGCTGTTGTGTCATTTTCAGTCATCGTTCTTTGTAAAATTCTTGTTGTTGTGTGTTTGTGGCTTATGGATTCATATTTTGTGTTTTTCTAGACTTTTGTCCATTGCAGAAGAAACTTTAGCAGAGTTTCTTTCAAAGGCTACTGGAACTGCTGTAGAGTGGGTCCAAATGCCTGGAATGAAGGTAGTTGTCGGGAGCTTTTACTTGATTATTTAAGTAATCATGCTTATTCAATAAGTTAAGGGATGTTTATTGGTAGATATATATTTTGATTATTGGAATTTGGGGCAAAAATATGACTATTTACCTCAACTCTATGGGATCCCCAACTCTATTTGTTGGTGCATTGGGCAAATAGTAAAATGCAAATTTCTGTAGCCAATTATTTAGTAAGTTGAATTGTTTCCTTTTCTGATATGTTTCTCCCATGTCATATCTTCGTGGTGTTTGTAGCCTGGTCCGGATTCCATTGGAATCGTTGCTATTTCTCATGGTTGCACTGGAGTGGCAGCACGAGCCTGCGGCCTGGTGGGTCTAGAGCCTACACGGGTAAGTGGACATGGTTTCTTTCCTTTTGCTTAATTCATATAAGAGGATGTATGATTGACTAATGATTATGCACTGCTCAGGTTGCAGAGATCCTCAAGGATCTGCCTTCGTGGTTGCGTGACTGCCGCACTGTAGATGTATTAAATGTACTGCCTACAGCAAACGGTGGAACCATTGAGCTCCTTTACATGCAGGTAGGATCTAATTACATTTATCTTTTCGTGCATAATTTTACTGTTCTTGCCCATATTTAATGTATTAATCTCCTCTCTTGATATAGCTCTATGCGCTGACCACTTTGGCGCCTGCATGTGATTTCTGGATGCTCCGCTATACTTCTGTTTTGGAGGATGGCAGCCTTGTGGTATGTAGTTCCAAAGTTACGAATTCATTCTTGCCAAATTACTGTCACGTCTGTTGAGCTCAAATGCTTGAGCAGCACACAATAAAAGTTGCATGCATATGTTACGGTTTACCAGTTCAAATCAAGTTCTAATTATATGTATAATGCTCAGGTTTGTGTGAGGTCTCTCAAAAACACACAAAATGGCCCGTCCATGCCTCCGGTGCAGCATTTTGTTAGAGCAGAAATGCTGCCTAGTGGATACCTGATACGACCATGTGAAGGAGGTGGTTCAATTATACACATTGTTGATCACATGGATTTGGAGGTACCTTTTTGATGCTTATTATGATAATGTATTTGGTTTTAATAGTGTTGACAGATTTGCGTGACATGTGTATCATCTTATAGCCTTGTGGCGTGCCAGAAGTATTGCGCCCACTGTATGAATCTTCAGCTGTTCTTGCCCAAAAGATGACAATGGCGGTAAGATTACCATATGACAGTAGAGCTTGTAGTTTATTATTCGTAGGGCTGCGTCATGTATGCATAACAATCATATATATTTGTCCCACAAGAATGTAATAATGAATTGCAAATGGGTAGGTTTCAAATTTTTCATCTGTTTCTCTGTCATTCAGGCTTTACGCCAGCTGAGGCAGATAGCCCATGAAGTTTCTCAATCTAGTGTCACTGGCTGGGGCAGACGGCCTGCAGCTCTACGAGCGCTAAGCCAGAGGCTAAGCAGGTTAGTATTAAGGTTGTTTCAATAAACTTTAATGTGAGCGAAGGCTTTGCTGCTTGGAAGCTCATGGATATTTTCTGCCAGGGGATTCAACGAGGCACTGAATGGATTTACTGATGAGGGATGGTCATTGATGGGAAATGATGGCATGGATGATGTCACTATCCTCATAAATTCATCTCCAGACAAGCTGATGGGTCTAAATCTTTCATTTGGTAATGGATTTCCAGCTGTCAGTAATGCTGTCTTATGTGCTAAAGCATCAATGCTTCTACAGGTTAGGATACTTACCATCTTTTCTTTACAATGATTCACGATAGACACCTTGTGTTAACATAAAGAAATAGCAACAATGTAAGCTATATAGGTATCCATAGTGACGTTTAGGATTTGGTAATGTGTCTGGGACTCACACTAATGCATGACATTCCATTAATGTAGAAACACTGCGTAATCCAAACATGATTTAATCTGTTCTGCTGGTAAAGAGCATTATTTGGTAATTTTTTATTGTTGAAATCCTTACTTTACCATTGTCTTGCATCTTCATTCTATGTTAGGTATACAGAAGAAACTTGGAAACTAGTCCGAATTAGATCATAGTGGCAGTGTCTTGTCATGCTTGTAATTCATAGGGGATAATCTGTTTGACATTTATTATTGATCCTGACTTGCTACCTACTGTATTACCCAGAATGTGCCTCCTGCTATCCTGCTTAGGTTCCTACGGGAGCATAGGTCGGAATGGGCAGACAACAATATTGATGCTTACTCAGCTGCAGCTGTTAAAGTTGGCCCATGTAGCTTAGCGGGGTCTCGAGTAGGAAGTTTTGGTGGTCAAGTTATACTCCCCCTAGCTCACACTATAGAGCATGAAGAGGTAAGCAGTATGATGATTAAGGAATTTACTGCTCTTATTAATGCCTTAATTTTTTATACACCATATTAGTCGAAACCATATTATTCTCTTATTATTATCTTTTTGTGCTTATTAGTTCTTGGAAGTCATTAAACTGGAGGGTATTGGCCATTCTCCTGACGATCCAATGATGCAAACTAGAGAGATGTTCCTCTTGCAAGTAAGATATGATTTTTCTCAACATATTATTCATTATTGATGATTTCTATAGAGAATACTTGCCTAGACCGAGATTCCTGCTCGTCTCGTATCTCATCTTGGATTGTTAAAGTCTTGGCAGCAATGTTAATACAAATAAAGTTTCTATTTAAGATACATATTAGGCCTTTCAAGATAGTATCTTGAGTTGTCAAAGTACGAATGATATTAGCAAGAGGTTGTATTCAGTTTTTGTTATTTTCTTTTAATTGATTTTTTTCCTGCTTGTTTAATAGCTATGCAGTGGAATGGATGAGACTGCTGTTGGTTCCTGTGCTGAACTGATTTTTGCTCCGATTGATGCTTCCTTTGCTGATGATGCACCTCTCCTACCTTCTGGTTTCCGCATCATTCCTCTTGATTCTGGAAAGGTTAGCCTATGAGTCATATTTTGTAGATATCAAAATCCGTAACCTTGAAAGGACATTATTGTAATTGCTATAATAATGTTTCAGGAAGCCTCCAGTCCAAATCGCACCTTGGATCTTGCTTCTGCTCTTGAAATTGGGCCGAATGGAAACAGGGCATCTAGTGATTATTCTGCAAATGCGGGTTGTGTGAGATCGGTGATGACTCTAGCATTTGAATTTGCATGCGAGAGCCACATGCAAGAGCATGTAGCATCCATGGCTAGACAATATGTTCGCAGCATCATATCTTCAGTTCAGAGGGTGGCACTAGCACTCTCTCCTTCACATTTAAGTTCACATGGTGGTCTTCGTTCACCACTTGGTACCCCTGAAGCGCAGACCCTTGCTCGGTGGATATGCAACAGTTACAGGTACTGTTTAGCTTTCTGTATTTTTCATTTTACTAGTTGTATTTTCAAGTCAAAATATTCCCTGAAATATATGCAGCACTCTGCAAAATCTAAACCTGGGGCCTTTTGGTTCATACCTCTACTAAGAGAAATACTATTCCCTTTACTGGTATCACTCTTTGATATTGCAATTTTACAATGACAATGGATGAACAATTCAGGGGCTAATTTACTATTTGTTAGTGTTGGTTTTCTGCGTACTACGCAAGTTTGAATGAATTGAGCTTAATGCCTGATTATTCCCAAGAAGGCTGCAGCCTAACTTAGTCCCCTACCAACATAACTCAATATATCACTAACATGCAGTAATGAAAATGGTAAGGGTTTTGTTAAGCGTTCAACCAAATTGACTTTAGCTATTAATTATAGAAATTGTCATCTTCTTTTAGTTATGAGTATAGCTTGTGTTGCAGCAGTTGTATAAATAGTCGTCCATTTAACTTCATTGTGCTTTGTTTTTAGCTATGAATGATCTCCATATTTCATTCGGACAATCTTCAGTCAACGCCCCTTGATATTTACCGACTTCTAATGTTGTGTTAATAATTACTGTAGAAACAGTGACTAAATCGTAGAAAGCTTTTTTTTATATATGAAGTTGAAATACTCTAGTTTGTGATATTCCTGCAAGTACCTCAACTTAGGAGGCTCATATTCTGTATCAGAAAATGCTTAAAGTACACTCTTGATGTTGCAGGGGATATTTGGGTGTGGAGCTGCTGCTCAAATCCTGCAATGAAGGAAGTGAATCCAATCTCAAATCTTTGTGGCATCACTCTGATGCGATTATGTGCTGCTCTCTGAAGGTGCTTATATATTATAAATAAGGGGAAAAGAATAGAGAGATTCCTTCTCTGCTTAGTCAAACATTGAGCATTGCAGGCCCCTCTTATTTTCACATTTTCAAGCAATCTTATTGAGAGTTGTGTTTGATGCAGGCTGTGCCAGTTTTCACCTTTGCAAACCAGGCGGGACTTGACATGCTTGAGACTACCTTGGTTGCATTGCAAGACATGGCTTTGGAAAAGATATTTGATGACCATGGACGCAAGACTCTCTTCTCTGAGTTCCCGCAGATAATGCAACAGGTATATTACTTTCCTACACTAATATTTATATTTCATTTTAGACTGGCACCGAGCGTATTGGATTGATTTAGATATACGTGAAAAACTGCCAAACGTTGTAATGTATGGTCTCATTTGTTTGTGTACTTTCTGTAGGGTTTTACTTGTCTTCAAGGTGGCATTTGCCTCTCAAGCATGGGGCGACCAGTCTCATATGAAAGAGCAGTAGCTTGGAAGGTGTCCAATGAAGAAGAGACGGCTCACTGCATATGTTTCTTGTTTGTGAACTGGTCTTTTGTGTGATGTTGGGACCAGGAACCTTTTACGGTTAGGAGCCTACTATAATAGGGTCAAATAGAAGGGACTCCAAAACCTTTTGTTTTTGTAAGCGATAATGACGATGATGGATGCTAAGTTCAGTGTTGTGTTAGATTGCTGCTGCACTATAAAACTTGAGCCTATGCTCTTTGTTTTGTAGTTTGTGTCTGGGTGCCTTGGCATTCTTTTTTAAGTAACTTGTTTTTTTTTTTTTTTTTTTTTTTTTGAGAAAGATTTTATTTATGACACAATATCTTCTGCATCAATCAAGCGTAATTTTCATTTGTTATTTTCCTAGGTTGATTGCATCATCATCAGTGTAAATTTAGATGGATTGTTTATGCATAATTTTAGTCATTCCCACAATATCAGCTATTCCCACAATATGAGCAAGCATGTCAACACTTCAATTCAATGAAATACAATTCTACATGCTATCAGTTAAGCCGTAGATCCATGCTTGTTTTCTTCATCTCTTTGCCTTCATATTCTTTGTTCTCTTTTTCATCTTCTTTCCCATGGCCTCCTCCATCAACCAAAACACTTGTTATGTCCCCAGACTCACAGAAACGTATTATTTGACTTGGTCGTTCCGATCCAATCATCCCTGGAAAATGCCAAACTATGGGGCTAAATTGATGGCTCCATCCTAGAACCATCTCCCACTCGCGGTTCCGGCCAGTAGTGATACCCCGGCCTCCACCAAACCCAAATCGGATCATAAAGCCTGGTACATCGAAGATTAGCAAATCGTGAGCATCATCACAACCTCCCTTACCAAACCGGTTGCTCAGCTTTGGATGTGGTCGCACAACATCCAAAGCAATTTGGAACTGTCTCGCCAAATATTTCAATCAAAAATCTATTGCAAGTGCCACCAGCTTGATACAATTGTATGAACTTCAAAAATGAAATCAATCTGTTGATACCTACTTTTAACATGCCAAATCGATTGCCGATGCCCTGGCCTCCATCAATCAGCCTGTCTTCGATGTTGATCCGATTATTTCTACTCTTTATGGTCTTAGTCCAGATTATTTCGATTGCCTATGCCCTGGCCTCCATCAATCAGCCTGTCTCTGATGTTGATCCGGTTATTTCTACTCTTCATGTTCTTAGTCTAGATTATTTGATGCTTCGTGCTGCTCTTCCCAATTTCTTAAAACTTCGAGGTCGAATTTCAGCCTTTGATACATAACATGCTTCTTCTACTCTGCCTAATACCACAACTTTGTTCCACAATGTTGGCACATCCAATAATGCTGCCTCCTCTTCTCCCTCTGGCTGCTGTAAATCTGGTGAAAACGGTCGCTCATTCTATGGCAAGCCTCGCCGTTCCACTGCTCCATCTTCTCATCTAGGAGGTTACTATCAGCCCCAACAACCCATTATGGGCTACTAGTAGCCACCCTAATGGGTTCAGCAGCCCATGCGTCACACTTATCAACCTGGTCTTCTTGGGCCTCCTCCTGGTCAACAGTGGTGTCCAATGTGTTTTTCCTCCCACCATGGGCCTACTCACTACCCTCATAGGTTCTCTGGTCCTGCCACGGCCCATCCCTTTGCCGGGGCCTATTTTACTCAGACAGATGACCCATTCTGGTACCCCGACATCAGCACAACTGACCACATGACCTCCATGCCTGTTCCCAATCCTCAAACTTATGGAGGACCACACAATGTTTATATGGGTAACAATGACTCTATGCATATTTCTCATACGGGTACTCTCCACTCTCTTTGGGAGATTCTCAATTCTCTCTTAATAATATCTTTCAAATTCCTTATATCCGTAAAAATCTTTTATGTCGCCAAATTACTAAAGATAATCTTGTTTTCTTCCTCTTTACTCCTGATTTCTATAAGATATATTGTTTACGCTCATATTGTCTGTTATTTCAGGACCCATGTAAAGATGACCTCTATCTTCTTCTAGTCTTGGGTGTCCCTTCCAACGCTCCTCAGGCCCTAGTCACTGTGTCGTATTCTCTTTGCATAATCACCTCGGTCACCCATCGTCATCAGTCATGTCTCATTTTGCATCTTCTCTTGATTCAAAGTCTCTGTTTCATTCATTTTGTACTAAATGTGCGCTAAGTAAGTAGCACGAATTACCGTTTCCATCCAATAAAGATTTTGCTAAGTCTCTTTTTGAAATAATACATAGTGATGTTTGACAGTCCCAAATTTAATCTGTTAGTAGATTTAAATACTATGTGCTTTTTAACGATGAGTACTCTGGTTACACTTGGATTTTTTCAATGCATCGTAAAAATGAGGTCCTAACGCACTTTCAAACTATTGTGGATCTTATTAAAGCACATTTTAGGGGCTCATTAAATTTCTTCAAAGTGATAATGGCACGAACTATGTAAACGACACTTTTTCACATTTTTGCTCCGCTATGGGCATCCAACAACGTTTTTCCTGCTCTCACACACCCCAACAAAATGGTTTGGCTGAGTGTAAGCATTGTCACATTATTACCATGATTCGTACCCTTCTTATCACTTCTAATGCTCTCCAAGATCTATGGGTTGAAGCCACCCTCACTGTTCTTTTTCTAATCAATCTCCTCCCTACATCACTCTACAATGAGACACGCCATTCTTTCCTCTTCATCAACGTCACCCTTCTAACACATCTCTTCGTGTTTTTGGTTGTGCATAATTTCCTCATCTAGGTCCTTACGTTTCTAACAAGTTGTCTAGTCGTAGTCTTAAATGTGTCTTCTTAGGCTACATCCTCATCACAAAGGCTAAAAATGTCTCGATCATTCCACTAGTCGTGTCTATGTTTCCCGTAATGTTTTATTTAACGAAAACCATTTTCCTTACAAAGCTTTTGCATGCCTTAAATCATGTTTCCGATTGACTCGTGTGCTTAAGTGTTTTCTTGTTTAATCTCTGCGTAACGTGTCTTTAAATAAGTTAGCATTCATGTTTAGGATCAAGCGCAAAGATTGTTCTAAATACTTGACAAGTCTTAACAATTAGATAACCGCAAATGCTCTAATTAGAATCAGAATTGGTTAGTGTCTAGGATAATTTAAACGTTGCCGCCCGGCCTTGCATGAAGTTGTTATGTGTTCTTGATGATTTTTCGTGTTATGTGTTGCATGAGTATGTTGATTACTTGTATATAATAATCTTAGGTTTAATTTCTAGTAGGTTATTTGTTAGAATAAATTAATCTTAAACCTCTAATATTTTGATGTATCTATGTGAATACTTGTTTATAAGTTGTTTGGTTCATCTTCTTTCGATCACCCTTTGGTTTCCCCAGCTAGAACGATCCATATTTGTCCATAATACTAATGATTGCAAGGTAATTAAATTGAAGTTGTTTGACCTCGGTTAGGTGACGACATCAGTTTTCCCGCAATTTAATCTGGTGTCGAGGAGAACAATAGTAAGGTACTTTTGGAAGTTGTACGATGAAAATAAAGAACTTAGGAAGGTGTAAAGTTGTCAAAATATGTGTTTACAGATACTTAGACATCAATTATACGGTGTTGACGACACACTTTATAAATGCTGGTTAAACTTTGCACAAGAGGATATCAACTTTTGTGTGATTCCCAATCACAAAGGGACAACAATAAGAAAGATTTTAGAATCTTGCTTGTTGCGTTGGAGAATTGATAAGGTGTTGACTATCTTGGTTTAGAATGCAAGTGCAAATAAGGTGGTAATAAAGTACATTTAAGAGAAAATGGCTGCGTGGAAAGACCCTCTAGCCTTTGGAGGACAAGACCTTCAAGTGATGTGTTTGGCTCATATCTTGAACATCATAGTGAAGGCTGATTTGTCTTTGATGGATTAAAGTTGTGTAGCAATTAGGAATGTTGTCAAGTATATTAGAAGTAGTTCTAATAGATTGGACATGTTCAAGGTGTGAATAAAGACTGAAAGATTAGAAGAAAACATAGAAACTGAAAAAATACCACTGCTTGATCTTCCAACAATATGGAACTCTATCTTTTCGATGTTAGACATAGCTACATATGTCAAACAAGCTTTTCAAAGGATGGATGCAGAGGAGATGAACAAGTATAGAAGCTACTTTAATGAAGATGATGAGCTTGAGGATGAAGAAGATCAAGAGTGTTTTAGTGGCACCAACATCAAGAAAAAGAGTTGGGCCACCAGAAGATGAGGATTGAGAAAGGCTGAAATATTTGTGGTGATGTTGAGGGTTTTCTATGATGTGACAATGATGATGAGTATGACTAGACACCCTATTGCTCATAAAGCATTTCATGACATAGTAGCTATAGAAGGGGGAAATTAATGCATTGTTTGCGCCTTCAGCTAAAACTACAAGTGAAGTTCAATTGTTGATGTTTAAGATGACAAAAAAGATGCTTGCAAAATTTAGAAAATATTTTGGGCGTATTGAAGATATGAATCAATTGTTGTTGGTTGCATTGGTATTGGATCCTCGGTTCAAGATGAAGAACAATCTCATACTTGCCAACAAGTGCTCCGTTATTCATCTAAGGAAGCAAAAGCCAAGACCAATGCTGTTAAAGAGCTCTTGGTATCCTTAACCGACATTTATAGAACATCAACTAATGCATTAGGCAATGGTAATGCATCTTGTAAGAGTGGTACTGCAACAAGTGTCGTTTCTGGTAGCACAAAAGAAACAACTTCATCTTCCAAGTTGAAGAAGTCCAAAGTTGTGAAGATGTCAGGGCAAATGACTGACTTGTTGGACAGTAGTTACTTTTTATGTTTTCTATAACAATTTGTTTTTGTTAATTTTTTTTCTTATTCAATGTTACTGTGTGATGTATTCTATTTTTGTTGTAGGGTGGCAAAAAGCTCTAGCTGTGGCTGACCAAGTTGTTGTTGAGAGTGAAGTTGATAGGTACCTGCTTGATCCAATCGAGGTTCCACTAAAATGAAAAGTAGCTACTTGGTGCCTACTAAGTTGGTGAAAGACAAATTGCTGCAAGTATCCATACCTTGTTCTTGTGGCAAAGGATGTATTTGCTATTCAAGTTAGTACGGTTGCATCTTAGTCATCCTTCTCTACTATAGGTAGAGAAACTGATCCTTTTAGGAGTTCTTTAACTCCTAAAACTATATAAGTATTGCTTTGCTTACAGAATTAGATAAAGAAAAAGGATCAATCTGAAATCAAATATTAACCAAGCCAAAAAGAGATTGAATTTTATGAAAAGATGGAAAGAGGTATGTTTGCTAGTTAATGTTTGTTATCTTACATGTTTGTTGTTGCTTACTTACATTCTTTGAATTTTATTAATATTATGACTTAGTCTTATTCCATTATGTTGAAATTTGTTTTAGTTTAGGCAAAGCGAAATGAAAAGGAAAAAATGCAAAGAGAAAGGGAAAGACAAAGCTTGTGGTTGTAACAGAATCAGAAAGTGAAGATCAAGTTGTGGTGACAACTAGAACTTCACAGCCTAAGAAAGTAGCAAAAGTCACTAAAAAAGTGATGCAACGGGTCCAACTATTCCAGCTATTGGATCATCTGAGAAAAGTTAGAAAACTATTCCAGCTGACGCTACTAATGTTCAAGACAAGTACCATCCTCCAAAACATAAACAAATGGTTCTAGCATCAAAGAAATCGAAAGGTATAATTTTTTGAATTCAACCTTGAATTGGATGATGGTGGATTGGTGGATTTAAAATATAATTTGTTGTGTCTGATCTGTTTTTTATGTTTCATTTATACTTAGTTCTAGGGCTAGTGTTAGGACAAAATGGATTTAAGATGATGGAATTTCTTGAATTCAATGCTCCTTGAATTGGATAATGGTGGACTAGTGGATTTAAAATATAATTTTCTGTGTCTGATCTGTTTTTTCTGTTTCATTTATACTTAGTTCTAAGGCTAGTGTTAGGACAAAATGGATTTGAGATGATGGTGGATTTAAATTATGATTTTTTGTGTTTGATCTGTTCCTTGGTTAAATTTGAGGTATAGTCTCTTGTAGCAGATCAATTCAAATCGTGTGTTTTGGCTACTGTAATCTACTATTAGTCTCATGATCAAAGAATTTGCTCATTTAAAGAGCACATAAATAGCATCTATTGTAAAATTTAATTTAAACCTATTAAATTACAGCTTTGCTTTTCTAGGAATTTGTCAAATTGAAACAAACTTTTTCTTCTAAGTACAAGGTGAAGTACAACAGTCAGTGCAATGAATTAGAGATTAAAGTTGGAGTCAAGGACTCAAGGAGTGCAAGGGGAGATTTTGGAGGATCAGCAGACTGCATTGATTCTGCATGTTTGGATTTTCTAGCTTTCGTTCAACTTAACAACTGAGCTATTAGTTTCATTTACTTTGGTTTCTTAAATTTTTGTTAATTTGGTTGGTTATGTTTTTGTAATGGATAAATACTATTTGGAATTTTGGTAGAGCAACAACATTTTTTACATCCGATCCCAGTGTTTTTTACCGGTTCGGGCTTTTTTTACACCTGGTCCGGGATTTTACCATGCCTAGCCTTTTTTACATCCGGTCCCGGATTTTACTTGGCCCTTAATTTTTAACAATAAAACCTGACCAGGACATAATGACATCGGTTTAGGCCTAGTCCCTGGAAAGAACAGGCTTGTCCAGGCCTGAGCCCAACCCTAGATTTACATGGTAATGAAAGGGTTACGTCCAGAGACGAAAAAGTTGAGGAGATTCCACTAATATCAAAAATAGATTACAAGGTGTTTAACAGTCAAACCCCAAGAACCCTATCATACTCCAATATACACTCACATAAAGAAAGACCAAATAGAAGAAGAACTTCTATAATACCCTAGATTGCGGCTCAGTATCTCTATCACCTTAATTGGTGATACAAAACATATATTTATTGTGCATAGATAAAACCCTAACCTAATAGGATCAGGTTGATTAAAATTCCCATTAGACCTAAATTAGAAGTTTTTTTCACTAACAAATAAAAATCTAAAATTCTCATCAACTTTATAAACTGTTAGAGATATATTCCCAATAACAAATTTTTAACTTTTAGTGTTTTTCCCTGTTAAAATTACCCTTGCCTATTATGTATGACCTCTATCTTTCTATCCCTGATCCGTTTCCTCTCTCTCTCTCTCCATAAACTCAGATCTTCATAATCGATCAATGTAAATCAACTCCCTCCAGCCACCACAAACATTACCAACGTCTGCAGCGGTCTTGTCGGTGGCTTTGTGGCCATCACCGCTGACTTTGAAAACCTCAAAAGGTCAGATCCATGTAGCCGTCAACGATCGATCCTTTAGAACCTGCCGATGATGACGTGGTCAGATCTAGCAACGATGCCTAGCTTAAAGGTCGTCGTTGGCCTTTGAAGTTGATGAAGACATGGCGGACTTCCATTTTTGAGGTTTTGCTATCAGATACAAGATTAGGTGAAAAAATTAGTTTAGCCGACGAAATTTTTTTTCGTCGGCTAAAATTCCACTTTAGCCGACGAAAAAAAATTTCGTCGGCTAAAGTCCACTTTAGCCGATGGAAAAAATTTCGTCGGCCTGTTTTTAGATATTTCGTCGGCTATAGTCTTTTTTCTGGTAGTGCTAGCATGTCAGCAATCAATCGTCTAATACCTAGTATGCGAGATCGACGTTGTATTTATATCTTTGAGCCCTAGAGCTGTTGTCACCTGATTCAGAATGACCCTGTTTCGAAGGTCGCTGTAGGTTATTCTTCCTAGAGTTATCCCAATTCACTTTAACCAACGCTACTGTGCTCAGGAAAGGCTCAACATCCACTAGCGAGGCAACACCGCTAGGTGTTTTGAGGCGGAGTTTGCCGGTGTTCAACCAAGTTTGTATTTGGTCTCAGAGCTTGACACAATCCTTGGTGTCGTGGCTATAGACGTTGTGAAAGACAATATTTTTTGTTCCTCAACTCCTCCTTGTTGGAGACCTTGTGGTCAAGCTTGACATACTTAGCCAAAATAAAGTCATTTAGGACCATATCATAGTTCTTGGCAACGTATGTGTACGTCTCATGCTCGGGTTTGTTCCATGTAAAGGACTGGACCGTGATAGGATCTCCCATGGAGGTGAAGCGTTCCCCATGGTATTTTAACGTACACACCCTCTTTTGCTATTAACACATCCCACTTGTTTTTTTATCCACATATTTTAGTTGTATTTACAAACTTACCACTTAAATCATTCTTATGATTGGTTCTCATCACCATACAGTGTGTTAATAGCAAAAAAGTCTGTTAAAAACATCACCCAATTTTTAATACACTAAATCATTTTGATTATTACTCCTCATCAATTCTTGTGCGATCTTAATCTTTAAAGGGTTAATATGTAAGCTTAATTATGGTCTTTGTTTATTCTTCCTATAACACTAGGAGAAAATAATCAAAATATATTATATAGAACAAGCACTAAGTAGTTCCATAATAATGAGGCAATAACACAACATTGTTATTACTAAAATAAAAATACATTTATTACATATAAAATTACATAGAATGAATACGGAGTCAAAATAAGCTCTTCATCAGAGAAACAACTAGCATATGATAAACACAAGCAAATAGAAGGCTATATTCTAGGCTCTTTGATCCTTCGATCATATGCAGTAGACAAAAGAAGTATTAAGATGAAGAAACAAAAGCCTAGGGGAAAAGGGCACTCAAGAAGCATTAGAGAGGAACCCCAAAAACCCCATACATGGGTAACACATTTATTTGATGCTGCTTCAACAAGTTAACTAACATAAGCGTCGGTACGTGCATGGATTTAGAAAATACTTGAAAACTAGTACTGATCATAACCCAAAAAAACCCCTAGAGAGGAAATTAACTGAAAGGTGGGATGCCGATGGACTAGACATGAAAAAAAGCTGATCAAAGCCTTAGAAACTCACAATGGCCCCGAAAAACCCCCATTTAGAGTTCACTCATTAAGACAACATATAATTTTTTTTACTGGACGGGAAGATTTGGAAGCTGAGAAACCCTAGAAGTGCTTAAGAAGATTTAGAACTATATATACTAATTGATTCACACAGACACGTAGTAGTATAAGAGGATATGGTTGAGAAATATAGAACCACGCGATCTCCCTAGAGATATCTTAATTCATCTCATCTCCCTAGTAATTGCCGGAATGCAGCTCGAACTCCGAGCAATCGCACCCTTCCTTGATCCTCCTTTGTCCCTAGGACTGATGGACTTGGCCCTCATACTTCTACCTTCCAGTTTGCTCTTCTTCAACATATCTTTCATTGCTTCAGCTTGGAACAAAACTGGATAAGCTCTGCTATACTTGTTAAACCTTACACATGCACTTATATGTGCATTCAAGGCCTCTTCCTTGTTTCCTCCATTTTTCTCCAGCTCTTCTTTCACTGCCTCGGCGCACAACCCACATATCCACTTCCCCAAGTACTTGTCTCGCACTCGATCTATGTACTCGGGCGTGCACTCTTCGCTCATGCCACAGCACTCGCACCTCGCGTCTTCAACCTCAGAAATGGGTGGAAGTCCTTTGATATCCTCGACAGAGCTCTCCTTGCTGAGTTCGAATGAGATATCCGATATGGTTCTTTTAAGGCTATCAGATGATAGCCTTGGTGGTTTGGATTTGGAGATGTTTATGGTGGAGGTAGAGTAAGTGGTAGCAATTGCTTCTCCATGAGGCGCCATGAAAAAAGGTTAGCTAGGTTGCTGTTAGAACTTTGATAGGTTTAGTGAGAGGTAGCAATAAGAACTCGGCTAGAGATATAAGCTTGAAGATTTTCACTTGGTAGTAGAAGGATATGAAGACGTATAGCCTATTTATAGTAGTAGTAGTTCCTCTTTACATGAATCTAGAACCATGAACTTCTGCATGGTTCTTGTTAATGCACCCGTCTTATCAATCCAAGCGTGAATAGTCGTGTGACCATGCTAGATTTTTCAAGAAAGTATTGAAATGAATTGAACTGTTATGCTTTGTTAGGTCTGAAATCAATGCCTAGCTAAAAGTAAATAAATGTTTCTTATACTTTTTCTTTTTAATAGATCTTCGCACTCTTTATGAGGAAGAGGATGGTCTTGGTGAAAAGGTTGCATACTCATTTTTCAGTTTCAGGATAGTATGAAAGGTGTATCACATCACAGACCATTAGACATACTATAACCAAACATATTATATATTCATACTGATTTAATCCATAAATATTATAGAGAACTATTAATCTTCTTTGTGTTTGAATGAATAATCTGTGATCACCATTTGAAATGCATGATGTGATAATGTAACCGCCATCTAAGAACGAGTTCTATCAAAGTCAGTTGGAAAAAATTGCAATCCAAGATATGAACCCTGATATTTGCAGTTGCACAATGAAGAAATATAAACCTTGATTATTTGGCACAATAATGGAGCCTATGAGAATATCGGATGTTTATGAATATTACTGTACGCACCTTCCTTTATCATTTATCTCTAATATATTATGTTGTTGTTCTTTTTTATATGTACATTTAGAGTCTTCTAGCCTTTTCTGATCTTTGAAATGTCTCTTCTTGCTCAAGAATATATTGTCCTTTCCCTAACTCTCCAACAATTATTTGAGCCTATCATGCATGCATGCCTATAGAACTCCACAACAAGTTGCATATTCACGATCACGGGTGAGCTTACTCAAACCGTACACTCCATGAATGGTCCATACCAGTTTCAAACACTAGTAGCGGCAAATTTGAGCAGAACATGAAGGAAAGGGACTTTGCCTCACATGGTTTCTTTCCTGCAGCAACCACAAATCTCATTTTCACGAGCATCCATCATATCATCATATATATATATATATATATATATATATATATATATATATATATATATATACAGTGCGGATCAGGAGCGGAGGTCCGTTCCTAACCTTAGGAACGGATTTTATCATTTGACCCACTTCCCTATCGAATTTCCTCAAACTTCCTTCTAGACATATCTATATCATCTTGTGTAGATCATCTCTACAAAATTTCAGCCAATTTGGTGATCATAAAGGCCTTCGAACTTGCGTTACAAAACCGACGGACAGAATTCTGTCCAGTTTATCCATCTTTTTTGTAACATAAATTTGAAGGTCTTCCTGATCACCAAATTGGCTGAAATTTTGCAGAGATGATCTACACAAGATGATATAGATATGTCTAGAAGGAAGTTTGAGGAAATTCGATAGGGAAGTGGGTCAGAATGATGAAATCCGTTCCTAAGCCTTAGGAACGGACCTCCGCTCCTGATCCGGACTGTATATATATATATATATATATATATATGTGGACTGTGGAAGTGAGTGGTCGTTGAGGGTTTGTTATTACAAAAAGAGCTTACTTCTTCATTGATATCCCAGGAACAGGTCTTTGTAACTTCACAGCTACTCCAGAAATAAAGCTGCTTTGAATATGTGGATTTCATTGTTACGATAATGACATGAATTTAGACTCTCTCTAATCTCTTCTACGTCGGCGGTACTAGCCAATTGTTTCACAGTGGTTATTCTTCTGCGTAATTCAGGGCTTTCATAGCTATAGTAAACCTGGGATTCGTGGGTGCATGCAGAAACAGCGATCAGATCACTCAGAAACCAAAGAAGTTTTAACGTATGCAACCTGAAATATCAAATCACAGCAAGGGATCAGTCGAGTTGAAGATTAATGTTTTAAACCGCATGCAAAGCCGAGGTTTGCGACATCATATACTTATGCTATATATTATGTCTCAAGAAAAAAGAAGACAAAAAACAAAAGAGATCGAAGTGATGGATATCTGTTCGAAATAGGGTAGATATAGGTAGTACAATAGTACTTGTGCACCACTGTTGGATCCAGCAGAGAAGTGACAAAAGGATTTGATGAAAAAGAGCAATAAGACAGACACATTAATTCATCATGTGATTGACAACGCAATGGTCGACATAGCTACATGCATGTAGATATCTTCTAAGCATGCAAAAGCTAACGCGCGCTAACTGCGTTGCCATTCTTCTATTTCTGCGCGCAGCCCAATTTGTACAAAGACAGAGACAGACTCGTTTAGTAGTATGCCTACTAGCCCAGTGTAATCTAATGGAAGGCGGCCCAAAGTGGCAACGAAAGAAGAGGTGACAAAAGGGAATTTGATTGTGCCCTTATCATCAGTAGATTGAAAACCAAACAGTTTCAAGGGGAATAGGTTAACCCTCTAGGACAGTTTAGGTGTTGAAATACATCGTCCACTTTTCAAGCGCCCTTCTTCAGTTTGGTTGGTATCTGACTTATACCCATGATTATATATTTTTCCTTTCAATTTATGCAGCAATACTTTTTTGATCAAATTAAGACGTCAGATATTATTGAATTGGAACAATCAACAATTACAAGCGTTGGCTAGAAAGCCATTCATTCCGTCTGGTATAGGACCAAACCAGCGACCTGAAAAACCTTCCTAATGCTAACTTTGCTAGCTTATCAGCTACAGAATTAACATTTCGATACACGTGATGAATAAAGAAAGATGAAGGCAAATTAGCTAAGCACACTCTAATAATGTCCTCCACTATATTCCCAAAATCCGACTCACCTACAGCCTTTTTTTTCGAAGCTTGAACCAACCTAAGACAGTCTGACTCCAAAATAATGGGATACTATACAGCAATACTTAATTGAGTTTACTGATATGTAGTTTCTCCGGCCAATGTAATTTTATGTGTTCTTGTACCTTTTGTTCATTCTTATCATATTCATTAATTACAATGTTGTCATAATCAGGAAGACCATGATTCCCGTCATTACTCATTAGAGTAAGCAAGGAATTGAAGCAAACTAGATATGTAATTATAGTTTTTGGCTTCTCGGAGAAGTAAAGAAGTTGGCTAGCTAGCCAGGTGGCAATATTGTTGTTTGATTAGACTCCAAGCTTCCAACCATTACAACAGAAAGTCTCCAATTAGTCAGTTAACCATATTTTACATGGGCGGGGGAGGCTGATCGATCTAGATGCACACCGTTTTAATTGGCAGGGATGATGATTGAATGATCATTATATAGAACCAAATGTTATGAACATAAATTTAGTATAAACCGTAACCTAATTTAATGGGTGATAACTTGTAACTTGTATGGGTTCATATTGAACAGATTAATCATTACTCAATTAGACATAGATGCCAGTCATCGTACCAGATAAGCTTAATACAAATCTTGAAGAGTAAGATACTCTTTTTACACAAGGTCATGAAACAAAGCTTCAGTGCTTCATGTACAATTGTACGTCTTCAGTTTCAAGATAATATCTCATCCCTACTCGATCTTAAAGTTTTTTTATTTCAAGCTTAGAGCGACTTCAACAACACTAATTATATTTAAATCAAATTTAAGCTAAAATAACCAGGGCTAGCCACTTAAGAAATCTCTTTACACCGGCATTCTCTATTTCAACAAAAGTTTGATTTATATTATTGATTAAATAAAGAAAAGTTAATTTAAATATGTTTTAATAATACATAAAATGACTTAAAAGGAATCCTATGAGTAAACATAAATTATAGAGAGTCATCTCGCTAGCTAAATATAGCTAGCGAGATAACTAAAAGTTAAAATAACTAGTCACTTACATAAAATAGCTAGTTTGCTGGAGCTAGTAAAATTGATAAAAAACTAAACTCGCTCTCTAAAATAGCTAAGAAATTAAAATTCTAGTACGTTAAAATTCCTCTTAAACTGTTAAACATAACGAAGACAGAGTCGTCGTCTTATTATCATTTCAGATGAGAGCATATGGTTTGAAAACTGTCCTACTAAAGTTTTTTTTGAGAAAAAAACCACTACAACATGATCAACTGTCAACAATTAATGTATCAGCAAAACGAATTGAATGAGAAGATCATTCACTACCAGGACAAGAACTTTAGCCTGTTAATTAAATTCGTCGGCTAAGATCTTAGCCGACGAGTCTTCGTCGGAAAAAACTCGTCGACAATAACTTTAGCCGACGAAACTATAAGTCGTCGTCAGCTATAGTCTGAAACTTTAGCCGACGAATATTTTATCTATTTCATTGGCTAAAGTTTCATACTACAGTCGATGAAACATAATTTCGTCGACCATGGTCTGAGACTCTGGCTGACGAAACATTTAATATATTCGTCGGCTGAAGTTTCATACTATAGTTATTTTTTATTTTTTTATACTATAGTCGATGAAACATAATTTCGTCGACCATGGTCTGAGACTTTGGCCGACGAAACATTTAATATATTCGTCGGCTAAAGTATTTAATAAAAATAAAAAATAACTATAGCCGACGAATTATAGTGAAATTTGTCGGCTAATTACTACAATAGCCGACGAAACTGGCCATAATTTGTTGGCTAAACCTTAAAAAAATACTATAGTCGACGAATTATGGCAAGTTTCTTCGGCTATAAGTTCATTCCAGTAAAAGAACCTCAAAATTTTTAAATTACAATTCCAAACAACCTGCAAAATACACCAAAACAATTCCATATGACCAACAACACAAAAAATGGTGACAACACGTTGTTCATTAAACAATTTATAAATTGTTCATAAACATATACAACTATATAATCATTTAACTACACAAAATCTATATTGTCTAAATCTATATCCGCGTCTGAGGGCTGCTGTGAAGGAGGTTGCGGCGGCTGAGGTAGCGGTATATGCATAGGCATTAGTAGTGCCGGAAATCTTTGAAGCTGGGCAGTTGAAAACTTCTGTAAGTACTGAAACATCTGTTACTGTTGGGCTTGCTGGGAGACATATACTGCGGCATTATACTCCTGTAAGGTCGCAGTATAGGCTGTTTGTGCGGCATGAGCGGCTTGCTCTTCCCGTAGTCTCTGAACTTCCGACTCTAGCTGAGTCGTCCTATTGCTGGTCGAGATTGCCTTTCTTTGAAATCTTGGAGTGGTCTTCAGGACCCCCTCGCCTTTCTTTCCTAGACCCTTGTAGTAGAAGTTGTTTCCTCTCGGTAGGAAGACTGTGCCCATGACCTCGCCCCAACCCTCGGATCCGAAGTGTCGATCCTGGACATGGCTTCAGACATCTCTTCTTCCTGCGTGTCCGGCCATGTCTCCCTCACTATAGCAGTCATCACCTCATCACTAACCTGCCTCACCCTCTCCTAATTGGATAGGAAAAAAAATTAATTAACAGTTTTACATATATAGAAGTAAAAAATTAAAAACGTAAGATGACTTACAATATCCTCCTAGACGTTAGGATATGTCTTCTCGTATGTATAGACGTACCAGTTGACTTCTGAATGTTCACTGACCGCCTCGTCCATGAATACAATGAACGGTCAAGAACCGGCATGATGATTTCATGTGTTGCGTTGCCGGTTCTGAGCATTCACCTAAGAAACGGTCTTCAAAAAAAATATTAGTAAAATATTTTTAAAACGGACTTACTTAATTACAATTTAACCAATTATTTTTTTAATTACCTGTTTATGAGGGTTGTTGAATTCTGATACTAGAAGGCAACGTCACTCGTACTCCCTGTACTAAAACTCAACAGGGGTACCAGAACGTGCATTCCCGTGCGTAGTCTAATGGGTCCGCAACTCGTTCTTCCACTCATTGTACCTACATATACAAAAAAATGTAAACCATACCAATTTTCTGTTCATATATCACAAAAATTCATATAAAACAACAGAAATATGAATTCAACATATGCAAACTACAAAGCACAAAAATTCTTTCGTCTTTAAAAATTAATGGGTTACGTCCTCTAAATTAAAACTAAGGCTCGTAATCGGAATCATCCGATGAGTCTTCTTCAGTGTCAGAATTATTTTTTCGCAATCTTTGTCTTTCCTCATCACCAGAGTCTTCGTCTGTTTCTTGATTTGGATCAACATCAATAAGTCTTGGCTCTTCATCATGAATTCGAACCGAATGACCCACTTTAAAATTATTAAGAAGAATAGTAGAGGAGTCAGGAATACCTATTACGCTAGGCTTTCGATACGCAACATCTTCTTCCTCGTCTTCGGCCTCTCTAAGTGTAGCCGTCTGGTAAATGTTTCGTAGGTGCACAAGGTTCACTACTTTCCACGCGTCACCCTTAGCAAGGTCATCAAGATAAAACACTTGTTTTACCGATGTAACAAAAACGAACGGGTCATCTTTGTAACAGCTTGTAGCAGTGTTCACCGATAATATTCTGTACTAATTGGTCTTCATGCTCTGTGGGCTAGTATCAAACCATTTACAATTAAAGAGATGCACTGTCATGCCTTGCCCATAAACGAGTTCCACCACTGAATTAAGAACACCGTAATAGTCAACTCCATTCCGCCCACCATGCGCTATCACCTCAGAATTCTGTGTTATCCGTCCGCTGTATCTTTGTTCACATATAAATTGCACGCCATTCACTTTGCACATCGAATAAACTCTTAGCATTATGGAATTCATTGCTTAAAATCTTAGTTCATGCGACCAATTAGAGTGACCATCAAATTGAATATGGTTTATCTGCAACCAAGCATTCAACTTACTGTAAATATGGATAATTATGCAATAAACATAAATACGAACAGAAATATAGAATTATGTACTCAACCGTTAAAATAATTTGTGAATTCCTTGTTGTGGTACTCAAGATCACCTTGAATGTCTAGACAGTATAGATGGATGTCTTTCTAATATTCAACTTCTGGATAGTTAATCAATACCCACCAGTGGACAATGACTAGCTCAAGTGGTTGCAACTTGTAGAATTCTGGCAAAATTCCATAAACTTCAACATCATTGTAGAGTATGGAAATATTGAACTTCGGTACATCTACTGGTATGGTTTGCGGAGTTTCCTTCAGCGACCTTAAATAGAACTTCATGTAGATGAAGCACCCGTACATCTTATTGTCCCGAAAGTTCACATATCAGGCTATATTTCTTACAAAACCTGAAAATTACCTGAAAATTACTTCACACAAATCATCCACATGAAAATTACGTTCTTCTGGTCAGGCTTCACGGTGTAAGGAGCTTGAGGCATGTTTGTCTTCCCTTATTTTAACCACAGATATCTTCGTATATCCATTTTTTAGATCAATGAGTGTCTTAGGATCGTTTTTCGTCTTCCCCTCCATGTTCAGCACTGTGCCCACCATTGTCGCACACATTATTTTCTATGTGCATCACGTCTAGGTAGTGTCTGATCAACAACTTAATCCAGTATGAGAGTTTCCAGAATATGCTCTTATGTGTCAAGAATTTGTACATGTCAGGTCTTTCAGGTATTACCGCCATAATATTGGGATGATTGGTGAGCTGCCAAAAATCGTACTCATTAAGTACTGTTAAAATTTCTTCTGGGAAGCACACCGTTTTCTGCGGTTCCATCAAATGTCTTGTTACCACCATTCGTGATCATATGGAAAGAGAGTACAGTGACTCAATTTGCATATTTTGTTGCAATGACTGTTGTTTCTCTCATCGCTAAGACACTCTAGACAAGCCTTGTATCCCTAACAACGTTGCTCGACAACATCTCACATGCAAGAATATTACTGATGGTACCAACAACCATGGCATGCATATGGAACATCTCGTACATGTACTTGTCATAAGTGAGATGACCAACGTCTCAAAAAAACTTAAACTCTTCAATCAAGGGTCTCAAATACACATTGAGACATATCCTTGGATAACGGGTCACGGAATCAACAAACTCAATATATTGTATTTCTTTTTCATTCACATACATGGAGGAAGGTTGTACGGCACCAAAATCATCAGTCATACACTGTATTGAAGACTCATGTTGCCAAAAGAGTTGAACCCATCGGATGAGAGCCCGAGCCTCACATTTCGGACCTCTGACGCAAAATGAGGAAACTTTATAAGCGTGTCATGCAATTCTCTATCAGCGTGTCATCTCATAGCTTTGGCTGTGTGTGATGACATGTACAACTGGTCCAGTCTATCTCTCAATGGGAAATACCAAAGTAGCTTCACAGGTTTCCTAAAGCCTGTAAGAGTCAGCTTATATATGTCAGTGTGACATACCGGACATGCATCAAGGTCACCAAGGTTATTCCCTTTTTGATCTTTACCCTAGAAGAGAACGTAGTCATTTCCGTATGCATGGATCTTGATGTAGGAAAACCCAAGATCTCTCATGATACATCAGACCGTATGATGAGTGGTAGGAAGACAATGACTGTGGGGCAGCATCGAAGCAGTGTACTGTAGATAATCATCAACAGCCTTCACGGTCGATTTTGTCTCACCTTTAATCTTCATTACGTCCATCACACTTTCAAGAACGGTTTTCTGACAACCGGGGTACACAAGGGCTTGTTAGAAAGCAAACAGTTTGTTGTACTTGTCAATACCAGTAGTGTTGACAACTTTAAGGA
The DNA here is from genome assembly GCA_951800085.1 of Comarum palustre. Lineage (NCBI taxonomy): Eukaryota > Viridiplantae > Streptophyta > Magnoliopsida > Rosales > Rosaceae > Comarum > Comarum palustre. The sequence continues at coordinate 14,568,288 of OX637572.1, read as the reverse complement.
AGGGCTACACCGGCTCAGGCATATACTGTCCTTTAGAGCATACACCGCTCTCATAATGAAACATATCATTGATGAAGGTCGTTGTTAGATCGTTGGATGTACTGTCCGTCTCGAAAAATTGCCCATGATCATGTGGACCACCTGATGATGTTTCACTGTGATATATCCAACATGGGTACTGCTCTCAAAACCGTTACTCTTCAGATGCTGTCATACTTTGTCAATCGCAAATTGACGTACATCGCTGCGACACTGACATTTCATGCACGAGCAATATAAAGTTGTATTTCTGTTAGCATTAGCCAACACATATTCAAGAAAACTAATAACTCATTTATCATATCTTTTGTCTCATTTTGGAAGTGAAATCCAACTCTTATCCATATCCTGAAAATATATCAAAATATATATGTATAACTCTAATTAATTAAATTTGATATATAAAATCTCGAATCATTTAGTATTCTACAACAAGTAATTAATAACAAATTAATAATTAACACATATATATATACTTAATAATTACATAACAATATTATATATCAACATCATCACAAATTCATAATCAACCCATATATATCATCAACAATTAACTTCAACTCATACCATCAACACAATATTATAATTAAATTAATTAATATATATATATATATATACACGTGTATATATATATATATGTATATGTGTATATATATATGTATATGTGTATATGTGTATATATATGTATATGTGTATATATGTTGATTTTAAATTTTATTTGAGTTGGTATATATATATATACCTCCACAAATTAATTCTGGACAGATTTAGACAACACCTAAACTTTTTCTCTTTTTTTTTTTCCAAATAAACTGTTGTCTAGATTTGCAAATATAACGCACTTTAGCTGACTAAATTATATATTTCGTCGACTATAAACTTTTAAAATTTGTCTGCTAAAGTTCACAGATTATAGCCGACAAAAATTTAATTTCGTCGGTTAAAGTTGACTATAACTGACGAAAATTTAACTTAATCGACCAAAATTAATTTATCGGTCATTTTTTGTCGACTAAATACCTTTTTCTGGTAGTGATTGTGCCACATGAGATATAGACTTATATATAGTTCAGATTAAGTGTTAAGAAAAGTACAGTTGCATGCATGCCAAAATAGTTTACATGTATAATGCATGCGAAATCAGAGTGCAATAAGATTTTTTGCACTTATCTATTTAGCTATTTCTTATGTGCATTATTTAGGAATCGATCATTTCCAACTTATTTTCTTCGTTTGAAGGTATAAGGGTGTTGGCATGTCCCCTGCTTCTTAAAATACATGAAGATCAGTTCTTAATCATAAAGAACAAGACTTGAATTAACTAAACTCTCTCATGGTCTCAGATAAATCATTCATATGCATATCATATTTTTCATAGAGGATATCAAGTGCATCTGATATCCTAAGCCTGAGTTTTTCAAATCAAAAACCTTGGCGCCAAAATTAGCTTTAGGGTGGGATCTTGTGTTTGCCACCCGTGACTATTGTCTGCTGGTTTGCTTTAGGCCCCAGCTGATTCTTGCTCTTTCATGAACCAATCTGCAGCTGGTCCTTACCTAGTTCATGAAAGGAGTTGTCTCTATTAATATTGAGTCTCAATCCGATCTGAGTTAAGTGATTAACTCTCTTTGCTCCTCCTTTGGAACTTAGGCCTGTTTTTGAAAAAAAACAACCCCTGTTGTCTAGCTTGCTGATGTCGACTCTTTGTACTCTTATATTGTGTTGTCATGGCTTAGTCCAAAGCTTCTCATGTGAGCTGATGAGCCAAGGGTCTGATCTCTAGACACTCTATTTTGTTCTGCACTCTCATTTATATATAGCCTGGACATTAGCTTTGTTCTTCGGTTGTTGAAAAGAAATACATAAGCCTGCTTTTTGTAGAGTGTGGCATTTAAGATTTGTTTTCCTTTCTTCTTGCATTTGTTCAATGCTGCTCTGAGTCTTCCTTGTGATTATAAATCTCAGAGTTAGAACAATCACTGTTTATCATCATCATCTCATTTTCATATGCATACCATGAGGGATGGTTAGTGCAATCAGCTCAAGAAGTGTTCATGGTGAATCTGCTATTGGGTAGCTACATTCACGAACAGAACTTCTAAGAGTATTCCCAGTTCTAGGCTTAGGAACAAGAGAGAGAATAGATCTAGACTAGTGAGGGACTAGGTAGGATACAATGGTTGTATCTCTAGAGCTATTATTCTTGTATTAGCCCATTGCAACATAGTGGACAACTTTTGTCCCTTAAGAGAAAGGGACAAGCAGTTTTTCTCCCTGATTCAGGGTTTCTACGAATAAAAAACATCACTGTATTTTGTGGTTGTTTCTTTTGTTTTCTTTACATCTTTTTGCAAGTATGAATTCTAGAGATCAAGGATAGCACATCTTATTGCTATCATCTGCAACAGAAGTTATAGAAAAACAAGAAAAGCCTATTTACCCCCTCTAGCACTTTCATCGTTGGTTTGTAATTTCGATCATTTCGAACTTCTTTTCTTCTTAGCTTTGTAATTGATTTTGCATCTTTTGTAACAAAGCCTTTCTAACATTTCCGATGAAAATGAAATGCCGCCTTCACAGTTTTACACGTTAGGCATACGATAATTGTGCATGCCCCAAACTAAAGTAACACTGAAAAGCTATGCACCCACATGTGATTGTAGTGCCAATTGAAAATACGAAAACCCTTCCGCTCTGCTTCCACGTACCTCCGTCTCCCCCTTTTTATAGCCCATCCATCCTCTTCTTTAGAACTCGCACTCAACAACCTAGCTTCTCTCTCTTCTCCCATCTCACTCTCTCTCTAGAGGAAAGGAAGAAGGAAAGAAAAAAAACCAAAACCCATATCGATCGATCAACTTGAAAATGGAACAAATTAATCTACCCGTTATAGCCAAGAAACTATGGAGCATAGTACGTGTGGCTTTCTTCATGCTACGAAAAGGCATCTCAAAGCGAAAGATCCTGCTAGACCTCAACATGATGAAGCGCGGCAAGCTGGCTAGCAAAGCCCTAAGCAAAATCATGTTCCATCACCACCACCACGGCGCCTCCGCCGCCCAGCGCGAGTATGAGTTCAGCTGCAGCAACACTCCCAACTACCCCTTCCATCTCATGGGTGGCAAGCGCCGCAGCCACCACAGCAACCACTTCTTTAAGTGTGCCCACGCGCCGGCCACGCAAGAAGATGATGTGGCGGCGATGAATGCGGTTAAGGAAGTGCTGGAGATTCTGAATAATCATGAGGTGGCGGCGGCAATGGAGGCGTCTCCGATGCCGACTCCATTTCAGACGCCTTCACTACTTCCCGGGTTTGGGCCGAGCCCCATGGTCCGACAGCTGAGGATAACGGACTCACCGTTTCCGTTGAGGGAGACCGACGAGGACAGCCACGTTGACAAAGCGGCTGAGGAGTTCATTGAGAGGTTTTACAAGAATTTGAGACAGCAGAAGCATATATAATGCATGAGTGAGAGAGATTGACTTTGGAGTATTACCATGATGTTTAATTTGGCTATGAAATTGCGTCTCATTGTTGCTGGGATTGTTGATAGTTACAATAAATCAGAAACGTAACTAGCTTTTGTCAACCTGAAGTTCCTGATCGAACTACTTCTATTTTGTTCTTCATTTGGATTCGTATTTGGTTTTTAAGAAATCTAGGAACCTGGACGGTTTTCTTCTTCAATCCATCTAGTAATAGGATCTTCTGAATCTGAAAGCTAGCAAAGATATTACGGATATACTAATGCAAAATGAAGGAATTAGAAATTCGAAGTTAAAAGAAAAGGAGGTATATACAAAAGATTCACCACAAGGTACCAGTTCGTACAGCACCGGTGCAGAACCTGATCTGGAAACTCATTTCTTATTTAGTATTCTTTTTTGAGGATTTTTTTATAGTATCTGGTTTGTCATAATTTTATTTTAATAAATATTTTATTAATAATATATCTGACAGTTTTAAATATTTAACATAATTATTAATGAACAATTATATATTGACAAAATCATAACCTTCCAATCTAAGCACATCTTTTAGTTTAATTATCATTAAAACTAATTGATATTTGATTATCAATTGATAATTCATCAATACATTATTTCCTTTAAATATATATATATATATATTAAAAAATTCATCATAGATCACCTAATTACTATTAGTTATATAAATTTTCTTACTAATTAATTTTGTCAATCACAAATTAATGTCTCTGATTAATGGTTAATCATCAATGTATGGTTGACAATTTCATTATTTCTATATCAAACTCAAAAAATTTCTAACCTAGGCTTTTGAGAAATTATTTAGTTATATACAAATTAATCATATTGTTTGTAGTTTCCTTAATCAATTATTATTTTCATTACATGCGTTTTATGACAAATAAAACAATTAGTATAAAAAATAGATAATATTTGTTCTAATTGTAGTAATTACTCTACTTACAACCTATGTACTAATATATGGACAATTCACAAGTATGACAACATATTTGTTATTAGAGTGGTAAATCTTTATATTTTATCATTAGTCATTTCATTACTAAAATAATCACCTATTTTATCACAATTAAAAAAAATAATGTACAAGCGGTAACTTACGTTCTATTTTTTTGGTAATTAGCTCAGTTACTCTAATATAAAAATTATGATAACAAATTTGTTGTCAGAGTGATAAAATTTTATATTTTTTTTAATTAACCAACGAGTTACTACTATGACTACATATTTTACCTCAGCCTCTAACAAATGATGTAAAATCAATAACTTTTGTTTAATTTGCAGTAATTATTGATCGAAACTAAAGTACTAGTTTATGGACAATATAACAAAAACAACAACAAATGTGTTGTCAATGTGGTAAACTATATGTTTTTGCCATTAATGAAATGATTACTACAATGACGACACATTTTACCACAACCCACAACTATTGATGTAAGTGTTGTAATTTTTCTGCAATTTGTAGTAATTAATTCAAAACTATATCAAGAACTAATTATTTAAAAGTGGATAATCAATGTTCTCCATTTGATAAAAGTTTTCCAAATATGGTATTTACATTTTTGACCACTTAATTACAATAACTACATAAATATTGTCAAAAGTGGTAATTGTAGTTTACCAAACAGTAATTTACTTTTTAACAATATTTGTAACATGAATTTGAACAATATTACCTATTAAGAAATAATGTGTTGTAAAAATGGTAAATTTAATTTTTTTGAAAATAACACATGTCAATTTGTAATTAGATAGCTTCTTAACATTTTCAGTTTATTAAAAATAAAAATTAAAGGTATGAGATATATCCAGGTACTGTAGACGACCCTCTTTCTTTGTTGTTTCTGACATAATTTGAAACGAAGACATGCTTGCATGTATATAATAGTGAATATCCCAATTAGATCCATAAAAAGTTCATAAACCTATATAGTCTGTTACACAGATTTTTAATGGTACCGTAGCACCACGTGGTAATCCCTAATGATGCTACAGTCCAATCAGAACAAGACATGTTGATTTATTACAATTAAACTTAAACATGTTCATTTTAGCTATATTGTTAAAGACCATTTTGAGTTTCTTATTATTTTTTAAATACTAAACTCTACGCCCTAAACCTTAAACCCTAAACTCTACCATATACTCTAAACCCTATACCAAATACCCTAAACCATACACTGTATACCCGATATCATAAACTTAAACTCTAGACCTTAGTATGAACTCACTAAATACCATTGAATGTTATTTCACAAAATATAAAAAACATTAGTTTTTATTTTAATTGTCATAAATCTACATGTCTTGTTTCTGATTGGAATCTAACACCACTAGGCATTGTCACGTGGTGCTACGATAACATTGAAAAATTTCTCCCGACCGTGAGTCTGTACGTATCTTATTTTCTTTTATATGAGATCAAAGTACAGTCTGTACTTATTCTGCTAGAAAATTTAGGGTTCATGTTTCTTATTTCTAAATTGGGAATTCTTGACTTACCATATATTGTTATTATTATTTCTATCATGCAGCAGCTGCAATTTCAATCGGAGTGAGCTGCAAAGTCTGAGCTGCCAATCATTTGAATCTTAGTTTATAAGTCATATATGCATTCGATCTCCAATTCACAAGGACAAACAATTATATTCTAGTTTTCTATCAAAATAATTGAAGGGTTAATTTGGAGTTATATCTTTGAAGGGTTTAGACTTTGGAATATCATATTGTCTGTTTTCATGAAAATTGAAAAGCTCATCAAATGGCTTTTACAGCCTCTCTGGTCCCATTTCCACCACTAAGGTCCTGATGTGCTTCCACTAAGTTAAAGTGAGCCAATGTAGTAGAGCTAGCTGGCCCCTTAAAGTATAATCACCTTTCTTATATGTATATGCTTTTGCTTTATTTTCTCCTTTTCCTTTGTTTTTACATCAAAATTTATAGGAAACCCAGCTACTTTAGGTTGGTAATTGGCTCCTTTAGTAGATTGTAACATCTTTCAGACCCAAATACAAATAAAAAGAAATGTAGCACTATTACTCTAAATTAGGGATTCGTAAAGCTTTCTTTACTGAACAGCTAGGACCTGATGATCATGACCCCGACAATTTTAAACGACGGGAAAAGTTAAAACCACGGTTGGAATTTCAAAACAAATCATTTGATTATGTAGATGCATGAAACTTAGTGAGTGATTACCTTTATTTTGCAACCCTGTAATTATAAAATTAATCAGAAGTTTTGTTGAGGAAGTAAATTATGGCAGTGCAAAAGTTGGCCGGGGTTAATGATCAAGAAGACTTGTGCATATCAACTTCAACAATTGTATTTAAATTCAAAGAAGAAATTCACATTGGATCTACTCGGTTGGCAGACATGGATTAGGTATATAGATGACAGATCAGATATTGATTAGTAAACTGTAGTTTCCTCTAATGGTTATTAGTTTAGCACTAAAAAGCGTAAATACATGCGTGTTTTATTGGTGTGTATGATACAAAAAAATTGATATCAAAATCTTGAACGAGTTCATTCTATTTTTTGTCGTCACGATAAGTTCATTCATTCGCGTGTTTTATTCAAAATTTCTAGTATTTTATTGATAAAAAATGTTTAGTTTTACGTAACATATAGATTTACTTGTCAATTACTAATACACAAATCAGCTGATTCATAGAGGAATGTACATAGAAATAACTGATGAAATACTATCCCAATTCAGAATTAAGAATATTTGCGTCTCTATCTTTCTTACATTCTTCAGGAAAATTTAACGCGGTATGATATATGAGTTTACTAGCATTTCTGTCTGCGTGGACCGGCAAAAGAAATGCCACTAGTAGAAAAACATCCTTAGACGACGGAAATTTTTCAAGCCAAAAAATTTATGTCGCTTAAAACTCTCTTAAGCGACGGAAATATGAATTGCTAGGGAAATTTTCGTTGCTTAAGATCTTCCACTTAAGCGACGAAATTTTTTTGCTTAAACGACAGAAAGTTCCGTCGCTTAAGCAAATTTTACTTAAGCGACAGAAAGTTCCGTCGCTTAATCAAATATTATTTAAGCGATGAAAATTATTTACTTAAGCGACAGAAAGTTCCGTCGCTTAAGTAAAATTTCAAATTTTCACCATTTGGCGCTCCAAAAATGAATCAAAAATTCGAAACTTACTTAAGCGACGAAAATTATTTACTTAAGCTACAGAAAGTTTCGTCGCTTAAGTAAAATTTTAAAAATTAACCATTTGGTGCTCAAAATTTTTAAAACTTACTAAAGCGACGAAAAGTAGAAGGTGGTGGCAGAGGAGGTGGTACGGTGGTTGTGGTGGCGGAGGAAGAATAAGAAGAAGAAGAAACATTTTGTAGAACAAAAAAATCAGCTAAAAATCTGTCGGAGAAATTATTTTTTTTGAAAATAATTTAAGTCTTAAGTGACGAAAACATTGTGTCGCCTAATACATGTTTTCGTTGCATAGGTGCTTGACTTAAGTGATAGAATGATAGATTTCCGTCGCTACGAAAAAATACGACCAAACTTAGGTGACGAACATTCTGTCGCCTAAGCCTTAGATGACGGAAAGTCGGGCTTAAGCGACGAGCCATTTCCATCGCCTAAGGCCATTTTTCTACTAGTGTGTCTCGATAATATACAAGAACTATTCTTCCCAGGCACTATCCAAGGACGATGGGAATGTATTAACATAATATCAGCAAAAGCCAAAGTTACACTACCAGGATCAGTACTTTAGCTGACAAAAAGTTTTTGTCGGCTAAGAAGTCGTTGGGAAAAAGCCGTCGGCCAAAACTTTAGCCGACGGAATTACTATTCATCGTCGGCTAAAGTCATTTATTTAGCAGACGAAAAATTTTTCGTCGCTTAAATTCTGGACTTTAGCCGACGAATTTTTGGACTTTAACCGACAAATTTTAATAAATTTTCGTTGGCTATATATATTATTTTTATTTTATTTATTTATTTAACTTTAGCCGACGAATTTTATTAAAATTCATCGGCTATAGTTATTTTATTATTATTTTTATTTAATAATTTAATTTTAGCCGACGAATTTTAATACAATTCGTCGGCTATAGTTATTTTATTTATAAAATTCGTCGGCTATAATTTTTTTTATTTTTTAACTTTAGCCGACGAATTACTTTAAAATTCGTCGGCTATAGTTATTTTATTTTTTATTTTTTTTATTTCTTATATTTGTAATTAAATTTGTTTTTCTTCTTTTTTGTTTTTACACCGGTGGTGGAGGGTGGTGAAGGAGAAGGAGGAGGAGGCCGGCTATAGGAGGAGGAGAGAGGAGAGGACGAGGAGATCAGAATAGATAGGCTAGGAGAGGGAGAGGAGAAGGATTTAGAGGAGGAGGAACGAGGAGGAGGAGTATGTTGTTGCCGTCGGAGGAGGTGGCAAATGAGTTGGAGGGGGAGGAGAAAATTGAAAGATACAGAAAATTTTGAACTTTAGCCGACGAAATATCCTAATTTCGTCGGCTAAAGTTCAAAATTTTAGTCGGAAAATTTCAAAATTTTTAAAATCTCCATCAAAAATTTTGAATTTTGAATTAACTTTAGCCGACGAATTTAAATAAATTTCGTCTGCTATAGTTATTTATTTATTTATTTAACTTGAGCCGACGAAATTAGGGTAATTCGTTGGCTATAGTTATATATATTTTTATTTAACCTTAACTGACGAATTACCCTAATTTCGTCGGCTATATTTATTTAACTTTAGCCGACGAATTATCCTAATTTCGTCGGTTAAAAACCTAAACCGTAAACCCTATACGTTGAAGCGTCAAACGAAAAAAAGTCGTGAAATAAGATATCACCGGAATAGTGAAATACGACTACAGTTGAAAAATCGCATAATTCCAGTAAAGTCTCGGTGCCGATAGTTGCGGTTAACGCAATTTTCCATTCTTTCTCCCTAGCGGTAGCCCTATCTCCGGTGGTTATTTTTCATAAAATTTTTATACCACTAGTTGCATCTCATCGATTTGAAACTATTTTCAGTTGAAGGTCCAGGCAAAATACGTAATTTAGATGGTCAAATAACCGTTTTCGTGCATTAAGGAGTTTGACTTACGAGATTGACCGTAAGGATCAAGCCCTTAACGTTGTCGGATTAAGTTGAATATTTTCCTATAGACATATTTCGACATAATGATCATATCAGACGGTCGAAATTTTGTTTCTCAACTTTGATCATCGGAATCACAAAATACCTACTAATGTTGTATAACTTGTTTACTATGCTTTAAGTAAATGTTCTGTTTCTAAAACAAACTGTACGTAGAAACTTCAAACGAATAAAAGTCGTGAAAGAAGATATGACCAGAATGGTGAAATACGTCTACGGTTGAAAAATCACATAATTTCGGTAAAGTCTCGGTGCTGATAGTTGCGGTCAATACAATTTAGGAGTTTGACTTACAAGATTGACCGTCCAGATGAAGTTCTTTCGGATTAAGTTGAATTTTTTACCATAGACATATTTCAACATATTGATGATATCTGACGGTCGTATTTTTGTTTGTGAATTTTGATGACCGAAATCACAACATACCTACTATTTACCATTATTTATCTATATGGGGAGCCCTATCATCGAGGGGTGAATGTCTCAAAATTTACAGATGAGCAGTTGCATCTTATCATGGTGAGAGTTTGTTGTGTTGAAGATTCGACCAAAATACTTTATATAGATGCAGATATAGGCATTTTTTGTGTTAAGTGGTTAGAAAAACTGCATTTTAAAGCCTTAAACGAACTCAGATGGCCAAAAAACCCCACATGTCAGGGCATTAGTGATGAGTTTGACTCGTAGCGCCGTTCTGCTTCCAGATTGGTATCACAATAGTCAACGAGACACCGAAATATCCGTAGTGTAATTTTGTAACTAAAAGGTACTTTAGCCGATGAAATATTTTAATTTCGTCGGCTAAACTTTTTAAATTTCGTCGGCTAAAGTTCACAGACTATAACCGACGACAAAATCACTTTAGCAGACGAAAATATAATTCCACTTTTACCGACGAAAAAAAAATTTCTTCAACCTGTTTTTGAATATTTCGTCGGCTAAACTCTTTTTTTGGTAGTGTTACCACACCAAACCAAAACTTTGCCGCCACAAAAAGCAAATAATATATGCTAGCCAATTAGTATAAATTAATTTCTGCTGGTAAGCTTCCAATTTTAACGATCATCATGTCGATCCCGCCCAATTGAAGATCGATATGAAAGTGAGATGAACAGATATGTTGGTTATTTCTTGTGGGGAAAGAAAGATATTTGCCTACAAACTATTAGTTGCAAGACGTCCCTTTAACTTTCAAAATAATTAGCATTTTTATAACGTAAAGTCGTATCAATCTAAACTCCCATGGAGCCAAAGTTTTAGGTCATACGTTAGGTGAATCTTGAAAAGAGAAAAACCAAGGCAAAATTGCTCGACAGATGTCACCTTTTGAACTCATATTTGGTCAAGATGATTAACATGCTAATTCACGCGGTTATTAACAATTACTAACGTAGTTAGAAAATTCGTTTAATGAGGTCAAAATTTAATAGCTATAATTGACATCAATCTATCAAAAGAAGAGGGAGAAGAAGTTATACAAGGGTCTGACAGAAAGAAACTATATAGACCTAAAAACTAGAGACTCAACTTAAACATGTCTTTGATAACAATCAAACCGAAAATAACCAAAGAATTAAAGTATGACGCTGCTAGAGAGAGGTCCAAACCAATCAAACACTATCCTTGATATATTACCTCTTAAACCACCCGACCGTAATAAAATATCTTTTTATATTGATTAAAATAGAGATTATTAAGTATAATTTTGTCATTTTTAGAATAGATTTTGTCAGTTCGTTGAATTAATAGAAATTAAAAAATATTATATAAAAATTATTACAAACAAATGTAAAATGACAATATTATACACCTAATTGACACAAAAAAACATTGTAGAACTTAATTAATATGGCTATTATATTATTAAATTATGTACTTGTATAAAAGATTGAATTAATCAAACTAAATTTATTAATCATGAGAGGGGGCCGTTCACAATCATTGATTGACAATATATCTGCATGAATGGTTTAGTGTTTTTTTTTGTGAATACAGGATGATGAATATTCTAAATTTCTAATTACAAAAATCATTAACAATATTTGAATAAAGAAAAACACCCGCTTGCTATAGGCGCGCAGACTTAGCTATTAAGAGAGAAATTTATTCTTTCCTTGGGACATTAGAACTTAGAAGCTAGAGACGGGTTTCTAAGCAGTGAAATTATGACGTTCCCCACTCTGGTACTTGTTGCATAGTTTGCTTTTCCCCACTCTATTGTTTCAATTTATAACTCAAAATCTTGTACTCTTTTAAACACTTGTAACTTTGTTGGATCATCTGTTAATCCAGATCGATATATACTTGTCGATCTTTCGATTACAACCATTAACATCAATTTTTTTATCGATTGAAAACTATGAAGTCTGCGTATCTGTATGTATTATATTTAGAAACGGTCCTGGAGTGTTGATGACTCATCTTTTGCATTGTAATGAACTCAACCAAAGTTCAATAGACAGAAAGCAATTAACACTACTGAATCTAAACCCAAAATATATTTTCTATTCTCGATCTTTGTGTTAATTGTGAATAATCCTTATTTGGACAACAAAAACTCGACCGATTTCCACTACTTTTTAGTAAAATAGCATTTGATGAAGCACCTATACGAGGCACCAAGATAGATGAATAATGAGTCTAAATTATCCACAATCCTGATCCTTGTTTAGGGTAACCAATTAAGAATGCAAGCACGAGAGAGACTATCACTAGATTACAGGTTATTATTAGTTGGTTGATTTGTTCTCGTTGTTTAGGGTAATTATGCAAGATAAAATATTATTATTAAATCATTTAAATGCGTATTTAGTAGAAATTTTAAGAGCTTACGACTCATTTCAATGAAAAAGATTTTCTCATGTTCATGTCAATTAATCTTATTAAGATTACCTTTATACCTCTAACCTAATCTATCTATTCTTCTCTTCTCTATCACCTATTTCAATTCGATATATTTCGTTCCCTCTGTCCAGTCTATATCTTTACACTACCAGGAAAAAAATTTTAGCCGACGAAATGACAAAAAACAGGCCGAGGAATTTTGTTTTCGTCGGCTAAATTATATTTTGGTCGGCTAAAGTACATTTTAGTCGACGAAAAACAAAATTCGTCTGCTAAAATATTTTTTTCGTCTGCTATAGTCTGAGAATTTTAGCCGACGAAATTTGAAAAGTTTAGCCGACTAAATTAGGTTATTTTGTCAGCTAAAATATATTTTACTTACAAAATTGCACTACAGATATTTTGGTGTCCAATTGACTATTGTGATACCAATCTAAAAGCAGAACAGCCCTACGAGTCAAACTCATCGCTAATGCCCTAATATATGGGTTTTTTTGGCCATCTAAGTTTGTTTAAGGATTCAAAATGCAGTTTTTCTAACCACTTAACACAAGAAAACACCTATATCTGTATTTATATGAGGTATTTTGGTCGAATCTTCAACACAATAAAATCTCACCATGATGAGACGCAACTGTTCATCTATAAATTTTGAGACATTCACCCCTCGATGATAGGGCTTCTCATAGGAATAAATAATGGTAAATAATAGGCATGTTGTGATTCCGGTCATCAAAATTCACAAACAAAAATACGGCTGTCAGATATCATCAATATATTAAAATATTTCTATGGTAAAAAATTCAACTTGATCTGATAAATTTAAGGGCTTCATCCGGACGGTCAATCCTGTAAGTCAAACCCCTAAATTGTATTAACCGCAACTATCGGTACTGAGACTTTACCGGAATTACTTGATTTTTCAAAGGTAGACGTATTTCACCATTCCAGTCATATCTTATTTCACGACTTTTTCGCGTTTGAAGTTTCTACGCAGAGTTTGTTTTTGAAACGGAACATTTACTTAAAACTTAATAAACAAGTTATACAACATTAGTAGACATATTGTGATTCCGATGATCAAACTTGAGAAACAAAAATCCGACCGTCAGATATGATCATTATGTCAAAATATGTCTATAGGAAAAAATTCAACTTGATCCGACAACGTTAAGAGCTCGATCCTTACGGTCAATCCCGTAAGTGAAACCCCTTAACGCACGGAAACGGTAATTTGATCGTCCAAATTATGTATTTTACCTGGACCTTCAACAAAAAATAGTTTCAAATCAATGAGACGCAACCAGTGGTATAAAAATTTTATGAAAAATAACCACTGGAGATAGAGCTACCTTTAGGGAGAAAGAATGAAAAATTGCATTGACCACAACTATCGCCACCGAGACTTTACCGAAATTACGTGATTTTTGAACCGTAGACGTATTTCACCATTCCGGTCATATCTCAATTCACGACTTTTTTTCATTTGAAGATTCTACGTATAGGGTTTAGGGTTTTAGCCGACGAAATTAGGGTAATTGGTGGGCTATAGTTAAATAAATAAATAACTATTGTCGACGAAATTAGGGTAATTCGTTGGCTAAAATTAAATAAATAAAAAAATAAATAACTATAGCCAACGAAATTAGGTAATTCGTCGGCTAAAGTTAAATAAATAAATAACTAAAGCCGAAGAAATATATTAAAATTCGTCGGCTAAAGTTAATTAAAAATTCAAAATTTTCGGCTGGGATTTTAAAAATTTTGAACTTTTTCCGACTAAAATTTTGATCTTTAGCAGATGAACTTAGGGTATTTCGTTGGCTAAAGTTCAAAATTTTCAAAATCCCCTTCGAAAATTTTAAATTTTTTCTATATCTTTCATTTTTCTCCTCCTCTAACTAATTCTCCTTCTCCTCATCTCCTTCTCCCTCTCCTAGTCTTCTCCTCCTCCTCTCCTAGCTTCTCAGCCTCCTCATTCTCCTCCGACCCTCTAGCTTCTCGGCCTCCTCCTGAGCTTTCTCAGCCTAGCCTCCTCCTCTCCTCTTCTTCTTCTTCTTCTTCTTCTTCTTCTTCTTCTTCTTCTTCTCCTCCTTCACCACCGGTTCAAAATGAAAACGAAGAAAAAAATTAATCAAAAATACAAGAAATAAAAAAGAAAATAAATAACTATAGCTGAGAAATTTTAATAAAATGTTAAATAAATAACTATAGCCGACGAATTTTAATAAAATTTTTCGGCTAAAGTTAAATAAATAAAATAATAATTATAGCCGAAGAATTTTAATAAAATTCGTCTGCTAAAGTTAAATAAAGAAAAGTAAATTAAATAAATTACTATAGCTGACGAATTTTAATAAAATTCGTCAGCCAAAGTTGAATAAATAAATTACTATAGCCGACGAAATTTAATAAAATTTTGTCGGCTAAAGTCCAGACTTTAACGCCGAAAATTTATTCGTCGGCTAAATAAATGACTTTAGCCGATGATGAACAGTAATTTCATCGACTAAAGTCTTGGCTGACGGCTTTTTCCCGACGAAAAAATTTCATCTGCTAAAGTAGTTGTCCTGGTAGTGTTTATGTGATCTCGTCTCACTCTGAACCTATCGGTCTCGGCTCTCCTTCTCTCTCTCTCACATCAATAGCACCATCCTTGCATCCGCCATGTCGCAACATCGTCGGCTGCACCAACGTCATCGACTGCACCATCCTTGCCTCCGTAACGTTGCGACACACCATATTTCCTCGGCTGTGACTCCATCGAATCCGTCCTCATCCGCCCACCAGATCGACATCGTCATTGTCTAAAACATCAGATCTCGTTCTGATGGGGTCGACACCGACGTCGATAAAAGCACCCTCTCTCTCATCTTTAATGGTGGCAACGACGCTGATGCGGACGAATCTTCGACATCAAGGAAGCAGGTGTTTTAATTCGGCTGATGAAGATCTGGACAACAACCACCAGTCGACGACCATGATGTTCTCAGTTCTTCCTTCAATGAACTCTGCAACAACAAACTCTGCCAGTCCAGCTTCACCAGCACGGTGACTGCATCATTGAAGATGCCTTTACAGACGAGGAGGTACGTCTTCCATGCCTTCGCACATCCTCCTCCACCCTATCTCTACGTCCATTGTGGTGCGCTTTCTTAAATCTGATGGTGTAGTGCATTTGTGTTGAGGAATGAGAGCTCTGACCACTGAGTCCATGGTTTCACGTCACCGACTTTGTCTCCATCTCAAATTACGGCACATCCTTTGCCCTCAGAACTCTGCTGTCGTCGCTCGCTTGGAGTATATTATGGTTAATAGACTTGGTTTTTAGTGTATACTGAGGTTATTATGTAGACTTGGTTTTGATGTATACTAGGGTTACTATACTTGAGTTTGGAGTATATTGGGGTTAGTAGACTTGTTTTTTGAGTAAACTGGGGTTAGTATACTTGGTTTTGAAGTATACGTACTGGGGTTAGTAGACTTGGTTTTTGAGTATACTGGGATTAGTAGACTTGATTTTGATGTATACTTGGGTTAGTAGACTTGGTTTTAGAATATACTAGGGTCATTAGACTTTGTTTTGATGTATATTGGGGTTAGTAGACTTGGTTTTGGAGTATATTAGAGTTAGTAGACTTGGTTTTGGAGTATACTGGGGTTAGTAGACTTGGTTTTTAGAGTATACTGGGGTTAGTAGACTGTTTTGATGTATTTTGGGGTTAGTAGACTTGGATTTAATGTAGAAGTTGCCCCTAATAAACTTTCCGTAGAAGTTTATTGCCCTTAGTACAAAAATTTTAGCGAAATTCCAGCAAACCGGTAATTTTTCGGCCTCTGGTGACCGGAGCTAGACAGGCGGTTGGTGACCGGAATCTGGAGATCGGTGACCGAAAACTGGCAAAACTCCGGTAAAATATTCTCTCTTATTTTCTTTCTCTAAGTGTGTATAAGGAATAAGGGTGTCTCAAAAATATTATTTTATTATGAATTTAATAAAAATTTGTGTATTTGAGCATTGATAAGTACACTTTATATTGAAATAGGCGTTTAATAGGTCAATATATGTCTAATAATTATTGCCTTAATCTTATTCTTTTTTTATATCCTTTTATTTGTTTATTTATTTATTTATTACTTAGTACGTTTTTTGTTAATGCTAGGAAAATGAGCAAAGAAGCAAAAATGTGCCAAAAATGCGGCTTACGCACATATTTCGGACATAGAGTGAAAAAATCGAAGTCAATGGAGCAAATTCAGAAAGTTCACTAAAGACGAAATTGACTGGTCAATGAAAGTTAATGCTGGTCAAAGCAAGTGAAACTCCGGTAAGGTGGTGGTCAGAAAATGTGGTCGATGGTCAACAAGTTAAAAGAGCATAGAAGACAATGAATTATTCAAATTTAAATTTGAATAAGAGTAGTGACATATATATATATTTTTTTTTTCTTTTGTCCTCTTGATGTGGACATTGTTCCATTATCTTATTGGCCAAATACCTAGAGTGCCCCTACTTTTTCTCCCTACACAAAATATCTATGAGTAGTTTAGGTATTAGCCAAAGACTAGATCCACATTTTGTGCTACACATTTGACCACAACTAACCATTCATTACTTTTTATCTCCATTCTTTTATTTCAAGTGCTCTAGCATATTTAAATCCTCTTCCTCCATGTTGTGAAGAAGTTTTCTCTCTTCTCTCATTTTTAGATGTAAGTTCTATTCTCTCTCATTTTGTAGTTGTAGTCTAGTTTTTCATAGTTTGTATATAGTTCTTTTGATTGTGTGAGAAATAGGTATAGGCACTTGGGTTTCACCGAAACCGAAGTTACTACACACTCTAAATCAATCACACACTTCACTATTCTAAGCTTTTGCCTAATTTCTTGAGTTTGTGAATTTGTATGGTGTTTTGGGTTGTAAAACCGAAAATACCATACCTTGAAGCAATTCTCACATCTAGAGAGCTAGGAGAAAATTTTGGGTTCATAGTTTGACTCCACTAAGGGTCAAACCCATGGGTTCCGTTCCTCTTTTCCTTTCTCTTTTATGTATTTGGCTTATTTTGTAATATGATGTATTGTGAGTAGTTGGATTTGAGGCTAAGGCAAGCCCTAGCCTAATTTTTGTGCAACAATGTAATTTTTCCTTTGAATTTGATGTAGATGCATGTTTGAATCTTAAGGCTTCTATACTTAATTGCTTACTAATGTGTTAGCTAGTTTTGTCACCTATAAAGAATGTTTAGGGACTAATGAATTGGAAACTTGAAATTGAAAACTTCTTGAGCATGAGTAGCCTTAGGGTGGTGGCTTAGTACTTCTTACGGGAAATACTAAGTTGCTTGAATTTCTTATTCTTGACTTAATGCATGTGAGGTGAATTTAACCACTCTAAAAGATGGTTTGATTTGCGGTACATAAGCCACTTGTGTTTTAAAGAGACATAAGTGGGACTAAGGTTGTGTAATATAACTTCGCTCTAAAAGACTTTGTTAGATCGCATGACTAGTTAGTTTCTTGGTAGATTCACCAAAGCACAAAGGGGAAATTTGTCAAAAACATGTTTGCATCACTTACAGGTTACATTTGTGTATGAGTAAGGGCTAGATGCGATGTCTAGGTCTCTACTTCTTCCATTAATCTATTCTCTCACACGTTATTAGTTAGTTAGCTTACTTGCACTTTAGACTTACTTTAATTAAATCAATTCAAAACCAACTCACTACTTCCATTGTTAATATCATCACTTGGTGGTGTTGGCTTCCAAAGGGCTTACACCATTAACTTGTGAAAAGGTAGACTTACATGTGTTTTCTAGGTTTGTTTGCGGTAATCTAAGCTAGGGTTGAATTTCCCCCAATCCCTTGAGTACGATACTCTACTTTTTTCCTATACTAAAACTTGATCTCCTATACTTAGGAGTAGGTAGCACATGCACTTTTGCATTTTATTTAGACGTTAGGTGTGCAACCATTAACGTTTGACTTTTCAATTTATTAGTTTGGGATCTGACTTTTTTTGTGTGCAAATGGTCATTGTGCCAAATATTATTTCTTAAGGCAGATCACCAGCTGTAGAGAGGAGAATTAGTTAATGTCAAACACGAATAATAAATTAATAATCCCTATATAATGACAGGTTATGAGGAATGTTTGAATATGTATGTTGGAAGTTTAATTA
Organism: Comarum palustre; assembly: GCA_951800085.1. Lineage (NCBI taxonomy): Eukaryota > Viridiplantae > Streptophyta > Magnoliopsida > Rosales > Rosaceae > Comarum > Comarum palustre. The sequence continues at coordinate 14,549,558 of OX637572.1, read as the reverse complement.
TACGTACTACAGTTTGAGCTGAATTGATGTTTTAGGTAATCAAATTGCCAAACTCCTATTTCTAAGGCGCTTTTGCTGTAAGCAGTAGAGATTTTCTCAGATAGTTGTAGATTTTGCCAGTTCAACTATATTGAATTATGTTGCTCGTTTATATTAGATAATATGTACCTGATTTAGACATGCTTTTCAATCATCTGTATCTCTTTTATTAATTCCACATGTTTCACATTGATTTTATACTTTGAAAGTAGTTGACCAGTCTGAATTAAAGGGTAGTCTTTCACAAAGTAAACTCTATATATTTTTTGAAGTTCTTCAATTCAACTAGTTAACGAAACATATAGCTAGTTTCATTGTAACGTACAGTATCTGTTTATTCACCCACTTAGCGCTAACTTCATAAATTAACATAGGATTATCATATTGCAAATTCTAATCTTACAGCTTCATAATTCTATATATATATATATATATAGAATTATGAAGCTGTAAGATTATATATATATATATATACACATACACGGAAATAAACAAAAAACGTGAATAAATATAGTCCCTTTCTTCCACCACAAAGAAAGCAAGCTTGGAGAAGAGATTCACATCTCCTGTCTGACGGCGAGCCTTCCTGCCGTTGTCGTACAGGCCGGTGTCGGCCTTGAGTTGATTGAGTTGTGATTCTGGGATCCCTAGTTTCTCTGGTTGAGGGGGGGGTGGTGGGATTTCGGGGTTTTAGGAGAGGTGCTAGAGATGGGGGGTGCGACAGGTGGCTAGATCTTGTTTGCTCAATACTTGCTGGGTTGGACGGCGAGTGGGGAGGCAACCATAGATCCGACGACGGATAGACGGATGCGAGATCAAGATGACTAGGCGGCGCGGATTGAACCAAGCAATATCGATGCTGAATGGTTCAGTGGAGTCTGATAGGGGCACAAGGACGACTCCTATCGTGGCCTCCATGTGGAGCGATGAGGCCGATAGGTTATTGATGATGTTGGTTCGGCCAAGGAGATGTGGTGGCACGAGGGTAAGGGCAGCGACGACGGTGACATGTTTGGGAGGATGGAGTCGGATTGTGAGTTACCCTGGTCTCCCTAAGATTGGATTTTGGGCTTGGTCCACTACCAGAAAAAACAGTTTAGCCGACGAAAAAAATTCGTCGGCCTGTTAGATTTTTTCGTCTGCTAAAGTAATAGACGATCAAATTTCATCGGCTAAAGTATCGTCGGCTAAAGGTCGTCAGCCATACTTTAGTCGATGAAATATAAAAAATCGTCGGCTAAAGTCCAAACTTTAGCCAACGATAAAAATCGTAGTCGGCTTAAAGTTTGGACTTTTACCGATGAAAGTCTTTATATATCGTAAGCTAAAGTTTTTGTATATCGTCGTCTTAAATATGAAACTCGTCAGCTAAAGTGTGTATATTGACGGCTAAAGTTTCTTATTTCTGAAAAAAAAACTGCAGATTCTAGATTTCTATTTCTAGAACCTGCCAATTCCACAATTTTATTGCCAGCGACGGTGACCCTCTCTCTGCCTCTAAAAAACCCTGTCTGGGAAGGCAAAGAGAGCTTTCTGCGACCGAGGTTGAGAAGTCTAGGAAAGGAAGGAGCCGTTGTCGTAAGAGACTTAATAGAGGCAGGTTTTGAAGATAGAGTTGCTGTCACATCCCGGTTCTAGAATTAATTTACGGTCGGTTACTTCCAAAGTTACTTTAATCTTTAACCATTTCGTAGTAACCGTTTTACCGTGAGAGGTCACAAAGTTAACTTTTCGTTAAGCCAGGAATTTGGGAAAACTTTCTTCATAGAATTTGTAGAGGGCATTGATATGAATCTGTAGACATGCTATGTGTTTTAATCGGAGTTCGTATGTGAAAGTTAGGTATAAACACGGGAAGTTACTATTTCGAGAAACCCTATTAAAAGAAGGAAGTTACTGTAGGTAGAAAGTGAAAAATCAAAACTTACCGGACCTTCTCTCTCCTCTCCCCCGACGGAAAACCCCTGCCAGACCTTGCGCGCGCCACAGTGCCGCTGTCCGGACACCACTCGCCGCCGCACCGGTCCCAAATGCTCGGCCTCCGAGTTTACTTTATTTCTAGGTAAGTTTTCTGACCTAACTCGCCGTAAATCAGGAGAAATTCTGAATTGTTCTTCATGTGTACGGTGTCCCAGTGTTGTTTGTTAAGAAGAAGGATGGTACGTTGAGACTTTGTGTGGATTACAGGAAGCTAAATCAAGTTACTGTGAAGAACAAGTATTCCTTGCCTCGTATTGATGACTTGTTTGATCAATTGAGAGGGACAACAGTCTTTTTGAAGATTGACTTGAGGTCGGGATATCATCAGTTGCGGATTCAGGATAATGACATAGCCAAGACTGCTTTTCGGTCACGTTATGGCCATTATGAGTTTGTGGTGATGGCCTTTGGGCCTACAAATGCACCTGCAGCTTTTATGGACCTCATGAATAGGGTGTTTGGCCCATATCTTGACCGATTTGTGATCGTGTTCATAGATGACATTCTGGTTTATTCCAAGAATGTAAAGGAACATGCAAAACATTTGAGGTTGGTCTTACGGACTTTGAAAGAGGCTCAGTTGTACGCAAAGATCAGCAAGTGTGAGTTTTGGCTAGATAAAGTGGGGTTCTTAGGCCATATTGTGTCAGCCGAAGGTGTTAGTGTGGACCCCAAAAGATAGAGGCAGTTGTGAGTTGGAGGAGACCCACTAGTGTAAAGGAGATACGGAGTTTCTTGGGTCTAACTGGGTACTACCGCCGTTTTGTGAAAGGTTTTCCAAGATTGCGGCTCCTCTTACTAAATTGACGAGGAAAGGTGTGAAGTTTGACTGGTGTGAAAACTGCGAGCAGAGTTTTCAAGAATTAAAGAACCATTTGGTTAGTGGTCCAGTTTTGACATTACTTGACGATAGTGGTGAGTTTGTGGTTTATAGTGATGCTTCTAGACAAGGTTTGGGTGGTGTGCTGATGCAACATAGGAGAGTTATTGCCTATGCATCTAGGCAATTGAAGTCACACGAAGGAAATTATCCTACCCATGATCTAGAGCTTGCAGCGATAGTTTTCACGCTAAAGTTATGGAGACACTATCTTTACGGAGCTAAGTGTCAAATTTTCACTGATCACAAGAGCCTCCGTTATGTGTTTACTCAAAGTGATTTAAATCTAAGGTAGAGAAGATGGATGGAGCTACTGACAGATTATGATATTTCTATTGAGTATCATCCAGGAATGGCCAATGTAGTGGCCGATGTACTTAGCCGCAACCCTTCCGTCTCTTTGGCTCATTTGAGAGCGGTTCGGGTTCCGCTTCTCTATGAGTTGTGGGCTACTGGTGATGAACTTTGGGAAGATGAAGTTGAAGCTTTGGTGGCTAATTTTCAAGTGAGGCCAGTTTTAATTGATAAAGTACGAGAGACACAATATAATGATCAGTCCATAGTGTGGTTGATTGAGCGGACACTTGATAGGACAACGGTTGACTTCTCGGTTAGAAAAGTTGGAACATTGATGTTCAAGAATAGACTTTGTTTTCCAAAAAGGAATGAGGAACTTAAGTTGGAGATTATGGAGGAAGCTCATAGTTCGGCGTAGCAGCACATCCTGGTAGCACTAAAATGTACAAGACTTTAAAGAACCATTATTGGTGGCCGAATATGAAGAGAGAAATTGCAGTTTTTATGAATAGATGCTTGATTTGTCAACAAATAAAGATTGAGAGGCAGAAGCCCGCTGGCTTGCTTCAGCCTTTGGCTATCCCTGTGTGGAAGTGGGATGACATTGCCATGTATTTTGTCTTCAGTTTACCACGTACCCGAGATGGACATGATGGTATTTGGGTGATCGTTGATTGACTAACCAAATCAGCACACTTTCTGTCGGTAAACAAGAAGTATGCATCGGATAGATTGACAGAATTGTATGTTAATGAGATTGTGAGACTTCATGGGGTGCCGGAGACTATAGTGTCAGATAGGGATCCTAGATTTGCCTCCAGGTTTTGGAGAGCTTTACAAGCAGCTTTGGGCACTAGATTGCAATTCAGCACAGCCTTTCATCCTCAGACCGACGGGCAGTCTGAAAGGACTATCCAAACCTTAGAGGATATGTTGAGGTCGTGTGCTATGCAGTTTTCAAGAACTTGGGACAAGAACTTGGCATTAATGGAGTTTGCATACAATAATAGCTATCATTCTACCATTGATATGTCTCTTTTTGAGGCACTTTATGGACGGCAGTGTCGTACACCTTTGTGTTGGAATGAAATTGATGAAAGAGAGTTGTGTAGTTCTGACTTGATTCATGAAACAAATGAGAAGATCAAGGTTGTTAGAGACAAGCTAAAGACAGCTCAGAGTAGGCAAAAGAGCTATGTAGATAATTGAAGAAGGGATCTTGAATTTCAAGCGGGTGATTGGGTATTTTTGAAACTATCCCATTGGAAGGGAGTAGTACGTTTTGGCAAGCGGGGGAAGCTTAGCTCAAGGTACATAGGCCCTTATGAAATTATTGAGAGGGTTGGCTCACTTGCTTATCGGTTGGACCTACCCCTCGATTTAGCGAAGATACATAATGTCTTCCATGCTTCGTAAATATATTGCCGATCCATCCCATGTGTTGTAGGAGCAACCGGTTAATTTGAAAAGGGATTTGACTTATGAGGAGTTGCTGGTGAAGATCCTTGATTGGAAGGAGCAGGTACACAGGAACAAAACTATTCCCCTAGTTAAGGTGCTTTGATGGAGTCACGAGATAGAAGAAGCGACTTGGGAACCGGAGGCACGGATGAGGCAGCAGTACCCGCATCTCTTTGCATGACAGGTATGTAAATTTGAGAACGAAATTTTTATATAGGGGGGGAGAATTGTCACATTCCAGTTCTAGAATCAATTTACGGTCGGTTACTTCCAAAGTTACCTTAATCTTTAACCATTTCGTAGTAACCGTTTTACCGTGAGAGGTCACAAAGTTGACTTTTCGTTAAGTCAGGAATTTGAAAAAACTTTCTGCATGGAAGTTGTGGAGGGCGTTGATACGAATCCGTAGACATGCTATGTGTCTTAATCGGAGTTCGTATGTGAAAGTTACAATCTAAAAACGAGAAGTTACTATTTCAGAAAACCCTATAAAAAGGGAGAAGTTACTGTAGGTAGAAAGTGAAAAATCAAAACTTACCGGACCTTCTCTCTCCTCTCCCCTGACGGAAAACCCCTGCCGGACCATTCGCGCGCCACAACGCCGCCGTCCGGCCACCACTCGCCGCCGTCCGGCCACCACTCGCCGTCGAGTCTACTTCATTCCTAGGTAAGTTTTCCGACCTAACTCGCCGTAAATCGGGAGAAATTCTGAATTGTTCTTCATGTGTATAGTGATTTGTTCTTGATCGGATTTCTCCCTCCCTAGATCACCAATTGTTGAGTTCTTTATATAGATAGGATGGGTTTTAGGAGTACTATAATCCCCTAGAATTTGGTAGCTTGGTTTGGAGTGTGGAGGGAGAGTTGAAGGATTGAAATTTTGAAGTGCAATTTTTCGGGTTTTACTGTTCATCACGTAATTGACATAGTTAGAGGCCGATTTGGCATTCGTGTTGAACTAGAAAGTTGTTCGTATTGACGTAAGGAACAAACTGTGAAATTTTGGAGTCAATTGGAGGTGGCCGGAGTTTGGCCGGAATTCTCTGCCGCCGCCGGCGGGACCGCTACCTTTTGGGCAGTTTTTCTTGCCCATTAAATTATAAAAATTAAGAGAAGGCCATTGATGGACATTTTCTAATTTTCTGGAGATTTATTCGATAGGTTTAGTTTTTTCTGGAGATTTGGATTTAATATTGGTTAATTAAATGACAACCGGTCATTTAGGAAGTACTGGCTAGGCGTGAGGATGTAATTAAGGGTTTTTACGCTAATGGGGTATTTAAGGCCAACTCCCCACATTTTTCTAGAGGTGGTTAAGGATGAACATTAATGGTATATATTTATTGTTGTTGCCCTTACTTTAATTGTGGGATTAAGACCTAATTGTGTATTTTGAATAGGACATGGGGGAGCTCGAGATGAGCAGCCTTCAGGTAGCCGGCAGACTTAACGGCATCTTCTGAGTGGATTTTTATTTTAAATTTCTTGCATGTAATAGATTTTATTTAGTTTCTCCTTTATTTATGAATTTCCTCCATTTTAAGTTTTATGGTGATTTTAGGAAAATGGGAATTTAATACTTTTAAAGATAAGTGAGCCGGGGAAGAGGTTCCTACATTTCCCGTGATTTTAAAGGATTTTCTCGAAATATGGTTTTTAATTGTTATCACCATTTTGGGTTATGGAGGGGGATTATTTTTAAAAGGGGAAACTTGGCTCTTGGATTTAACGATTTTAAAGTAAAGTCAGGGAACTGGTTTCGGGTTCCTGAAAATGTTTTAAATCCAATGTATTTGGGGTAAAATCATGAGTGTTTTGACTTGGTTTTCGATTTATTTTACCACGAGGTTTTTAAAGGATTTTCTAGGATATGGTTATAAGTATTGCATGCTAGCATGGACCCTCTCCAGATGGAGATAGTACCCTATCTGGATAGTAGCTGGTATGACCCTCTTCGGTAGTAGCTGGTCGGTTGGACCCTCCCGAATAAAGCGGGTCATGGGACCCTCTCTGATTGAGCTGGTCAATAGACTATCTCATGGTAGAGCTGGTCAGTTGTTTTCTCGTGGTTATGGTTAATACCCCACATTTAAATTATGGATTTGAGCCAAGGGATTTTCTTTATGATTTATCTATTCATTTTCTATGAATTGCGTGCATAAGATATTTCTTGAAAAACTTCAAGGGAAGACATTAAAGAAAATAGTCTTTTTATATTTGATTTTTGTCCACTCACACTAATATTTTTCAATGTTTCTCCCCTTCGTTTTTAATGCCCAGATTACAGTGCTCGATCCGGTTAGTCTTCGTGGAGGCCAGGCATAGTTACCGCTATTTTCCAAACCAACAGTAGCTTCCGGGTTGACCGACTTGTAATTTTCTCTGCTTCTACTTTTCATAGTCGCTCTGATACACATCGGGTTGTATTATTTGTCAGTGAACTCCTAGGGATCTAGAACACCTTGTAGGATTTAAATCTAAAACTGGAGTGACTTTGTTGTGTTAACACTTATTGTGATTTGTTATGAACTTATTTAGACGTGTGTCCTGTGGTGGATGTTGGTTATGGGAGCAGGATGGCTCCAGGAGTTTAGGTTGGGTGTTGGTTTATAGAGTGTTCATTTGGGTTTATTGCAGGTTAAGGGTTGTCCACTTTTCAAGGGAGACTATGTCGAAATTTCGACAGAATCTTCTTTGGGAGGTGCTCCCCGCAAGACTTATTTCGGGTTAAAGGGGATTAACTCGGGATGAGTCTTGACAGTTGCAGTCGGAGGGGGGGTCGTGGCGGGGCTAGAGAGGGGAGGTGCAAGGGACGAAGGATAACCCGACGGAGGGTGGGCTGGGTCGGGTGCGGTTATGGGAAAAGGAGGAGAGGGCGTTAAGGTGGTGGAGAGGGAGGGAGAGGGAGATGAAAATGACGAGGGAGAGAGGAGGAAGAGATTGATATTGGTAAAAAATTCAATTTTTTAGAGAATTTTTTTTGAAATTTTTGCTGATAAAAAAAATCAAAATTTTACGAAATGTAAATAACTTTAGCCAACGAAAATCTACAATTTTCATTGTTAAAGTCTATAATTTCGTAGGCTAAAGTTGAGAATAGACAACCACTTTTTTCTACAATAGCCGACGACTAAAAACTTTAGCCAATGAAGGTTTTCTGTCATCGGCTAAAGTATAATATAGTATAGCCGACAAAAACAAATTGTCTGTCTATTTTTGGTTATTTCGTCAGCTATATTATTTTTTCTGGTAGTGGTCTCTCTTTATGGTCCATATCTGGGTATTTTTAATTATATTTTTCTTTCAGTAAGGTTTAGTTGGTTACTTTTGTGTGACGTTTTGTCGTCAATAAGACCTTTTATAGGATGATGTGGGCTACGTCCCAGTAAGTGCATGCTGTGTGTCATGACTGCTCTAATGAGGCAACGAGTTCATTGAATTGCTTTGTCAAATGGTCGTAGTCTTTTACGACAGAGTGAAATCTTCGCATAAGAGGAGAGCGGTTATACATAGTCTTCTATGGATATATGAGGTTTAACTCTTCATTATGTGGCCATGTTTTATGAAAAGCAAATAGAGTCGCCTATTATAGCACTCTTTGCTAATTTGTTATTGCTTGAATGCATAAGTTGTGTATAGTCTCCTAATGTTGTTTTTGAGTGTTCTTACACCATGGAGTTTAGGCTTCATGTCTCCTCTTATATTCTGTGATTTTAGTAATAGTAACGACTGAGGGCTGCCTTCTGGCCCTTAGATTAATATATATATATATATATATATATATATACTGTAAGTATTATGAAATTAGAGGGATAATGCATAAATGAAAAACGAGATGAGAATTTGAAAATTAATTAATGAAATTTCGTTGTCGTTAGACCTGTAAATGTATCGGATCTGGACCGGATCCACCTAGAACCGGATCCGTAATAGAAATTTTAGATCCGGATCCGACTCGTTACTCGCCGGATCTTTAATAGCTCGATCCAAATCTGGATCCGGCGGGTTAACGGATACCCGACCCGTTAATCCGATTCGTTTATAATAATAAATATTTTAAATTTTAATAATAATTTCATAGTTTTATTATAAAACATTGATAAAATTTTATTAGAAAATAAAGATTTACATCAAAAGTTGAATTACATGTCTAAAAGACTCCTTAACGGTACGTTAATATAATTAAAATACTTGACCTCCAATGTTTTTTAGCATAGATACATAGGCATTAACAACATTCAACTTCATCAAATCATACTTTAGAGGCAATTTAGATATAAATGTTTAGATTATCTAGATAATTATCATATTATTTAATATTTATTAATAATATTATATTTATATAAATATTATTTAATTATTTTTAAACGAATCCAGGTCCTTAATGGATCAGATCAACCAAGATTCGGATCCGATCCGTTTACTAAACGGGTTAACAAATCAATGAGTAAAATTTTCGATCCAAACCCGTTTAAAAATCCACGGATCCGAAGCGGATCTAGATAACATCCGATTCATTTACAAATTTAGTTGTCGTAAAGAGAGAGTTAAGGTTACTTTAACCTAGCTAGGATATACCACGCTTCAATTAATTAAGCTTTCATCTCCCATTGTAAGTGGGAATAGGGTTAAAGCAGTCCCAATAACTGGTCAAAAGAGCCACTATATTTAACTATTTATTAACAACTAATTAATAAGTAGTGATAATATTAATATAGTATGAGGTCCACATTAAAAATTAATTGACGATGAATGAAGTGACTCAAACCCTTATAAACCCACATACAATGTCTCATTTTTTTATGTGAGATTATATCTCAACGCGCCCATCGCACTTGTGGGGGATTTTCAAGCCTAACATATAGACAATATTTAGGGTGACGCAAAGTGCGTATGACCGTTAACGCTAACACACATGAACGTTTGTAGCAAGTTTTGATACCATAATAAAGTAGTCTGAGATTCACATTCAAAACCAATTAACGATGAATGAAGCGGTCAAACTCTTATAAACCTAAATGTAATGTCTTATTTTCTGGACATGAGATTATATCTGAATGAGTGTATACCATGATATGTGTCAAGCTAGGCCTTCATCTGCGCAATGGCAAGTCTTTGATTTTTATTCTATATTATTTATACATGCAGCCGGGAAAAGAGAGAATCTTGCTCAAAGCACGCAGGTTGGGAAAAGAAACAGCTAGCTTTGGATCCATTCTCACAGGGAATATATATAATTTCGCTCACCCCATTTGTGAGTCTCTAAGTTTAAAGAGCCCAACAGGGCTAAGCGTTCCCAATATATCGGTCAAAAGAGGCTCTTTATTTATAGGGAAACAACTAATTGGTGTATTCCACCTACAAAACAAGGTGCGTACCTAGCTAGCTGAAACCTGAAAATACTAATGGCGTCCTAATTCAAAAACCTTCAGCTGCGAAGTGGGAAGGGCTTGCTTTACTAGCTCCTTTAGTACAGCGAATACATGCGCCCGGAAAAAAGAGAGCCTTGCTAGCTAGCTTAAAGGTTGGGAGCTCGATCGAGTGGATAAACTCTAGACGTAGTCACATTATAAAGTTCATACCAAGTACAGTTCTTTATCGATCAGCTTTTCTCCATTATATCCCACTAACAAAAGGGAAGCTAGGTTTATTAACAATACAAAGTATGCATTTTTCACTCTTTTTATATCCTATCCTAATTACATTTTCAGAAATACAAACGCATACATCACACATATATAACTTGTATATGTATGTTGTACTTCAAAAGCTTATCCTAATCTAACTTAACTAGAAGCAACAAAAAATAATACCAGTAGATCTATGAACCAATGCTTTCAAAGGCGATTTCGAAGCGAGCCCAGGGCGCGCTACGGTGCAAGGCGAACGGAAGAAGCCTCGCCCCTCCAAACTGAGGCGGGCTGCTGGAAAAGAGACGACCTAGACGTCGAAGCGGCCGTTTTTTGCAGAAGATGGAAGTTGAGGCGCTGAGGCGAGAGGTTGACGATGAGGTTTTTTTTTCTGCACAAGACGACATCGTTTTGTAGAATTCCTTTCCAAAACACACAGTAATCACATAAACCTTTACTATCATCCCCTTGGACACGACAACTTGAATAAATGGGCTTGTTTTCGAGGTTTTTTTGCTTGGGTTGGGCTCTTTATATATATTTTATAAGAATTCATCATCATCTGTTAAATGAAGAAAAAAAATTATATCTATGTAATTAAATAATAATTGTTGGAAAAGCTCTCGCCTCGTCGCCTCAAGGCTTTCACCTCGTGGGGCTTCACCATTCCGCCTTCGCCTTCGTTTTCGCCTCTGAAAACATTGCTATGAACATATACTGATTGGTTCGGTACTGTCTTTTGTGATCAATAACTTTTGTTGGACATAGTAAGGAAAAGGAGTGGATAGGATTAGGGTTTGTACTTATTGCAGTCTATAATTTGTAAGTATTGAGTAAGATAGATACGTGCAATCTATGATCTACATAAATAGTTCTATAAATAAAGGGATCAGGATGATATGTAAATACTAGCAGTTTCAAGTTTCAGTAAAAGATTAGACATAGAGAGGTTGGGTTAAAGTTCACATCTCTCTGTGCTTTGCATACATACATATACACGGTTCTGTTACTGAAGTGTATATTATTCAGTTATTTTTATTCTACTTCGTACAATGTTTGACCTCTAGATTTTGTAACCAGGACTCCAGAAAAGTATGAAAATTATGAGAAATAATATACTGTACAATTCATATACCACACCTCGAGCTCTAGTTAGCATGGAGGTGATCTTCAATCGATCTGATCACAAATTCGCATGCATTAGTGAAAGCAGTTTTAGTTACCTTGATGCTAGCTGAGAATCTGGCAGCTAAAAAAGGGAATTCACATAATTAGAATTGCCAAATTAATTATTGGAATGGAAAAGATCGAGCAACTGGAAAAGCTAAATCCATATTGGCTTTCCCTTTTGGTTCAAAATTATAAATTTTTCATATTGTTTGTTAAAGGGACTAGAGTTCATGCTGTGGCTTTTTGGCCAATTAATTAGAACGAGTTTCTTTGTTTACACATACACCTAAAGCCAAAGTTTGTGGACGTACTTGTAGGAACCTACTTATAGAACAACGAGAAGTCGATGGGTATACTATACTGTGCACAAAACAAATTAGGATGTTGGATATTAGGTGGCATGGCACTTCTCAATCCCGGCCTTCCGTCCCCAAAAACCAAACGCCCTATATTACTCTCAAAACATCCCAACACTGATATTTCGAGTTTGAGTTCCTCTCTTCTAATACCATTATCTTGATAGAAAAAAAGGAAAAAAGAAGAAGAAGTCTTCCATATAAAACTTGATATAGATAAGATATCATGAGCATGATCATGTATAGGTAACACATCCATATCTCATTGTTTTGTGACATAAATGTATATAGTTGTTGAGATATAAATCTCATATCGGAAAAAATAGGACACTGTCTGTGGTTTATAAGAGTTTGAGCTACTCTCTTCATTGTCAATTGGTTTTGGATGTGAACCAAGACTACTTTATTATGGTATCAGAGCGGGTTACCCACGTCCATGTGTGTTAGCATTAATGATCACATGAACTCCACGTCACCCTAAATGTTGTTCTTGTATTAGGCTTGAAGGTTCGCCACACGTGCGAGGGTGTGTTGAAATATAAATCTCACATTGGGAAAAATTGGACTTTGCCTGTGATTTATAAGAGTTTAGGCTACTTTCTCCATTGTCAATTGATTTTGGATGTGAACCACATAGTATTTTATCAATAGTAATATCGTAGAAGTACAGATAATCAAAGGATAAAGAATACATGTAAGAACAAAATATATCATGATTCCCTGCAAACTAGATTTAGAGGGATTCATTTTAAACGAGACTACTCAGGCGCGGGAGCTCTTTGCGGGACGGAACAGGACGAAACGACGACAACCGTTCGATCTTTAATGAATTGATCCAACGGACAAGATTAAACAGACTTAAATGGACAGGATCAATTCATTAAAGATCAGACGGCTATGACCGTTTCGTCCCGTTCCGTCACGTAAAGCGCTCTCACGTCTGAGCAATCCTGTCATTTTAAAGTTGTTAAACCGATGATTTGGGTGTCTTTCCTTGTTAAGAGATTAGAAAGCTAGTCTTAGCTAGCTAGCTTGTGGAATTATATATATATATAGTTATATATATATATAGTCCTGTCTATCAATCTTATCTGTTTTAACTCGAAACTTTATGACAAAAGCCTTCCTTGATTCCTCTTTACGTACCATCCAATAGCGTACGTCCTTTGAACAAGTTCTTAGCAAATGGGAAGCATTAAGGATATAATTGTAGATACGGGTATGTCGAATCTCGATCAATTAAGAAGATACTATTTACCAACTGGATAATTGGTGTATCAAATTCTATTGCATATGAATGAGGAGTATATACTCAAGGTAAGGGAAAACCGATCATTGTGAACCTATGAAAGTCCATATATATAGACTTAAAATTCATGTTAATGTACCCGTCGGAGTAGTACGCGCGTCTGTCTTGACAATAGTTAGGGCCTCCAATCATTAATATATTTTGAAATTCAGAACTTTATGAATTTTAATAAATCTTATGATCATAATGATCGATTACAAAACCCTAACTGTGTGTCAGAACTGCTCCTACGTTACAGTGTGCCGAGATGCAAGGACATTTAAGAAGGTGAATGATATGATCATAATCCATAGAACACTAAGAAAATTAAAAGAAAAAAATTAAAAGAGATTCATTGATACCTTCAACTGAAAATAAATACATGAATATAAAGGTTTTAAGCACTACACTAAGAGAAGACAGATGGTGTAGAACCACCACTAATGCAAAATAAGATAAAAAAGATAGTTATAGTTGTACTAGTTGTTTCTAGAATTATCTAGTTAGTGCACTAATAACAACTAATGAGCCTAGCTATTGGATTTGATCCTAACAGTGAAGCTCTCAATCGAAGGCTCAAAGGACACATGACAAGCTGTACATGTGTTAAAGAAGCACGGCTTGATACTAGAGATAGATCATGGTAACCCAAAGCCTTTAAGTTACAAGATATGTACGTACACAGCAATATATACCGAAAACTAGTAAAAAAATACTTAACCGACGCAATAATAATATTTTCATTGTCTAAGATTTGTTTAGCCGACGGAACAACTTTCGTAACTTTAGTTAGCACCTACGCGATGGAAAATAATTTTGTCTCCTAGGTTATATCTTAGCTGACCGAAAATTTTAGATAGCTGACGGAATTTTATATATAAATATAAATAATTATTTATAATAACTTAGACGATGAAAAATAATTCCGTAGCCTAGGTTATATCTTAGCCGACAGAACATGTTACCTAACCGACGGAATTTTATATATAAACATAAATGATTATTTATAATAACTTAAGCGACAAAAGTTTATTTCGTCGGCTAAGTATAACTTTGGCGACGAGTTTACTTAGCTAACAAAATTTTTATTTATAAATATAAATGATTATTTATAATAACCTAGGTGACAAAAAATTCATTTAGTCGACGGAAAATTCTGAATTTTTTCCTGCTAAAAATTTTGAAAAATTTAAGCAAAAATTTTGAATTTTTTTTCTTGCTAATATCTATCTCTTCATCCTCTCCCTCGTCATTTTCATCTCTCTCTCTCACTATATCTAAACCACATATTTCTTCTAGCTCCTTCTCCCTCATCTTTCTTCTCCTCTCCCACTCCCTCTCCCTCTACTCCTCCCTTGACCACCGTACCCTCCTCCTCTGCCCCCATTATCTCTCAACTTGACTCTTTTTCCGAATCAACAACATCTGAACCTGACTCTGACCTATCCTCCATCTCCATCTCTTTCCACTACCTCGACGCCCTCTCCTCCAACCAAACCCCCTCCCAAGTCTTCCATCTCTGCCTCCTCCTCAACTCCCTCCGCTTCAACTCTCTCACCTCCCTTGCCTACAACCACACCCGACCCGGCCCACCCTCCATCGGGTTCTCCTCCTCCATCGTCTTAGGGCCTCTTCTAAGGCAGTGGCTCCGACGTTGTCTGGTGGTGGTGGTGGTGGATTTGTTGGGTTTTTGACCAAAAGGAAAAAAATCAAAAAGAAGAGGAAAAAACTAAAATTAAAGAATTTGAATTATTAAAAAAAACTATTAATTATTCTTATATATATAATTATTTTCTAAATTTTACTTTTAGTTGACTAAGAACTTACCTGACGAAATAATTTCCGTCTGCTAAGAGGAACTTAGTCGACAAAATAATTTTTATTCCGTCGACTAAGATCTTAGCAGACGATGCTAAGCTGACAGAAATTCCGTCGATTAGGGTCTAAGTCGACGAATATTTGTTTTTAGAAGACGATTTTATTTCGTCAACTAAGTGCCAAAATCTAGCAGTTCAAGTTTATTATTGTTAAGGGAACTTTTCAATTGATACATCGATGTATCACTGTAGAAGACAAAAGGTAGCTGCAAACCTTGCCAAACCATGAGATGAGAGGTACCGAGATGATTAAGTAGCTATATATATATATAGTTATTTAGGTAAGGATGTCTTTACTTTGAGATTGGTAAGAATTTTTGAATTGGCTAACTGTTAGATCATATTTTCTCATCTTAGCCATTCAGTTTCTAGATATATATGAGTAGATCATCTCTGCAAAATTTCAGCTAATTTGGTGATCCTTAAGGCATTCAAAACTGTGATTTACAGAAAAGAACACGAACGGTTCCGGTTGAACAGATTCGGTTTGTTCATTGTATTTATACGTTTTCAAGGCCTTAACAAGACATGATCTATACATATATATTTAGATTATGAACCGTTAAGATGATAAAATTTGATCTAAAAGTAGGTCAATTTAAGGAAATTCGTACCAAATTTATGGTAAGGACATCTATATATATATATATATGAAAACTTACTAGCTAGCAAGAGTCTCAGTTATTCAACAAAAAGGACTCTGCATGTATACGAGTCTTAAGGGAGACTTTATCATTATGATATACAAAATCTAGCAACACATTACACATGATGAGATGATAGAGGGATCAGATATGATTGATTATATATACTACTAGGAATATAGCTTTTAATGACATTTGAACGAAAACGTCATTATATGGACATTCTATGACGTTTTCGGAAGCGAACGTTATAAATCTTAATCTTCTACAAAGTTTATGACGTTTTTCACGCGTCATTTTTCTTATGACAATTTTCAAATGTCATGAAAAATATTGTAATGACGTTTGTTAAACGTCGTCTAAGACAAATGGACTATGACGTTTTGTAACCGTTATGGAAAGTTTTACCCTTATTTTAAATTTTTAAAATTGAATAAAGGGTAAAACTCTTGACATCTTAGCTCATTTTCTTGTTTTTCTGCTCCATCACCTGTCGAGTCCCCACTCCGTCGCTCCAGCCGCTCCACGGCTTCGCCAACAAAGTTCAAGGACTATGTTTGTTCACAAGTCTCGCTCCCTACCTCCGACTAGTCATCCTCATTATTTTCAAGTCCGGCTCAAGATACCCGTTATCTCTTAAGCAATTATTTTAGCATCGATGTTAGCCTGCACAAATAACTTTTATTGCTCAGATTTCTGATTAGGGTTTTCTATTCGACAATACCAATTTTTACATCCTTTTTTATTTTTGTTTTCTAGAACTGGTTAATGCTTCTATAAGTATCTTCTCATCGATCCATGAGAGTAGCAACCAGGATATTCCATTGGTTTTTGAACTTTTGATTGTAGATTGTAAACATGGAACTAATTGTACATGCTATGTTAGAATGTAAACTTGTTGTCAAGTGATGGCTATCGGGCTGTATATGTACAAGGGTATGCTTGCACTTTGTAAATAAAACTAGTATTCATCTCTATCTGCCAAGTTGAGAGACCAATTTGATCTAGTACATGCTTCTGCTTTTTAGTACTTCAACTCTATGAATGAATAAAAGCTAGTAGCTACAATGTCAAACTAAACTAGAAGTTCTAGATTTATGAAATCTATTTGACTAACGTCAGTTGTTACTCTATGTTGAAGTTATTCAATCAGGAGCTATGAAGTTTTTAGCCGCAATTTGGAATCAGTTGAAGTGTTTTAACCAAGGCAAGTACTGAAGCTATACACTTCACCCTTATGTGCTTCATTAACTTCTGTAACTTGTTTATTTAGTTAATTAAACTTAAATTTGCTTAATACACCAATTACTATTGAGCTTGGACATTTGATCCTTTGAAACTTATTCACAGCCTATATCTGAACTTTTCTGTTTGAGTGGTAGAATTCATTAATTGTATGTTTATAGTTAGAGACTGTGATGATTTGAATTTTTTTTTAAAATAGGTTTTCTCAATTTATCTATCTCGTATATATTTATATGTATATGCATTTGTGTTTGTTGTATGCTATGTGAAGTATGATATTGTGTTTGCTAGGGAGTTACTTGTTAGAGTGCAAATTGAGCACATGTTTTTGCTGTTAATATTAATTAATTTGTAGAAAGAAAATATTTTGTTGGGGTGTGTAGAGGGATCCAGCCAACTTTTAATAAATGTTGCTGTGAATACAGTTGAAAGAAAGTGATTTTACTGGACATGTTAGTGATATCCCAGAACTGTCTTGAGTTGATTATATGTAGAGTTCTGTTTTGATGTTTGAAGTGCTTGTTGGACTGTGTTTAGCTTGATTGAAAGATTTTTTTACTACTGTAGATTTTGTATATATATACCTAGGTATCTAGTGATTTATTCTCCCTTGCCTTAGTTAGAGATACTTTCTTTTTTTCTTTTTTGCCAATGTATTTTTAGCTGGAACCTCAACTACATGAACTCTAATTCTTGTTTGTTATCTTTTAATTCTATAAGGAACCAACAATGTTTGAACACTAAGAGATGAACCATCTCTCATGGACGATGTGAATAGCAATAAAGCTAAGAAGCCATCGAAATCAGAAGGTAAAGGGTAGCTGGAGCCCCAAATTGAAGATGTGAAAAAAGGAGAAGATGACGCTGACATCATGGTTTCCTTTTTTTCAATTCTCTCACACGTATCATTCTTATTCTTAATATCATGTCAGATTAAACATTTTTTTCAGCTGTTGTTGTTTAAGTTCAATTGAAAATATGGCACTTTCAACTGTTTTTCCTACTGGTTCTTATATACGGTTTTGGTTCGTAAACTTGAAAGTAGAAACAATGATTTTAGATTTGCTTAAAGTTGCTGAAACTTTAGAAGTTAAGACTTAACTATTACTTATGATAGTTATCTTTGTGGTAATGTTCGTTGGTCTTTAAGTTGCTATGTTTGTATGGTTTCCTCATTGTAATATATATTAAAGTGTTTAGATTCAATAAATATAAGTTTTAGATAACATAGAATTGTGATCAGTTTCTTTCAAACACTTAAACTAGGCATAGCAGAAAATTTCAAGAAAAACCTTAAACTGTTACTGAACTTTGAAAATTCATAACTAATTCAATAAAAATCATTTTAAGGTGATTCAAAGTCTCAGAGTTTCTTTTGTGTGTCTAATTTATTTCTTTAGAAGAAGTCGAAGTCAAATTATTATGTATTTTTACAATTTTGTTTTTCTTTGAACGTGACTAGGTTAGAAGCTGCAGTGTTCATTATTTGTGTCTAGTAAACTTGTTTTGAGAAGCAACTCACTTTCTTGTTTGTTTAGGTGTTTAATAAGTTAAATACTTTTGATTTAGAGTACTGGAACTAATGAGTTGCATTACTAAAAGAGTACTTGTAGTTTGTGTTAGGAACTTGTTGTGAGAATCGACAAAGATAGGGGGATTTTAGGGATGACTTTTTATGATTGAATATTGATCTTGTGTTTTGTGTATATGTGATTTCAGTTTGTCTTTTGTATATCTTGTTAGTCTGTCTCACATATGCATATGCATGAATATATGTCAATTCTTTTTAGATTTCAATCAGGTACACATTAAGATAGAAGGAAAGGCGATGGCAAAAAATGTAAGCAGATTGCACAACCTTATCTCATTTATATTTGAAGTTTGTATATCTACCTTTCTAGGGAGAGCAACTCCCAATTCATATAGCATAAAACAAGTTTATCTATCTACTTCTAGAGGTGTTGATTATAACTTATTTGTTATGATTTCTTTGCAGAACATTGGACTACAGGCAATAGAATTTGCTAGCTTGGCTTGGAAAGTTGCTGCAAATACATTAGTATTGTGTTTTCTCATTTTCATTTGGGTACTAGCTCGTTTGTATAGTTCTTATTTTCATTTGATACTATAATCTAGTGGAACTAAATAATGAAATGATTATGATGACTTCTTAATGATAATATTGTTTTTCCATTGATGTGTAAATAAAAATAATAATTGATTTCTGTATTAATCAGAAATCAAATATTTTTTTTTGAAATATGAAAAACGATTCATGACGTTTGAACAATGTCATGAAAACCTTTCAGTGACTGTTTAAAAATGTCATGAATATAATTCTATGACATTTGAAAATTGTCGTAGTTTAATCTTTCATGACGTTCAGGAAACGTCATTGAAAAGTTTCTATGACGAGAAAAAAGTGTCATAAAAAAGTCAATGACGATGTTTATCTAATTAACGTCATTGAAGGATACTCTTTTCATGATACAGGCTATAACGACACTTCTAACACACGAAAAACGTAATGGAAGATCTTCCATGACGTTTTCTGTGTGTCATTGAAGCCCTCTTGTGTAGTAGTATATGTTGGCAACAATAGCTTGTGAAGCACTGTACCAGTCCTCTGCCTTCAATTTGTTAGAAAATATGTCAAATATTGAAAATATATAATAACATAAATTCATTATAATTAAATAAATAATTATACTAAAAACTCATAATACAAACATGATGATGAACACCAATGTTACCAACTCAGATTTAAAGATAGGAGGATGTTGAAAGAATTGGAGTCGTGTGTCTCACATACTTTCCTTAAGACAAATTATGCCTCCTCTTCGGTGCAAAAGTTTAATGACACTTGTCTCCCAAGATACAACGACTGTTTGTCCCTTGAAGCTGCATTGCTACTAAGGACACTGAACGAACTTAAAATACATTCGTCTATCACTAGAACACAACTTAGAGAGGAAGAGAGAACTCAAGTAAGGAGAGATGCTTTGAGTTGATGTATTTAGAATGAGGGATGGAGTCACCTATTTATATTGGTAGGATTGGAGGAAAACTTGAATGCCATGAATAAGGTTATAACCTTTCATTAACCCACTACCATGTCATTGATTCATGTTGTTACAAAAACCAAAAGACAAGGAAGTTGAAAGATCAACCATCACATGCATTACTTTGGTGACTATTTTCATTCACCTTTAACTTTCAAAATGATTACAAAAAATCTTTTATTTCTATCATTTTTCCAACAATTCCCCACATGAATGAAATAGGCGACCAAAGACTCGATAGACTTGGTGATAGATATCTATGGTTGAAACCTGCTTAGGATAGGTAGGTTTTACGCTTTGAACATTCCCTTGTGAAAGTATGCTGACTTTACTAATTAGACAGTAGACGCGATGTCTTTGAACTTTTCGTCATTTGTGTAAATAATAACATACTTCACACATGAATCTTCCTGGTACTTATAGTTGTCACTTTTGTGTCCATTTTGGCCCTGGACACGCGTCTGGTTCTGTAAGAGTTTAATAGGTATTGAGCCCTTAAACAATTCCCTTAGAAGCGGCCCCACTTCTCTCTTACATAGGTGATTTCTTAAGAGTAACCTGCATTACTCTGCTCTGATCTCCGACGCATAAGAATCATTAAAGCTTTCGCTTAACCTCATTCCTTACGGGCATCACTGTTTTTATCAAAGGAATGGACATGAGGAAAATCTCCACAGTGATCAAACATGGTCTCTACAGTTTGGTTGTCCCTTTTAAACCTAGATATTGGAATCTCCAGTCAGCTAGGTTGGGTATCCACTGTAAAGATTTTTAATTCATGGGCTTTAATCCTATTCTCCTCGATGATTTATCAACTAGCTCTCTGTTTAACCCTTTAGTTTGCGGATCCGCAATATTATCATTTGACCTCACATAGTCAATAGAGATAACTCCAGTAGAAAGTAGTTGTTTAATGTTATTATGTCTTCGACGAATATATGTTGACTTACCATTATACATCGTGCTCTGTGATCTGCTAATTGCAGATTGACTATCACAATATATGTATATTACAGACACAGGTTTTGTCCATCTTGGAATATCCTCTATGAATTGGCGTAGCCATTTTGCCTCTTCCCCACATTTGTTTAATGCGACAAATTCAGACTCCATCGTGGATCTGGTTATAATTGTCTGTTTAGAGGATTTCTAGGACACTGCTGCACCTCCCAATGTGAACACATACTCGCTAGTGGATTTTGAGTCTTTCATGTCAGAAATCCAATTTGCATCACCGTATCCTTCTAAGACAGCTGGATAATTGTATAATGCAGCCTATAGTCTCTCGTATAGCTTAAGTACTTTAGTACCCTCATAATTGCTCGCTAATGTATAACTCCAGGATTACTCATGTACCTACTCAGCTTGTTCACAACATAAGCTATGTCAGGTCTTATACAACTTGTTAGGTACATCAGACTTCCAAGACTCTAGAGTACTCTAACTGAGAGACCCTCTCTCCTTTATTCTTTGAGAGATGTAGAGTCATATCCACCGGAGTTCTAGCAACTCCATAATTATCCTTATCGAATTTCCATAGATATTGTCCACATAATGAGATTGACTCAATACAAGCTCATTTGATGTTCGTTTGATTTTAATCCCCAATATGACATCAGCATGACCCATATCTTTCAAATCAAATCTGGAATTTAACATATCCTTAGTAGACTTGATTATCTTTTCATTGCTTCCAACGATAAGCATGTCATCAACATATAGACACAGAATGACATATCCATTTTCTGTATTTTTGACATAAACACATTTATTACATTCATTGATCTTGAAACCATTGGTGATCATAGCGTTGTCAAATTTTTCATGCCACTGCTTTGGGGCTTGTTTTAAGCCATACAATGACTTCACTAATTTGCACACTTTCCTTTCTTGACTAGGAGCAGAGAAATCCTCAGGTTGCTCCATATAAATTTCATCTTCGACATCTCCATTAAGGAAAACGGTCTTTACATCCATTTGATGAACTTCAAGATTTTGCAATGTGGCAATTGCAATTATCATTCTAATAGATGTTATTCTCGTCACAGGAGAATAATTGTCGAAATTATCAAGACCTTCCTTTTGCTTATAGCCTTTAATTACAAGTCTTGCCTTATACTTGTCTATTAACCCATCTGCTTTCAATTTCCTTTTGAAAATCCATTTGGAATTTAAAGGTTTACAACCTGGTGGAAGATCCACCAGTTCCCAAGTGTGATTTTGTAAATTAGAGTCAATTT
This sequence comes from Comarum palustre, assembly GCA_951800085.1. Classification (NCBI taxonomy): domain Eukaryota; kingdom Viridiplantae; phylum Streptophyta; class Magnoliopsida; order Rosales; family Rosaceae; genus Comarum; species Comarum palustre. The sequence continues at coordinate 14,527,389 of OX637572.1, read as the reverse complement.
CACTCTTGATAGTGTCTTTCCATGATAGTTTCTTTCCACAAAGGACTACAGTGGAGTTCACCGCCTCTTTAAAGGTACGGGGTTCACCTTCAATCATATATGTCAAAAAATCTGACCCAAAGGATTTTTCTATCCTTGCTCTCTTACTTCGTCTGGGTTCAACCTCAGACTCAGTGTCTTGATGTTGACTGCTTTCATTAGCTGCTTGGCTAGTTCGAGTACCAGCCTCAAGTGTCCATTTCGAAGAACTCGATTCCCCTTTAGACTTACATGGAAACACATTTTCAAAGAATGATGCATTTCTCGATTCTATTACAGTGCCCTCATGTATATTAGAAATTTCTGATTTGTGCATAAGGAAGCGATAATCCGTACTGTTATGTGCATATCCAATGAAAATGCAATCAATTGTTCTAGGTCCATTTTTCACTTTTTTAGGTTTAGGGACTACCACCTTAGCCAAACATCCCCACACTCGTAAGTAATCATAGGATGACTTTCTTCCTTTCCATAGTTCATATGGAGTTTTCTCTTATTTTTTTAGGAACCTTATTTAAAAGGTAGTTAGCCGATAAAATGGCGTCTCCCCACATGTTAGGTGCTAAACCACAACTTTGTAGCATTGCATTCATCATTTCAATCAATGTACGGTTCTTTCGTTCAGCAACACCGTTTGATTGTGGAGAGTAAGGTGTGGTTCTTTCATGAATAATCTCATGCTGAGCACAAAATTCAGCAAATGGTGATTCATATTCACCTCCTCAATCCCTGCTCAATACTTTTATTTTTTTATTGAGTTAATTTTTCACCTCACTCTTATAGAGAACAAACTTCTCTGTTGCCTCATATTTGCTCTTTAGCAAATATACATAGCAGTATTTCGTGCTGTCATCGATAAAGGAAATGAAATATTTATTACCGTCTCTTGACTGTGTTGGTTTTAAAGCACATACATCACTATGGATTAAATCAAGAGGTTCATTGTTTTTTTCAACGCTTTTGAAAGATGATCTCGTTAGTTTTGCCTCTACACAAGTCTCACACTTATGTTTCACATCAATTTGGAATTTTGGTAAGTGTTCCATGTTAATTAGTCTTTGCAAAGTACCATAATTAACATGTCCTAGTCTACCATGCCACAAATTGGAAGACTCAAGCATATAAGTGGAAGTACTAGCTTCATTCATATTTTTGACAATAGTCATTACATTCAATTTGAACATTCCACCACTGATATAACCCTTACCCACATACATTCCACCCTTAGACAAAACAACTTTGTCAGACTCGATCACAATGCGGAAACCATGAGTGTTCAGCAGTGCAACAGAGATAAGGTGCTTGCGGATATCAGAAACATACACAACATTGTTCAAAGTTAGCTCATTTTCAGAGGTTATCTTTAGAACCACCTTGCCCTTGCCATCGATGACAGATGTGGCCGAGTTCCCCATATACATTATCTCCCTAACAGTGTTGGGTTCAAATTTGAAGAACATCTTCTTATCAGCACATACATGGCGAGTTGCTCTAGTGTCGAGCCACCATTCCTTTGGATTTGAGCCCACCATGTTCACCTCAAACACCACAGCAGAGAGGTTCATGTCAGAGACATCCCTTATGACTTCTTCAATCATGTTGGCTTCCTTATTCTTCTTCTTCTTTGGCTTGTTGCAGTCAACAGCTTTGTGACCAGTCTTGTCACAATTGAAGCACTTGCCTTCAAATCTAGGCTTCTTGAAAATGCCCCCTCTTGGTCCGAGCTTGGACCCTTGATTTTTGAACTTCTTGGTCTTGGAGCTTTGACCATGTTCCACAATATTTGCCTTAGCAGAGTAGCCACTAACCTATGTCTTCTTTTCAGATCCTTGGTTGTCTTCTTCAATGCGAAGCCTGACCTCCAGATCTTCCAAGCTCATTTCCTTTCGCTTGTGCTTCAAATAATTCTTGAAGTCTTTCTAAGCTGGTGGCAATTTCTCAATGACACATGCCACTTGAAAGCTTTCTCCAAACTTCATCCTTTCAGCGTGAATCTCATGCAGGATCAACTGGATTTCTGAGAATTGACTCATCACAGTTTTGGAATCCACCATCTTATAATCAAGGAAGCGGCCCATAATACATTTTTTAGCACCGACATTCTCAGTTTTATATTTCTTCTCAAGGGATTCCCACAGCTCTTTAGCTGTTCCTATGCTAATGTACACATTGTACAAAGAGTCAGCCAAGCAATTCATGATATAGTTTCTGCACAGATAGTCACGACTATTCCATGCATTTACAACTGCAATTTTTGCTTTATCATCTTGCTCATATTCTTTGAGCTCAGGAGCTTTCTCAGTCAAGAACCTTGCAAGATTCAGAATGGTCAAATAAAACATCATATTTTGTTGCCACCTCTTGAAGTGCAGCCCATTGAACTTCTCAAGTTTCTCATCATGAGACATCGACATAGGTACATGAGCAGCAGCAACAACAGGAATGCTTGACACTTGGGTTGAATAGCTATTCCCTTCAACAGACTTCTCAGAATTAAATTTTATTTTTCTGAAAATGTTAACAATACAAGTAATATTGATTCATATCAAAAATATTCGCAATTGGTAACACAAAATAAAGGCAACATCAATATTAATTTGGCTACTCCTCAATCCGTTCGGTAATTCCAGTCAGACATGACCATGTAAGAAGATGAAGCTTTAGTGGAGCGTGGCTCTCTTGAGAACATTGCCTCAATGATTCTAGCCTAGACATCATACCAACTGAGTACGCCTAGTTGGAAAGATTCATAAACCAAAGCAATATTAATTTGTCTTAAGATTGTTATAAAATATGTCAAATATTGCAAATATATAATAACATAAATTCATTATAATTAAATAAATAATTATAACAAAAAACTCATAATATAAACATGATGATGAACACCAATGTTACCAACTCAGATTCAAAGATAGGAGGATGTTGAAGGAAGTCGAGTCGTGTGTCTCACACACTTTCCTTAAGACAAATTATGCCTCATCTTCGGTGCAAAGGTTTGATGGCACTTGTTTCACAGGATACAACGACTGCTTGTACCTTGAAGCTGCACTGCTACTAAGGACACTGAACGAATTTGAAGTACCTTCGTTTATCACCAGAACACAACTTAGAGAGGGAGAGAGAGAGAACTCAAGTAAGGAGAGATGCTTTGAGTTTGTGTGTTTGGAATGAGGGATGAAGTCACCTATTTATATTAGTGGGATTGGAGGATAACTTAAATGTCATGAATAAGGTTACAACCTTTCATTAACCCACTATCATGTCATTGATTGATGTTGTTACAAAAACTAAAAAAAAAGGAAGTTGAAAGATCAACAATTACATGCATTACTTTGGTGACTATTTTCATTCACCTTTAACTATCAAAATAATTACAAAAATATTTTATTTCTATCATTTTTTCAACATAATTTCCTCACAGAAAGATTTGCACTGCAGTTCATATATCAATGTCCTTGATGATGAAACCTGCAATTCATACATGAGAATAGTAGGGTACGTACCGATGATACAACAGAATGATCGAGCACATGACCTGGAGAGGAAGGTGTATGTTGAATACACCTACGCCTAGCAAAAGCAGAAAAGATCACATAAACTAGCTAATTATTGGTCAGGTACGGTTGATATTGGTGTATATATCCTGATAACTGAGCAACTTATAATAGACAAGGTGATCCAGATATATATCCCGATAACTGAGCAACTTATTATCTTATTTTATGTCTAGAGTTTTATTTTGGCCAGAAAACTCGTCGCCGATAAGTTTTGGAAGGAGAAAAGCGGTTTTGGAAGGCTGTGCTGTCGTCTGGGAAAGAGAGAAGCTGTCGCCTGCGTGAAATAACGGAAAACTGCCGACGTCCGCATTTTAATCTGGAGTATGAACGTAATGCAATGGAACCTTTAATCAGAAATCTCAACTTACTAGCTACCAATAGTAAGTCACAGGTGGGACTCTCGTCTTCACCTCTTGTTTTTAAATTTGATGTTTGCTGATGATTATCTAATCTTGGCCAAAACGACTTAGAAGGCTCCACAGAATATTAGTAAAGTACTTGATGCCTTCCTAGCTGCATCATGTCAGAAAATTAACTATCATAAATCATCATCATTTTTCTCGAATAAGGTTGACAACAGTATTAGAAACGAAAGTCAAACAGAATCAAAAGAATATGAATATGACGATATATTAACATATTTTAAGAATAGAGTATTTATACAAAATTACATCATCCTTATAAGGAAACTAATTATATAGGAATATTACTAGGAATATTACACATACATAACCCTAATGACTCAAGTTAACACTCACCCTCAAGTTGGAGCATACAAATCGTAAATTTCTAATTTGTCAAGTGAGTCACAAAAAACTTTACTTGAAAGTCTCTTCGTAAGAATATTCGTCACCTGCTCATTAGAAGAAACAAAGAGAAACATGATAACCCCAACATCTAATTTCTCTTTGATGAAATGTCGATCTACCTCCACATGTTTTGTTCAGTAATGTTGAACTGGTTATGACCAATTTCAACAGCAGCTTGATTATCACAATACAACGGCATTCCCTTCCTCTGTTTGAAGCCCAAATCTCGCAACAAATGTCTTAACCACAACATCTCACCCAGTCCATGAGCCATACCTCTATATTCTGCTTCGACACTGGAACGTGTCACAACCTTTTGCTTCTTACTCCTCCAAGTGACCATGTTACCTCCAACAAATGTGAAATAACCAGAAGTAGACATGTGATTAGTAATATTACCTGCTCAGTCTGTATTTGTGTATCCATAGACATCCAAATGTCCGTGTTTAGAGAAGATTAATCCCTTCTGAGGAGAGGGCTTCAAATATTGCAAGATACAAAACACCACTTCCATATGAGCCTCACTAGGATTATGCATGAATTGACTAACAACAATAACCTCATAGGCTAAGTATGGTCAAGTATATGAGACAAATAAATCAACCGTCCGACTAACTGTTGATATCTTTTACTTTATTCGTAGGAACTTGATTCAAATACTCCGCTAATCGATCGTTCTGCTTAATAGGAGTATCAGCAGGTTTACAGTCAAGCATATCTGTTTCTGTTAATAAGTCTAGAACATATTTCCTCTGACTCAAAATAAAGTAATCTTTCCCACGAGCGACTTCAATTCCCAAGAAGTATTTTAAACTACTCAGATCCTTCATCTCAAATTCAGAAGACAACTGCATTTGCAACCTTTGTATTTCTTCACTATCATCACATGTTACAACCATATCATCTACATAAATAATTAATCTTGTCACATTACCACACCGATGTTTAATAAACAACGTATGATTTGAGTTGCTCTGACGGTATCTAATTCTCGTCATAAACTTGCTAAATCATTAAAACCAAGCTCTAGGAGATTGCTTCAGATCATAGAGACTTTTTCAGCCTACACACCACTTGTTCTCTAGTAGAAGTACCATACCCAGTAGGCAAATCCATATAAATCTCCTCATGCAAAATACCATACAAAAATGCATTTTAACATGAAACTGCTGCAAAGGCCAATCAAGATTAGCTGCTAAGGAAAGAAGTACCCGGATTGTGTTAATTTTGGCCACTGGTGCAAATGTCTCATCGTAGTCCACTTCATGCTTCTGGGTATAGCCTTTAGCACTAACCTTGCTTGTATCTGTCTACTAAACCATCTGAATTGTGTTTCACTACCACCTGTAATTAACTGTCTTCTTCTCAGGTGGTAATGACACTAACTCCCATGTACAAATCTTCTCAAGTGCATCTATCTCGACAGTCATTGCTTTCATCTATCTCTCATCTTTTATGACATCATGCACTTTACTAGGAAGAGACACAGAAGATAATTGATTCACAAAAGCTACATATGGTTTAGATAACCTATGGGTCAACACATAATTTGCAACAAGATATTTAGTCTTAACACTTACAGTAGGTTCATAATGTTTCAGAGGATGACCACGCGTTGAACGACTAGGCAATAACTTGGTTGGAACACTACCTGACACAGAAGGATTATTAGGCAAAGATGGATTAGGACATACCTCAAGCGATGATTGATCAAGTGAGACTGCTGAAGGAGGGGGAGAGACAGCATAACTATTTACATTGGAAGTCTGCAAAACATCATTAGGCATAAGATCTGTAATGACCTCCTTGGCCTAATTGTTAAACTTATATGTATATAATTGATATGTCGGTAAAACACTGTCCAAAGCTTCTTCTCTAGCCAAATGATCAGACTGATATGATAAGTCACTGATTTCCCTATTTTCCTTCTCTAACTCGGATGACTGATTGGTATGGTCAGGCTGACCATTTTGTGGGCTTTTGTGCTCCCTTTCCAGTTTTGTACCAACACACTCCAACATAGAGAATTCAGATGTCGTACTCCCATTTTTTTTCAATGAACAAATATTTATAAAAACTAGTCTTCTCCCCCTGAAGATGAGTCACTAGAGGCAGGAAATAATATATATCTTCATTAAAAGTAACATCCATGGTGACATAAAATCTCTAAGACATAGGATGGTGACGTTTGTACCCTTCCTGATGAGAACCATATCCAACAAATACACATTTAAGAGCTCTAGCATCCACCTTTGACCTTTGATATTTATACAGATGAATATAAGTAATACAATCAAAGACACGAGCAAGAAGAGTAGTAGATGATGGGATAGAAACATAGTTAGACAAGACCTGTGTGACCCGACCTTGAAGAAGACCAGATGGAAGGTGGTTGATGAGATGAAAAGCACACAAAATGGCATTTCCCCAAAGTTATTTAGACATATTAGCGCTAAGCAGAAGAGACCGGGCCATGTCTAGAAGGTGACGATTTTTCTGTTCAGACACCCCATTTTGCTCAGATGTCGATGGACATGAAGTTTGATGGACTATGCCATGATGTTGGAAATACTCACGAAAAGAATGATTGACAAACTCACCCCCATTTTCAGAACGAAAGACCTTGATACGAGCATCATATTAAGTACGAATAAGATTATGAATGTTGTAAAGGCTGAAAAACAAAAACTCTCGACTTTAATAAAATCATCCATGATAGTCGAGTGAAGTCATCAATGAATAACATGAAGTACCGCATTTCAAAAAGAGTAGAATTTTTAGAATGACCCCAAACATTCGAATGGATTAACTCAAATGACGAACTACTAGAATGAAAACTCAAAGTGTAACTAGACCTATGACTCTTGACTAAAACACTTGTTTCACAATGCAAACTAGAATCACTCACCCCCAAAAACAACGAAGGCATGGACTTTTTCATTACCCCAAAAGATAGATGTCCCAGACGCCTATGCCACAACCATAATTCACTCAACCGATCAGAACTCACTGTCAAGTCTAAAGGTTGTTCCAGTACTCGTTCTTGTCATGGGAAGATGCAATCTAATTGAAACAGTCCCCCCTCAAGTCTTCCTTGCCAATAATCACTCGGGTGCACAGATTTTGAAAGACAACATATATTGGATAAAAAGTAACGGGGCACTTATTTTGTGAACTTAATTGAGATACAGATAAGAGGTGATGAGACAAAGAGGGTACATAGAGGACATCATACCAAACAATGGATGGTGTTACCTGAATAGACCAAATATCTAAGACCGTAAAAGATGCACCATTTGCATTAGACACATGAGATATAGGAGGAGATGACATAGACATAAAGAAACACTTATCATAGGTCATATGATCTGAAATACCTGAATCAATTATCCATGCATCACCATCAGTAAAGTCAGAAACATCTAAAGCAATACTAAATTTACCTCGATTTGTAATCAATGATATATTATCGTTAGAAAGTTGATCGGTGACCTGTTTGATTATAACTTTGCTAGACGAAAAACTTGAGTCTTAAGTCTCTATCGCCCGGACAGTGATCAAAAACTTGAGTCTTGAAGTCAACCATATTCTCTGTTCTTCAAATATCAATTCACTAATTACCAAAAATGTATTAATTCACTAACATTACCACGATCTGACAAAGGAACTGGCTAGCCAACTAGCTAGAAATAAAAGTATCGCACTTACTCCCTGACTTTATATATATATATATATATATATATAGAGGATTCTACCGATCCTTATTTTTAGTTTATTTATAAGGATAAATATTTAACAAACTTTTCTATCACATTTTTCAATCTTAACCGTTCAATTCTTAGGTCTTAATACATAGATCACCTCTGCAAAATTTTATCCAAATTGGTGATCGTTAAAATGTTCCAAACTACGAATTAAAATTATAGACATTAACGGTTCGAGTTTGGCATATTTGACCCGTCAAATTATTTTAGTTATTTTAAAGCCTTAACGATCACCAAATTTGATGAAATTTTTGCAAAAATGATTTATATATATGTGTTTCCGGGTAAACTCGTGGTCCCTTTGGCGGGTGGCACGGCTCCAGAAATAGGTGTACTCTGAGTTTTCCTGTGTAGAGAACAAACACGTCAAAGAGGCGTCCCCGGGTTTACCAAGGGAAGCCACTCCGATGCTTAAGTCAGACACTGTCAATTAAGCAGAAAACTCAAGAATAGTCGAGAAGTTGCGCGTCCCCTTACCGGGAGGTCCGCGCTGGTATTTATAGTAGCATTAAAGGCAGCATGCCTTGTCCTTTTCCAATGTGGGAACAGTTTCCCTTGCTTTTCCTTAGCTTTACGACGAACTGGGCCCTGACAAAGGACCCAGAGTGGCTTCTCACATTTGACTGGGCTTTCACCCTGTAAACAATACTTCAAGCACAATAAATAATGCACATTTAATAGTTGACCAGACATTTGGAGGTTCTTTCTTGAATTGTAACCCGGTAAAGGTGAAATATTAGGTTCCACCTATAAACAAGTCCCCCAAGTCCTCAGTCAAGGGGTACGCTTGGGTGGGGACTTAAAATCTTTTCTTTACCGGGTTACAGAGTTAGCAACCAAACCCGGGGTACCCAGTCCCCCAAGTCCGTACGCAAGCGTAACCCGCAGACACTTCTTACCTTGAGAATTTAAAACGACGGCTCCGGGTTGTAGTGGGGGGAAACTGAAAAGTTTTTCGGTTTTGTGACGCGGCATGCGTGACACGTGTCGTTTCTCTCGAAAAACCGAAACGTCCCTTCAGTGCACGCCTTTAACTGTATAAATAGGGGGTGAGGGTGACAGTTTTGTCTCACCTCCAAACCCAATAATTTTTTGTGCTCTTTTGCTTTCGCTCTCTCCTGTCGCTGTTTCTTTTGATTCCTAGACTCAAATCTGCCTCAAAACCCCTTCAAACCTTCACAAGTAATGTATGGCTCCTTTTTATGTGTTTTGGGATGACTTTTGTACTGTTTCTGGGTTCCCAAGAAGGTTTTTCTGGGTTTCTGCGTTATGCTGGGTGGGATTTTAACTTGAGGTCGCCGGGTTATCTGGGTTTTTGTTGATGTCCCCGTGCTTTTAGTTTTGCAGATGGCCAATGAAGCAATGGACACTCACATCCCCGAGTCTAATTTTGTAACCTTCACTGATGGTACCTCTCTCGACCCTCCCGGGTATTCACTGACAGCGGAGGAGATCGTGGAATTGAGGAGCAACTGGAAGATCCCCAAGTCCGTTGAGATACGCCCTTTGGAACCCAAGGACCAATTCTTCGCTCCCGGGGATGGGTGGACGCTGTGCCACGATTACCAGCTGCGGTGCGGCCCATCAGTAAAAGATGTATGCTCTTGATCGGCGGGGTTCATCGGAACTTGGTTAAACCCCGAGTATGCATCTATAAAACTCAGCTGCGGGTGGCCCGCGGTTGAATCTACCAGTTGATCAATCTTGAGAAGTGGAAAACTATCCTTTGGGCAAGCCTTATTCAAATCTGTGTAGTCGACACACATCCTCCACTTTCCATTTGCTTTCTTGACCATCACAACATTGGCCAGCCAATCCAGATATGTTGCATCTGCAATGAACCCGATGTCCTTAAGACGTTTAACTTCTGCTTGGATGGCCTTATATTTCTCTGCACAAAATGCACGACGCTTCTGTCTTACTGGTTTAATACCCGGGATAATATTGAGGGAATGTGTCATAACCTCTGGAGAGATCCCGGGCATGTCTGCATATGACCATGCAAACACTTTCTGCTTCCGGGTTAGCAGCTCGATTATCTGGGTTCTGACCTCTGGGTCAAGGCCTGTGCCAATGCAAATCCTCCTTTCCGGGTACTCCTCTGAAATCTGAATCCATTCTGTTGCTTCAATTGGGGCTGGCCGGGGAAACTTGGCGGGATACTTCTGGCTCTTCTTCTGTGCCATCTTACTGATGGGCAAGGAATCCGGGTCATCCCTGGGGTCATCGGGTTTGTCAAATGGGGATAGGGAAAAACCGGCTGAAAACATTTCATGCTGGGACTGAGCTGTTGCTATCGCGTTGCATCTGACAGCGGCTTCTTGGTCTCCGCGAATTGTAACCCAGCCCCCGGGTGTAGGCACCTTCATAAGCAGCATATGACCCGCTATAAAACTCTGTAGGCCCCAAAAGGCATCTCTCCCAAGTATGGCATTGTAGGATGAGGGGCAGTCCACAATTATGAAAGGAACTACAATTCTTGTGGACTGGTGCCCGGTTCCAACTGTAACCGTTAGCTGATCTGACCCCAATGGTTGAGTTGTTTCACCTGAAAAACTGATCAATGGCTCGTGGTTTCTATACAGCTTATCTCTTCCTCTTTTAAACCCCTTATAGCAGCTGCTGAACATGACACTGACAGCGGCTCCCGTGTCTATTAGAACTCGCCGAGTTCGCCAATGGTCAATCTGAAGAGTGATTATGAAAGGATCATTATGATGCATTTTCAGCGTGTCTTCAGAGTGAGAAAATGACACGGTATCCCAAGGAACCAGTTCCTTGCGGCATTCCTGACGAAGCTGCATTATCTCTAACTCCGGGCCTCTTGGGCAAAGTCTTTTGGCCCGGTGACCTGACACTCCTTGGGTGCCACCCCCGTGAATTGTCATTATCTCCCCATATACTTCAATCAAGTTGACACCTGTAGCGGGTGACTTATACTGCTGTAACTTGCCGTTCTGAATCATATATTCAATGTTGTTTCGAAGGGAAAAGCACCGGTCGGTAGTGTGGCCAGACTCGTTGTGATAGGCACAATGTTGCCCGTTGTCCGGCCCTGCTTTTTTGGGAAACTTCCTTTTTAGAGCCGGGTGAATGTCATTCCTATGGCGGTTCCAAATTTCTTCATAGGAGGCAGTCAAATTGGTTAACACCTCATATCGAGGAATGTAAGGGGTTTTTGCCTCCTGGGCTGGAGGTCTTGGGTATGGAGTTTCTCTTGGCTTCTCTCTTGGTCTGTTTGAACTTTTGCCGTAGTACCCCTGGCCACTCTTATTTTGCCCTTCCTTTCTCCATCCATCAGCTCGCTGGCCGGTGAACCCGGTATTCGTCCGGCGTTCCCCGAAGGTGTCATACTCGGCTTGAGCTTGCCGAGTTACTTCATTAATCAAATCGTCGTAACACCGGAACCGCTGTTTCCTGAGCTCAACCACAAAGCGGGTTGGCTTGAGCGCCTGTAAGAACGCCTCTGATGCCACTGACTCATCCAAGTGCCCACATTGGAAGTCGTAGATAGCCAACGGGTTACAAAGACTTTCAAGCTCTCATCATCCCTTTGCTGCACTTTGAACAATGAAGTGGTGCATCGGTTGGCATTAGACAGCAAGATAAACCGGGAAAGGAACTTCTGTGTCAGCTGATCATAGCTTTCTACTGACAAAGCCGGTAACTTGAGGAACCAACTCAATGCCTCCTCACTGAGTGTCTCCTGGAAGGCATGGCATGCTTGGGCATCCGTGAACCGAGTTGAATCCAACTGAGACTGGAACAACTCTAGGTGTGCATATGGGCAGCCCGTTCCGGCATACTTCTTGATCTTAAATGGCTTAGCTTCCGGGGACTTTTTATCTGCCTGAACCCGGGTGGAGAATGGGCTTGCACGGGTAATAAGGGGTTGATACTGCAGCTGCCCTGTCCCCGAGTTAAGACGCTGCTCAAGTTGAGTCACAGTTTGCGTCAACTGTAAGAGAAGCCGGGTCTGGGCATCGGATGGGGGAAGTGGTTGATTTAATACCGGTTCTGGAGGTGGAGGGGGTCCTGAAAGATTGTGATTAAACAGAGGATTGGAGAGATGGATAATTTGGGGATTTGGGGTAGGGTGGGCAATGGGTGGCAGAATAGCGGGTGGAAGGGTTGCGGGTGGGATGTATGCACTGTCAAAAGTTCGCGGGTTTCCATAACCCTGAGGATTCCCTACTGGGGTTATTATATGAGCAAGTCTGGCTAACGTCTCATTGGCATTCGCCCTCTGAGCTAGGGTTGCCTGAAGAAGACCATGCTCGGCCTGGATGGTTGCTAACTGCTCTCTTAACGTCATCAACTCGGCATGTTCTCGAGAAGACTGCTCCTTCTGAGCAAAAAAATCATTTTTCAAGAGTTCAAATGCTGCTGCCAAATCAGTTTGGCCAAACTGGGTCTCGGAGGCCCCCGGGTTATTATCCCCTGAGAAACTGAGCCTCCTAGTTGGATCTTGTTCTTCTGTTATTTCCACCATTGTTCTTTAAAACGAGAAGGTCTTGAGTTCGACTCTCAACGAGAGCACCAATTGTTTCCGGGTAAACTCGTGGTCCCTTTGGCAGGTGGCACGGCTCCAGAAATAGCGTACTTCCTTGTACTCCGAGTTTTCCTATGTAGAGAACAAACACGTCAAAGAGGCGTCCCCGGGTTTACCGAGGGAAGCCACTCCGATGCTTAAGTCAGACACTGTCAATTAAGCAGAAAACTCAAGAATAGTCGAGAAGTTGCGCGTCCCCTTACCGGGAGGTCCGCGCTGGTATTTATAGTAGCATTAAAGGCAGCATGCCTTGTCCTTTTCCAATGTGGGAACAGTTTCCCTTGCTTTTCCTTAGCTTTACGACGAACTGGGCCCTGACAAAGGACCCAGAGTGGCTTCTCACATTTGACTGGGCTTTCACCCTGTAAACAATACTTCAAGCACAATAAATAATGCACATTTAATAGTTGACCAGACATTTGAAGGTTCTTTCTTGAATTGTAACCCGGTAAAGGTGAAATATTAGGTTCCACCTATAAACAATATGCATCTACATATTAAACGGTGGAGATGTTGTTATGTGATCGAAAAGTTTATCGAATGTTTATCCCTATAAATAAACCAAAAATAAAGACCTCTCAATAAAAAGATGTTATATATAGTTATATATCCAAGAAATTAAACAATTCAAATAGTTGGAAGAAGATGAAGTTTAATATGAGAACCACCGAATAAACAAATTAAACCTGCCGATCAAACGAGGAGTTGTGTGGACTTGGGTCTCCACTCTCCTCCACCAATGTGCCGAGACAGCTCCTTTCGCAAAAATAATCAAATAAAAAGAACATCGGCAAACAAACCAAGCGCTCGTTCACACTACAAATTTAGGCCAATTCAGAAACATTGGAACCCCAACGACCAAACAAGACTTCAACAAATCCAAGCGAACTCCAACGTCAGCAAAACCAACAAAAACAAATTTGCAGTGGAAAGAAACGGATGTGCCCGAATGGATCTCGGCAGTCAAACAAAACTAGAAGAATATGAATATGAGGATATATTAACCTACTACAAGAATAGAGTATTTATACAAGATTACATCATCCCTATAAGAAAACTAATTATATAAGAATATTACGCATACACAACTCTAATGACTCACACTAACAAAATTGTTAATCTCCTAAATCTCCTAAACAATTGGTAAGTATCACGGTATACATAATGTTGTTTTTTTGGAAGGACTTGGTGAATGCAAAAGATCTTCTTCGTAGGTTGTCTACTAAACTATCTGGTTGGAAACAAAATACTATGTTCAGAGCAGGTAAAATTACTCTTATTAAAGCAAATATCTTTGAAATGCCAAATCATGTGATATCTTGTTTCAAATGCCCTAAAAAATTGACAGATGAAATTGACAAGCAAGAAAAAAAATTCTTGTGAGGAACAAAGATGAAAACAGATCATGTAGCTTGGAAAGAAGTTTGTAAGTCTAGAATGTTGGGAGGATTGGGTGTCAGACAATCAGTCTTCTTCAACAAGCATGCAATCTCAAAATTATCATGAAAATTAATTACTGAGAAGAACAATTGGTGGGTGCAGGTGATCACAAAAAAGTATTTTAAAAGATGCTAGCTCTTTGAGACAAAGAAGAAGCAAAATAACTTGGTGGCATGGAATGGCATTCTTGACTCAAGGAACCTCATTCTTAAAGGTATTAGATGGATTGTTGGAGATGGTAAGTCCATAAATTTTTGGACCTTTAATTGGGTGTTTGAGTTTTCCTTGATTGAAATGTACCAGAACAACAAAGGTCAGATGTTCTTGAGGAATAAATTATAATTATCTTATTTCCTTAGTAGGTTAGCATAATCCCGCAATTACATAGTTATCTAGTTTCCTTTGTAGGCTTGATAAAATCCCACTAATTGTGGATCAATGCTTCAAGGCCTTAGTTGTAGGAGATTGATTGTTGCAGTGTACTTGTATATATCCATGTATTGGTTAACATTGTGAATATAACAAATTCATCATTCTCTGATTCCTTTGATGGTATCATAGCACCATCCTGGTGCCTGATTTCCTACTCTCTCACTCTCATCCCTTAGCCAACCTTCAAACTTCACCATCATGCTAGGTGAAGACGACACTTATGAAAAGATTAAGAACCCTACAAAAGACAAACACAAACCTTCAAGTAGTAGCATCATTGATACATCCAATATCTACTACATTCACCCATCAGATCACCCCGGCCAGATACTTGTTTCATCAAAATTGAACGGTGACAATTACTCAGATTGAAGCAAATCCATACGTCATGCCCTCACAGCCAAGAATAAAGTTGGCTTCATCAATGGTTCTATTAAGCCTTATTTAGAGATAGAACAACCAACCAATTGTGCTCTATGGAATATATGCAACAACATGATCTTATCATGGCTTGCTAACTCAGTGGAACTAGATCTCGCCAAAGGGGTGATTCATGCAAAAAGCGCACATCAAGTATGGGATGAATTCAAACGTCAATTTTCTCAAAACAATGCTTCGACAGTCTATCAGATTCATAAAGCAATCTCCTCTCATTCACAAGGCACCATGACAGTCCAAACCAATGTTTTCAAAGGCGAAAACGAAAGCGAAGGCGAATTGTGGAAGCCCCGCGAGGCGAAAGCCTTAAGGCGACGGGGCGACCGCCTTTCCAACAAATATTAAAGAAAGAAGAGAATGTATAGAATGTATTCAAGATGATTATAGAGGCTTAATTATGCAATTTGGGTGTCCAAAGTAATCTGTAAGTTATTGTTTGAGTTAGAATCATTGTTCATCAGCTTATATGATTTATTAGGACCCTTTCTTTCAATTTTAGGTTGTGATTTCTACAATTGTACTCCTTGATATGGAGGATTATGTTAGTATAAATTTAAGCATTAGGATTAGGATGTTACCTGAAGACGAATATTGTGAAGCCTCTAAGCTGCAAAAAAAGAGAATAAAGTGTTAATTTCAAATGATAACCTAAGGAGCATCAACAAAAATTGATTGAACACAATAAACAGTGTTGAAAATTTCCACAAACCTCCGCACTTGTAGCCAATAGGACGATCAAAAATATTACAACGTTTTGGAATAGTAACAGCAATTTCTGCTTTCACTCCTGACATCTTAGCAGTATTAGAAAGCATCACGGCACAGAGGCAGCTCGGGTTCTGACCTATCCTCTTTACCTGCGCGCAGCACTTAGATGAAACTGCAGCATTATCATCTTGTGCTGCTGATGCACATGGAGCCAGCTTCAAAGCCTCATTATCAGGGCTAGATTTTCCACATTCACCAGCCCCATAAACCGCATTGAACTGAGCAACACCTAGAATGACAAGAAATGCTACAAGCCAAATGTTCTTCATTGCAGCTTCCAATTCCTCTGTCCAATACTGAAACACTTGCTCACCTTCCTGATTTATACTACAAGAAGCAACCCAAAAGACACTCCCACTATAAACCCACCAGACATAAGTGGATGTAGCACTATGAAGGAGGCATGCAGTTTATTGCAGCACCTACCCCTTCAGGCAATGGATTATGATTACCTGGGAACTTAGCCCATTGAAAATAATCTACTACTCAAGTGTCTTCCACACCATTCCATTACATCTGCCATTCATCAGAAGAGGCCAAGCAGCAGACACTCAAAACATCCCCCAGCTACCTACAACTTCAATATTGCTCTTCTAGATTATAAACCCATAAGCTATAGCTCAAATGACACTTACTCAATTACCTCCTTCCAGGAACCTAAAGTTGAATTCTTCAAGAAACTAATTTTTGCTTTAAGATCACGACAATTTCAACTTACTAATGTTTAGATTAGTCATTACACCGCAAACAATGACTAATTAATTTAAGGATATGATCACTTCCACTGATAGCAGTACAAAACTCATACAGTTACATTGCATAAATGTCAAGATCAAATCTTTACCTGGTCCCTTTTGGAACTGATTTCATGCCGCTAAAGCTTCTTAACACTATTAACAAACCCATCCACGCCCCCAATACGGGGTCGTTTCCTCGCCGCCAGCACTCTCCGGTCACTACACGGCCGCGGACTCGTCAATATCCTCCGCCCCCGTTCCATCTCCAAAAAATCCAAACTTCTGAAATTCCAGAGCTTGTTAATGGATTTGGGGAAGGTTAAATACGACTTTAGAAGAAAAAAAAATAAATTCCAACCCAAAACGACGTCGTTTTCACAGGAAGAAAAAAAAAAGTCTTCATCTTCTTCCTCGCATCAAGCCCCGCCTTCGTTTTTCCACCGCCTCACCGCTCCAGGCGTTCGCCTTTCCAGCAGTTCGTTTAAGTTTGAGCTTGCGAGGCGTTTTCCCTTCGCCCCGCACCAAGGCGCGCCTTGGCGACGCCTCGGCGTCGCCTTTGAAAACATTGGTCCAAACCTATTTCACTCAACTCAAAGTTCTTTGGGATGAACTAGAGACATATTAAAGCCTTTCCTCTTGCAATCAGATGGAGGCACACAATGAACAAAGAGAAATAGATCAGCTGATGCAGTTTCTTATGGGACTCAATGATACCTACAATGGAGAGCACATCAAGATCCTCATGATGACACCATTGCCTAATGTCCATTAATCTTACTCACTTGTCAATCAAGATGAAAAACAACGACAGTTTACATAGGGATCGATCGAGAATTTCTCCATTGCTGTTGTAGTTCAGAACCTGTCAAATAACCACTCCAACAATTTCCTGAATAATTTTGTCAGTAAACATGCAGTCATTGTGATAGAGTCGGACATACCATTGAAAATTATAGGACTCTCAAATACTATTGCTCATTTTGTGACAAGAGAGGCCATAAAGATGATAGGTGCAATAGAAGAAATGGTGGAAACAAAGGCAGCAGGCAGAACAACAAACCTCAACAGCAACATGGAGGCAATCCACGTAGTTCCTTCCATGGTGCCAATGCAACTGATGCAGGAGTTTCACTCCCATCATAAGAAACCTAAGCATCAACTTCAGCACCTTCACAAAACCCACAGCTTGGTCTCACCAGAGAAACTTAAGCAATTAGCTCAGTCTTTTTCTATGATGGCCACGCAAAATGCCTCTGGTAACAACAATGTTTTTGCAAATGCTGCAAGTTTATCTCATCATTTTAATGTTACATTAATTCTGCATTTACTCAACCTTGGAATTTGAATACTTGAGCTACTGACCATGTTACATCTGATCCCACTCTTTTTACCAAAACAAATCCTACATCACTGCCTATTGTTGAGTGAAATAGGTCTGGACTGTTATGGTGACTTATGAATGAGAGGAGATTGCTTTATGAATCTGATAGACTGTCGGAGCATTGTGTTGAAAAAATTAATGTTTGAGATCATCCCATATCTGATGTGCTGTTTTTGCATGACACCATTGTATAATGTCCATCAAGCTTACTCACTTGTCAATCAAGATGAAAAACAATGACAGTTGACATCGGGATCGACCAAGAATTTCATCTATCACCAGCATAGAATCGTCTTCAACTTCGATTCTGAAGAGGCCTCGGTCCTTTGCATAGACAAGGCTATTGCTTAAGGCAATCTCTTCCACAATATACCATGAATTGGTGCACCGGAATTGTAAACAAACAAACTCGATCGATGAGCTAAAAAACCCGTATGAGTAAATCATGTTCACATAAATTAACTCATTTATATAATGTAAGAAAAGAGCAAAATATAATTTCTTTAGTCACCAACACATTAGAATAACGGACATGCATCTGTAAGTCCCAAGTACCTCTCAAGGTACCTCCCATGGCATGCAAAAACAATGCATGAATCCGTGAGTCTCAGATACCTAACAAGGTACCTCCCACGACAAACAACAATGACACTGTATTCGTGGGTCCCAGATACCTAATAAGGTACCTTCCACAACAAACAGTGTAAGACAGACTAGAATAGAGCTCTAATACTAACCGTAACTAATCACCCGACCAAAGGCTTGGTTCCCAGTGTAACTGTCTAAACAACATTCCATAATAAGGTATAACATCATCATCAACAACCCAAACACAATATAGCATAATCATCAACAACTCAAACACAATATAGCTTCACTTGGACATATATGTACCAATATAAGTATACACACATACATAGTCTATCAAGAACTAACAATGTTATGGTCATAAGAACCTTAAAATATTCATTTAAAATACAAAAACGGGTTTTACTTACCTATGAGATGTCGTCGACCAAGCTCATATATTTTAAAACAAAAACAGTTTCTTTTGAATAATCAACATGAACATAAATAAAATTTGATCCCTAATGTGAACCTTGGTGAGATTTACTCACTTCAAAACTCCCGTTGCATCTTCACAATACAAAGTAAACAAAACCACTCTCCACAATCACCTAAACAACACAATTACAACTTTAATACTTTTCGGAAAAAGTGTTATCATTCTGCATATAAACTATCCCTAGCTCGAAGATTGCCCAAAAGATGACAACCTTCAACCGAGGCCTTCAAAGGATGTTGGACACTTAACACTGCCTCTAGACTCAATTTTCACAAAGTTCATAACCTCGTATAACTCTACGATTGACCATCGAACCAACAAACATTTCCTAATCACAACCTAGTTGTATCATATATCAATATGCTCACAATGATATAAACTAGCTAACATAACCACCAACAGCCACCCTATTAGGCGGACGGGCCCCTACGCGCCACCATAGTCGGCGGCGAGTGGGCCTCACACACCTCATCCAAAAGTCAAAATTTCGGCAAACTTTCATCTATAAACTTGTAAAATAGAGCAATATGAGCAACTTTAATGCCCGAGGTTAAGATCAATTCGACTCGAAAACGCCTCGAAACACCTACTCAAACTCTGCCTCCAAACCTGCCAAACCCAGGGTTCAAAACTCAAAATTGAGGTCGATGGTTTACACATACATGTTCAGAAGGAAGAGGCGAGCAAAACTCGCCAAGTTTCAATCGTCGTCGCGGCCGCAAAGGAGAGAAAACCTAGTCGGGTCATCGTCGGACCCGATTGACTTTTAGAGTTTCGATTCTCACAAACCAGGACGAATCGACCTCTTCCACCACCACAAGGAAACTTGCGCCGTCGAGACAAAGCGAACCTAATCGGCCCCGCTATTTGGGTCGATTGGAGTTGGCCGCAAATGTCTGGCCAGTTCGGGTCAATCGGACTTTTTAGATACTGAAGGGGCGAGCGCGAAAGGAAAGAGAGAGAAGGAAGATTTTTGAAAAGAACAATAATGAAATGGAACTTAAGAACTTTTCTATTTATACCAATTTTTAAAGTCAACGACTAAATTTTGACTGAACGTAACTTTCTCATACAATGTCTGTTTTACGCATGCCATGTGTTTATGGACTCGTATCACCGAGTCCTATAACTTTCATGAATGAAGTTTTTGAAGATACTTAATGGATCAAAAAGTCAACTTTGAGCATTCGAGACTAGAGAACTTGACAATTTATTTTCTAAAATTCTCCGTCATGAGCCCGAACAATTAATTTCACAAAACTTCTTCATTATCTTCAAACAATATTATAAGTAAATCGGAATAAAAATTCATGTTACTAAATCTTCATGTCAAATTCTCAAACTGAAGTATCGTGCCATAATATAGATATTGCACCATACTGCATAACGAGCAGCCTTCGAAATCGCTGTGATGTCTTCCTTCACAATCCAAACATGTGGCATTGAATCAGCGTCGATCATGGGAAAACAACGGTACAAACGTGTAGGCAATATAGATAATCAAAGTAATGTCAAAAGCAATGTTCAAAGTTCATGGAAACTTAAAATCCATTGAACAAAATACAATTTGACATTTCCATACATGCATGTCCTTCATACGGATCAAAACCCTTCAAGCCTCTTCCTTTATGTTTGCTTTCACTATGCCTCTTAGACTTCCAATCAAGTTATATATCCTTGGTTTGTTTACACATAAGAAAACCAGAAAGTGCATCAGAGAATCCATATTTTTTGCATAGTTTATATAGATGATATTTTTGTCTTCTCTCGAACTATGAATATGCATCTGAAGCATATTTTGAGAAGGTGTGTAAGCTAATTGTTCATAAATAAATCATCCTAGAACAAAAGAAGATTCATCTTATAAAAGGTGAAATTGATTTCCTTGGCATCCATGTTAAGGATGAAGAAATTCGTCTCTAAAATCACATTGTTAAGAAAATCAGTCAATTTTCAGACCATATTCCTGATGCAAAATCTTTACAGATTTTTAGAAGTTGTTAACTTTGAGAGAGATTTCATCCCTCTGGTCAGTGGTCTAGTTACTCTGCTCTCTCCAAAAACCAGCTTAAAAAAGAAGTGGTTATTCACAGAAGATGACAGCAATACTGTTAAAAAATCAAGAAATTAACAGAGAACCTTCCTCCTTTACAGTTACCTGAAGAAGGAGATTTGATCATTTTGCAGACTGATGCAAATGATTATTATTGGACATGAGTAGTCTTGGCTATTGCTCCATACGCAAATCATGAAAATATTTGTAAGTTTCTATCCGGAAAGTTTAACACAACAGAGTTAAACTATTCCACCGCAGACAAAGAATTCATGACTTTAATCAAGAGTATTAAGGGTGCTGAGGCATTTTTGGAAAATAAATTTGTAGTGAAAACTGATAATAAAAGAGTAAAAATTTTAAAAACTACAAATTAACTGATGTTGCTGATAGAGGAAGAGTATTGAGATGTCAGATGTTTTTATTTCAGTATGAATATGATGTTGAACTGGTTACAGGTAACAAGAATTATCTGCCAGACGGGCTCACAAGAGAAATTGCTATGTTTAAGAGAGATGAAGGTCGAAATCCAAGAAACAAAAAGCCAGAAACAAAGGAGAAGACTCTTTGGAAAATATACAAGAGTGGCGATAAGACTGTAGGTTTTCTCCATGACGGACAAGGTTACCAATTTATTGTGTCTTATGGAATGGCAGAAACATGTCAGTCATCTGATCGTGTCAAGCTAAAACCAGAAAAATCGGAAGAGCAGTCGGATCATTCAAGGGTCTCATGGCAGGAAGGAAGTCAATCAATTACTTCTAATACAGAAGAAACACTCGCTCAAGAGTTTTTGCTGTACCTTAAGGGAACAACCTTAACTGATCAGTCTCAGGGTATGAGAATGACTTGCCCGTCTCAAAAGTCAGACAATAAAAGCATATCAAGTTCGTTAGTGATTGTTGTTTTGCCTAAAAGTAGGATTGCCTCTTATAGAGGTAATAAAGTTCCTAAAATTACTGAAAAAAAAAGACCACTTTCAAGATTTTGTTCATTCTCCATGGTCAACCACTGAAAATTTTCAAAAAACCAGTCTTCAGAACCAAAAGGCTATTGGCCTTCAAACAGAAGATTGTCATAGACAAAATCATGTATGCCATTTATGAAGAGAATGAAGCTCATTTGCATTAATCCCTTACAGCCTTGACAAAAGAGCTGCATGGAGTCCATATGAAAGAAACTGTAGAAGAAAGTAGTGCTAAGATGACATATCTGGAAAATCTTTAAAATGCTAAAATTCTTATTTTAGCATTAAAGGAATCCGAGTAGTATAGCTTTCATAATCACCTTAGAGAAAGAAAAGTTCTGAAACAAAAACTAATGAAGGTAATAAAGTTCCTGAAACCACTTTCAAGATTTTGTTCATTCTCCATGGTCAACCACTTTCAAAAGGTAAGTGGTCAACCACTTTCAAAATCTCTTCGGACCATGTTCGTTCTCCATGGTCAACCACTTTCCTGAAACCACTTTCAAGATTTTTAAAGTGGCTCATGGAGAGTGATTTTGTTCATAATCTTTGGACAAAAACTAATGAAGATTTAAAAGGTTTCCTCGAGATAATAATTGAAGCTGTCAAATACATTCGACCTGATGGATGTATCATGAGATTAATGTTCATATCAGCTCCACTAGAATGGACAAAGATAAACGGGCACATAAATTATATCTCTCATTATCATTATGTTAGATTAATTTAGAGTCCAATTAAAAATTCAAATTCAGGCAGTGCGGGAGGAAATGGTAGTACAAATTAGAGCATTCCTTGGATGAAAGTTATGGTCATTATGTGCATCAAAAATATGGTCCGAAGAGATTATGATTCAAGTCTTTTGGCAAGTGGAGAAAAAATAATGGTCACTTGCTATAATCATCCTCCTCTAGTGAATAACGATTTCTTCTCAGCCATTATGAGAACTAAGATTGACTGCACTCTAGCTACTGCTACATGGTTAGACAAGGTCGAGAAAGATTAAGGGTATAAGATTTCTTATATTTTTCCTTATGATTCAGATTTGGACTATGAAGAAAAAGAAGACACAACACAAGGAGAGGATCATGAAGGTCAAGATTCTTTGGCTGATTACGACTACACTGATGAAGAATACCACAACATCACAAACATGTTAGAGAAATGAAAGATAGCCAACACATCTTGACAAAAGACTTTTCTTTTGATAAAAGATAATGTGTTTCCTTTGTTGTTGCAGATGCTTGAAGACACTCAACTTTACTTTACCAAGTAAAGTTGTCAAGATTAGATTGCTCATGTTGTCCATTTAGTCTTAGTTATTTCTAATTTAAGTTTAGCGTCCGCGTCCTATATAAGGAGTATTAGGTGTCTGAGTGAATGCATCAGAAACTTGAGATATAAGTTTGAAACACTCTCAACCTTTTTAAAAAAAAAGTAAGATAGCCTGAGTACTGTACGTCTTGTATAGAAGTGTGAAGTGAGAGTACTGTTACTATTATAAGGTGTGCTACTGTGGAAAGTTTTCTTGCTGTAATTATTTGGTGTGGAGTGTGTTGGGTAAAAATGTGCACAAAATATAGAATGCCACCCAATGTAATTTCACTCTATCTTATTGATTAAAATAAAGTTTTAATTATGTCTGGTTCGACCCATTCAAGACAGAACGTGTCTCTTAATTACAACCCTTTGTTACGAGAGAACACCCTTTGATTCCACTTATCAAGAAACCGATGTGTGTTTGTTTGTTTTTGCGATTGCACCCGAATGGGTTGCCTACGTACCCTGAAGGGGATCAAGTCATTCGTAGTTCAAGAGTTCCAATAAGTGAATGACTCATGGGAGGGCTTTGATTTTGAAATAGGAATAGTGTTTGAGATGCGATTGTATCCAGATTATTTGATTCCAGATTGCCTACATACTCTTGCGGGATCAAACCACATGTAGTTCCAGCTTTTGGGATTTAAATGAGTAGATGACCCATTTATTTTGGATTTGTGTTTGAGACATTTTTTAGGGTTTAAAGCCCGTAAACTTTGTTTCAGTAATTTGACTTGTAGAGCCAGGGATTCAGATTTTGTGAATTTGAATGGCGGAGTCAGGGATTTGATTTGAGATTGACAGTTTCATCTAGTGGGTCGTTAGATTGCCTACATACCCTTTTATAGGGATCAAACCATTGTAGTTCAGAAAAATTGGGATTTGGAGGTTTCGACAAGGTAGATGACCCTTCGAAAGGTTTGGTATTGCGTTTGAGAAATTGGCTTGGAAAAAATCAGGATTTGGTTTTGGTCATGGTTGTATCTAGATTTAAATCCAGACTGCCTAAATACCCCGTGAAGGGATCAAACCATTGTAGTTCGCAATTTAGAGTGGATTTGAGAATTTGACTGATGTTTTTTAGACTCGCCGATTTTGACTGGTGGTCAGGGATTCTGTTTGGAATGGTGAATTTGACTGATGGAGTCAGGGATTCGATTTTGTGTTTAGAAAATTGGCTTGAAAAGAACCAGAATTTGGTTTCAGCCATGGTTGTATCTAGATTTTAATCCAGACTGCCTACATACCCCATGAGGGGATCAAACCATTGTAGTTCGTACTTTAGGATATTTAGAATTTCTCAGTTTTGTACCTAGTGAAATTTGACTTTAGGTCTTGCAACATTTCTTTCCTTGTACGGGTACTTAGGTTTGGACACCCGCAGCAAGCTCGGAGACAGCAAGAAGTTTGTTGCTATTTTGGACACCCGATAATTTTTTCCGGGGGCCCAAAATGATATGAAGGCCCAACTGCTTTCTTCTTTCTTTTATTCTTTTCTCCGTTTCCTCTTCTCTTCTTTTCTTCCTTTCTTTTCTTTGGCTGTCTTGTTCTTCTGCTGCCATGGCGATCAAAGCCCAGAAGAGGACTTGAAGGTCGAAACTCGATGAGAAAAGGATTTTAGTGTGTAGATCGACTTGGAGATGGAATTGCATTTGGGTTTTCGTCGGGACAGATCGAAGCTTGTGATTTGGGATATCTACACAAATCGGGTGAGGATAGCAATTTTTGTTTCACTCCTTTCGCGCATCAGAAACTCCCTTCTTCTTTTAATTTGTGCGCATCAGAAACTCAGAAACTGAACTTCACTCCACTTTTGGCCCTGCTTGCTGCTGCCACTGGGTTTCCAACACTATGTTTCCAATACTTTGGTGGCATTAAGACTTGGCCGAGGAGAGCTGGGTAGAATTTGGGTGAAGGCTTCGTGCATGCATCAATTTCCTTTGTGTTTCTGGGCATGAATCAAATTCCTTCAATCGTAAGATTGTTAATTAAGGCACTGTAATCATGCATTGCTTAATCAAGCTATCCCACACCACATGGTTTGGAACGCCACCAAATTAATTTTACAATTGATTTATTGATTGAACTTTCATAATTTTGTTCAGTATAGTACCACCAACCCTTTTTGATTGTCCCATCACCTCTTCAAGCTTTCAAACAAACAATTTTTCTGTTTATTGAACTTTTTCCTTCGACCCTCTTTTGTGCAGGTAAAAGGACATGAGTTGTATATCACGGTGTCATAGTTTCTGTGATTTTGATTTGTGGGTGAGCCTCTGTCATTGTTCTTATAGTCTCATTGCACATTGGTGCTTGAAACACAATATTTAGGCTCTGGTTGTTTGATAGATGGTTTTAGAAACATGGAATTTGGAGAGGTATTTGGCTATGGTGATCAACAGAATGGCAGTGGCTATTTTTTTATGGAAGTTTGAGTATTGGCTCTGTGTTGTGGTTTTGTAGGATCAAAGGCTAGTAACATGAGGAACTAGGTTGTCACAGTTCCCGTTGTATCAAAGTAGCCAGAGGACCAGAACCATATAGTCCATAGAACCAGAACTTCGAGAGCCATAATAACCATTAGTAATCAATAACCATAGCATCCAGAACTCTTCTAGAGCCGTAGTAACCATTAGTAATCAGTCACCATAGTATCCAGAACTCTAGTACAAAGTAGTCAAAGTAACCAGTATCCACCAAGGATTTCAAAGTCTCCGTAGCATCTAGAGAACTGTAGTGTCGATGTGACCAGTAACTAGAGATCCGGGACCAGGTAACATAGAACCATAGCAACCAGATCGATCCGCGATGAATTTGAGTGACAGAGTAGCAAGCACCAGAGAACATAATCACCGCCAGAGCCATGGTAACCAGATCGATCCGCGAGGGGATATGAGTAATCAAGTAACCAGAGAACCGTTGCCATAGTAACAAGTAACCAGATCGATCTGCAACGGGATTTGAGTGTCCAGGGTAGCAATTAACCAGGAACAATAGTCACCAAGAGCACAAGGGCCATCCACAAGGATCAATAAGGCAGTGATGCCTTCATCAGCAGAACATAAAGACAATTGCGAAAAGGGAAAGAGAACTCGTCATCTGAACCTTGTAAAGAATGAACCGCTCCTCTGTGATTGTCCTTGCTACCACCTCCTGTTAGTGTTTTTTCTGCGTTCTCCTCCTGTTGGCGTCCTCTCTTTCTCCTCCTGGCGTCCTTCTGCTCCTCTCCTGTGTCTCTCCTTCGTCCTCTTGTTTTTTGCCGTAGAGAGCTCTTTATATAGAGTGAGCTTTGTTTAGAAGGTTGAGTTCCAATACGTTTCTGGTGTCGTACTCATAAGCCGAGTTTTGATTTTATCTAAACACCCTCCTTGTAAGAGTTGTAATCGAACTCAAAAGCTTTGTGCGTGTCATTACCACCAACAGAAGAGAATGACATGAATAAATACTCTTTCATTTATGTATTTTTTTTATTTTTTTGGTATCAATAGAGTGCTTGTATTATGAGTAAGTGTTTATATTTATAACTATGAGTACATAAACAGCCCTAAGAGTGAGACTCTGGGTTTTGTATTTGTATTTATGTTGGTATAAATAAATTTTATCTTGTTCCCTCCTAATCCGTCACAAAAATATTTAGTTGTTATATTATTGTTAAAATGTTGCTTTGTTAAGAGATTTTCTTTTCTTATTAGAGTTAAGATCTTTCTAAATTAAAACAACAGTGATTTCCCAAGATTAGTAACCATTTAGACAGTAGGTCGTTAGATGAAGTTTGACATGTTGAATGCTAGTTATTTTTGAAAAAGATTGGGTTAGCAAGAAAGAAATCTCAAAAATATTTTCTGTTAACGTATATTGAGTTAAACATGGCTTTCACCTGGAGCGTATCACTTTTGTGTTACGTGATTATCCTTTGTTCCAGTGTATGTAGTAAAACAAGGGTAGGATTATGTCCTTATTTGTTAAGTTGAAATGTGTGTGTCTTTAGGATAGTTTTGGGGTAGTTGTTTTGTCACTCCCTTAGTATATAAGCAAGTACGATTGGTCAACGACTCGGTAATCATTTTGGCACAGAATGATTTGTCAACGACTGCTTCTCTTCTAAATTCAAGTCAACCTCCACTATAAAATTCTAATCGTAGGATAACCCATGGGCCTAAAAACCCGACCCGAGAATCATTTTGGCACAGAAAGTGTGGCGTGGACCTGATACCCAAGCAAATATCCTCAATCCCCAGTTTCGTCATTCCCATTTCTCCTCATTAATCCTACCGTCTATTCAAATACAAAAAAAATTCAAATACAAAATCAAAACTTTCCCAAATTCCCCTTTTTTATATTTTTCCCATATTCACAAATAAAAAAATAATTATAAATTATCGTCCGTCTCCTTCTCTTCTCTCTGGAACTAGTCGAAGCTTTTCTTCATCCTCTTTCTCTGAACCGCGTTTTCTGATCCGTTCCAAACCCTAATTCGCCGTCGACGATCACTCAGAGTGACTGATTTCAAGCCAGGGCTCGAAATTTCTGCGGATTCACAGTGTCAGATTGATTCGACGAAGAAAACCAAAACGGCGACGTTTTGATCGTTCTTCCCGCATTGCGTGCTTCCCGGCGATTGGAGGTGGCGCGGTGGTGAATTCGTCGGAGCCGGTGCGTGGGGGACTGATGAGGAGAATCGGAGGATGAACGATGCCGGTGCAGCGTGGAAGGGGACGTGGAGCAGCTAAGAAGGAGATTACGAATCCGATCGACGCCGGAGAGGCCATTGCCACCAGAACCAGGCGAAGGCGAGCGGCGGCGGAAGCTCAGCCGGAGAATAATAATCAGTTGAAGGACGAAAAGAATCGAAAGGCGGCGAAGGCCGGTGATGTGAAGAAGGTAGCACTGGTAGTGAAAGAGAAGAAGAAGGTTGTTGAGAAGGAGGTGGAAGTGAAAGAGAAGAAGATGAATGATAGTGGTAGTGGCGGCGGTAGGAGTAACAAGGCTGAAGAAGGCAGCACTACTCCTCTCCCTGATAAGGTTTGTTCTCTTTTCTTGCTATTAAAGATTTGAGCTTTTTCAATATGATCTGCTGATTTTGAGTTTTACACTATTGGTCTGCAATTTTTTTTTATAAATTTTACTGTTTTGTTTGTTTAGTGTTGTCCAACTGGGTGTAATTTAAGAGGTTTGAGGTTATTGATGAGTGAAGTCAGACTGATACTGTGGGGTTCGATTTAAGGACTCTTGTAGAGTTCATGTCCAAATTGCAGTTTTAGGTTGCTTGTGTTGTTGGTAATGGGAATTTGGAGGTGTAATTTATCAACAAAAGTCTCGGGGTTTAGGATCCTCTCTCTAGTTAATGCAACGGAGAGGAGATCATGGTTTTCGGGAACAAAATTTTGGCCAATCTGCTATGTTCTATTTTGCTACTTGATATAAGTGATGTGTAGATACAATTGTATGAGTTTATTTCCTAGTTGATATTACGTACAAATGTTGTAAGGAGGGTTTAGGTGGCGTGGTACCTACAATATTGGTTTTAAAGTCTTGGCATTTGTTTGTATGAACACCATACTGCATACAGTCCTTACTTCTGTTAGTTTTTAGTCATCTCACACTGTATATTATATTGCAGGTTACTGTTGGTGGTTCCCCTGTTTACATATTAGATAGAAAGCTGGGTAAGGGTGGCTTCGGACAAGTGTATGTTGGTCGGCGTATTTCTGCTGTAAATACAAATGAGAGAACTGGACCAGGAGCTGTTGAGGTAAAGTAATGAGCTAGTTTTTGATTGTTGAGTTTTCGTTTTGCTTCTCTCTTGATTATACAGTTGCTGCTATCTCTGTTTTTTCAGGTGGCCTTAAAACTCGAGCACAAAAATAGTAAAGGGTGCAATTATGGACCACCACAGGAGTGGAAAGTTTATGAGTGAGCATGCTTCTATTTCTTATTGTATTTGGTGTTTTTTAATACTGTATAAACTTTTGAAATCCTTTTTGACATATGTGTCGCTTGTTCAGCACTCTTGGTGGCAGCCACGGTGTGCCGAGGGTACACTATAAGGGCAAGCAAGGGGAATATTATATCATGGTATGCAGTTTTATGCAGTCATTCTATGGCTTATGGCGTTCTGGATTTTTTTCTGCTAGATCTTCATCTTTTGAAGGTTTCCTATAACATATAAACTGTAGTCCATCTTCAAGTAAAAACACACACATATACACACTGCATTGTCTTGTTCGGGGATAGTTTTTTATTGAACTTTTATGCTTCAGGTGATGGACATGTTAGGGCCAAGCTTGTGGGATGTTTGGAATAATGGCAGTCAAACGTGAGTCTGATGAGTTGATTCTAAAGTTTTTTTTTTTTTTATTTTACTTTTATTTATTTTTTATAATTATCATTCTCATATACATGTATGTACATAAATTTTCTTCCTTTCCTTTTCAATCCTGTTAACTGATTTATCATGTTACTTTCAGAATGGCTATAGAAATGGTTGCATGTATTGCCATTGAAGCAATTTCAATACTGGAGAAGATGCATTCTAGTGGGTACGACTTTCTGTTACCAATAATTACACGCTAATTAATCCCTGCTCTCTCTCTTATTTTGTTATATAGCATGAATTTCATTCTTTTTTCCTGGTCGGAAGAATTATTTCTGTTACCAACAATCACACACACTAATTAAAGCCCCTGTGCTTTCTCTCTCATTTTGTTTTATAGCATGAAATTCTTTTTTTTTCTTGGTCGGGAGAATTTTTTATAATTGCGATTTGATCATAACCAAGCTAAGGCAGAATAAACTTTGTGTTCAGTTCCTTTAACTGAATCTTATAGATGACATAATCAATGGTCTAAAAGGAGCTAGGCGCTAGGCGGGCGGCGACCCATAGCCTAGCGCCTTGACAGCCTAGGCGATTTATTTTTTT
The DNA here is from genome assembly GCA_951800085.1 of Comarum palustre. Lineage (NCBI taxonomy): Eukaryota > Viridiplantae > Streptophyta > Magnoliopsida > Rosales > Rosaceae > Comarum > Comarum palustre. The sequence goes on along the minus strand of OX637572.1, from coordinate 14,497,144 downwards.
TTACATTTAATTATTTAAATAATATATATAATGTAATATATAACTTGAAAATAATGAAATAAAACAAAGTTTAACATAAGATTACTAGCCCAAAACCAAAAAAACCAACCTCTAGCCCATTAATCACTAGCCTTAAACTCAATAATCAAATAAAACAAAGTGTAATTTTTTTTCAGGATCGCCTAGGCGCCGCCTTGACCGCTTAGGTGTCCCTCAGGCGATGCTTAAGAAAATCGGGGCGGCCGAGCTTCGCCTACAGCCTAGCGGCGCCTTTTAGAACAGTGGACATAATATCAATTTATGCATATGTGGTTTATGGTTGATTTCTTTAAGAAGTTTTTGTATCATATAATTACAGTATTATGACTGATTAATTCCTCAAGCAATTTTATGTGGGCGGTATATGGAAGTAAAGTATATATATATATATATATATATATACACTTTGCTATCTGGACATTCATGTTATGTATATTGGGTTTCCAACAATGCAAAGCCACATAATGGTTTTCTCATGTTTCCTATGTTTTACCTTTTTTAAAGGTGTAATTCTTAAATTTCTGTAGACAGTTCAGAGTATTTGGAGTGCTGAAATTGAATTGCACAAATTAGAATGCAACCACTAACTTGATTGAGGAGCAACTGACATAGTTTCACCAATTTGTGTTTTTTTTTCTGTCTTAATATAAATTAGACATTACCAAAATTCTAGAAAGCTATGATAATTGTGTAATATATTTGCTATGTCTTTGTCAGGTATGTTCATGGAGATGTAAAGCCTGAGAACTTTCTACTTGGTACTCCTGGGACTCCTGATGAGAAAAAACTATTTTTAGTTGATCTTGGACTGGGTATTTTCATCTCGTTCTTGTATCATAATCTATATCAATGGTAAGCAGCATGGTAGGTAATAAACCATATCTTATACCTTGTTTTGCCCTATCAGCAACTAAATGGCGAGATAATTCAACTGGTCAGCATGTTGATTATGACCAACGGCCAGATGTTTTCAGGTAAAATCACTGTTACTTATTCTTTAAGAAGATTGAGGCTGTTTTCTCTTTTTATATTCCTAGTTTTAAGTTGTCTGCCTCTTACGTAATTATCTTTTATGGTGTGACAGAGGAACAGTACGGTACGCTAGTGTGCATGCTCATTTAGGGAGAACAAGTAGTAGGAGAGATGATCTTGAGTCTCTAGCGTATACCCTCGTCTTCCTTCTCCGTGGTCGCCTCCCCTGGCAAGGATACCAGGTCTGTCTTTTGTCTTTTAGGTGGAATAGATGTTGTAGTACTTGCCTTAAAGTTTGTAACATGAAGGAGTTTTCAGGGAGAGAATAAAGGATTCCTCGTCTGCAAGAAGAAGATGGCAACATCTCCAGAGACCTTGTGTTCCTTCTGTCCCCAACCTTTTAAACAGTTTGTTGAACATGTGGTGAACTTAAAGTTTGATGAAGAACCTAATTATGCAAAATATATATCACTATTTGATGGGACTGTTAGTCCGAATCCTGATATCAGGCCAATAAGCACAGAGGGTGCACAAAAGGTACTTGTGATTTTTTTGCTGTTGATGGTGTACCTTTGAGTATGATTTATGTACACATTTCATGGTACCGTTGGTGTAATCTAACATAAGCTTTATATTTTGTGAAGCTCATTAATCTTGTTGGTCATAAGCGAGGAAGATTGACAATGGAGGAGGAGGATGAACAACCAAAGAAGAGAATTAGAATGGGTATGCCGGCATCACAATGGATCAGTGTTTATAATGCTCGGAAACCGATGAAGCAAAGGTATTTTCAAAACTTCTGCAATGAGCCTGTTTATGTACCTATTATTTTGGGCACATTTCTCAAAACACCTTATTTTATCTTATTTTCTATTTCTGTAATGTTGTAGATGTCTTCATTCTCCTCTATGTTAGATTGTATCTCTTTTTACATTTTAAGATTTGAATTATCATGTTGCTGTAGGTACCACTATAATGTGGCTGATACAAGGCTTGCTCAGCATATTGAGAAAGGGAATGCGGATGACCTATATATTAGCAGTGTGTCTTCTTCTCAGAATTTGTGGGCCTTGATTATGGATGCAGGCACTGGTTTCACTTCCCAAGTTTATGAACTTGCTCCGACATGTCTTCACAAGGTAAATGCATGCTCTCAAGAAATCTGAACTAATGGAATTCTTTGGCATAATGACGTAATTTTACTGAATCTTATACTTTGATTTTGTCATATTATAGTATAAACTGAAATATTATGAGTTTATGTTTGTTTAACTTTGTGATGTGCTTGAAGGAATGGATAATGGAGCAGTGGGACAAAAATTACTACATCAGTGCATTAGCTGGAGCTACTAATGGGAGTTCATTAGTAGTAATGTCCAAGGGTCAGTATTTTGGTTTTATTCACGAACATATTTGATCCAGAAAATTATTTTGTTCTGTTTTTTTTCGTTATGAATTCAACCTAACTGTTAGTTAATTGGGTTTAGGTACACAATTTACGCAGCAGTCATACAAAGTCAGTGATGCATTTCCGTTCAAGTGGATTAACAAAAAATGGAAAGAAGATTTCTATGTTACGTCAATGGCCTCTGCAGGAAATAGATGGGCCGTTGTTATGTCTCGGGGTGCTAATTATTCAGACCAGGTAATCTTGACTTCAAATCACATTTCCAACTCAGTTTTGCAAATTGCCTGGGTGATGCAATGCACTTTCGATTTTGGGTATGTAACAGGCCAATATTTTGTTTTCAGGTTGTTGAATTAGATTTCCTTTATCCTAGCGAAGGAATACACCGGCGGTGGGAATCTGGGTATCGTATAACAGCAACTGCAGCAACGTGGGACCAGGCGGCTTTTGTTCTTAGTGTGCCAAGGAAGATGCCTCAAGATGAAACGCAGGAAACGCTTCGTACTTCTGCCTTTCCAAGTCAACATGTCAAGGTAACATACTGTCATTATTTTCCACTTTTCTTCTTCCCGTTTTGGTCATGAAACATCTTATAATACACTGCATCTTACAGGAGAAGTGGGCGAAGAACCTTTATATTGCATCTATTTGTTATGGACGAACAGTATCGTAAAGGCGAAGGCCTTTCTTTGGGATGCAGCAGACACTACTACTAGTCCATAACTTAATGGTCCTTATTAGAACCACTCCCATAACTAGAATCCCCAATCCAATATACTCTATTCATCGCTTCTTCTTTCGTTTTTGGTTTTTATTTTTTTACTTTTATGATTTCAACTTTCAGACACTTGTGTTTGAAACTGATATGGCCAAATATAATGATTCACTGTCTAATTAGGCAAAATAGCAAAAATACCCTTTAAACTTGGTGTAAATTGTCAATTTGCACCACTTGTAATTGTGTTAATTTATCTTTTAAAACTACTCAAAAAATAAAACTTGAATTGTAAATATTATATATGTGTGGTTGTCCACGTAATTATTCATTAGTTATGTTCTTATGATGTAAACATTTCTCCTATATAAAAGGGGTCTAATAAGAATGAATTGTACATTTTTTCTTGTCCTTACATTCTGTCTCTCTCTATTATCTCTCTCTCTTTTATCTAGTTTATAACACGTTATCAGCACGTGTTTGCTCTTTATTTTTTTTCTACAAATTCCATGATGATCCACATGTCTATGGTGCAACAAGATTGTTTATGACCAATGCTAATGATCTATGAGTTTTTCTTTTCTTATGAACGTCAATTTATATGTGTTCATTTTATATATAATTGTTTATGGATACGACTTTGAGAACTTCATGTTCAAATAGTCAAGACTCGAGTTCGTTGACTGAGTAGTCTTAAGCTTATGACACGGTAGACATCACACGAATGTTTTTCTCGTGTTTGTCCTATGAGATCCATGTTCATATTCATGAACATTTTGAAACCTCTGTTTCGAATATGATATTCTATCATTTTCTTCAAGAATATACAGGTTCTAATATGGATCCTTATATGGTTACAAATTTGCCTACGGTAAGCATTTTTTTGCGCATTTGACGCATGCCCAATCATTTAGTGACAATTTACCAAGTCTCACTCAAAGGCAAGAAAGTTGAAATCAGCTATAATAATTGGTCTCTATGAGATTCATCTGAGCTATTGGACATTAATTCATTCAAGATACACAATTTTTTTGTGAACAATGAAAAACTTGTTGACAGCATGATCAACGGCAATGTGCGTAATACCGATTAATTTTGAGCCTATGTTTAAGCTCTGATTAAACGTAATTACGTTTCATTTATTATCATGCTTAATTGCTCTAATAATGTGATCAAAATTTCATAAATACTTTGGTATTTTCTAAAGCTAATGTGACCATAATATCTGTAATTAAACATGGTTTAAGACTATAATATAGCCTACATTAAATTGTCAAATGACATCATATTGTCTGTATTCAAGAGACTTTATTCTCTTTAGATCCAAAATGGATTCATACTGAGACCACAAAGATCATATAATATGGAATATTTTTTTGGATAAATTCTAATAATTACGCTAAAAGCGTTGATTGCAAAAGTTGGTTGTTCTATCATTTGTTTTGGGTTACACACACAACCAACTATGACTCATTACTTGAATATAATATGAAATTTGATGAGCTATGTTTCTTGATGAGGCTATGTTCTTTTATTGTAATATTAATATGGAGTATATGTTTGTATCCATATAGACAACTGTTCGAAACTCGAAATTTGAGTACATCATTTTAGTATTTGATTATTCTGTCAAATCAACTACATGGACTACATCTTCAAAAACAAATTGGATCTAAGACCTTGTCATTTTGAAGGCTTAAACTATAGATATCCACGATCCAAAATACTAACAATATATTTCTTTTACATATAGTCCATTATGGACATAATCTGCTAAAATGCAGACATTTTTCGTAAATTATGTCTAAAGAGTAACAATCATCTCAAGAGTTACAAACCTTGATAGATAGCTCCAAATTTATTTTAGCACAGTATTGTAGTACAATTGTCAAACTGTGAATAAAAAAAGTATAGCATATGACTCATAATTAGATGAAATTTGGCAAGTTTTTTTTCATATTTTTTTTATCAAATGCACAATTGTGTTACAATACTGTCAGTCGAACTTATGATCTCTCACTTACTAAAGAGAGACTAATACTACTAAACCAAATGGTACCAGACTGTCATATGCCATACTAATGAGGGGAAATACTGTCATTTTATATTTATTCTTTAATAAAATAAAGGATAAATTTCTTCTATGATATAAATTGCTTGGACATTTTGATATCTCATGTAGAAAAGAGGACAGTTTGGTAAATCTATCTCAGATTTGCTATTCAAATATTTTCCTAGCATGAGCTCTATATACATTGGAACATAAAATAGTACTGTTAAATTCAAGCACTGAACACCCAACTCTATAGATCTAACTAGAAAATTTTAAATCCTGGTCTGGTAAATCTTGAATATAGAGGGTTGGATTCATAGAAAATTCATAGAATGTGTTTTCTTTATAATTTACAGATGATCTATGCAAATTTATTATTTAATAAATCTCCACAATGCATGTGTTTAATGAATACCATCAGACTTTCATGAATTTAAAATTTTTCTTTTATAAATTCTAATTGAATACCCCAGAATTTTATGGATTTAAATTATTCTTTTAAAAAATCCTAATACAATACACCCTGACTTTTAAGCTTTTGAAATCCACAAGAATTAAAACACCATAGAAATCCAAATACAATATGTTTGTACAGTAGTTGCGCGGGTACGAATGACAGAACACTTACGTCACAGACTGAGTTTTATGCGGATAAGAGAGACTTGTGCTGAATCGTTTGTTTGAAAGATGCGAACATGGGGCGTAAGAAGAGACCGTGTCGAGTGGCCTTCAACACTCCAATGCATAAGTCAGGAAAAGGACAGAGTAACAGTAGTAAAGATAGTACTTAATTCATAAATGTATACAGAGTTCCCTTTAATAGGGGGTGGCATGCTCGACTCCTAATTCACCCTCATTGTGGGACTGGCTTCTCCATAGCTGCACAATCTGCGGCTCTTGGTGACGCGCGTGCAGACACGTCACAGCTCATTCTGGCCTGCTATTGACGGTGTTGTGCAGCTCTTGCTACTGGCTTGACTCCTGCAGTCACGGTGATGAGGCGATTATGTCCAGTCTGAAAGAGGTTAATATTCTAACCATACGTATGTACTTACAAATCTTCCAAGTTCCCAGTCAAACATGACATGTTGGCAGGGGAGTTCAAAGTACTGCTATAGCACTGGTCACAAACGACGTATTTGCTAGCAGACATACCCGGAGTCCCCTACTCCCTAGCTAAGATGTCCTGCATTGCGTATTTTCCACCCCAAAGGTGGCGGTTCTCCGGATAGGCGTATAAGTTGAGTGATTCTGCGGCTTAATCTAGCGGTTCAGTTCTGACGTTTGTGCGCGTTCAGTAGATGATCCTCGCTAGCTATTTCTCCGATGATGGAGTGAGTCTCATGCGGATAATATTTTCCTTAGCAGTTAATCATCGCTAGTCTCTCACATGTGGTGAGTGGTGTGGTATAATTTCAGACAACCGTATAGTTCTCTCATTCCCTGAGGTTCTCTAGAGAAGTAAGGTACATTTTTGCTGTTGATATATCACTAGGGTCAGCGTTTGTGCTTGCTGATATTGGTAACGGATAATCATCGTTGGCTTTCTTATGGTTACAAACCGTGTGTCTCTCCCTGGGAAGGCATCCCGCGCGGGGTGTGAAATTATGTTGACGGATACTCGTCGCTTGTTTCTCCTTGAGAAGGCATATTGCGTGGAACGGAGAATCGCTATACGGTTCATCGTGTCTTCAACAATTCACCTGTATGCAAATATGGACTTGAGTGGTTCCTACAAAATAGATCACCATATTTTTAGGCCAAATGAAATCATTATGGGTTAATTTTATTCTTGGTTGCCCAAGGATAATAGTTGGGATAAGCCTGCTTCATTTGTAGTGTGTTAGCGTCACAAAATTATGGTACGCTCTTGAAAAAAATATTTCACCAGCTACTCACATGCATAGCTGGTACTCTGTATATTTCTACTGCGAGAGGCTCCTCGCACGGGGCAAGAGATTTAGTCAGCGGCTTAATTTGACTTATCGGTTGGAAACCATATACGTGATGTTCGAAAGGTGAGCGGGTTATGGCGAGGTAGTTGATATTGTAACCACTTGCTTCAGCACCAGTCTGCTGGAGTGCGGCCTATGTACTATGTAGAACAAAGAATGTGGTTAGAACTTATCTATTCAAATTCTGTGTGTGACCTGTGTCATTCATGCATTGGTGACATGGGCGGCTGACAGCTTTTGATGACGCACCCGGAACGCATCATTAATGTTGCAGTTATTGATATGACACCTTAATTGTCGCGTCAATAACGACGAAGAGACATGCAACATGGGGCACCATGTGGCGCACATCAGACGGTTCTAGGGTTTTGTGGCTGACGACGGAGATTATCACATCATCCCCTATAAAAGAGGTGGATAGCAAGGGGTGGGGGTTCGTGTTTGAGGGTGTTTTTGTGGGGGGAGAGTGTTTTGGGAATTGGCATGTATGTTTAGGGTCAGATCTATGAGGCAAAGAGGGTTTTTTGGGTTTTTCATGTTCTGGGTTTAGGTTGTTTTTGATGGTCTTGAGAATATCTGATGTTTGTTCTAGGTTTTGATCTAACTGACATCTAATTTTTCTAAGGTAGGGTGTTTTTTAAAAAATGGCGGATCAAACTAACTCAAAGAGCGAGAGAGAGTGGTCTGAGGAAGAGTAACGCTGGATCGACAGTGGGTGACTCATCTGTTCAGGATCGAGAGAGATAATCATCCATCTCAATTCGCCTATTCTTTCACCCTTTGCTAACTTTGTAGCCGGCTTCCGGCCTTCGTCTATAGCGCGGACATTTGGCGATATCGGGCTCCAGCTTTATTACTAGGAAAAAGCGTCCCACAACGAATTTTCTCTGAGCCCGAATCCAATCTCTGTGGCGTAGCCCGACCGTTGTAGGCCATTGTGTCGTTTATACCTGCACCTGATGCAGCCATAGAAGCATATTTGGTTCGTGTTGAAAGGAAAAAGAGCCGCAAATAGAATCTGCATGAAGTCGTCGCAAGGTGGCTCATTTGCCATTATGATTTTTTCTAGTCATCTATACTGAAAGATTGCATCGGTTTTGTGAAGAGATGTTTTGAATGCTAGGATCATTGACTAGTACAACATGTCCCTGATATCCCTTTGCAACTTGTTATTAAGCCTAGGCCTGACCAAGGCTGGACACTAGATTTCATAGGGGTTATTTATCCCAATTCTTCAAATCAGCATAAGTTCATCTTGGTAGGGACAAATTTCTTTACCAAGTGGGTTGAGGCAGTTCCTATTAAAGATCTTTTGCTACCACAAGATGTCAATTTGTGTTTCAAAATATTATTTGCAAGTATGACATACCATAATGTTTGGTGGCAGATAGGGGGTACCTTTTATGGCCAGGGAAACTCAATAGTTTCTTAAAGATTATGACAACAAGTTTTTACATTCAACCCCTTATTATGTTCAATCAAATGGACAAGCTGAGGCAAGCAACAAGTTTATTTTGAGTATCCTTAAGAAAATGCTTGCTGATAACCCTAGATATTGACACAATGAACTAGATAATACTTTATGGGCCTACAAGACCTCGAAGCGAACCCCAAAAATTAATGTTCATTCACTTCATGTTCGAGAACATCAGTTGATTGGTGAGGATTATTTTCATTCTATATACTAAGAACATGAAAACTTAGACTCGAAGCGAATGAAAACTTTAGACAACATTATTATTGAGAAAAAGATGATAGCTCGAGTCAATGACAAGTGCACAAGAGGACAAAGTTTTGGTATTGGAGACTTAGTATGGAAAGCTATTTTGTCTTTTCACGAGCACGTTCGTGCCTGGGAAAATGGTCCCCAAATTGGGAAGGTACATTTGTCATTGACCCGATTGTTAGCAGAGGCACTTATTATCTTTGCGATTTGGATGGAGAGATTCATGATAATCCTATCAATGGTCGCTACTTGAAGAAATATTTTTCAAGTGTTTGGGAGTATGAAGATCCACCACCAATTATGGAACCTGGGGGGTAACGTTGTTGCTATAATTTAACACTGGGGGGGCATGGCGAATGTTTCTAGTTTGATTGGTTTTTACTCCTATTTGCATTCTTGACAACCAAATCAAATGGGGGCAACACTACAAAATACAATTCATTCAATCAGTCCCGAGCGCCTGAATTGTAAATTTTTGAAACTTTTTGAGTTTCTATGATCTGTAATTGGAAGTGATTCAGCTTTCTTTTATACATTGAACCAACACTTGTGGTTAAAAAATTAAAATTCTCAATTTTACTTTCTTTATAGAATAACAAAGAAACATTAAGTTCTTTTCATTCAAAATAAATTTTATTTAAATATGGCTTTGTAGCCAAGAACTATACAAAAAACCATGGATTGCTTCTCTTCCATAAGATGTGCAAGATTGAAGTCCTCCCTGTGTTCCGGCAGAAGACTGTGATAGTGTTATGAAGACATGCTGGAACGGAGGATTAAACCTAACCCTTATGGCTTGCTTGGGAACCTAGGAGTTGGGATGGACAAGTTGTCCCAATTATCCTTCTATTAACTCCCTCGACAAAGCATGCAGGTTAGGCAAGACTCCTCCATGGAGTTTTTAAGAAAAGAAAGAACATGAGGACAAGTTGATAAACTTAGGAGATTTTTTTGTAGCCATGTTTTTATGGTAGAAAGAATTTCAGAAAGAAGAAGTAGAATATGGCGATAGGATGCATCGAGGAGGATGTTGTGATGAAACTGAATAGAGTTTCAGAATTTATTGTGGATGTTAGGAAGATCCAACGGTGGGAAAATGCTTGGAGATAGCGAAACAGTCAAATAGAAGATATATCTCGCGTCGTTTGAGGATCGCAGGATTGGTTGAGAAATAGCCATTGTGTTTTCCTAAATATTAGCATTAAAAGGGGATGTTAAGTTGACAGTTGTGGCAGAACTTTAAATAGATGAAGTTGGGCTTTGACCAGTTATATTACAAGAGTTAAGAACCTATTGGACATAGTCTATAACGGGTTTCCTGCAAGCCTAATATCAATAACTAGCCTATCAAGATCAGCTTTAGAGAGTATAGACTGGGCCTTGGCTTCTTTTTCTGCGGCTTCTGCTTGTTTAATTTGACTCTTCAAGAGTTTCACTTCAAGAAGTTGTGCATGTATAGCATGCATCTTGTGTTGCTTTTCTTGATGAGTAGCTTGGAGTTGGGCTTCAATATTAGCTTTTTGTCGTTCTAGGGCTACTATGTACTCATCTATGACAACAGTGGCTTCTAGATAAGCAGTCTTGAGGATTTAAGAGGCCTTGTTGAAGGAAATTCTGAGTTGATATTTCTGTTCAGCACATGCTCTGACCTTTTCTTCCTGAGTTGTCCAATTTTCAATATGAGAGGAAATATGGGACAGGTTACTTTCCAGTAGTGCAAGTTGTCTTCACACACATGCCCTCGCAAGGTATCAATAACGTTTTGGATCTCTGCTTCATTCTCCTCTGCAGTAATATCTACATAATCGATATTGGCCAGAAACTCTTAGGCTTGGGATACTGCAGAGATGGAGCTGGAGTCTCGAATAGAGCTTGGAGACTTTCTTCTAGTGTTGGCTCATGTTGAGGAACTATCAATTTCTTTGTCCTCATTATCTGTTGAAGGGACCATTGGTATGTCATTTATAGCTACCTGAAACAGAAGACTGTTAGGAAAATAGTTGGAGAAAATTAACTGAATATCACAACTCGCAAAGTCGTTTACTTCAACTGGTTGTGCATTAGTTGAAGGCGGAGTTTGATCCATTCTTGCTTCAAATTCTATATGAATTGCTACCTCTGGTATATCATCCGGGTTTGGTGCTTGCTAGTTGGAACTTGCATTCATAGCTTCTGAAGGGTTAGGATCCTGTTCAGAGAAACTAGAAAGTGAGTTTCTCAAGAGGAGTTTTAAATTTATAACTATTTATTTTTCAAGAGTATACATGCGATTGGGGGCATCTGGTTCAATGGCTTCAGGATTAGTAAATTGCATTTCATGCTTCTCAGCTTCAATGGTATTTGCCAGTACCATCATACCTTCGCCATTGTCATCCTCCAAAGATTCTTTATTAGCAATAGCAAATTCTATGATAGTAGTTGGGACATGTTCTTCAGTTGAGATGACGTTCGCTAAGGTATTTCCATCTTCATTCACTTCCTCTGTTGGATTAGTACTTGCTTCCTGAATGGTGGTAGCTTCCTCAGCAGTTGTATTGGAATTTGAGGCCCTAAAAGAGTTGAAGGGAATTATAGCTCCTAAGGAATCCATTTTCCATATGGGAAGAGCATATAAGGGTATCAGGATTTGACATCGAATAGAATCTATTGTTATTCGCTTTTCGGCTTCGTAGTTCCTTGGTGTTGGAGGAGTTGAGGAACTAGGCTTTGAGGCTTCAGGAGATTTTATTCTTCATCTATAGATCAACTGTGTTCGATAGAACATAAAAGACATCAGCAAGTGATGTTTGTCGAATGGACGAAAGTAGTAAAATATTTTATGAAGACGAATGTATCGGATGAGGGCTTTCTATTTTGAGTCAGATTCAATAACAATAGCCGTCTACCTCTCCTTTAATGTTGAGGTAGAGGCTGGGGTTGAAAAATGGAGCTCTTCTTCAACCTGTATAAGAAAAATAAACCAGCAATTGGTTTTGGCATATGGAAAAATATGAGTTTTATAACAGATAATGTTACCTCTCTTTCTGAGTCCTAAGTAGATGAGGCTTCGGGATGAAGAGCTTTTGGAAGAATAGTTATGCCAGTCAGGATGGATTTATCCTTTTTGGGAAGAATAGAGTTGGTTCTGCGATAGATGGTCCTGGAAATGACTTCAACTTCTTTGGTCCATTGTTCGTCATACAATGAGTTCTACCAACCTTGGTAGTTCGTAGTTACTGAGTTGCTTGAGAAAAGGAGTCTGGTGAAGATGGAAATTCAGACTTTCTAAGTGGAGAATGAAAGCTAGGATCTCCAGGCGTTTGCCTAGGTTCTTTCTTTATTTACTATGAAGAATAGTAGTTTAGACTGTGTGATGGGATATAGTTCCTTTGGTGAATGCCTAGTTGGATGTAGAAGTGGTTATGCGCATATAGTTCGAAGCTAGTGATCTTTGGAAGAGGCAGATCTATCAAAGAAAGAGTTTGATTGAATAATGTTTTGCCTTCAGCAGAGTGTTCAGAAGACCACATAAAGCCGTTTTCTAGTGCTCCAGGGTATCTGCGACTTTAAATAAGAGCACTCAAATCCAGGGCTGTAGTATCAAGATTAAACAAATAATCAAAGGACCTGACATATTTTATGGATAGGGGAGCATTCTCATTGAGCTAAGGGAAAAACAACAAAATTTTATACAAATGTATAAGGGAAAAACAATATATAGAATCAAAGCACTTGGCATATTCTATGTAGGCTATACTACTTTTTTCATCCCAACAAGTGCAAAAATGATCAACCCATGAGTGGAAATTGTGGATGGATAATCTGAGAGGTCGACCCCGAATGTCACTTCTTCATCTGCGTATAGGTGTTCTTGATACGGTTCTTCAGTGACTAGGAGGCCAGTAATGGTGTAGATATCAAGAAGAGTAATTCTCATTTGCCTAAATCAGAAATCAAAGGTGTTGTTGAAAGTATTCCAACAACATGCAACACCCATCATCGAGGGTTTGTTGGTCGCATGTTTCACCAGCTTGAAGCTTAAATCGATAATGTCTATGATGCTGGCTTGTTTCCATCGATCCAGATCAATGGCCCTGCTATTTTTGTACCATTTTTTCATGGGTTCATTGGGATAAGGCCATGCATCAATTCTAGCTTTTTGAAGACCCTGTTTCCATGATGAAACATTTACGATTGTGTTCTGAAAGGCGGAAATATGTACCCGTGATTCATGATAATAGTGCTCTATTTCAAGGAATTTGGGCATCCATGGTCCCAGGCTGGCTTTAGCCCCGATATCTAGTTCTAAGTGTGTTTGATTGGGGTGTTGGATGGCTTTCAGATTATGAATGGTCTGTTTGCCATCAAGAGCTATGGAAGAAGTTGGGATTTCGGCCATTTTTGTTGAAGTTTGGTTTCTGGAATTGAAATGAGGATTCTAGGTTTTATAGAAATTGAATGGGTTTTTGGAAGTGAAGTATTGTTTGATGAAAGGAGATGGCGACAAAGGGGGAAACGATATAGTGTTTCATTATGTTACGGAACTGGATTAGGTTCTAGCCCTCTGCAATTTCACAAATGGGCCTACGTTCAATTTGGAGGCCTAGGGGGCAATGTTTGGGCTAAAATATTAATTTTTGCCAAATGTCCATGATTAGAGCATATTGAACCGATACTTGCTGTCAAATATCTGTATAATATTTTTCTTTCCTTTGAGATCATGTCTGGTGCGATTTGCAGTGTGCATGGATCTGTTTTCTAATCTTTTTGAGAGATTTCTTTCCTAATTGATTTAGAGAATCTGGTTTACCTTGATCCACAAGGAATGACAAACCCTAGTGTTCTATATAAAGGGGTCAATGATGAAAAGAGAGGACACACATCAATTTACAAACAATCTTGCAACACTGCAAAACAAGCCTTTTTTAGAGCACCTCTATCAAAAACACTCTCAGGGTCTTTAATTTCATCAAAGCCCTTCCAGTCGGCTAAAGTCTACCCCCAGTTCATAAAGACTCATCATGAGCACAATTCTGCCAACAACCATTATTAGAGAGTAAAACCTCTAGCAAATATCTCTGGTCAGAGAGTAATCTTTGGTAAATACTACCTGATATTGTTTGACTCTGCTCAACTATACCGGTCTGAGTAAGAAGTGTGCACTATACATAGAGTGGCGGAAAATCCTAACAGTCATTTGTTAGGTCTGAGAAATAACCTAGTGGCAGGTTTGATCAACACCTACTCATAGTTATTTGAAGAAGTCAAGACAGCGCAAACAGAGAAGATCAAGTTATACCTAACTCAAATGTACTAACACGTCAAGAGCTGTTCAAAAAAAAATCTATTTTTACACCGACCACACATTAATCTACAATCCACACTCATTCCTTTCCCCTTTGGATGAAATATAGAATTCAAGAATAGGTGTCACTCCCTTGTCAGCATAAGCATTGTAAATTCTGAAGAGAGCACCAACTTCGATATTTTCAAGGCATTTTCGTTCCGAGGTGCCATTGATGAATAACTATTTATTATCTAGCATATAGGTTGGAGAACGTTTACTGGTTAATCATTAACTGTAATATGCCCAAGTGTTTGCAAGTACACCATGCTTTGCATGGCCAACTAGTATTGAACTCTCGAGAACATTTACTAACATCCGTGGTGCCACATTTCAATACAGAAAAGAAAACTTCGTGTCCTTGTCTCTATTTATCTCCGGCTTAGGTTTGATGTCCCCATCGGATTTAATAATGGCTGAAGAAGTGTATTGTGAAGGCCTGCAACATATCCTTCCCAGCAAAACTTCTTCCTGGTATTAGGTGCATAGATCAAAATCAGCAGGATTGGAGAGATAAAATGGGCTTCAAATTGTTCCATTGTGCACTAACATGCGTAGGGAGAGTTCAAAACTAAACTCCTCACAGATTTACCTTGCTTTTATCATGGTCGAAGCGAACAACAAAAATACACCTGCAGCCTGTTTGGTCGTGTAGGTTCCTCTGAATTTCTACAACATGGGCATCACAGTAGACAGCTTCATCTTCTCTTTCCTGTACAATAGGTGTTAAAGTTGAAAAAGAAGACAGCAATAATAATCACTGGAGAGATTTACACAAACCAGAGAAAGCCTCACACTATATCATGGAGTCTTGGAACAGGTCTTACAAGCCTGAATGAGAACATGCCTCTTACTATATCCTAAACTCATACCTTTTATCAATGTAATTATTGGACATGTTTTAAGGAAATAAAGCAAAATATTACCTGGAAGCATAGGGCAAGATCCCCAACCTTGACCTTATGACACTCAGACTCTTCTAAAGGAATAGATCTGTCACGCACTGCTCTTCTCACATTTACCCATTCATCCTCCTCCCTACCAAATCCAGCATAACGAACTCGAACTTCCTGTATCATAACAATATTTAACTCCTTTAGAAATAAATTACTAGCTGGAAATGAAGTAAGCAAATAACACAGAGGACTAGAAACTAGAATTGCTACGTTAAACCATTGCACCGTTCTCACAAAACAATAATTAGAAAAAGAAAAAAAAAACTTCATCTTAGAACTACTCTTCCACCCAAATGTAATACTAAGATAGCCACCAAAAAGATACAAATGAATCTTACTAGTTCTCCTGAACTGACAACTCTGTAAGTGAGGAAAGATGCAACATCATACCTGGATAGCAAAAGATTGGTTAGCTATGGTTTCCAGTACAATTGAATTAGAAATCCTGTGCAAGTATAGAGATGTACAAGTTTTTCACAATATTTTCTCTCTTGGTAGTACTTGATCCTTTTTTGGTTCCCTTTCCCCAAAGCACAATGTGCTAAATCTCAAGGTAACTCCACACTTAAATCTTAAAGTGACTAGTAACATACAATCAATAGAATCCAGAGTTCTATGTGGACCAGTGTTTGATTGTGCTGCATGATAACTACATCCAAGGTAAGATCTTTTCATTTTCATATTCTACAGAGTAGTGCTTTTAACATGACACATCACATGGGGAGGGCAATCCGACAAAACAGTTGATGTAAACATGCTACAGAAGAAGACTTAATATGAAACAGAAAAGAGTACTAGAATAAATCTTGCCATATGCACTTAACATTTTGAGGATAAGATGAAACATAACCTACCATATAAGCATATAAAGTTGTGTATAATATATCCACACACACACCCACACGCACGTGTGTGGGCCCCAAATCTCTTTCGGTTATCCTCATATATGCTTTAAATGCCAATAGTGTATAACTAAATTTTACAGCTCTACTAAATAGGAAACAATGGCGGAGCCAAAAATTTTAATTCAAAGGGGCCAAAACATGAGGTGCTTAAAAACACTTCGAAATGTCAAAAATCGATATTTCAACACTACATGAAAATCACAACATAATTTTTCATAATATGCTATATGAAGCACAAAAGACATGAACAACGCTATAAGTTAATGTTAAAGAATAGTACCAATTAGGTAACCTTGTGCTTTATTATTGCTAGGAAGTTTTTTTATTATTATTGTAGTGGCAGGACACTAAAACTAGAATTTTACTACCAAAACTTTCAAGTTTTCAAATAATTACCATGTAGGGGGTGCCATGAAGGAAGAATTAGTGTCTTTTCTTCCTAAACCCAACGATCAAACACATAATTATACCATTAAGTAGTAATCAAAGGGGTGCCATGGCACCCTTTGGCCCCCTACTAGCTCCGCCTATGCATGCATCGGAATAAACAAAAGTGTACATATATTTCTTGGATGCATTCTCACCATGCACCATCTTTCGATGATTTTGCTTCAAATGCCAATTCTGAAAGATCTGTGACGCACGGATCTGTATTGAAGTTACAATCATAAGTTATCTGAATATACTAACTGAACACAGAGATATATGGACAATTCCCATAGCCATTGCAGTACTTGTCAAAGCATATTATTACACATAGATCATGACCTGAGGACATCGTAAGACTAGATGCAACAGGATGAGATGTAAAGACAGTACCAAAGATCCTACCCGTAAAGACTATCTAAGAGATAATGAACAGAAATTCTGGAAAAAAGGCCCTCTTGGCAGAGAGATAAAAAAGCCTGCAGAAATATTGAAAACTGGATATATGTATAACAAGATATCTCATGTAACTAATTATAATGAGCAAAAGTCCAATGCGGTGCAAATACAGAAGTAAATGCAATCCTGCTAAAGGAGTTTTAATATAGGATAGCTCTACAAAAGAAAAATGCAAGTGAAAGGGTTTTCAAGATCATTTGATGCTAACATAGACATACATCACAGACGAAAAATTCCAGTTTGACAACACATGGAGAAATCACTAAATTCAAACATCCATCATGCGACAAGTATTTGAACAGCTTCTTCAATACTGACAAGGAACTAACCTTTTAGTGAACGAGAATTGTCAGGTTCATTGCTGAACATAGTCAAATCTGAAAGATCTTCATGGGATTCAACAACCCAATCAAAGGCACCGGATGAAGTAGTGCTTTTGGCTTGAATCTCTTTTCGTTTGCTCTGGAACCAACCTTCCACCTAGAATAGAATGCATGACACCATTGGTTACAACAGGCTCCATACTATGAAAAATAAGATTTAAATAATTAGAAGAGGCAAAACCTGTTGCTGTGTTATATTCGATTCTCCAAGACGGCTTGGTTGGCAGCTGATGACAGAACAAGGTAGATGAGTTTACACAAGAACTGTAATTTGAGAAAATTTAACTCTAACAAATGACTTCCACAAATTAGCACTATAGACTTTGTCTGCATCACTGAAAAAGAGTTCACCTGAAATCTATCGCAAGATTTTGGAAAAGCCCCTGATTAAGTGATTGTTGTGGTGTCTCCTTGAATATATCCTCCAATTTCATAATCTGACAATAAAGAAATATACAGTCAACATCTAGCCCAGAATTCCAAACATAAAAATGATAATGCATGGTGGATTTCCAGGACATGAACAGTTGATTCCCCCTTCTTTTTGCTAAGCAATGGAAATGAAAACCGATTGATGTCTTTGTATTTATTCAAATCAACAATTAAGAAAGACAATCCCAGCTCCATGTGCGTATTTAACCCACAACAATGGAAGCTCAAGAGGTTAAAATGTTGCAACACAAAAACTGAATTGCCATAAGAAGCAAATTAACACCAGAGGAAACAACCCATTCAGAGAAAGGAGAGGAATTTAGTGCAGGTAGATTGAAGTGTAGAATCAGGGAACTAATGAGGGAAGTAAAGCAGAATTACCTCAGAATGGGTGAAGACAGAGAGGGAATCCATTGGTTTTCTTTCCTTCGTCTCTGACTGATGACGACGACTGTATGTTAAGTTTGGGTCTTTCATGACCGGTGAGAGTGAGACTGACTCGGATTTTGATACGAGAACCGGGGAAGAGTCAGAGAGAGCTTGGGTTCCCTGACAAGTAGAGTCCATGTTTTGTGGTGTGTCCACTTCCTCACCCGCCGATCATAAGGGAATATTTTCGTTACACATGACCGTACATATGTGAATGAGTGAGTGACACGAAAAGATATAACATTCCTATATAACCGGTTAAATATATGAATTATTATGAACAACCTGTATATAAAATTTATGTACACAAAATTTTTTCAATCATAAAAATCAAAATTACATAAAATGACCAAAGAAGTACACATGTAATTACAATTTACAAGGACATTTAACTTGTTTCAAAGATTGACAATGAAGGTTTGTAACCGCATTTTTCATGAGTCAATACAATTAGAGTGTAGCCTCCAAGCTTTTAATTTTCTACATTTTTTTTCAATAATATGAACTCTTGCAACTACATGCCGAGAAACCTTGAGCGATTCATCTATAATATTTATTAACAACTCTCATATGGCCGGAGGCACACAGTGTTTCACAAGCAAGCATTTTACACTCGAATCGTTGCGTTCTTGCTTCTCTCCTAAAGAAAGAAAGAAAGAAAATTTGATATCATTGGCATTTGTAGGAACAAACATGTATAATAATCCTTATAACTTATAACTCGGTCTCAATAACACATATCAAACATTTCTGCACAAGTATACTGAAAATTGATAGACAAGAGTCAGTAATATAGCCGCTATAAATTGTTGACCGAGTGAAATTTTGTTTTCCTTGTGGCCTTGGGAGTTGGTCATGATGTTCAGAGGGGAATAGAGAAGGGCCATTGAAATGCATTCCTCCTTGGCCTTAAAGATTGGCCTTCCTATCACATGCTTGTATTGGCTTCCTCCCCATGCCTGAAAAAGGAAGGAGATTAAGCAAGCTCGAGAGTGAATGATACAAATTGCACTGCTATATTTCAACTTCTAGACGACCCAAGTGGCTAAGTGCAATACAACAATGCTTGAACACAATGTTACTAGCTAGGACCTAGGATTATGTTGTACAATGTTTCATTCGACATTATTTGACCCTTTCAACATAAGTGACATTGGAGACGAATCCAGAAAATTTAGTCAGGTAAGACAAAACATAATAATTTAATAACATTCAAATTGATCATGATCAATTTAGTCTTCATCTTTTCAACGTAGTAATAGAGATACATGAAGAATCGTCTCTATAATTGGGAGTTAGCTATTTGAAAGAATTCAATAGAAAAGTCATATTGATCAAGAGACGCGTTGAAACTAATCGATCTTCTTTCCTAAGCATCTGGTTTTGGCCTAATTTATGTCATTTTCATAAATTTTGCATGCACTAAATCTATATAATCTATGGTAAATTGAAAAGCCAGTCTATGCAAGTGTCTAAGCTTGGCTCAATATGGATCCGCCCCTCAGTGACATAACACATGATTATTTAGCATGCACTTGAGTAGCCGCTCAAAATGACTCTTGTAAATGATGAATGTTTTGTAAAGATAAATGATGCTGCTATTCGATCATCATCTGCTGTGTTTGTATAAAGCAGGGGGAAGAACAAATGATCCAACTTCTCTATTTGAATTTTTGTTGTTTGGATTTACATGGATGATTTAAAACCATTAAATTGAGTATAATGTGGTCCTATAATGTCATCCTCATGTTATCTTTATTTAATCCAATGGTTTTAAATTATCCAAGTAAATTTAAATAACAAAAATCCAAACAAAAAACTAATTTGAAGAACAAAACTTTATCGTAAGACATGAATATATAACTTTAGAAACACTACAATAACCATAATTATGAGAAAGCAATGTGCCATCTTGTAGACAATAATAATTATATATCATGCAAGCTTTATCATTCTCTCCTAGATTCTCTTTGGTCCAATTAGCAGATAATTAATAAAAGCTTCGGTAATGGAACACAAATATACCAGTAAATTCGATTTATTTACCTGCATTCGGTCCCCTGTGGTAACTACAAGAGCGTCTCTATCTGGGGTAAAAGAAACCCAACCTTTCTTGGAGTAAACATGAAACTCTGAGGATCCATCACAAAGATGCAAGCACAAGGCATGAGAGTAATCAGTTCCTCTTATCAGCATCCTAATCACATCATATCGTAGATAGCTATCCCACTTATCAGCTAAAACATTCTGATTGTGCTTGTAGAAACAACAAACTGTCCCAAGTTCTTTTCCGTGAACAGAAGTATTTTCATAAACAGACTCTTTTTGTGTAGTGTTCAATAAACTTTGTAGAATTCTCTCACAAATCTTATCAGTATCTGTCATAAGGGTCTCCAATTTCTTGCTGCACAAATCAAGCATTCAAACTGGCATTATAAATCTTTGGTACAATACATTCTTTATTTAGCCAAATAAACTAGAGCAGTTGGTTAACGCTACCTGAAATTTGAATACCCTACTGGCCAAATTCCCTCCATTGCCAACTTCAAACCTCGTTCTCTACACCAAACAAACTCTCCACTCAATTCCGTGTCAGCCTCCTCACCGACGTGAACTTCCTCGAACCCATATGGCTTCTCCGGTGACCTTGTTATGTCTGCCCTCTTCTCCGGTGGCACCTGGAATATCCTGGTGGCTTCCGCCTGCACTGACCTTACAAAATCACTTGAAATCCCATGGTTCACTAACTGTAAGCACCCGATTCTTGCTATGGACTCCAGAATCTTGGCAACACTAGCATCATCATAATGATTTGAACACAAAGTCACAAAATCAATAGTGGGGGGATTTTCAACTGATTTTTGTTTTGGGAAGAATTTGTCTGGCAAGATGAGATCAGGGACATTGAGGGAGTGCTGGAGGAATTCGGTAATGACATCGTCGTTTGTAAGGGATGATCGGCGGCCGGAGGCAACTGGAGAAGGTGGTGGGGCACGGAAATCAATGGGGTTTTCGTGGACTAGTTCAGGTAAGTTTGCCATCGTTTTGGACTGAAACTAGGGGGGTGAGCTGGTGATGGATCAAATAAGCTCTTGTGTATATGACATTGAGGTATCATGCATCTTTATGAATGTGATAAAATGTAGGAAAGGAAAAGAGAAAATGGTAAGAAGCATGATGATGGCATGTCTTCGATGTTGATTACAACCCAGGAATGATCATGATCATAAGGTCTTTCACTTTGGGGCTTAGCTTTTCTTTTCTTTATCACTTTGCTTTACAGCTCAACAATTAAATTATCATCCCTTGATTTTCTCATAGGTAAGCATTTCCTTTCTTTTTCTAATATTCTCACTTCTCAGGAGTCAGGACCCTTAATATCATGATTGTCATCTAATTAAAAATGGAAAATATTCAAAAGACAGATGTGGATCGGAGTATTCGGATGTTGTACCGTATTAATTATATTCTTCCTACTCGATCTTTCGAAAAAAATATACTTCAATGTACCATACGAAACTCAGAGTATCTTTAATACACGGCCGTATATGTATACGACACATGTGAACGGTTGAGATTAGAGGATATAATATTGATACATGAGTGGTCAAACATATGAATTGCTATGAATGGCTAAGATTATGTCATGTGCATATACGACTATGCATTCAAGAATTTCCCTACCAGCCTGCTTGTTAAAAAACGACATGGTTAATTTGATTGGAGACGTACGTTTGGAAAGCTCCTGTGAGTCTGCTCTGCATTTGTCTCCTGACAGAAGTAAATCAGTTAATAAACTGAGATATTGTGGTAAAAATAAATTGGTATTTGATTCATATTAATGCAATGTTATATATATAGAAGACTTGTAACTTCTAGCTAATTTCTAAGACTTGATAAGAAAAGACAACTAATGACAGTCTAATTCTTGTGATTAAAGAGAGATATCAATACAAATCATTGATACAAATCTCTAACTATTTGGAACCGTTTCCTTTGGTGCATCAATATTTCCCTTCAAGTTAGAGTGTATATTAATTACACTCAACTTGCTCAACAAGTTGGTAAACTGCATAATGTAAGTGGTTTGGTAAATAGGTCTGCTGGTTGATCTTGTGTTCGAATGTAGACAGTATTGATCAAGCCTCTTTGGATATTCTCACGAACGACATGATAATCAATCTCTATGTGTGTTGGTTCATTCATGGAAAACTAGATATTGGATGCAATATGTAGAGCAGCTTAATTGTCACCGAAAATTAATACTAGTTGCGTACCTGTTGTGACATTGAGGTCTTTCAATAAGTTCTGCAACCAAGTAATCTCACAACAAGTAGAAGTCATGAAACGATATTCTGCTTCTGCACTTGATCTAGATATTGTTCCTTACTTCTTTGCACTACCAGCATAAACAACATAGCCGACAAAAAAAACAGGGCGACAAAATTTTTTTTCTTTGGCTAAGTTAAATTTTCGTTGGCTAAACTAATTTTTTCATCGACTATAGTCTGTGAACTTAAGCCAACGAAATTTGAAAAGTTTAGCCAACAAAATTTGAAAAGTTTAGCCGATGAAATTAGGGTAGTTCGTCGGCTAAAGTACCTTTAGTTACAAAATGATACTACGGATATTTCAGTGTTCGATTGACTATTATGATACTAATCTGGAAGCGGAACGGGAGTACGAGTAAAACTCAATGCTAATGCTATGACATATGAGCATTTTTGGCCATCCGAGTTCGTTTAAGTCTTCAAAATGCAGTTTTTTAGACATTTTCATGAAAACGCTTGTATCTGCATCTATATTAGGAATTTTGGTGGAACCTTCAACATAATAAACTCTCACCATGAAGAGACACAACTGCCCATCTAAAAATTTTGAGACATTTACCCCTCGATGATAGAGCTCCTCATATGGATAAATAATGGTAAATAGTATGCATGTTGTGATTCCGGTCATCAAAACTCACAAACAAAAATACGACCATCAGAAATCTTCAATATGCTGAAATATGTCTATAGTAAAAAATTCAACTTGATCCGATACATTTAAGGGTTTCATCTGGATGGTCAATCTCGTAAGTCAAACCCCTAAATTGTATTGACTGCAACTATCGGCACCGAAACTTTACCGAAATTACGTGATTTTTCAACCGTAGACGTATTTCATCATTTCGGTCATATCTTATTTTGACGAATTTTTTGAGTTTGAAGTTTCTACGTAGAGTTTGTTTTTGAAATGAAACATTTACTTAAAGCTTAGTAAACAAGTTATACAACATTAGTAGACATGTTGTGATTCCGATGATCAAAGTTGAGAAACAAAAATCCAACCATCTAATATGATCATTATGTCAATATATATATATGAAAAAATTCAACTTGATCCGACAACGTTAATGGCTCGATCCTTACGGTCAATCTCGTAAGTCAAACTCTGTAACGCATGAAAATGGTTATTTGACCGTCTAAATTACGTATTTTGCACGGACCTTCAACTGAAAATAGTTTCAAATCGATGAGACGTAACCAGTGGTATAAAAATTTTCTGAAAAATTACCACCGGAGATAGGGCTACCTCTAAGGAGAAAAAATGAAAAATTGTGCTGACCGTAACTATCGGCACTGAGACTTTACCGGAATTAAGTGATTTTTCATCCATAGAAGTATTTCACCATTCTGGTCATATCTTATTTCACTTTTTTTTTCGTTTGAAGCTTCTACGTATATGGTGTAGGGTTTTAACCGACGAAATTAGGGTAATTCGTCGGCTAAAGTTAAATAAATAACTATAGCCGACGAAATTTATTAAATTTTTTCGGCTAAAGTTAATTCAAAATTTTTTGGAGGGGATTTTGAAAATTTTGAACTTTTTTCGACTGAAAATTTTAAAATTTTTCTATATCTTTGATTTTTTTCCTCCTCCTCTTCCACATCCGGCTGCAACAACTCCTCCTCCTCTCTCCTCCATCCCCTCCTCCTAGTCATCTCCTCTTCTTCTCCTCCTCCTTCTCCTCCTCCACCATTGGTGTAAAAACGAACAGAAGAAAGAAAAATTAATCAAAAATACAAGAAATAAAAAAGAAAAAAAATTAAAAAATAAAATAACTAACTATAGTCGAAGAAATTTATAAAAATTCGTTGGCTAAAATTAAATAAATAAATAAAAATATTAAAAATAATAACTATAGCTGAAAAATTTTATTAAAATTCGTAGGCTAAAGTTAAATAAATAAATTACTATAGCTGACGAATTTTAATAAAATTTTGTCAGCTAACGTCCAAAAATTCGTCGGCTAAAGTCCGGATTTTAAGCAACGAAAAATTTCTTCGTCGGCTAAATAAATGACTTTAGCCGACGATGAACAGTAATTTTGTCGGCTAAAGTCTTGGTCGATGACTTTTTAGCCGACGACATTTCATCGGCTAAAACTTTAGCCGACAAAATTTAGGGTTTAGCTAACGAAAATATTTCATCGGCTAATGTAGCTAGTAGTGTTGTTTTCCAAGAGATAGGTGAATTACCGATAAAAATGTAATAAATAGTAATTGACCTAGTGTCCTTACAACGTGCCCAATCTGCATCACAAATGGCGCGTAACTGAAGTGTACCTCTAGATGGCAATAACAAACCTTGTCTCGACGCTTGCTTTAGACAATGTAGCACCTTGTGTGCTGCTTCTAGATGTGGTATTCTTGGCTTATCCATGAATTGATAGAGGATGTGAACTACATAAACAAGGTCTGGTCTTGTAATGGCGAGATAGATAAGTCTACCTACCAATGTTTGATATTGAGACGGATCGGTGAGTAACTTTCTGTCTCTTTGTATCAACGCAATATAGCATTTTACAGGAAACTTTGCAGGTCTTGCTCCAAGGAAACCGGAGTCCTCCAATATCTCCAATGCATACTTACGCTGGCTTAATACGATACCTTGCTTTGATCTGGCCACTTATATGCCAAGGAAATATTTCAACACTCCCATGTCTCTTAATTTGAACTTGCTGGATAGGAAGCACTTCACAACATTGATATCTTCGAGATTGTTTCCTGCCAAAATAATATCATTGACATTCACTAAAAAGATAATGAATATCTCTTTGCAATTTCGAACAAAAAGTGAGTAATCAGACCAACTTTGATGAAAACTAGCCCTCTTGAGTTCATTAGACAACTTGATGAACCACTGTCTTGAAGCTTGTTTGAGTCCATATAAGAATTTGTGTAGCTTGCATACCCGATTCTCCTCCTTTCCTCTAAAACCAAGAGGAAGCTGCATATAAACATCCTCAGACAGATCACCATTCAAAAAGGCATTACTTACATCAAGTTGGTAAATATGCCAACCACGCAAAGATGACAGACTGAGTTGGACACCGACAATGGTGAGTTTAGCAACCGGAGCAAAAGTTTCTCAATAGTCAATTCTTCAACCTGATTGTATCCTTTGGCAACAAGATGGGCTTTATATCGTTCTACATTGTCATCCGGATTGTACTTGATCTTGTACATTCACTTGCATCCAATAGGGCGTTTGTGAGTAGGCAGCGATACAAGGCTCCAGGTCTTGTTTGTTTGTTTGTAGCGCATCAATTTCATGTCTCATGGCCACACCATTTTGGATCCTTAACTGCCTGAGAGTATGTTGTAGGCTCTTTGTCCAAGGTTAGGGCAACAACAAATGCTCGATGGTTATCAAATAATCGATCATAAGACAACACACGTGATATAGAGTGTGTCATACCTGGGACCGTGGTCGGTGAAGATGGTGGAGCGGTACGTGAGGAGAGAGCTGCTTCGATGTGAAAGTCATGTAGTAGGCTTGATGTTCTTGTTTATCTTGTAGAGCAACACAAGTTATGTTGATTAGGAGGAATAGGAGGACTAGACACATGATTTTTGGTTGTGGCCGATTGTGTGCTTGAAGCAGGATATGAGGACATGATTGGAGAAAGAATTGATGAATCGAGATTTGATGCAGCGGAATGAGGATGAGTTGTATTTGGAGATGACATTGGGTTAGGAGATGAGACTGAGGTATGAGGCGAAGATGTAGTGGAATTATCGATAGGAGTCCTAATAGAACTGGGAGAAGAACATGTGTAAACATGATTTTGTGTTTCCCAGGTAGGATTTAAAAGTGAATGTGAAACTGTCCCCCCCAATCGAAAGAATTAATGTCAGGCTGTGAACTTGGAGAAGAATTAGGAAGGGATGGAGATGAGATTTTTTTAATGGAAATCAATTTCATGAAATATCACATCACGTGAAAACAAGATTTTCTTCCCTTTGAAATCATAGACTCTATAACCCTTTTGGCCTTGAGGATAACCCAAGAAAATACACTCAATTGATCTAGGATCAAACTTACTCGGCTTGGATGGATGAGTAGAAATGAAACATCGACAACCAAAAACTTGGAGGTGATCATAAGATGGTTCTTTGGAATGGAGTTTTTCTAAAGGTGTTTTGACCTTCAAAAGTGGAATCGGTGTACGATTAATGAGGTAGCTTGCAGTCAGAATAGCTTCACCCCAAAAACATTTAGGAAGATTGGTCTGGAAAGAAGAGCACGAGCCACATTTAGGAGGTGATGATGCTTTCTCCTGACAACACCATTTTGTTGAGGACTATTGACACATGTTGTCTGGTGTTCAATGTCTTTAGAAACATAAAACTCAGGCATGTTAAATTCTAGACCATTGTCACTTCTGATGATTTTGCCACGTTTTTCAAATTGGTTTTCAACTAATTTGACAAAACCGACAAGAAGTGAACGAGTTTTAGATTTATTTTTCATAAGAAAAACCCAAGTACCTCGTGAATGATCATCAAAGATGGTTAAGAAATATTTTGCACCGATGAGTGAAGAAACATGATAACCACCCCAAATGTCAACATGGATTAATTGAAAACATTCTTTGCTAAAAGTAGTACTTAAAGGAAATGGCTATCTGGTTTGCTTTGCCAAAGACAAATCAAACAATTATTTGGTGCACAACTGTTTATGGAATCAGAAAAATGAAACAACGATGATACTCTTTGTGAAGGATGGCCTAATCTTTTATGCCAGAGGTTGGATTTTTAAACATGAGCCACACTACACATCTCTTTCTGGTAGATATCGAGGCATTATACTCCCTCTCTCTCATGGCTCATCCCAATCATCTTCCTTGAGCATAGGTCTTGCATAACACATTGTTGGCTCAGGAATATAATCACACAAAATGAATCACGAGCCAGTTTGTTGACTGATATCATATTCGGATAAAATGAAGGCACACATAATACATTCTCAAGTTTCAATATTGGGATGAGAATATAACAGTCCTAAGGTGTGTGACCTGTGTAGATAATCCAGATGGTAACCTTACAGTATAACTCATTACAAGTTGTTTGGAGGTAAGAAATTTTACATCACAGACTATATGATTACTGGCACCACTGTCTATAAGTCATATTGGTGTGTGAAAAAAGTATTGGCTAGGGAAAGAGCCTTACCAAAAAGTTCTTCATAGTTGGTAATATTACCGGCTTCAAATTGATTATTTTTTAGAAGTTCCCTTAATCGTGCACACTCGGCCAGAAAAAATGGGAATGGCTTAGTTGTGTGGCCATGGTTTTCTTGGAATTTTAAGATATGGTTCATTCGGCTTGAGCCCTCACCAGACTGCATTCTCTTCTTTTGCCTGCATTCGTCAACTGTATGACTTTTAAAATTGCAAAAGGTGCAGCACAGGTGGGCACAACATGTATCAACAATATGACATCTATAGTTGCAAGTGTTACAACGTATGTGAGCCTTAAATTCTCAGTTGAGTGGTTGGAGTGATCACATTTGGCACAGCGTGGTTTCATGTTGCTGCCACTAGAACTGCATTGCTGCTTGCGCGCGCTGCCTGTAAAGAGTTTATGTAAAGGCTCGTTGCTACGCCCTTTCATGTGCACCTGTTGCACACAGAACGCAGAAGAGTCCAAGGCCGGCATAATTGCTTTGTTGGTCGAGGCTGCTGCCTGCTTCCCTTGACTTAGTGCCATCAAATAGACTTTGTTTAGGTTTGGCAACGGATCCATGCCAATGATATTGCTCCCAATGGTAGCGAATTCTTCTGTTAATCACATCAAGACTTCATGATTTTTTGAGTCTCAACATACGATTTCATCTCCTCTCCTACTTTACATACACATGCAAGGATGTTGCAAAAGGATTCTTTCTCGTCCCAGAGACTGTTAAGTTGAGTAAAGAAGGTTGTAACAAATGAAGGTCCATGTGTCCAATCATGAATAGAATTTTTAATATTAAAAAGTTGAACATTATTGGTTTTTCCAAACCTCTAATGTAGCTCAAGCAAAACGATTCTTGCATCCTTGCATTGAGAAAAACTTTTGGGAATTGGTGGTGACATTGATCCTAGTAGCCATGTCTTGACAAGAATATTGCAACGATTTCATTGAAGATGTGCATCTGGATTTTTCACGGTTTTTGGTAGGGTTCCATTTACTAACCGTATTTTGTTCTTGATCTGAAGTGTCATGTCCATGCTCTCGATCCAAGAACTGAAGTTGTCCTCCACTAGTTGTTGAGGAACAAGAATCATTCCTGGTTGATCAGAATGATGGATATATAAGGCGTGATTTGAATTCTCCCATGCTGGGGATTTTTTATGTTGTTTTGGATTTTTGATCATCTCCTGCTAGTGTTGACAGCAAGCAGCAAGGTAGGGTTAGGGTTTTATGTTTGGAAATTGACTCAGAAATGTAGGTGCTCTGGTACCATAATAAACTGAGATATTGTGGTGAAAATAGATTGGTATTTGATTCATATTGAATGCATTGTTATATACATAAGACTTGCTAACTTCTAGGTACCTTCTAAAACTAGATAAGGAAAGACAACTGATGACAGCCTAATTCTTGTGATTACAAAGAGATATCAATACAAATCATTGATACAAATCTCTAACTATTTGAAACCGTTTCCTTTGGTGCTTCAATATCAATAATAAACTTATTTGATTCCAACCACACTGTAGTTAGGCGCAGAAAGCAAATTGATAGTAGAGTATTACGACCTGGATATCCCATATCTATCTGATCTTTAGCGTCCACCTTTATTTGGGTTTGGATCCACCTCTGGGCGTCGGCACATGTTGAGATCGGTTGCATAACTCGATCGTCTTGTTGCGGTTGATCGAGAAACAGGGGCTGTCAAATTCTTCCTGATTGATCTTCCAATCGAGTACGTATAAAGATAACGTCTCGGTTGATAAGAAATCTGGGTTTGTTTATTCTCTACTCAATTCGATTTTTGGGGTTTTATTTCATCTCAAATGGGTTTGTCTTCCTTCTATCAACGTGAGTCATATTAGAAATATAATATTGTAATTATATCATAGAATTTTACTTACCAATTGTATTCCTTAGAATCTCTTATATAAACATACACTATGAAATGAATAAAATATCAGTCAATTCATTCTTTCATCCTTGTTATATTTAACTTGGTATTAAAGTAAAGATCCGAGAGAACTTTGTCTCTTCAATTCAAAAACCTCATTGTTAGGGTTTTATTTTTTTTTATTTTTCTTCAAAACGTCTCTTTTTAGTCTAGACAGCCGTCATCATCATCTTCCGTTGCTTTTGGGCACCCCAGAAGTTTCTTTGGACACCCAAAATTGCCTGCTTTTTCAGCCAAACGTCGTCGCTGCCTCTCTTCGTTGTCCAGCGACGCCTTTTTTGTCTTAGTCATCATCAGCAGATCAACTCTGACCAGCCGGCAAGTTTTTTAGACCAGACTCAGACCATTTTTCTAAAATTCGGCGTCCATCACCTCAATCCTGGATTCCCTGGTATCCTTATACCTCCTGCCTTCTATCTTCATCACCTCAGTTCGCCTCTTTTGTCTTGATTCCTTCCCAGCTCGACTCCGTGCACGGCTGCTTCAAACTAGACAGACCACCGCTGTCAATTCTCGAACCAGTCGACCCGCCAAGGCAATTCCAGAAGATCCGACCCGTAGATCCAATAGACCCAGCCCAATCCAACCTAGTCCATATCTGACCTGACAAAACTGACCCAGGCAATCTGACCAAATCAGCAGATCCGACCCGATCTGCAGATCTGACCCGACCCAATCCAGCTCATCTAATCTGATCTGCAGATTTGTGACCAAGAGGAGAAAAAATGACTCATGAGTACGTTGGAAATTTGAGTTCCTGGGTGTTAGAGGAAGACCTCAAACTTGAGTTCCACAAATTTGGGACTATAAGGAGGATATGGGTTGCAAAGAGACCATCAGGTTTTGTTTTTATCGATTTTAATGATAATAGAGATGCTGAAGATGTTGTTCGTGAATTAAATGGTCACAATGATTTGAGGGTGAACTTTCGCATAACTCTATACGTGCGGTGAAGCACAACTTCAATAACGGTAATATTTCTGCTACCAAAACACCACGTGAAGGACGTAAGATCGGTATGACTTTGAAAATCTCTAATTTTTTGTTCTGATACTTGGATTATTAATTCCGGTGCCACTGATCATATGAGTTATGATGGATCTTATTTCACTAAGTTGTCTTCCCCTCTAGTGTCATATGTCACTAATGTTAATGGTGAGGTTTTTCCTGTGTTAGAAAAATGGTCGGCCTGTGTCACTCCTACTTTAGAGCTACATAATTTTTTATATGTACCTGACCTATCTCATAACTTGATTTCTGTTCCCCAGTTGAATACCGAGTCCCGATGTTCTGTAACCTTTTATCCCATGTATGTGACTTTTCAGGATCTTCTTACCATGAAGCATATCGGTTGGGGTATAAGAGGGGCAGATTGTTTCACTTAGATCAAACATATGCAAGAGAGAAACCAGGAGCACAGCCTCGCACTGCTTTGACCTCAAGCTCTATCCAGCTAAGTGAAATTTGGTTGTGGCATCGCCGCTTAGGGCATCCATCCTTCAGTGTTATGAAAAAATATGTCTTCTTTGTTTATGGGTGTAAATGAGTCTACTATACGTTGTGAAATATATGTCCTAGCTAAAAGTCATCGTGCTACTTATTCTCCTAGTTTCTCTAGGAGTAGTGTTCCATTTGAAGTGATTCATTCAGATGTCTGGGGCCCTCTAGAGAGCCTACTGTGTCGGGTATGAGGTATTTTGTATTGTTTGTTGATGATTGTACAAGGTTGTCAACGATTGCTCTTTTGAAAACCAAAGATGAAGTCTTTCCTGCTTTTCAGACTTTTCGTACTCTTATTCAAACACAATATAATAGCACCATTAAAGTTCTTCGTTCAGACAATGGGGGGTATGTTAATCATTCTTTCAACCAGTTTTTCCAAACACATGAGATTGTTCACCAAACTATTTGTCCACAAACACCAGAGCAAAATGGGGTATTTGAAAGGAAAAATTGTCATCTCCTAGATATGGCTTGTACCATTCTTTTTAGTTCTCATATGTCTACATATCTTGGGGTGATGTAATACATGATTCCGCTCATTTTATCAACCGTCTTCCATCTAGTGTTCTTCAAGAAAAAAATTCTTTTGAGGTCCTTGCATCTCATGTTCTCATTCCCTCATTTCATAATCTTCCTGCCCGTGACTTTGGTTGTGTTGCTTTTGTTCATGTTCCTAAAAACCAAATGTCCAAGTCGGATGCCCAGACGATTGTGTGTTTGTTGGCTATAGAGGACATCAGAAAAGCTACAAGTGTTTTCATTTACCCACTAAAAAGTATCATGTCACTATGGATGTTACTTTTATTTGAAAACATGAGTTATTTCACCTCATCTGATACTGCTCTTTAGAGGGAACATTCATATTTCAAAGAGTTGTATCATGGTGAGGAGGAGGAATCAGAAGGATGAGAAGTTACACATGCAAGAGATACAACGATAGGTCCAATTGAGATTATTACCTCATCAAATGCAGAAACAGAAGCACTGGATCATCTAGAAACTGAAACTGAAGCACTGTTAGGTGAAGACTAAACCACGAACATCGGCACACCTTCATAAGGTTGTGCATGATCATGTCATAGTGTAAATACACTTATCGAACCAACGATTTCATCGAGGTCACATTTCGTTTGGAGAAAATCAAAGAGCCCTTCATGACGTCAAATGTCAGAGGCATCCATTTGATGTTCCGTACACCCTTTTGTATGTTTCTTTATATGCATTCATTCTTTTGCTCAGGATTGTGTGGGTAGTCTCACCGTCTACAAAGTACTCAATTTCTTCACATAACATACCTATCAAACAAAGTAGATACGTGAGAAAGAGACATAAACACTGAAGGCAACAATTAAAGGCAACCGTGTGCATTGCAGAATTCCTAGCAGCATGACCTTTGCTCACTCAAACAGTCATAACTCCTTCTTTAGAATGGATATTAACAAACCGTGAAAACCGTTAGAAACTAGACAGATGTAGCTTTCCAATGATATATGGTTTACATTCTAGTTCATCCGGAGCTGTTCACAAAGCTCTTCGGAATTTTCTGCTCAGAAAGTGGCAGATTCACTGTTTTTGTTTTTGGTTGTCCTCATTTGCAGCTTGCACGTATGCCAATGCACTAGGCACTTGGCAATATTTGGAAGCGCGTTGCACCTACACATATGCCATTATATTAAGCACTTGGCAACATTTGGTAGTGCATGAGGAGCCACACATATGCCGGTGCACCGAGCACTTGACAACATTCGGTGGCTGCACAACCCCTGGTGCCCAAGGCGCACGGTACGGGGCAGTGGGGGGAGATCGGCAGCTTACCACAAGTGCACAACAAGAGGTGCACAGAGCTTCGGTAACTGCTTCACAGAGCTCGGCCCTAGTGCCCAGTGCTCAACAGTCGGTGTCCTGTGCGCATCCTCGAGTGTTCTGTGCTATGTAGCTCACTTAGTGCTTGTCCTTGATGTAAGTGCACAACCATTGGTGATCAGTGCACTGTTCCTTGTGTTCAGTGCTAACATCTGGTGCTTAGTGCTCAACACCTAATGCACAGTGACGATAGTTCATGTGTAGAGCACTAAGCAACAAACACATAACTATCGACATCTGACAAAAAAGATGGTGGCATTCCTCACACAACATGAAGCAACTGACACACAAGGACGGCAACTGACACACAATTAGAGCAGAAACAATCAAGGGGCAGTAGGTAGCATACAGGGTTAGCAACAGGCACGTTGGGCGGCAATAGGCGTATGACTATCGGCAGTTGGCAACCAGGTGCACATGGGCTCGGCAGCGTGCACGACAGCTCGGCAACCATGCCGGCAGCTTGTGTAGCGCTCAGTAGCTCCTAGACAGCGCTCAATAGCTGCATGCCTTTAGCATAAAACAGTGTTGCTCAGCTTCTAATCTCTATTTGAGACTTAGAGCGGTATTCACGGGTCAATATGTAAGTGAGCGGCAAATTTCCTCGCTCATGCATACAATACCAAATTGTGGAGACTCGAGAGTAGTCATCTCGCTTTATAGGTTGGAGGTTCAGCGTAAGAAGCAGTGGCTAAATCATTGAGCAAAATCTAGTTCATGCTCGGCAGCTGGGTGCTCAGTGGTTGGAAACTAGCACTCGGCAGCTATGCAGCACTGGTCCTCTGTAGCTAGGCACTAGGCGCACTACAGTTGGCAGCTAGGCAGCCTGTGCTCTGCAGCGTGGCGGTGGTGCTCTGCAGCTAGACGCTGGGCATCCTACACCGGTAGCTGATTCTCCTACCATGTTCTCAACAGGACTTCTACCCGTAGAAATGTGCATGGTGCACGACAACTAGTGCTTGTCACTCTGCAGCTAGTGCTCGACAGTGCTCGGCAGCTGCCCTAAGTAGCGCTCGGTAGCAATCGGTAGTCAGTGGTCGACAGTGCATAGTAATTAGTGTGCAAGGCTTCGGCAGCTGGTAGCCATGTGCACATATAGTGACTGGCAGCAGTGCACTGGTGCACATGCGGTGCCCAGCAGTAGCGCACTATAACGCCTAGGCAGGTGCCCATACAGTGACTGGCAGCAATGCACGCGTGCACAGGGGAAAGTCCTGTCAGTAGCGTGCACGCGCACAGGGGCAGGTGCACATACGATGCCTGGCAGCAGCGCACGCGTGCACAGGGGCAAGCCCTGGCAGTAGCGTGCACGCGCATAGAGGCAGGTGTACATACGGTGCTCGGCAGCAGCGCATGCGTTCACAGGGGCAAGCCTTGGCAGCAGCGTGCACGCGCACAGAGGTAGGCCCTTGCAACAATGCTCAGCAGGTGCACGCGACAGCACAACAGTTAGTAGGTGCACGCGGCAGCACAACTGTCAGTAGGTGAGCGCGTCATAGCACATCACTCGGCGGCAGCGCAACGGTCAGTAGGTGAGCGCGCCATAGCACATCACTCGGCGGCAGCGCACGTGTGTCAGGGCACAGCGCTCGGCAGCTGTGCACGCGCCAGAGCACAGCGCTCGGCAGCTGTGCACGCGCCAGAGCACAGTGCTCGGCAGCAGCGCACAGCAAGCAGCATGTGGGCTAGTGGTGACGGTAGCCAAATGCACATGTTTTAGGATTTTCATAATAACCTGCAAAGACAAACGTCTCAAACATAGAATGGGGATGGAGAAGGGAGGAACAGATTTTATCTTCCCCGAGGTTATTGAACTTTGAAAAATACTCAAAAGTAAAGCTTCCTTGCTAGTCTGCCATATAGACTGCATTTATATAAGTTGCTCCATGCTTCCATGCTCAAGTCCATACGCGTTCGGCGATCGTTCACGCAATTCCATCGTGAATTGTCGCATGTGAAGGCCATGAAACATATGAAAATCATATGGTTAGTTAATCTTGCCATAAAAAGTAGCAAATCATTGAAAAACATCAACCATATGAAAGATTCGAAGAGAAAATAGGAATACAACCCGTTTTTCTCAAGGAAAAGTGATTCCTATACGCGTTGCAGCCATTGGGAGGATTGGTTCACTGACTTTTACTCCGGTTCTGGGGGTGCCCTTTTGACTGAAGGATTCTGACATCTGTATGCATAATCTCTCCAAATTTCACCGAAAGCAGAGTTCAGAAAGTGCCCGAACCGGTTTCTTGAACATTTTAGCCGGTCTGGGGATTCCGGCGACCGGTTCGGTACCTTTACCGCCGGTTCTTGGGGTGAGGCTGGCGGAGTTAGAATCGTATGAGCAATATCTTCAACTTCTCTGTTAGTGACGAAAGACAATTCGGAAATTATTCTGTCGATATTGGCGTTTGAAACCTGAGGTAGATTTTAAGGTTTCTTGGTGCGCAGGTGCACAGCAGGGCACAGGGGGTGCGCAGTGGTTCCCAGGTGGTGCGCGGTGCTGCCCAGGAGGTGCGCGGTGGTGCTCAGCAGTGCCTAGGAGGTGCGCAGCGGTGCTCAGAAGGTGCGCAGCAGTGGTGCACGGCGGTGCACGGTGGTGCCCGTTGGTGCCCAGTGATGGTGTGCGCAGCGGTGCACTGTGGTGCCCAGCAGTGCGTGTGCAGTGCACAGGCTTGCGCACGACAGAATTTTCCCTTTTTCGGTGGCCTACTTGCTTTTTTTGGGTTTAGAGCTAAGTGCATGATAACGTGTTGTAGAATTATATTGAGGGAATGAATTCTCCTTATCTTATTGATAGAATGAAGCCCCTTTATATAGAGAAATACATGGGCCTCTTGGGCTATTACATGGGCAAATCGGCCTCTTACATGGATATGTGTAAAACTCTATTACAATATGGATTATTACATAAAGCTCGTATCCAAGACATGGACCAAGACACACATATATATCAAATATCCTAGAATATTATGACTAATAATGATATTTAATGTATACTAATTTTACCTAATTTATAAAAGAAATATTGTATAGATTTAGATTTTTTTGTAATAAATTATTATTAATTTTAATTTGTTTAATTTTTTTATTTAATAAGATATGTAAGACTTATTAAATTTAAATTATTTTTTATACTCTCTTCATTTATAGCTAAACCCCTTAACATTCAAATCCTGCTCTCCATTGCGTCCAACCTGCCCTTACCATTGGCGGCTGGAGCTACAGGCGGCAACTTCAAAAGCTAAGTTTTTCAAAAACACAAATCCTTGCTCTCCTACCATAGTTCACATAAGTCACTGTTGCTGCCAGCTGCCATGTCTCGCTACTTAAATGCATGCTCTAGGAGCTGCCACGCCGTACTGGTATACGACATACTTAATTAATGTTAGATATATACTGCATGGACTGTGTTTAAATATGGGCTTGCTTAGTTTCTTTGCCATGCCAATGTACTTGCTCGCTCGACACGCATGTCTTTGCAGTCCACAATGAACAATGATTAATTGGAACTTTCTCAATGGAGTATATATGTTCCTAAGTAGCAAACACACATCACACATCACACATCACACATCACACATCACACATCACCACTACAATTTGCAATAGCCATTGTATGGCGTCCCCTCTTAAATTGTTTACTTGCTATGTGATTCGTATCCTTAGATCAAATGCATATGTGATACAAGCTTTCGGCCATTCATAGCATGGTATGCATTCGCCACCCGAAGGAAATTGATGTCCATTTAAAACTGATATTGCTTAGATTGCTAATATCCTCTTTATTTTACTTGAAGGACATTAACCAACTCCAAACTACGTGATTCTCATGACTATACGCGTCCTTTGGTGCCCTAGTGCCCCCAGAACGCCCATTAGTGCACCCCAGCGTGCACCATTCTCGAACCTCAACGCGCCATTTTGTGTCCCGACACTTCTCGACATAACATAAGTACAAGGCTATGTCGTACACTTATAGAGTTAGTGACATGCTTTACTTGTCAACATACTATGGGTCTGTTTGGTACAGCTGTGGCTTCAAAAATAAGCTGGCTGTGGCTTATTCTGAGAATAAGCAGCTGACAAGCAAAGCTGCTGAGTGTTTGGTAAACTGGCTTTTTATAAGTGCTGTGAATGGTAGAAGCAGAGGTAAACTGTTTGGTAAACTAGTTTTTTAAAAGTGCTTTAAGTTTGTAAATTACCAGTTTAGCCTTATAATATATTTTTGCTTTATTTATTTAGTAATGTATTAAAATATAATTGCTCATGAATCCAAGTTTGCCTTCCAAGTTTCATCTATGTCTATGTACTACCTAACTAACAAGCTAATCAGCTCAGTTTTACTTCTAAGGACTACAAATAAAAGTTGTCAGATTAGTCCTTAACCTGTTAAATTTATGTAAAGGGACATTATAGAAGAGGCATTACTGACAATCTGACTAGGGTCAGATGAATCACAAGTTAAGTGGGAAGGACATGAATATGAGAAATAATGTTGTGCTCAACTGTTCATCATATTATGTGAAATTAGTGAAACAAAATTGTACAAGGCAGGCAGGCATAAACAGCACTCACAAAGATATTCATTTATTGAGCATTTGATACCATAGAACTGTAACTTACAAGGTGGCTCTGCAAGCCTCAAAGAATTTGTATATATGGGGTCCTATTTTTGCAGCTTCAGTAACCACAATCCCTCCCTATTAAAATGGAAGTGGTCCTATTTTTGCAAAGCACTCTATAAAGCGTTTTCCCCTTCCCCGCAGCGTCGATGGACTTCCTTAATCCTCTCAGCTGACCTACAAATTCCACTGCAACTCCAATCAAATGAAGCAGCCATGTCCAAATCACAACCATGTCCAAATCACACCAACAAAACAAACCACAATCGGCCAACATCAAAATCAAATAATCCAATCGCACAGTTCTTAAAATTAGATATAAAAGTTTGAAATGTAGGTAAAATTAACAAATTTAGTCCTTGTTAAACCGAGAAAAAAGCCGATGCTCTGCCGATGGCAATCTGTAGGGTCACCAGCGAAATCCTAAACACATCCTAACACCATCATGATGCATCACAAATCCTGAGTCCGGGTAAGTTAAACAAAATAGAACAAATCTCTACAAACCGATTTACGGAACCGTTCAATACTGTAAGCCCTCGGCAGGCAGCCATCACCATGAAACCAAGTCCACTCCTAAATCACACCAGCATAAAATCACAATCGGATCATCAACAACATAATAGTTTTATAAATCAGTTTTAAAGTTCAAAAGGTCAAATTAGCAAAATTAATCCTTGTTAAACCGCCGACGCTTCTGCTCATATATATATATATATATATATATATAACTGCAGCCTCCACCGTACCAAATCCTATAAACACAGGAATCAAACCACGACGCATCACATGTTCTGAGAAGAATTAAACAAATAACCAATCAAAATCCGATCTCTGCAAAAACCGATTTACGAAACGGTTTGACGATCGATCAAACCAGTCCAATCCTAAATCACCCAAACACAAAACCACAAATGATCTCCATTAAAATCGAATCATCCTGCTATAATGAACCAACGAATTCAGAAAGGAAGATCGATTACTGCCAAAACCAATAAACCAACATCGGAAGCCATAGAATCATCACCAAAACTAATCGAAAACCCATAGAGCACACAACAACAAAAAGAAATTGCGAATTTGATAGAAAACCAAAGCAAGGAAGGAGAAGGAAGCTCAGCTAATTTTGTAGAGCGCTGGGTAAGAGAAGGAGAGAACACACCGTGGGTTGAGGGAGAAGGAGAGACCGTAAAGAGTTGAGAGAGAAGGAGAGACC
The DNA here is from genome assembly GCA_951800085.1 of Comarum palustre. Taxonomy (NCBI): domain Eukaryota; kingdom Viridiplantae; phylum Streptophyta; class Magnoliopsida; order Rosales; family Rosaceae; genus Comarum; species Comarum palustre. The sequence goes on along the minus strand of OX637572.1, from coordinate 14,458,296 downwards.
GCGGAGAGTTGAGGGAGAAGAGTCTGTTCTGCCTGTAAGGGAGATCTTTCGAGATCTATTGCGATAGAGAGGCGAAAAGCAGCTTTCGGCTTTTCAAAGCTGGGGCAAGGCAGCTTCCATATTTACCAAAGAAAGAGCCGTGCTTTGAAGCGAAGCCAGGTCTCTTTTTAATTACCAAACACTTCAAGCTGCATTGCTTTGTAGCAAAGCCGCTTGGAAGCCCTGCCAAACGGGCTCACCAAATGACATTAGCTAGCAACTTCACTACTAGTATTCGCTTTTGATTACATGTCATGATTCTATGATATTATGCTTAAAGATGATGTGACATTAAGACTTTCAACCAAACTATGATAGAGTTACAAAGTGTAAGCGGATACGAGCATGACAACGGTTATCGTCGTAAAAGTGCAACCACCATGCATACGTGATAGACTTTCAACTACCTTCTCGCCGTAAGTCTCCAGAGTTCAACTGCCTTACGGGATAAGAGACAACGTCTACGCTCTCACAACACCCAACTTACCACCTCCATCATTTTTAGTTAACCATTGATCATTACCTAGTCATTACATTAGAACAAGATGCATGCATAGAATTTACTATGTAATCCACTATGTTGACCATAAGACTATTCGAGCACTCCCTCATTACATAGCTGAACTCATGGACTTATACGCATTTCCATGTTTAAATTAAACAGTATTATCCTAACTATTATTTTTGTGTAAACTCTTGTTCACCAAGCGTCAATGCCTAGAATAAAGATAATCCTCTAATGATTTCATTTAGTAACATGTCAGCTTCTTTATCGTCGTAAGAGTGCAACTATCTTACGAGATAAGTCTTTGATATAATCTCCAGTTTCTTTATTGCCGTTAGAGTTCTCTACCTTATGAGATAAGTCTCCTGAAAAGTCTCATTTATTATTTCATCGCCGAAAACAGGCATATTATGCAGAATTAGATGAGACATATTATTCAGCAAGACTTTGCCATCTGCGTCAAAAGGTAGGACTTCACTATCTGCGACAAAATGAGACATATACCATCGAGATGCACCAAGACTTCACCACATGTGAAAAGCACAACAAAAGACAATATATACCGCTGAGGCCCTTCTTGATTGAGGAGCGCGGGGACTGGTAGGGCTAGATGTCACATTGATATTACATATGCTTGGTGACTTGGGTTTTAACTCCTCAACCAAGAAGACTCTTTTACTTGAGGACTTATTGGAATAGTCACTAATGTTCATACACCGTATGCATAAGTAACACTCTTTATGTGTGCACACAAGCCATAACAAGACTCGATCACGACATATATTACGAAATCTGTCATGCAAGCTACGCAACTGTACCCGGAAGTAACCGATCCTATATCGGGATGTCACATTACCGGTCTCGCCAACATACCCTCACCGAACATATTTTAGATCTCATGTCTCACATCGAAAATATGTAAAAGGATGAAGTCTTCTTCTTCTATATAGAGGAAACTCCCTCCTCCTTATTAGACATTCGATTCATTAGCTGTTACTCTTGTAATTCGTCATTAAGACACCCGACATTAGTACATGTTAAGTGGACGTAGCTTTACCTACTAAAGATAGATGAACAACTATAAATCTCTCTGTTCAATTGTCACTATATCACCATCAAAGGCACAAATTGTATATTGCTATCACGCTCATAAAAAACTAGTTATAACAAATACTTTACATGGGTTTTCCCAGTATTACAGAACAAAAAGGGCAAAGAGTTTAGATTATTGTTTGATCTTCTTTGTTTTAGGATACATATATAGTTAATTAGTGAAAATGGGAAGCTAGCTAGGACATTCATCGTGCATGGTTCGTGACGATAAATCGTTTTGAGTTAAATGATCAGGGTTTCATTGTAGGTTCAGAATCCAATATCTGGTGGCACATATGCAGACTCCGATGTTCAATCGTTTTCATGCTGAATTAATTTGAATTGAAGTGGCACGAAGATTTTCATATTTTTCTTCCTTGTGCTTCATTTTCAACAAATGCATCACTCAAGAAAACGAAATTTCAAAGTCACGTCAACATTGATTGCTAGCTATGCAGATGGGCGACTCATTCTGCGACAAACAAATGCCAGAAAGAAACAGGGCTGCTGACATTTGGACAAAACTTATGGTTGTAAGTAGGGAAGACTCTAAATACATGTGAGGAGAAGGAACTCCATACGACTTCACCAGCGATGCTGACATTTATGTAGAGAAAGAACTAGCTAGCTGGTTGTAGATTTTGATTTGGGAATCCATACACACATATATATATATATATATATATATATATATATATATATATGTATATGTATATGATGGCATAGGAAACCCAGTACTGTATATATATATGCATTTGCAAATGTATTGCTAACCAACAGGACTCAGGCTCTGGGAATCGTGTGCGGGAAGGAACGAGACAATCGAACGATAACCGTTTGATCTTTAATAAATTGATCTAACAGACAGAATTAAACAGACATGATTAATTTATTAAAAATTAGATGACTGTGGTTCGATCGTCCCGAACACCGCGCTTAAACGAGACCGACCAACCAAACCAAATGGGCAATATTGCTCATCATCTACCTCGCTGGCTAGTTATTTATAATTTAATGTGAAAGAGATCATTGCACTCTTTTATATATATATATATAATCAAGAGAATGATGCAACAAAAACCAATCATGATGAACGCACGATGAAGGACATGCGCCTGGAAGTATGGTTTTAGTCGAAGGCTTGGGAAAACCTCTCCTTTAGCTCTTTCCATATATCAAACGAAGTCTCGCTCATTGCAAGACTGCACATGACATATGGGAAGAGCTAAAGGAGAGGTTTTCCCACACCAACACTGTCGAATTGTTCAACATAGAGAATGACATCCACAAGTGTGAACAAGGAACAGGTACGGTCACCACATATCACACAAATCTCACAGGTTTGTGGGATGCAAGAGACGTGGCTTGTGCACTGACTCCTTGCACATGTGAAGCTGCAAACACGTACAAGACCTACATGGAAACGCAGAAGACAATAAAGTTTCTGATAGGATTGAATGAAGGATATGCGTCTCTCCGGAGCAATATTATAAGCATGGATCCTCTACCAAACTTGAACAAGGTATATGCAGCAGCCCTACGCCATGAAAAGCAAGCAGCAGCCTCGAGTGAGAAGGTTGCTATCACAACGGAGGCTTCGGCATTTGCAGTCAAGAAGTTTGCCAGGCCTTCAATAGAGAAGGAACTCCACTGTGAAACATGTGGCATGAATAACCACATCACAAAGAATTGCAGGGCACATCTCAAGTGCACCTACTGCAATGGCAAGGGTCATACCTACAATTATTGTCGGAAACGAAAAGCTGACCTGGAGAGAGCACAAGAAGCAAGCAAGGTGAATCTTGCAACCCTATCAATTGAGAACGATGATGGTTTTCCTCTGACAAAAAAAGGAGTGTCAACAGATGATTAGGATGATGAGCAAAATAAAGTCTGTTGCTAAGAAACAAACTGATGAACCTCAAATGCTTGAGATGCTACAAACGACTCAGCCAACTGCTAATCTTGTTGGTAAAGTTCTCAACTATCAAGACTTCTTAGGTAAAGCAAATGCTATTTCAAAGGGTAGTATTGATGCTATATGGATTTTGGATAGTGGTGCCAGTGACCATATTGTTTGCAATCCGAAATTCCTTACTTCACATAAACAAGTTCATCATCGTTTGGTGAAACTGCCGGATGGGAAAATGAGCAAAGTAACACATGTTGGGACAGTAGTATTCACTGAGAGTCTAATCCTTCGCAATGTTCTATGTGTTCCGTTGTTTTATCTCAACCTGATCTCCATTAGCAAACTAGTGTTTGATTCATTTCATGTAACCATCTTTCTAAAACAAGTTTGCTTTATACAGGACCTTCGATCGGGGAAGACGATTGGGACGGGAACTGAATGCGAGGGACTCTACTGCCTCAATCTGCCAGGGAAAGGAACATGCAATATGGTCAGTACCAAAACACCAAACCTATGGCATCAAAGGCTCGGACATCCATCTAGTAAAATCTTAGCTATGTTTCCCTTTCTGCACAATAAAACTTCAGATACAAGCAACTGTTCAATTTGCCCTCTAGCCAAACTCACTAGGAAACCATTTCCATTAAGTACTTCTTCCAGCAATTCTTGTTTCGAGTTGATTCATGTAGACATATGGGGAGGATACCATGTCCCAGCTATTTCTGGAGCACAATTTTTTTTAACCATTGTTGATGATTATTCAAGGAGTACTTGGGCTTATCTTATGCAACACAAGTCAGAGGCTCGACCCCTACTTGTTCATTTTGTCAATCTCGTTGAAAACCAATTTTGCAAGAGGGTGAAAATTGTTAGAAGTGATAATGGTCCAGAGTTCAAACACCCACAATTTTATTCTTCCAGAGGTATTGAACATCAGACAAGCTGCATCAACACACCACAGCAAAATAGCGTTGTTGAACGTAAACACAAACATCTCCTCAACATCGCTAGAGCCTTATTGTTTCAAGCACATTTGCCTAAACAGTTTTGGGGGGATGCCATTCTCACAGCCGCTTACTTAATCAACCGAACACCAACACCACTACTACAAGGGAAAACACCATTTGAAATTCTATTCCAAAAGCCACCAAACTACAACCATCTTAGGGTTTTGGTTCTCGTTGCTTTGTTTCCACATATCCCCTCCGACCTAGCAAGTTTGATCCCAGATCCGTCAAATGTATTTTCCTTGGTTATCCACATGGTCAAAAGGGTTACAAGGTCTATAGTTTGAAGGAAGAGAAAGTCCTAGTTTCAAGAGATGTTTTCTTCTTTGAGAATGAATTCCCTTATCAGACTGATGTTAGTCCGATCACTCGCGCAACGGATCTTCCTCCCGCGAGCCAAATTACTCTCGCGAGCGACATCTCTCCCGCGACCGAAACTACCCCCGCGAGCGAAATTACTCCCGCGAGCGAAACTACCCCCGCGATCGATAGTCGCGCTAGTGAGACTGTTCCCACCACCACTTCCGCTGATCTACATCAAATACCTGACACACAATCTCTTCCTTCCTCTCAAACAGAAACACAACCTACCATTACTACTTCACCTCCACCACCAGACACTGTGCCACCTCGTCGCTCCACCCGACCAACCAAGACCCTAACCATATTGCAGGACTTTCACATTGAGGCAACCCTCCCTTCTAGGCCTGTTCCGTCGTCTTCGTCGAACGAGGTAATCCCTTCAGGCACTCCTCATTCTATCTCTCATGTATTATCGTATGATAGACTCTCTCCAAGGCATAAAGCTTTTACTGTCAAAATAACTCTCGACAAGGAGTCTCAGTCTTTTTCTCAGGCAATACACGACCCAAAGTGGAGAGAAGCCATGCACAAAGAGATTGAAGCTTTACAGGCCAACAATACATGGAGCTTAGTGTCGTTACCCCTGCATAAGAAGCCAATTGGTTGCAAGTGGGTTTACAAGATCAAGCATAATCCGGATGGAACTGTGGAAAGATATAAAGCTCGATTAGTTGCAAAAGGATACAGTCAAGTTGAAGGAGTTGATTACAGAGAGACTTTCGCACCTGTGGCCAAGCTAACAACTGTACGCGTTCTTCTAGGTCTCGCTTCCATTCAGAGTTGGCATCTTCATCAATTGGACGTCAATAATGCTTTCCTCAATGGTGACTTGTTTGAGGACGTCTACATGCAATTGCCACCGGGTTTCGGACGAAAGGGGGAGACTAGAGATGTAAGTTGCACAAGTCCCTGTACGGGCTCAAGCAAGCTTCGAGGCAGTGGTTTTTGAAGCTTTCTCAAGCCCTCAAGAGTGCCGGTTTCAAACAAAGCTGGTCAGATTACTCATTATTCGTCCGAAATACACATGGAAAATTCACAGCATTACTTGTCTATGTTGATGATGTGATACTAGCAGATAACAGCTTACAAGACATAGAAGATACTAAAAGCTTCCTTGCGAAACACTTTAAGTTGAAGGACATGGGAAAGCTCAAATACTTTCTTGGAATAGAGGTAGCAAGATCCACGCAAGGAATTGTATTGTGTCAACGAAAGTATGCACTAGAAATTCTGGAAGATGCTGGTTTCTTAGGTGCCAAGCCTTCTCGGTTTCCTGTGGAACAAAGTTTGGTACTTACACAAGGAGATGGAGCAGAACTGCAAGATGCTTCACAATATCGAAGACTAGTTGGAAGACTTATATACCTCACAATTACAAGGCCTGATCTTGTCTATGCAGTGCACATTTTGAGTCAATTCATGGACAAACCTCGACAGCCACATCTAGATGCAGCATACCAGGTTCTCAAATATCTTAAGCAAGCGCCTGGACAAGGAATTCTCTTGCCTTCTACAGGCCAGTTGGAATTAAAGGCGTATTGCGACGCTGATTGGGCTCGTTGCAGGGATACAAGAAGAAGCATTACTGGTTATTGCATCTTTCTTGGGAATGCACCTATTTCATGGAAGACGAAGAAGCAAAGGACAGTGTCTAGCTCAAGTGCTGAAGCTGAGTATAGGTCCATGGCCACGACATGTCGAGAAATAACTTGGCTTCGCAATATTCTGAAGGATTTGAACGTAAGCCAACCACATGCAGAAAAGCTCTTCTGTGACAATCAGGCTGCTATTCATATAGCGTCAAATCCCGTCTTCCACGAGCGCACGAAACACATAGAAATTGACTGTCACGTTGTACGTGAGAAGGTAGAAAGAGGACTGATCGAAACTCTTCATATTCGAACAGAAAAACAACCTGCAGACTTGTTCACCAAGCCATTGAGTTCCAAGCAGTTCACTGCACTGTTAGACAAGTTGAATGTAATCAATATACACTCCAACTTGAGGGGGAGTATTAAGGAAAGTATTAAGGAGAGCAATCCCAAGTAATTAGGAATTCCTAGAATAGATTGGTTACCATGTTTATCCCTAGAATACTGGATCAGAATGGGACAAACTCTATATATAAGAGGTGTAATACACATGAATGAAATCAAGAAGTCTTTTCTTCATCTTATAATTCTCTTTAAACACAATGATTCTAAACTAGAGTAACATTAAAAAAACACCCAACTTTGAGGATGTCAAAGACATTACAATAAACTCTGGAATCTGAATTTGCAGATATCTCTTTCATTCTCGCTCTAATTAAGAGAAATCAATTTTGTAACGGGTGCATATATCAGACTTAATAGCGTACGTAGATTTCAAATCTGGGTAAATAATATTCAACCCAGAAAGCAAAATGGTGTATAAAAAAATGACATATATCATCAGATTTGTTCAGATTTCCTCTATTACCTACCACAGAAAATTCCATTCACTTTTGACTGGGTCATACGCATATATACGTGCCTAGGCTTTCACATCTGAGGTTTAAAGGGGTTGAAGAGCACATATGATGATGAGAAAAGTCCCGCCAACTAATTTGGTTTAAGTCCATGTGACATCGATCGTCACCCTAATGCTAGCTATGAAATCAAATCCCCTCAGTCGTACGTATGTGTGGTCAAGAGGATATGATATATGAACTACGTACTGTATGTGGTTGGCAAACTACGTACTGTATGTGGTTGGCCAGAAATTAACAATAAAAATTTAGAATTTACGAAGTCGACGTATGTACAATGTTGGGTCTCTCCTTTGTAAGCCCTAGCTAACGACTGGTTGTCTACCGGCTTCAGTTGATCTATTCAAATTGAAGGGATTGGATATATGACAAAGCTAGCAGTGAATGTTGACATGCATCACAAGCTTAGTTAACAACCGCGGGTAGATTTCTAATTCGATCACCAAAGACTATGAGACTTTACAAATTAACAAGAACTCTACAAAGACCTAGTTACTCTATCAACATACTCGATCAACCGTGTATGTGTTAGAAGAGATGGTAATTGTTGAATATGATTTTCATTTACAATCTTCTTATAACTTTAAAAGATATATATCAGCATATTTGCTGCTATTACAAAAAGAAATAAATGTGATTGTAACAAATCAACAATTGGTATTTACAACCAAGATACAACTAATCAAAACTGATCATAAAATCATGACAATGCATTAACTTCTCTAACACCCCCCTCAAACTTAACGGGGCTGAACGAACAAGTTTGCAAGCAAGTAGCATATAAAGCTGTTTATGGAGGGGTTTAGTGAGAAGATCAGCGGACTGATCAACCGATGGAACAAAGCAAACATAATGGCTACCAAGGACCACTTTCTCTCTAACAAAATGGTAATCAAGTTCAACGTGTTTTTGCGCGTATGGAAAACTGGATTTGAAGCCATGTATGTAGCTCTAAGATTGTCACAATGCAGCAGGATAGAAAATTAAATTTGAGCACCAAGTTCATGAATTAAGAAGGCTAACTAAGTTGTCACAGCACTGACATGTGATAGAGAGCGGTACTCAGATTCAGCGCTAGAACAAGCAACGGTAGGTTGCTTTTTGGAACACCAAGACACCAAGTTGGTGCCAAGATAGACCAGGTAGCCGGATGTTGAGCAACAAGAATCAGGCCATCTAGCCTAATCGGTATCAGCATAAGCAGAAAGATGAGTGGGCCGGCGTTGAGGACAAAAAAATAATCCATGACAAAGGGTGTCTTTAACATAGTGTAGGATCCGTTTGGCAGCAACTAAATGGGGAATCTACGGCTGACTCATGAACTGTGAGATGGAGTTTATAGCAAAAGCAATATCAGGGCGTGTGATAGTCAAATACTGCAAAGAGCCAATTATTCCTCAAAAACAGTAGGATTGGAAAGAATATCGCCATCTGTAGTAGTAAGAACAGCCTTTGCAGACATGGGTGTGGTGACAAGTTTGTTTTCCAACATATCATGCTTGACAAGGATATCATGAGCATATTTGAGCTGGTTGACATGGATGTCATCTTGGTGAGGGATAACCTGCAAGCCGAGGAAGTAATGAAGAGAACCAAGATCCTTGTTGTCGAAACCATGTCCCAACTCATTAATAAACGTTTGTAGCAGCCCGTCATCACTGCTTGTGACCACAATATCATCAACATACAATAGGAAATAGATAGTATGCATCCCATCATGAAAAAAAATAACGAAGAATCACCCAAACTGTGAACAAAACCAACTGACAACAAAAAGGAGGTCATATGATGAAACCAGGCTCATAGAGTTTGCTTGAGACCATAAAGTGCCTTATGAAGCTTAAGGCCTAGCTGGATCAATAAATCCTGGTGGCTGAGTCATATACACATCCTCCCTAAGGAAACCATGAAGAAAGACATTCTTGACATCCAATTGTCGAAGGGACCAGCCTTTAGATGCAATAATACTCAACACCACACGAATAGTAGCAGGTTTAATGACAGGACTCGAGGTTTCATCGTAATCAATACCTTGTTGCTGATGAAACCCTTTTGCCACTAGGCGAGCCTTATGATGTTCCGTAGGGTCATCCGGTTTGTGTTTGACACGAAACACCCACTTGCACCCAACTAAATTCTGGGAAAGAGATGGAGGTACCAGAGACCATGTGTTGTTCTTGAGCAATGCATTAATCTCATCAGCCACTGCAACGCGCCACACCTCATGTTTAGAAGCTTGGCTATAACATGTAGGTTCAGCATTTTCAATAACTGTGAGAAGAGCGCGAGAGATAGGATACTTGACCATACCATCAGTCTGAACTTGGGGCTGTGTGATGTCATCCTTGAGTCGAGTAATCATTGGATGATTGCTGAGAGGAACCATAAGAGAAGATGCGTTGGGCTCGGCAGTAGGGTGCAGTCTGGGCGCGTCAAGGTGCGTGTTGTGTGCTGCGAGGGGCTCGCTGGGTGCTGCTGGGTACGCGTCGGGCACTGTAGGGTGCACGCTGGGTGCAGCTAGGGACGCTGCAAGGTGCGCGTCGGGCGCTGTAGGGTGCGTGCTAGGTACAGCTAAGGACACTGCAGGGTGCGTATTAGGAGTGGTATGGTGCGCGCTGGGCGCTGCTAGGTGCGCATCAGGGTAGGTGTGGGCACTGCAGAGTGCACACTGGTAGGAGCAGAGAGAAAGGGAGGCCTTGTGGGAGGATCTGAGATGGATTGGGTAGATGGATACTGTGATTGATTTGGTGGTGGAGGCGGAGGTTGATGCCGACGTCGATATGTTTGGATGATGACAGGAAGAGAAGCTGAAGGTAATGGGGGCGGGATTGGAGGACGAGGCAGAGAAGACGCCAAGGGAGCAATCAAGGCAGATTGCGGTGGCTTGTTGAGAGCTGGAAGAGGCACCGGGCGACTGTTGTCTTGGTTGTCGGTGACTGATCGGTGGTTGTATATAATGGGTTGACTGGCTGAAGAGGGACGATCGGAGATGTCCAATTGTGGTGGCTGAGACGGCGTCGGAGTAGTTGAAAATTGGAGAGCATTTTGGGATTTGTCTGATGGGAGAGAAATTGGACCAAATGAAGGAGATGTACTTGGTTCTGTGGGCTGAGATTGTACACTTGGGCCCTTGGGTTGTGGCCTGCTGCTGGTTGTTTGATGATCACCTGCGGAAGAAATAATAATTGGGTTGGATAATAAAATGAACTCCAACGGGCCCGAGCCTGTCACCTGAAAATTTTGATAAGGAAAATGTGTTTCGTTAAATAAGACATCCCTAGACACATAGACATGATTGGTGGTGGGATCCAGGCATCGATAACCTTTGTGTTGGGGACTATAGCCGATAAACACACACTCGATACTACAACTCGAAAGTTTATTGGAGACATACGTCCCAAGATGAGGATAGCAAGAACAACCAAAAACTCTAAGAGATGAATAAGAGGGTGGACTACCATAGAGACGAGTGTGAGGTGTGTCCCAAGTAAGAGTAGGTGTAGGGAGAAGATTAATAAGATAAACTGAGGTCATGACTGCTTCAGCCCAAAGATCATGTAGGGCCCTGAAAGTAGAGAGTAGAGTACATGTCATTGTGGCAATATGTTGATGCTTACGCTCTGTGAGCCCATTTTGTTGGGGTGTAAGAGGACAAGAAAAACGTTGTTGGATACCCAACGACTTGTAATAGTGAGAAAAGACATTGTTAACATATTCGGTTCCATTATCACTTTGAAGAAATTTAACGGAACTCTGAAACACATTATGGATCATGGCAACTAAAGTTTGGAAGCGAGTCAAAACCTCACTTTTGCGACGCATAGGATACACGAAGTATAACGAGAATACTCATCAGTAAAGAGAACATAGTATTTGAATCCACTAAATGATAAATTGGGAGACATCCAAATATTACTATGAATTATTTGAAAAAGAGAGAGAGAGAGAGAGAGAGAGAGAAAGTGTGATTGGAGGAGAAAGGTAATTCACGAGACTTGTTGAGGCATAATCTCGACAAAAAGAATGAGAAGATAATTTAGAGCCAAGGGAAGAACCTATACGAGCTAGGAGACGGATGACACAAACGATTGTGCTAGATTGAAGAATGAATACACGTGAGAGCTTGTGGGTGAGAGATACTGGATAGATTGAGTGGATAAAGACCATCTTTACAAGGACCCCGAAACAAAAGACTACCAGTACATAAGCAATAGATTTGACAAAAATCAGGAGCAAATAGAAAGTAAACAAGATTATCCTTAGTGAATCGAGCAATAGATAAAAGATTCTTTTGAATTGACAGAATGCGAAAGAAATTTTGGAGAGAGAAAGTTGAGGAGCCCAATGAAATGGGAATGGTACCAGTATGATTGTCACGTCCCGGCCCAAGTTTACCTTCTTAAACTCGGGTTAAGACATGCGGGACCCATCTCAAGAGAGATTTACTCGTAATCCCTCTTGAGAAGGGATAACCTTTTTTCCTAAACCATTTTCAACAGTTCAAACGATACCGAAATAGACCTCACAGCCGAAAGTTATCCCGATTTTCGCATTTGAATCTCAAACCAAACATTTTAGAAAACCTAGGGTTCTATTATTATTTGTCACTGCACCCGAATCACGGTCAGGCTGCCTACGTACCCTGTCCTCAGGGATCAAGCCACACGTAGCTCTTATTTTAATAACGCCCTAACCGAGCAAAACCCGCTTTACTACATAACGGTCGATTTATAAATAAGGATAGCATAAGCTAAGAGCAAATCCGGGGTTTAACATTTCCGCCGAGGGATCCACAACCTAGCTAACGATCGGTAAAAACACAAACATTTAACCATTCTGATCCACGACATCCAAACATACAAACACACAAATATAATATAATATAATATAATATAATATAATATAGTGGCATCCACTTAAATAAACCAAACAGCCATGGGCATTTATGATATTTCCTCATCAATAGCATCTCTATAAATAACTAGAATTACCAGGGGCATTTATAGGATTTCAAGCTCAATGGCATCATGTAATTAACTCAAACTACCAGGGGTATTTTTGGAATTTCTATCCTAATGGCACCCTTGTAAATACTCTAAAATGCCAGAGGCAGTTCCGACCTTACACACCCGCGATAAATGGTAAAATACAAGATCTACTATGGTAAAACCTGAGGATTTACCCCCTTCTCCTGCCGATCACCTCTCAGGCCAAAAATCTTGGCCTACCTGGCCGGATTTCGCCCCTCCCTGCAAACCTAGCCTCTAGAACAACCACAACAATCCTAAACACCTAAGCACAGTGCCAAGAGCAGAGATAGGAGGTTATTACCTCTCGGTTCCGACCGGGACCCTTGCCTCCTCCTCATCAGAGCTTTCCACAACCTCCTTAGGCTCACCACAGCTCGATAGCCTTCCTCAAAACCCTGAGAACTCGTCTCGTCGGAGGTAGGGCTCCAACCCAGAAAACAGGGAAAAAACACAGAGGAAGAGGGAAACTCGAATCAGTGGTTAATTAGAAGAATCAAGAGCAAGAAAATGAAGGGAAGATGAGAGGAGAAGAAATCTACCACCAGTGGGCCGAGACATGGCCTGAAATGGCAGGGTTCGCCGGAACCGATCAAGCACAGTGATGCTTGATCTCCTTCCACAATGGGCATATAGCATCCATAATAAAGGGGTTTTGTAGAGGAGGAGGTGGCGAGTATTTTGGTGGTGGTGCGCCGGCCTATGGTGGCTAGAGGTGGCCAGGCACCGTCGAGGATGCCTGAGACAAAGAGAGCTCGGGAGAGCTGGTTTGACCGAAGTGGGAGGTTTGACAAAAGTTAATAACAAAAGTCAAACCTCTCACTTATATTTATAGGAAAATGGACTGTCCAGATTCAATCTGAGATCGATCCAACGGTCCATATTTAATAACAAAAGTTACCATAGATGGTAAATGGAAGATTTACTATTTACTTTTACCGCGTAGTAACTATACAATATCCTGAATAACTTTTGCATACGAACTCCGATTAATTCATAGGACATACCCACGAGTTCGTATTAACGTCCTCTACAACTTTCCTGAAGGAACTTCTCCCAAATTCTCGACTTATCACAAATTCATCTTTTTACGGTAAAGTAAATAACCTTTATTACTTCTGTAAATTGAATAAATCCATGTTAAACAGTCCGTAGCTCCGGAAAATATTTCGGACATACCGGTGGACTCATATTAACATAATCTACCCCTCGGGACATTAATTCTATTTTATCCCAGAATCGAGAATATCTCGATATTAAACTCGAATAGTAATTCGTAGAAATCTAACAGCGTGGTTACACTCCTCTGTAACCCGCCTGACCCCCGGTAAATAGGTAAATTTCAGAACGGGGTGTTAGAATGAGAAACGGACATAGAGTCTCCATTACCCATATAAACACCATGAGATCCAACATATGGCTGTGAATTGGCCACAGGCATAGGTGTCATGTGATGGGTGGCACCTGTGTCCGGGTACCAATTTGGATAAGATGCATAATGGATACCAGCAAATGGGACAATAGGGATATGTCCATGTGTATTATAGGGCATTGTCCATTGAGGAAATGAAGAGGCAGGGACATTGTGTTGCCGCTAGAAGAACGGAGTTACAACATGTTGTCTTAATTGACACGTAATAAAGTTGCTAAGAGCCATTTGCAGGAGAATATGTTCTTTTTTTAAATGGTGAAAATAGCTTGCATAGAGATGCGAGATTGAATCTAAGAATAAGAAACTGAAGAAAAATAGGATGATGGAGTGGAATGAGAATTTGGACCAAGGAAATTGAATGAAAGCAGAAGATGAAGCTCTAGCTTTATTATTATTATAATTGTTGTTGACAATAGTCATTACATTCATTTTGAACATCTCACTAGCGAGATATCCCTTACTAACAAACATGCCACCCTTAGACAGAATAAACTTATCAGACACAAGGACAATGTGAAACCCATTATTACTTAGCAGCGCATCAGAGACTAGGCTCTTGCGGATCTCTGGAACATACAGAATATTGTTCAGAGTTAGGTCGTTTTCAGATGTCAGCTTCAAGATTACCTTTAATTTCCCATTTATTACTGAGGTAGCAGAATCTCCCCTTCCTCTATAGGGTCAAAGGTGGAGAACATATTATTGTCAGCACAGATATACTTAGTCCAGCCACCAAGTCTTGGGGTTGGAGTCCACCATATTCACCTTAGACACTATAACACACAAATTGATGTCGCCAACATCTTTGGTGACAGCTTCTAGCAGATTAGCACCACACTTTTTGTTCATTTTCTGGTTGCAATCCACAGACTTATGGCCAACTTTGTCACAATTGAAGCACTTGCCTTCAAACCTTGGCTTTTTTGAAACACCTCTTGGGCCAAGTTTGGACCTCTGGTCCTTGAACCTCTTAATCCTTGAGCTTTGGCCATGTTCAGCAACATTGACCTTGGCAGTGTTCATCTAGCTCCTTTTTCATTCCCACGATTGTCTTCCTCAATCCGAAGACGGACCTCCAGGTCTTGCATGCTCATCTCCTTTGACTTGTGCTTAAGGTAGTTCTTGAAGTCTTTCTATGTAGGAGACAACTTCTCAATGCAGCATGCTACTTGAACGGGTCCAGAGAGGCTCATTCCTTCACTTTGCATCTCATGCATGATCAATTGAAACTCACAAAATTGACTCATCATAGGCTTAGAGTCCACCATTTTCCAATCAAGAAAGCGGCCCATAATGAACTTCTTAGCCCTAGCATCCTCAATCTTGTATTTTTTTCTCCAAAGACTCCCACAAGCCTTTAGCGGTCTCTGAATGAATGTACACATTATACAAATTATTGGACAAACCATTGAGGATGTAGTTCATGCACAGATAATCAAAACTATTTCATGCATTCACAACAGCAACCTTTTTCAAGTCACTATTTTCCTCATCAGTGAGCACGGGAGCAATCTCAATCATGAATAATACAAGGTGCAAGGTGGCCAAGTAGAACTTCATTTTTGCTTGCCATTTCTTGAAATCCACTCCATTGAACTTCTTCTGTTTCTCAGCATGAGAGACGGGTAGTGCAGGAGCAAGTGTAGTTGGAGGTACCACAACTTGCTAGGTGTTCTCACCACCCAAGCCATTTCCTTTTTCATTAGTCATTTTTGGTTTTTTTTTCTGAAAAATACACACACAAGTTAGTATAATTTTCCAGAAATATAAACAATAATTCGTTTTAAGATTAATAGAAGAGATGATAATTATATTGTTTATAAACTAACAAAATGAAATAATGAAAATTAATTGTAATTAATCAAATTGCATGAACATGAACAAAACCATAAAATGACAAATTGAGGATTTGAGAAGAATAATTCAACCAATGGAAGTTTGCCGAGTCCATAAGACGAATTAAGACGTCTTAATTGATACAAGGACCTCAATAACACTTGGTCTCCTTGGATAAAACGACAATCAAGCTCAAGTTGTTGCACTACGAACAAGTGCTTCAACGAATTAGGAAGTGCCTTCAAATTATCACCGAATTTTAAGAGAACAAGTAGTAGTAGAGAAGCTTTTTGGAGAAGAAGTGTTTGTTGTTGGTGTGTATAGAATGAATGATTGGTGACTTTTATAGTGTTGGGAATCACCTATGAATTGATGACTTGTGTCATTTACATACGAAAAGACATAACTAACACCAATAATAAATAGTCGTAATAAGTCTGTTATAAAATGATTAGCAATCATAACCAGACAAAATGATTAGGTTTGTTACAGATTGATGGTGGTATTGAATTTCTGTAATAGCTTGCAGACATGTGAAATGTCAAAAAATTAAATTCGTCAATTCAAAAACAACATGGGCTCTCAGACCATAAATTTGAACTGCATTCGTGTCTGCATATTGCGCGGGCCCAAAATGAAGAAATTGGGCTTCTGACCTGGGATTCGCACCCCCTGCCCGCGCGAGAGAATATGAATGTTTGTCATGGTTACATCTTTAAGGTGTGAGATTCTATTTAAAGCTTTATTTCATTTTCCAATGTGGGACAAAATTCATGAATGAAGTAGGACAAAATTTTTCAATGTGGGACAATTTTTTTTCTTATTTGAACAAGTCATCTTTAGGTGACAATTTCGCATTCACCCCACAACCAAATTATGTATATGAATACATGATTTTATAGCTCTCATTACAAAGATTATAAATTCATGCATACAATTATTTAATTAAAAGTGCAACTCACTTTAATTATTTCATATAAATTTAGTTTAATTAATGGTCATTTATACATTTTTTTTCCAACAGCATGTACGTACAAATGCACATACACTGAAAGATTGCATCATTTGCATGTAATCCACAAGGCACGGAAAGAAAAAAAAGAACTTTTTTTAACTAATATTATCATTAATGACACAATAAAAAAAGGTAAAATAGCTAATTAAAACACCCCATTAACTTACACCCTTAACTTCCAATTGTGCCAATTTACCTTCTCAACTTGGTAAAAATTACCGATTTGTATCCTATCCATTAAGTTGGATGGTTTTTATCCAATAGTGTGATGCATGTGAGGGGCATAACTGCTCTTGTCATAACTTGTTGTAAAATTAAAAATATAATGAAACAAAATCTCTAAAAATAATACCCGTTACAATTGTTTTTTTATTTCTTACATGTTATTTATTTAATATTTTTTTGAAAATTTTGTCATTCACTTCATCTTTTGATGACCATGCATGAATATTATTATTTTTTTCATAAAGATTACATTGGTAATCTTAATTGAAAAAAAAAATCGAATTGATTGTGATGATGATGATAATGAACAAGACATAATTTGTCTACTAAAATAGCTAAGCCATGCAATTCTAATTAGCCATTATTTCTCTCACGCCTCATACATTTGAATATTTTGTTTCATAATTTTTATTATTAAAAGAAAAAAATATAAAAAGATAGTTATACCCTCACACACATGACATATAATCTAAAATTGGATGAAAATCGTCCAATTTGATCGATAGGGTGCAAATCGGCAGTTTTTACCAAGTTGATGAAGTAAATTGACACAATTAGAAGTTGAAGGTGTAAATTGACAAGTTGAGGAAGTAAGTTGAAAATATTCATATAACCTACCTATTTTATTCAATTCATATCATGAATCTAAATTTCCATTTTATCGATTAAGCCTTTTTCACTTTCTTGTCTATTCATCGTCTCCTTTTTGTTCTAATTAGTTTATCTCGTTAATTTTGGATTGTATAAAATTGTATATATTATTCACATTTTAGAGGTTTTATTGAATGACGGTTTAGCCTGTAGAAATCCTTATCTAACGAATGGTCAATAGCATGATTCGAACTAAACCCTAAACCCTTAAAATTAAAAAACTAATCCAAGTGTTTTAAATACAGGAGGTGATGACACGAAATCGAAAAAGTTATAAGCACTTAAGCTGATCGGATTAAAAATAAAAGAGTTTTTAACAGTGCCGGTACCCAAACTCTTGTGGCACGGTCAAAGTGATATCCAAACTTACAAAACTACTAATGTGGTACACAAACTTCATTTTTGATACCAACGAAAGGTTTGAGGCCATTTTTCGTCACGGCGCCGTTTGTTTGATGACGTGTCTTGTTACTCTCGTATGAGACCCACCAAAAATATTTCTTGTCAGTAGATAACTACATCAGTAGTCCCCGAATTCTTTAGAAATGATCAATGTGATACCTAGAATGAAAATCCAGGTTTTCCATATTCAAACTCAAGCTTAAATGTCATCTAAACCCTAAACCCTCAACAACAAAAAAATCTCTAAACCCTAAACCCTCGAAGGAAATGTGATTTAGAAAAAGTCTAAAAGTCATTTAAATCCTAAACACTAAACTTTTGACAAAAAGTCTCTAAAATCTAAACCCTTGATAAAAATAACCGTATGTCTTTTCTAGATCTCATTTCCTTCAGAAATCTTCAAAATTAAATTTTGTGGATCCACTATCTCTTCTAGTTTGAGCATAAAAAACTTGGGTTTTCAAATGGGGTATCACATTGATCGTTGTAAAAGAGTTCATGTACTACTGATGTGGTTATCTACTGACAAGAAATATTTTTAGTGAGTCTCATACGAAACACATCATCAAACAAACAGCGACGTGACGGAAAATGGTCTCAGACATTTCGTTGGTATCAAAAATAAAATTTTGGTATCACATTGATAATTTTGTAAGTTTAAGTATCATTTTAACTGTGTCATTAGTTTGAATTCCGATGCAGAAATTTAGTCAAAACAAAAAGGCTGGATGAGTGAATTGGAGGTCTACAACTACAATCTTTATTATATCTTTGCATTTTTAATTGGGTGTCTTGCTCATCGGTGGTTTAAGTGTATCTATACGTCAAATCCGCTCTTAAAAACAGAAAAACTCATCTAAAGAAAAAGATGACCTCTGAATGACGCAAGCGATAAGATAGACCAATACGTTTTAAACACCGACCTATTCATTGACTCGAACATGAAAGCAATGGGATTGAACTGCTAAACCAACTTTTTGGACCGAATTGTAAGATTTCAATCATGGCACACGAAGCTTCCACTTCATATTTATCTAAATTATCATATTACTTTCTACCTGGATTAGTATTTACAAAATCTTAATAGGGGAAGGGGAAGGGGAAGGGGAAGGTGAAGGTGGACGGAAACTAAAACAATCAAGTCGATCCCTCGCTCAACTTTTTTCTTCGGTTGGGGTTGTTGGTGACTTGGGATCCCTAGTTCATTCAACTAATTAGGACTTAGTCATACGATCGGGTATTAAGATTGCGTATATTGTGATTTATTAAGAATCTTCTATAATATTTTTATGTAATCAGTTTTTTTATAGAATTGATATAATTTTGTATAAATACTTGATTCTTGATACATTGAACAATTTATAATTTATTGGTTCTCTTCTGACTTTGTTTGATTAATTAGCCTCTTAGTTAAGTATGCTTAATTATTTGGTTTTTATTTTTAATGTGGAAGTTTAAAATCCAAAGATGCTGCTTAGATATATCATTCAAAAATGTAAACGCAGTGTTTCTTATATATGCATGCAACTCGATGCATATCATATAGTTCACTTGTCTTTATAGAATTCAAATTTGCTGGCTAATAAAATGGAAAAAGTTGTTATTAGTATCATTCAAACGATTTGACATGTTAACTGAAGCCATTAAACATATGCTTGATTAATTACAGCTCAAATGGCATCATATATACTTCATGGAAGAAGGATTAGTTTTATTTTTTTTAAATTTTTTTTAGGAGAAAAAAAGAAAATTACAACAAGAATCATTTCTATATACTTCATGGAATTGATACGAGCAACGTAGACATAATGTCAATCACATAAAGGTCCTTTTTATCATATTCCTTAATTTCCAAGCTAGAATAATTTAGCTGAATCGAGAGGCTTGGTTTGTTCAATAATTCACACCTAGTTTCAATACGAGGCACCTTCACCAACCAAGTATTATTGATTCACACCTAGTTCCCTGTGGCTTTGTTGAACCGCAAATATTATTGATTCCGGTTCAACGGTTTCATTTATATAATTTCTTTTTCTTTTCATTTTGAACGATATATATTATATAGCAGCAGAAGTTTTTATTGCGTTGTTCGTTCAACACCAATGATGAATGTTTACTGGTCGATTAGGGTAAGCTCAACAATTTCATTACCTAAATTAATTCCAGAGCTAAAAGTGCAAGTGGCTGGATGGATTATTATTATTATTGTTATTATTATTATTATTGTTGTTGTTTTGAAATGTGGACGTCGCCCTAAATATAATGATGGTAGTAAGAGAACTACATGAATACGATCAATCCTCACGGATATTTTGCTACCGTGTGGGAAACGAGAGACTTCTGGTATGAACAATGCCTAAATTTACATCAGGAGCATTAGAAGTCGGAATCATTGCAAAGCATGCTTAGGGCGCTTGCCATCTAGATTGCCATCTTCTTCTCCTCTACGAACATCTAGTGATCTTAGTGGGTGATGTGAAGGCCGGAATCTCTCATTGAGTTAGGCTTCTTTTCTTTGGGTTCAACCGGAACGGAAGGCTTAGGTACTGAGAGAAGTTCAAGCATTCCCTCTATTGACCATGATATGAGCCATTGTCATCATTACGTCATCATCGTAGGAGCATTAGAAGTCGGAACGAACATCTAGTGATCTTAGTGGGTGATGTGAAGGCCGGAATCTCTCATTGAGATAGGCTTCTTTTCTTTGGGTTCAACCGGAACGGAAGGCTTAGGTACTGAGAGAAGTTCAAGCATTCCCTCTATTGACCATGATATGAGCCATTGTCATCATTACGTCATCATCGTAGGAGTAGGCTGAGGTGGTACATGCTCACCGAACTATAATTTTTATTTGTTCTGTTTTTTATGTGAGATCTCTCACCTCTAACAGATAAAACCTCGATGCAATGAGCCCCTTTTTCAGGAAACATATATTTCCAAGGTCAACAGACTCCTCTTGATTGCTGAGAGACAATTTGGATAAGTCGAGCAGGCAGTCGTGGACGTAGCAAAGCCGATCATGGTGGCTGCCACGGATGAAGGACCCTGCAGAATTTAGAATACCCTAATCCTTTATTTAGTAATTTAGTAATGAAAAATTTTAAAAACAGTACACAAACTTTTGATCAGTGCATGTAATTAATGTGTTTTAACTTTGTGAAATAACATAATAGTAGATAAAGTACCAAATCCGACATCATTTTCGTACATGTTAAAATCTCTGTTAAGTCGTTAACTGAAGGGGGATACAATGGTATTTTGACTACTTAATCCTAAAGTTGATCTCCTCTGCTTCAAATCTTAAACCTCAGCACCTCTCATCACCTTCTTCCATAACCCTTAGTCTGAGTCCCGACCATGGACGTTGTCGTCTTTACCCATCCCCACTCTCATGTTGGAGCAACATCATGAAGAAGCAGCCAAACGCGAACCCACTACCAGAAAAAAAAACATTAGCCGAAGAAAAAAAATGCTAACGAGGCAAAATTTTCGTCGACTAAAGTACACTTTAGCAGGCGAAAATTTCTCCTCATCGGCTAAATATTTTCATTGTTAGGTAAAAGACTTAAGGCGACGAAACAAAAAAAAAATTTGTCATCTATAGTTTGAAAATTTCGTCGGCTAAAGTAGAGACTATAGGCGACAAAATTTTTTGTCCCCTAAAATACTTTAGCCAACAACGTAAATCCCCTCGTCGGTTAAAGTCTATAAAATTTTAAACGGTAAAATTCCCACCAAAAGTTTTGAATTCTTTTTGCTTCATTCTATATTTTGTATCTCTCTCTCTCTCCCTCTTCCTCTTCATATCTCTCCCTTGTCTGCTTGCTCCCCCACCACCGTGGCGCCTCCTCCACCTTCTCATTGGCCGCGCCTCCTCGATCCTCCTCGCAGCATCTCATCCTCCTCCTCAAGGCGTCTCCTCCTCTTCTCGACGACAACTCGTTCAACTCCTTGCAGAACCTCGTCCTTCTCCTCTTCTCGGCCATAACTCCTCCTCCTCTAAGCACTTAGTCGACGACAACTCCACCTAGCCGCTCACTGCTCCTCCTCTCGACGGTAGTGAGTTCCAGACAATGGTGGTGGTGGCAGAAAAAAGCAAAGGAAGAAAAAAATCGAAAATAAAAGAAATAAAAAGGAGAAGAAAATAAAAATATAATTATTTTTTAATTGACTATTTTACCTCTCTGTTTTAGTTAATTGTAGCTTATCCTTCATTTTTTTACTTTTTGGTTAAAATAAAAGTTCTTTGGCCACTTTCTGTCATTTTTACTTCCTACTTACTCACACATTCATAGACTGTTTTACCTCTTATTTTATGTCTTATTTTCGTCCAACCTCTTCCCACCCCCCATTGACTTTTTACCCTTTAGCTTTTACTTGATTACACCCCCATTAACCTTTCACATTTTACATTATTACAGTTTTGCAAATGTTTGGACAAAATGAAAGTTCTCATATGGGAATGGAAACGTGGGGGCTAGGGTGGAATCATATTGACATATATATATATATATATATATATATATATATATATATATATATATATATATATATATATCTATCCATAGTTCATTTATGTAAATCCTTACAAATATCTACTAGTTTTTAGATTATTCGGATAACAAATTGCATTCGGTATTTTAAGTTATTATTGATTGGTACTTTTTTTAGTATAACTATAAGAGTAAGAGTTTTATGCTATGTTTAAAAGGTGAGCCTTGAGACGCATCTCAGGCGAAAAGCGAGGCGTAACGAAGCCTTTTCGCCTCAAGGTGCCTCCCCAAAGGTGTTTCACTCTAAAGGTGCTAAAATAGCGCGCCTCAGACTCTGTAGCGTAAAAAAGCTCGCATTGGTGATCCGCCTTTTGTGTTTTTTGGTAGCCTGTAAGTAGCAAAACGACATCGTTTTGCTTTGGGATTTCAGAAATAAAAGGGGTTTCTTTCGCTCTGTTCCTCACTTCCTCTCTTTTGTTTCTCTTAACGCCATCGAGACCGAGAGGCGCTTATCTCCCAAGACAATTATGTAGGCGCCATCGAAACCCACCTCCTGATCCTCACGAGTTGGCCTTCAGGTGCTTCTTTGTTCTTGTGTTGTCTCGATTTTGCTATCTTTGGGTTTTGAATTTGGTAAAGTTTGGAACTTTTTTTTGGTTTTGGTATTGGGTTTTGGTTTGTTGAATTGAAAGTGTCTGAGAACTTAAAGATTTAGTTTGTACGCATGAATAATTAGTGTTGAATGGAGAGTTGATTCAGATCATTTTAGTGATTTAGAAGATCAAAGACATGTTTGTTAGGAGAATGATAATTCAATTCATATAGAACTGCTCTATTCTAGATTGTTGTTTACATTATGAGGTCTCAAGGTATAACTATTTTGATGAGATTGAATGTCTAGAAGACTAGAATAGAGTCGATAGACTATGCTTGCATCATGTCTGGGTAAACATGATTGAAACACTAGGCTTCCTACTCATAGTAAACAATTTGAAGATTTTAAATTCTGACCTTCATTAGTTGTAGAGCATTACCATAGGTTTGGACTCATAGAACATGGTCAACAATAGATTTGAAGTAACACATTGTTAGAACTGGACCTTATGAAATATTTCAGTGTCTAGTGTAGCTGAGAATGTTATTATTTTCCTGGTTTTATATTAAATTTTATTTAAAATATTAGAAGGCATGAAAGGCTTGGTCTTTTCGTTTCAAGGCTTCGAAGACTTGAGGTTTCGACTCGGTGCCTCGCCTAATGCCTTCGCCTTTTTAAACATAGGTTTTATGACAAATACATGTAATTGGGAATACCTTCATACATGTATTATCGAATTTTCTCAATTTTTATTCGAGAATATCCATCATTATAGAGTTTCACACCAATACGAAGCAAAATTCTCCTGCACGCCCGAAGCGCTTGTTTTTAGGCTAGTTTATATAAGAAATTCTTATATGCGCGGCCGTGTATGTACACAACATAATTTTAGTCATTTATAATAATTCTTATGTTTGACCACCCATGTATCAATATTATATCCTCTAATCTTAACCGTTCACATGTGTCGTGTAAATACATGACCGTGTATTTAAGATACTCCGAGTTTATATAGCAAAAGGGTGCAGCCGTCTTACTATTCATGAGGCTTCCAACAAAGTTACGTTTTTGTTCAAATTTTTATTTTATTACAAAATTGCCATCATTTTCTGAAGTTACACATTTATCCCTGATTTCTGTTTTATCACGAAATTGCCATCTCTCTCCACCCGCGGCAACGTGGGGGCGATGTCCTCGTGTATAAATAACCACTGCCCGCTCCAAATGAGACGACTCGATCTTCCTCTAGTCCCTCTGCATTTTCGCTTTCAAAATCTCTCCTTTTCGAAGAGAGATGTTTTAGTTCTAAGGAGATAGAACTTTCAGATCTCCACCAACCCATTCATTGTTCTTCCTCTATTTCCAAGAGAAATCACGTAAGTGCCTTTTCTGTTCATGTTCTTGATTAAGAAAATTCAGAAACCGAAATCCATATACTTTTCTGCATTCATATTATCAGTCATCACCTTCCCTCTTTCGTTTCTACACAAGCTCATATCACCTCCCTCCTTTTGTTTTCACATATTCAGATACCATTTATAAATTCTTTCTAACAAACTCTGAACAAAACCAAAATGTAATGAATGATTCTAACCACCATTTGCATAAAACGCTTTGTTTCTTGAAACTCTAAAACTCAATCGTCTCTCTGCAATCAAACAGAGACTTGAGCATTCTCTCAAGTAAATTCCTACTTCTCTTCCCTTTTCATGATCTGGGTAGGTCCCATTTTTTGTCTAAGCTCATTTTCTTCTCCAGGAAGGTGATCAAATGGACGGAACAGAGAGAGTGAGAGCAGGTCGAAGAAGCAGTAGCAGAACCCCGAGTTGGAGCCTGGATGAAGTTTTTGTGAGTGCCACGCACTCTCAAAGAAAAAGTCGAGTGGAAGATGAAGAGGCTCTGACTTGGGCAGCCATTGAGAAACTGCCGACATATGATAGATTAAGAACCGGGATCATCCAGTCCATTGTGGAGAGCGAGTATCCTCAAAGGAAAAACAACAAGGTAGTGCACAAGGAAGTTGATGTTCTTAAGCTTGATGTAACCGACCGTCAAGATTTCATTGACAGGATCTTTAAGGTTGCAGAGGAGGATAATGAGAAGTTCTTGAAGAAGTTCAGAAGCAGAATTGATAAGTAAGTAGTTCTTGTTTTATCTTTTATCTTTACCAAAAAAACAACTACTTTTGGAAACCATGCCATGAAAGACTTTTAGTCCTCTTTAATTTTGAAAAATCTAGAAACCTTCGAGCACTTCTTGTCAAGATTTTACACGTAATCTCCTGATGATATTTCCAAATTCTTAGGATTAGAACCCCATCAAATTAATAGTGCTCGAACCCTTTCAAGTAACACAATTTCAAGTTTTCTCTACCCTGTGGCACATTTGATTAGCTAGCTACCTAATTGCTATGGTGCATTATTATAAACAGAGATCGCTTTCCCTTTGACTTTTCTTCAGCATCCTTGTTAGTGAGTCCAAATGGAAGCTTAAGATGTAGAAAACAAGCTTAACTGGTTAGTCGTAATCTGGTTGAGGATCTTTGCAGGCATGGCAAGCAAGCCTAATCACCATCAATTATCGATCTTTACCATGAGCAGTGTTAATAATATATACTTAATTTGCTAATAAATACGTATTTGTCTTGCTTCATTTGTTTGCTCCATCTTGCAGAAACTTTGGATTTGTTGAACTATTCTATTTTATAGTCACTTTCTCATACCTCTCTCGTAATTTAAAGGCCTTCAATCTCTTTCAATTATATATCAAGTGACAAACATATTTGGTTAGGCAAAGAACTTTCCGGCAGCTACTTTGTTGTAAAGGGAATCAACTTTGTGGAGACTAAAGTAAATATTAATTACTGCACAGAATGGTTTACATTAATCAACAGTTTTAATTAACTGATTTCCTCTTGTTCTTGTGATTTTCAGGGTTGGGATCAGACTTCCCACGGTGGAAGTTAGATTTGAACATTTGACAGTGGAAGCAGATTGCCATATTGGTAACAGAGCTCTTCCCACTCTCCCAAATGTTGCTAGGAACATTTTAGAATCGACTCTTGGTTTAATTGGGATTGTAATGGCTAAGAGAACAAATCTAACAATTCTCAAGGACGCAACCGGCATTATCAAACCATCCAGGTATAACTAAATGCGGGTTCACAATGAGTTGGATATGAACAAATGAAACACTTTTACGTTATCTAGAATTCGAAACTTCAAAATGTATTTCTGCATCGTGCAACTTTTATTGTTTAATTCATGGATATTTAAAATCCAATAATGCTCTGATACATTTTCAAACAAAATGGTGCTTTGAGTGGAACCATTGACCTGCTATTAAGAATTAGTGAATTACCAACTCAATTATATATAGGTGGTAGTTGTTAATGGAGCACATACATAATATATAAGCTTATCTATATGATTATATGGGAGCTTGATCCTAACTAAAGTACCTTTTTATTGTTCTCATAAATTATTTCTTTTCCATAAAACAATTTCATGTTTTTAGAGAAAGTAATTGAATAAGGGATCCCTTGAATAAATGATATGTTATTGTATATTTGGTAGGATGGCTCTATTATTAGGTCCCCCATCGTCAGGGAAAACAACCCTATTGTTGGCACTAGCTGGGAAGTTGGACCCTAGCTTGAAGGTCAGTCCCTCATCTTCTGGGTGTGCCAATTGCTTTGAGCATACATGATACATCTAATAATTCCCAAAGGACTGTTAATACTGTTAATTGCTATTGATAATCACTTTTTAAGTTACTTTGTATGGAACAGGTTAAAGGAGATATCACATACAACGGGTATAGGTTGAACGAATTTGTACCGCAGAAGACATCTGCATATATCAGCCAAAATGATGTTCATGTAGGAGAGATGACCGTCAAAGAAACGCTAGATTTTTCAGCAAGGTGCCAAGGGGTTGGTACTAGATATGGTAAGTGGTGAACCAAACCACAATTACTTGACCTATGTCTTTATATTTATAGAGAATTGTGGTAATGAATGCGGTGTACCTAAATTAATTTGTTATTGGCACCATGTAGAACTTCTTACTGAGCTTGCAAGAAGGGAAAAGGATGCTAGAATATTTCCTGAGGCAGAAATTGACCTTTTCATGAAGGTAAGCTTATATTGAGATATCAATCTCACATCGTGAATATAAGACATTGTCTGTGAGTTTCTAAAGATTTAGACTAGTTTCTCCATTACCGATTTAAAAGTTAAACTCCATACCACTTTATCAGCTTACTTCTCACAGACAGTCTAGCTTGCATATGGAAAGAAAGAACTAACCTATCTTAGCTTTCTGGTTAATTTATACAGGCTACTTCAATGGGAGGAGGTGAGAGCAATCTCATTACAGACTACACTCTCAGAGTAAGTAAATAAACCTGATCCTTGATCACAAATAAAATCAATTTAGTTTCTGGGAAAGATAGTGGAAATTTTACAGTGTCTAGTTTCTGATAAATGTCCTCAATCAATATATTTCTGTTTGAAGACTTTTCCAGAAAACCAGATCGGCTATACTTTAAATGTCACTACTCACTATATATCGTCACCATCCATTCACATATCCACAGTCTTTGTCACCATTTTCTTCTCCTCACCAACTTTTGCACAGTTCACTTCGTTGTCTGAAACCTCCACTTTGCCTCTCTTTTCCTTCTTCCTGCACTTGGTTGGTGGCCTACCCTTTTCTGGAAAAAAACTTTTAAATTAACTAAATGACCGTAAGATATATATATATATATATATATATATATATATATATATATAATGCATAGTTCTGAGTGTTAATGAGAGCATTCCAGCGATTCATATTTAGTTAGTAGGGAAAGCTGCTGATTTTTACTGTGGTAATAGATCTTGCAACTTTTGCATCTCATCTTACGATTTAATTTTGAATGGAACAGATTTTAGGGCTTGACATATGCAAGGACACCATTATTGGGAACGAAATGCTGAGAGGGATTTCTGGTGGACAAAAGAAACGAGTAACGACAGGTCCATGCATTTCCAATCTTATTCTCACTTTCTTCAAAAAAAATCTTATTCTCACTGTGTGCTAATCGAGCTAAGCTGGTTTTAAGATATTTTCATAAATTCCTAATTCCCTAAAGCAATGTTTGGTACAAACTTGATTTTAAACTTATTAGCCCTTTTCTATAAAGAGAATTTATGACATTTTTTCAACTCAATAGTTCAGTTTATAGGTCTATATAAGTAGATCATTTCTACAAATTTTTAGTTAAATTGATGATCGTTAAGGTATCGAAATTGATCAAATCAATAGATGATTCAAATATATCAAACCTGAACCTTTCAAGTTTATAATCGGTGAATCATATTTATGAATCCCTTAACAATTTTCAATTTGTATGAAAATTTGTAGAGATGAACTAATCATATATATCTACAAACTAGACGATCGAGATATGAATATGCGAGCGAAAATACGGTGAAACAAAAAAAATCCTTAACTAGTCCTTAACAAAAAGGTCTTTAATGGATCCGCTCTTCAAATTTGAAATCAGTATTGTATCAAACATTTCTTATAAATGTAGTCATGTAAAGGAACTTCACTAGCTATTTATATCGAAGGGTCAAAACCATTCGATCTAAACTCGGAACTTTCAAGTGAAAAATTATAGAATTATTATACGTATTCATGTGTTCTTGACAAGTCAAATATCCAATATCGAAATATTCAGGTGAGATGATCGTGGGGCCTACAAAAACACTGTTCATGGATGAAATATCAACCGGTCTAGATAGCTCCACCACATTTCAAATAGTCAAGTGCTTGCAGCAAATCGTGCACATAACTGAAGCTACTATCTTCATGTCGCTACTGCAACCTGCTCCTGAGACGTTTGATCTCTTTGATGATATAATCCTCTTATCAGAGGGTCAGATCGTCTACCAGGGACCACGTGAGAGCATAGTAGAGTTCTTTGAGAGCTGTGGATTTCGTTGCCCCGAGCGAAAGGGTACCGCTGATTTCTTGCAAGAGGTAACATCAGAACTTAGAAACACTGACATGAATAAAAACCACTAGCTACCTATTCTAACGTCAGTTATTGTGCATTAACATTCCCAGGTTACCTCCAGAAAAGACCAAGAGCAATATTGGGCACACAGAAGCAAGCCATACAGATACATATCCGTGACTGAATTCTCAAACCGATTTAAACGCTTCCATGTAGGCATGAGGCTGGAAAATGAGCTATCAATCCCCTTTGATAAGTCTCAAGGCCACAGAGCTGCTCTAGTCTTCGAAAGATATTCAATATCCAAAATGGAACTTCTCAAGGCCAGTTGGGACAAGGAATGGCTACTCATAAAGAGGAACTCTTTTGTCTACATTTTTAAGACGGTCCAAATCATTATAGGGGCTTTGATAACCGCAACTGTGTTTTTGAAGACCCAAATGCACACCAGAAATGAAGAAGATGGAGCAGTATATCTTGGTGCACTTTTATTTTCCTTGATCATTAACACATTCAACGGATTTGCTGAGCTCTCTATGACCATTGCAAGACTGCCTGTATTTTACAAGCATAGAGATCTTCTTTTCCACCCTGCTTGGACTTTCACTCTCCCAACTATCCTGCTCACTATACCTATTTCCATTGTTGAATCCACAGTTTGGATGGTCATAACATATTACACTATCGGTTTTGCACCTGAAGCTAGCAGGTACCACATTCTCTTCTTGATTTCATTTCTGTATGTATTCTTTTTTCCAGATACATTTAATAATCAGACTACTAATAATCTGGAATACTGATGATTAAAATCTGATTAGTTATTATCCTTGATATTTTGTCTATACCCTTTTTGGCTTTCCTTTATCTTAGAGCCTAGAGGCCATGCTTTGAATGCTGTCACCTCAAGTAAAACTGTCACAATTTCTATCTTGCAGGTTTTTCAAGCAACTAATGTTGGTATTTCTGATCCAACAAATGGCTGCTGGGCTCTTCAGGCTAATTGCTGGAGTTTGCAGGACCATGATCATAGCAAACACTGGTGGGGCTCTCACTTTGCTCATGGTTTTCATGCTTGGAGGTTTCATACTTCCTAAGGGTTAGTATGAATTGATATCAAGTTCTTTTTTTAATGATGTCCAAACCAAACCAAAATGAGAAATTTACTATGCTGAATTATCAATTTATGCTTCATCTGTGACAGGTGACATTCCAAAGTGGTGGCAGTGGGGTTACTGGATTTCACCTCTGACCTATGGTTTTAATGCAATTGCTGTAAATGAAATGTTTTCTCCCAGGTGGATGAACAAACTGGTATGATATGTTTAGCTAATGGATTTATTTGACAAAAATACTATAAGTATCTGAAGTAAATTAATTTTATTGTGTTGCAGGCTTCAGATAATGTTACCAGATTGGGTGTGGCAGTGCTTCAAAACTTTGAAGTATTCCCTGACAAAAACTGGTTTTGGATTGGCTCTGCAGCTCTGCTGGGGTTTGCAATCCTCTTCAACTTTCTTTACACTGTAGCTCTCATGTACCTCAGTCGTAAGATTCTACATTCTTTTCTTATGTCAAACTTGGATTGGAATTCATAGCTTGTGTCGTGACAACTTTTCATGGTCTTATTTCAATAGCACCTGGAAAATCACAAGCTATTATATCTGAAGAGTTGGCCGAAGAAATGGAGGGAGACCAAGAAGAATCCAGGGAGGTGCCAAGACTTAGAAGGCCCCAGTCAAAGAAAGATTCATTTTCTCGGTCATTATCATCTGCTGATGCAAACAATTCAAGTAAGAAGCAAGACACTGCTCTCTTGTTTTTAATTGTGAACACAAGTGTTCTTATTGGACCTAAAAATATTTCAGGAGAAATGGCAATCCGGCGAATGAGCAGTCAATCTAATGGCAATGGTCTAAGTAGGAATGCTGATTCTTCTCTTGAAGTAGCCAATGGGGTTGCACCCAAGAGAGGAATGGTTCTTCCCTTCACTCCTCTGGCAATGTCCTTTGATGATGTTAGTTATTATGTCGACATGCCTCCTGTAATATTTCCTTCTCCTTATTTCACCCTTTACTCTTCATTGCAGACATTATACTAAAGTCCACTTGTCCAACTGCACCACTTTGCTAACGTAGTTTAGTATTACAGGAAATGAAGGAAGAAGGAGTAAATGAGGATAGGCTGCAACTACTTCGTGAAGTAACTGGTGCTTTTAGGCCAGGGGTCTTGACTGCACTAATGGGAATCAGTGGGGCTGGAAAGACAACTTTGATGGATGTCCTAGCAGGAAGAAAGACTGGTGGATACATTGAAGGCGATATTAGAATTTCTGGTTTCCCTAAGAAACAAGAGACCTTTGCAAGAATCTCTGGTTATTGCGAACAAACAGATATCCACTCACCCCAAGTCACTGTTAAAGAGTCGCTAATTTACTCGGCTTTCCTTAGGCTCCCTAAAGAAGTCAACAAACAGGACAAGATGGTAAGAAAATGACATTTAACACTTCTCTGAATAATGTATGGATTTAAATGCTAAACATACGTTTTCTATGTTTCATTTTTATTTTTCAGATTTTCGTAGAAGAGGTAATGGAATTGGTTGAGTTAGACAGTCTCAAGGATTCTCTAGTCGGGCTTCCTGGAATTACAGGGTTGTCAACTGAACAAAGAAAGAGGTTAACAATCGCAGTTGAGCTTGTTGCTAATCCCTCAATCATTTTCATGGATGAACCAACATCAGGTCTTGATGCAAGGGCCGCTGCGATTGTCATGAGGACTGTTAGAAATACGGTGGACACTGGGAGAACAGTTGTGTGCACAATTCACCAGCCTAGCATTGATATATTTGAGGCATTTGATGAGCTTCTACTCCTAAAGAGAGGAGGACAAGTTATTTACTCAGGACCATTAGGCCGCAATTCTCACAAGATCATCGAATATTTTGAGGTATGCATCTGCGTAAACTTTCCTTTATCAATACCTAGTAGTTTTGTTAAATGAATGCATAGTTATATAATTCCACACTTACTGACCTATGACAGGCTATTCCTGGAGTGCAAAAAATCAAGGAAAAGTATAATCCAGCCACATGGATGCTTGAGGCAAGCTCAGTAGGAACTGAGATCAAGCTTGGAATGGATTTTGCTCAATACTACAAATCCTCTTCCTTTCACAAGTAATATACTAAATTACTAATAAATAATCACTTTCAGGCTCCAAAATCTAATATAAAATCCTATGTCCAGGAGAAACAAAGCTTTAGTAAAGGAGCTAAGTACACCTCCACCAGGAGCAAAAGATCTCTATTTTGCAACTCAGTATTCTCAGTCATCATTTCAACAATTTAAATCATGTCTGTGGAAACAGTGGTGGACATATTGGAGAACTCCTGATTATAACCTTGTTAGATTCTTTTTCACTTTGGCTTCTGCTCTTATGCTTGGAACTATGTTCTGGAAAGTTGGCACTAAAAGGTATGAGCTTATCTCTTCTTATAAAAAGTTTTAAGCTTAAATTTGATTCTTTTGGATGAAAAGAAAATGCTCTTCAAGAGTAGTTGACAACTTGACATAGCATTAAGTTATATATCT
This sequence comes from Comarum palustre, assembly GCA_951800085.1. Lineage (NCBI taxonomy): Eukaryota > Viridiplantae > Streptophyta > Magnoliopsida > Rosales > Rosaceae > Comarum > Comarum palustre. Next base: position 14,425,595 of record OX637572.1, on the reverse strand, counting down.
TTTCATATCCAGGGAAAGCACTTCTGATCTCACCATGATCATCGGGGCTATGTATTCTGCCGTGCTGTTCGTTGGAATTAACAACTGCGCCACAGTGCAGCCAATTATTGCCACTGAAAGAACAGTATTCTATCGAGAAAGAGCTGCTGGGATGTACTCTGCATTGCCTTATGCACTAGCACAGGTAATTAGTCGAGATTAGAAAAATATACATAGACATGCTGGAAATCTAGAATTTCTTGGAAGTACTTAATATATAATTAATATATAGTCATCCAATGGTTAAGTACTTGATATGTATAACCTTCTATGTTGGATATTTTGATAATTTGTCATTTGATTCATTCAAACTGTTCAAAATGCAGGTCATCATTGAAATGCCATACGTGTTTCTTCAAACCACGTATTATACACTGATAGTGTATGCCATGGTGAGCTTCCAATGGACAGCAGTAAAATTCTTCTGGTTCTTCTTTGTCAACTTCTTCTCATTCCTTTACTTCACATATTATGGAATGATGACTGTTTCCATTACCCCAAACCACCAAGTAGCATCCATATTTGCTGCAGCTTTCTATTCACTTTTCAACCTCTTCTCCGGTTTCTTCATACCAAGACCAGTAAGTTCTAATACTCGTAGCCTCTTTTACAAGTAGCTAGTTTTTGATTTTATTATAAATGCATTTTCAAGTCTTCAAGCTAGTTGTAGTTGGGACTTGGGATGCTTCTCTAGGAAGTAATTTGCTTATGCTCAGTAATATTTAGTACAACGTGTTGGAAGTGGTTTTGCTATGAGAGCATGATTACAGAACCAGTTCTAGCTAGTTCTGCCAAATGCTACCAAAAGGGCACGTTTTTTATTGTCGGACTTGGACCAACTAAATGCATTTCCAACATGTTATGAACATACATCTCTAATTTAGAAGTTTGATCAGCCTATACTGGAGGGTTTTACCAGTACTTACAGTATATCGACATTATAATTATCAAATGTCGTATTCCATTTCTATGTATTGACACCATTGCTTCACCTTAATTTTCAGAAAATACCGAAATGGTGGGTTTGGTATTACTGGATATGCCCAGTAGCATGGACTGTGTATGGATTGATTGTATCACAATATGGTGATATTTTGGACACCATTAAAGCACCTGGGATGACACCTGATCCGACTGTGAAATGGTACGTAGAACACCATTTCGGATACGATCCCGACTTCATGGGACCAGTGGCTGCAGTTCTGGTTGGCTTCACACTCTTCTTTGCTTTCATGTATGCGTACTGCATTAAAACACTCAACTTCCAGATCAGGTAGAAGAATTCTTGTCAGACGGAGTTGGATTACTAGAAGTGAATAATAAATATAGGTGTAAATATATGTAAGAGTTTGAGTTAGGAGGCAATTCTGTAAGACTTGAATTGTTTCTCTAGTGAAGTGAGTGTACAAACTTACAAATGTCGGTGATTTTTAGAGATGGTTATGAACTTATGATTGTCATGCGGAAGCGTAAACAAACGACAATATTGATATGGAACAATTTGGATAATCGAAGAACGGTAAAGAAAATAGAAGACAAAAACACAAGATTTATAGTGGTTCACTCAATCAATGTGATTGAGCTATGTCCACTCTCGAAGCAGGCAAAGAATTCCACTATAACAATTGGAGAGAATACAATAGAGCTTTATGACAAAACTCTCAACTACCCAAAAGCCCCAATGCTATACGTTCTCTGCTGATAGAGAAAGATAGCTCTGCTCTAGGTTAAACGATTTCTCTCTATGTCTCTAGTTATTGACGGCAGCACCTATATATAGATATATCTAATCCTAGTTAGGCTAGAACACCTAGATATATATATATATATATATATATATATATATATATATATATATCTAATCCTAGTTAGGCTAGAATACATGCATATATGGATTTCCTAATTAACCTAGACATAGTATAGCCCATGTGATCAAGATGGGCTTCCAATGAGTTTTGGTCCACCTTCAAGATAAAGCCAATATTCAATAATCTCCACCTTGGCTTTAACTTGATACAAATCCTCCATAGTAGAAATTCAAACCATTCGCCGCTCCGACATCCCCGTAGGGATCTTCAAACTTTACAAACACCAATCAAGTCCAAGCAATGCTTGAACTTGCTGAATGGAACTGGCTTTGTCAACATATCTGCAGGATTATCTTCAGTCTCAATCTTGAGGAGTTGAATGTCACCATCCTCCACCATTTGACGAATCTTGTGATATCTGACACGAATATGTTTAGTACGTGCATGAGTAACCTGGTTCTCTGCTAAATGAATAGCACTTTGACTATCACAATGAATATCCACATATTCTTAAATAAGTCCCAAGTCCTCAAGCAAACCACGAAGCCAAATTGCTTCTTTTGCACCCTCTACTGCTGCCATATATTCAGCTTCTGTAGTCGACAAAGCAATTGTATGCTCCAAGTTTGACTTCCAACTCACCGGTCCACTAGCAAGACTAAACACATAAGCTGTAGTAGACCGACTCTTATCCAAATCACCTGCGTAATCAGAGTCCACATATCCAACAACACATTGACTCGTCTTATCCTGCTGAAATACTAATCCAACATCCACAGTACCAAAAATATACCGTAGAATCCACTTCACAGCTTGCCAATGGCCTCTACCTGGATTATGCATATATCTGCACACCATACTTACAACCTGTGAAACATCAGGTCTAGTACACACCATACAGTACATCAAGCTACCAACAGCACTGGCATAAGGAACTTTAGCCATATATTGCTTCTTATCATCTGTGCTAGGAGACATAGTAGCATCAAGTTTAAAATGAGAGCCAAGAGGTGTACTTACAGGTTTAGTTTTATCATCCATGCCAAACCGATGTAGTACCTTCTTCAAATATTGCTTCTGTGACAAACAAACTCTGCCTCTTGATCTATCTCTCTCAATTTCCATGCCCAAAATCTTTTTAGCCTCTCCCAAGTCATTCATCTCAAATTCACTACTCAATTGTGACTTCAATTTCTCTATCTCCACCTTGCTCTTAGATGCAATTAACATGTCATCAACATATAAGAGCAAATAAATGAAGGTCCCATTCTGTAGCTTGCGAAAATAAACACATGGATCATAATGACTCCTGGTGTACTTCTGACTTGACATGAACTTATCAAACCGCCTATACCACTATCTTGGAGACTGTTTCAATCCATATAAAGATCTCTGCAATTTACAAACCCAATTTTCCTTACCAGCAACCTTAAATCCTTCCGGTTGGGTCATGTAAATTTCTTCTTTTAATTCTCCATGTAAAAAAGCAGTTTTCACATCAAGCTGTGCCAACTCAAGATCATATTGAGCAACCAAGGCTAATAAAATATGAATAGAAGAATGCTTAACAACAGGAGAAAATACCTCATTGTAGTCAATTCCTTCATTTTGTGCGTAGCCTTTAGCTACCAATCTAGCCTTGTACCGTGATCCTTCCTTTTTAGCAAACACCCATTTACAACCAATTGCTCTCTTCCCATGCGGTAACTGAACCACCTCCCACGTTTTATTCTTGTAAAGAGAGTTCATCTCCTCACCCATAGCTTTCTCCCACTCAACATAATCTGCATGTACGACAGCTTCTTCATAGGTAGTAGGAATTTCTTCTTCAGTAATGGGAAGTGCATAAGTCACCATATCATTAAGCCAAGCTGGCTTTGGAGCATTCCTTTTTCCCTTTCTCGATGCAATAGGTTTGTCTTGTTGTGTAAGCTCTTGCGTTGGAGCCTCTACTTCAACACTCATGTCCTTATTATTTGAATCATCTGACTCAACTGTAGGACTCACTGGATCAACTGGAGTTTCAACAACTTTTCTCTGAACCTCCACCTGCTGGAAGTTCTCTTTGGTCTTTCTCTGCTCTTCAGAAATTTTCTGCTTATTCTGATCAACCATAATTGCTTCATCAAAAGTAACATCTCTGCTCACAACAATTTTCTTCTCATCCGGACACCAAAGCTTGAACCCTTTAACACCATCACTAAATCCCAAGAATATTGCTTTCTTGGCCCTTGGATCAAGCTTGCTTTCTCTGACATGAAAATAAGCAGGACAACCAAAAATATGAAGATAACTATAATCAGTAGCAGGTTTACCAGACCATACCTCCATGGGAGTTTTACCCTCAATTGCAGAACATGGCAATCTATTAATTAGATGACCTGCATATGTGACTGCCTCAGCCTAAAACTCCTTGCCTAAACCATTATTAGACAACATACATCTGACTTTCTCCAATAAAGTCCTATTCATACGCTCTGCCACCCCGTTCTGCTGCGGTGTCCCTCTAACTGTGAAGTGTCTCACAATGCCCTCATCTTCGCATAATTTGAAGAACGGATCAGATTTATATTCACCACCATTATCTGACCTGAGCCTCTTAATTTTCCGACCGGTCTGAGTCTCAATCATCTTCTTCCACTTCACAAATATATCTAAGACTTCATCTCTATGCTTCATGGTGTACACCCATACTCTTCTAGAGAAGTCATCAACAAAAGAGACATAATAATGCATACCTCCTTTAGATGCTGTTTGGGTAGGTCCCCATACATCTGTGTGAACATAGTCTAGAGCTCCTTTAGTCTGATGGACTGCGGTGCCAAATTTAACTGTAGTCTGCTTACCCAAAACACAGTGTTCACAAAATTCCAATTTGCAAGTCTTTGCACCTTTCAATAAGCCTTGCTTCACTAATTTCTGCATTGTTTTCTCACCAGCGTGACCAAGACGCATATGCCATAATCTGGTAGTGTCTGCATCGTCTGCAGTCTCAGAAACTGCCGTCTCACTTGTCACAGTACTCCCTTGTAGAAAATACAAGTTTCTTTCTCTAGTACCCTTCATCAAAACAAGTGAACCAGAAACAACTTTAGCAACACCATTCTTCAAAGTAATTGTGTGCCCCTTTGATTCCAAAGTACCCAAAGAGATCAGATTTTTCTTCAAGTTCGGAACATACCGAACATCAGTCAATTTTCTAACAACCCCATCATGCATCTTGAGACGAATTGTACCAATCCCTTTAGTTCTGTAAGGACTGTCATCTCCCATAAGGACTACTCCACCATTTAATTCCCTCAAAGAAGAAAACCATTCCCTGTTGGGACACATGTGGTGAGTACAACCCGAATCCATAATCCACTGATTAGAATAATCACGTGTAGGTGAACTTGCTAGAGCCAAATCGATCTCATCATCTTCAAAATTTTCGAAAACCGAAGAACAACTCAATGCAAAACCGAAGTCATCATCATCTTCAAATTTTGCCATATTTACTTCAGAACCCTTCTTGTCTCTAGTCTTCAACTTGGGACAATCTTTCTTCCAATGACCCTTTTGACGACAAAAGGCACACTCATCTTTTGCAGGAAATTTAGCTCTTGACTTGGAACGCGACTTACCTCGATTTTCACCAAACTTTCTATCTTCTAATCTGCCTCTTGCAACAAGTACTTGTGCTTCACCACCTGAACCCCTTTGCAACTGCTTCTCCTTCTTCCGACATTCATTATTAATCAATGAATTACACACATCATCAAACTGCACTTCATTCTTTCCATGCAGCAAAGTTGTAATCAAATGCTCATACTCGTCAGGAAGAGAATTAAGCAAACATAAAGCTTTATCCTCATCATTAATTTGCACATCCAAATTAACCAAATCTGCAAGTATCTTATTGAAATCACTGATGTGTTCAGACATAGAAATTTCCTTGTCTGTAGTTGAATCGGAAAAGCCTTCTTTTCAGGTGAAAGCGGTTTTCAGCACTCTTGATCATGTACTGGTCCTCCAATTTCTTCCACATATCCTTTGCTGAAGTTTCCTTCATGATAAAGAATTTCACACTCTTTGCAAGACATAATCTGATAGAACCACAAGCCCACTTATTAATCTGCTTCCACTGCGCCTCGGTCATGTCTGCTGGTTTCTCTTCGAGAGCTATATCCAATTCTTGTTGACACAAGACATCCATCATCTCACACTGCCACATACCAAAATTATTTGTTCTATCGAACTTCTCAACTTCAAATTTGGCATTGCCAACAGATGGCTTAGTATGTGTAGACTCTGTCCCTTTCTTCTTCTTATCAACTTCAGCACCTTCACCGTCACTCATGATTTCCAATCAATAATCAACTCCCAAATCAGAACCTGGCTCTGATACCAGTTTGTTATGCGGAAGCGTAAACAAACGACAATATTGATATGGAACAATTTGGATAATCGAAGAACGGTAAAGAAAATAGAAGACAAGAACACAAGATTTATAGTGGTTCACCCAATCAATGTGATTGAGCTATGTCCACTCTCGAAGCCGGCAAAGAATTCCACTATAACAATTGGAGAGAATACAATAGAGCTTTATGGCATAACTCTCAACTACCCAAAAACCCCAATGCTATACGTTCTCTGCTGATAGAGAAAGATAGCACTTCTCTAGGTTAAACGATTTCTCTCTATGTCTCTAGTCATTGACGGCAGCACCTATATATAGATATATCTAATCCTAGTTAGGCTAGAACACCTATATATATATATATATATTTAATCCTAGTTAGGCTAGAATACATGCATATATGGATTTCCTAATTAACCTAGACATAGTATAGCCCATGTGATCAAGATGGGCTTCCAATAAGTTTTGGTCCACCTTCAAGATAAAGCCAATATTCAATAATGATGTTGGGTTTAGTCTATAGTTTGCGCCTGAAATGTCAAGGTGCTAGCTTGTATTGTATCTGTACTGCCATCGAAGGAGAAAATTTTGTCTAATATATCCCAGTACCATAAGTGCATGTTTGATACGTAGGTCTACGTTAGACCTCTTTATATTGTAAGACTGATCTAGACTCATATAAGTTGTACTAATATCAACCCATGTTTGGTATTGTATAAGATTAGATAATAGTTTGTTTATTTTATGTTTTAGAAAGATGATACCATTTAAAGATGTCAAAATGAAAACAAGATGTGTTATATAAACTCATTTAAGTTAGTAACACCAAACACAATACTAACTAAAATGGACTACTTATTTAGCACAATCATATTTAGTCCAAACAAATAAACATGCAGTTACTAAATAGTAACTATATATATAGCCCATATATTTTATCGTTCTCTCCAGATCTTCAATATTTACTATTTCTACAGCCTTATTTAATACAAGGAATCATAAGTTCAGATGTGAATATGTGATGACTTGATGTGAACTTGGAATGACTTTTGTGGCTACAAGACCCCATTGAAGATGATATGTTCAGTTAGGGCTGGATTTGTACAAATACTGACTTCTTTTTATTATATCATGTACTAACTAACTTTTAATTGGTAGACAAAATTGTGTACCAATACCAACAGTAAAAGTCGATATACCGACTTAGTTGGTACAGTTGATACTCAGTTGGTATACCAACTTAGCAAGATCAGTTCCTGATTAGCAAAACATGAAACTATGTTTAGAACCACTTTTGAAATTGTAGAGCCAGAGGTAGACTTGTCCTCCTTGACTTCTATGTACCAACAACCTATGGAGTCACATGTGGAGTATCTGAAGAGGTTCAAAATCCAGCAAGCTAAATACAAAACTCTAATTATTGACCAAGATGTCATTCGCATTGCCATTAAAGGTTTGGAACGTAGACAACGGGTCAAACATCATGATGTACACTTCGCCAGTATGGCAGACTTGATGAATAAAGTGGAAAGCTATCAAAATTTCTTGAATGAGTTGGATGCGAACGCGCCAAAGGGTCGACCTGCTTCATATATTCTTGAAACTTTGAAGCCACATTATGGACCAAACAAAAATCGGATGGTTTCGAATATTTATTCTCATGTGGATCCATATTATGCTCCATATTCTACTGGACAATAAAAGTGTTACTAGAATGACGAGGAAGAAGTTGTTGTAGTGAAACTAGCTAGGAGACAGGTGGTGAAATCTCAGGCTTTAAGGATGTCCAAAATCTACTGAAAATACCATCAACATTCACTAAGCCAGAATATGAATCATGTACCTATAATGCTCATAAGGTCCCTAGATCCTAGAAGAGTTGTTTACTCAAGGAAGAGTCAGACATGATTTTGAAACTTGTCCTAAGCCTGAACAAATTAAGGGGAATAAATACTGCAAGTTTCACAATCTTTGGAATCACACTACAGTAGATTGCATAATTCTCAAAGAACAGATCCAGACATGGATAAACAAAGGAATGTTGGATGTGAAGGCCGAGAAGACAGCAACATGGGTCGACATTGATCCTTTTCCAACTATATCAATGATGGATATTATCCCTTCATCCCCAGTAGTCAAGAAGCATGTCAACTCCAAGTTTGTGGAGTATACTTAAGGAGCTTACATTATTAGATTCCAAAACCCTAAGGTGCTCTGCAAAAGCAGGGAGAGAGAGTACGTGTTCTCGTTCTTCGTTACACTGCTTGTTCAGCGGTGCCACTATGCCGCTTAGGATCCTAGCCCTTGTCGGTGTGGTTAAGGCTTGCTGGCAAACAAGTGTTTGATGACAATCAGTGAGTGGTGTGTCCGTGTAGGTGGTGATAGTGGATTGTAATAGGGATGGCTTTCATGGAGATAGATATAGAAGTGGGTGGTCTGCATTTGTAATGTGTTGATGCTTTGTCGTGGAGGCTTCAACATTGTTCTGAAGCGACAATTCGTGGCGTGTCTACAATGAGGGATGGAGGGCCTGAGCGGTTCGATGGGGAGATTGCGACGGCGTAGGTCTTCCAGGTTAATTACTCGACCTGTTTCGGCCTTCTTGTCTTGTTCTGTAGGGTATCTTGGAGGATGAAGGGTGGTGGCATGACGTTGGGTAGCGGAGGTTGTTGTTCTTCGAGTTGCGGTTGACATCGTCAACGCGGCAGTGTGCGTCGTCTGCATCCAGGCATACTTCTTTTGGGCTGAGTTTGTGGGCCTGATTTGTGAGGTCTGATCTATTATGGTGGTTTGGGCCTAGGCCATTTTCTGGGCTAGGTCTAGGTTTATTTTAAGGTTTTTGTTGTTTTGTTTTTTTGGATGGTTAGTTGTCCCTCCTCTCTGAGAGAGGGTTTCGGATTTTGGTAGGTGTGTGTCGGGGTTGTGTTGTTGGTGTGTCATGGTTATGGTATCGTTTTCAGAAACTATTTTAACGTCGGTTAGTTTTTGTTGTAAATGTAATAGGAAGATTACATGTGCATATATGCTAATTGTTTTGACATATAGTGTTGGAAAAAGTTGTTTCCTTAAGGTTGTTTGTAAGGATGTATCGAGACTTCTGGAATAGGTTAGGTTACAGTTGAACCCATATCAGTTCTTGTCCACTGTAATCGTTGGTATTTCGGATAGGTAGAGAGGAATGTGAGAAATTTATTTTCACCACCGATATCTCTCCATGATTGTAATATTGTATTTCTGTGTAATGAAATTCTTGATATTTTCTTCAAAAAGGGAGCAGTTGATGTGAAACATCTTTCATTATTTGATCCTTCATGCAAACGCACGGGTATGAGGCTAGTTCCTATAATGCAGGTGGATGATTCGTGTGTACAGCAAAAGCAAGTGACTAGTTTGTAAACATCAAGATGAATTCATTACGTTTTGAAAGGGATTACAATTGGATGCATAAAAGATGACAACTAAGTCTTTCTATTTTGTGTCTTGAAAGATTTTGAACCCCAAAATGATCAGGTACCCACATGTTAATGCCATTCTCTCCCACCTACTCATAATCTCAAGTGCAAAATAAAACAAGGTACAACTACGAAGGATGTACAACTACAAGACAAGAAAATCAACAAAACAAACCACACCATGCACCACGTATTACAGAAAGAGGAAATACATATAAAGAATTCTACATGAAGACAAGGGAGAACAAGAGGTGGGATTATCCCAAGTTCCCAACAATCTTGGGCAAATTTCTTATTATGCAAACAAATTCTTGAAAGGGAAGGCTAAGCCATTACCTATGTGCAATTCCAACCCTCGAATCCAACTGATTGGGAGTTTTATGTCATGTTTACAATGAAGACAAAACCCAACGGTTATATCAAAGAAAGGTTGAATTCCAAATCCTACAGCTATGTCAATGTCCCATGTAGAACACCCGCATTCATCTTACAATGAGCCTCACTACAGCATCACCCCTCCTCCTTTCACCATCCTAAAGCCTTTTCCTCTCCATTGAATTTGGCACATGTCCTGTCATCTCCAAACCTGCCCTTAATTCTGCAACAGTCCCTTGTCAATTTCAAGTTATCACAGCCTCAGGTTTATATTTCATCCAAATAATTGAACCACAATACTAATTTCAGATGCATCTATTGAATCTATCGAAACCGAAAAACAGTGATAATCATATACCGAATATTACAATCTTTTCATTCATTTTCTGTAATAAATCTATCAAAACCGAAAAAGTGATATACACCTAATTTTACAATCAAGGCTCTCTATTCCTCTGTCGAACATTGCAAGTGATGGATCACCTATGTCCTATGAGCCTCTCTCTGTCAATTATACCCCAAATAAATAAAAGAAAAAAATAATAGTGAAGGGCATATAAGTAATCAGGGACAAAATCAGTTGCATACAATTAAGAGAGGAGGAAAGGAAAAACCCAACCTTTTAAAAGCCCTTCTGCCTTCATCTCCAACTTCTCTGATCTCTCCCATCAGTTTCAGGTAGAGAGAGAGACCGAGAGAGGAGAGAAAATCAAGGGGAGATTCTCAAGACTCTGTCAATCTCCTCCACATCTCCTTCTCACTCACTCTCTCTCTATCTATCTCTCTTTCTCGTTTTTGCTGTCTTTCTCTGCAGACACAGAGAGGGTTGTCACTAAAGACTCTCCCTTTCGAATACGGACACCATGATCTCGCTGAATAGAAGCTGCTTCCAGGTAAACATTTACACCAAACCCATTTCTCAGATCACACTGTTTTACTAAATTGGATTTCACAATAAAAAAGATTGCTTTTTTAATTTACGTGTCATCTATTTTTCCCTCATTAAAATCTTGAGTCTTTCTGGGTTTCTGATTTCTAATTTATAATTTGTTGATAGAAAGCAATTCGAATTCGATTTCCATTTCTGGGTCTCATTATTTTTCATAAAGTTTTATTCTTTTCATTATTTTGAATGGGGTAGTTTCCGATTTTTTTAAATTAATTATTGGTGTTTTTTTGTTACAGGGCAATCCTAGCGTATGTGGGAATGGAAGCCCATTCTCTCAGAAGAGGCGGTCGGCGCCGCTGAGAGTGGTGGCGGTGGGGACGAACGCCGCCAGGAAAGGTGAAAGAAATGGGAGCATAGTGATGGAGACGGCAGCCAAAGAAGTAGTTGAGCTGAAATCTACCGTCCATGGTGGGGACAGAGACGTGTACGGTGAGGATACTGCCAGCGAGGACCAACCTATTACACCTTGGTGTGTGTCTGTTGCAAGGTGTGAGGAGTAATATGATTTACTAATATAGATACTAATTATATTGTCATTGGTATTATCGTCGTGTATATGTTGTTCTTGCAATTATGATTTCATGACCTCTATGTTGTGTTTCCTTTTAATTTTTTGGATGCCACATAATTAATTAACTTTTTTTTCTTAAGTGAAATTGAACAGATCGTGGGCTGGTTGCTGAGTTATATATATATATATATATATATATATATATATATATATATGAGGGATCCATTTGACACACACAATGGCCCCTAAGGGATCCATTTCTTTGACATATATGAGGGATATGACATTTGACAAAATTTTCGATCACATATCAACATCTACACTTGTCAATATTTAGATGTATGTAGATCATTTCTGTAAAATTTCATCAAATTTGGTGATCTTTAAGACTTCGAACTAACTAAAATCAATTGACGGATCAAATCTGAACCGATCATACTTATAATTTTAATTCACAGTTTTGAACACTTTAATGATAACCAATTTAGATGAAATTTTGCAGAGGTGATCTATATATTAGGATCTAAAAACTGAATGGTTAAGATTAAAAAATGAGATCTAAAAGTTGGTCTAATGTTTGATCCCTCAATATATGTCAAAAGGGGATCCCTTAGTGAAAGGGCTCTATATATATATATGCTCTTTTGTTGGTCCAGGGTTTTTGTACTTTTGAAGTTTGATCAGTGTATCCTGGATTAAAAATCGGTATCTGACATTAAAGATTTAAATGGATTCAAGGAAAATAACTGGGTAGTTATTTCAGTAGTGTGTGACTGTTTGGTTAATGCCAATTTTTTTAGGTATAATCTGTTGATTATATATACTAGGCATCTGCATAACAAAGGAATGCTACTCCTAGAACTGTAGTGCATGAAGGATCTTAAGATGCAACCATAGAAAAGAGTCTAATGCAAATCAAAGCCTCTCTACATTAGTTAGTGTGGAATATATTATAATTTGCTAGGGAAAATGACATGTTTGTTTTGTCTACTATGACATACTCCATTTTTACTGTTTACATTTGCTCAGGATCAAACCTTGGAATAGATATATGTTATATGTCTATGCACAATTTATATGTCTATGTCTATGCACTAATCTGGACCAAAAATGAAATATTAGAGTAGGTATATGTTATATGTCTGCACAATTTATGTTGACTACCTTCATAAAAGAATGACGACCAGTTACTATAACTACCTACTCTAATATTTCATTTTTGGTCCAGATTAGTGGCCTTCTTTCTCTACAGTTTGTAGTCATGTTGAAATTGAACGAAAAAATGGTTAGAAATTATCTTTGTGATGATGTATTATTCATACCTTTCTTACTATTTGTTTTTGGTTTCAGTGGCTATAACCTGATAAGAGATCCACACCACAACAAAGGTCTTGCCTTCTCTGAAAAGGAAAGAGATGCCCACTACTTGTGTGGTCTTCTCCCGCCAGTTGTTATTTCTCAAGAACTTCAGGTCTTTTAATCTGCTTATACTTGCTCTGATGATTGCACCACTTTTCCTCTATATATTTTTACACGATAATTGTAATCACTTACCTGATTACATCTTTACTGTTAATCTACTCAACAGGTAAAGAAAATGATTAATGCCATCCGCCAGTATCATGTCCCGCTGCAGAAGTATATAGCCATGATGGATCTTCAGGTAACCATAATTCAAATAATTTTTGTTTTATTCTCTCATCCACTACTGAAACAATGAGGTTTACACTATTTCTATTTATTCATGTTTTCAGGAAAGAAACCAGAAGCTATTTTACAAGCTTCTTATTGAGCATGTTGAGGAATTACTTCCAGTTGTTTATACTCCAACGGTCGGTGAAGCTTGCCAAAAATATGGAAGCATCTTCCAGCGTCCTCAGGGTCTATTCATAAGTTTGAAAGAAAAGTATGTGTAACTCCAATTCATTTTGTTTTCCTTAGTCAGTTCCAAATTCTGTATAAGCTAATTGCTATTTCCTTCTTTGCATCTGTAAGGGGAAAGATTCTTGAAGTGTTGCGGAACTGGCCAGAGAAGAATATTCAAGTCATTGTTGTCACTGACGGAGAACGTATCCTAGGGCTGGGTGATCTTGGCTGTCATGTAATTCATATGAATTGTTTTAGTCATGTTTTGTTGATAACCATCTTCTCTCGCCAAGTAGTCAATTGATACTGATATATGATATTATGATTTCAGGGCATGGGCATACCTGTTGGCAAACTTTCTCTATATACGGCACTTGGAGGAGTTCGTCCATCTGCCGTAAGTATCTACATGATGAACATAGAGCACATCAAAATAACAGTAACACAGCATCATTCATCTATCTTGCCTATACTTACTGACCATATTGTCATTTTATTTTTTATTATTTTAAATTGGTTCAGTGCTTGCCTGTGACCATTGATGTGGGTACAAACAATGACAAGCTGCTGGATGATGAGTTCTACATAGGGCTCAGGCAAAAGAGGGCAACAGGGCAGGTATATGATATGTTTCCTTTACTTGTTTGGTGTTCAAGTCATTTGAGACGAGTAATGTTGTTTGTTGTTTCACTTAAGTAAGGTTTTATCTTCTTTCTTTAGGAATATGCAGAACTCCTTCAAGAATTCATGACTGCTGTCAAGCAGAATTACGGAGAGAAAGTTCTTGTTCAGGTATTTGGTGATGAAAAATGTCAGCCTTCATTTACTTGGCATTATTGTTGAACTTTACAAATACATTTTTTGGACCTAATTCGGTTTATCTTGCTCTGTAGTTTGAGGACTTCGCAAACCACAATGCTTTTGATCTTCTTTCAAAGTATGGCGCAACTCATCTTGTTTTTAATGATGACATTCAGGTAAGTTGCCGAGGATTTACAATAATGAAATCTGAAGTGAAGTACTTTAGAGAAGCTTATGTCTCATAATATTGAATTTATTCCAGGGGACAGCATCGGTGGTTCTTGCAGGACTTTTATCATCTTTGAAGTTAGTAGGTGGATCGTTAGCTGATCACACATTTTTATTCCTTGGTGCTGGAGAGGTGAGGACAATCATAGGTTGCAGCCTGCAATTTAATTACTGAAGTCATATGGAATAACTCTGTGAATTTCTAGAATCTTATTGATGTAAAGTGTGAATAATTTACTGGTTGGTTCTTTAGTTGTTCATCATCCAAAACAGTCAGCTATCATTTCTATATGGGAGTTTTCTCACCTTTCCAATGACCATAATTGATGTCCTTTATGCTACTAATGTATTTTATTGTGTCTCATTTGTTGTTTCATGGTTCCAGGCTGGCACTGGCATTGCGGAGCTCATAGCCCTTGAAATATCCAAGCAGGTCATGATCTCTTTGTTTGTTTACTCTGTAGAACAAGAAACTTCCTTGAAACAAAAGGTGGTATCAGAATAAATTTGGACGCATGTATAAAGTGCTCTGTTTTCATGCAGACAAATGCCCCAGTGGAAGAGACTCGCAAGAAGGTTTGGCTTGTGGACTCAAAGGTAGTGAGAGCTAAACTAACTCTTTTTTGTCTGATTAGACTGTAGTATCTTTCGTGTTTTCATTTAGTTAGAAATTCATTTGCAGGGATTGATTGTCAGTTCCCGGTTGGAATCACTCCAACATTTTAAAAAGCCTTGGGCTCATGAACATGAACTGGTCACAACACTGGTAGATGCTGTTAATGTGAGAATCTCAATCTCTCTCTCTCTTTCTCTCTCTTTCCTTTTGTTTCTGCCTGACCCTTTCCCCTACACACGCGTAGACAGCAAAACATTTGGAACATGTTTTGGGTAACTAAAAGTTTGCATCCTTCTTATTCAGGCAATCAAGCCAACAGTGTTGATTGGAACATCAGGAGTAGGAAGAACATTTACTAAAGAAGTGGTTGAGGCTATGGCCACCTACAATGAGGTATACTATTCTATATATATATATATATATATATATATATATATTTTTGGGTTGTTCTATGAGAATGAAGAGCAACCATACATGATGTGAAAAATCTGCATTCGAAGCAATGTAGTGGTCTAAATCTTTTGATGTCCTGAGCTTGTCAGCGACCATTCATTGCCACCATTGTTTACCTTTTCTTAGTTATTATTATATATTTGAGAGGTTGCATCTCCTTTAGAAGAGGGCTGACAATATTTTTATATGAACTTCGTTTAGAGACCCATTATCCTTGCTCTCTCCAACCCAACTTCACAGTCTGAGTGTACTGCAGAAGAAGCATATACATGGACAAAGGTAATGATGCATTGCTTAAAATTTTATCATTTAGTGCATACTTGATTGTCGGAGTGATTTGTTTTCTTTCATGGTTCTTAACTTTGCCATTGGTATTTTATTCAGGGCCGTGCCATTTACTGTAGTGGAAGTCCATTCCCACCAGTTGAATATGAGGGAAAGGTTTACACTCCTGGCCAGGTATTAACTGTTGATAGTTTAATGTCCTGAATTGACATTTCTTACAACATGAGGACGACATTTTTGGTTAGAGACCATTCGGACCATGTTGGCAACTAATTTTATGTATATTATTTCTTCAGTCGAATAATGCCTACATCTTTCCTGGGTTTGGTCTTGGCTTATTGATGTCTGGTACTATTCGTGTTCACGATGACATGCTTCTGGCAGCCTGTAAGTAAACCAAAACATAACTTGCACCATTAACCTTTGTTTTGTAATATATTTTTAGAACTGTAGATACCAGTGGAGACTGGAGAGTTCTATTTTAGGCAGTTTTTCATATTCAACTTATGTTTGTATTTCTTGTATTCTTTATTACCCTTGACATCATGCCCATGTTTGTTCTTTGGAACAGCGGAAGCTTTGGCTTCACAGGTATCCCAAGAAGATTTTGACAAGGGGCTTATATACCCTCCATTTACAAACATCAGAGAGATTTCAGCACACATTGCTGCTAAAGTAGCTGCTAAATCATATGAACTCGGTTAGTATTTTCTAATTGGCTAAGCCGTTAGTTGCTTTTGTAGAACTGAATAACAGATGGTAATGTTCATGATTGGGTTTTGTAGGCTTGGCTACGCGCCTCCCCCAGCCAAAGGATCTGTTCCATTATGCTGAAAGCTGTATGTACAGCCCTAACTATCGAAGTTTCAAGTGAAATATTCTAAGTTTCTTTCGTTTGTTGGTTGTACCGAGGTTCACTGGAGTCAAATGAATCAGTCATTTCATCTTTTTATTTTTTTATTTTTTTATCTTCAATTATTTTTGGTTTTTGCCCTTCTCACTCCTGTAATGTGCTCATATGGTAGATGAGAAGTAGGACGAGTGCAGGTAGTTGGGTTAGGGGTCAAAATATAGTTTGGAAATGTTATGAACTCAAATTTTACATGAAATAAACCTCAAGTTACCTTTCTTGCATCGTCTCCTGCCTTTTTAGATGTTCTTCACAATCAAAGACGTGTACGCATAAGAGCCAGGTTGAGAACTCCCAGACGAAAACTGAAAGAAAAGTGTAGATTGGCAAAGCCTTTGCATGCAGCTTCTGTCTCATTCCATCTGTCTGATGGTCAGTTGCTATCATGCCTTGGAAAGTTGCATCGTGGACTTTGAAGTATAGTTGGCAACTTGGCATCAAGTGGGATGATTCAACAGAGGGAAAAACAAAACATACATTAACTAAAAGGGAAGAGAGAACATAGAATGAACAAAGTTTATTAGCAGCATTGAAGATTAGCATCGGTAACAGAGGAAGGCCAAAACTGTAAGGCACTTCCTCCTGAAGGCCAAAAGAACCATTTGATCGCTCCGATATTAGCTTGTGTGGTGTCCAAACCCAGCTTATGTGGTGAAAGGAAGCAGCTAAGAATCTAATCTGCTTCATATAAGGAGAAAATCAAAATAACAAGGAATTGAAGCCAATTGTCAGAAGATACGTAGACACTGGCAACCTCTTAGAGTGAGTGAGGCAACTTTTATATGCATATTCGTTCAACTAATTCCTAATCTAAGCTCCAAGACACTTATCTCTCAACTCGTATAAATGGTATAATATTACTCGGCCGACTAATCGGCCGATTTTTTTCAGCTGATTTTGGTCGCCAATTTCTATAAAATCAACTCGGAGGCAAGCCGACTACCGACTAACCCGAGTTTTAGAACCTTGAATATTAGTCCCTCAGGAATTTTGTTTGAAATTTCACCCTGACTATTTCCAAGGAACAAAATTCATCTACATCATTTAGTCCACTCGATTCCAATGTACATATTCAATCCAAACCGAGACAACTCCTTCTCTAGGCACAACATGCACATTATCATGAACAACAAAGCAAGTTATGTATTCATATCTTCACTCTGATTTAGAACAATAAAAACCACCACAAAAGTTAAGGCTCAGAGTTTCCTGGAAGTTCATCTGCAGCCACCGAGATGACTTACTTAAGCCGCTACTTCATTATTCCTCAGTCATCATTCATGTCGTAAAAGATCAAAAGGGTGACTCGATGTGTGACAAATTCAAAAACATAAAGTCCTGCAAAGCTGGACTCTAAAGTCTCCATGTGTGAGTTTTAAACAATTTTGCCATGCTAGCATCACTTGTCCGTACAAATGGCCTGTAGTCTTTGTTCTCAGATAATATTCTTAACTTGGGACTACAAATCAACCATTGATTTGAGTATGATTGTGGATGAAATTGGTTGAGTATTAATTTGGAAATCTTGGCTACTTAAAGACTATATATCAAGTAATAATATGTGACTATAAAATGGTTATTAGTAAATGACCAGGTGAATAAAAGCGGGATTTCTAGTCTTTACAGCTTCATATTTACAGCAATATCTCGTAAATTATGTAAAAACGTCTTGTATCTTTTATACGGAGAATTTGACTTATCTGTTTGAAATTTTGTTGTTTGAATTTACTTAAATGATTTAAAATTATTAGATTGAGTATAATATTGTTTGATGATATCAAATTTAAATAATCTAAATAAATCTAAACCATAAAAATCTAAATAAAAAAGCCGACGTGAAAAGCACACGTTTCTCCGTTTACACTGAAACTTGTGCGAACAAAATACTTACCATTCCACGCCCACACGCGTCCTCCTCGTCCTCCTCTTAATCCCAAAACCCACCGCTTTTCCCATTTTACCCCTCCCTCCCCCCAAATATAAACCGTGCCGGAGGAAAATGAGAAATCCAAAAACACATTCTCCTCTTCCGAGTCCTGACCCGGGTGCCGAGTCACACTCCGCGATGACTCGGCGCTGCTCCCACTGCAGCAACAATGGCCACAACTCCCGCACGTGTCCCTCGCGTGGCGGAGGCTCCTCCGGCAGCGGCGGCGTGAGGCTCTTTGGCGTTAAGCTGACGGATGGCTCCATCATTAAGAAGAGCGCTAGTATGGGGAACCTATCCGCCATGGCCTCGCACTATCAATCCTCGTCTCCCAACGCGGACTCTCCCCCGCTCCACGACCCGGTTCCCGTCCGCGTCGGTTACTTGTCCGACGACCCGGCCCATGCTTCGTCCTCAACCAATCGCCGTGGAGATCGTAAAAAAGGTTTTTCCTTTCTTCTTTGTTTTTCCCTAAATTTGAATTTTACGAGTACTGTGGATTGCTGTGGTTACAATTTTGATGTTATTTGAAATATAAAATAAAGTAACAATTTTTATCAACTTTTTGGATAAAATTATTGATAATTTTATTGGGAAGAGTATCTGTTCTCTTCATTCATCAAATTCGCTTGGTAAATGAAGCTTTTTACTTGCACCTGCTGAATGTTTGTCTTGATGATCCCACATCATAGGAGCAAGTTGGGAAACTTCTGAATTGGTGTAGGTCTACCCTTGGTTAGCTTAAATAATATATACTCTCTGGTGGGCACTGATAATTCTTTGTTATATGTATGTGCCTTGGAGGTAAAGCAGTAAATTTGATTGAAACTTCAAGAGTTAAATGCTCTTTCTCGGGACCAGGCCTGATAGTTGCATTTTCTATACCTACTAAATTAGAACACACACCCAATTGAGGATTGTTGACTCATTTGTTGGACCAAATGCCTGCAATTTAAGAGAATAATTTGGCTACCTATACTTCAAAGCTTAGGAATGCGGAATATTTTGATAGCATATCGCAAGGTTGCTAATTTTTCTTCATCATTTTTGATGAGTTGAGGTACAAAGTGGACTGTACGAAATATTATATCATCTATATCTTAATAGAATCTAGTGTAAATAGAGTTGCCAATGATTCATTTCTATTAGAAGTCAGGCTCTACAGAGTGGACAGCCTGCTGAATATGTTCGTCGTCGACACTGTCTAGTGGTAAAAGCTTATCTGACCAGTTCACTTGTATCGTGCTTTATCTAAGAATTTGGAATTCTTTGGATTATATTCCGTATGAAGCATAGAAGTGAAACTCGTGGCTTAGAGTATATCAGTTTTCACCTTTAGGTGTTGGTAGTTTATGATAGTGTATCTATTGGTATTGGATTCATTTGAGGAACTTGATTTGCCTCTGGGTTTTAAAGAGCAAATTTGGGGGCATCTTGCCTTGTGATCTGCTACTTGAGATAATTTCTGCTGGAAAATTTCTGTTTAAATGTTACATGTATGATCTTGGCTTTTGATCTAGATTTCCATTATTTGGATCAGTTTGCTTTTTGAGAAAATTGTTTGACTAAATACTGCAATGCAAAATAAGGATTGTTCTTATGGTGAGGTTTCCAGATGTGTTGCTGGTTTAAAATAATTGTAGATTGTACTTTGTGCAGCGTGTGGGATCTGAATCATCTGATAGAATAACAGATTATATATACAACTGCTATATAATATGCTATACTTTAATTTTTTTTATTACTTTTCAATTTAGGTGTTCTTATTTGTCAATTTCTGGGGCTTTTACATATCTGTGTTGGCTTTGGTTCTCAGGAGTCCCATGGACAGAAGAGGAGCATCGAATGTTCTTAATTGGTCTTCAGAAATTGGGGAAAGGAGACTGGCGTGGAATAGCGCGAAAATATGTAATGACTAGGACTCCTACACAGGTGGCAAGCCATGCCCAGAAGTATTTTATCCGGCAGAGTAATTCTAATAGAAGAAAGAGACGCTCGAGTCTCTTTGACATGGCCCCTGACATGGTGTGTCTTTCTTGTTTTCTTTCCCCAATATACTCCACACAACTGCGAGCACACAATCAGACACAAGTGTTTGATGCTGCCATTTACTTACACATGACTCTAAACCCAAAGTGTTTCTGAAAATATAAAAAGCGCCTGATATTTATATGACCTCTCTAGTGTTTTGTGTATGTAGCAATAAAGTGATGTAAATTAGCTATGGTTCAAATGTGTTAGTCTTTGCCAAAATAATAATAATAATAATCTCTTTGTTGACTAGCTAATCTGGTATCTGTTTGCCAGGCCATGGATTCACCTCACATGCCAGAAGAACAAGCATTGTTGCCTTCTCAGGAGGAAAGAGAATCTGAAGATGTAAATGCACTACCGTCATTAAATCTGTCCCTTGGTTCAGAATGCAGCAGAACTATGGAAAGCACACAAGAAAAAAAAGTAGACATGAAACCCGATAATCAACCTGTAATGGGATTCAATGGGTACCCAAATGGTTGCCCGCCAGTTATTCCAGGTTTCATCCCAGCGTATCTGCCTTTTCCTTTTCCTGTATGGCCAAGTGTGGGTCCTCTGATAATAGAAAATGGAGGCAATGCTTCTCATTACCCGCAGGTTTTAAAGCCGGTTCCTGTCCTTCCCAAGGAACCTGTTAATGTTGATTCTCTAGTGGGTATGTCTCAGCTCAATCTAGGAGAGGCCGAGAGTCTCCAAAGCAATCCTTCCCCTCTCTCTATGACATCATCAGGGGAGCCCTCAAGGCAGTCAGCATTTCACCCAAATGCTCCGGCCAGTGAACCAGACTTGAGCAAGGGCAAGGCCAGTGTCATCCAAGCAGTCTGAATCTGAATTGAGGGGTATGAAGCAGCATCCCTCTTTTTGTACAATCATATGGGAGTTCTCTAGGGCAGGTTGGTTCTATTATTATTTTTTTGAATGGTCCCAGTAATTATAAATAACATAGGGGTAGTCATTTTTCCTTGGGTATATTATTCTTTCTAACTGTAAACAACTGGAAGTTATCGTTATTGAATCAATTTGGTAGCAAACTGCATGTAGGCGATTCTTATTTTGAGAACTTCTGTGGTATCATTCCGGCTATTCAGATAGGAAAATTGGAATAGGTTTGTATGGTTTGACTGTGAGTAATGAAGTATTGGGACTGGTGATTATATAACGATGCCTCTTGGCTTTCTTTTCTGCCGGTTTCAAGTACTTTGGGACAATATGCTGAAATCACATGTATTGCCCTATTTGCTAATAAGAGTGTTGGGAAATTTGTTCGGGTTTGCCCATGTGACCCATAGCTAGAACCTGTCCTAGTACTGGAAGTTAGACCAGAAGTCAACCCTGTTTCAGGGATTATGAACCCAAAGGGTGGTGTCATTAGGCGAGACGCCTTAAGAGGTTAAACTCATTGAAAAAGGTGAAGCACAGGTCTTTGGTTTAATAGTTCCCTGGAATCAGTGGCATCTGTTTGTTCTTCAGGTATAGTTTCTGATGATAAATTTGGAACGAAAATAGACTCCTATATTGTCTCTTGTCAAAAGCCAAGTCTCTACAATCATATGGAAGAGGAAGAACATGTAATCCCCCATTGCTTGTCTCATCATCCTTTTCATTGGTTTGCTGACTTGGCTCTATGCCTGTGGATTCTTCTCTCCCAGGCTCAAGGGATATGAGTATGAAGGCAGGCCTGCTGAAGTTTAGGTTGTAGTGCTTGGGCGTTTTTGATCAGGAAGACTGTGCGGATGCAAACACCCTAATTAGCCCACCCTAATGCCCATCACCTAATTTAGTGTCGTGTCATTTTTCTTAACATGTCAAACCATGGTTTTTTTGAAGGAGAAAAGGGCAGCAGCCCCCCAACTTCAGTGATAAAAGGGAAATTTTAATAAGAGTGACAAATTACTCACTCCTAAGTTACATACATCAAATTTAAAAAAGAAGTTTGGTATGAGATTCAAATTCCGTCATATTTTCAGTACATGATGTTATTAACATTGTTAACCCTCCATTTTTGAAAAGGTAATTCGAGTTTTCTTCATTCTCACTCTACTCTTCCACTATCGTTGCCAATTAGCTCTACCTCCACCTTATTTAGAAGCAAATCGTCAAGGTAATCCACTTCAAAGAGCCGATTGGAAATTAACCCCAAAATCAATAGGAGAATCGAAATTTGTGCAAATTGGAATTGAAAAAGCTATTGGAATTCAATGATATAGCTCATTGACATTTTAAAGGAAGAGTGGAGCCTTGTTTTGAACATATCAAATATATTGCTTTCAGTTTGTTGATCTTGAAATACCCAAATGTTTATTATCCTTTCGTACCGGAGATAATGTTCATATGTACAAGAACAAAATGAGTGGAAGAGCTAGATGAGTTGTTTGGGTACGTCGATCATCACTGTCTCATTTACCATCAGTCCATCCCCACCATCACCACCCCATCCCTAAATTCTGTGATTCAAATACACGCGTAGCAAATTATAGCTTATACAAAGCCATGAGTTTTTTAGGTTAACCTTTTGCTGGGTTTGAATGGGGCGAACCGAGTTTTATTATTATTTTTTGAAATAAAACGAGAGAGATAGATTGAAGAGAGAGAAGCAAGAGAACTCTCTTTATTAATTATTAATAGGATAAAATACTTGTGACACCCTATACTTTGCCTCTAAAATCATTTATGTTCCTCACTTTTCAATTTAAACTGGTATACCCCTATACTTTAAATTCTCGACTGGTTTGCCCTTACCATTGGTTGACCGTCAAAATTGACTGTTAAATTTCTTAAACTAACCAAAATGCCCCTGTTAACAATTTTTTTCCTAACTTTTTTTTTTATTTCTCTTTCCTAACTTTTTTTCCTAATTATCAAAAAAAAATATTAGAAAATGGAAAAAGAAATATAAAAAGGAAAGAATAAAATTGATTTTAATATCAAAAAAATTAAATTTTCAATAAAAGAGATAAAATTGATTTTAATAGAAAAAAGTAAAATTGAATTTTAATAGAAAAATAAAATTGATTTTTAATAGTGAAAAGAACATTGGTTTTAAATGGAAACAATTAAATTGATTGTAATAGAAATAAAATTGATTTTTAAAATTAAGAAAGAGAGGGAAAAAAATTGAAATAATTTTTAATAGGGGTATTTTAGTCGTTTTAAGTAACTTATCGGTTTCTTTTAACAATCAACTAACGGAAAGGGCAAATCAGTTGCGAATTTAAAGTATAGGAGTATATCAGTTTAAATTAAAAAATGTGGGATATAACTGATTTTAAGAGTAAAGTATAGGGTGTCACAAGTATTTTGTCCTTATTAATATTTACAATTGATTAATAATAAATTACAGATGGACATAATTGCCCCTCAAAATTTGACGAAAAGTAATGAATATGTCAGCACATATACAAATTTTTAGTCAAGATTACAATCTCATGTACAGTTTTGATTATTTTAAGACACTTAAATTTAGAGTGGAGCCATTTGTGATGTATTGCTGTTAAAAATTTTCCTTGGTAAAATTATAGATTGTTATAGTCATAGCCAGGATGGTTGTACATGAAGCATGGGTAAGGCTCAAGCCCAACTAAGTTTTTTATGGGAAAAAAAACTAGCTACATTTATAATTTTTTCTGGTAACTATACTTTTAGGCTATGGCGGCGGTGGGAGTCGGATCCCATCGGCTCGATTTGAGGAAAGGCGGTGGTTCGGTGCGGCAGATGGTTAGGGTTGGGATGACAACTCTTTGGGTATTGGACTACTTATTTGGGCTAGTGAGTGTTGGATTTCTTATGTCCAATGGTTGTGGCCTCGTGTACAAGGGTCTGGGTATGGTCCTGGGCTCTAAGCTCACATGAGGTAATTATGTTTAATTACTTTGTATAGTACTGCTTTACGTTAATTTAGGATCCAGTTTATGGACTCATATCACCCCTGTAGTGTGTTTTTATCTGTGTGAATTATACCGGCTTGATCCAGAACCAGAGGACTCGGTTCATTATACTAGTGTTAATAGAATATTCTGAACTTTTTCCACATTTGTGTTACTCAATACCAAAACATGACAACTACCATATATTATGATCCTTCATAGGAGTTTGTGTGCCTCTTAAAGTGCAACTGGGCACTTATCTACTAATTACATTATGGATGCTTACGAGTGGGCTCCTCATCTCTCATTTTTCTTGGTTCTAGTTCTTTGATTTGGCTCCCGGTCCTTTGTCGTCGGCCTCAGCTCCTTCATGGTTTGAGTTTTGATGATGGATTGTACGGTGTTGTTTGGGAGGAGCTTTTCCTTTGGGTTATGGGTGTCTTTATGATGTGTGTATCGGGATTTGATTGGTATCAGTTACTCGGGCATCAACGCTCTGATTTATCACTCCTCACTTGTCGGTTGCTAACGACGATGACGACAACAATGTTAGCAATTATAGGTGTTGGATGTGTTAGATTTGTTAGTTTTGTTGCATATTTATTATCAATTGAGTAATAGGTTTCCTCTCACTCTTTCAAGTTTGAGACCTATCATCTTTATTATTTGTAGCTTTTGACCTTGTTTTTGTAGGCTTTGTGATTGGGCATATCTCTTTTGATCAATGAATTATTCATTTCTCTCCAAAATAATAATATTATTAATAATAATGTGACTATACATCCCAATAGAGGGCAATATGAGCCTACCAATTTATTCTTGCCAAAATGTGTGGTAAGCTCATAGTGCTTTCACTGAGGATCTTTATCACGCCCTGGTTCTGATGCTGGCAGGATTTTACTGTTGGTCACCATTTTTGAGATGCGACCGAGTGTTACAAATTAGAATGTAAATAAAGGTATTCCTTCTAGATTATTCATTCTAGGCTCGTCGTCTACCCCGTTCCCGGTTAGGTAAAATCTAAATATTTCTCGGCAAAATTTTAGAAATGGGTGGGTGAACAAAACCACGCACTGAGTGAGTAGACCAATATAATATGCCCGCAAAACCATGTCTTTTTACACATACTATAAAATAATATATATCATATACACAACAACTCAATCAATTCACCATATCGCATAATCTCTTCTCATTGGTTATCCTTCAATTTAGTCCACCACGGGAACCTAATAATCATCATGTCATATATAACAGTGTATCATATCCTTACTTCAGAATAATCAATTAAGAAGTTCACATGGTCCATGACTAATCACACAATGGTTCCAACATATAATAATAATATTATTATTATTATTAATTTAGAACTTTTTGTAAATATCGACATGTTTCATTATAAAATATAGAGATATTTCTAAAAAGATTAAAAACATGTTTTTTCGAATATTTTAAAAACAAATAAAAATATTTTAAACATATTACAAGAATCTACTCATCTCGATAGCATTGATACTTCACCGAAGATACCAATCGTAAACCGAGCCTACTAAAGAGAGTCATCTAAAAAATATTATGACTATAATCTAAACCTCAATGGTTGGAAAGATGACATCGATATGAACTCATAGCCCTTTATGGAATAAAAATTAGACTTACAAATCAAAAGTTATAATCCGTCTAAAACTTGGTTGTAACAATAGAGAGAAACACCGTAGATAAAGTGTCCATAAATGCTGAAGAAAATCTGATCCGAGGCTGCTATTTATATGGTCTGGTAGCCGACATAATAAGTCGGTTAGAAAAGTTTGGTCCGACAGCAGAGTGACAAGTGTCACAGTCTCAAGACATTTTTGAAAATCAAACACATGTTATGTCACATGTCGCTCCTCTATTCATCAAGCTTGTCTTTATTTGCAACGTGGCGAGCACTAGGAAAGTCAGCCCACTTGCCACACGTGGGTCTGCTGCTACATAGGGCCCAAGTCAAGAAATCAACCAATAAGGGTGCGCCACGTCACCAAATACGAGTAAACTTCATAAAATTGTTAAAAATAACTTGGAAGTCCAAAAAATTAATGCAAAAATATCACGAACTCGTGACGACATCTAGTTTCTATTTCTAAAAAGAAAAATAAATTTTGAGAATTTTAAAAATTCAAGATATTATAATTTCCCATCCAATTTCATCAAAATGGCACCTTAAACCTACTAAAGGATAATACAATATTACATTATTATCAGAGGCGGAACTATTGAAGACGGGAGGGGTTGTGGCCCCTACACATTTTCTGAAATTTAATGTGAATGTATAATTGGCAAACGATTATTCAAAAATTGCACAACTGGCCCATCTTTCTAAATAAATGTTTATCCAGAAAGGAAAATAATAACAAATTTCTTATGTATGTCTATAATTATTCATTATTTATCTGTATAATTTCTCCAATCTATTAATTTTTTTACTAGAAACGTTAGAATTTATTGAAAATGAACTAATAAGTACAATGTGAAGGATTTAGTAATCCTTGAAGCTCTCCAGGAGGAGGCCCTAACCAACTACAATCAAAGGAGCTATTAAGTGTCATCTTAGCTAATTTATGAGCCAGTAAGTTGAATTCCATGAAAACAAGAGAGAAAAAAAAAAGAAGAATTAAGACTAGGGAGCACATGCTTAATTAATATCCTCCACAATAATACCAAAGGCTGAATCATCTACTCCATCGTCTTTTGTAGTTTGAACCAATTTCAGACAATGAGACTCGAACATCAGCGGGAAGACTTGCAAAGCTTGAGCAGCCACACAAGCCAGGCGTCCCGCTAAGGCCTTAACTATATCAGCCGAGATCTCATTCTCCACCCTACAAAGCTTACCTCCAACAATCTCCGAACTAGAATCAGTAAAAATGATTCTTATACCTCCTTGACTAAGGGAACTGCTAAAAGCACCATCGAAATTAGCTTTCACCCAACCTTGTGGAAGAGGTATCCAGGGCTTAACCTGACGTTGTTCCCTACTCTTCTCAGGCCTATAGGACCGCAACAGTGCTACATATCTCCGTGTCTGATAGTACAACTGAAGATAAGAAAGAGACTTCCCATCCCAAAGTCTTCAGTTTCGTTCTTTCCAAACGGACCAAGGGACCACTAGCAGTAAGTCAAACTCCTCCTTGCTAAGGACATCAGTACACAAAGAGAGCCATTCAACCATACATAGCGGTTGCACCCAACCCTGCAAAGTTATTCTCAACTCCGGGAACATCTTAATCAAATCTTAAAATAACAATCACTTACCACATGCTCAGTAGATTCATCCTCAACATTGCAGAATAAGTATCCTTGGTAAATGAAGACACGTTATGAACGTAATGAAGCAATGGTAGGTAAGATATATAGCTGAAGAGACACACCATATATGAACCTTAATCTTACTTAGTATACCTGCAAACCACACATGCTTCCAGAATTAGACCGAGCCGATCTGATGAGAATTGGAGGTAGAGGGGATATCATATAGAAGTTGCCTTGCTAATTGATAAGCAGATCGAGTTAAAAACCTACCCTTAGTATCATAGTGCCAAATCACCTTATCAACCGCCACCCTACGGCTCAAAGGAATAGTTCAAATCAACTCCACATCCAAATGATCAAAGTGCTCCTCTAAAATTCAACATTCCATGTACGGTCCTCAGAAATAAAATGACTCATCATTGATGTCGAGTTGCCAAGTCTACTAATAGGTCTAAAATCACGAGATCTTGGGATCCATAGATCATTCCGAGCATGAACTCGAACTCCATCACTGATTTGCCACCTGCTTCCATTCATCAAAAGATTCCCAGCTTCATAGATTCCTTTCCAACAAGCCGATGGAGATGAAGGTATAGGTGCTGACCAGAAGTCACTCTGAGAAAAGTATCGAGGCTTCAAAAGTCTACCGATGAGAGATGAAGGATTTTTGATCAACCACCACCCCTATTTAGCTAACAGTACCAAATTATGATCGTACAAGTCCCTGAAACCCGTACCACCTCCTCCATGGTGATTACGTGTATATATTTATATACGTAATTACTACTTAAACACTAGAATTTAGCTAATTATTAAGTTAATTATTATGTAATTAATCTACTTTTATTTATTTTGTAGTAAATAAATGGAGTTGCAAAGTTAAGAGGAAAGACGCAAAAATAGAGAAAATCAGAGATTTTTAGCAAAAGGACCGGACTGTGGAAATCTTAATTAAGCAAATTAAGTTTAGTTGATTATAAAACTAAGCTTAACTGCTTAATTAAGTTCATGAAAACATGTTGCTAGTCTACATCATGATCTTCATCTCACGTACAACACACATGCCCTCCTTTTCATATAGAGCCAATTATGGCCTGACACTTCACCATGATCTCATCTTTTCTCTTTGCTGTCGAGAGGAGGAGACATAACAGAGAAGAAAAAAACAGAACGCCGCACTCATACCCAAAAGGGGGCAGCTTCGAGTGCTCTCCTACCATCACCTTCCTCTTTCTTCTTCAATTCTTCTTAGTTTGGTTTAATTCTAGTTTAGGTAAACAATAATTACTCACCCACAAGCTTTAATTGGTCATCTAACTACAATAATTACTCACCCTCTTTCTTTCAGTTGTTTCTCCTACACTCTATCCTTTTCTTTTTGAATTTTGTAATTTTGATGTCTATAATTATGGATTGTGAGTAATTTCATTGTTGGGGGTTAGGGTTGTGTACCTTAACCCCAAATCTTATGTAATGGATGTACGTTTTAATGTATTGATGAAATTTCATATGGTAGATGCTTGTTTCTATTGTTCGTGTAGAAATGCATATCTAGGAGCCTAATCAACTCTAGGGTGTGTTTTTTAAGATGTCTAGGATGTAATTAGAGACTTGACTCTCTCTAGTTACTTAGCTAGTGTGTTACAAGCATGGTAATTTACACTCGTGATATGGATGAGTTGCTTAGTAGTCTAATTCACGATCTTTACACCAATGAGAATAAGTTATTGACCTGTGGACCGGCTATAACTCTCTCTAGTTGAGTTAGTGTGACCTTTGAACCGGCGCACTAATACCGAATTGTGAATGTATGGTCCTTGAGCCTTAAACCGCCTTGGATATAGCTACCGCCAATATAGGAATTAACATCTACATTAGATAGCTTCCGACACATAAGACTTGAGTGAAGGAACATTCCTTGCTCCCGACATTCCCACTAGTTGCTTTCATTTAGTTATTTATAATTTTAGTTTTTGCATCATATTTCAGATTAGGAATCAAACCACAACTTCGACAACCTCTACCTCATTATAAATATCATTAGGGTCTTCTAGTTTATTTTTGGTTTTCTTTCCTTGTTTGCGTTAGTGACTTATTTTCGGTTACCCATGGATTGAGGTTAGCCCTTCAATCTCCGTGGTATGATACTTGGGCTTTAAGTACTTCCAATTTCTTTAATGACTGTGCTATTGTTAATTGTGCGTTAGTTGCACATCAAAAAAACACAAAATTACTTGGGTTAACACAATTTATCCCAAGACATCCGATGAATCTTCTTATTGTCAGCATTGCTACCCCACCAGAATTTGCACACATTTGATGAAGATAATTACAGAAGGATGTAGGTAAGAGAAAACAGCTCATAGAGTTAGATGGGAGAGCTTGAGCTACCACTCTAATGAGTATATCCTTACCTGCATCACTAAGTAACTTGCCCTGCCAGCCTTCAAGCTGACAGCTCAGTTGATCTTTTATGTACTGGAAAGTCACAGTTATATTCTGCACTACCATTGTAGGAAGATCGAGGAACTTCTCATTTTTTGCAATGATATTGACACCAAGCACATCTACAAGTTCATCACGAACATCTTCAAGAATTGTCTTACTAAACACAATATTACTCTTAGAAAAATTCACATGTTGCCCTAATGCCACCTCATAATCCTCTAGGACTGACTGCACTGTTAGACATTCCTCCAAAGTAGCTCTCCCAAATAGCAACCTATCATCGACAAACAATAAGTGATGAAGAACCAGAGCCCCTTCACATATTTGAATACCCTGAAGGCGGCCTTCAGGCACGCCTCTCTTCTCCAACTACGTTGAAAACGCCTCAGTACATAACAGAAACAAATATGGGAAGAGAGGATCTTCTTGTTGTAAGCCTCTGGTAGGAATCACTGAACTGCAAGGTTTCCCATTATTAATGAAAGGATATTGAACTGTGGACACACATTGTATAACCAAATTCACCCAGGAGTCCTAAAACCCTAACCGATGTAGTACTTCCTTAAGAAAATGTCTTCACTCCATTCTATCATAAGCCTTCTTCACATCCAGCTTCAAGGACATAGTGCCCTAAGACTGATCTGAAATGATAAAATGGGAGACCTCATTGGAAATCAGGGAGTTGTTTGTGATTAACCTTCTTGGAATAAACACACTCTGATAGGGAGAAATAATGTCTGAAAGATGTTTCTTTAAGCGGTTCGCAATCACTTTGCTACAAATCTTATATAGAACATTACACAAAGCAATTAGTCGCAGATCGATCACCTGAGTTTAATTAGAAACCTTTGGTATCAAACAAATATATGTGTAATTCACATCTCTCAACAATTGACTTGATTACAAGAAAATCCTAACTGGAACACAAACATCAGCACCAATAGTGTCCTAATACTTTGACGAATTCATGAGGCATCCCATCAAGCCCTGAAGACTTAGTTGGGCACATTAGGAACAAAGACGCACGAATATCAGTATCCTAATACGCTGCACAGAGCTTGGTATTCATATCATGTCACGCTCCAGTTCGAGTTTACCTTCCTAAACCTGGGTTAGCACGTGTGGGACCCATCCTGAGAGAGATTTACTCGAAATCCCCCTTGAGAAATGATAACCCTTATTCCCAAACCCTTTGCAAACAGTCCAAACGAAACCGGAATAGACCTCACAGCCGAAGGTTATCCCGATTACTGCATTTGGATCTCAAACCAAATATTTTTAGAGGACCTAGGGTTCTAATAATATTTGTGACTGCACCTGAATCCCAGTCATGCTGCCTACGTATCCTGTACACAGGGATCAAACCACACGTAGCTCTTATGTAAGTAACACCCTAACTGGGCAGAATCCAGCTTTTCTAATTATCGGTCGATCTATTAGTATGGATATCAAACATCTAATGCGTATCCGGAGTTTAACCTTTCCGCTGAGGCATCCACCGACCATCTATATGTCGGGACTATTCCTAACAATCCACCATACAATTATACGACAGGATTTCCCGACAATCGTATAAATATAGCAACATACACACAAATATATAATATAGTGACAACCTCGTAAATAATAAATCCTCCAGGGATATACAGGTAATTCAAATCTCAAATGGTACTCTTGTAATTAGCCCAAAACTGTCTGGGCAGCATGGTCATTTTAGCCTTAATGGTAGTTTGTAATTAATCTGAACTACCAGGGGCATTTTAGGAAATTCAGCCTTAGTGGCAACCCCTGTAATTATACAAATCAGCCAGGGGTAGTATGGTCTTTTTAACCTCAGTGGTAGTCTCGTAAATATACAAATCTATCAGGGGTATTTATGGAATTTCTTCCCTAGTGGCAGTCCAATAATTATCTTAAACTACCAGGGGTATTCTAGGAAGTTTACCCCTAGTGACACCCCTGTAAATACCCCAAACTACCAAGGGCAGTTTTGACATTCTATCCCTCGGTAAAAACGGAGTTTTACCGCGGTAAAAATCAGGGTTTTTACCCTGAATTTTCCCGATCGACTGGTTTGTCGAAAAACGAAGCTTTTTCGACCAAACCAGTTTCCAACGCCTGCCTAATCTCGGACTGGTGTGATCTCGAGCTGCTCGAGAGTGAGGAGCGAAAGAGAGAGAGAGAGAGAGAGAGAGAGAGAGAGAGAAAAGAGAGGAGGAGAGAGAAAGATCCGGTCAACCCTATATATAAACGAAAATCAATGGCCCAGATTCGATCTCACAAATCCAACGGTACAGATCTGTCAAATAAAAGTTATCGTGGACAGTAAATAGATATTTTGCTATTTATTTTTACCGCACGGTAACAACACTTAAACCCGCATAACTCCGATTAAAGCGTAGGACATACCCACGAGTTCGTATTAACGTATTCTACAACTTTCCCGAATGAAGTTTCCTCAAATTCTTGACTTATCGTAAGGTCACCTTTTTACGATAGGGTAAATAACTTTCATAACTTCCGTAAACTAAATAAATCCATATTTAACAGTCCGTAGCTCCGGGAAATATTTCAGACATACCGGTGGACTCGTATTAGCATAATCTATTACCTCGGGACATTAATTCCATCTTCTCCCAAAATTCAATAATATTTTGATATTAAATTCGAATAGTAGCTTCGGGGAAAGTTAAAAGTGCGGAGTGTTACATATCACCTGTAACTCGGGATTGAACTAGGTTAACAACATGTGAACAGTTGAGATTAAATGATATAATATTGATACATGGATGGTCAAACATATAAATTGTTATGAATGACTAATATTGTGTCATATATATACACGTCGTAACATATAAAAATTTTCCAGGTTATATACAGATATGCATACATGTGGGACGTCGATAAGGCCAGAGAAATGCATACATATATGCATGTACATTTACCTTCAACAATTTCCTTCCGAAATGAAGGAAACTTTTAAAACACAAATCATCATCTTCTGATTCTTCTCCACCGGTTCTAATTATAGATCACAGAGAGAAAACTAGGGTCTTGCTTTCTTCAGATCTAAACCCTAATTAACTACGGTCTTTTTTTCTTAATTGTTAAACCTTCAATGCTAGTTATGTGTGTCAGAGCTAATTTTGACTCTACTTCCCGTAGTTGTGCTATCTTTTTACTTTGTAAACAGTTTTGTATCTCTACTTGAACTAGGGTGGGCGTCGGAACCCGGAAACCAAAAAACCCAGCCCAAAAAACCTGATTCAGGCCAAAACCTTAAACCCTATACTCGATCTGGTTCAAAACCCTGCCAGTTTTTTAAAAAATCGGTTCGGGTTCGGTCCCCATATTTAAAAGGACCGAAAGCCTAGCTCGGCCCGTTATTATTTTACCCTAAACTGACTTACTATTTACTAATTACCATGTGATTTTACCCTAAGTCCCTAACCTACCTTTTCACATCTTAGATAGCCACCACTCCACCAGGCACCAGCCCACCACTTCTCGATCAGTTCTCACTTCTCAATCTCCACGAGACCGAATCCCTCTTCAACTCTTCAAATCGGATTCCCTCTCCATGCTAGCTCGCCCACTGACCACTGTGCTCTTCTTTCACCGTGCTCTTGCAGACATGCAGTGAGACCCAAAAATTCAGTTCTGCACCCACCAAGAAAGGTAAGGAAAACCGAATTAGAAATTGCTTAATTAGTAATTCTCCTCATCCTTGTTATTTGATTTGCTTATATGATTGGTACTCTAGCTTGCGAAGAATAAGATAGATTTGTAATTGGGATTCCTTCATTCCTTTGTTTCTTCTGACTCCCAAAGCACTTCTCTGTGTGCTCTTTATTCCTTCTACTTCGAGAACATAAGAGGTCAACTAAGATGACTACTCCTACTGGGGCAAGATGATCTTCTTTTTCCTTTCTTCAATTCTAGGCTTCCAACATGTTGGGTTAAAATTTTGATGCTTTGCTTGAAGTCATTGTAACTTACAATTTGTAAGATATGATGATCAAGTCATTCTTTTTTTTTTCAAGAGATTTGAATCATGGCTTCATTAAACTCGCCTCTAAATCATGCGACAGTGTTGGTAGTGATTCCAATTTAGCCAACTCTGAAAGGAGTGAAAGCTCTCATAATTTCGGTTCAAAAATCATTGTCACAGTTCCAACAGATGATTCAACCTCAATTCAAGATGAGAAAAATAAAAAGAGGAAGCGCCATGTGAAGAAAGAAGTTGTTGGGACTGCTGGAGATGCCGAAGATGATGTTGAAAATGAAAAACCCGCAGGAAGGTCATGGGTGTGGCTGCACTTCAAGAACATCAAGAAGCCTATCTATAGGATGAAGGATGGTAAGAAGATTCAAATTGATGAGAAAGAGAGAGCTCAGTGCACTCATTGTGACACTGATCTTGCTTCTGATAGTGTTGGGAATAACACTAGCACTATGAAAAGACACATTTTGAATGTGTGCAAAAAATATCCAAGAAGGTTGCCAGGAAGCAGTGGCAAAGAAAATGGACAGCAGGTTCTTAGTACTGGGGCTACTAAGGAGTTAGTGATGGTTAAATGGAGTCAAGAAGGTTGCCGGGAAACAACGATAAAGATGATGGTTATGGATGAATTGCCTTTCAGTTTCATCCAGGAAGGCTTCAAGTACTTTTGTAGGTATGTTGTGCCTAATTGGGATGTACATTCTAGGAGGGTGATTGTGAAGAAGTTTTTGTCTATGTATAAGGCAGAAAAAGGAAGCTTAAGAAAGAGTTGCAAGGTCATTGCTTATTCTTGACCACTGATACATGGACATCAGTACAAAAAAATAAATTACATGGTTGTGACTACTCATTTTATTGATTCAGGTTGGAAAATGCATAAAAGAATTATGAATTTCAAGGTGATTCCTAACCATCAAGGGATTAGCATAGGGAAGTTGTTGGAGGAGTGTATACTTGAGTGGGGAGTGGAGAGGGTCTTGACCATTTTAGTTGATAATGCAAGTTCAAACAAGGTGGTGATTGACTACATTAGGGAGAAGATGTTGGGATGGGAGAAGCCACCTGTGCTAGGTGGCAAGCACTTGCATGTGCGGTGTCTTGCGCACATTCTGAATATCATTGTTAGGTCAAGCCTTGAAATGATAAGGGATTCGATTGCTTATAGGAGCATTTTATGCTACGTTCTTAATATGTTTTTATCTCTATTTGTGTTTTGTTTATCAATTATTAGTTTAGTATTGTTAGTTATTTATCATAAGGGTTTTTTCTGTAGAGCAATGGCTAAAATGTGCGTAAAGTAGAGAAATTATGAACTAGTGTTAAAAGCTGACTTATGAAGTTATCGTGATATTTCTTATGATTCTGTGAATTTATACATTGTCATTACTTAATTAATTTTCTCTAATATTTAGGTGACATGTATATGAACTTAACGAATTAAGAATCATGAGGATCGGATGGAAGGTAGCAAAAGAAGCATGGAAAGATAAGAGGCCAAAAGCATGAAATCGGAACAAAGACAGAGGATTTCTAGAAACTATAACTCAACTTCAAAAATTTCCCTAGGACGATCCAGGAGGAACCAGAAGATGTGTCATATATGGATGGAAATCTGTGGATGTCTAGTTTCTAAATCTTTTGAAATCGCAGTAATCCAAGTTCTGAGGAAGGAGTTATGATAGAAACAATGGCTGGAGGTCAGTCTGCTGGAAACAAGACAGATTTTGCTGAAGTTGTCTACCGAGTTCGTGAGTGTGTTTCTTCATCAAAATCCTTCCCAAGTAAGCCAAATAATTGATGAGAAGCTTAATGATGATATGGGAAGTTGTTTAAAAGAAGAAGATTCGAAGAAATCACCAAGAAGAAGCCGAAAACAGCAACTAGGAAAGTTATCCCGGTCAAAACAGGATAACTTGTTCTATCGAGATTATGGAGGGGATTCGGCTGTCCTAAGGGTACCAAAACGTGTAAAGGAGCCCTTCATTGATCCCTTAACATGTAGGGGAGTCTAAAATTCAGAAATAAGTTCATGGAGTATTATCCAAGTCAGCCATTGAAGAAGTCAAAGTTGTGTGCAACAAGGAAAAGCAAGAAGCCCAATCCCATATAGACAAGGAATTGCAGCCGAATTTGCTAGAGTTTTCTCCCTATAAATACACATGTAATAGTTCAGTTTTAGGGTGTCAATCTTTTTTAAGCCATAGTATAGCCAAGCTCTACCTAAAAACCCTAAACACAGAAAATTGCACAAGCTGCCGCCACACCAAGCACTGCCGAACTACAACCATTATGCCGCCCATCTTTCCCTCTACCCTAGCTGACCTATATAGGTAAGTCTAGGTATGGAGTTTATAAAAGCTTTGTGTAATGATCTACTGTGTTTATTCATGCTTAATTATAAATTATTTTATGGTTTTTGGTTTTATACGTTGCATGTGTTTTTAAGTTCTTCTTAATGATTTTCTTGAAACCATGTGTGATGTATAACGTCTTAAGCACGTATTAAGTTCATGATTTAATTTAAGTTGTTGTGTGTTCTTATATTTTTGATGTGTTAGTTGATTAGTCATCACCTGATTATGTAATCGAACCTAAAGATAGTCTAGGCCAAGACGTTTCTAAGGGGTGAGTTTAATAAGCCGTAGTAATCTAGGATCAAGTTAGGCATATTTGATAGTTTGATTCTAGGTGTTGCAAAGGGTTGTTAGGGTGAGTGACTTGCATGCTAATAGGATGAGTGACGTCATACTCAGGATCATGTCTTCAACCGAATCTGGTTCGTAAGTAGGGGTGGGCAAAAATCCGATTTTCAACCGAAAACCGAAAAAACCATCCGAAAAAATGGACCGAATAACCAATCCATTTAAAGCGGGCCAAAAAATAGCTAAAACCGATCCGGTTTGAACCGGGTTGGTTCCGGTTTTGCTTAAAAACCGGTCTGAATAAACCGATTTTTTTAATATATATTTTATATTTTTTTTAATAGGTGTCACCATTTTATTAGTTAGTTTGATTGGTTACACTGCAACCTCCCACACTTGATCACAGACACCATATATAAGGGAAAAAACCCTAATCCTATCACTCTATACGCTCCGGCGGCTCTACTGCCTCTCTCGCTTCTCATTCTCTTAGTCTCTCTGAGTCCGCCGAACTCCGCCGCACTTCGCATGAAATTCTTCATTTACCGTTGATCGAGGTCGTCTCTCAGTCCTTCTCCTTCATCTCTTATTCTTTGCTTTTGGTCAACGACGAAGCATCTACAGCTCCATTTCCGCCACCAATCCTAAATCCGCTTCCCAATATCAGGTTATTTTCCCCAAATTCTTATTCAATTTGTTGCACTACGCACCGTTTTGGTGGTAATTGAAACCCTAAATTTATTTGGTTTCTTTCTTGGGTTGTGTTTAAAAATAGCTTTGATAGATATTGTTCATAACCAACCATGTTATCAAGATTTGAGCTTTTTACCCAATTGACCTGATAATTATGTATGATCAGAATTTCGAAAAAGCTGTGTCTATGTAAGATGAAAGCCTCATGATTCTTCCCCTAGTTTCTGTAATAGGGCACTGAGTTGGTGGCTATTTTATATTAATTTATATTCATATTGGTTGCTTGGTATATGAAATACAATAGTAGATACTCCTAACCTCCAGTCAGATCTTGTATACACATTTGCACATTTGAACTTTCATATATATAGGGATAAATATATTCAGAAACTTTCTACTGATGTCGAAATTCAGGATTTATGCCTTCATGAGTTCATGTTATGGACTTCTATGAATTTTGCTTATATGGCTCTTTTATTGGATACTCTACATTAAGCCAATAGCACTGAACTTTACCAAACTTATCAATCAAGCATATGTGATGAAGGTTAAAAAATTACTCTCTCAGTCTAATCTTGTTTTCGGAATAGATTTTTCAGTTCGATGGATTCTCAACAAACCGCATCATCTCATCCTTCAGCCTCCGGCCACACCCCATCGGGTGCCATGGTTCCACTCGTTCCTGTTTGTTATATTTCCCTTATTTCTGTAGAATCTGTTATGACATCATTGACATGCTCTCCTGAAGATTGAATGTTGCCTAGTGGATGGAGACTGAGTCTGAATTCAATTCAAACTTTCATCAGTTTCATGTTATGAACTCTAATTTATTTCGGAACAACTAAATTTGCTTATGGTCTGTAACAAATTAACTTAACTATGGTGTGTATGTGTATATTATCTATTATTTGAAGTTGGTGATGAACATTTGATGATTGGATTGTTTTTAAGGTTTGATATCTGTTGGATTTTGAAATTGTAAACTGAAAGTGAAACTCTCCAAATTCGGGTGAAATCCGAAACTGATCCGGTTTTCAGATG
The DNA here is from genome assembly GCA_951800085.1 of Comarum palustre. NCBI lineage: Eukaryota > Viridiplantae > Streptophyta > Magnoliopsida > Rosales > Rosaceae > Comarum > Comarum palustre. The sequence continues at coordinate 14,386,961 of OX637572.1, read as the reverse complement.
ATCCGAATAATCGGTTGACCGGATTTCGGATTCGGATGGAGATTTTATAAATCCGAATGATTCAGATTGGATACGGTTTGGGCTCAAAACCGGTCCAGTCCGAATATGCCCAGCCCTATTCGTAAGTGTATCTTGTTTAGATTAGGCATATTTGATAGTTTGAACAAGGTGACACATATATGTTTTAGGTTCAGGCGTATTCGAAGTTCCTAAAATACTTGAGAAATCATAAGAGGTTGAAATTAACTAAAGCATAGCATAGTAAGAACATCACAATTTAGACTTGCATGAAATCATTATGTGTTTATTTCGGTGCTTTCTATGTTATGTGTTGTAGGTGATTGATTGACCAACTTTGTAAATATTAGACATAGGATTTAGAATTTTAGATAACCAAATTGAATTCCCCATTTAAAATCGTAAATATGTATATATGTTTATACTTATGCATTTGTGTACACTTGTATATTATGTAACAAATAATTGTATATGCTATGTATATGTGTATTTTGTACTTATGAATATTACTAACTTGTTTTAATGCAGAAATTAATCCTTCCTTAGTGTCCCCGGCTAGAACGATCCTTACTTACAGTTACTATAATGATAAGGTTTTAAATTGCAGGTTGTTTAATCTGACCTCGTCAATTGCTTTAATTAGAAACGCAATACGATACGTCCGGAGCAGTGCACAAAGATTGGATGTTATTAAAAAATACATTGAGAAGGAGAAGGTTGAGTGTAAGAAGGTTTTCATCCTTGATGTTCCAACAAGGTGGAACTCCACTTATCTTATGTTATCCACGACATTAGAATTGAGGAATGCCTTTGACAGATTAGCGGAAGATGAGAACCGCAAGTATGAGAAATATTTTGATGGGGATGAAAATATTCATATGGAAGATGAGATGCTTATGTACTTTAGTGAAGTGAGTCTTAATGATGTCACAAATGTAACAAAGAAACTAAGGAGGAAAAAGGCAGGACCACCGGTGAAACATGATTGATGGAAGGCTGAAATATATGTGTAGTTTTTGAAAATCTTCTTTGATGTGACAATGAGGAGTAGTGCCTCAAATGATCCAACTTCGTGGAAAGCTTTTCATGATATAGTTACCATGAAGGTTGAAATCTAGAATTTGTTTACCAAATTCACACCTGATATGTGCACTGTTGGGTCGATTGAAAAGACTTTGTTTGATATGGCTACCAATATGAAGCTTAAGTATGAGAAGTACTTTGCTACATTAAATGACTGTAATGAGCTTTTTCTCATTACCTTGGTGTTAAACCCAAGGTACAAAATGAGAAATTTTGAATGGCAATGCAGTAAGTGGTTGAAGATGGAGTATATTGAAATTAAGAACAAATATGCAGAAGTTAAAGAGCTTCTAGTGCAGCTTCGGGATATTTATAGCTCATCAATGAACGTTGCATCAGCTTCCTAAACATCTAGGAGTGGAGAGAGCACTCTTAGCCAAGGCTCCAAATCAAAGAAAAATCATAAGGTTGTAGAGGCTAGTGGAATCTTCAAGGACATAGAAGAAGATTGGGAGAGAGAATTAGAAGACTCTCATGAAGCTACTGTTGGACACGAAGTGGACACATACCTTATGGATGTGTGTTGAAGCTACTGTTGGACACGAAGTGGACACATAGTTCAATATGCTCCAACTATAGAGGACATAGAATTTTATGAAGAAGTGGAGGAAGGTGAGGTTTCTTCCTTTCTTAATCACTTTTTCAAAGTTCAAACTTTCAATCAAGTTTTAGTTTAAGTTTTATTTCAAAGTTAAATTTGGGTGTTTTTGTTATCATTTACAGAACAAGAAATGAAAGATGTTGATTGTACTGTGGATCAGCCGAAAAAGCTTTCTACCATCAAATATTACGCAACTGTTTCTCGGCCCATGCCCACCCCTAACTTGAACTATTCATTTTTTGGCAATATTACGTAACTGTTTCCCAATTTGTTATCAATAGTTCAATGTACTATGTCGTCTAGGGATGGCAATGGATAGGGTAGGATCAAGGGATCAAAATACCATACTCATATATGTCGTCTAGGGATGGCAATGGATAGGGTAGGGTCAAGGGATCAAAATACCATACTCATACCCTTTAACATGTTTCATCCTCGTATCTGTCCACATACCCGTAATTAGATAATGGGTATTCCCCGTACCCATACCCGTTGGGGATTACGTTCTCATACCCGTCCCAATTCCCGTTAAGAATTATGTATTAAATTTTTTTTAAATACAATATATAAAAATATGAAATCTAAATCAAATACCAAATAAATAAGTTTCATGCTTCAATCTAATGAAAACAAATACATGTCTCATTTAAAAAGAACAATAATTGTAAATGAATATATTTAATTGAGAGAATAAAAAAGTATTATTACATAAATATATTATTATAAATTGATATATATATATATATATAACAAATTATATATATATTAATATTTTCATCATGAATAGGTGGGGATGAGTACGAATATCGAAATACCATACCCGCCTCGTACTGAGGATCTCCATACCCGTTTATCCCCGTTTATCTCCCTGGTCGAATACCCATGGGTACCCTTGTATTATTGTCATCCCTAATGTCCTCTTTAATCTCTATGGGATCAAATTAAGCAACTAGACTCACAATAGCACTTACATTCATTTAGAGCCTAAATAATAATATGCATGTTTATATTTCCCTGATCTAGCCATTTAAGTGACCAAGTTCTAAAGTCGTGCTATATTTCAGACCCAGAAGTTACTTTTTTTCTACCAGAAGTACTTAGTCTGATGAATGTTTGGTTTCTGGCAAGTGAAAGCTTATGGGATGTCATGTCTAATGAAAATGTGATGGGATGGGCTTTGCAGGATGCTGAGGGATGTTCGCAAGCATCGGCAGCCAACGGGCCAGTCAACCCAACACAATATGTTGCAGAAGAAGTCCTTAGGATGACTACTATTCGGACTAGCTAGCTAGTATCGTTATCATTTCCATTATCGTTGTTGACCTCAGAAGGCTAATGAATGAGGTTAGAAGAAAAGAGGTTCAGATTGTTTATCACTGGTCTTTTCGTCTGAGTTTGCACCGATACTTTCATAATTTAACCATATTTAAGGTGTTAGGTTTTAATTACAAAATGTCTCAATATAATTAGGAATGATCCATCCACTTATAAATTATATTTTATTTGTCAATTTTATATAAGATCTATTACTCTCCAATACTTCCAATAACTAAACTAACTGGTAATCATGTACTCTTAATCCAGCAATGCAAATTTATCTAAACTAGCCTTGCGATTACTCTCATGTTTATTAGGATATTTCCAACATCACTTAGATGCCAAGTCAAGAAGACACTGGTGATGAAAGTGAACAAAATGTCTACTAGTACCGTTAAAATTGCCCAAGTTCTTTCCTTTTCAGCTAGGCAGCGAGGACCATGTCTCAGTTTTAAATTTTCCAATAATATGCTAATAAAACTAATGGATTCTCACGAGGAGATGTTCAGGATTGATGCTGCAAGAGCATATCTGTTGAAAGCAGGCCTTAAAGCTAGCTTGTGCATGATGATTGCATGCATCAATGCCCCCAAAATTTGGATTATTCCATCAGCACATTAGTTGCTGGGTTTCCTGTCAAATAATCTAGTAGAAGCTGGATTCTTCATTTAAAAATACTAGTTAGTACTTAGTATGATCTCATCTTTGTTGAAATCTTAACAGTCCAAATGCACCTTGATTTTTTTTAATAGAAAAATGCACCTTGAGTATTATTAGATTTTTTATTTCATCAATTACAAATATATTAAGAATTGATATAAACGTAATCGAGTATTATCAAATTTTAACAGTGTTAGTGGTTAGTGCATTAAAATGCTAACGGAATGAAACTTGAAGTATGTAAATACAAATTTTAATAATTAAATATGAAAATGAAAAGAACATGTGATTTTTTGTAATTTATCCAATCTTTAATCTCTTCGTGCCATCAACAGCTGATTAAGTCACTCTGCTGAGGTACTTTGTTTTAGAGTAATGCTAGGTGAACCATATTTTGAGAGACCATTTAGAGACCATCTTACGTGGCGGCTGACGTGGCAGAGCCACATCATCATAACACAAATTCTAATATTTTATTTTTATTAACATTTTCTTAATAAGAAAATTCTTTTCTAGTTTTATGATTTAGTCTTATAAACCCTATTTTTTTTGTATATACAACCTTGTGTTTGTATATGCTGCAAGATTCGAATCGATTTATGATTTTCATCAAATGTATAACTCTGAGTTTGAGAGTGCGGGCATGTGCTGCTGTTGTCTTGGCATATCCTGGAAAAGATTCAGATCGATTCTGGGGGGAAAGAGAGAGGACGTTAATCCAGGATGAAATGTGTAATGTTGGAATCAATGTTTCACACACCTAGAACGAATGATTCTCCCACATTCAGAAAATTTAAGAAGAAAGATCGATCAATTTAGATGGGAATGTTAGAAAGACAATGGTGAACAGAGGGGTCTCTCTTCCTATATATTACAAACTGATAGATGCGTTATGCATAGATTTAGGGTTCCAAATAGTTCACTGAACTGGGGGTGGCGGCGGCAGCGCAATAAAATGCAAATTTCCATGTGCCAATGGAATTTCTGGGAAGGAAAATTCAAAGGGTTCTGAGCCTGCAAGAGCCTCTTCTTGTGGATACGGAGGGTTCCAATGAGTGACTTGATCAAGCGACAAAAATCCACGGCAGAGGACAAAACGAATCCAGGAATTAGACTTAAGCTCTGCTCTTCTTGTTCACCAACCCGGAAAAAGAACACATGCTCTGGTTCACATTACACTACTAGAAGGAACAGGATCACATATTTGACCCTGCAACACATAAATTTCATGTATCAATTAAATAACATAGAGATTATATAAGCAAAATAACTTGATACATAGAGCTTGAATACATACCTTCAAAAAACAATTTCCCCTTAAAATGTCTCCAATAGTCTTTTAGACGGTATACGAACTCTTTTGGAATTGACAACACTTTGTGAGACTGAAGGTTCCTTTAAAAGCATGCACACAATTTATCGTAAGAATTCTTTTCTCCAGGCTAAAATAACTATATATGACCCAAACAACACAATTTAAACTAGTTACTGTACCTTCAATTCTTCTCCTTCATGAGTAGGCTTTTCATTGGATGAAGTCTTATTTCTTCTACTTTTTTTGTTTTTGACCCCCTGATCTTGTTCCTTCTCAAATTCTTTCTTTTTCGATGGAGGGCGGCCTCTTGGTTTTGAACTCTACAAAGCAACACAACAGTACATAATAAAGTATTATTCTTGGGCAAATAAATTTTAGTTTCAGTTTTAAAATAGGTAATTAAAATAAACTTTGCATAATTAAGTTGCATACCTTTTGTCCAGATTCTTCATTAGCACCGGTCTCACCACCTGTCTTCCTTTGCTCTCTTTTTCGTTTCTTCCTTACCTCTTCCTCTACCTTAGATACCTTTCTTTTAGATGGTGGCCGACCTTTTCTCTTCTTTACCAATGGAGTAAGTATATGTTGATTTGGATTGGAAATACCATCAACGTCACACACGTTTATATTGCTAGGTGAGCCAGGTAATGGTTCAGCAGCCCCACAAGCACCAGTGTTCTTGGACTCGTGTTTGGATAGCTCATCCTTTAAGTTGTATAAGCAAGTCATAACAGTCATGCACTTATCTTCAGAATCATACGCTAATTCCTTAATGTCATCAAAGTTCTTCTGCATCTTGTCAAGTCTTTGTGATTCAGGTCTAGCATCCCATCCGCCATAAGTGATTTTAACCATGGTGTGACATCTCTTCACATCCTTCCTCCATCTTCTCATGATATATTTATCTGGAATCATGTATTTCTTATGACGAATGAAAACATATAATGCATGTCTGCATAATATACCTTTAAACTGAAATAGGCAACAATTGCAGTTAACTTCCTCATTGTCTTCATCGAATGAAACTTGAAAGTGAACAGTCTTCTTCATCTCTCCAATCTTGATATCTTCAGAAATTATGTACTGTGAAATTGAGTTATCCACTTCAACTGAAATAAAGTCACAATACATTTTACCTGTTAATTCATCTCGAAACTCTTTGAACTTCGAAATAGTGTAAACATCATGTGCCTGTTTTTCCATGTCATAATGAGTTGCACCAGGAAGACTATATGAGAAACACCTGAATTCTTCATAATTCTCTTTCTCCACCTTACTTCTTAGTGCATTCTCATATTGCTCAACAAACTGCTTCAAGGTAGTCTTGGAATTGACATGACCATCAAAAAATGAATTCATACTTTCGCTTCGTTGTGTGGTAGACATTCCTGCCCAAAAACCATCTCTGACAAAGCTTGGAACCCAACGGTTTCTCTCCTCGTACATGACAGTCAACCAATCATTTTCCTCCAAATTATAATTCTGAATCATCTCATTCCAACGTCCCTCAAACTCAACACAAGATAATGAATCATAAACTGTATTTAACAAGGTCATCGAGATAGACTCATATTCTGCATATCCTTTCAACTTCTCAGGAATTTTCTTTAGTATATGCCACAAGCACCAACGATGCCTAGTATTTGGGAAAACAATCTCAATAGCATTTCTCATAGCTCTATCTTGGTCAGTAATTATTCCACTAGGAGCATTCCCAGACATGCATGCTAACCAAGACCTGAACAACCAAACAAATGTCTCAGTATCTTCACTTGAAATTAATCCACATCCAAGCAATATTGACTGACCATGATGATTGACCCCCACAAATGGAGCAAAAGGCATTTCATACTTATTCGTTAAATAAGTAGTGTCAAATGTAACAATATCACCAAATTCTTGGTATGCTGCCCTACTCCTTGCATCCGCCCAAAACAAATTTCTCAACCGACCTTTCTCATTTATATCAATGGCATAGAAAAAATTAGCATTCTTAGCTTGCATATCCAAAAAGTAAGTTTGAACTGCTGTAGCATCACCTTCCTTGAGCCGTAATCGCCTAACTTTTTCAATGTGATTTCGAGCATCCTTTTCTAAAAATGGCACATTCTCATATCCACGGGCTTCAACAACAATGGAGTTAAAACTCTTTGTTAACGCTATTTTAGCAGCATCGTTTAATTCAAGCTTCCTCTTTATCGATGAACTTAATCCACGATTGATTGGGAAATAACGAGATTTTCTTGGACTCAAACCATGGTTATGCTCAAGCTTTGCGGAATTGATTTTCCACTTTCCCTCAACGGATTTAACGAGTCTAATAAGTGCCTTGCAGTCAGTCTTTATAGTTGGATGCGGCTTTAGTGAGTTACTTGACTTACTTATAAATTTTCCAGCTCGAGCACAACAGATAGTAATGTATTTCTTCTCCCCGTCATCTCCATTTGCTGATGTTCTCTTCTTCACAGGGAACCCTAACTGCTTCCCATATCTTTTGTAATAGGCATATGCCTCATCGATAGATTCAAATGTCATCTCAACAAAGGGCTCTTCTGTTAATTCTTCCATATCATTTTCTTGATTATTGTCTAGGCTCTTTGACAAATCATCAACTGTTTCGAAATAATTTAAGTAATATATTATTTCCCCTAATATGTGTAATCAAAACTAAAACTCATAAATTATCTCAATTTTTTTCTTTTATATACAACATACCTTGATCATTGCTCATAATTATGTTCTCTGTTTCGTTATTGGGAGATCGTTCCAAACATTGAGCATCTGAAAAATAAAGATAATGACACAGTGAATACAACAATTCTAGGTATTGACACAATCAATCATGGTAACCACATGATATTCATTTTGCTACTTGTTTGGGTAGTGTGGTATCTCGAGGTTAGCTTCCATCTATATCTCTTGACAGCAATAACAAAAATAAAAAATAAAAACATATCAAGGCGAGCTTACGACATGGATTCATGAGAAAGATCAGTTCTGGCTATCAATTATAACCAAATTTGATCTACAATTGACAGACAAAACATAAACAAGAACCGATTCGAACTTTGACTCTAAAGCTTGAACTATTACCATCCAATATGGAAGTGTCTTGCCCTATGAGCTGCATATGTGTCATCCTTTAATCGGGTAACAGGCTCACACCGGTTAAGGTCCAAGAGAATACAAACTCTTCCTTTTTGTGTTTTCTGCAAAAAAAGACGCATACCTCAGCATATGCAATTGATACAAACATGTCATATATATTCTCATTAATCCTTATTGGTTCCTTGAGTAAACCCCTTCGGCTATCAACCCTAAGAAATTGATATTGCTTAAAATATCGTAACGATGAACGGAAGGCTATCATGATATAATCCCAGCAGATCTATAAACCCTAATTTCATATATAATCGTATGTCGTACTTACAGAAAAGAAAAATAAAACTAACCACTTTGCGAGTAAGCCGAGAGAGATTTAATCATTTGAATCAGAGGTGAGAGGATTGGTGAGAGGATGGGAGGCGCGCGCAGAGAAGAACAACGACCTCTTCAGACGTCTTTGATCGAATAGATAGGAAATAAAAAAATAGGGTTTATAAGACTAAATCATAAAACTAGAAAAGAATTTTCTTATTAAGAAAATGTTAATAAAAATAAAATATTAGAATTTGTGTTATGATGATGTGGCTCTGCCACGTCAGCCGCCACGTAAGATGGTCTCTAAATGGTCTCTCAAAATATGCCACGTCAGCCGCCACGTAAGATGGTCTCTAAATGGTCTCTCAAAATATATCAATTCTTAATATATCAATTACAAATATATTAAGAATTGATATAAACGTAATCGAGTATTATCAAATTTTAACAGTGTTAGTGGTTAGTGCATTAAAATGCTAACGGAATGAAACTTGAAGTATGTAAATACAAGATTTTAATAATTAAATATGAAAATGAAAAGAACATGTGATTTTTTGTAATTTATCCAATCTTTAATCTCTTCGTGCCATCAACAGCTGATTAAGTCACTCTGCTGAGATACTTTGTTTTATGGGATTTGGTTTGTATAAATCTTCAGCATATATATAAGGATTATAAGCAGGCATTGATCAGCTTGCAATATGAGATTCTTATAAATACAGAGGAGAATGATTAGCAAAAGATAATCAACAATCAATTCCAGCAAAAAACAACACCAAATCATATTCTACTTTAACGAAAGAGCAGAGATATGAGCGCACACATTTTTGCAGAAAAATGTTCGATCGAGAGAGATATGGTGTGGGGGTGTGGCAGAGGAATAAAGAGAGAATCTCTTCAGAAACACTTGGTTCTACTTTTAACATGGGATGATGATCTTGCTGAAATTGCAGGCACAGTCAGATTTAGAAACAGACATGACAAGGACCACTGCACGGTGCATACTGTCAATTATTATTGAAGATGAATTCCTCTCACTATATTCTCTGCCCACTAAATATTTATTTACCAAATGAAATGCATCATGGATCAGCTTTATTATTTTGATTTTTTAATAGGAGAAATGGAGAATCATAATAAAGAATAGAACATAATAAATAAACTGAATTTAAACCCAAAAAAATATAATATTGAATTTTTAACGTATCTCGTTATAATATTTGAGTTCATTACAAATAAAGTTCTCTTCTGATTAAAAAGGTATACAAACAAGCACACAAATACATTGTATTTCTGGTTTGTTAACTATTTGAAGAACATACTGCACGTACGTGGATTAGAGGGAGTTGACTGCTACTGACAACAAACAAGCTCAAATCTGTGTTTGGAAACGTCGCGGACTAAGTTTAATAAAATTACGTAGTCCCCGAAATCGCCTCAAAATTAGGGGGGGGGAGGGGGGTGTAAGCATCACTCTCAGACTGCACCTTCACCAAACTTCTCGTCGCCTTCAACCCGTCAAACCGTCACCCGCCTCGTTGTCGCCTTCAACCATCGTCTTGACGGTGTTGAACTCTGCGGCATGTGAAAAGAGTACGGAAAACTCATTCTCTGCTTCCTCACCTCCCAAAATCAGAAACCCTCTCATCTCCTTATCTCCAATCCCTCTTCGTCTGAGTTTCTGATCTATTACCCATTCTTTGAAGAAGGGTGTTAGTATATGACATACATATTTTTATAGAGAATGTTTCTGTGTACATTCGCCAAGTTATAAATGTCTAAAAGGTTAATTCGTCATGCTCTGGAATGCTGCAACATATATTCATCGAGCTATAAGTGCCTGTAAGATATTTGTTCGCGGTATGCAAAGTCTGTTTGCGATAGTCACAAACAAGCTTTGTGAAGAATAAAAGTTTCCTGGTTTATCTTGAAAACTAAGTCTAAATCAATTACTGCAGTAAACTTGTAGTAAAACCAGGTATGATTTACAATGATAAAATATATGTTTTATCTTAATTAATCTAATAGATTGATAGAGATTTTGACTGAGTTTTATAAGGAAATATAAGATATTAAAATCATATCTCTTAGTGTGATTAAATCGAATATGTTCCAAAATCATATATGTTGGTAATTTAAAGGATTTTGTAGCACTAATATTCTGTGCAGATCTTTAGTCGAAAATAAAGGAGATTCGCTTAAGGAGAGATCTCATCTCCCTCTATATATATGTTCCCAACTCATTTGGAGTAATTGGAGTTCCCTGGTCATAGTTTGTTAGTCATATGTGTTGACATCTTATGTAGATTCAATACCAGAACTCATAGTTGTCCTTTGTCTCTTCATATTGTGTTCATCATCGATAGTGAATCAGATCAGTGTTGCAGAAGTTGAAGGCTAGTTTAGATCCTTCTATGTTTCAATTCATAGTGAGAAGATTAGGTGATTTAGTTGTAATAGATCAAGCTCGTTTGTGCTAGACTACTAGTAAACGTGATAGTGATCACTACTTGATAAATTGTACTGATTATTCATAGTGTATTGATCATTCTAGTGTAGACTACTATAAAGTCTCACAATGATGTTTTCTCAGTGGAGTAAACAATTCTTGTATTCTTTAATTCTTGTAATCTGTATTGTTCTAAGAACTTGAAACAAGAACAAATCCATTTTCATACTTTCAAAGGGTTTTGATTGTTCAATTATTCTCTCTTCAAGTTCTTCACATTTGGACGAATTGATTCTTGATTTCTTAACAAAGAAATTGCATATCACTACTCCTCCAAACATTCAGGTTTGGATGAATTGGTACAGAATCAGGCATTCAAGTGTGAATCTGACTTCGGTGACAAGGGCTGGTCACCTTAAGGTGTCCATAGCCAATGAATATGGGACATGTGTCTATTTTACAAGGTTTGCCTGTAATTTAAGGACATAACAAGGGGGTTTTGGGTATTTGATAGGTTTGTTTATAATTATTATTAACACTTGTCTATTTTTCATTGGTGTTTGTCACTCATAAGTGACCATATATGGTCACCCAAGTTATTTCCTTCAAGTGTGGCTTTTATGGTTTGATTTGTTAGTGTTGATGGTGGTCTTGAATTTCCTACTAAATTGTTGTCCATTTCGTGTTGATGTTTATTTTTCACTTTTCAGTTTTTAGCAATTCCTTGTCTTCTATCAGAAACAAACATAGGTGTGGCTTAATTAGTAGAGAAATAAGTTTAGCTTACATAGTGCGAAAATTCTACGGTGCACCAGGTGTATATGCACAGAAGACCATTTTTTTAATTTTTTTTTTCATTTAGTTTGGTTTCGTTACTATCGATCTGAGCTCGGCTTCCCTTCCCTGTCCCTTTTCAAAATTTGTAACTCTGTTAAAAGAATAATGAATGACCAGTGCATATGCACTAGGTGCACCCCAGCCGCTCTCTACGTAGTATTGGACTATCTTAGAATTTAAGTCTGGGTTAGACAATCCTTACACCCAAGGTGCAGATAGTGTCTTCAATTAAACTTTATGCTAGTTTTGTGATTTTTTATTCATTGAGTGCGGCTATACAGTGAAGTGACTTAATATTTTCTTCAATTCTTCAACACTAACATTGAATTTATCATAAGCCGTAAAGTTCAATGTATTTCAACCGCACAAATCAGATTAATCAAATCTGCGACCATCTCATGATTTAAGTTCCACATAAGAGAAAAGCTCGTTAATAGACATGTAAATAAAACGTATTCTAATCCGAACTAGCTTTGGGTCCGTGTTTTTAAATGGGTTTAGATCGAATGATCCATTAAGGAACCAGATCCGTTAACCCGTTTACTAAACGGATCGGATCTGGATCTTAGTTGATCTAATTCATTAAAGACCTAGATCCGTTAAAAATAATTAAATAACATTTTTATAAATATAATATTATTGATAAATATTAATATGATAATTCTCTGAATAACCTAAACATTCGTATCTAAATTATCTCTAAGTATGATTTGATGAAGATGAAGGTTACTAATGCTTATGAAATTTATGCTAAAAATATTAGAGGTATAGTAGTTTAATTATATTAGTTTATCGTTAAGGAGTATTTTGGGCATTTAATTCAACTTTTGATGTAAACCTTTATTTTGTTTTAATATTTCAACAATGTTTTATGATAAAATTATGAAATAATTATTTAAAATTTGAAATATTTATTATTATAAACAAATCAGATTAACGGGTCAGGTATCCATTAACCCACCAGATCTGAATTTTGATCGATCTATTAAGATCCGACGAATACTGAGCCAGATCCAGATGTAAAATTTCTATTACGAATCCAAATTTAGATCGATCCGGTCCAAATCTGGTCCATTTACAGGTCAACTTGTTAATGTATGGTTTATAGCTATACCTAGAATTATTGAAAAACTTGCTGGTGTTAAAAGAGTTCAATGGTGATATAACTCACATTAATTGGTTATTAACAATGCATCATGCATTCATGCTAAGCTTAGGCCTCGTTTGATTCATGAAATTAAAAGGAAAGGAAACCAATTCCTTAGATTTTCTTTTCCTAAGAGAAATTACAGTTTCCATCACTTTTCCTTTCCATTGTTTGGAAAGGTCAGGAATAAAATCAGAATATATCATTCACGTTTCCATGAATATACCATATAAAATAAACTATTTGAATGAATCATATATATAGTTCATACCTGGGCAAGGAAAATGAATAAAAAATTTAAAATGAGAAGTGTTTCAGTTCTTCTCGAACCCAATCTGATCCCATCCTTAACGAAGTTTTGGTTTGATTTCCGGTAATTGATCTTGCCGTCGTCGTTTAAGTATTTAACGATGTCGCTACTGAGCTTGGCCTTCTCTTTGCTGCAGCGCTTGGCTCTCTCTTTTGTGGCGAGGCTAGGATCAGTGTGCAACGTTAGACCGATCTCATCGCCAACGACGCTGGCTTGTTCGCCTTCCTTCACTTTCTTCCCCTTCAGAAACCTGACATTCTGTTTGCATCTAAATTTGTCAATATGTAGTGATAGCCAAATTAGCTTATTAGTCTAAGGTTAAAGGGAATTGAGTTGGGACATTGAGCCGAGGTTAGTATCTCGGTCGCGTCCAGCCGAGACTGATATTTCAGGCATGTTTGGCTGAAAATCCTATTTGAACTGCGTTTGGCCGAGGGTGTTATTTCAGTCATGTTTGGTCGAAAATGTTATTTCAGCCATGCTCAGCCGAAAGTGATATTTCAGCCAAGTTCAGTCGAGGATGGTATCTCGGTTGCGTCCAACCGAGGGTGATATCTTCGTCACGCAGCCGAGAGTGATATTTAAGCCAGGTTCAGCCGAGAGTGATACTTCAATTGGGCTTGATATCAATCTATTTGGGCGATTTAGGTGGACTACAGTAGAAGTCAGCCAAATCCAATAATTATTAGAAGTCAGACTAGACCATACAATAATCTCGGCCGTGAGTACGTTTAGGAAAGAAATTCTTAATAAGGAAAAACTTATATCAGATCAAGACACTTATGCGTGATTCTACCCCAAGAAAGGAAACATGATATCTAAGAGATTTCACGACATACAGAACAAGCTAACTTGGTTTTCTGGCTTGTATATAAAAAACCTTGTAACTCATTTGTAAAAGGTCCTGCACCACATACAAAAATAAATATACAACTTTTCATACAAACTTGTCTCTCTATTGCTATGTACTCTGTCGTTCTTTCAAATTTCAAGCCAATTTTATTTCTTAAGCTTTATCTTGATTTTGTTCTTTACGTTCCCGCACTTTACTTTACATGTAAGCCGTGTTCGTTCATTGATCTCTTTCGGCCGATCTAAATTGGGTTGATGCGATTCGTTGTCCACACACACATCACTTCACAAAGATTCGACAACCGAGTCCGCTTCATTTTCTTGTTCACGGTAATCTGCGAGTATCTTCATCTAATAGATTTCTCGCTGGTCACTCGAACATTCAAGTTCACTCATGAAGTTAACATATTCGAGGATCCCGGCTATGCCTAGCTGATAGTCCTTGCAACACAGGCATAAGAACCTAACGGCCGGGAGAGTTCCTTCATCGGCCTACAATCACTTGAAGAAGTCAGATCAGGCGTACTACATCAATCAAAACCTCGCTTGACCGTTCGGCCGCGAGTTGGCACGCTCGCGCGCATCAGAAGAACATTGTAGATAAGAACCCCGGCCTTGTTTCGGACGAGACCATTTTTGAGCAAACACCTTCTTCGCCGGCTGAGCCTTCGCCGACATGTCGTCTTCTTCTAGAATTCGTTTCAGATTGAAGCGATCCATATTCAGAGCTTTGGTTTTCATATTGAAACGACTAGACTAGAGAGATACAAGAGAAAAGAGAACAGGGACAATTTTGTCAACAAAATTCGGAGAGGTTAGAACGGAAAGTGAATACCTTGGAGTGTGGAGGGAAGCAAATTTCACCTGATTTTTCAGTCATTTTGGAATCACTTTCCTTTCCCGGTATATTGAATCGGTGAAACAACACGGCCTTAATGTAAATCCTAGCTAGAAAGAGAATCACTCATGTTTAATTATATGGCTTTATATGACTCTTTCAAGTTAAATTCGTTTTCTCGTGCATGGAAATAAGTGCATGATGCATATTTCATGCGATGCTACAGAATATATGAAAAGACTGCGGGCATATACCCCAAAACTACGAATTGCTTTTCTCCTTTTAACTTGAGCACGCTTTCCACGTTTAAAGTAAACTAAAGGGAAAAAGGAGGCCAGGAGGAGAATATATTACTTACCGTACATCTTTTTCATCTATATAATCGTACCGCAGTTAATCTAAAGTATATGCGATTTTGATCACAAACTTGATTTAAAATCAAGAGAAAACAGATGTGGTAAATGCATATATACGCAGCTTCGCTGATACATTATTCTCCAATTAGAGTCATGAATACAAAGATCAATCACTTATTCATAAATATTACACAGAAATAATATGCCAAAGTACGTAGTGACATTGATAATCGTCTAGTCTTATCAACGCTAGTAGTATGTTGAAATCTAGTTTTATCTCTAGCTAGATTTCTCAGTGAACGGATGATATTGAAGTTAGAGTGCGAGAAAATATTTACGAGCTGAACAAAAAATATGGTGAATTTAACCATTACACGTTCCAAATGTTTTGTTATAGTCCACCATTAATTTCATTTCAGAATATATATATGTTAAATCTTTAACTCACGGATATATGTAACCCTAAGCAAGAGGCGGGTGGGTTGAAGATTTAACATACATCATGAAAATACAGATAGTTATCACTTTTACCGACAAAGAATCAAAACCCTAATCCTTTTATGATATGCAAGTATTGAAATTAAGTTTTGAACTTTTCCACATACCCATTCGCATAAATTACTACTAGTATATACCCTATCCTCTTCGCACCAACACAGCTATACTAGTATCTCGTTCTCTGTTCCACACTCCCCCCTCCCTCTATTACTATATAAACCCATCTTCCGTTGCCAGTTTATAAATCACAAGTTGTTCCCAGTGTCTTTTCGTACACCTTTAGCTCCACCTCCCATAGATCGATCCATTCTTCTATATCATATATCCCTTGGTTTTCTCTCCACTACTTCCACCGGATCAATCATCAAATGGAAAGAAACCATATGCGCGGGCAGGCTGGTCTGATGAGGCAATCCCTCTTTACTCAGGTTGGTCCGATCTCCAAGATAGCTAGTTAGTCATATAAATGTTTACTGCAACTCAGTTCCAATTCCTGCTTGATCAATGATCGAAAAATAGGACTTGCATGCAAGGATTGAGGATGGTAGAGAGTATATAAACTATAGACGAGCCACATCTCGGAGCCAATGTTCTAACTTAATATACATCTCCTCTTAACCTCATCGATACATATACATATACATATACATATACATACATATACATATACATATACATATATATATATATATATATATATATATATATCATTACGTATACATGCATACATTTTACTTGGGGATCTTTTGATGGGAAACGATAGTGCTTTTTAACGGGTCGACGTTGCAGGGATATCTGGATGAACAGTTTATTCAGTTGGAGGAGCTGCAAGATGATGCTAATCCCAATTTTGTAGAGGAAATTGTTACATTGTACTACCGTGATTCATCCAGATCACTCCAAACCATAGAGCAGGAATTGTGAGTCAATACCACATAATCACCTTGATGGTTCTATATATTGTTCAGAAAAGAAAAAAAAAGACAAAAAATAATCACGTTGATGGTCGAGTATACTTGAGTATATACATGATCGAAATATAGCTAGCTGGTTCCTATAATTAATATCAGTACTGGCTTTTGTTATGTGCAGAGAGAAAACCCCTCATGACTTCAATAAGTTGGACAATCATATGCATCAGTTCAAGGGAAGTAGCTCAAGGTAAACATCTCAGTCTCGTATATATTTGGTTTATTCGAAAATTAAGATCGAACCTAGCTATTGGTATGCTCTGTGTTTATTTTTAAGAGAACAAGCGAGATTTAATCTCACTATGCCTTTTGCCACTTGCTGCAGCATCGGAGCCAAAAAGGTGAAAGTTGAATGCCAACAGTTCAGGGAATTCTGTAAGACAGGAAATGGAGAAGGGTACGTGATCCATATATCTTTCCACTAAAAAACCACAGCGTATATCCCTGAAAATTGCACGGTTATGTACATACATATATAGAATGTATGTAACCATGAAACCATGAATACTACGTGGTTTATTATTTTTAACTAATTTTGTACCAAATTTATGCAATCTCAGATGCATGAGAACTTTCCAACGATTGAAGAAAGAACATGAAACTCTGAAAAAGAAGCTCGAGGCTTATTTTCAGGTGATGATCGATGCCTCTCAAGGCTGAAGTTCAATTAATTTTTTATTTTGGTTTATTAACACACAATTGCAAATCATCTCATTGTATGTAACACTGTTTTTTCTTATTCTTTTCCTCATGATTAATCAGATGGCAAGGCAAACAGGGCCAATTGATGGTGCAAGTCGTCCCAAGTATGCAAAAGGCTAGGTTGCGATATAGTTAATTATATGGCAAAATGTCTAGTTGGTGGATTTCGTGCTATGCATATGTATTCCCACCTTGCTTTAAATTAATTAAGGAGGTCTAGAGGACCTGGGTTCTTTCAGATACAAATTTCCAGTTTTCCATGTAAGCTGCTTCGGCATTTTAGTTAGTTCGATAAGGTTAAAGATCATCTCCAACAACTTTTTTATTTTTTTGATTTTGTCAAATTTAGAGAATATTGAGTGTTTTTTAGGTCCAACAGCTTCCCCATCCCATTCCTTAAAATGGGGATGGAGAAGAAAAATAAACATTGCTTCTCCAAATTTGCAGCAACACTTTCATTCCTCACAATTTAATTCTTCATGGGCTCCTACAAAATTTTTACAAAAATAAAATATTTTATTAATTATTTTGTTGTTACAATAAAATATATAATCAATTTTGGTCATAATTAATTATGATGTACCATATTTTGTTGTTCTAATAAATGTCAAATCTTCAAAATAGAGAAGCTGTTGGAATTGGAGCATAATATTTTTTGGAGAATTTGGTTTTTGCTTCCCTATTTTGAAGAAATTTTGAGGAAGCTGCTGGAGATGCTCTTAGGCTATGCATTCAAGCTTCTATCTCTAGTAAAGTTTATTACGTTTGGTACAAGTTTATTAGGGGTAGTAAACTTGTGATTTACTACCAATGTCTCGAGTTTGTTCATCTGCTCGAGTTTACTACCCCAATAAAAGTTTACTAAGGGTAGTAAACTTTAGTTTTTTGCATCTAAGTTGATTTTTCACTATTTTTCATGTGTATAATGGGTTTTGGAGATTCTGTTTTGCAAATTTACCACCTCTGGTAAAGATTTACTACCTCCGGTACAAGTTTATTAGGGGTAGTAAACTTATGATTTAATACCAATGCCTCGAGCTTGTTCATCTGTTTGAGTTTACTACCCCAGTAAAAGTTTACTAAGGGTAGTAAACTTTAGATTTTGCATATAGTTGATTTTTCTCTTATAATCTCCTCTATCTCTCTCTAACTGTCACTCACAGAGCCTTCGTCTCCACCATCTCCTACAACCTCATCCTCGCCTCCACCATCTCCGACGACCTCATCCTCCCCTCCACCTAATCTCTGCCGCTTCCTCGCCGGTCGCTACAACACTGAGTCTGAAGAGCAACGTCAATTCCAGATCTGGTCAAGTCGTCTACACGCCGACGTTAGGAAACGTCGATACTGGGGTTAGTAGACTTGGATTTGATGAAATACTGGGGTTAGTAGACTTGGGGTTTGGAGTATACTGAGGTTAGTAGATTTGGTTTTGTAGTATACTAGTGTTATTAGACTTAAATTTGGAGTATAATGGGGTTAGTAGACTTGGATTTGATGTAGATGTTGCCCTAGTAAACTTTCTGTAAAAGTTATTGCCCTTAGTAGAAGAAAAAAATCCGGCGAAATTCCGGCTACCAGTAATTTTCCGGCGTCTGATGACCGAAGTCCGGCGGTTGGTGACCCGAGTCAGGTGACCGGAGATGCGCCGGCAAAATATTCTCTCTCCTTTTTTCTCCAAGTGTATAAGGAACAAGGGTAAAATTGTCTAAAAAAATATTATTTTATTATGAATTTAATAAAGATTTGTGTATTTGGGCATTAGTAAGTACACCTTGTATTGAAATGGGCATTTAACTTTTTAATTCATTGGTTTAGGGTTTGACTTTTCTTATTTTGTGTAAATGGTCATTCTCCCTAAATAAAACCTAGAATAGCAAATTAACACCCAAACGAAACCTAGAAGGGAAGCAAATTAATGTAGCAATTAAGCCTTCTTTTTTATCCTATAAATGAGAAATTTATCATTTCAAAAAAATGAGAAATTTATTCAACAAAAACAAGGGGGTAAAAGTTATAAATGGTCCATAGTTTGGGGTCATGGCTATGTTCACCCTCGTGGTTTAAAAATGTAAAATGCTGGCCCTTGTGTTTTATAAATCGACTAATTTTAGTCCAATTATAATATATTGTCTAACACCGTTAGTAATGTTATTACATTATTGCATGTCACTGTGTCACATACTAATTTAATTTCATCTTCTACCTTTAAACATATAATCAATTTATACGCCTCTGCGTTCATGTACATCATATGAAACAAGTGATTATTCATTAAACGATCTTCATGTATTATTGAAGAAGAAGAAGAAGAAGAATATCACTTACTAAAAAACCCTAAAACCTCTCCAAACTCTCCCGCAACACCCTAAAGCCACCGGCGGCCCTAAGCTACAAAAATAGCTTGTCCGAAGGCATCCAGGTCAGTGTATGGCCTCCGGCCTCGTTGATCTCGGATATGCTACCGGACGGGTTGTCCAAATAGGTGTTTTGGTGTTTCAAAAGGAATTCAATCATGCTTTTTCAGGTGGATTGACAAAGTTATGATGTCATCTTTATTTTAATTGGTACACCATGCTCTTCAGATCAGACGATGAAGGTTTTAATCTGAAGTACTTCCTGGTAGTATTGCGCTCGAATTGCGAAAGAGACTGTGCTTCTTGGGCGGGGTTGGTTTGCAATTTGTGTGATGTATTGAGGTAGCGTAATTGCAAATTATAGTATGTTGATCGGTAATCTAGATTCGACGCGAGCGAGACCGAAGCACCATAGATTGGGCAGTCAAAGCTTGGTGAGATTGGCATGGCGGTGGTCGATGGACGAGATGGATCGTGACCGAATCAACTGAATGGACTAGGTGGTGGACTCTCATTCTTGGCCCATTACATCTCCTATGTCTAGTTAAATTAGTTTTGCTAGTTCTAAGCGGCTTTATGTCGCCAATAAATCCGTTTAGGATACTAAGCACTTGTGTGCATTTTATTTATCTAGAATTTCTAGAGATCTAGCGTAGTTGTTGGATTAGAGTCGATCGGCAGTCTTTAATCTTATTGCTATGGTATAGTGATATTTTTATCTCTATTAGGCTCATGTTAACATAAGCGTAAGGTTTCAATGTAATAGTGTTTGATTGTCCTCTTTTTCAAGACTCTTGTATAACGTTATTCTGGTTTTTGTCTATCAATGAAATACAGTTTCAGTTCTTCAAAAAGAAGAAGATAATTTCTTTTCATGTACATGATTGCAAAAGGTTTATATTTTGTGAACTCCCCACTCCGCAAAATTCTCACAATCGATTCGAAGTAGACATTTACCAATAAAGGTATATTATTGAGTTTATATATTAAATATTATATTTTTTTGATAATTATTTCATTGAACTTATGTCAAGATAACCATTACATATCTATTCGCTACCACCTACAATAGACAAGACTACGTAATTCTAGAATTATAGTGATACGTAGGATAAATTATCTATATTTAAACTGAGACTCGCTTATTTAAATGCAAGCCTAATCCTATGATCATTAACATAGTTTGTAGGCTGTCAAATAAAATTAAACAGACAACATTTCTTTGCCCAAAGAAGGAGGGCTATAAGGTTTGTCATCATTAACATAGCTGCGCACATTTGGAGTAGCCGCCTTGCCTTGTTTTCTGTTTTTCTTGGGCTTCTTGTCTTTAGCACCAATAGGGTGTCCCCGTTTAGGCATTGGCTCAGCATATGTCATTTGTAAATTAAAATCTCCACCAGAACCTTCAACTGGACCAAGAGAAGCAGCAGAGAACTTACTTGGGAAGATAGGCCCCTTCAAATTTTTAGTCTGAACCACCTGACATGCATAGTGGAACAAATTTGGCATGAGTTTTGAGCTTACAAAGAGAAGCATTTTTTTGGTGGAGGGCTTCTTTTCGTCCCTCTAGGAACCTGTTATTCTTCTACAAAAAGATTGGCAATTTACAGATCATCCATATCAACAGGTTCTTCTTAGCTACAGAGTTGTAGCATCAGATCAGTAACATCAGAGCTTTGAAGCAACTAAGCACTATGTTGATCAGTTGGCATTATTGCTTGGAATGGGATTATGTCAGTGATTGACTCATTTGGGATAGTCACCATATCAGCATGCTCTCTATCATACACCTCATGACTGGTACCGGCTTCCTCCGCCTCAACCATAGTTCCAGTTATAGATCGAAAGTCAATAGTTACCACTGCAGCTTCGGATACGATCTCAATCACCTTATTAAGGTCTTGCTTAGATCCATTCTCAGCCTCAGACTCTAACTCCAGGAATTTTCTTTTAATCACAATTGGTTTGCGACTTTTCGGCTTTGGTGGAGAGAACACTTGTATGTTCACAGATGGAAAGCTAGTACCCTGAAAGTTATAGGCACCTTGCGCAAAGAAATTACCGAATCCAGGAGGAGCTCCCATTATTGATACCTTTTTTGTTTGTCTTTGAACTCGAGTTTGAGCGCACATCCTTTGAACAAACTCTATGCTCATGAAAAATCAGAAGACATTGATCACATTGCCAATGCAGATGTTCAAAATCATAGTATATTTCAGCTTCACGGCCATGTTCAAAATGAAGAGTTTTTTTTCAGATAAAATGGCATTAAGTTCAACACGAACCCTAACCTTGCACTTAGAATTCCACAGTTTCTCATCAAGAGCCAGGAAAACGCCAGCCACATATGCAACATCCCGGATCCAATCCGACTCCTCATATTTAGAAAGGATGTTGGTGATATTAACCCAAAAAAGAGTGATGTCATCTTTATCTGGTCCACTGGGGTGAAACCATCATACACTTGTAACACTATTAGAGCTTTTTCATGCAACCAAGGTCCTTCACGGAGTACCTTGTTGTGATCGAAGCGCGGATCAAAAACAATGATAAAGAGGGAAATGAATTCAAGCTTCCTATCAAAATTTCTATATAATTTATTAACCATATATTGGTGATAAAAATAAACAAATATTTCTATTCATGTACATGATTGAATAAAGTCTATATTTTGACATTAAATGAGATAATTCCATTGATCAAAGATGAAAATGATTATTACAGTCAAGCAAGGATAGCATGAAGACCATACATGCAGCTGACCAACTAAAAATGAAAAAACAACCACAAACTATGGTCCAAAAAGATGGACATTAACATAGTAAGAAAATAAAAACCTCTAAACCTATACAACCGTGAATCACAGCTGCCCACCTAGTGAGTATGATACCTAAGACCTAATAGTGTACGTTTCCACTCATAATCCAGAGAACTAGCTTCACTTCATCATTAACATATATAGGCTAGAGATTGTCACCTCTCCAACCACCCAACAAAGCTAACCTACCAAGGATAAAAGAGATAGGTAGGCCCAACAATCCAGTCACCAAGTCTAACCATGCAACCCATCCTAGTTAGGGTCACCAGCCCATACCTACTCTCTATCACCCTCTTCAAGGTCGACCCAAATTAGTGTCGTCGTTAAAGCCCCTCCCTCACCATTTCGGTGATCGTCATCTTGCCTCAGCCATTGAAGGTATTAACTAGTAAGAACATGCAAATCGAGACAAATTCACCACCGCACTAACCAATAAATGGATCTGCCATCGACCACCCCAACGCCTTGAACAAACAAAAACCAAAATCAATCAAAATGAAACAAAACACAAGCCGCCCAACCGCCCTTAATCTCAAAGAGACGATCAAATCGAACCAGCCGAGACGACCTCCGCCCGATCTCATCAATGAAATCCAAACCTGCAATCGGAGAGGACAACCTTAACAACCCCCGTCCAAGAGCCACTACTACCACTCCAAACAGAAGGTCTGCGCCTAACCCTCATGTGTCCATTGCGGTCAGGCCGCCGCTATAATCCGTGTCCTAGAAAGAGCATCACCGCCACTGAAAAACCCTAGAGTTCTCTGCTCCGAAAGGGTCACAGAAAGTCTATATTTTGTGAACTCACCACTCCGAAAAATTCTCCCGATAGATTCCAAATAGCCATTTACCAATAAAGGTATAATATTAAGTTTATATATTAAATCTTATATGCATTCAAGCTTCCTATCAAAAAATTTATATAACTGATCAACCATGTATTGGTGTAAAAAATAAACAAATTTGGGAAAAAAATAACAAAAAATGCTAAGCCTGAGAAAAACAAGATGTAAAGAGTACTCTTAAAACAAATGAGTTTAAGAATCTTTTTTTAAGTTGATGCAGCCTCATCTCTCTAGGGTTTTGTCTCTAGGGTTTCTTGGTCACCGTTTCTTATTTTGACGGCGGGATTTTAAGTCTGCATCAAATAAACTTTGTTATCGTTAGTAGTGTAAGACAAGTAGGGTTATCGTATAGGGCCGGTGATTGAGGGTACCTGCAAAATAAACATTAATATAAATCACAACAATTATTCACAATTATTACAACTTAAAAAAATAATTACAAAAGTGACCACTGTTCCTAACGAACAGCAGTCAAAAACATAATTAAAAATCTAACCTAAACTACTCAGAAAATACAAGAATTTACAGAGATATAATAGACATACATTTGAACATCTGTACAAAATTTCAAGGGATTCGGAGTTCATTTGATTTGAAAATAAAATACAAAAAAACAGGGAACATAATAGTGACGAAAATCCTAAACTAAAATGAAACAAAATCCTAAGCTACTATATACATGTGATAATCTCTTTTGAACGCAAAGAACATTCAAAGACTTATCATGATATCATACTAATTAAATCCAAGCAACATAGATCATGCATACTATTAATCGAATCAAGTTCTCATGTTCAAGTTGTTTTACTAACCTAACTATTAACTACTCAAACCTCTAATATTATCTTGAAAAATCCTACCAGCCGGAGTCAATGCATAAGAGTCACTTAGATAAAGAAACAATAACATAATAGAATGTTTTTTACCAACCGGGTTAACTATTATAGCATCTACTATGCAACTTACAAACTCTATACCAATCGAATTCATGTCCTACCGTCCGGAGCCAACACAAATAATGGTACATATAGATGAATCACAGATTATAAGTTTTAAATCAATAGCGTGAACAATCTAAATCACTCAAACATCATCAATAGCATGAATACATAAAGAACTCAAAACATGTTATCAATCTCCATCAAAAACTGATTCCAAAACAACAAAAAATTAAAGAGTCTACTGCTATTATATAGAAAAAAACCAAATACATAAGTTTAAAGTTAAGATTACACTTTGGAGAGAGAAACAGCAAAGAACTTCAAGAGAAAAACCTAAACTAAAGGTTGTTTTGTGACAGAATTTGGAAGGAGAGAGAGAGAGAGAGACATGACAAGAGCAGCTTCTAGGGTTTGTGAGGCAAAAGAGAGATCCTCTCCACGTTCTTTAATTGTGCTATATATATGAGCAGTTTCTATTAGGGTTAGATAACCCCTAATTTTTGTTCATGGACTCTCCTATGTGGTGTGGGCGTTGAAATTGAAGTTTCGGTCCAATTCAGAAATTCTGGCAGACTTACCTTCGGTCACTAAAACAGTCATAACTTCTTTTCATAAGTAGGTATTAACAATCCGCAAAATGTTCTTGAAAGTAGACTCTTCAGGCTTTCCGTTGATATAAGACTCATCTCCTGGTTCATTATGAACTGGTCAGAATCTTCTGTCAAAGTTGAATAATGATTTCTGACAGGTTTTAGGATTTCTTTCCTTGAACAACATGGACTCCTTTTTTCTTTCAAATTACTCCTTGGTTTCTTCTTTTATGCTCATCTGCTTTATTTGTGACCTAAAAACACAAAATAAATTAAAATGAATATTGTTAAAGAAATTACATAGCTAAATAATGTCGAAAACACATTAAGAACGTTACATAAATTGCACCCATCATTTCACACTTTCACCTCAACCATGTCCGACGAGGTTTCACATCGTTCTGCATCTCTCTTGGCTCTCCATGAAGAGGGTGAACCCACAAATGGGCGTGCGTCTAGGCTAGTAGCGGCACCCTAGTATTTTTCAGGATCGGACAACTCTTTCGCTTATAGCGTAAGAAACCAGAGCCAAGAGCAGTTATTGGTACTCTTATAGTAATTTGGGATCATAAGAATCGACTTCAGATGTGTGAGAGGAGAGATCGCTTCGTTTTGTGATTTACTAGGGTGTAGGATAGGAAAAATCTATTGAACGGCGAGCCATGTTATTATGGCCAGTCTCTGTTTGTGATGGTTGAGTATGACGGACTGTAGGACCCTGCTTCGGTTCCTATTGAGTGTTTTCAGTATGGACTGAAATTAGGGGTTTACCAGATGCATTGATGACGAGGAGGTCGCTGAGAAGGTTGGTCATACTCTCGGGCTGGTGGATCATGTGGGTCAGCTGAACATCCGACGAGGTTCCCGTGCTAGGGTCAAGATTTCCCATCACCCGCAGGACCCAGTGAAGGAAGCTTTGGGGAAACCACTTTCAAATTTGGGGCACGTCGTTTTCTGATGAAGTTAACGGTGAAATATAATAGGACGGTAGAGGGTTATAGTGGAGCTCCAGTCCTGCGTCCCCAATTGATCGAGATTGAATCAATTAAGACCCCATTTGGCTATGGTGGACCGGATAAGGTTCCTAGTAACCCTAATCGTGGGGCAGGGGCCATCTTGACTAGGGTCTCGGCTCAATCTACCAATAGGAAGGTTTATGCGTAGGTTCCAAGAGCTACTCCTCCTGTCATCAACCTGTTTACTCGTTCGGTTCTATGGGAGGTGACAGTTTAATTTATGGTATGACATTCTCTATTCCTGGTGTGTGTTGCGGACTTGGCTACTCAATTGGCTCGTTTCCATAGCATACCTTTGGCTGTGACACCACATCCTGCTCTAGCTGAACCAGTTTCAATCCTAGTTACCTTTGTCTCTAGTCCGGTTGCTCCAGTTGTGGGCAAGAAGTGAGCTGTTGAGATGACTTTGGTTGTGTTGGGGAAGAAAAGCGAGGAGGAAGGGACCTCAAATTCCTCTATGGTCACCTATGTGTTAGGGTTCTCGCTAGAGATGGCTCTACCATATTCTATTGGAGTGCTTGTGATATCTCTGGTTAAAAAATGCAAACCAGGGCGCCCACATGGATCTAAGAACAAGAAGAAGAGATCTGAAGTTGTTAAGGCTCCATCCTCATCTTTGGGTCCAAAACATCCTAAGAAATGTACGTTTAAGGCGCGTAAAGCTCTTCTCTAGAGTTTGTTGGCTGAACTAGTTGATCCGGGGGCAGGGGCAGCTTAACGTCGTTGGTGAGGAGGTCGAGGCCGCAACTTTGATGCAGACATCTGGAGAATTTTCTTCTTCTGGTACCTCTGCTTTGGAATGAAAGCTCCAAGAGTGCCTTCTTTAAAGATGTTAGTTTTGGTTTCAGAGATTAAATTAGTTTTTCTATGATTTGTTAGATTTACTTCTATTTTGTTTCTTGTCTTTCCTGGTTCTTCGATTACTGTTACTATATGAGGATAGAGTCAAACAGCGACAAGCGTGGCCCGTGGATCATCTGTGTACCGATACTGTCCCAACTTAACCACCTTTAAGGTGTTGGGTTTTAATCACAAAAGGCCTCGGTACAATTAGGAATGATCCACCCACTTATTAGTTATATTTTTATTTGTCACTTTTCTGATGTGAGATCTCTCCTCTGCAACACTCCCCCTCACGTGCAACCTAACTTTTTAGGTCTGCACGTGAAACTGATTAAGAAGCTGAACCCGGGCCTCATGGTTAACCGAAAGAACTCCAAACTCCGAACCTCAAACTCCGAAAGAACTCCAAACCAACTTCAAACTCCAAACTCCGAAACAACTTCAACCAAACCAGAGCCATGACCTCTGAAAGAACGCACCCGAGCTCATGGTGAAGCAACTGGGGAGGGACCCGCTCTGATACCAAGTCAAACAGCGACAAGCGTGGCCCGTGGATCATCTGTGTACCGATACTGTCCCAACTTAACCACCTTTAAGGTGTTGGGTTTTAATCACAAAAGGCCTCGGTACAATTAGGAATGATCCACCCACTTATTAGTTATATTTTTATTTGTCACTTTTCTGATGTGGGATCTCTCCTCTCCAACAGATAGGAATTACCTAGGTAGATTCGGTTGTTTAGATAGCTCTATATGATTTAATTTCTAAAGTGTCGGCGAGAGGGGTCAAGTTCATGTTGTAAGTTGACATTTAGTTTTTCTTATCAATGATACTCTAAAGTATTTGATCAAAAAAAGATGCAAAGAGTACTCTTGAGCTATAATCAATACATGAGATCATCAACGTGTACTCAGTTTAAAAAGTTGATTCAAAACAGAACAAGCAATCTCCGTTCAAAACAGAACAAGCAATATCTGTTTCAACTAATTTGAAGGAATGAAACGGAACCGAAAAATAAAAACCTTTGATCGGTGATATTAAGGTGCGCCTTGTCCCATAGACTATCGAGTATAAATTCAAAATTGGGCCGTGACGGGTATAATAACCTTATTAACAATGTTAGGCAAAATGTTATAATTGAACTAAAATTATTCGATATATAAGACACAAGGACCAACCTTAGACATTTTTATACCACAAGGGCAAACATAGCTATAACCCTAAACCACGGGACCATTTAACTTTTACCCAAAACAAAGATACAAAGAATGGACGGAACAAAACTTCTTTCCCAACCAAAATCTATCAAAATCATTTTGGGAAGACCCATGTAGTCTTTATTATAAGAACTAGCATTGATACTCGCGCCTGCCAGACGCGGTTGATTTGTTTTTTCTTTTTAAAATGAATCGCAGTTGATATATTTTTATTTTAGTATGATAATACTTAATTAATAGTATTAAGAATGTACTATTGGTACGATGTCGTACGTGTCGAAGTGCGTTTCTATAGGTTCGATTAATTATTGTGAAATTTCGGTGGTTCGATCAATATTGTGCAACAACTCTCTGAAACTCTAAAAAAATAACACAATTGATTGAGATGAAATTAATACTGAATTTAAATTAACAACCAAGATGTCTGGAATTACAAGTAAGAAACACCCATCAATACATGTCATAAGCTGAAACTGATAAACTGAATCAATAGAAAAATTAATTGTTGTTCCAAATCCGAAACCCAAAACCCAACTTAAATTCAAAACCTAACCTAGATAAATCAACATACCAACACTCATATGCGTAGCTAAAACTATTATTTTAAAAAAGTTACAGAAGCGATTTAAACCTAGAACAATTAATATATATTGATCAATACAATTATTTAGGTTTAGAGTGACTCAATTTCTTTTACAATATTATTAGTATTATGAATATTATCATTATTATTAATATTATTGTCATTAAAAATGTTTTTTTCATGCAATTCAATTTAAAAAAAAAATTAAAAAACAAATAATTTTTGAAAAAAAAAGAAGTGGCAGAACTGTAATTATATTGAAACTGAGGGTAAAACTGTCAATTTAATAAGTGATGGGTTGGCTTGTAAAAATGCAAAAGAAGTAAGGGCAAAACCGTCATTTTACTATTCATTGGAAAGGTAAAAATCAGACTTTGCTATATATATAGAGATCATATATAAAAAGCAGTGACAAGTCCTATCAGATTAGACACATTACATGATCACTACAATATGAAATGTCATCGGCAACAACCTAAAGTTGTTACAAAAAGTCTATATTTCTCGTTGAATTATAAATGCGATGAATTTGGGTTGTCATAACTAGTTGTCGTTTAAAGTGGCTTACTGATTGTCAAAAACGACAAAATTACATGGTTGTCGCATTTTACATATGTGACGCTATTAGTTCATCGCATATTACATATTGTGAGAGATGTACGTGTCACCAATAACCATATGCAAGACTTTTTATTTGTCACTATTTTGAATATACGAGACTTTAGTTACGTTGCTTATTCAATCTGCGAGAGTTGCATGTTTGTCCATTCTCAATATGTGGCACAACTCATTCCTCGTATATGACAATTTACGAGAGACATATTTCTATTGCATAATGTAATATGTGAGACTTTGTGTTTGTTACAATCTTTATACACGAGGCTTAATTTACGTTGCATATTTAATTTGTGACGAGTTAATGTGGTCGCATTTTCAATTAAGTGAGAAATATAGTCTTCTTATTATAACTTTAGGTGTCAAAGATAATACTATGTGAGGTTGCATATTATGTCGCTATAATCATTAGCGACATAAACAAATGAATCATGTTTTATTGCAGATAATTTTAGACAATGCCAGGTTTTTTTGTCACATCGTTATATGTAAATAATCCGACAAATTATTTTATATATTAAATTAATTATATAAAAAATTAGAATAATTCAACGATAAAAAATGCATCATTAACAATATATGTGCATAAACAATAGTATCTGAAGATTTAATAAAATAAATAATGTTTACAAATATTCTACCCAAAACCACATGTTGCACAAAACAACTTCATCATCTTCATCAAATTCCTAATCTTCTGCAATGCATGCATTGTTTCAGACACCATCTCCATCGCTTGGTGATCTCAAGCATATTAACTAAAAGACAGCTCTAGGATGAAGTCATAGAAATAGTATCCTAAGTAATTAAAGCCAATAAAGAAGCCAGAAGCATATTCTACAAAATTAATATGTCAAGCACATACCTATATTGAATGTTACATCTAAGCATGAAAATATAGAAACTGCCGATTTGATGGTTGGGTTGAGACCTGAACACGTTTTGAAACTGCAATCCGATGCAAAATAAAAAATCATTATCGTAGTCATTTTAAAATAGGATGTAAACAAATACCTTGCACTGATTTAAGAGTCTTTAACATCTACAGTATCGAACTTCTTGAAGAACTGTCAATATAGTACTTGAACTTATAAAATGATCAATGTAGTACCTAGACTGTTCTTTTAGTATCAATGACATACATATTAGGGATAAAAGTGTAAATTCAATTTTTTAAAAGGTATTGTATTTAGGATATTCTACAACCTAAAAAATATTTACCTATCAACTTAAGAACGAGCCTTCAACATGCTAAAACTTCACATAATGACTTCATGTCTAAATGGTTACTATATACTCAGAATCACTGTTGTCATAAGGTGGAAGATTCATAGATTTTAGTGTACAAAAATATCTTAAATACAAATTTCAAATTAGCAACTGAAAGTAAAATAATTTTAAAATAAAAATATTTTTGTGACGGAATCATGAGCACAAGATAGAATTTATTTAATATAACTACAAATATGGAACCCGGAGCCTCGCTCTTGAGTAAACAGCTATAAGTTGTTTAGCTACTCATGATTATACTTACAAGTACAAATACTTACTTGTAATAAAAGACACATCACACCGAATGATTACAGACTGAAATTTTCACACAGTACTCACACTCTTATTTTACACTATACTAAAGACACTGTTTACACACACTATTTTCTGGCTTTCTGACTTCGAGAGGAAGGTTGAGAGTGTTTCCAACTTCTATTGTAAGTTTTTCGATGCATTCTCTCGGAAGCTTGAGACTCCTTATATAACACACGGACTCCAAACCCAAATTAAACAAAGCAAAGAGAAAGTGGGTGACATGATGAATCAAACTTTACTTTAGCAAAAGTAAAGTTGTTTTTTTTTCATACGTCTGCAGCAAAAGGAGAACACGCTAACTTTAACAAAAGAAAAGTCTTTTGTTGTGATGCGTCGGCTGTTGTTTATGTGTGGAACCTAATATTTCTCCTTTACCGGGTTACAATTCAAGAAATAACACCAAGTGTGGTCAATTATTAAATATGTATCCTTTATTATGCTTGAAGTACTGTTTACAGGGCCAAAGGCCAGTCAGACTTGAGAAGCCACACTGGGTCCTTTGTCAGGGCCCAGTTCATTGTAAGTTTGAGGCAAAGCAAGGGAGTTCATTCCCACATTGGAAAAAGACAAAGTGCAGCCTTTAATGCTACTATAAATGCCGGTGAGGACCTCCCGGTAAGAGGACGGACAAAATTCCTTAACTACTCTTGAGTTTTCTGCTTATCTGACAGTGTCTGACTTAAGCATCGGAGTGGCTTCCCTCGGTAAACCCGGGGACGCCCTTTGACGTGTTTGCTCTTTACACAGGAAAACTCGGGAGTACAAGGAAGTTCGCTATTTCTGGAACCGTGCAACCCGCTAAAGGGGCCACGAGCATCCCCGGAAACAATTGGTGCTCTCGTTGAGAGTCGAACTCAAGACCTCCCAAATACGTATTTCGAAGAACGATAGAAATGGCAGGAGAACAAGATCCAACTAGAAGGCTTAATTTCTCAGGGGATGATAACCCAGGGACCTCCGGGACCCAGTTTGGCCAAACAGATTTAGCAGCAGCATTCGAGCTCTTGAAAAAAGACTTTCTCGCTCAAAAGGAGCAATCTACTCGAGAACATGCCGAGTTAATAACGGTAAGGGAGCAGTTAGCGACTATCCAGGCCGAGCATGGGCTTCTTCAAGCAACCTTAACTCAAAGAGCGAATGCCATGGGGGCGTCAGCCAGACTTGCTGATATCATCACCCCAGAAGGGAATCCTCCGGGTTGTGGAAACCCGCGAACTTTTGACGGTGCATACATACCACCCGCTATTCTCCCAAACACTGCCCACCCTAACCCAAATCCACAAATGATCCATCTCTCAAATCCTTTATTTAATCACAATCTTGCAGGACCTCCTCCACCCCCAGAGCCGTTGTTAAATCAACCACTTCCCCCAGCAGATGCCCAGACCCAGCTGCTGTTACAGTTGACACAAACTGTGACCCAACTTGAGCAGCGGCTAAACTCGGGTACGGGACCACAACAATATCAACCCTTTATTACCCGTGCAAGCCCATTCTCCGCACGGGTTCAAGCAGACAAAAAGCCACCAGAAGCAAAGCCATTTAAGATTAAGAGATATGCCGGAATGGGGTGCCCGTATGCACACCTTGAGTTGTTCCAGTCTCAGTTGGATTCAACCCGGTTCACGGACGCCCAAGCATGCCATGCTTTCCAGGAAACACTCAGTGAGGAGGCATTGAGTTGGTTCCTCAAGCTACCGGCTTTGTCAATAGAGACCTATGGTCAGTTGACACAGAGGTTCCTGTCCCGGTTTATCCTACTGTCAAGTGCCAACCGAAGCACCACTTCGTTATTCAAAGTCCAGCAAAGGGATGATGAAAGCCTGAAAATTTTTGTAACCCGTTGGCTGTCCACGACTTCCAAGTGTGGGCACTTGGACGAGTCAGTAGCATCAGAGGCGTTCTTACAGGCGCTCAAACCAACCCGCTTTGTGGTGGAGCTCAGGAAGCAGCGGTTCAGGTGCTACGACGATCTAATTAATGAAGTAACTCGGCAAGCTCAAGCCGAATACGACACCTTCGGGGAACGACGGTCGAACACCGGGTTCACAAGCCAGCGAGCTGATGGATGGAAAAAGGAAGGGCAGCATAAGAGTGGCCAGGGATACTACGGCAAAAGTTCAAACAGACCAAGGGAGAAACCAAGAGAGGCTCCATACCTTCGTCATCCAACCCGGGAGGAAAAGAACACTTACATCCCTCGATATGAAGTGTTAACCAACTTGACTGCCTCCTATGAAGAAATTTGGAACCGCCATAGGAATGAAGTTCCCCCGGCTCCAAAAAGAAAGTTTCCCAAAAGGACAGGGCCGGACAACGGGCAACATTGTGCCTATCACAACGAGTCTGGCCACACAACCGACCGGTGCTTTTCTCTTCGGAACACCATTGAGTACATGATCCAGAACGGCAAGTTACAGCAGTATAAGTCACCCGCCACAGGTGTCAACCTCATTGAAGTATATGGGGAGATAATGACGATTCACGGGGTGGCACCCAAGGGGTGTCCGGTCACCGGGCCAAAAGACTCTGCCCAAGAGGCCCGGAGTTTGAGATAATGCAGCTTCGTCAGGAATGCCGCAAGGAGCTGGTTCCTTGGGATACCGTGTCATTTTCTCAGTCTGAAGACACGCTGAAAGTGCATCACAATGATCCTTTCATTATCACTCTTCAGATTGACCACTGGAGAACTCGGAGGGTTCTAATAGACACGGGAGCCGCTGTCAGCGTCATGTTCAGCAGTTGCTATAAGGGGTTTAAACGAGGACGAGATAAGCTCTATAGGAACCACGAGCCATTGATCAGTTTTTCAGGAGAGACGACTCAACCGTTGGGGTCTGATCAACTAACGGTTACAGTTGGAACTGGCCACCAGTCCACAAGAATTGTAGTTCCCTTCATAATTGTGGACTGCCCATCCTCCTACAATGCCATACTCGGGAGAGATGCACTCTGGGGCCTACAAAGTTTTATAGCGGGTCACATGCTGCTTATGAAGGTGCCTACACCCGGGGGTTGGGTTACAATTCGCGGAGACCAAGAAGCCGCTGTCAGATGCAACGCGATAGCAACTCAGTCCCAGCACGAGATGTTTTCGGCCGGTTTTTCCTTGTCTCCATTTGACAAACCCGATGACCCCAGGGATGACCCGGATTCTTTGCCCATCAGCAAGACGGCACAAAAGAAGAGCCAGAAGTATCCTGCCAAGTTCCCCCGGCCAGCCCCAATCGAAGCAACAGAATGGATTCATATTTCGGAAGAATACCCGGAGAGGAAGATTTGCATTGGCACAGGCCTTGACCCCGAGGTCAGAAACCGAATGGTTGAGCTGCTAACCCGGAAACAGAAGGTGTTCGCATGGTCATATGCAGACATGCCCGGGATTTCTCCAGACGTTATGACACATTCCCTCAATATTATCCCGGGTGTTAAACCGGTAAGACAGAAGCGTCGTGCATTTTGCGCAGAGAAGTACAAGGCCATTCAAGCAGAAGTTAAACGTCTTAAAGACATCGGGTTCATTGGAGATGCAACATACCCGGATTGGTTGGCCAATGTGGTGATGGTCAAGAAGGCAAACGGAAAGTGGAGGATGTGCGTCGATTACACAGATCTGAATAAGGCTTGCCCGAAGGATAGTTTTCCCCTTCCAAAGATTGATCAACTGGTGGATTCAACCGCGGGCCACCCCCAGTTGAGCTTTATAGATGCATACTCGGGGTTTAACCAAGTTCCGATGAATCCCGCGGATCAACAGCACACATCTTTTACAACAGACAAGGGGATGTATTATTACAGAGTGATGCCTTTTGGACTCCGGAATGCAGGAGCCACGTTCCAGCGCCTCGTAGTGGGCATGTTTGCAAACCAACTCGGGGATACTATGGAGGTTTATATAGACGATATGTTGGTCAAAAGCCGGGAAACAAGCAAACACCCGGATGACTTGGAAACCGTCATCGACATTGCCTTGAGCAAGGGTATGAGGTTAAACCCGGAGAAGTGTGTGTTCGGTGTTTCAGGAGGAAAGTTTCTCGGGTTCATGGTCAGCGCTCGGGGAATTGAGGCAAACCCCGACAAAATTCAAGCCGTCTTGGCCATGCAACCGCCGAAAACCAGGAATGAAGTTCAGCAACTTACTGGCAGGCTGGTAGCCTTATCCCGGTTTATATCCAGGTTAACAGATAAATGTGCCCCCTTCTTCAAAATTCTCAAGAGTCAACACCGCGAGCGGATTACATGGCAGGAAGAGCACAATCAAGCTTTTGAAAGGTTGAAGGAATACTTGGCGTCAGTCCCTTCTTTATCCAGACCAAACCCTGGGGAAATACTCTATCTGTACCTGGCGGTGTCTCAAACAGCTGTCAGTTGTGCCTTGATAAGAAAGCCAGACTCTGAAGAACTGCCGGTCTACTATACTGGGAAAGGATTCAATGATCCTGAAACTCGTTATCCAGATATTGAAAAACTGGCCCTGGCCTTGGTTGTAGCAGCAAGGAAGTTAAGACCCTATTTTCAAGCACATTCCATCCATGTACTCACCAACCAACCGCTACGGCAGGTTCTGCAAAACCCGGCGACTTCGGGCAGACTGGTCAAATGGGCAATTGAGTTGGGGGAGCATGATTTGCACTTTAAACCGCGAACGGCAATCAAAGGGCAAGCAGCAGCAGACTTCATTGCCGAGTTAATCCCAGCAGATTCAACAGTTGCTGAAACTCTTCCTACACAAGCTGAACCGGAGAGTTGGCAAATATTTGTAGATGGATCAGTCAATCAGAGGCAATGTGGAGCAGGCATTACGTTGGTAGACCCGGAGGGTAATATGTTTGACTATGCCTTACGCTTCAACTTCAAAGCATCAAACAACACGGCTGAGTACGAAGCTTTAATCAAAGGGCTCCAACTCGCTAAAGATATGGGCGCCCGGCATCTCCGCATACTAAGTGATTCACAGCTGGTAGTGCAGCAGGTTAACGGCGGATTTCAGGCAAAGGAAGCACATCTTTCGTCCTATCAAAAGTTAGCGGCTTTCTTGCTGGAGAAATTTGATAGCTTTGAGGTTACTCAGATACCGAGGCAGCAGAATGTGAGAGCAGATACCCTGGCTAGGATTGCAACAGGGGACGATTCCAATACCGAGTTTAAAAGCTTACTGGTCGAGACATTGGAGAAACCAAGCATCTCACTCTCCTTTTCTGAGATTTTCGCGGTAGAGGCAAACCCGCCACCGTCTTGGATGGATGAGTTCATCAACTTCATCCAACATGGAACCCTACCTGAGGACCCGGTAGCGGCCAAACGACTACGGGTTCGAGCGGCTCGGTATAGTATCCGTGATGGGAAACTGTACAGACGAGGACAAACTTTTCCTGATTTGAAGTGTATTACACCCGAGGAAGGAGACCGGGTTTTGCAGTCGCTTCATAGCGGGGTATGTGGAAATCACTTTGGAGCCCGTAACCTGGCTTTCAAAACCCTAAGAATGGGATATTACTGGCATTCTTTGGAACACGATGCCAGAATTGTCGTAGATTCCTGTCTTCAATGTCACCGATTTGCAAGCTTTCCACGTGCACCATCAGTCCCACTATCAGTAATAATTTCTCCATATCCATTTTGCATGTGGGGAATCGATTTCATCGGGCCGCTACCCACAGCTCCGGGACAGCTCAAACATGCCATTGTCTCAGTGGACTATAATTCCAAGTGGATAGAAGCTCAACCCCTGGCACGGATCACGACCGCAAATGTTAAGAAATTCCTTTGGAACAATGTCTTTTGCCGGTTTGGAATCCCGGAGACGTTTATCACAGATAACGGGACGCAGTTTGACAACGATGAGTTCCGGGAATTCTTACACTCTAATGGGACAAAGGTCCTATATGCCTCCCCTGCACACCCGCAGACTAATGGACAAACTGAAGCCGTTAACAAGCTCATCAAGCAAGTTCTGAAAAAGAAGCTGGAGGACGCAAAGGGTTTATGGGCTGAGAAACTTCCAGAGGTTTTGTGGGCACTAAGGACGACTCCAACAGAAGCCAATGGGGAGAGCCCATTTCTTATGACTTTTGGATCTGAAGCAGTGATCCCGGTAGAGATGGAAGTCCCGAGTGACCGGGTACAACTGTTTGACAGAGAAACCAACGATGAAGGCATCCGCCTTAACATGGACCTCCTGGAGGAACGCCGGGAGCGTGCACATCTACGAAATATCAACAAGAAGCAAAAGGTGGCTAAACACTACAATTCCCGGGTTATCAACCGCCCACTCAAACTCGGGGATTGGGTAATGAAGGAGGTTATCCCTAAGCCAACGGGGTTTAAAGCTCCATGGGAGGGTCCATATGAAATCGTTGAAGTCGTGGGCCCGGCAACGTTTTACATCCGGGGCACAGATGGAGTTACGCTTCCACGACCATGGAACGCCCAACATCTGCATCTCTTCCCCAAATAGCCTTTAGCGGCCCTGCTTGTATGCCTTAATCGCCAAGCTCCGATAATCTCCGATAATCTCCATGACATGAAATATTGCAAGCCTTTCACGGCCTTATTTCATGGTCAAAACTCGCCAAGCTCCGATAATCTCCGATAATCTCCATGACATGAAATATTGCAAGCCTTTCACGGCCTTATTTCATGGTCAAAACTCGCCAAGCTCCGATAATCTCCGATAATCTCCATGACATGAAATATTGCAAGCCTTTCACGGCCTTATTTCATGGTCAAAACTCGCCAAGCTCCGATAATCTCCGATAATCTCCATGACTTGAAATATTGCAAGCCTATCACGGCCTTGTTTCAGTCTTTAAAAGTCTTAACGAACCCATACAGCCCTAGCGGCATTATTTTTACTTACATGCTAAACCGGCATTATATATGTAAATTATCACTTGCATATTTTGCATCAGCTTATCGTGTTGTTTGGCAAAGACGCCCTTGGAAGTCCTAACGGACCCGTAAAGCCTTACTGGCACTATTTTCACTTTATAAATGTTAATGTGCCAACCCGGCACTATGTGTGAGTTGTCAACACTTGCAGGTTATGCATCGGGTTGAAAGTCCTTATGAACCCGTAAAGCCCTAGCGGGACTATTTTTATTTCCCATAAACCGGCATTATATGTGTGAATTTTCTCAACACTTGCAGGTTAAGCATCGGGTTGGAATTCCTAACGGATCCATAAAGCCCTAGAGACCTTTAAAGCCTTAGCGACACTATCTTTATTCACATAGAAAACCGGCGTTATATGTACATTTTTTGTACTTATCAGGTTACCGTGTTTTGGCACAGGAAGGATTGCGAGAAAGAAAAATTTTATTACTTCAAAAAATATCGATTACAAAAAAGTAGCAAACCGCTACAGGTAGACTAATCTTACATAAATGAAAAACATCCTAAGGCTCCGTTGACGACCCCCTACCCCGGCCAGTGCTAGAACCGCCACGACCTCCCCGGGGCTGTATGATGAACTGACCCCTACGCAGAGGTGGCCGGTTCCTAGGACCACCCACAATCCCACCACGGGAAGCACCTCTCCCGGCTGCTGAAGAACGAACTGGGGGACTCCGAGCCGGGTTCGCAGGAGCCCTAGGGTTCGCAGCCACGGCAGGAGTCGACCGGGAGGTGCCTGCAGCCTCGTCGGGTCTAACATGACCTTGATGACCGTCATAACCCGCCTTGTCCAGCCACCCTTGGCGAATACCAGCGCTAACTATTTCGGCACGAGCCTCGGCCCTGGCCGACCGCAGCTTCAGGTCAAACTCCGCGCTCGCCAGAAACTCGGAGACCGCTAAGTCCTTGGCCCGGGAAACTGCCTGGAGCAAGTCTCCTTTTTGTTGCTCCAGGGAGGTGACCTGTTGCTGCAGCCCCTGGTTTTGCTCGGTCAGCTGGGCTATCGCGGCGTCTTGAGCACACCGGTCCTCCCGGTGACCTTCGATAACATTCTCCAGTTCAGAGTTCTTGGCCACCAGGTCTGCTATGTGTTCTTCCGCCTCGGCCAATTTCGCACTCGACGCGATCGCTGATGCGCTTGCGAATTCCCGGACCCGAGCCAGGTTTTCTTCGCTTGCCGTCACCTGGTCCCGGGCGGCCCGGAGATCATCCCTGAGGACTCTCTCTCGCTCGGGGATGCCTTCGGTTATGAGCCGGTCAGTCGCCAAGTACGACAACCTGACAGCCTACACAAATAAAACAACGGGTTAGTACAAGGAACCAAAAACAAAAAGATAACGAGTTACAGCAGAAGACTAACTTACCCGCATCAGCTTCTCCTGCGCCCTCCGGGCTACAGTCAACGGGTCCTCGTGCTCCAGGACATAGGAGTCAGCGGCGCAATTCTTCAAATCCGCCACCATCCTTTGGATGGCCGCGTCCGCCATTCCTGCACTCGCCAACTCCTCCATTATTTCAGTGGTGTCCCGCTGCTGCTTTCTCTCCCTCCTCTTTCCTTCCTCTCTTTCCTTCTCTTCCTCCTCTCGGATCTCCCCGAGCTGGATGCCTCCCGGGTACGCTTGCGAGAAGGCACGGGCTCCACTTCAAGAACCTCGTCACTCCCCTCACTCCCCTCCGGGTTCTCACTACCTATTTCCTTTTCCAACCCTCCAACCTCTTCACCCCCTTCGTCATCCTCCTCGGTAAATTCCTCCTCGCCCAGGAACACGGACGAGGGAACCGCGCTCATCACCGGTTCTTCAGTCTCATCGGCAAACGGTTCTGCAAATACCGGGTTGTCGTCCGCCTCCAAGGGACTCCCTTCAACCTCCTCTCCTTCTGGATAGATTTCTGGCCCAAGAATCTCAGCCAAGTACGCGGGAACCTCGTGGTAGTAAGAGACGTCAACGTGGAACTGCCGAGTTTCCCCTTGCTCGGCGTCTGGGCGCAGAAAAGCCGCCTTCGATGTCAAGTCGATATCGTACGCCAGCCCCTCCGTGCCTTGCGCCCGGATCCCGGCCCATACAGCCTTGTCCTCGAACCCGTCGTATATTCCCGGGTTCTTTCGCTTCGTGAACTCCATCGGGAGAAGAGCTGCAACAAAAGATAACCTGTTAGACCGGGACATGTAAACAAAAATTGTAAAGGAAACGAGACAAACCTGGAAGCTCCATCAATCGGCAACGGCTGTACACATACAGCCTGCAAAGCCGGTACGAGCTCCGGTCATCTTGACCTCTGAAGGCCCATAGCATCCTCCGGATCCTCTTCTCCATCACCGGCTCCAGAGGAATGTCGGGAACATCTGCAAAACATACAATATAATTATAACCCGGGAAAGATAGAAGAAAGAAAAATACGGGGAGAAAGGACTTACTCATCAGTGGCTGGAAGTCACCCGGTACTTGAAACGCATGTCCCGGGTCTTGAAAGTTTCTTATCAAGAAACTTTTTTCCCTCCAGGTCCGGCTCACGGAGGTAGGCAGGTCCTCCACGATCTTCTTAAAGACCCCTTTGGACTTCAGTTGGATGGTCCCACTAAAACCCGCCTTCCGCGAGTACTCGGCCCGGTACATGGCGTGTAACTCGTGGTAACTCGGCATCTGCTGCTTCAACACCTTGTACATCACGCACAATCCCAGCAGCTGCCTCCACATATTCGGGCCAACTTGCCCGATGGCGAAGTTGCTCGCAGCCAGGAGATACTGCACCTCCACCTTTAGCGGGAGTGACAGACCACAACGTAGCTGGTACTCGTGGCACAGCGTCCACCCATCCCCGGGAGCGAAGAACTGATCCTCGGGTTCTAAAGTCCGAATTTCAACAGACTCGGGAATCTTCCAATTGCTCCTTAGCTCCACAATCTCCTCCGCGGTCAGCGAGTACCCGGGAGGGTCAAGAGCGGTACCATCAGTGAAGGTAACTGAGGCAAACTCGGGGACATGAGCATCCATTGCGGGGTTTGTCATCTGCAAAACAAGAAACACGGGGACATCGTCAAAAACCCAGATAAACCCGGCGACCACAACGATAAACGCACACACTAACGCAGCAACCCAGTTTGGATCCCAGAAAACAGTACACAATATCGACCCAAAACATTCAAAAAGATCGGAACAGAGAACAGTACCTTACTTCTAAGGGTTTCAAAAGATGTGGGTGTCGATTTGCGTTTGGAAATCCAACAAGCACAGCGACAACAGAGGACGAGAGCAAAAGCACAAAAAAGTTTTCGATTTCGAAGGTACGACAAAACTGTCACCCTCAACCCCTATTTATACAGTTAAGAGACGTACACTGAAGGGACGTTTGAGAGACGTACACAGAAAGGACGTTTCGGTTTTTCGAGAAAATCGACACGTGTCGCGCATGCCGCGTCCCAAAACCGAAAAACTTTTCTGTTTCCCCCACTTTAAAACTGAAAACTTTTCGTTTTCCCCCACTTCAAACCGAAAACTTTTCATATTCCCCCACTACAATACGGAGACGTCATTTTTAGTTCCCATAGTCAACATGTCTGCGGGGCACCCTTGCGTACGGACTTGGGGGACTGGGTACACCGGGTCTGGATGATACCCTTGTAACCCGGTAAAGAAATGGTTTCAAGTCCCCACCCAAGCGTACCCCTTGACTGAGGACTTGGGGGACTTGTTTATGTGTGGAACCTAATATTTCTCCTTTACCGGGTTACAATTCAAGAAATAACACCAAGTGTGGTCAATTATTAAATATGTATCCTTTATTATGCTTGAAGTACTGTTTACAGGGCCAAAGGCCAGTCAGACTTGAGAAGCCACACTGGGTCCTTTGTCAGGGCCCAGTTCATTGTAAGTTTGAGGCAAAGCAAGGGAGTTCATTCCCACATTGGAAAAAGACAAAGTGCAGCCTTTAATGCTACTATAAATGCCGGTGAGGACCTCCCGGTAAGAGGACGGACAAAATTCCTTAACTACTCTTGAGTTTTCTGCTTATCTGACAGTGTCTGACTTAAGCATCGGAGTGGCTTCCCTCGGTAAACCCGGGGACGCCCTTTGACGTGTTTGCTCTTTACACAGGAAAACTCGGGAGTACAAGGAAGTTCGCTATTTCTGGAACCGTGCAACCCGCTAAAGGGGCCACGAGCATCCCCGGAAACAGCTGTCAAGACCCATCCCGGATTAATCCGAAGTAAATCATGCGGGGACCACCTCAAGAAAAATTTTTACCGAAACCTCCTTGAAATGAACAACCCTTCCTGCAACCCAACTAAGCACTTTCACAATAGTATAAAATTCAATCTCAGCACCTGGAGCCACCATGCACCCAAAATCACATCTACACTTCACCAATAAAATAAACTAAGCTAAGCTGGGGTAATCAGAGTAAATCTACAAGGAAGTGCTACCTAAATAAACATGCTTGCGTCAGTGGATTACTTGGTTATGCCTCGTCTTTTGTATGCACGACCTCCTTTCAACAATCCTGCATCACTGGGCATTTGAAAACGAATGGCCCAAGGAAGAACATTTAAAAAAACATGATGTTAGAGTAAGTGGACGAGAAATAATATTCAGGCATGAGAAAATATCTTAATTTAACGTTCTCCCTCTTATTGTTCCTAGAAATCATTTATGCATGTCTCCTTAGGAAAGAATCTCAAATAATCCTCTCAAAAAACAAAACATCACTTACCAATCTTATTGGCTTAAAAATCAGTATTAAAAATAGGGGAAGAGGTTTCACCATGACGGAAAGTCTCATACTAGGGTCAAAACCTTTAAGGCTACTAAGTAATATGATGATCCTTCATGGCGAAGAGATTCCACCATGACGATGAGCCTCTCAGGCTAGAATCGGAACCCTCTAGGGCTACTATTGCCTCCCTCCACTTCTTCAAGTGGGAGACCGTATGGCTAGCTAGCATCTTTATATATATGACGACATTTCATGATGAAGAAAACAAGCAAATACGAAAAGTCATTATTATATGACTCATCCCCCGTCAATTAAAACATGCATCTTATGCATAAGGCACGATTCCCCGACCGTCCCCAAAACAATGGTCATAGAACAAACATTCTAAATTTAATCAATATATCACAGATTTCAGCCGACATAACACAGGAGCTTACGGAAGGGGAGCAACCCACCTTCCCGACCCTATCGGCTCATTAAATCAATAAAAAAATCATGTTGTTTAGCATAAAAACACGACATGCATTAATTCAAAACAAATGTCCACTCACAGTACTTAATGTGACATCCTCATTGCTCGGAATACTCCTCGAGCGCTACCTCGAAACATCCATATGGTCGAATCCGTCCCACGTTCAACTATAGATTGTAAAATTAATCCAACAAATTAGTCTTACTACTGTTGACTCTATCTTTTCCTAGTTTGACTAAGAGTTGATCAAATTCCTTCATTTTTAACAAGTTTTCAACCATTACGCTTATTTTCAATTATCGCCTCGAAATTTAGTTTCCGTACACAAGCTTAACATATCGACTTTTCTTAATAATTCATTTGACGTTAGGTATCGTATAGTAATTTGTGGAATTACTATGGACACCCAACGTGTCTCTTAGACCAATTCTTTAACCTTGAGTCGATATACCGATTATGAAATTATCTGAATTATTTACAACGATTAACTCGATTTTGACCAAGATTCCTGAGTTGACCAGAATCTTATTTAAAGATCCGATTGACTTCTTTTAACCGGTTAACTTTCTAAAAATAGAAACTTTCCTAAAATAGGGAAAGTTTCCTAAAATGGAAACTTCATATTTATGGCAAGTTTTCCGTAATTAGCCTAATTTACTATTTAACGAAAACTTTACTAATTTAAGGTTATCAGGGAAATCGAATTCTACCTCTTCGGCTCACGGCCGGATTCACTGTATCCCCGGAGCAGTCACCGGATTCCAGTAACTTGTCAGAATCTTCTGTCGGATTCCGGTCAACTTGCCAGAGTTTCGTCATAACTTCCCTGTTTTCTCTGATTAACCAAGTTACGACATGAAACATCCAAACAACAGCAAATCAATCACAGTTTCAACAACATTTCAAATAACACAGTTCTTAGAGGCACAAGTCTTACCCTCTGCCTCTACTCCTAAACTTAGGCCTAGAACCAATCCCAGCAGCTTCCTTGCTGCCTACCTCCTCCTAGACCCATTTCAGCAGCTCCTCGGCCTCCACCCATCCCCAACAATGCCTCGATCACCACATCCACCAAAACAACACCCAAAGCCTCTGCCTCGGCCTAATTCGATGGTTGTAGCTCCACAACTCACTCGAAGGTTTTACTAGAGTCTCTTTGCTGTGAAGGAGTCGTTGCGGCCGAGAATCGAAAAAGAAGAACTCACCAGTTGAGGAAACTGAAACCCAGAAAAACAGTAGAAAAGGGGAAAGAGGGATTTTCGAATTAGCCTTGATTTCAAGGGTCTAAGAGCATGGAAATGAAGAGGAAGATGAGAGGAGAAGAACTATACCTCCAGGTGGTCGAACCATGGCCTAAAACGTCGAGAATCGCCGAAATTCGATCAAGCACAGTATTGCTTGATCTCCGCCATGGATGGACACCTAGGTAATCTGAGGACTGGGCTAAGAAGTAGATGAAGAGAGGAGAAGGTTGGTGGTGGTCCGCCAGCGAGTGGTGGTCGGAGGCGGTCAGGCGCCGTCAAGGATGATGAAGGTAGAGAGAGCTCGGGTTGACCGAGTGGGAGAGTTTTGACTGAGTCAAAACTCACCCTCTATTTAAAGGGGTTTGGATGGTCGAGATTAAATCTGAAAAAGATCCAATAGTCCAGATTTAAAAAAGGGTAAAAAGTAAATAGGTAAATGGTAAAACTTATTCACTGAAATGGTAATTAAAATTACCAAAAACTTCAGAAATTCGTAGAAAATTGACGGAAGCTCTGAAAAATATTCCGAAAATACCGGG
Source organism: Comarum palustre (assembly GCA_951800085.1). Classification (NCBI taxonomy): domain Eukaryota; kingdom Viridiplantae; phylum Streptophyta; class Magnoliopsida; order Rosales; family Rosaceae; genus Comarum; species Comarum palustre. The sequence goes on along the minus strand of OX637572.1, from coordinate 14,342,313 downwards.
AGACTCGTGTCGACACAAACTACAACATCGAGTCATTAAATGAGGAATTTGGATAGTTTAGAAAAACTCGAAAGTAAACTCGAGCAATAACTTTATTATTCACCATTCGCAGTTAAAAGCTCTTGGTAACTCATACACCCTTGTAAAAAAGTAACTTTTAGGTACGGGGTGTTACATCGGCCACCGCTCATTTCTCCATCATGTTCACTGTATTGTAATATTCTTAATCAGTGCAATCATAATCAGCCAACAAATCTTTGGCCTGTTATTCCTCTTCTGGAGCTTTTTCATCTTTTTCTTCACTGTCTAAGTCTGAATCATAAGAAAATGGATAAGAAATCCTATATATTTTTTCCTTCTTTACCTTTTCAAGTCATTCTATAGTAGCTAGAGTGCAGTCAACTTCATTTCTCATGATGGTTGAGAAAAAGTCACAATTCACTGGTGGAAGATGATTATAGCAAGAAACCATTATTTTTTCTTCACTTGCTAGAAGGCTTGAATCATAATCCCTTCGCACCATGTTTTTGATGCACATGATTGTCATGGTCTTCATCCATAGAATACTCTGATTTGGACTGCCATTTCCGTTTGTCTTGCTTGATCCTTTAATCGGACCTTGATTTATCCTGACATAATGATAAGGAGAGATGTAGTTCATTTATTCTTTTAGCATTATCCATTCAGGTGGAGTTGATATGAACTTTAATCTCAGAACACATCCATCTGGTCTATTGTTCTTGACAGCTTGAACTATCAATTCTGGGAATCTCTCCAAGTCTTCATTAGATTTTGTCCAAAGATGAATAAAATCATTCTCCATTAGCCACAGTTTTTATTTCTGAGGGTGTTCAGCTTGGACATTAACCTGATATCTCCTATAATATGAGCCAGGAACAGCAGACAAGGTTGGTGGAAACATCTTTCCTTTTTCCAGAGCTCATGGAATTTGAACCATTCAGACCGTTTCATTGTTGTCATAGAGATATACTACCTTAGACTTTTCTTTCTCTCTTGCATGGATTCCATGCAATTCTTCTATAAGAGCTTCAAAGGTTTCAAGCAAATGATCTTCATTTTCTTCATGAAAAATATAAAGAATGTAGTCTATGATAATCTTTTGTTTGAACGCCAACAACCTTTTTATCTGTAAAACTGGTTCTTTAAAAATCTTTAAAGATTGACCCTGAATAGTTTTCTTCCTTGTGATCACATGCGATCTGTTTCCCCTAAAAGGGGTTATCCTGCTTTTTAGCAAAGCAACAGCCATTAACAGACTTGATATGTCTTTATCATCTGCCGTTTGAGATGAGCTAGCCAATCTTTTACCCTGAGACAGATTAGTTGAGGTTGTATCCTTAGGATACAACAAATACTCTTGAGTGAGCTCTTCTTCTTCACCAGATTCTCCCGACTGACTTTTATTTTACAAGGAGAATTCTGAGCTTTTATCCCAATCAGCTGGTTTTATCCTATCATGACCTGCTGCTTGACTTGTTCAGCTGCTCCATAAGATACAATGAATTGATAACCTGATCCGTCATGGAGAGGGCCTACAATCTTATCACCGCTCTTGTATCTTTTCTAAAGATTCTTCTCCATTGATTTTGGTTTTTGTTTCTTGAATTGCGTCCTTCATTCTTGTCATCTCTTTAAAACATTGTCATTTCTCTTGTAAGGACGTCTGGTAAGAAATTATTGTTTCCTACAACCATTTCAACATCATATTCATACTGAGATAAAAACATTTGTCATCTCATCACTCTTTCCCTATCTACAGCATTAGTTAATTTATAGTTTTTAATTTTTTTTCTCTTTTATTATCAGTCCTAACTACAAATTTGTTCCCTAAAAAGACCTCAGCCACTTTTTTACTCTTTATAAGATCAAAGACTTCTTTGTCTCCAGTAGAATAGTTTAACTCTGCTGCGTTAAACTTTCACGAGAGAAATTTACAAATCTTTTCGTGATTTGTATCTGGGAAAATAGTCAAGACAACTTCTGCCCAATAATAATCATTTGCATCAGTCTGTAAAATGATCAAATCTCCTTCTTCAGGTAACTATAAAGGAAGCAAGTTCTTGGTTAGCTATTTGATCTTTCTGACAGTATTACAGTTATCTTCTGTGAATAACCATTTCTTTTTGAGCTTGTTTTTGGAGAAAGTAGAGCATTAAGACCACTAACTTGATGAATAAAATATCTCGCAAAGTTGATAACTCCCAAAAACCTCTGCAAGGATTTTGCATCAAGAATATGATTTGGGAATTGACTGATTTTTTTGACAATATGAACTTAGAGACGAATCTCTCCCTCTTTAACATAAATGCCTAAGAAATCGATTTCTCCTTTTATGAGGTGAATCTTCTTTTGTCCAAGGATGATTCCCTTTTGGACAATTAACCTGCATACTTGTCCAAGATGCTTCAGATGTTCGTTCATAGTTCGCGAGAAGACAAGAATATCATCTATATAAATTATACAAAAAACTGAGTAAGGTTTGAAAATATTATCAATTTTCTTTGGAAAATAGACGGGGCTTTCGTGAGGCTAAATGACATAACCAGTCATTCATAGTACCCTTGAGGTGTTTCAAATGTTGTTAAAGCAATGGAGTCTGGATGCATCTTGACTTGCCAGAATCCTGATTTTGCATCAAATTTAGAGAAGATGTTGGCTCCTTTGAGTCGATTGATAAGCACTCTTACTTGAGCTATCTGGTAATCGTCTTTGACCGTCTTTTTGTTTACATCTCTGTAGTCAATTACCATTATAGCATTTCCTCTTACTCGCTCTGTATGATTTCTAACCAAGAAGGTCGGAGCATGATGATGACTATTCGAATGTCTGATCAACTTCTTTTCAAACAACTCTTGAATTTGACTTTCCATCTATTTTCTGTCATTTTCCCTGTAATGAGGGATTGCTTTAACATGACAAATAGTAGTTGCGTCATGCATTTTGAGCTGACAATATACTGGATATCTTTTTCCTCCAATATCTACATAGATAAAAGCATTGGTCTTTTCTACCTCTCTAGTAGGAGGCATCAGATTTCATTCTCTTGGGAATGTTACTTCATGTCATTTTATGACATGCTTTTGTTCAGTATGATTTTTTAGATTGGTGAGGATTGATGTAGTAATCCTAGAACTATTGACAAATCTAGTGTTTGGGGTTACATTCGAGCTCATCAGCTTATAACAGATTCGATAATCTATCGTAAACTCCATCATGTCTTTCTTCATGAAAATTACATCTGTCTTGATTCGCAATCTTAGACAGTGTGCTGCATCTATGAGATGTGTGGTGAAGTTTGGGAATACATTGAAATATGCAACTTGGTTGCACAAAAAAGCTTATGTTATTTCTAACAGACTTTTCTTAAAGTCTGTTATTCTATTAACTTGTAAGACACATAAAACAGAACAGTATATACCATCTCTAGTTAAAAGCTTTATTACCACTTGGACAGCTCCAATATGCATGCATGAATATTTCTTCTGAGATGCTTCACTTACTTCTTTTGGAATGATGAACCTGATGTCGGTTTCTCCTTTTGTAGCAGGAATTGTCAGTTCAAGAATCTTGAATCGGTGAGAATCCATAAGGAAATATCATCTCATATAGATCTCATTGAGTTTGAATCTATGAACTGATGTTTCTCGCATAATAGATTTAATTTCATTATACTCAAATTGTTAAGCATTAATTAGCTGTAGAGGCATAGTGCTTCTTTTACTGAGTATTTTACTCCGCATCTTTGTATCTCTTCTGGTTGAAGATGTGGATTTGGAAGAGGACCATGTAAAGAGTTTAGGTTCACTAAACTTACTTTCTCCTTTTGATAAAGGGGGTATGATTATTTTACTAGCTACGTTTGAGCTAGCTGTTATTCATTGATCCATTCTCCTTCTTGTATCTTCATTTTTTCTATGCTTGTTTGCAGTCTTGCTATCCTGTTGTTTAATTCTTGGAATTGGTTTTTGAGATCAATACTCATCTCTTGGAAATAAGCAATCTTGTAATTCTGCTGATGAATTATTGCCTTGATATTATCATAAACTGTCTCTGTATGAAGAAAAAAACTTATAGCTTTATCATCTTTCTGTTTTACTTTTAATTCAACTATATGATTCATCCTAACCGGGTGATCATAGTTTCTAAAAGCTTTTTCAGCGATTATTGAGAAGGTTTTAGCTCAATTGATTGTTGACGAATGTTATCGGCGAGATGCTCAGTGCGAACTAACTTCTTTTCAATATCCAATATATATTGTTTTTCTTTGAGATAATCAAGCTTGACTTTAAACTTGCCAAGTTTTAAACGTATCTCTTCAACTGCTTGAACTTAAGATGAAATCTCTCAAGTTGTACTACTATATTATCTGAAGTCTTATTTCTAGATAGATGATCTAGGTATTCAATTAAGCTTGGCCTAAAAGGATCAAGCTCTTCGACTCCGACTTCTCTCTGGAGGTAGACACGATCGTCGTAGAGAGTGTTTAATACTCTACAGATGTACTCTATCGAGTATTGATCTTCTTGAATATGTCTTGAATGAAAGCACTTTTGTCACTTATCAGTATCTTTTGTAATACAGAATGACCGGTAAATTTTTTGTTTAGATTCTCTCTTGTTAGTCAAGAGAAGCCAACTTTATGGCATAAGCCTTGATAACCAACTTTATGGCATAAGCCAAGCAGACTCTGATACCAGCTATGACGGATCTAACTGAGGCTCATAACGTTCAGCGGACTCTGATCGTATTCAAAAACTTCATGTAGAACTTTAATATGTTCTTCAGTATGTTTGATTATTTCCTCAATTCTGAGGATAATATCTCAGTAATTTTTTGTTTTTCTAAGAAGATTATCTCTATACTTTTTAAATGTTCTTAGTTTTCTTTTTTCGTCTTACAATTCTTTATGAGAAATCTTAACATAAGCTAATAAATCAAACCGGTTAACTATTAAATTTGTTATTAATAATGAAAAATAACTGTTTACCTTCGAGTAAGAGAATGAGTTTATATTTGCAGTATGCTAGATAAATAAATTCATAGACCTAGACTCATCATGCTCCGTCAAATTTTAAAAAAAAATAACACACAAAATAAAGTTAAAATAGTCATTTTTTAATAATAAAAAAAATTAAAAAAATATTTTAATGATAAGTTTATAACTGTCGCCTAACAGTTTATATACATTTTACACGTTCAGATATCATTTTGTCGCCTACGTCGTCCCCTTTCTCCGATCTCCCTCTCCGGTCACTATCCCTCTCTGCAAATCCTAATCTTTCTAGGGTTCCGCATGCCCTATTTATTATAGGGTTCTTCCAATTACTCTCTCTCGCTGGCAAAGGTCGAGTCTTGATTAGGGCATTGCAGCTCCAGCTTGGCTTTCTCTCAAGGATTCTGCTACACACTCTCTGAATCCAATTCTAGGGCTTCGAATTTCTTATCTACCCAATTTCCGTAGCTCGTTTAGTATGTGATTATATACACCCCGTACAATTGTGGGTTCGAATTCGTTTCCTGGCTTAGTTTGTAGATTTGGTAAAGATTGCTGCTTTAGGGTTTTGATAAGTTAATCACTTGAATTTGGGTTTCTGGGTGTTTGAGAATTAGCTCCATATGGCTTCATACAGACCTTTCCCGCCTCAACCGGCTTTTCCGCCACCGCCGCCGAATCAAAACCCCATCGCGCCACCGCCACGTGGCAATCAGTACAACCAGAATAGAGGCTATAATGCCGGCTCCGGCGATGGGGCAGCTTCTTCGTCGTATCCCCACAACTACATTCACCACCCCCGTAGTAATTATGGTCCTCTTAGAGCTCAGCATCCTTTCCCACCCCCGCAATACTCGTATCCGCCACCGCCTCTGCCTCCAGACACTTCTTACCCTCCGCCACCGCCTCCTCAAGCTCCTCCCGGGAAGAATATGCCTCTACAGCCTCCACAGGCGCCAATGTACTACCAGGCCAACTCTCAATATGCGCATTATAGTCACCAGGCAATGCAGCAGCCACCGCCTCCCCCGCCACCTTTGTCTCCTAGCTTGGCTATACCACCACCGCCCCCGCCGAGGGATTCTCCACCACCTCCCCCTCCCCCAAAGGAGAGTGGTTTCGATAAGGGTCCCAATGACAAGGGGGCTTCCAAGGACGTGGGAGCTTCTGCCAAGCCTGAACTTGGGCATTCAAATCATCATGGGGCTCCTCATAAGCACAAGCAGCATGTTTCAATGGTGAAGAAGGTGAATGGGGCGCCAGGGAGAGTGGAGACAGAGGAAGAGAGGAGGTTGAGGAAGAAGAGGGAGTTTGAGAAGCAAAGACAAGAGGAGAAGCATAGGCAGCAGGTGAAGGAGTCCCAGAATTCGGCTTTGCAAAAGACGCATTTGTTGTCTTCCGGGAAGGGTCTTGGATCGATTTCAGGGTCACGAATGGGGGAAAGGAGGGCCACTCCATTCTTGAGTGGTGAGAGGGCTGAAAATAGGCTAAAGAAGCCAACCACATTTGTCTGCAAGTTGAAGTGAGTATGTTGACAATTACTTATTTGAATAGCAATTGCTCAGTTATATTTTGAACATTATGTTTTCTTGTTTTTAGTTAAAACCAAGTTTGAAACCTTCTTGATGCTGCAATAGTTTTATATGTTAACTACTAAGATCTGGTTCACTGGAGTAGAGAATTCAAGGCAAGGTTTGTATTAGGCTGTTAGCACATAGGTTAGGATATGTCTGATATGCTTCTGATAAAGTAGTCTGGGTTCAACTCTAAAACCAATTGGCGATAGAGAGAATAGCCCAAACCCTTATAAACCCACAGGCAAGGTCCCATATTCCCGATGTGGGATATATTTCTCAACACGCCCCCGCACGTGTGGCGAATCTTTAAGCCTAACACGTGGACAACAACTTGGGTGGTCGTAGAGTTCGTGTGGCCTTTGGGCTTCACACGTGTACATGGGTAACCCGCTCTGATACCATGATAAAGTAGTCTGGGGTTCAACTCTAAAACCAATTGGCTATAGAGAGAATAGCTCAAACCCTTATAAACCCACAGGCAAGGTCTCATATTCCCGATGTGGGATATATTTCTTAACACGCCCCCGCACGTGTGGCGAATCTATAAGCCTAAAACGTGGACAACAACTTGGGTGGTCGTAGAGTTCGTGTGACCTTTGGGCTTCACACGTGTACGTGGGTAACCCGTTGTGATACCATGATAAAGTAGTCTGGGGTTCAACTCTAAAACCAATTGGCGATAGAGAGAATAGCTCAAACCCTTATAAACCCACAGGGAAGGAGTAGTCTGAGGTTCAACTCTAAAACCAATTGGCTATAGAGAGAGTAGTCCAAACCCTTATAAACCCACAGGCAAGGCCTCATTTTCCCGATGTGGGATAGATATCTCAACACGTCCCCGCACGTGTTGCGACTCTTCAAACCTAACACGTGGACAACATTAGGGATGACGTGGAGTGCGTGTGGCCGGTAACGCTAACACACATGAACGTGGGTAACCCGCTCTGATACCATGATAAAATAGTCTGGGGTTCAACTCTAAAACCAATTGGCGATAGAGAGAATAGCTCAAACCCTTATAAACCCACAGGCAAGGTCCCATATTCCCGATGTGGGATATATTTCTCAACAGCTTCTCATTCAAAACTTGGATCATACATTTTATATAGTTTGTAGTTTTTGTATTTGGGAAAATATCCGGACAAACAGCCCATATACTTTTGCAATTTACTTGTGAAAAAGTGCAGTGGCAGGGGTGTATACAGAAGGTCGTAGAAGTATATGGTGATCTTAGCTTTGCTATATCCTATTTGTGATTGGTAGAGGTCCTAGCAACCTCCCATCCCCCTAGTTACTTGTAACACATGTTATCCTTTTGTATAACCACATGCTGGGTGTGGTTGCAGGTGTGTAGTGTCAGATCTCAATTCTAGTATCTGAACCAGTCCTTATAAGGAGTTCCTCGTGCTTAGTAATTATTGAAAAGTGCTACACGTTCAAATAATATAAATTGGTTACTGATCTAAAATTAGAGATGGCATGCTCCACCTGTTCATAGGGTGGATTTTCTGTTTATCTTGTCATGTTATGCCATTTCAAAGAACTTTATTCTGGATTGCTGGACATGCTTAGTCGGAAGTAGTGTTCGTGCAGCTCTGTGTGTCAAGTGTTTACATTGTACAGTTTGATTCTGATGTCAGTTTATGCTCTTTGTAGATTCCGGAATGAACTTCCAGATCCAAGTGCACAACCAAAACTGATGTCCATGAAGAAGGACCCAGACCAGTAAGTATTCTGTTCTATTGCTCAAGCTTTTAAAGATTTTGCATTTAGACTTGTTTCTGCTTTGAAAGTTTATTTATTGGTGCAACTCTTGTTGAACTTGTAAAAGGTAGAGATTAAATGTAAAAGTGTTGCTGGGCCCGGTGGATTTTGCTTTTATGGTTCATTGCATGATATAAAAGTTTTGATTCTTTTTTCTTGTTTCTCATGGTTCATACTATTGTTCTCTTTCTCTCATGCCATTGTTTAAGTTATAGATATTGGGGGTCTGGAACTCCTGTGTAATGTTTTTGGTTTTGGCTGAAAAATTCAGCAAGGAAATATATAAATTTGACTTTTTGGTGAATGGCCGTAAGACATCATTCAGGAGTATAATTATTGTTCATTGTTATATATATTAATTCATGGTTAATGAGTACTGCTCCTTCCCTCCCTGCCTCAGGTATACTAAATACACAATTACATCGTTAGAGAAAAATTACAAGCCGAAGCTTTTTGTTGAGCCAGATCTTGGGATACCTCTTGACCTTCTTGACCTCAGTGTATACAAGTATGATTGCATAACTACCCCAACCTTTTTGAAGACATCAACAAGTTTTTATCCAATAACAATTCTGAGCATCTCTTTTTATATTTTTTATTTGTTGAATCAGTTCCCTTCCTGGTCCTAGACCAACACTTGCACCAGAAGACGAGGAATTATTGCGTGATGATGTAGCTGTGACCCCTGTTAAAAAAGATGGCATCAGAAGAAAAGAACGACCAACAGACAAAGGAGTTGCATGGCTGGTTAAAACACAGTATATTTCTCCTCTTAGCATGGATTCAGCTAAACAGGTAGATTCTTTGTACTCCATTTTAGATGAGCACTCCTTGAAATATACTGGTAAGGTGTTAACCTTGGTGCATTGTCAAATGTAGTCTCTAACTGAAAAACAAGCAAAAGAGCTGCGGGAAAAGAAGGGAGGACACAATCTTTTGGACAACCTTAATGATAGGTTTGTTATGTGCCCACCTACCCTTGCTAACGTGATATTTATGTCCACTATTTGACTCAATGTCATGAATTTCCAGAGAAAGGCAGATTAAGGAAATCGAGGCATCGTTTGAGGCCTGCAAGTCACATCCTGTTCATGCAATCAATAAAAATCTATACCCTGTTGAGGTTCTACCTCTTTTGCCTGATTTTGAGAGGTATGGTTTACAAGTCCTTATGTGCTGATTTTGTTGTTTTTTATATTTTGTTATCTTATTAATTTTTTTTTTCAAACAGATCTGCTGATTTTGATTAGTACTTGTTGTATGTAGTGGTAGATGCTTTAACTAAACCTCAGGAATAGTAATTACCCAGACATGTGAAACATCTAAATTCATGCTTGAGCAGGCATACATACAGATTTTTAGATGTTTTATGATTCAATTGTGAGAATGAAGGAATTGGCTAGGGGAAGATTAATTGGGAACCTGAAATCTTTTATGAAAATCATACTGTATTCAAGAATATTCTCATAAGCTGAAGGCTGTTTTTCATGATGCTTTTATAATAGGTATGAAGACCAATTTGTCCTTGCCGGTTTTGATGGTGCTCCAACCGCTGATTCAGAGATCTACAGCAAGTTGGATCAGTCAGATCATGATCTTTGTGAATCAAGGGTAAGCATATTTTTAGCATGCAACCAATCTTGCTCATACAAATGTAAATGCTTGACCGCAAAAACCAATAGCATTTGCAAGGACTTATTTTCATATCACATAAATGAGCCTAACATTCAGTTGTATGATTGAATCCCTTAAAGAAAAGAAAATTCTTGTTGGAAATGTATCATTTGATTGGTTGAGACCGTGGGAGGCGTGGCAATAATATTACCTGTGTATCTGCATGTCTCACCTTAACAGTATCAGGGTTAATACCACAAAATCAAAGAGAAAAAAAAGAAACAGTATTAGTGTTTTCTGTCCTGTCTAATTGAATCAGTATTCCTCCACTGCCTGTCTGCCTCTTTGTGTTTGCTAGATGGTTGCAATATGATGAATCAAGTATTCATTTATTTCTCTATTATCTTTGAAGTACGTTATAAATTGATAATGCTACTCCTTTATTTCCACTATTTTATATCTGCGCTTTTTTCTTTTCACAAACAGTTATAATGCATGCCTGAACATAACAGTTTTCAAATTTGATGATTTTGGTTATTTTGATTATCACTGGCATCACAGTTGATCTACGTTTAATATTTTGTATTGCATTAATTGTTTGAAATTTATAAGTTTTGTTCAATTATTTGTGAGCTACTGAATTCAGAACTCATCCATCGTCATGCATTGCAGGCAATTATGAAAAGTTACAAGGTAGCAGGTGCAGATCCAGCTAATCCTGACAAATTTTTGGCATACATGGTCCCTTCTCCAAATGAGGTAGATGGGCTGGTTTCCAGTTCCAAAATCTAAAGCATCTCAAATTAATGTTTCATAAGCTGGTCTCATGCCTCATGTTTTTCTTATTGACTTTAATATGGCAGCTATCAATGGATCCGTACGATGAATCTGAAGATATTTCATATTCTTGGGTCCGGGAGTATCAGTATGATGTATGCACAACGTGCATAATTTGGAAAGTTACTCTATACCCGAGCTTTTGATCACCTATGTAATTCTTATGCTTTTGATGCCTCAACAGGTAAGAGGTGATGATGTTGATGATCCTACCACATATCTTGTATCATTCGATGAAGATGCAGCTCGTTATGCGGTATCCACCTCAATCTTCATTTTTATCTATCCTCTTCAGATTGTCTATTGTTTGTAATTTTCTTTATGCAAGTGCTTCCAAAGTTGAAATATTACTGTTTGGATATGTTTTCCATTCACAATACAGCCGCTTCCAGCAAAGCTTGTCTTGAGGAAAAAAAGGGCAAAAGAGGGAAGATCCACTGATGAGGTTGAACATTTTCCTGCACCTTCAAGAGTGACTGTCAGGCGGAGATCGACTGTTTCAGCAGTTGAATTAAAGGATGCAGGGGTATGTGATAGGGCTATCTATTGACTTTTAAATCCCAGCTCGGTATAAATTGTGGAAGCAGAACTCACTATGTTAGAATAATCCGCTATGAACTTAAAATGCTGTGTTTGGTAAATTATGCTTTTAGATAAGCAGTTACTGTTTGGTAACTTTTACATAAAAGTGATGTGCACTATAAAAAATACTAAAATAGATATTGCTTTTCCAAAAGAAAATTAAGATCATGTTTATTTCGATCTATACCTTATGTCTAGTTCAGCCCCCTTCGGATTTTGGATAAGCAGCTTTATTATTCGGTTAAGTTGGTTGATGTCTTTGGTGAAAGAAGAAGCTGTAGGTTCTTTCTTTAGTTCCCAATTACCAATATGGAGCTAATGGAAGCTGGCTAAACCAAGTTTCTAGAAGTAGCTGCCAGTAAAGCAGCAAGTCAAAATATCAAAATACTGAATGGGTCCTCGTCATGATCATATGATGTTCCCTTCCAGTTCCACTATTCCCTCTATTTTCTTCAAATGAGGGTTAAAGCAAGCTAACTATCCTATGTCTGGGTAATGCTGCTATGGAATATGTATGTAATAATTAAGATTTAAGAGCAACCAAGAATCAGCGTACATTCATGTTTGAGTAGGTTGAGCATGTTTTGAAGCTTAGTGTGCAGTTTAGTGAAACTAATGTAATATTGGCTTATCCAAAATAGTCATTTGGTAATTGAACTTGTTTTGAAGCTTAGTGTGCAGTTTAGTGGAATTAATGTGATGTTGGCTTATCCAAAATAGGCATTTGGTTATTGGATGGTTATTATAATTTAATTATTGTGTGATTATGATAATTTAATGTTTGCATCGACTCTGCTGGCATTCAGGATTATTCAAGGGGTGCTCTATCAAATTCGAAAAGGAGAGGGTTTGATAACGAAGATGCTCTTGAAAGATCACAGAAGAGGGGACGACACCAAGATGTGGATGAATATAGTGGCGCTGAAGATGATTTATCTGATTGATGTCATTGTTGGCCTAAATGTTGTGGATTGTTATGAAGGCTTGCAGACTGGTGCCAACTCATTTGGGATTGTTTCCAAATTCTGACCGATGTGCTGTGAAGTAAAGCCGAATTAGTTCTGTGTGAACTAGTTTGCAGTCAGTTATTTGGATGTCCGTTTGAGCCCTAAGTTATCAACATACATCTTTTGGCATAACTCGTCTTTGCTCAAATACCATGCAAGGGGAAAGATGAAGAAGAAACCTTGTAAAGAAGTCAGATCTGATGAGTAGAGTGCTGTCAAGTTTATTCAGAAAACAAAGGTTTTCCCAGCCATTGTAACTGCTGTTTTTAGGTAATCAAATGTTTTGGGGTCATTTTCATTTTATCTCTTATGAATGCAATTGTTAAAATATTGTAACAATCTTTTATCTGTCACCTTGATCGTCGACTGAACAGTCAGATGGTTTTATGTGCTATTCTGATCTTTGCTGAAATTACAAATATGTTTATACTGGGTTGTTGGTGTAGTCAGTACAACGTGTTGCACTTTCTACACATCACTGAATATACTGAAACCAGATTGTTAAATCCTTTGGGTGACTGCGCATTTTTAAGTATATGGAAGCCCCTTACCGGAGTCAAACTCCAGAAAAAAATAGATAAATAGCTAAAAATTTGAAAATAATTAGGAAAGAGGAATATAATAATTGTCAAATTCAAAATTGAAGTTAGAAAAGGAATGCGAGACTTTCAAATTTACACAATGGTCTTTCAAATTTACACAATGGTTAGCACAAGCATTTTTACATATGAAAATAATGACTTTCACCCTCGCTAGATACCGTGTAAGAAAAGATTAGAGCAATAATGTTTGTCCATGAAAAGTTATAAGCAATTTTCTCGAATTTAATAATCACAATGATTTTCAAAGTGGTCAATAATGATTTTCAAATTTTAAAAATCAAGTCATTGTTTGACAATGGTTCTCGATTATAAAAATTAACCTAAAAAGACATTTACAGACAACAAATCGCTAGCAATACTTATTTTCAAATTCCAAGGATATGAGGAATAGGAAAGCCTCATCACTTGGTATGAGGGGAGTTTTTCCTTTTTCTTTTTTTTTTGCTAGTTTCCTATCTTTTAGTAAGGCTTATGAGGAGCAAACAAGGATGCAGTTTGGAGACTACTGACCTTTCTCCCTTCCACCGCTGCCACCATGCAGATGTAATTCTTTCGATTAAGTGGTGCTTTGACGTTGAATGCAACAAGAAAAGGCACTTTTTTCTTCCTTGTAACTTGTAACAAATCGCAACACTGTTTCCTTAGTCAATAGTATATATGGAAGAACCAATGTACCATGACTATCATCTAAGCTTGGATGAGATGTAATACACAATGAAGGGAGCATTTACGGATAGTAGAGATTCATTCAAATAATTTACAAATCCACAAGCTGACAACAATGACTGATTAGCGCATTTTACATACAATCATTAGCGATAAAAAAACAGCAAAAGCTAAGAGCATCACAGTTTAATTTGTGTTGGCTTGGGATAACTCTGGTTTTCTCTGTAAACATCAACTTTATGCAGACGTCCTTTCATAGAATATGGAGATCAGCGTAAGTAAACAGATAGAATTCTAAGAAGGGAACTTTATTGAAACCTATAACACTAACCATGCATGTCGACATCTAACAGCTTCCTGACGAACAGCTCTTTTTGGATCATCAAGAGCCTTGAATATTGCTTGCAGTACCTGAAGATAGGATACGAGTAAGAAACAAGCATGGATACACACAAATTATGAGAAAGAATCAAGTTTCATTTGCCAGACGGCCTTAATAAGCTACAGAATTTCAGGATCTGTGTATTGCTCACCAAAGGCTCTTATAATAGAACAACTAACCTGAGATTTCAGGGGAAAGATTCTAGGACGGGGCAGTTCAGACATGGCAAGAAGGCATTGAATTGCAGTCTCTCGAACAAGCTAAACAAGTGAAGAAACGATTAATCAGCCAAAAATTATAAACCATAATTCAAGGAGAACGGGGTGGTAAACTGAACTTGACACACGGAAACAATAACTAGAGTCCGAATGAAATAGAAAATTAGTGGCAACAGATTTGGAAAGTCAGCAACAAACTTAAATTTATTTTTCTTTTTCTTTTCATTTTGGGTGAGTGCACAAGTGAAGAGATAGATATGGTACCATCATATGAGGGTAGGCAACGAGTTTAGAGAGACAATCAATTAATATATGTGCATTCTCTAGGACTGTTTCTTCTCCTACATGGACAAGCAGAAGAATAAAAGTGAGAAATAATAATATGTGAAGAGTTACATAAACCATGCAAGTACACAGAATTCATATATCAAGAGAAAATAAATAAATAAATAAATAAATAAATAAATAGGTAGATAGAAAAAAACAATTTATTTTATTTAATCAAGTATGAAAGCACAAACATATGTTGGCTACACCACTATACAGTTGGCTTACCGCATTTATCTGTCAATATCCCAGATAGAACCAGCAAAAGACTGTAAAGCTTATCTTTATCCACAATATCATCACTTAGTATGGACAGTCCATCCAACAATACTTTCATGAGCTGCAAGACAAGGTAACATCATGAATGTATTCCAAACATATTGACTATTGAGAAAGAGGCAGAGGCAAAAAATGTAAATGGGTTTTCTAGTTACCTTCTTGACTTCACTCAAGATAACAATTAATGGAGCATTGGAGATGAGGTGCGCTGATGCTCGAAACAACATAGATCTGAAAATATTTATAAATATTTAAAATCAAAATTAAATAATAATAATAAGAGAAGCATTAGTTTGGGCATGTATGAAATACAAGAATGACTAGAGCCCTTCTAGTTCTATCTTCAAAAAGTCAACAAGTGTTTCACTCAGTCAATAGATTAATATATAATAGTGCATGTACCTAGATAAAGATGAATCAGATTTCACTATCAAAGAATGCAAAATCGGCATCACTGTAGAGAAAAACCGCTGCTTGTAGAGTGGTCGTATTTTTGCATGAAACTTACGGTTCAAACAAACATCAGAATCACTCATAAGAATGTGAAATGCATCTGCTGCAGTTCTCATCACAGAGGGCTGCTCGCGACTGGTTTCTAGCAGACCTTGCCTCAGCTCATAAGCATCTACTTTGTCATCTGCTAGTAGGCAGTCCAAGATAATTTTGGTAACATCTTTTACTTGTTCATGACCAATTAAAAGCAAACCTTTCCCTATCCATGCGAGTCCAGTGATGGCATGGACTTGAAGAAATTTATTGCTCGAAAACCCAAGGCATAATTCAGTGAGCCCCACTTTACTGCTGTGGCTTGTTCCAGACCCTCTTAAAACTCCATTCTCACCGATATTCCATAGTTTTGACCAAAAAATAATTTCCATTGCTTCTTCCAATGTAAAGGCAGTTGAAATTGCTATTTCATTGGATTGTGTGCCCAATTTGTTGATCACAGAACCCAATGCCTGAGCTGCTGGAGTACAGCCTTTAACAAGGGCGGTCATAAATAAATGCAGAATTCCTTTTGCATTTGCAATAGGAGTTCTTGGACGCATTGCTATAATTACTGATGCAAACAGTGAAAGAATCCATTCATCTCTGGGTGAAAACTTGTCCAGCTGTTCGAAAAGATGCAAGGTTTCAAGCTTAACTAAAGGATTTTCACCCGTGAAGTCCTTAAAAGGTATAGATATACCAGATGAAAGAGCACCGTATGCCTTTTGGATTATGATGTTTTGACTTTCCTCTGAACAACTCCCAACAGCAAGCTTCATTGCCGTCATTGTTGCATCAAGCAGTCCCTGAAACTAAAGATGTAGATATTATTGAACTTCCCAATGCAGCATTAAATTTGTCTTTTTCAGTGGTGTGAGAAATGAAAGATGTCAGCATAATGGCTAAGCATCATAACACAAATTAGTTACTTTTATTAAAAATTATAAAGAAATAAGAACAGCTTTACGCACTTCATCTTGGACTTGATTGCTAGAATCATTGCACCTTTCAAAGCAATCCCAAATACTACTGACGAATCGACACAGAACTTCTTCGAGACCTCCAGTTTCATCAATCCTGAGTCATCTCAATTAAACAGTTCTTATCAACAACAGCGAAGACACACAAACGAGGGAAAAAATATGCTGGAAGAGCAAACGCTCTAGCAACAAAACAGATGTTTGTAACAAAACACATTTTGCAATACAATATTGATAGGATAATAGTTAAAAACACAGATGAAATACAAATGAAGTGCAGTTTTTTGGCTGTTGGGCATGTCACGCTATTGAAAGAAAGAAGCTCAAACATAGATATATAGATTCCCTATCACAAACATTATAACAGAAGAACAAAAAACTAATTATTCTCCACAAATAACTAACTGGAAAATATGAAGAAAAATACTGAGTAATTTGTGAACCATATAAGAGAAACAAAAGAAAATGCATTAAAACCTATATCTTGATATACCAGAAACATCAAGCCACTCAGAAATTTTGTTCAGGCACATATGCCCTGAACAATACACGGAAGAAGCACAATATAATCCACTTGCTGATATAAGCAAAGACGTATATAATCTACCTGTTGAGCCAAGATTTTCCACGTGCAAGCCAAACGAAACAAACTATGAAACTTCAAATTTGATCATGTAAGCATGATAAGGTGAGGCACAAGAGGGAATTTTCTTTTAGTTTTTTCTAACATTCAAAATATCTAAAGCAGTCTCAAATTGTTCCGAACAAATATGATCATTTAATTTCCTATTAGCTAGCAATATACCCAGGACACTTTATGTAAACCTAGAATGAAATAAATGGTGACTCTTGAATTATCTAGAATTCGCTAGGCAATCTAATCAGTTTATATCATGCTAAGTAAACAATTAACCAAAAAATTGTGAACTTTTCAGGTACGAAGTTCTTGAACTCTTATATTAAAATCGTAGTCAAATTTATTAATTTTTTTCCCGAAAAGAAACAGATTTTTTTCTTTTTTTATTTTTGAAAAAAGAAACATTTTTTTTATAAAACAAAAGGCAATGTTCAGACAAGGAGTCCGCTAAAGAGGGCAGCTAGGGATAGAGGCTTGGTAGAAAATCTGATAATGCTAAGTCAGTTGATACTACAACTGCTTGCCAGTTACGAATAATGGAAAAAAATAGTATAAGCCCTACAAACCTTAGAAGTTGAAGCCCATAACAATGCCCGAAACTTAACATAAAAACTATAACATTGGGGGAAAAATGTACCATGAGATAATCTTATTGGAGTAGCATTCTAAAAGTTGAACTGCTTTTTCAGCTGACTTCAAATCTCCATGGACCTATGCAACCAAACGCAAAAAGAAAATCGTTAGAAAATGAGAAAACCATGCTCAAACATAAATTAAAGAGAAAATTACTCCCCATAAACAAATCCACAGTGCAATATTTTGAATAAAGGAGTGGTTTCAATATGATACAGAGAATACATACATAAGTTTTGGATAAATTGACAACTATTGCATCCTCCAGCCCTTGAACAATTCTTAGCATATGATTTGGCCTACTTGCACCAATCTCAAATACTGCTTCCAGTTTTAGAGGGAAAGGCACATCAAAATCATCTTGAGACACCAGTGAAATAGTCTTTTCAACAACAAAACTTGTATAGCTTTGTGCCTTCTCTGACTCAAGATGCACATCCACAAATGAGCCAATGTGCTCTAAAGCCTTCAGTGCTAGCTTCCACAACAACAGCTTGTCAAAATCCACCAAGATGATTGACATGAGAGTCTTCAGAACATTCTCAAACATAGCCTTTGGTATTTGTAAGAAATATCCAGGGAATGTAGCCAACATTTGTAAACCCCTCACTGCATAGCACATTAAACAAAATTATATCAAATAACATGTTGACACAACTGTAAGAACCATACAACTTGAGGAAGTGACAAATCTCATAAGAAAACCAAAATGATCACCTACACCCTAATGAGATGCCTAAGTCGGTGTAAACTAAAAACATGAATTATAAGAAGTCATGGAGCTCCCTTATGTCAAATTTTGGAAGATAATAAAGGTCATACCTAGACACAACTTCCTACCTAGGTTTACAAAACTACGACTGTTAGGATTATAACATAACAGGGTAAGATTCTTATGTTATGAGCACATTAACCACATGCAATTAGATAATACATGTGTGAACAGAAAAGCTTTGTACTGGAAATCTACAGCTTTACCTTTGAAATATATATCTGCATCATCACCAGCATTATTAGAACTTGTTGCCATGGTAGTACAGAAGGCAGTGATTAGTATTGGTGCAGAGCTTTGAAGCATGTAGCAACATGTCTCATCTGCAGTACCAAACTTCTCAGCATGTTCATTGGTTCTCATGATTAAATCTCTGCATGCAGCAATGATTTCTACACAGAGATAAAGAGCTCCAAAATTAAATCTTTTTGAGGAAAAAGAGTTCTCCTTAAGAGCACAATCTTTGGAAGAATTCTCCATTGAGATCTCCAGAGTCTTCATTATGAAAGGGAAGAAACTTTCGAAGACCCTATTACAGGAAGCCATGGAGGTCTTGGTTATGACGCAAAAGATGCGACCAACTGCATGTAAACTCTGCCTGCCTTGAGAAGGAATATTACTGTAACTTTCATGACTAGCTATGGAATTGATAACATTGTTTATATCTTCATCCCGAACAATCAAACTTAGCAGCAAAGCATCATTTTGTATTGTGACATTTCGTAGAAGAGCTAGAGCTTCTGATACAATTTCATTTTCTTCAAAGCCAAGACCAACTAGTGGTTCTGCAGTAAAGGATTTAGTAGGCACTTCCAATGAACTACTTATTGCTTGTTTTATAGAAATCCAGATAGTCTCAGCATGTTTTGCCATTCTTTCATCTCCATATCTAGAAGCACAGTAGTTAAGATACTTCAAGGAATCAACCTGCAGGCAAACAGACCAAGCAGCCAAAAGACAACTTTAATAACACAATATTTCCACAAGCAGTGAAAATTAGTACTGAAGGAAAAAAAAAGTAATACATACAAAGTGGGCAAACCTTTGCTAAAGGCAGAGAAGAAGAAAGTTTCTCAAGAAGCAACGGAATAACAAATGGCTCAAACAAAGCTGTGGAAGAGAATGCTGACTGCAGAAAGAAACATTTTGGTTCAACATTTTGCTATTGCAACAGTAAAGATTAGGCAATAAACTACTGCAGATAAAGGATAAATAATGATGTTACATAGAAATAGCCTATCCAATTACTATGTTGCTATCTTACTCAATTGCCTCATTGAAAGAACTAGGTGCTAAACTAATGCACATACAGCATAAATGACAATGTTCATCATACAAACACAAAGTATAGTTCTCCCTCAGTTCATATCTCTCCATGTTTAAAAGAAACAAAAATACTTCGTAAGGCCATATGTTATTTGTATAAAACTGGGCATTATCAATGCAGCCTCAGGTGTATAGTTCCAGCATAGAGAGAAAAATTGTGGCATCTATACAGACTAAGATAGGGATATATTAAGACCATGCAGTTTCATTTGTGAATGGTTTACTTCTCATTTAGGTAACCAAACTACAAGATGAAATTTTTCAAAACCTGGTAAATTGTCTACATCAGAGAAAACTGAAAACCTGGTCATCACGAGGACTATTAAGTATAGCTGCAGTACACATAACATAAAGAAGAATCCTGTGTTCCATCGACTCGACTCAATTCCATGTCACTTACGGATGCTGCTGCCCATACTTTTCTAAAATGAAAATCAGCCATAGCTACTACAGAGTATATTCAGTTACATTTTCCTACTTGTTATTGGAAAAAGGCATGTCACATGCATAGAATAGTCCAATCTAGCCATAACCAGTGACAATGAATTTTAATGCTTCAAAGAACAATGTGACATGCACCAGTCCGCCAAAATTACTAAAAACAACAATAAAGCACAGTCCCAAATGGAGAATCATAGCACAGAAGACATTAGCAAAGAGATTAAGAAGAAACGACGGCAGCGGTCTCAGTTAAGGCGTACCATTAGCGCCTTTGAGAGGTCCTCCCTTTTCACATTAGCGTCCTCATCTTTCAGCTGGAGAATGCATAGAGAAAACCACAAATCACATGTCAATGAAATCAAAGAGTACGAGATTATAGAGTTATGAATGGCAGTCTAAAGAATACAAAGAGATGGGCAATTTATAACCCAAAGTCAAAGAAAAAAATCATCTGAATACAAGCTTCGATGAGACAGGAACATGGAGAGATCATAAATCTGGTAACAAATAAGGATTAAGTTATGCATAGAAAGTAATATATTTGAGAAGGAAACTGAAATATGCCTAGAAAATCATACCCATGAAAAGGAAACAGAAATTTTATAGAAAATCATATTCAAGTAAACTAATACAAATAAAATAGACTACTTTATATCCTAGTTTTAAAGTCAATACGTGCTACAAACATGATAACGAATTGCATGTGGCAGATGAGAAAGCAGCAATTACGTATTCCTCTTTCTCAATGTCAGAGGTCAAAGTTCTGTAGCCTCGAGAAGAATGCAATAAAGAAAATACATGCAGATTTTTCAATTCCAAATTTTAAGAACTAGTTTTGATTCACACGTAATTGAAGAGTAAAAAACAAATACATATACCTATAATATATTCAAAATCTACAAGTACATGTAAAAGATAAGCTTACATGAGTAAAATGAATGGGAAAGTAGCAACCCAAGAATTCAAATAGATCTCCACAGAAAGTTGCAAGTGGCCCAGATGGGTCTGGAAATAATTTGACCAGTGCCTCAACAATATGAAATGTTAATAATAAGCAATGAGGATCCTTTTCTTCATCAATGGCTTCAGATATCACATAGAAAAGGTCTTCACCCTGTAAAATGGAGAAAAAACTTATCAACATGTTATCAGAAATGTGACAGATTTGTTCTCAGCAAAGTAAACAGACATCAGATCAATTTTCACGGGCATAAGGATAAGGCACATACACGGCCACATATGCATTTGCCTGCTGTCTGTGAATATGTATATGGCATGTTACATATATGTGTGGGTGTGTGTGTATTTTGGGGCGTGCGGGTATGAATGACCGAACACTATAATATAGTTATAGACTACCTTGAGAAGAGCCAAGCATATTATTGAATCCATACAGACACCAACAATATGAGCATGACAGTGAGTACCATGTTGAATCAGGCTGGTTTGTCACAGAATTTATTTAGTCCAAGTTAATTATCCAAACAGTTAACTGGCAATCTTCTTTTGCATAATATTTGCTATACATCAGTGAAGAGGAATAGTAAAAACACCTATTCAGACCCCAAACAAGTTAAAGAAACGAGACAGAATTAATACCAGTGAAGCAATCTCATTTGGATAACGTTGTAAAAGGCATTCCATAAGCTCAAAACAAAGCTGCAAGAGAATAAGAGGACATGAAAGTAAGCAAATTTTTTTTAAACAAAATCATTTGCTATGCAAACGGCAAGCTAATTTCTTTTCTTCAACTAATTGGGCATTAAGAATGGCATTCACTTGTTTACCTTTCTGTCCTGTTGACCTAAAGATTGCACCGGTATGTTCTCTCTGTAAGACTGAGCAATGACTTTTGCATCACTGGCAGAGACCATACCGGCATTAACTTGTCTCCTCAGCAGTGCTAAGCAACCAACAAGTGCACCACGTAAAGCCCTCCAATCTGACTGATAGAAGGCCAATATCACCGATTTACATTGTGAAACCAAAACATGAGATTCTAAGGCGGATGTAACAAACAAAGAAATGCCCACCCACCAGTCTGTCTGTGAAGAATCCTATCAAGCTATGAATAGTTGCATTATCTAGTGGCTTTGATGAAAGACCTGTAAGAACTTCTGCCAAAAGAAGTATACCTGAAGAAGGATACCATGTTGTGAGAAACTTTCAGTTTCTGTCCTTAAATTTATAGTTTAGGTAACAATAAAAAATTTAAATCTAAAATTACAGTGCTAGAAAAGTTGCAACTCTCTTTTTAAGAAAAAATAAATCTGAAAAAGACAAATTATAATATATATCAACGAAAAATGGTAGCTTTAATAACGAGAGTGGTAAAAAGGAGAGGAGAATGCTTCGTGGAGTTGGCATAGCAAGATTATAGATAATTTTCAGAAGCTCAAGACTATGCTGCTTTCTCATAACAGATGATATCCCAATAGTATTTTTGCATTTTCTTGAAGTTTCCGAGTATGTATGGCATACAATGGGTGGTAGCTTCTGTCATGACTCAAGAGTTTGATTTTAATAAGGAATCTATTTAAGCAAGGGGATTCACATGTGACCTTTGGTTTGGTTTACTTGCAAACTCAGGAGTTCAATGACCACCTATATCCTCTGTGGGCTTCCCAGAGCTCTTAAGGAATTGAATACTCAAGTTGTTGAAGTTGTGAGCCTTGTTTTGTCTATCTTATGTGTGCATTTTTCATGCAGGTAGTGTTTGAGAACATAAAGTTTTTCCCCTCTGGTCTAACTGTCATCTTAAATTCTTCCCAAACCCCAATAGCTTTTCCCTTAGCCTTGTCGAAGTGTTCAAAATCATCCCTAAATTTGGAATGTGCACGTACTATCAGAAAATTTCAGCAGCCAAGCCTCATAGACAAAACTTGATTTGTTATACCTCGCCTTAAACATCTTTTTCTTCAACCTGTAGCCCAAGTCACAAGTTTCTTGGATTTATTAATCCTTCATATGGCATCAGAAAGCAAGTATTTAGAACCTATCCTATATCACCTAAAATTAGAGCAGAAGTCTTCTCCCCAATCAAGAAGTCCCTATAAGGACAGAAGAAATCTCAAAGATCTTACTAGACTCTGAGATCATCAAGCACATAGCTAAAACAATTGTCCCAAAATCCAAAATAACTATCATATACAAAGAATTTTCTTATTTTCTAAATAAATTTACCAGATTCAGGTGTCTTCAGAAAAAAGAAGCTACGATTCTACGTTAGACAACTATAAAATATCCAAAAAGACACAAAACTTACCACGAGCACGAATAACATTATCTGTAATGGTCAGATACATCCTCATCTCTTTCACCTGTTCATAAACACATACATTAGAGACCAGAAATCAATTCAATCAAACCAATATCACAATATAACTAAAAATTTAATCGTACCAGCACTTCAATAGTTAACAAGTCCTTCTTCACAAGAGAAGTGATGAAATTCAAGCTTGCAGCCTGCAATGCACACACTTTTTGATTCAAATTATCAAAACCAAAGCAGTAACATGATCAAAACTCATACATAACCTAGATACTGATACACAGCCACAATAATTTGCATATATAGTCCATTATCATCCAAGTATCAATAATCAAACACAGTAAAAAGGTGAACCCAAAATCCAAATTGAGATAAAAAGAAAAGGGTTGCAATATGAGAAGAAAAGTATGAAACTTTCACATTGCTGGCAAATTAGTCATGAAATTACAGTGTACGTAATTGAAAGAGTTAAACTTTTGGAGGAGAAATTGAATGGGAAGTTGAACCTGCTCGGCGGGAGGGCGAGCTGTGTCGACGTAACACTCGAGGTGGTGGGTCAATTGGGTCGTTGCCGCCATTTTTAGGGTTTTAGGGAACAAGGAACCCTTGTTAGACCTTAAACCCTGGAAGCTCTCTGAGTTTGACAGGCCCTCAGAGTCGGACCAGTTTTGTGTTTTTAAAGCGGTAAGGAACAACCTTTTCTTCTTTTTTTGTTTTTTTATTTATTTATAAAAAATCAAATTTAAACCTTTTCCTATTATTATTTTCTTTCTTTTCAAACATGGTGCAACAACTGAAACATGGCTTTGCATCCCAACTTCACGAGAATTAGCTAAGTACACTTTTTTTTGTTAAGGTGTTAACTAACAATTTTAAGGTTATAGATTCAAACATCATTGATATATGTAGAATATGTGAGTTTATTAATAAAAAGTAAAATTTAAAAAAACACAGGCACACAATATCAAATGTGTTTGGTGGTTAAGTGAAACAAATATATTGTGCTCCATTTTTTGTTGCTATGATGCAAGCCTCAAATTCCTGCTTGAAATTAGCTATAACATAGTGTGACATATTGCTTCTTATTTACAAATTTAGTGTCGTTAGACGGTTAGAGTTACAACAATGGATAGCAAATGAGAATATGGCTTATAATTATAAGCAAGTCAAGCAACATAATCGTCTTACACCAACAAGATAATATTTAGCGAGACAGATACGCGATGATATGTTATGCAGACATGGATGAATTACTTTTAGAGAGCATTCCTAATAGTATTATTAGCTATTTGCATAGCTAAAAATAGGTAAAAATAATATTTATTAGTTATCTAATTTAAAAGTTGTACTCCAGCAATGATAGTTATTGTACAATTAAGTTAAATTTTAAAACAGCAGCAGCACCACCAGCCTTTTATTTAAAGAGAAAAATTTAAAACAGGTGATGATTTAACTAGAGCTAATTTCTCTCTCCTCCCTAGCTAAAAATAGCTAAAGCTAAATAGCTTTTAAATAGGTAGTATGTTGTAGATAAAATTTAGTCTAAATCTTCTTAAATTTTTGAATTTTTTAGAAATAGATAGTCTGTTGGAGATGCTCTAAGACTAACACATATTTAAGATCATAAATATAGGTTAAAAGTTAAAACTATAGATTAGGCCTGTAAATTCAACCCAGTACCGACGGGTATACCCGAATTTAGCCTAAAAAAATGGCCCAAAGGCTGGCCCGGCCCAAGCTAATGGGTGGGTTTTACCCAGCCCATTTAAGAAAGGGTGGAGTATGGACAACACTTTTGAAGTCCTGGGCGGCCCAAAGCCCGGCCCATATATGGCCAACTCATGGCCCGGCCTGGCCCAATCTCGGCTCATATTAGTAATAAGCTAATTATTAATTATTGAATAATAAATATCAATTGTCTATAGTTGTGCAACAGCTACCTAAGTACATAGTTAAGAATAATTATCATTCAATATATAAGATTTTCAATATTAATGGCAAGATTTGGAAAAAAAAAAGATAAAAATAAAAATCATTGTATATAATTGAGCAATGACTCACCTTAATTTTCTAATATCATATAATTGTGATTGATAGACTAACAAAATGTTTTAGTTCAATTGGTAAATGTGTTGTAGTTATGTTTCCAAGAGTGTGGATTCGACCCTTAACAATAACAATTTTTTAAAAAAAATTAATTTCATTATATACAAATAGTGGGCCAAAAATATGGCGGGCTATGGGCGGGCCTTGCCCAGCCCTGACTTTACCCGTCCAAGGGCCGAGCTTGGGCTTCACATATTTGTGATAGAACCGGCCAACCAAGGACTGAAAAAGCCCTGAGCCAAGTAGTATATGGGTATCATATTTTAGAGTCGGGCCGGCCCATTTTACAGGCCTAGTATAGATTAAACTACTGTTGCAGCCACTTTCTTTCCTAGAGAAACCATTCAAGTGTTGAAGAATTGCTTCCTTTAAATTTAAAAATACTAATATATTCTTGGGTTGCTGGGATTTCAGTGCAGTAGGCAGAGATGAAAGCAAAGAAGAGTGAAACCAACAACGCTGCAGTGCCCTAGTCCAATGAAGTTTGGCTCTTGGTGCTTCAGTGTTGTCTTCAATTTCACCATACTATGACAAAATCATAGTCACCACTGATGAACTATCTGGATATTTAAAAGAGTGCTACAAAAATATTACCCTTCTCATGTGGTTACATCTTCTCTTCCCATAGAAGCTAGGATTTTCTCGATTGGTAATCTCGGCACTTTTATTAGGTGAAATTTTGCTTTTTTTTGTTGGACGAAAAAAGAGAGCAAAATTTCACCAAATAAAATTGTTGAGATTGAATCACCAAATTGGATGTGATGTGATGGGAATCACTGAATCTCGTCCTGTTCTGAAAATATATTATCGGGACGAGATTGTATTTTTAGAAATGTATCCCGTATAGGAAGGGATCAGGGACGGGATTGATATCCCGCAACGATAGAAAAAAAAACATAAAAGAGATAAATTGATCTTAAATTCTTGAAGAAATTTTATATCTATTTTTTATAAAGTCAATATGAAGTCATCCAATATTGATGGGGGTTTTATTGTGTATAATATTCTCATACACACACACACACACATATATATATATATATATATATTCTATGGTATTACTTTTTCCATGATATAATTGCCCTAGTTCTAAACTCCTAACTTTATATAAGTACAAGACAAACAAAAATTGTTAAAATGAAAGGGGAATCAATAACCAATTAATTAAATGTTTGTAATTTACATCTAACTAATTAATTAAGATCTCGAGAAAACCCTCAAGTTTTAAAAATCAAAAGAGCTCCAGTTATCACTGCATAGTTTCGTTGTGCCGACCGATATCTTTCATATGATCATCATCACTAAATGTGAATTAATTATCTAACTCTTGCTATGTGAAACTAGTACTGTGAATTTATATTTAGGTTGTAGACGTCTCATTAAGTGTTTTTGAGTTCATTCTAAGATTATACCCTAAAAATCATACAGTTATGATCGGATACAAGTACATTTATACTTTCAGGATAGTCTCGTCCCGTCCAGTTTTTAAACTATTGGAACTGTACGGTACCGTCATTTTAAAATTTTGTCTCGTCTCACTAATTTTCAATACAGGACGGGATCGAGATTGGTAATCTCGGCAATTTTATTAGGTGAAACCTTGCTTGTTTTTATTTTGGACGGAAAAAAGCAAGATTTCACCTAATAAAATTGCCGAGATTGAATCACCAGATTGATAAGTGATAACAAGCATAATAACATGGTAAAAGGCAAGAGTACTACACTTCAATGCTACGGTTGCTACCCTCTCGGCCTCCTAGCTGGCACTAGAATACAGGCACACTTACCATCTGTAACTTCAGGTTTCATATCTGATTCAAAAGCTACCCTCTTGTAGCTAGTATCTAGAAATATAGGCAATTATGTCCTAGTTGATGAAGATGTAGTCTTACACAGAGGTCTTCAATCTATTAGTGAAGATTAAAAAGTCAAAAAGATTCAAGTGGACTCTAAGTACTCATCGACTGTGTGAATAACAAGTACATGATTTCAATAAGAGAAGAACTGTGATGTGAACATAGTAATCAAGGAAGCGATTCATTAACAAAGAGAGACTGAGCTAAAGTGACTTACAAAAAAAGGTTTCATTTCTTAACCATTCCGAGCACACTAGCTAACCATAGGCATTTGCTGGTGCGATACAAAATTACAAGTGCTACATCAGAACCACCCTTGCACGACATTACTTTGGAATATCATGAAGCCTCATCCAATAGATCGAGAAGCCTTTTTTGAGTTACAGAGTCATCAATACTAAGCTCATTTGTAGAAGCTGCTTCAAACTTTACCCACAACTCCCTCTTTAAAGTATTCTCACCAGGATGTTTGCCTTTGTGAACTAGCACGCTTCCGGCTTGTTTCCATATTGGTGTGCTTTCTACAGCAAATCTGCCACCACCTACAGGCTCTGATACAAAGAAAGAAATGATTTGAATCAAAAAATTCCTTTATGATATCTCTATGAGATCACCCAAAATAATAGTAATGAAGCAAACACTAACTAGCATGATAACGATAACCAGTATGATCACCCAAGATAATGATAATGTCTCATACAATCAGTTTCTGGAAGTCTGAGTCTTTGCTAGTTGAAGTTTCTTTATGTTCATGGTAGTAGCTATCATCTTTGTACAATATTGTTGTTGTGCAAAGAACTTCGCCATCCATAAGATGCTTTAGCTAAGAACCATATCAGTCATGAGCATGACCTCATTGTGTTTAACGGCCCTTCTATCCATGCAATCTCAAGCCTCTTTACTATGAAATTAAAGTAGTATGTTTTAATCGAGTGCTACTATAATTCTATTAATTTCTTGACCGAAATATGCTTAAGCTAACATCTATTGTCTCAGTATGGATAACATTTTGAAATGTTGAAGGTTCATTAAATGTTCGTTTCTATGCAGAATGAATTGCAGACGTCAAAAGAAATAGAACATTCCTTTTTCTTCTTCTTTTCTTCTGGTTTTCAATTGAGTTCGGAAGTATTGCAGTTTATCTAAGCATTGGCTTTGGCCTAGCAAGCATAATTACAGTAGCATTCCTAGGTAATCACTAAACATGAATCCAATGACTATATGATATGCCAAGACACAGAATCCACTATTGCTTTGAATGGATTTTGTGTTTAAATTTGAAGAGTAAGATAGTTGTGATGAGCTCGGTTGATGTGGGTTCATGAGGAGTTTTGATTTTGGGTTAGTTTCTATACTGAACACTTCTATATGATGTAGGTTTAGAATGAGTTTTGATTAAAGTGTTTGTTTATTAGCCTTAAAGAGACTGTTGCTTAATATTTCAGGTTTCTTTGACTCGTTAGACATGTACTAGTAATAGATCAAGTACATATCTCTGGTGAGTTTTCTATGATGAGTGTTTCTCTAATTATCATATCCAATTTTTCTATAGATATGATATGCTTGTGAGATGCCAGTCAGCTAGTACAGTCTGATATCTATTAAGTTCTACGCTAATTGATCAAAGCTATGATTAAATAAGGTTATGGATTTGAATCAAGACAAGTTCAGCATGATATAGTAAAGATGCAAATAACGAATAGCCAATACCTGTCCTGCATTGCTGAGTGCCTCCTACACCCTCATTTTCTTTTGAAAGAGGCCCAACCAGTTGTGTATCTTGAATATGGCCTACTTCATCCGAAGACTTTTCATCACATGGCTCCAGTAAAACACAAGATTTAGGTGGTGATACGAACCAATCTGGTGAGGCATCTGCATCGTCAGAGGTATCACTGCTAGAGGAATGACCAGAATATCTGATTCCAGCAGGATATGGGGTAGACTTACGATTACAAACCAGGTGATGTCCATTAGGGGAGGAGTCT
This sequence comes from Comarum palustre, assembly GCA_951800085.1. NCBI lineage: Eukaryota > Viridiplantae > Streptophyta > Magnoliopsida > Rosales > Rosaceae > Comarum > Comarum palustre. The sequence continues at coordinate 14,312,945 of OX637572.1, read as the reverse complement.
GAAATGGGTTCAAGCAGCACACAAGATTTAGGAGGAGACTTTAAGCATGGAGTCATCAAATTCATCACCATGGAGCCCCCAATTTTCGACAACGGTGTAGAAACAACACCAGATTCAGTAACAACTGAATCAGAAGGCTTAGAGGATACTGCAAGTCCCAGAAAATCAGCACTTGTATCACCACTAGTAGTACCAAAAAATGGGAGCCTATCACTAGTACTAGATGTAACCCTCTCAAACACCAAAGGCTTGGAAGGCATTGGGGGCTTGGACGACAGGGACTTTGATATGGGAAGAGGCGTTAGCATGAACAACTGCCTTTCTCTCTGGATAGTGCAGTCAGCACGCAATGAAACAAGGGGAGAAGGCGAGATCAGCATCTCCAAATCTGACTCTTCCAGGCTCTCAACCTCCTTCCTCACAACTTGAGGACTCCTAATCTCACCGCTTCCGTTTCTACTCACAACCACAGCTTCTCCAGGAGCAGAGAGCGCCTTCTGAAATCTCGGCACCCATGGCTGCAATTGCAACAAGTACGCATATAATTCAACTCTAATTTCGCAATCGGGGATACAAAATAGGATGGATAAAATTTCAACAACCTTCAAAGACGAATGCATTTCGGATAAGAAATGTGTGAAGGATTCAACTTCTTTTCTTGCTCCTGCCTTACATTTAAACGCCTCCACAACTAGTTGATCAATCTGCCATTCAATTCACAATTTAATTCCAAACTAAAACGCTAAAGATATCAAATCAACCACAAAATTACAAATTCCTCAACTGAAACTAGTTCATTACTCCTCTATTCAATTCAAAATTAAATTCCAACAACAAAACCCTAGATAATCAAATCTTCCATCAAAAACTGAAATTGAAAGAAATTGACAGAGATAACGGTACCTGATTAATTAAGGAGGATAGATCGGACTGAACGAGCAAGAGGCGGTCCAAAGCGACGTCGTTTTGGTCCTCATCTTTTTGTTCGACCCTCGGCCTCTCCATTTCCTTGTCTTTCTTCTTCGCCGTGGTTGCGAACACCGAGGATCTTCCGCCGCCGTGGCTGTTCGACACGTCCCTCAGCGCCTTCCTCACCGGCCTCGATTTCTCTTGGTTCCTCATCTCTCTTTCCGGCTCTCTCACTGCTTTTGAATTTCACCAAAGGCCCGCTCGTTTTTCTATACTGCGTCCCAATCACACTTGGGCCTGTAATGTCCATTTGCTTAAAAATAAAAAAATCATATCTTAATTTAATGAAAAAAAGTTAAAAACTTATTCTAATTAAACTGATTTAAAAGACTATTTTACCCCGATCTAGATCTCTCTCCTCTCTTTTACCCGGTTCTTATCTCTCTCTTCTCTCTTTCTCACCAGATATGAGTCCCCCCTCTCTCTCCTCTGTATCAGAACCCTTATAATGATTTCTCTCCCCAAATTTTCGTTCTCAGCAAAAACCAGAAACCATGTCTCACACATCAATGGACGACATGAACCTCAACACCCCTCACTCCATGGGCACCACCATAACCGGTGTCACCTACGATAGCAATGTCGTCCTCGACGCTGACTCCTGAACATCCACAAGTCCGTCATCCCTCCCTCTCATCAAAACCCTAACTTTTTCCGCTTGAAATTCATCGCCTTTATTGTTTGATTTGTGATTATTTATATCTGTTTGTGCTGTTTTTAGGTGTGTACGTTGCGAATCGGTGCTCTGACAAAATCACTCAGCTGACTGACAATGGCTACGTCTGTCGGTCTGGATCGGTACGATTCTCACCTTCATTACTGGCCTAGAGTTTCTTCAGTTTGTTTATTTTGAGTCGATTGTTTAATGTTTGAGATTTCGCAATTCGCAGGCTGTTGATTCGCAAGTTGTTTCCGACTACCTGAGGCACTTTCTTCACCAGCACACGTCAGTCTCTTTTGTCTTTATGCCTTTTGGTGGAGCTCATGAGCAGATGGGGAGACTTTGAATTTGTTCAACATCTTGCAGATGGTTCTCGTGCTGCTTTTCCAATTTTGTTTTTGTTTGGTCAAAGTTTTTGGTTAAACCAGTATACTCCAGATCAAAGTTTATTAACCCTAGCATACTACAGATCTAAGTTTATTAACCCCAGTATACTTCAGATCTAAGTTTATTAACCTCAGTATACTTCAGATCTAAGTTTATTAACTCTAGTATACTTCAAATCGAAGTTTATTAACTCTATTATATTTCAGATTCCGACGGAATATAATTTTTCGGTCATCGGAGTCAATGAGTTTCCGGCTAAGTCATTTCTCTTTAAATTTTTCACTTTCTATGCATGTTTAAAGAGTGAGGGTAAAATAGTCCTTAAATGATAATGTGCGTCAAGACTTTAAAGAAATATTTGTTCATTTAGACATAAGTAATAACACTTTATATTCAAATAGACATCTTCATTTTAGAATCATTTAAATTGATAAAATGAAAGTCAAATTAATATTATATGATCAATTATTACGAAACAACTTAATGTAACCCGACCCGGCCCAATAAATACTTAGAAGGCAGAACCTGGACACATTTCTCAACCAGGTGAGTTCGTTCCACATTAGCTATTTCTCTCTCAATAACCAGCCCGATTTCATACTCGGTCACTAGACGCGTGAGCCACACGCGCCGTCCCGAGAGAGAAAGCATGGCAGGTGCTTTTGTGCAAGCTCAAATCCCACAGCAGAAGCTCTACAAGGGAGTTCAATTCCCGGCGGTTCTATCTCCAAATCCGGTGGTTCTATCTCCAAATCCGGCGGTTCCCTTCACTCTCTCTGCTTTGACCAAAGCCATCGAACTCCAAGGACCGTATCTCGAGGCCCTGCTCCGAGAATCTGGGGCTGTACTCTTCAGGGGCTTTCCGGTAAATTCAGCTTCCGACTTTAACGACGTCGTTGAGGCTTTCGGATTCGAGGAGCTTCCCTATGTCGGTGGAGCAGCCCCGCGGACCAACGTCGTGGGCCGGGTTTTTACCGCCAATGAGTCACCGCCCGACCAGAAGATTCCATTTCACCACGAAATGGCTCAGGTATATTATTCGCATGTCTGTTATTTCTGGTGGATAAGATTTTTGAATACGACATGTCGTTTCACAGGTGCCAGAGTTTCCCTCCAAGTTGTTCTTCTTCTGTGAAGTGGTGCCTGGAAGTGGGGGAGAAACTCCTATTGTTCTGAGCCACATTGTGTATGAGAGGATGAGAGATAGGTACCCGGAGTTCGTCGAGAAATTGGAGGAGCATGGGTTGTTATATACTCGGGTTTTAGGCGAAGGCGATGACCTTTCTTCTCCGATTGGCCGCGGCTGGAAGTCGACATTCTTAACCAAAGACAAGAACATAGCTGAGGAGAGGTATAGGTTAACCTGTAAATAGAGTCCCACCCAATTGTGGCATTGAGTTGCTTAGCTAGTGAATTATGAACAGCTTACAATGTTGGTGTATTGAAACTTTTGGCAGGGCTGCTAAGCTTGGGATGAAGTTGGAATGGTTGGAAGATGGAGTGAAATCAATAATGGGGCCGATCCCGGCCGTCAAATACGACAGCACAAGGCAGCGGAAGATTTGGTTCAACAGCATGGTAGCTGCATATACTGGTTGGAAAGATGCTAGGAATGATCCTGTGAAGGCTGTTACCTTTGGTGATGGCAATCCATTGCCCGCGGATGTCATCCACGACTGCTTGAAGATTCTTGAAGAGGAGAGTGTTGCAGTTCCTTGGCACAAAGGTGATGTTTTGCTCTTGGATAATTTGGCTGTCCTTCACTCTCGGAAATCGTTCAGTCCGCCTCGCAGAGTGCTAGCTTCACTCTGCAAGTAGTTTAGGTATGTGTACGTATGTGCTATCACACTACCATGTCCTCTCCCTCTTGGAGAAATGCTAATAATCTGTCATGTAAAAGTGCACGGATATAGACTTTGTACAACTCCCATGCCGAACCGTGTTATTATATAATAAGAGACCGGTTTAGCATGTCATCAAGTTTCCAAAGCGGAGTATCTAGTTTCCACCACTTGGAAATGAATCAAACGATCCCACTTTAAGAGTTCATTTGTTAACTACAGTCAGGTGCATACTTCAGATAACTAGTGAATGGGGGCAGTCCGATAATAGGTTTGTATAAAATAAAATAAATAAAAAAATGTACAAAAACAAATCCATGTAACAGAAACAATGTATGACTGAAGGATTTTGTGACAGATAAACTGACTGTTGATTTCAGTGATTTGTATTACAAGGAAATCACCCTTCTTTCCTCCATCACATTTTACATCAAATCAAAAATTTCCCACAAAGGACAGTGCAAGGAATAAAACATCCGGAAAGGGAAGTGAGAGGAACAAACTTACGTATAAATACCACTATCTTCTCACTATATGTGCTATTATAAATACAGAGCACACAACAGATAAAAGAGGGGCAAAAGAATATGAATGACTTGAGTATGAAAAGGAAGTTTCTGTTCCCTACCTTCCTTGAACAAGGCCACTGAATACCTGGCTGTTCCCTGCAAGAGTAGCTTCCCACTCAACCGAGGATAGGAGGATTTGTGACAGAGAAATAACAATCTCTTTCACGTCAGGCCGTAAGATGGGATCTTCATCTACACATTGCTTAGCTATCATGGCCACCTATGGAACGAGGTACGCAATAAGAACAACAATCAATTAGTGATATATGACTCCAAATTCAAATAGTTGCTTTCTTTCTTCTAGTTAATTTGACTATATGATTTCTAGTGTGCACAAAACCTGAGGACTACATCACCCCCTTCTTATATAAATGTTAATTGCATGTCAATTCTCACGAAAACGTATATGGTTAATATTTCCAGCACTTGTTTTACAGATCCACATATCTAGTCAGTGAAAGTTAAATGTAGTTTACCTTGAATAGACAATCATGGGGATACAAATCCATCAGATTTGGATCAATGTAATCTTTCAAGCTCGACATACTCATGGAGTCGGGTGCATTCCTAAGAGCTGCTTGCATCTGTAAATCAGACAGAAATGGTGGATGCTTCATTGGTAGAGAAACAAGTCGGCTAGATGAAGAAACATTTGGAAAGTCGAATCTACTTGTAAACTGTAAATTTAAAAGCACTGCCAAAAGGATGCAAACAGCCAAAAGAAATCATAATGATTTACAATTCTATTCTTCCAACAATGTATAGACGAATTACAAAATGCAGATAAGAAGCACAGCTAAGACTTATTTTTTACGTCTGTGTAGTTAACGTTTACGTTGGTTCATTCAATTGCTTTAAGTTTAGTAAAGACCTCTGACTTCCAGATAGAAGCGTATGTTAGTCTCAATATTTTTACGTAAACTGAACAAGAAAAGTCAACGATGTTGTGCAACGGCTACAATTTCCAGATAAAGAAACATCATTTGCTTCTTCCCAGTAGGCCTTAAAATTTTCAATTGACCTCATAATTTAGACTTGCATTCTCATTTGGTCACAACTATGATATTTTGATCATGTGAAGGTTTCTCTACTTAAATATAGCAACTGATCCTTAGATTTCAATGCCCTTTTGTTTATATCCAGTCTTCCTTATTTTTAAGATTCGTCATTCAAAAGACCTTGGCAGGGCGATAGAGAATATAAATAAAAGAACAATAATGTTTCTTCATGAAAATAATGCCCCATTCATGCAAAACGCTAATTGGAATCTTTAACCAGACATCATGGCGGTGAAATAGTTTGCAATCTTTCCCTTAGCATAACAAGCAAGTCAAAAATATTAACTTTCATTCAAAACTACTGCAGACAAGAAATTTGTTCACAGGAGTCTAATGCTTTTTTATCCCCATTAAAAAAAATTGACTATGTATCAACGATGACTTACAATGGATACCAGTGAGCGTCTTTCAGGATTTTTTGTAACTGTTCCTTCGGTTCGTATAACAGCCTCCCTCCCTGATAAAATCTCAAAGAGAACAACTCCAAAAGCATATGTATCAATTTTTGTAGTGGCACGCCCATCACTCAAGTATCTACAGGGATGCAAGATTGATGCAGTCAATCTCATTGAGCACGTTAAGAACAGAGTAATCAACTGAAAATATTGCTACTTACTCTGGAGCCAGATAACCATATGTACCAACAACTTTGGTTACTGTGGCTTCGCCTTCACCTGTTTTACCAACAAGTTTTGCCAATCCAAAATCTGAAATCTAAATTATAAAGAAAAAAACTTTTATAAGTGACATGCACCAGATGTCTATACACAGCACAAATCAAATCAGCAGAATATATTACCTTTCCCCTGAAGGTACCATCAAGCATGATGTTGCTTGTCTTGATATCCCGGTGGACATAATGAGCTTTAGTATGCTCATGGATGTACTCAAGACCTCTAGCTGCATCAAGAGCAATCTGGACCCTCATGATCCAGGAAAGTGATGTTTGACCTATAACCCAGTACAATGAGGTTATAAACATACCCACGATTCACGAATAGAGCACTATATATCCAAAGTACATGAATCAATTAACATTAAAGATAAAAGTTACTATATTTAGAGGATGGATATGCCAGGGCAAGGAACTTAAAGAGAGAATTTTGTGCTATGTTTCAGTATGGGTTAGGGTGGGAATCAGCCTGCCAGGCCTAAGTGAGCCTTGTAATACAAGGCTCAACAACCTCTGCTGTGATCCTTAAGGAAATATGGTTCTGGCTGGAACAGTTCAGACCAAATGCAATTTGTAATACTCTTAACTTGAAACAGATTATGAGTGAAAATAACAAACAAAAAAAAAGAGATAAATTACTAGTCTAGCTTGACATATTCTCAACAATTGCATGAGTAAGTAACTTACCCTTGTTCTGAGGATCATGCAAATGGCTTTTCAGTGAACCTTTTTGGGCGTACTCATATATTAGGAAGAGCTCATCATCAGTTGCTGCATAACCAATCAATTCTACCTTGACACGAGTAAACCAAAATAGGAGTCAAAGCTCTGAAACACACAAAGCTACAAGCTCCAAAGCTAGAATGTGATTTACCAGATTAGAATGATGAACCCTGCATAGAACTTTTACTTCTGCTAGAAATTCTTTGGTTTTTGTAACAGTCATTCTTTTAATAGCAACTTCCTGGAGAGAACTCAATCCATATCAGAATACCAGCATAGGTGTGAGAAAGACTCTTAATGGAAAAGGACAATGTCACTGATGCAGTAGAGAACTCCAAACCTGCTCATGAAGTAACCCATAATACACAGAACCATAAGTTCCATGTCCCAGAAGACGTGAATCAGAGAATCCATCTGTTGCGGAAAAGATTTCTTCATATGTAAAAACCACAGGTTTTTCCATGTCAAGTACATGACTACCAAGAGCTGCAACAAGTAGAGAAGGCCATCAGACATTCCAAGATTCAAGAGATCACATTTTGTTACTTCTAATGAGGAAGCAGATTACGTATTATAAACTGCTAACAAAAGTATCGTAAAAGTTTTTACATGTTCTGAATATTGGAATAAAGATTGATGTATACAACAAGGATATACATTCAACAAAAACTGTTACAGAAGCTCCGGTTTATATGTTGTAACTATTCCCTGCCTACTAGGTTTTAACTCCCAGATCAAATACTCATTTGACATGAAAAAGTACAACTTGATAGTGATGCAAGAGTAAAAACGAAACATCAACTTTAGTTGGATAAAAATTGAAAATAGTTCAGACAGATGACCTTTTGGAATAGTTATCTGCTGATTGCTAGAATCCCCATTGGTTTGCTTCCAATCAGAAGACGTACAACAAGTGAACCTTCCTGAACCACAACAGAAACTGGGTTTCTGAAGAATACGGAACCTAATCTGACCATCAGGATCTTTTGAGTGACCTCTTTGCCCTTCACCGCAGCAGTTTGACGACCTCAGGCACACACATAAAACTACACCTATTACTATCACAAGAACTAACCCCATACCTCCTACGATCCATAAATAGGGAAAATGCGCCTTATGATTCACGTGATCTGTTGTTAAGAAAAAGCAAACAATTTATTAAAATCTAAATGATGCTGTAGTGTGGCACAAGTGTTCTTGGTTGGGAAATTTGCAGGAAAACTTGCAGTTCCCTATTTCTAACAAAACAAGTACAATTTCACATAAACAATATGCATACCTGACAAATTGGTAACTGGTAGAACAGGAGCGGGAGCGGGAGAAATAGTCTCCAAAGGATAAGGCTCACCAGGAACTAGAAGCACAGAAATGAGATTATTTAGTACAAAACATTTCCAATAAGCACTATGTCAAGCTGAATATGCACATCCACTGACCATCTAACAGATAGACACGCTTAAAAATAAATAATAACCATTTTTGTTTTCTGTAGTTTTGATTTTTAGATTAAAATTGATCTAAGTGACCTTAACAGCAAAATAGGAAAAAACTTTCTTCCAATATTTATGAATGGAAATTCAGAGTAACTGATCAAAATACATTATGCTAAGAAAGTATCAGCACTTGAGTCAATTCATTTCTGTCGGATTGTCAACACTCTTAACATTCTTACCCAGAACTAAACCAAACCTCATTCACACCATAAGTTGATAACCAAAATCCTAATGAATCAATAAACATATAACAAATCGAAAAACTAACCTGAATTTAGAGGTATGTAATACAAAGCGCCAACAGTGACATTATCAGGATCAACAACCCCATTAACTTTCTCAATACTATCCATACTAACCCCAAACCGACTCGCCAAAGACTCAATGCTATCCCCCTCCCTCATCACATAGCTCATCAAATAGTTCCACAGCCCACTCGAACACCCGCACAGCAGCCTCAACCACACAACGGCGCCGTTTCTGGCCCTCCTCGTCGAATTGGGCAGGAAAGTCAAACCACCATAGGCCTCATTCACCACGTCAGACACATACCCTTCACTCGATCTCACCGTAAACGTGGTGTTGGTCAAATACTCGTTGACCCCAGAAGAGCAAGAACAGTTCTTTTTAATGAAAACGTAGCCACGGCCGTTGTCGCCTTCTACGGTGACGTCTTCCAGCAACACGTCGAACATGGATTGAATCACCGGCAGGGTCTGATTTGGTTCCGGCTTGAAGGCCAAGAACGATGTACAGAGGCGAGTTGTGTCTGTACAATTCATGGGTCCTGTTGGGTCTGCAGAACTAAACTGAAGAAAAAGAAGGTACAGTAGAATTGCTAAAGGTGACCAATGAAGCTTCATCGCCAAGAAAATTTGTCGAATTCAGTTTGGTGATTCTGGGCAGCTCAGTTTCAGTGAGCTGGGATTAAGATTTGACAGACTGATGTTGATGAACCAGGTTTGAGGTGTAATTCGATGTTGGGTTTTGAGAAGAAATGGTTGATAGGTGGAGAGAGATCAAGAACAGACAAAACTGCTTTAAATGCTGTTCTGGAAAAGAGAGCAAGACACCAGCTGAAAAATCTAGTGGGTTCTTGTTGTTATTGCTTCTTATGCATGAGTTTTGATTTGGACTTGAGAGAAGAAGATGGTGGGGAGCATCAATGGTGGGTTGTGAGTTGTGACTAGTTTAGAAGAAAGCTGAAAGAAGAAACAAGGGAGAGGAAGGAAGAAGAGACTAAGGGGGTCTGAAGGAGGACAGCTGCAGGAACAGAGCATTTGTGTTTTGGTCAGTCTCTCACTTTTGGTGAAATTTGCTTGCAGAGAGCAATGCCATTACATTACAGTGAAAAAAAGATGAAAGTGACTGCGAAAGAGATTCTAGGCATTGCAGAGAAGCACCCACCTGGAGACTAGGGGACCATCTTTTTTTATTTCACTGAACTGCCCTCCGTTTTTCTAATCCCCCGTTTTTATGAAATCGTAAGCTTTACTTAATTAGACATTTTGTATTTTTAGACGGTGAAAAATTGAATTTTTTTTTTGGAATTTTACTATGAATGTGGAGGATAATGGGCTTATATGAAATTGGTGTTGCATGTTTGATATGCATTTTTGTGGACAAAAAAATACCTAAAGGGGGATTTTTATTGCTAGCTTGATGATATAGATTGAAAATGAAAGACAATGTAGTTAAGTTTAACATTTTTATATATTGCACTCAAATTATATTTTCTATGGGATGAGAGCTCTCCTCCCCTCTCAGTACCTGCAGCGGCACACCCTAGCACTAGGGTTTTGCTCATAACAATATTTGGCTTCTGATGTGATTTTTTCTCCTCGTGTCGCCTGTATCTCGTCCTCGTCGAGATCGGCCTCTACCCATTCGCTTCTAACGTGTGGCGTCACCAATTTTTTGGCTTGCCAGTCCGTCAAAGAGGTTGGGAAGCAGACCCCTCCATTGTTATGGGTTTTCTGGGGCAGATCCGAATTTGGGATCCGAGTTCTTCCCCTATGAAAGTTCTTTCATTCGAGGGGAGGAGTACATGTCGGTGTGCTGCGAAGTCAGATCGGCTGCTGGTCTCAGGGAGAACAATTGATGGAGATGTCGGACTGAATGCAGAGCTGAGTTTTAGTTTTTGCTAGTTGGGAAAGTCAGGTAGACGACAACGGCCAAGAAGTTGATTAAGGCATACACTAGATTTTCAGATGGTGGCGTATAGACGGCGGCGGGGTGTCGACGTCGATCGACGGCCTATGCTCAACTGTTGCGATGGAGGAAGTTGGTGTCCAGATCGGATGTCCAAAGCAGTTTTGCTTGGGTCTGGGGTGACTTGGGCTCGGGCTGTATGGGTTGGGCTGATCTGAAGCCCACACTCTTTCGGGCCCAATTATGGGATCCAGGTGGTTGGGTGTCACAACCCCAATTTTGAATAGTGATTTTTTTTCAAAATTTAGACATGATAACATCTAAAACTCGACACTTTCCCATAACCTGCATAACACACAAACCCAACAAAATAACATTCAGAGAAGTAAGGAAATACAATCTCAAACTTGTGAGTCGCATATTACAATTCTGGTTTACAGTCACACTAATAAAAGAGAATAATACTCGAAAATAAAAATATAATCATCTAGTACAAGATCTTACAACTAGACTAATCTCACACAAAAATCCTAATAGGCCTCCAAGTCATGCCTGTGGGTCAACACCTGCAGGGCCAACCTCTAAACCAAAAAATGACGCGCCGGGTTGTAAACAACAAACCCAGTAAGCTTAAAAAGCTCGTGTGAGTAAAACAATGCACTAACTCAAATAAATCACCGCAACAATATTTCTAGCAGAAATACGAATTTGAGTCGCTAGATACTCCGCACCCACCAACATTTATATCAAACATCACAATCATACTTTCCACTCTACCGAAAAATAAGACATGTATCCTGGAGCCATACAAAAAGGGTCTCAAGGCATACAACGACAATAAAGTCAACTCTACTCAACGAAAATAAATCATGCATCTCAGAGCCCTACACAAGGGTCTCATGGCATGCAATGACAGACAGACTAGAGCTCTAACTGATCGTAACCAATCACCCGGCCAAAGGCGTTGGTTCCCGGTATACTGTCAAATCGTCACTACTGTGACCAACCCGAAGGTCCAAACAAGACGTCACCCAACTGTGACCGACCCAAAGGTCTAAAAGTCCACACAAGGACATCACACCATAATTATCTCAAAAACGTACATAACAATATATATATATATATATATATATATATATTTACACACATACGTCTCTAGTTATCCACACGTGAATAACTATTCATGGACCCACTACAATGATCACACATGTCATAAAACATTTATTTTAACTTATCGATGAGTCGTTGTCAATCAAGCTCATTTATTTTAAAACAATAAGATTGTATTTTAATTAGAAAATAACCATGCATTTATGTGAACAAAATAGAAAATGGGTCTCAAGCGACCTTGTAAGATTTTACTCACCTTCAAAACTCTTGCTGCGTCTTGACAAAGTTAAGACGAGCTCAACCTTTCTCACACCACAAATTTTCTAAACAGAATAATTTGTCATTGTTAGTGATCGACTAGAGAGTCTGATTTTTAACCCCTCAACCACCTCTTAACCTGAAAGTACGTTCAATCCGGAGAACAACATTCCCCGGCGACCACCCATGGTCGTCGGATCCTTCACCACACTTACACTTTTCAAGTTCAGAAGCTCAAAAAGGTTGCCCAATAAAGGAAATAAATGAAGAAATCGTATCTTAACTTAAATAAATACGATAACATTCCTTCGATCAACAACAAAACAGTAACAACACAATATGACGACATCGATACAACAACCTCAACCTCAACAACAACAACAACACCCTCAACAACGACAATAACTGCACACTGCCACCTGAGCCACCACCATAGCCGGCGGCAGTGGCTGCCCTTGAAGTCCCAAAACTCACTCCTATATTACCAACAATAGTAGAAAACAGCTGCACAGCCAACCAGAACCACTCAAACTTCCCCGACGCGCTTCCAAGCGCCGCCACAGGCGACGGTGAGTGGACTCCACGCGCCCCCTTCACCAACTACGTCAACAAGCAAAACTCACAACACGAAACTTGTAGATTAGAGTAGGATGGACATGTTTATTCCTGAGAGCAAAGATCAACTCGGCCTCGAACTGCTCCAAAACACAAATCGCAAGCTTTGCCCACAAATCTGCAAACCCAGAGCTCAGAAACCCAAAATTGAGTTCGATAGCCTACACAACCATGTTCAGGAGGGAAGAGCGAGAAAGACTCACATGATTTGAACCCTCTTCGCCGCCACAACTGTCAAGAACTCAGGCGAGTCTCTGGTGGCGGTTTCTCTGACCCACCACCCCTTTTCTGGCCTGAAACAGTGTGCAACGCCGCCCTAGACTTGGAGGAGGCACCCTTGCGAAGCCAATGTGACCAGCAACATCTCAAATGGTGGCCAAACGACTGAGTTCTGGATTTGGGAAGGGTGGAGACGCGAGCGAGGGTTCAAGAGAGTGAGAAGAGAATTCTGCAGATTTTCGGGTTTCTAAAAATAACCCACACCTTTTTCTATTTATACCATTCTAAAAATCGAAACCCAACCTTTTGTTGATTAAAACTTCCTCAAACGACTTCATTTACAAGCGTACCGTCTGTCAAAGAATTCGTATCGTCGAGCACTACAACTCTTGTGAATCAAGTTTTTGAAAATAATGTAACGATAAAAAAGTCAACTTTGAGCTCTTTAGTTGAAGACTTCGATAATTAAATTTTCCACAATAATCTTTCTTTACAATCAAATTATTACATGGAAAATTTCTATGAAAATTAGGGTCACTACATTGGGTATGGCTACTTTGGGCTCTGATTTACACATGGACTAGAGGTCCATCATCATGGTTCTTGCTTTTCGAGTATGACGATTTGCATCTCGGTTACTTGGTTACTTTGCGAATTCTATTCTAAGGTTTGCAACATTGAGATTGCTTAGGTTTTTTTTAGGTAGTTTCATATGGTTCGATTATACCATGGCCCGTGAGGGTGGATTATATCTATGTTGTCCTCCTACATTTCATTATTAAAATAAGGCTTGATGTCCCTTAATCAAAAAACAAAGTTTAACGTTTTTATATTGTTTGGTGGAATGGACAAAAAAACTAGCTAGGAAAATATCAAATATGGTCCATCAAAATTATGGTTTTGATGATATGAAGTGTTACGTGGTTGGTCATACAAATTACGCAGTTTAGTTAAGTCATCTTAAAAGCAAGACTTTTTATATATGTTGTTTTTATGTTTAAAATGCCTTCTATTATACACTTGAGCCAGCTATACAGTAAAATTTTTGTTCTAAAAGGTCGACAATGAGAATCGTTATGTAGATACTATTACCATAAACTAATAGAGATAGCAAAAATAAATTAAACAGCTAATGTTTTAGCACACTGACTTTTTAAGGAAAAAATGAAGAGCGAAAGAAATAAAAACGGTTTTCCTAAAGAAGAGTACGGTAAAGCAAACAAGACTGTGGACTCTGAAAATGAACGATAGCAACGGAATAGCGAGGGAATGTTTTTATTTTGTTTTCTACAGGACAAAATATCTTCTCCAATGAAAATGATGCACTTTATTAATTTTTAACAAATTTGTTTAATAATTGAAATCTCGAAACTTTAATTGAGAATGACGTCATTATAGTTGAAAATATCATTTGACTGGTACTCCACAATATCGCTTCACAGCAAATGGACCGAAATAGTTAAATCAGATCCTGCTTCAACTAAATCAAATGCTCATGTTTTCTCATATATTATTTTTTTGTAATGTTGTTTCATCAAACAATATGTTCTAGGTTTATCCTCGATTATTAAATATTTATATTAAAAATAAAAATAACAACGGATGGAAAGAATGAAGGGTAAAACGGGAAGTGAAATTTCACGGGAAATGTAATGAAGGCTGGTTTAGGGAAAAGGATGGGCACAAGTTGCGAAGAGCTGGCAAAAGAGAGGAACAGGTGGGTTTGGGACCCATAGATACAGCGCCAATGTCTCAAAAACTCGGCGATGAATTCTCGTTGTACCATAAGGTGAGCGTCGTTGACTCCTACCTGTTGACTCTCAAGTAACCGACAGTGGCACATCAACTGAGTGTGTGTTTTATACACGCGTCCTCATTCTTACTCTCTTAAATCATAAAAAATAAATTAAAAATATAATTTATTATGAAATAATTTAAAAATAATTTTTTTTATGATTTTAAGGATGAATGTGGCTCATCCACTCTAATAATGAGTGTAAAGCTAGCACGCCTATTATTATTTAGTTTGTGTGTGCATGTGAGTGAGTGCATGACCTCATCATTCTGGTAATACCTTCATATTCTTTAAAAGAGTAAAAGCAAATGCCACATTTCTCCTCGTTAACAAATAATTATAATCACAAAATAGCAAAGTATATAGATGCACCGCTGGAAGATAAGAGACAAAATAGCAGCGTCATCGTTGAAAAACAATCTTGTCGTGATAGTCATCGTCATTGTCGAATAAACTTGCCAAACCAGTAAACTTTTCTTAAACATAACTGTTTGTAGTCGGCGCTCAATGAAGTTCTTCACAGTCAAAGCCAAAACATAATTAAGTTTGCTCTGACCCTCCTCCAAAAACTCATAACAATCAAGTGAACCATGGCTTCTCTAATCTGTCACGACGACTTCTCTCTCTCAAATAATAATACAATTTCTGATGTTAATATTTGACATTATGCACTTGATAGTCAACATTAGCCAACCATAGCCACATAAACTATTTTGTATCAGTCATATTTTCCAAATATTTATGGTTCATGCTAAAATTAGAGAACGTCTGTGAGCAATTGGTGGTTATCAAAAACAAAAGTAGTCATATGTGGTCAATTTGAGATTCAGATGTTACACCGGATCCTACAATAGTCATTTATACCATGTGATCTCGACGAAGTCGGGACCGATAGTGGATTGGAGGAGGGCCAGGAGCTCAGATGGGAGTGATGGTGCAGGGGATGTTGGTGACTCGGAACTAATAGTTTCAGATATATTTCTTCAATCGGGGTAAGAACGTGAGATACCGTTTTAAAGTTTTTGAAATGTGAGACACCAAAGTTTTGCTTCTCTAAGAGGGCGGACACTGTTTGGATCATTTTTCCAAAAACAAAAGGTAAATAAGTCTTTTCACGTCAAAATGTATGCCGTTAGCTTTTTTAACGGAACTAACGGTTCAAAATACATTTCTTCAGTCGGGATAAGAACGTGAGATACTATTAAGAATTTCATTAAAGAGAATAATATTGCAACCATATGAGATCTCGGTGGTGGACAACAAGTCCCCACACTTCTTCTTACCCACATACCAGCGATTACATGGCCATGAACAGGAATGAGTCCAAATGCAACTCACATCAAACCCCATCCAGAAACCTCGATGTCTCATTAAAGCTAACCTCAAGAAGAAACAACCCCGTCAAGAACTATATACCAAAACAACCAGGATATATGCATGGACAACCTCTCTATTACATTGACAACAAGAAAACATCAATGTTAACACCAATTGTTCCTGGACATGACATCAACCATAACCACCAAACGACACCAACCCTAAAACCTTAACACCCTCGTCCAAAAAAGAAGGACAATTAACCAACTAAAACAAAAACAACAGAACCAAAAAACAAAAAAAACAAAAACAACCTGTCTCTAGTCTCAAGAATAAAAAACAAAACTAAAACTAAAAACTCAGACCCAACCAAGAGATAGGTCAATGGAGACCTGACCCGGAAGTTGCAAAGACCAAATCATCGCAATGTCTTCGTCCTCCGCTAGTCAGCCTACTTAGCCGTCCTTCGAACCAAAAAAACATCGTTCATGACCCACCTCAACGATAAACGAGGCCTCCTCAATCTTCAACCCAGCAACAAAGCGAAGCAAAGACCTGACTCGATCAAGATCGAACCACTCTAGAGGAGTCGTCGCCACCACCAAGCTTTTCCCATCTCAAAACATCGTCGTTCTAATCACGCCCAGTCAAATCAGATCCGGAGAACTATTGCTCCCCCTTAGCTACAAGCCTCCTTATTGGAAAGAACGTCGCCCAATGACCAAAACTTTCCAAAAGCTTCTGGGTTCGAACCCATGCCTAGCCTCCCTCTCAATCTACTGTCGTTCATCATCATAAGTCTCGTCCGGCCACAACCGTCAAAAGCTGGGCATGGCCAGACCGGCACCATCCTAGTGGCGCAGCAGAGCAAGATTTTTGTGTAACATGGATTTTAAAAACAATAGTAAGATGAAATTTCTGTGGATAATAATATACATTTTAAAATTGTGAAGGACTTGGCGAGTGATTGGGGAAGCGGGTAGGCCCGCTCGTGGGCAAGAGACAACTGTAAAAGTATAATATAAACGATCCTGGAGCGAACGCAAAAGCTAAAATATGCCATTACCAAACTAAACCCCCACAACACGATCAGTAATTATTACCTACTTGAACTAGAAGTCTAGAACTACTATAGTCCTACGTTCACTTTCCATCATTCCTCGCATTTCCTACGTTCACTTGTCCTACTCTCTCCTTATCACTAATGGAGGAATTAACAATGTTTATAGTTAGATTCATATGTTAAGTTGTAGATCTTACTTTGTTATTAATGAACACGTATATTGAACAATTAAAAATAAAAGAGTGTAAATTTATGATGTGTGTAGTGGGGATCTATAATTTGATCATAAGATGGGTTTCACAATGAAGGGTTTGTTTGGCCGAAAGTCAAACAAAATTTTCAGAATTTGAGTAGACGTCAATGAATCTTCAATAACGCATACTTAAAATTTTAAATTCAATAAAAAATGTAGAAAATTAAAAGAATTGTATGTGAGATTTAAGAGGTAAATTACTATAAAACTAGAAGCAAAAGTGGGAGAGAAACTGAGGAACCATAGAGTAGACTCAATAAAGTCCTAGACACATATGCAGAGCAGGTTAGGAGTTTTTAGAGGTGGGGTGGACTTGCCTGAGCCTAAAAATGCATTTACCAACAAATAATTACATAATATAGCTAGTTTTTTCTTTCAAAAAAGCTTGGTTGGGCTTGAGTCCTACCCACTCTTGATGTAGATCCGCCCGTGGATGTGGGTATGTATCTAGTTATTTTGTGTTTATCTAAAAGTGAAGATAACTCATTGAGGCATCGAGGCTGGAATGGAAGAAGATTTTGGTTAAGAGTGATTGCTCAGTTCTTGTGGCAGCTCTCCACCAACAAGGCCAAACGGATACGGAGGTAAGCCGAATTGTTGAGGACTGTAAAGCTTTTATGCAAACGTTTGAGGTGGTTGGGGTTCGGCATGTCTATAGAGAAACAAATAATGTTGTCCATTTTTTTAAAACTAAGGGCCATAAGGCAGCCCTTACGTCGTTACTATTACTGAAATCACATAATACAAGGAGGGACATAAAGCCTAAACCTCATGGTGTAAAAACACCTAAAACAACATTCGGAGAACCTAAACAACCTATGCATTCAAGCAATAACAAATTAGAAAAAGTGTTTCATAGGCGACTCTATTTGCTTTGCATAAAACATGGTGATATAATGAAAAGTTAAATCTCATATGGAGTCATAAAAGACTGTATAATTGCTCTCCATTTATGCGAAGATTTCACTCTACCGTAAAAAGGCTGCGACCATTTGACAAAGCAATGAACTCGCTGTCTCATTAGAGCAGTCATGACACACAACGTGCACTTACCGAGATGTAGCCCACATCGCCCTGTAAAAGGACTTATTGACGACAAAACGTCACACAAAAGTAACCAACTAAACATCACTGAAAGAAAAACATAATTAAAAAGGCCCAGACAAGGCTCATAAAGGAGGAACAAGCTCATAACCCAATCTTAGAGAGACCAGGGTCACTCGCAATCAGCCTCCATCCTCCCAAACATGCCACCGCAATCTTTTTCATAGAGTTAAAGATTCAATAGCTGTAAAATATATTAGTTCTAGCAAAACTTATAATTTATATTTTCATTACTTTGTGACACACCGTGATTTATAAAATGTGAGTAACATGAGATTCATCAAAGACACATGAACTGCTTGTGGTTGTGGATGAGATTTCATTTTAGGATTATTGCTTGGGCCAGAAACGGATAGGAACCTAGGGCGTTAACTAACAAGTAATTGGATGAAACTAGGGGAAGTCAAAACCATGGATTACCGTCGATTTTTTTTTGGTCAGAGATTGCCGTCGATTTAGATACCTATAAACTAGCTTCATTTTCACTGCATCTTAATAAGAAAAAGCAGCTTTCCTTTAACGGCAACCTAAACATCTCACACAAATTAATTAAAATTAATCCTACACTGTTGCGATGCGAAGTGCATGTGGATTTGGTTGGCGTATCAAAATACCTGATTACGTGACATACATAATCTGCTTTGACAATAACCTAATCATTTATTTTATAGCTATTATTCATAGATAATTAAAGAGATATTCAACCATTTTGGGAATGAAATTAAAAGTTACTTGCTATTTTCTTTTTCTTTGTAACAAGCAATCAATCAATCATCCCTTCTAAAAAAAATCAATCATCCAGTCCAGACTGGCTTTGTATTTTCATATATGAATTCTCTGCCCAAGTCCCCACTACACTTGGATCTTGTCTATATGTTTTGTCCCAAGAATAGTTTGCTGAGCTCTTTTATTTGGATCACCTACCCATTTCTTCCTCTCCCAACTAGGCAAGAAATAAATCAAGGTTTAATTTAATGGTGGCTTAAACTAAAGCACTCTTCTATTTCTTGGAAAATAAAACTAACCAAAATAAACGTTATCTTTTTGGTGCATGGTAGTTAATCTCTCGACGCATGTGAAATGCTATAACGTCGTATTATTCATTACAACATAGGATCTGGTCACTTTGATAGCTTCAAGATTCGAACCTAAGTCTGAGAACACACATTCAACTAGACAAACTATCCAACTAGCCGGCAAGAACCAATAAATCGACAATGGTTTATGGTGACTAAGTTAAACAAACTCTCCTCATAATTAATCTAAGTAAATGAGATGAAGATGAATATTACAGTCGAGCCTAATATATAGAGATTGTTTTTGGTTGTTCAATTAATCATTAAACCATGCATATTCATTGCGAATTAACATTATTAGTAAACCAACAAAATACAACCATTGTATCTTGAACAAAAGCTAGCTAGAGTGTCATATACCGGCCAACTCACCTCCCCCGGTACAAAAGAACAAAAAAGATCGGAGCTTCACATGGTTTGTCATTGAGATGTTTGGGGATTAACTACTACACACATACATATCAACGGCTTTTGAAAAATGCCGTCGAATGTTTGTAATGACTTTTTTAAACGTCGTCCCGAGACGTCGTAGAAACTGGAATCGTCATTTAATCTAAAGTTTTACGATGTTTAAAAAATGTCATATGTTTATAGGTGGAACCTAATATTTCACCTTTACCGGGTTACAATTAAATGTGAAGCCACTCTGGGCCCTTTGTCTGGGCCCAATTTGCCATAGAACTAAGTAAAGCAAGGGAAACTACTCCCACATTGGAAAGGGACAGGAATGCTGCCTTCAATGCCACTATAAATACCGGCACATGCCTCCCCATAAAGGTACGATGAAACTTCTTGACTATTCCCGAGTTTTATGCTTAATTGACAGTGTCTAACTTAAGCATCGGAGTGGCTTCCCTCGGTAAACCCGGGGACGCCTCTTTGACGTGTTTGTTCTTTACACAGGAAAGCTCGGAGTACAGGGAAGTCCGCTATTTCTGGAGCCGTGCAACCCGCTAAAGGGGCCACGAGCCACCCGGAAACAATTGGTGCTCTCGTTGAGAGTCGAACTCAAGACCTCTCGCTCGATATTTTGAAGAACAATGGTGGAAATGCCAATGAGACATCAGCCAGACTTGCTGATGTAATGACCCTAGGAGGGAATCCTCCAGGTTATAAAAACCCGCGAACTATTGACAGTGCATACATGCCAAGTAGGTACCGAGTTATCTACAAATGTCCAAATTCATTATATTTTGATGTTATATATAAAACCTTTTAGGACCACATAAAACCCGGCCGGGTTATGTCTATCAATCAGTTTGTTGAGTGAATGCAGGCGATCTCCATTTGACATGAAATATTGCAAGCCTTTCACGGCCTTATTTCATGGTCAAAACTCAGCAAGCTCCGATAAATCTCCGATAATCTCCGATAATCTCCATTTGACATGAAATATTGCAAGCCTTTCACGGCCTTATTTCATGGTCAAAACTTGGCAAGCTCCGATAAATCTCCGATAATCTCCGGTAATCTCCATTTGACATGAAATATTGCAAGCCTTTCACGGCCTTATTTCATTGTCAAAACTTAGCAAGCTCCGATAATCTCCGGTAATCTCCATTTGACATGAAATATTGCAAGCCTTTCACGGCCTTTTTTCATTGTCAAAACTTGGCAAGCTCCGATAAATCTCCGATAATCTCCGGTAATCTCCATTTGACATGAAATATTGCAAGCCTTTCACGGCCTTATTTCATGGTCAAAACTCGGCAGGCTCCGATAAATCTCTGATAATCTCTGGTAATCTCCATAACTTGAAATATTGCAAGCCTTTCACGGCCTTATTTCAGTCTTTGAAAGTCTTAACGGACCCATACAGCCCTAGCGGCACTATTTTTACTTACATGCCAAACCGGCATTATATGTGTAAATTTTATCACATTTGCATATTTTGCATCAGATTACCGTGTTATTTGGCAGGAAGCCCTTGGAAGTCCTAACGGACCCGTAAAGCCTTACCGGGCCTATTTTCACTTTATAATGCTAACATGCCAACCCGGCACTATATGCAAATTTTGTCAACACTTGCAGGTTAAGCATCGGGTTGGAAGTCCTAACGGATCCTTAAAGCCCTAGCGGCCTTTCAAAGTCCTTATGGGCCCGTAAAGCCCTAGCGGCACTATTTTTATTTATATGCCAAACCGGCATTATATGTGAAATTTGTCAACATTTGCAGGTTATGCACCAGGTTGGAAGTCCTAACGGACCCGTAAAGCCCCAGCGGCGCTATTGTTATTTACATGCCAAACCGGCACTATATATGTGAATTGTCACACTTGCAGATTATGCATCAGTTTAACGTGTTATTTTACAGGGAAAAATACCGTGTTATAGAAAGACATTCCCACCCAAGGCCTTAGCGGCCCATGGAAGTCCTAACGGACCCGTAAAGCCTGAGCGGCCCCATTTTATAATGTTAACATGCCAAACCGGCAATATGCGTACATTTTATCACATTTGCATATTATGCATCACATTACCGTGTTATTTGACAGGAAGCCCTAACGGACCGGTAAAGCCCTACCGGGCCTATTGTTATTTTATGACGATAACATGCCAGACCGGCACCATATGTAAATTTTTTCTACACTTGCGAGATATGCATCAAGTTAACGTGTTATTTGACAGGAAAAATTATGCCAACAGCTTGAATACTTTTATTCGAAAGTCAGCTACAAGGCAGAAAGCCGCTACAAAAATAAAGGCTAGTCTACAAAAGCAAAGACAAACCCTCCGAGAAGCTCCAGCTCATGGCGCTGCAGACCCGCTACCCCCGCCAGTGCTCGACCCGCCACGTCCTCCCCGGGGCCGTATGATAAACTGTCCCCTACGGAGCGGTGGCCGATTTTGAGGACCATCGACAATCCCACCTCGGGAAGTACCTCTCCGGGCTGCTGAAGAATGAACCGGGGGACTCCGAGCCGGGTTTGCAGGAGCCCTAGGGTTTGCGGTCATGGCAGGAGTCGACCGGGAGGTGCCTGCAGCCTCGTCGGGTCTAACGTGACCTTGGTGACCATCATACCCGGCTTTGTCGAGCCACCCTTGGCGAATCCCGGCGCTAACAATTTCGGCACGAGCCTCAGCCCTCGCCGACCGCAGCTTCAGCTCAAACTCTGGACTCGCTAGAAACTCGGAGACAGCAGAGTTCCTGGCCCGGGAAACAGCCTGCACCAACGCTCCTTTCTGCTGCTCCAGAGAAGTCACTTGCTGCTGCAGCGCTTGATTCTGTTGAGTAAGCTGAGCAATAGCAGCATCTTGAGCACACCGGTCCTCCCGGTGACCCTCGATGACTCTCTCGTACTCCGAGTTCTTGGCCACTAAGTCTGCTATTTTTTCTTCTGCCTTGGCCAACTCCGCACACGACGCAATGGCCGATGAGCTTGCCTCTTCCCGGACCCGAGCCAGGCATTCCTCGCTCGCCGTCACTTGATCCCGGGCCGCCCGGAGGTCGTCCCTGAGCACTCTCTCTCTCTCTCGGGGATGCCTTCGTTGATTAGCCGATCAGTTGCCAAGTATGACATCCTGACCGCCTACAAAAAAAACAATTCAGCGGGTTAGTATCGAAAAAAAAAAAAAAAAAACCCCCCAACACAAGTCACGAAGGAAACACTAACTCGCATCAGTTTCTCCTGCGTCCTCCGGGCTACGATCAACGGGTCCTGATGCTCCAGGACATAGGAGTCGGCGGCACAATTCTTCAAGTCCGCTACCATCCTTTGGATGGCCACGTCCGCCATTCCCCCATTCGCCAACTCCTCCATTATCTCGTCAGTGTCCCGGTGCTGTTTTCTCTCCCTCCTCTCTTTCCTCTCCTTCCTCCTCTTCTTCCTCTCGGACCTTGCCGAGCTGGATGCCTCCCGGGTGCGTTTGTGGGAGGGGACGGGTTCCACTTCGTGCACTTCGTCGCTCCCATCACTCCCCTCAGGGTTCTCACTCGCCACCCCTTCGAAACCGGCAACTTCTTCACCCCCGTCGTCATCCTCTTCGGTAAACTCCTCCTCACCCGGGAGCACAGACGAGGGAACCGCGCTCATCACCGGTTCTTCAATCTCTTCATCGGTGAAGGTAAATTGAGTTCCCGGTTCTTCAAATACCGGGTTATCATCCGCCTCCGAGGGATTCCCTTCAACCTCCTCTCCCTCCGGGTAGACTTCTGGCCCGAGAATCTCAGCCAAGTACTCGGGGACCTCGTTGTAGTGAGAGACGTCAACGTGGAACTGCCGAGGTTCCCCTTGCTCGGTGTCTGGGCGCAGGAAAGCCGCTTTGCTCGTCAAGTCGATATCGTAGGCTAGGCCATCCGCCCCTTGCGTCCGGATCCCGGCCCATACAGCTTTGTCCTCGAAGCCGTCATATATTCCCGGGTTCTTGCGCTTCGTGAACTCCATCGGGAGAAGAGCTGCAACAAAAAGACATAACTCGTTAGACAAGGTTAGACGAGCATTGGACCAAAATTTAAAAGGACACTGGACAAACCTGGTAGCTCCATCAACCGGCACCTGCTGTACACGTACAGCCTACAAAGCCGGTATGAACTCCGGTCGTCTTGCCCCCGAAAGGCCCACAGCATCCTCCGGATCCTCTTCTCCATCACCGGCTCCAGAGGAATGTCAGGGACATCTGCAACACAAACATAATTATAACCCGGGATAGAGAAAAGAAAGAAGAATCCGGAGAGAGGAGGACTCACTCATCAGTGGCTGGAAGTCACCCGGTACTTGAAACGCGTATCCCGGGTCTTGAAAGTTTCTTATCAAGAAACTTTTCTCCCTCCAGGTCCGGCTCACGGAGGTTGGCAGGTCCTCGACGATCTTCTTGAAAACCGCTTTGGACTTCAGTTGGATGGTCCCGCTGAAACCCGCCTTCCGGGAGTACTCAGCCCGGTACATGGCGTGTAACTCGTGATAGGTCGGCATCTGCTGCTTCAATACCTTGTACATAACGCACAACCCGAGTAGCTGCCTCCACATGTTCGGTCCAACTTGCCCGATTGCGAAGTTGCTCGCAGCCAAGAGATACTGCACCTCTACCTTCAGCGGGAGTGACAAGCCGCAGCGTAGCTGATACTCGTGGCACAGCGTCCACCCATCCCCGGGAGCGAAGAACTGGTCCTCGGGTTCTAAAGGCCGAATTTCTACAGACTCGGGGATCTTCCAGTTGCTCCTTAGCTCCACGATCTCCTCCGCTGTCATTGAGTACCCGGGAGGGTCAAGAGCGGTCCCATCAGTGAAGGTCACGGAGGCAAACTCGGGGACGTGAGTGTCCATTGTTTCGTTGGCCATCTGCAAAACAAAAAAAAACACGGGGGCGTCAACAAAACCCTGGTAACCCGGTGTCACGAAGCTAAATTCCCAAACGCAGACCCAGAAATCCTTCCTGGGAACCCAGAAGCAGTACACAAATCGTCCCAAAACAATCAAAAAGGAGGGAAGAAGAAACAGTACCTTACTTTTGAGGGCTTGAAGGGGTTTTTGAGATCGATTTGAGATTGAGAATCAAAAGAAACAGCGACAAAAGAAAGTGACAGCAAAAGCACGAAAAAGTTATCGGGTTTGGAGGTGAGACAAAACTGTCACCTTCATCCCCTATTTATACAGTTAGAGATGTACACTGAAGGGACGTTTCGGTTTTTCGAGAAAATCGACACGTGTCGTGCATGCCGCGTCCCAAAACCGAAAAACTTTTCAGTTTCCCCACTTCAAAACTGAAAACTTTTCGTTTTCCCCCACTTCAAACTGAAGACTTTTCAATTTCCCCCCACTACAACCCGGAGACGTCGTTTTGAATTCTCAACGAAAAGAGTGTCCGCGGGTTACGCTTGCGTACGGACTTGGGGGACTGGATACCCCGGGTTTGGTTGCTAACTTTGTAACCCGGTAAAGAAACGATTTCAAGTCCCCACCCAAGCGTACCCCTTGACTGAGGACTTGGGGAACTTGTTTATAGGTGGAACCTAATATTTCACCTTTACCGGGTTACAATTAAATGTGAAGCCACTCTGGGCCCTTTGTCTGGGCCCAATTTGCCATAGAACTAAGTAAAGCAAGGGAAACTACTCCCACATTGGAAAGGGACAGGAATGCTGCCTTCAATGCCACTATAAATACCGGCACATGCCTCCCCATAAAGGTACGATGAAACTTCTTGACTATTCCCGAGTTTTATGCTTAATTGACAGTGTCTAACTTAAGCATCGGAGTGGCTTCCCTCGGTAAACCCGGGGACGCCTCTTTGACGTGTTTGTTCTTTACACAGGAAAGCTCGGAGTACAGGGAAGTCCGCTATTTCTGGAGCCGTGCAACCCGCTAAAGGGGCCACGAGCCACCCGGAAACATCATAGAAATACATTTCATAACGCTTAAAAAACGCAATAGAATTACATTTAACGACGTTTTAATACCACAAACCATTAATTCATCTCTAATAAACTTCACATTTTCAGAATTTCAATACGTTATTTTTGAGACATAATGTACGTCAATGTTTGGTAAATATCAATGTGTTGTTTCCATTTAGCTTATTTATAAAAAATTAAAAAAAATCATTAATGAAATTTAAAGCATTAAATTACATATTAGTATGGATCAATAAGGTAAGAAACACTTGACACGGTTTGTATTAATTGGATCAAGTATTTAAAATAGTATAAATTTTTATTTCATTTCATTATTATTGAAGAATATTAAAGTCTGATCAAATATTTCTTAAAGAAGAATGATCAATTTATGTTTCATTTCCTTTAATATCCGATACAAATTAAGAGTAATTAATTTTTTTTTAAATTAAGAGAGGACAATTGAGCCCCTTGCTCTAGAGGCTTCTTATTGCAACTTATTCTTAATAAAACAAAAACCAAAACAAAAACAAGAAGTTATTGACCGGATGGTATTTGGTCTTAAAGGATCGAGGATGGTCTTAGTGTAACCGTTAGTTACCCTAGAGGCTTCTTAATGCAACTTATTCTTATTAAAACAAAAACAAGAAGTTATTGACCGGATTGTGTTTGGTCTCGAAGGATCGAGGATGGTCTTAATGTCTTGTATGGTTTTAAGATGACAGGGTTAGCAGTGGCATCGTATAGTTTGCTCAGCCGAGACAAAATGTTATACCTCATCCATTTGTGGTATCACAAGATTGAGTTCGAGCTTTGTTGCATCCAAAATGTTCAATTACGTATATGCCGAAGACAACAACAAAGAAGAACATATACATCGAAAAGGGCTGTGAAAACAATAACAGGCCAGAAGACAATAACCTAATTCGAGATGAACGTATATGAATAAGAGCTGCACAATAGAAGATCTGTAATCTTACCCAATCAATCAAGTTTCTTCGATTCGTAACCAACCCTGTTTATAGATCTTTTCCGATCAATCAAGCTTCTTTGATCTTCTTTTTTGATGTGGTAAGAAAAAGTTTTGGGTTTTAAAAAGAAACGATTTGGGTTTTAGAAATAATTTGCTTTCCTTGTTTTGGTGATAAGGATGGAGTTAGCATTCTCAAAAAAAGATGAGTCTAGAGCCTAGACTGAGTAGGACTTGTAGGCTAGGCGGGAAATTTTCCCTCTATCAAATTTTATTATTTGCCTAGGATTTTTGTGTAGATCAAGTACATCAAGGAACATCTTTGTATGTCTGATCTTACAAAAGTGGAAACCAAGTTTAATGAAAATAAAATAATGGGGTTCGACACATTCATAACATAATCTAAAGGTTATGAGTTTGAAAATACGTAAATAACATGTAGATCTTTCTTCTGCTTCTCATGACTATAATTAAACTATTGGCTTGCAACATGATTAATGATAAGTGAAAATGAGAAAATTTGATTGAAAGTTAGCGTAAACCCTCATCTAATAAACCAAAAAAGTGATCATATATATATCATTTCTGTAAAATTTCAGCTGATATAGTAATCGTTAAGGTCTTGAAAACGTATAAATGTAATGAACGAACCGAATTTGTTCAACCGGAATCGTTCGTGTTATTCTCTGTAAATCACAGTTTTGAATGCCCAACGATCCCCAATTGAGCTGAAAATTTGCAGAGATTATCTACTCATATATATCTAGAAATTGAACGGTTAAGATGAGAAAATATGATCTAAAAGTCGGCCAATTCAAGAAATCCACACCAAACTCTTGGTAAGGATGTCCTTAGCCAAGAAAGTCTGTATATATATGAGGAGGGATGAGGTTTACACCAACTTTTCGATCACATTTTTTCTTCTCCACAGTTCACTTTATAGGTCTATATGAATAGATCATATCTGAAAATTTTCATCCAAATTGGTGATCATTAAGGTCTTGAACTAGCTTAAATCAATGGATGGATGAAATCTGCCAATTGTAGTTTTAAGCAACTTAATGATCACCAATTTAGATGAAAATTTTCAGATATGATCTACTCATATAGACCTATAAAGTGAACGGTAGAGATGAGAAAATATGATCGAAAAGTTGGTGTAAACCCTCATCCCTCATATAAACAAAAAAGGATCCCTTAGTGGAAGAGCCCTTATATATATAATCGAGGTGGAAAAATTTGACAGCACATGGAATATATCGTTGAGTAAGAATAAATTGTCAAATGAACCATTCAGTGAGGATCTGAGACGAGAGACTATATATATATATATATATAATCGAGGTGGAAAAATCTGACAACACAGGGAATATATCGTTGAGTAAGAATAACTTGTCAAATGACCCCTTCAGTGAGGATCCGAGATGAGAGATTTTCTTAAGGAAAACTCATACCTCTACTTCTTTGAGATACGATCCCTTCACAAACGTACGATGAACACTCAGACTGAGGTGGAAATACCTGATTGCTAATGAGAAATCTATTAAAGATGCAAATATTTAGTCAGTGGCGGATCCAGGATTACGATCTTGGGTGGGCTTGAAATTTTTAACCAAAGAAAGAAAAAATGTGGAGAATCTCGACGCTGCGAGAGAAATTTATTGATTGAAAGAAAATGATACATCTAGTCAGGGGAGGACATATATAATAAGCATTTTCCCTCCAATGCATATACAAAATTATAATACAAACTGAACAATTAAACTAAATATACAATGTGGTACAATATGATAGCATAAACTAACAAAATTTAACTCTACGGGTCGATGAAGCTTCAAACTCTTCAATCATCTCCTCATTAGTAATAGATTCAGCATACTCTTTCTCAATATGAAGGACCATACAATCACTAAGAAACTCATCTCCCATTTTGTTTCTAAGTTTATTCTTAATGATGTTCATAGCTGAAAATGCCTTTTCAGTGGTTGCTGTAGAAACTGGAATAGTCAAAACTAAACAAATCAATCTATGAAGCATAGGGAAAAATTCAGACTTCCTTGTTTGAACCAAGGTGCGACACAAGTCAACAATGGACTCCAAATTTTGGAACTTAGGATCACTACACATATCTTTCTCATAAAATGCACACTCTAATTCAAGAGCATACATTTCACCATTATCGAAATCTTCAGGGTAAAACTGTTTTGCAAGATTGCAAACACCTTGATAGTTAAAATTTCTGAAGTTATCATGAGGATCCAAAGTAGAACTAAGTTTAAGGAGATCTGATGTTTTATTTGAGAATCTTCTATTCAACTCACTCAACTGAAAATCAATCACAGCATTGAATACTTCTATATGGTAATCATGCTCAAATGTAATGAAATTCAGTTGTTGGCAATTACGACCTGTACCATCCTTATAAGAAGCATCCTTGTCGGGCATATCAAGATCATGTTTTTCACAAAAAGATTCCACATTGCTTACCAAATCAGTCCAGCCTTTATCTCTCATATCCTATGTTAAAGAAACATTTCGGCCTGCTGTTGTTACAATTGCAGTTGGCCAAACTATACGGAAGTTCAAAGTGCAGATCATGTCCAATGAACCATTGAACAATAGTGGCCTAGATTTGGAAGATGTTTCGAGGAAATTGTGCAACATATCTGATATTGAATAAAATCTCACTG
Organism: Comarum palustre; assembly: GCA_951800085.1. Classification (NCBI taxonomy): domain Eukaryota; kingdom Viridiplantae; phylum Streptophyta; class Magnoliopsida; order Rosales; family Rosaceae; genus Comarum; species Comarum palustre. Next base: position 14,283,619 of record OX637572.1, on the reverse strand, counting down.
GTCACTCTTAGAATTACTTCAGTAAGATGATGATTATTATGCTTTTGTAAAAAAAGAAGAAGAAGAGATAATGTCATATTTAATGAATAGCTAATCTGATCTGATCCCTCTTGAGAATTGAGATATAGCATAAGATCATCTGAATCGGAATGAGGAATTTGAATCAGATATGAGGAATTGGATAACTTACTCTGCGCAGTGCGCTCGGCGGTGACGATCTGCCGATCTGGTGCAGAGGTGCCGATCTGGTGTCTCCGTGTCTGAGACGACAACGATCTAGTGCAGACTGCAGAGGTGCCGCAGTGCAGTCGCCCGCCGGCCCGCCGAGGCGCCAATCTGAACTTGATGGAGAGAGAGCCACTGAGCCAGAGAGAACCTTTGCAGATAGACGAAGAGAGAACAGTGAAGAGCAGTGGTGGATTTTCAGAATTTTGATGGAACAAAAAAAATATATTATATATATACTTAATTTTTTTTTTCTGCCCAAACTTTTTGGTTGGGCTTGAGCCCCACCCAACCATAATGTGGATCCGCGCTTGTATTTAGTTGAAGGGAGAACGTTTGATCAACGCAAGCTTGTTGAGTAGGAATAACTTAAGCAAGATCTAATTCCAAGTGTGTGGCTAGAGAATTTGTCCCTTTGCAACCTCATTGAGATACAATCCATTCGAGATACGATGAATTCCTTTGGATCAAAATTGAAATTAAATTGATAAATAGATTTATGAATGCAAATAAATTGCTTAGTTTCATCCTTTCGACTCGATAATTTTATAGAAACAAGTTACAAAAATATTTCCAAGGGCCTATTTCTGACAAAAATGTTTGTTAATTTCGTAGGGTATTTTGTCGTCAGAAATGATTTATTATTACCGAGGGACAAATTCCGTCGCAAATAACAACTCATTTCTGACCAAATAAGATTCCCTCAGAAGTACTTGCATCTTTTCTGATGACGTTTTATGTGGTCAGAAATATTAACGGTGTCAGGACCCACCCCGGGTTAAACCCCTTTAACCCGAAGTAAATCCTGCGGGGACCACCTCAAGGGAACTTCTTACCGAAACCCCCTTGAAATGGCCAACCCTTCCTACAAAACTAGCTAAACCGAGTTAGTCAGAGCAATCTACAAAGATGATTACCCCAGAGAATTTCAAGCAGCAACGGAATGATCGACTATGCCTCGACTCTCGTACGCGCTCGACCTCCTCTCAAGAACCCTGCATCACTGGGCATTTTAAAACGAAAGGCCCAGGGGAGAAACATTGAAAAACTGTTAGAGTGAGTGGACGAAAATCAAATATAAAAACTCTATTTCCTTTACTGCTCTCCCACAAATTTAATGATTTAAATAACATTTATGCATGCCCACAATTACTAAATTTCCACAAATGCATGGTAAGGTAACCAAGTAAGGAATATGGGAAGAGAAATGTTCACAAACATAATAAGTCTGACCTCTCAGACTAGGGTCGGAGCTAAGAGCTCTAGTTGCGCCCTCACGCTATGCTAGCTATATAAAATGGTAATGGACAACCCTTAATATCCACCTGACCTCTCAGGCGTGTCTGACCTCTCAGACCAGGGTCGGAGCTAAGAGCTCTAGGTAAAATGGTAATGGACAACCCTTATAATATCCACCTGACCTCTCAGGCGTGTCTGACCTCTCAGACCAGGGTCGGAGCTAAGAGCTCTAGGTAAAATGGTAATGGACAACCCTTATAATATCCACCTGACCTCTCAGGCGTGTCTGACCTCTCAGACCAGGGTCGGAGCTAAGAGCTCTAGGTAAAATGGTAATGGACAACCCTCATAGTGCACTACGTAGTTTGCCTGACCTCTCAGGCTAGGGTCGGAGCTAAGAGCTCTAGTAGCGCCCTCACGCTACTCTAGCTAGCATATTCATTGACAACCCTTATAACAAAAATTCATAACAATACTTTACTCAATTTCTCTTCCCAAAACAATAAGTAAAACCATTCCTCGTCTTATATGCATAAATCCACATAAAACATTCATGAACCCGAGGAAAATATAATTCTCGAAACCATCATAAAAACCCTGCAATAAAATCAATAATTAAGGCATGCATTCATTTAAAAATAATATGTCCACTCACAGTACTATTGCGACCTTCCCGCTCGGAAAGCTCCTCGAGCGAAACTCTCGAACTACCCGCGTAGTCGAGCCCGTCTCACGTCCGACCAGAGACTGTACCAACAAATCATCATATTAGTCGTTCACAGATGACTTGGTCTTTTCCTAGTTTGACCAGGAACTCCTATTTGACCACAAGTTGACCGAGTTCCTTTTTATGACACTTTAACCTTTTTGACTTTCTTTCCCGGTTATCGACTCTTAACTCAATTTACCGGAAGTCCGACGAAACTTCGGAACTTCCCTTTACCATTTACTGACGTTAAGGTGTCACATAATAATTCGTTGAATTACTATGGACACCCAACGTGTCACATGAACCAATCATTTACCGGGAGTCGATTTACCGATTTACGTGAAATATCAACTTTACTTAAAATGGTCAACTTAACATTTTTCCAGAAATTCCAGTTATCATTTCCCGATAACAGTTTAACACTTAACCAATTTAACCAAACTGTGTCAAACCTCACTGAACTTCAATTCTTTACTTAACCGTTTTTCTGAAAGTGGGACTTTCCCAAAATGGAAACTTTCCTTTAATGAAAACTTTCTCAAAATGGAAAGTTTCCCAAATTAACAGGTTTCCAACTTATAAAGTTTCCTAAAATGGAAAGATTCCCAATTACGGTTAGTTTCCGTTTTTAACACATTCCCTTACGTAATTTCCAAGTACGACACTTTCACTCAATTAAACGGAAACGATGAACTTTAAACAGGAGTCGAAGACTACCTCTCGGCATCTCAGCCGGATTTATTGCATCACCGGACCTTCACCGGATTCCGGCAATTTGCCGGAAATTCACCGAAGTTTCCCTCGTTTCTTCGTCTCCAATTTACGACAACACAAGCGTAGGGAAACAACAAACATCATCAGCAACGCAATCTCAAGCATCAAAGAACCAAAACCACACAAAGAAGAATTTCACAGTTCAAAGAGGGAATAAACCTCACCCTCTGCTTCTGTGCTTCCAATTCGAACCAACACTGACCTAGCAGCTCCTCTGCTGTCCACCACCTCCAAGACCACCCCCAGCAGCTCCTCCAGCTCCAACCAACACCACTACCTCGCTGCTTCCACTGCCAAGCACAGCAGCATCACACGGTGGTCCTCTGCCAAAACCCAACTCCTCCAAACACTAATCAAACTCAATTCCAATTATATGGAGGAGTAAAACACGAAGAGTTGATCGTCTTTCATACCTCAGTCGTTTCCGCCGGTTACCAGAACATCACGAATTCGCCTGAAGACGCAGAACCACCTTCTGATCTCCCTTCCTCTGTCACCATAGCTCCTCTCTTGAAACTGAGGCCATAGGGAGGTTGTGGACGGCGAGGCGAAGCTGTCACCACCACTCGCGCTCTCTGTCGTGGCCAAAATCGGAAAACTCGATCGGAGCACAGTCGAGTTCTTCGTCGGCCGATCTTCTCCCACAATGGCTACTGGAAAGAATTAGTAAGGGGGTTTTGAAGAGGATGAGAAGAGAAAGAGATTGGTGGTTGTCCGCTGGCCTATGGTGGCCGGAGTCGCCGGCACCGGCGGAGAAACAGTGGAGCGGAGAGAAGGGCTCGGGGGAGCCGTTGACTCGATTTGGGGAGGTTTGACTCGGTCAAACCTCTCTTCTCCAAAATCGGAAAACTCGATCGGAGCACAGTCGAGTTCTTCGTCGGCCGATCTTCTCCCACAATGGCTACTGGAAAGAATTAGTAAGGGGGTTTTGAAGAGGATGAGAAGAGAAAGAGATTGGTGGTTGTCCGCTGGCCTATGGTGGCCGGAGTCGCCGGCACCGGCGGAGAAACAGTGGAGCGGAGAGAAGGGCTCGGGGGAGCCGTTGACTCGATTTGGGGAGGTTTGACTCGGTCAAACCTCTCTTCTCTATTTATAGAGAAATCAACGGTTGAGATTCAATCTTGAAAAGATTCAACGGTTCAGATTCAAAGAAGGTGAAAAGTAAAAAGGTTAAATGGTAACTTTCCCTTTTTACCGGAATAGTAATTGGAAATTACCATAAACTTCAGAAATTCACAGAAAATAGCCGGAAGCTCCGAAAAATATTCCGAAAATACCGGGAGACTCGTGTTGACACGTACTACAACATCGAGTCATCAATTCAGGTATTTGGAGTACTTAGAAAAATTTGAAAATTAACTCGAGCGATAACTTATCGAATTACCGATCGCAATTAAAAGTCCTCGGTAACTCGTGACTCTCTGTGAAAGGTAACTTTTATTAACTTCACAAGATTCGGGGTGTGACAAACGGCGCCAAAAAACCTACCAAAATTTTGGTTTTTCCGACCATATTTGAACTCTTTTCCGACAAGAATTTGGCCGTTGGAAATAATGCACGACTTTACACAATATTTCTGACAACGAAAATTTTTGGTCGAAAATAGTGCCTTTTGCGACGGGAAATCAATGCCCTCAAAAATGGTGGTCGGAAATGACTATTTTTGTTGTAGTGGTGTGGGCAAAACATAATCTAGCATTTGATGGATTACCAAGACTTCATTACTGGTAGATTCTAGCAATATTGAGCAAAAGTTTGCATTGGAAACTCCCGGATAGTCACTATAATAACCTTCAATTATCACATTCTTGTGTTCATGCTTGTCGTAAATCAATCTCAATTTCAGTTCATGTCTGCCCACGTTTAGATAGTGAGTAGCTGCGACAAGGGCACCATATCTTGGACCCTCGACCAAAGCAAACAGAATGCCCGAAGAAAACAATATACCTTTAAGCCTGTCCTTGTCTTTCTCATTGACATGCAATACACGGGAGACGCTCCATTTTTGGTCTCCAAGTTTGCATAAACCCAATGTCTTATGGCCATCCAAATCCTCAAAAACTATGGCTGCCATGAAACTGCCTGAAGAATTAGTATCATGGGAGGGAAGCAATGCAACATGCAGGAGGAAAATGTTGGCACCAAAATGTTTCCATTCCCAGGTTCCTACAACATTTCTGAAATGTGGAATTGTAATCGAAGGTGGAAGTTTGTGTAGGTCGCCCGAAATTGGGTTAAGTAGAGACATTGTAGAATGTAATCCATTTTCCTTGCCATAATCAACCAACCTTTATCAGACCCATAAATCCAGCTTCCTTTAACTTCCTCCGGAAGCTTTACCTTGAATATTTTCCTTGAGGCGAGGCTGGCAAAGCTCACAGTCGTTGCTACCTTTGGGGTCTTGAGGAAGCAGTAACCATGGGAGTTCATGCGGAGGAGCACTAGGGATGTCTCTTTTCATATCAACGGATGACTTCCAATCCTTGTTCAAGGTTTTTAACCGTAATTGATCTCCTACATTGACACGATTCAAAATATTCTCCATGATATCTAAAGGTGGCGGTGTCTGCCAACAACTATACTCATTAGAACTCGTTTGGTGATCTTCCTCTTTCGCTTTCTTCTACTTTATCGTGGGCTCTCTTGGGAAAACTTTTCTCTTCAGCAGCCTAAGCTTAATTCTGTTAAGCTTAAACTTGAACATCTTGATTCTTTCTTGCTCTGAAAATCAATAGCTACATGGTGACTAGAGGGGTCAAATGACCATTCTCATAATCTTTTCATGTGTGTTGTGCTTCAGATTTTTACTTGTATATAAGAGTAATGTAAGCTATTTGACTTATTTTATCATTTGACAAAGTTCTACATAATTAACTTGTCTAAATTGACCCATCTTCGTATACTTTTTAGCTACGCCACTACTAGCAACCTTTCAATATTGAATGAAGGGATGCATGTTATGCCATCTTATATACAGTGAATAACAGCTTGAATATTGATCCAAATATCTCCCTTCCAATTAGGAATAAGAATTGGTACGTTGCCTTCAGAAATATTTAGGAAATTCTTCATTTCTTTGGCTGTTATAGTCCGAGTAGGATTAGGAAGGTTGAATTCGGGCCGGGTCACTCAAGTTTCCTATAATATATATGAAAGGCAGAAAGGGTTTATATGGACATGGTCAATCAATATATAGGTATTTCATCACAATCCGGTCAAGGATAGTTAAATTAAACCAAAGGTATGGTGATGGTTGATATTGTTTTTGACAAACGTCAGACAACCTCCAACAAGGTTTCCGGCCAACCTCTGACAAGGCTCCGATCAACTTCCGGCGTTGTCTCCAACTGACCACCGACGAAGTTTCCGACAGACATCCAAAAAAATACTATTACTGCTAACAAAAACTACTATTACTAGTAACTAAAACTACTATTACTAGTAACAAAAGTTACTATAGACATGAACTAAAACTAATACAATCTGAAACTAAATCTACTATCACAGGCAACAAAAACTACTACCACATGCAACAAAATCTACTATTGCTAGTAACAAAAACTACTATAGATAAGAACTAAGACTATTACCGTATAAAACTAAATATACTGCCGCAGACAACAAAGCTACTATTGATAGTAACAAAAGCTACTATAAACATGAACTTAAACTACTACAGTCGACAACAAAAGCTATTATATACACAACTAAATCTACTGTCGCTATTCACAAAAGCTACTATGATCAAAGCTACTACGAAACATAATAAATGTCAAGACCCACCCCGAATTTCCCCTTGAAATCTGGGATGAACTCTACGGGGACCACATCTGAAGTTAGATTCTACTGAAAATACGGTATAACTTCCTCCAAAAGTGGATAACCCTACTTGCAAACCAACCAAACACTTCTATAACCATAAAGCTCAACCCCAACACCGGAAGTCATCCTGTTCCCCAAGCTCATCCACGCTTCACCAATTAAATTCAACAAAACTAAATAAGGGTAATCAGAGAAATGTAAGCAGATATATCACCTAAACAAATACTAATGTCAACAGATTAATTGACTATGTCTCGTCTCCTTTTACGCACTACCTCCTCTCAGCTATTCTGTAAAACTGAACATTTGAAAACGAATGGCCCAGGAAAAAATATTTAAAAATGAACTTTACAGTGAGTGAACAAAACCACAGATTTACTCAAATGAAAACATATCTTTATATATTTTCAGAAGTACGTGCATTAAAAAACTCCAAATGCATGCAGCGTAAAGACCCCTCCATTAAAGGATTTTTTTACATATATGAGGGATTGCAGATTACACTAATTTTTTGATTACATATCAACATCTCCACCGTTCAATATTTAAATGCATATATGTAGATCATCTCTGTAAAATTTCATCTAATTTGGTGATCGTTAAAGCTTCGAACTAACTGAAATCAATTGACGGATCAAATTTGTCAAACCTGAACCATTCATGCTTTAACTTTTAATTCACAGTTTTGAGCACCTTAACGATTACCAATTTAGATGAAATTTTGCATAAGTGATCTACTCATATACATATTAAACGGTGGATGTAGGGAGGACATCCTTAAACTTTTAAAGTAAGGATGTTTTTAGTTCTAGCTTGTATTTTCACAATCAAACTAAACGGTTAAGATGAGAAAACATGATCTAAATGTTGGTCAATTCAAGAAATCCTTACCAAAACTTAGGTAAGGACGTCCTTAGTTGAGAATCCTTGTATATATATGTATATATACACACACAGTCTGTTTCAAATACGGACCCTCGTATTTAAAAAAATATGGATTTTCACATTTTGATCCACTTTTCGATCATAATTTCTCATTTTAACCGTTCAAAATGTAGGTATATATATGAGTAGATCATATATATAAATTTTTCAGTAAATTTGGTGATCATTAAGACATAAAAATGAATCAAAACTATGAATGTAATAAAATAGTTCAACCAGAACCGTTTGTTTTTCAGTTTTAAATCACAAATTTAAATACCTTAAAGATCTCCAAAATCCAAATTAGCTGAAAAATTGTATAGATGATCTACTCACACATACCTATAATTTGAACAGTTAAGATGAGAAAATACAATTCAAAAGTTGATCAAATTGCAAAAGTCCGCATTTTTTTTAAATGCGGGCTTCTGCACTTGATCAAGGCTATATATATATTTTTTCCAAGGACATTCAAATGTCATTGGAAAATATACATATCAATTCTTTTCTCAATTTTAGATCTGTAATATGACCTCGCATATCTCATCATTCGAAGCTCATTTTCAATAATATTAACTATCTTTCAGCTTCCATTTTGGCCGATGCGATATTTTTCTGTTAAAGATCATCATTTGTTCGACCCTTCATTCATTTTGAGTTAGTTTTAATCAGGTCACATTATTGCATTGCCCTCCTACTGCTATAGGTATGATTTGAAAGCCGTTGTTCTAGTAGTGTCAAACAGATGAGAAGAAAATCCTAGTCCAATTAGGATAGAATCTTTGCAAGCGAGCTACTCCGATCAAAGGGAATGTACAATCCGAAGGAAAGGTGGCTGAAATGATATCATCGTATTTATGCAGAACCGAGGCTCTATTGTTGATTGTGGACACTTAACACGTATCTATTTTGCATATATGATCGATTGACGACCATGCATGGTTGTTGATTTTGTTGCTAAGGTCATCTCCAATGGATATTATAGAACTTTTTTGTCAAAACTCATCTCCAATGAAATAGAACATAGACGTTTCATTTTAAAGTTCTATAATACTAACCAATGTTTCAAATTTGGAACATAAACTAGAACATTTGGATGCTCAAAGTTAAAAGTAAAATTGGTCCTCATGTGCATCTACAACTAATTTGAATTACAGAACTTGTTGATTGAAGATAGTTTCGTTTTAGATGAATAATGCCTAATAGTGTTATATTTTTATTTATAGAACATGTTTTTGCATCCATCAGCTGGAGAAGGCCTAATTCATTAGCTTGAAAAATTACAGCTTGTAGTTCGTCTGATCAGAAGCTATCGAGTGTCACTCTTAATTCTGGGCACATTTGGGCTCCCATGCAAAAACTAACCAGTGTTGGCCCAACATATGGACCCACGTACCCATATTATTGCAAATCAGATATGTATGCACGTACGTACCCGTCTGGAACTTCCACAAATATTAGACTTGTTGAGTACATTGGCAAATATGAGTTTAATGCAATTGAGAAATTTTTTCGTTAGATTCTCCAGAATATAAACATCGATCTTGAAGAACGGAATATTTTGAGCTTGATCATGTGCCATTTACTTGATGTCTCTTTGGAGAAAAAGGGGATCGCATCATACCTGCTTGGCTACAGGATCGATATGTAATGGGAACTTCATGGATTGTGCATGAAAATTTTGTTAGGTCTGAATTCATGGTAGAAATTATAGTTACAGTTAATCTAGTATGGGAATTACTAGAGAAATGCAGATAGACCAATTCAGCATTGAAGAAAGCAACGGTGAATTTCAGGTGAAGTTCATTTGTTATGTGTTTATTCATTCTTGCAATACACGTCGTATTATCCTATAGAATCTGAAGTTATCAACATATTAAGCATACCAAGCCAGCAGTCTCAAATTCTCGAAGATAGTACATACTGCAAATTCTATCGGCTACAGATCTAAAAAAATAAACATATGAATCCAAATCTAACTTCATTTTTCTTTCTATATTTCCAACAAAACAAGTGGATCATACCAATACAACTGGAAACTAGAATATATCCAAGCAACGGCTAGATTCAACATGAAAATCTTCGAACTTCATTTCACCAATGAAAAACAAGATGAAGATATCAGAAAGATAAGGACTTCCCCTTACAGACCAAAACCTAACACACACATATATATATATAGACACCCAGCGTCTCTACTTAAACTTAAGCAACATACTCGACCTTCCCAAAGTGTCCAAGAGACCAAGTCACTAGCTATCATTTCTTTTTCAATGGCTTCTTCAACAATGGCCTTCTCCTCTCCCTCTCTAGTTGGCCAAGCTGTGAAGCTCAGCCCCTCTTCATCTAACATCAATGGTGAAGGCCGAGTCACAATGCGCAAAACCGCATCCTAGTCCAAGACTGTCTCGTACGGCAGCCTGTGGTACGGTCCTGACCGTGTCAAGTACTTGGGTCTATACTCTGGTGAGGCGCCGTCTTACCTCACCGGAGAGTTCCCCGGTGACTATGGTTGGGACACTGCCGGGCTCTCAGCCGATCCTGAGACTTTTGCCAAGAACCGTGAGCTTGAAGTCATCCACTCAAGATGGGCCATGCTCGGTACCCTAGGCTGTGTTTTTCCCGAACTCTTGGCTGGTAATGGAGTCAAGTTCGGTGAAGCTGTTTGGTTCAAGGCCGGAGCGCAAATATTCAGTGTGGGTGGACTAGATTAATTGGGAAACCCGAGCTTAGGTCATGCTCAGAGTATTTTGGCAATTTGGGCAACACAAGTTATCTTGATGGGTGCAATTGAAGGCTACAGAATTGCCGGTGGACGTCTCGGTGAGGTTGTAAACCCCTTAAATCCAGGGGGCAGTTTTGATCCATTAGGCCTTGCAGAAGATCCAGATGTATTTGCTGAGCTCAAGGTGAAGGAGCTCAAGATTGGTAGATTGGCCATGTTTTCCATGTTCGGATTCTTCGTACAAGCCATTGTTACCGGAAAGGGACCGATCGAGAATTTGGCAGACCACTTAGCCGACCCTGTTAACAAAAATGCCTGGTCATTTGCCACCAACTTTGTTCCCGGAAAGTGAAATTGAGATGACTAGCATTGTTGTAAAAATGTAGCATGCAATTATTCAGAAATGGGACTTTTTCTGATGTGCATTTATTGATGAAACTCATATGAAAATGAGCATGTCAAAAGTCTGCAGGGCAGTTTCTTTGAGGATCAGCAATCTGATCTGTTTTTTTCATATGCATATTATGTTTTAGAAACTCAATCGTCTTACGGTCTTACACTTAATCATGAATAAGCGTCATGCACGCACAGGATACATGAAACCTAGCTAGCTAACTTAATTTAGTTTCTCTTTGACGTTTAATATCAGCATCTAATTAGTTCTCCCATCTGCTTTGGTAGTTCATATATATGCCATATGTAAAAAGGCCTCAGCAAGTAGAATAGCATATATAAGATCGAAATAGCTTGACATGGTCTGTACCTATGTACGTATTACTTAATTTCATATATATTTGTAAAATAAGAACCAGCATTCTTCGAAATCCTTCGCTCTCTGATAAATTACTTGTTGTATCTGAAGTGTACACATAGCAGGGGACGTGCGAACGATTGGGTATAGTTTCTTACATCAGAACTTACATACATGATTGGTCTTTGCTTGGGAAGCACTTAATGGACTTAGTTTCATCAATCAAATATTCAGTTTAATTTGCCAATTTTAGAGGCTACCCTTTTGCAAATATATAATTAACATGACATAGAAAATATCGTAATCGGTCTTTGTCGATGCTGTTAAACGACAACATATATAATGCATTATTTTGCGCCTAATCAGAGGCTTAAGTCAAGTAAAATGGCGCAAGCCGATTCTTAAAGTGGTAACTTAAAGGCACTAGCTTGATTGCTTGATAATCGTTGACACAGCCACACAGGTCACGGTGGACCTAGAAATTAACCGTACGTAATGCTTCCCATGCTAACCAAGTGAACCAGCATATGCAGGTGTAAGATTTAGCGCCTTGATTCCCAACATGGACTATAAATCTTCTAACTTTTTTTGAATACAGACGGTTAGAACGGCAACCTAGCGTCATAACCATTAATAAAACTTCAAAATATAAAGAAGGACATAATGCCTAAATTTCATGTTGTAAGAACACCCTAACAACAAATTAGGCATGTCTACAAAAATTATGCATTCTAGCAAGCACCATTTAGCAAGTATTGCATCATTGGCTACCCCATTTGCTTTACAATTTTAGCGACATAACAGAAAAGTACTGCTCATACTGAGCCATAAACCACTACGCCTATCAACTTTCCTACTATGATGTCACAGGAAATCACCATTATCAGTGACCTTAAGTTTCATCTTGTCACTAGAAGGCTGTGACTATTTGACAAAATAAGGAACTCGCTGTTTCATTAGGGCAAACATGACACGATACATTCACTTACCGGGAAATAGCTCACAAGTATAACTACCTCTAACAAACAATAAAACAAAAACCAAAGGCAATACTTATGAAGACCTATCTCTTCATCCACCATACGAGAATGATGACTTATTTCAGCAACAAACCAAATTAACACTACGAAAATAACCAAAAGAGAGATAAATACCCATATTGGGCTAACAACCCAACTCCAGGCCTTGAAGGCCAAAGCCCCACAGAGATCCACTGGCCCATCAACCTTGGCCCAAAACAGTGGCTGTATTTCCACCACCTCCCCGTCGCCGATCTCCACCACGCCGCAGCAAATCCAAACGCCAACGGAGCTAGAGGCCACCTAGATCCTCCACCGTCCTGTTCTGGATCTAGATCTGCAACCCACACCGGAGCCACCACAAACCAACTTCCTCTTTACCAAATCCTGATCTCCCCCTGCCACCATCCACACCCCCTCGACAGATCAAACTCCAAACTAGAAATCTAAAGGCCGATCGACTCATCAAACCACCGAACCCATCTCACCCTCCACCAGTCACAGCCCAGCTCCAAACCGGATCAAAGACCACTCCAATCTCGATCCACTGCCTTATCGCCATCACCAATTGGAACCAGAAGGTCTGCCTTGTTTGGCCGTTGGATGATGACGTAAGGTTTCAAAGATTAGGGTTCAATAAACCAGGGTTTGGTATTTATTTATGTTAATAACTATCCTATTTATTAGGGTCTTGCTGTTAGGGTTTGTTAGAGTTAGTCCTAGTCTTGTGCAACTAACTCATGATCTTCAGGGTTGTTGAAGACGTGAGTTATTCCTTTGCATTTCTGTTTCGTTGCTTTCGGTTTCGGTGTAAGGCTATATAAAGCCTCAATCACTGTTAATTCATGTAGAGTAGTCATTCATTCATCCAAGTGTTGAGTTCTTAAGTTTGTTTAACATTTGGTATGAGAGCCCCATCATCGGGGCCTGATAGAGAGACTGAGAGAGAGTGAAAACACTGAGAAAGAAAGGGCTTGAGCGAAACAGGAGAGATGACATAGAGTAGCAGTAGCAATGGGAAGTTTGCGCAACCCGTATTCCCAACATTTGATGGCTACTATGAGCACTGGGCCAAGCTAATGGAGAATTTCCTCCGCTCCAAAGAGTATTGGGGTTTGGTTGAGGAAGGAATCGATACAGTTCCGGCAGGGACGCAACCAACTGAAGCACAATTGAAGGTGATGGAGGAGCAACTTTTGAAGGACAAGAAGATCAAAAACTATCTCTATCAAGCCATCGACAGAGAGATCATGGAGACTATCCTCAACGATGTTACATCAAAGCAGATTTGGGACTCGATGGCACAGAAGTTTAAAGGCTCCACAAGGGTGAAACGAGCTCAACTTCAAACACTAAAGACTGAGTTTGAAGTGCTAAGGATGAAGGAAGGAGAGTCCGTGAACACTTACTTCGGGCGAACTCTCTCTATAGCCAAACGCATGAAAGCGTGTGGAGAGAATGTGCTAGAAAGGGAAAGCACAGGGAAAATACTGAGATCGGGTTCAATTACGTTGTGTGTTCAATTGAGGAGTCAAACAATGTTGACACATTGACTGTGGATGAACTCCAAAGCAGCTTGCTCATTCATGAGCAAAGAATGAAGAATGTGGCTGAAGATGAACAAGTCTTGAAAGTGACTTATGAGGAAAAAGCAGAAAGAGGGAGAGGAGCATTCTGAGGAGGACCAGGTAGAGGGAGAGGCAGACAATCATTCAACAAAACATTGATGGAATGCTACAAGTGCCACAACCTTGGACACTTTCAGTATGAATGCCCTAACTGGGAGAAGAGGGAAAATTATGCTGAGTTGAATGAAGAAGATGAGATGCTACTAATGGCGCATGTAGAGCCAAATGAGGCAAAGAGAGAAGAAGTATGGTTTCTTGACTCAGGATGTTCGAACTATATGACTGACAACAAGATATGGTTTGAGAAACTGGATGAGCAATTCAGACATTCTGTGAAGCTTGGCAATGATTATTGAATGGAGGTGTTTGGAAAAGGAAACATCAAGATCGAAGTTGAAGGTGCAACTCAAACTGTAAGAGATGTGTACTATGTTCCTGATTTAAAAAATAACCTCTTGAGCATTGGTCAGTTACAAGACAAGGGGCTAGCCATTTTGATTAAGCATGGTGTGTGTAGACTCTATCATTACAGTAGAGGTTGCATACTTAAAAGCAAAATGACTGCAAATAGGATGTTTGTAGTGTTGACTAAAACTGTTGTGCAGTCCTCTACTTGTCTCAATATTAATTCTGATGAGATAGGAGACTTATGGCACAAGAGGTTTGGACACTTAAATCACCAAAGCATGAGAGTGTAGCAACAAAAGAAATTGGTTCAAGGGCTTCCAAGCTTCAAGGTTCCAAGCAAGGTGTGCTCTAGTTGCATAAAGGGAAAGCAACATCGTGAGTCCATACGAAGACAAGCAAATGGAGAGCCACAAAGATATTACAGCTCATTCACTCAGACATCTGCGGACCTATAACTCCTATGTCACATAGCAACAAGAGGTACATTTTGACCTTCATAGATGACTTCACTCGCAAATTGTGGATATATGTGTTGAATGCCAAGAGTGAAGCATTTACAATGTTCAAAATGTTTAAGAATAGTGTGGAAAAGGAGTTTGGTATGTTCATATGTGGTTTAAGAACAGATAGAGGAGGAGAGTTCACTTCGAAATAGTTCATGGAGTTTTGTAAGCAGCATGGCATCAAGCGTCAATTGACAACAGCCTACACACCACAGCAAAATGGAGTGACAGAGCGCAAGAACCGTACCATTCTATGGTGCGGTGCTTACTGGAGGACAAGATGATGTCTAAGCTATTTTGGCCGGAAGCTGTTAGATGGTCGTGCCATGTCATCAATTGAAGCCCTACCTCGGCTGTGAAAGATAAGACTCCTGAAAAGTGTTGGAGTGGAGTGAAGCCAAATGTTGGACATTTCAAAGTATTCGGATGTGTGAGAAATGTACATGTACCAGAGGCAAGGAGGTTGAAGTTGGATGCCAGGAGTCAAAAATGCGTGTTACTTGGTTATAGTGATGAATCAAAGGGATACAAGATGTATGATCCAGTTGAGAAGAAGGTGATAGTGAGAAAAGACGTTGTGTTTGAAGAAGGGGAATGTTGGGACTGGGGAAGAACTGAAGAGGAAAAAAAGAATGATGTACTAGACTGGGGAGAGACTGAAGGGGAGCTGTATGAATCAAGTGATGAAAAAGCTGAGGAAGAAGGAGACAATGAAGAACTCATTCTCAATCCAAGCAATTCAAGCAACTCCAGTGGAACACCAACTCCTCAAGATGAAGAAGTACATCCTTTGATCGAAAGGAGAGTATCAAGGGCCCCAGCCTATCTATAAGATTATGTCTCTGGTGAAGGACTTTCTGATGAGGAAGAGGTACAAAACTTAGTAATGTTCATCTCTTCTGATGATCCTACCTGTTATAAAGAAGCAATAAGGAGTAAAAGATGGAGGGATGCTATGGATTTGGAGATTGGTGCAATTATTAAAAATGAGACATGGGAGCTTGTTGATGCACCAAAAGGTACTAAAGTAATTGGTGTGAAGTGGATCTATCGGACTAAACTGGACGAAAATGGTGAAGTAGACAAATGCAAGGCCAGGCTGGTAGCAAAGGGATATGCACATGAGAGGGGGATAGACTACAATGAAGTCTTTGCGCCAGTTGCCAGATGGGATACAATTAGAACAGTAATAACTTTGGCAGCAAGAAATAGTTGGACGCTCTTCCAATTGGATGTCAAGAGCGCGTTCCTGCATGGAGAGTTGAAGGAGGCAGTATACATTGCTCAGCCACAGGGGTATGAGGTGAAAGGAGAAGAAGGAAAAGTTTACAAACTGAAAAAGGCGCTGTATGGATTGAAACAGGCACCAAGGACATGGTTCAGTAGAATCGAAGGCTACTTTCTTAAGCAAGGCTTTGAGAGAAGCAGTCATGAATACATATTGTTCGTGAAGAAAGAAGGGAAAGACAACATTCTGATTGTAAGTCTTTATGTTGATGACCTTATCTTTACAAGTAATAATTCAGCTATGTTGGAATGTTTCAAAAGCTCTATGAAAAAGAAGTTTGAGATGACTGATCTTGGTGAGATGAGGTATTTCCTGGGAGTTGAGGTGCATCAAGGTCCGAAAGGTATTCATATTGGCTAGAAGAAATATGCAGAGGAGATACTTGAAAGATTTGGTCTGAAAGAGTGTAATAGAGTTAAGAATCCAATGGTTCCAGGGAGTAGACTGTCCAGAGAAAAACAAGGGAAGAAGGTTGATCCGACATTGTTCAAGCAAATGGTTGGAAGCCTGATGTATATGACAGCCACCAGACCAGATTTGATGTACAGTGTGTGCCTGATTAGTCGCTTCATGTCCAATCCCGTGGAATCTCACATGCTTACAGCCAAGAGAATTCTTCAGTACATACGAGGGACAACTGAGCTTGGAATCTTTTATGAGAAGGGAAACAAAGATGAGTTGCTAGCCTACACGGACAGTGACTACGCAGGAGATATTGATGAGCTGAAGAGCACCTCTAGATATGTGTTTATGCTAAGCAGTGGTGCAGTAGCATGGTTCAAAGAAGCAGTCAGTAGTAACTCTCTCAACCACAGAAGCTGAGTATGTGGCAGCAGCTGCGTGTGCTTGTCAATGCATTTGGATGCAACAAATTCTGAAGCAAATTGGAGGAATTCAAAGTAAGTCAATCACTGTGTTATGTGATAATTCATCTACTATCAAGCTCGCAAAAAATCCTGTTTTTCATGGTAGAACTAAGCACATAGCTGTGAGGTATCATTTGCTTCGAAATCTCACAAGAGAAGAAGCACTTAACATCAAGCATTGTGGTACCAGTGAGCAATTGGCTGACATTATGACAAAACCTCTGCGTTTGGAGGTGTTTGAGAAGTTTAGAGCTGCACTTGGTATGAAGTCTGTTATGGAGGTAAACTGAAAGTGCTTTCAGCATTTCAGTTTAGGGGAGGAATTGTTTGGCCGTTGGATGATGACGTAAGGTTTCAAAGATTAGGGTTCAATAAACTAGGGTTTGGTATTTATTTATGTTAATAACTATCCTATTTATTAGGGTCTTGCTGTTAGGGTTTGTTAGAGTTAGTCCTAGTCTTGTGCAACTAGCTCATGATCTTCAGGGTTGTTGAAGACGTGAGCTATTCCTTTACATTTCTGTTTCGTTGCTTTCGGTTTCGATGTAAGGCTATATAAAACCTCAATCTCTGTTAATTCATGTAGAGTAGTCATTCATTCATCCAAGTGTTGAGTTCTTAAGTTTGTTTAACACGACTACCCTTGCTCAACTTCTACCTCAGCACGTCTGTCTCATTCAGAGAACACATATCCCGTCTGGCCGCCCTACATGAACGCTGACAAGGCCATAGGCCATCACCAACGCCAAGTTGACGCCGTACAGGCGACTAAAGGGCCAAAACCTCGATCAAGGTTTTTTCTAGAGCGAGAGAAGGTTTTCAGAGTACACTTGTCGGTACAAGCCCGTGAATAAATCTAACAATTTCTTATGTGGATCTAACTTAGACTTTAGAACCTCTCGATCAAGTTCTCTCTCTTTTAGATAGACATCAAACCTCTTTCTGACTTGAAAACTTCCATCACTTAATGGATATATTTTTTGTTCCTTCACTTTATAATCATTCCAGACATTACTACTTTGACAAGTGTGACATGTGGTGGACTAATGGTGTATGCAACTATATATGACAGATCTCATATTCATATAAGTAATTATTATTGCCACGTACAACTTTTCTGATGTACGTGACAATAATAATTACTTATATGAATATGAGATCTGTCATATATAGTTGCATACACCATTGGTCCACCACATGTCACACTTGTCAAAGTAGTAATGTCTGGAATGATTATAAAGTGAAGGAACAAAAAATATATCCATTAAGTGATGGAAGTAATGAATGAAATGAAGAAACTAAAACATGCATGAAAGAGAATGAACAGATGGATTATATGATCGATACTGGGTGTCGAAAAGTAGGCTTGTGACAAAGTTAAGCTTTGATCACTTAGCGAGCTAAATAGGATGAGATAATGTATTGGTGGGCAATTGGGCATATGTAGGGTCTGCAGCCACAAACAAAGTTGCGAATGGATATATCATATCGATGGTGTGTCATCTGGTGGCGTGGTGGTAGTTGTTCAAATTATAGCTGCTGGTGGTGGCGGCGGTATGATTTTGATGTTAAAAACGTGGAGAAAACTTGGTGGAAGTTTGAACTCAGAGGCCAAGCAGCTCCTTGTGGCAAGCACCCACCCAATAAGGCATTATAAGCCAACCAATTCAAACAAATGCATAAAAGATACATAGGGGGAGCGCAAAGAGCGAAGGCATCGAAAGAGAAGACGCTTTGTATAGTTGCAATAATTACTTGCATGGTTAAGAACTTCAGACGGTGATGACATACATTGGATTGATTATTCGGGTAAAATTTATTCGGGCAAAATTTAGAAACTAAGTACATCTCGATCTACTTCATGAGAGGATGCATGTTCATCTTTCTGCACTTCGGTGCGTTAAAATTCTGAGATAATAATTGAGCGATGATATCAGACTCAGAGTGAAGTATACTATACATAGTACGTCGTCAAAATATATCAGCCTAGCTATTTAGAAAGACTTTCTAACAGGACGGATCTAAGAATTCGAACCGGATGAGACTTGATTTTTCATTATGAAAAAAAACCGACAGTATAAGAGTAATATTATAAATTAAAATGAATGATACTTCTACACACAGAGTTTGTAGTAGCTATATAGCTATATTTGAATATAGCAGCAATTGTAAACAAAAAAAACCAATGATACCCCATTTGGAATTGGAATTGGAATTCAAATATCTTTAGGTTTCGATTTGAAATAGTCTCCTTTCAGCAAATACATTTTTACATTTGACTTATTTTATAATGACAAAGCTTTTAACGGTTGAAGTGACGGGATGTATGAAAGTTTAGTTAAAATTCAAAATTCATATATGTACCGTTTTGATATATATTTTAACTTAGTGTATAAAAATTAAGAATGATTCTTAGCGTACTATTTATAAAATTTTTCCTAATTGATAGCTAAATGTATAATTTTTTTTTGTCAAAAAATTTAGGTAAGACTTGAGTCTCACTCTTCTATAGTGTAGATCCGCCATTGCTTTCTAGGGATTCGAATTCCTAGTGGCCGAAGCTATATTTGAGATTGACCGAATTCCTAGGGCTTCACGGCTCAAGGCTTGACCGCTTGACGTTGGGGTGCTTGAGAGGTAAATGAAGTGGGATATCTAAGTGCTTGCTCGCCGCTGCATGCCAACAATTATAGGGGTCAGGGTTATGGACCATGCAAGCTTATGCTAAACTGCTTGCAGCTGCAAGGAAAATGATTTAAAAAAATACACCTCAGTTTCTCAGCAATTCAGCATAATCGATCGAACTAGACTAACATCGTTTTACATATATAAACCCTTAGTTCGCCAAGCTAGCATCAATTGTATCACCATCATCATCATCATTGGCGAGAACCAAACCCTGACGCGTTCCAGTTCATCCGGAGATGATCTGGGGGCTTTGACGAAGTTAAGGGACAGTAGGATACAGTCTACTATGACCTGTACGCACTTAAACTGCCATAACTCTTTCGTCGGGACAGTTATGAACGAGCCGCTTAAACCACTGGAAACTAGACTCACGTAGCTTTCCAATGATATAAAATTCGGCATCTAGTTCATCTGCAGCCGTTCAGAAAACTCTGACGAAATTAAGATACAGTAGTTTCAACTTACTGTGGTAGCAGATTTTGACATGATGAAGCTTTCAACTTTAAAGTGGCATCGCAGGAGTTATCCTCAACCTAAAAATAAAGCGTACATATGACATTACAAGTCTTCAAAGTCCATGAAGGATGACATTTGGTAACAGCAACATGGGGGATCCACAATCAAGGGAGTAGGTAACCTTTGCCGAGGTTAACCACTTCATCCGATGATGGAAAATCTGCTGCTAGGTGAAGACTAAACTACGAACATCAGCACACCTTTATAAGGCTATGCATGATCATGTCATAGTGTGAATACACTTATCGAACCAACGATTTCATCGAGGTCTCATTTCGTTTGGAGAAAATCAAAGAGCCCTTCATGACGTTAAATGTCAGAGGCATCTATTTGATGTTCCGTACGCCCTTTTGTACGTTTATTTGTATGCATTTATTCTTTTTCTCAGGATTGTGTGGGTAGTCCCACCGTCTGCAAGACACTCAATTTCTTCACATAACATACCTATCGAACAAGTTAGATACGTGAGAAAGAGACATAAACACCGAAGGCAACAATCAAAGGAAACCTTGTGCATTACAGAATTCCTGGCAGCATGACCTTTGCTCACTCAAACAGTTATAACTTCTTCGTTATAATGGATATGAACGAACCGAGAAAACCATTGGAAACTAGACAAACGTAGCTTTCCAGTGATATATGGTTTGCATTCTAGTTCATCCGGAGCTGTTCAGAAAGCTCTTCGGAAGTTGCTGTTCAGAAAGTGGCAGATTCACTGTTTTTGTTTTTGGTTTCCCACATTTGCAGCTTGCACGTATGCCAATGTACTAGGCACTTGGCAACATTTGGCAGCACATTGCACCTACATATATACCATTGCATTAAGCACTTGGCAACATTTGGTAGTGCATGAGGACCCACACATATGCCAATGCACCGAGCACTCGACAACATTCGGTGGCTGCACAACCGCTGGCGCCTATGGCGCACGGTATGGGGTAGTGGGGGGAGCTCGGCAGCTTATCTCAAGTGTACAACATGAGGTGCACAGAGCTTCGGTAGCTGCCGCACGGAGCTTGGCCCTGGTGCTCAGTGCTCGGCAGTCGGTGTCCTGTGCACGTCCTCGAGTGTTCTGTGCTATGTCGCTCACTTAGTGCTTGTCCGTGATGTAAGTGCACAACCATTGGTGATCAGTGCACGGTTCCTTATGTTCAATGCTAACATATGGTGCTTAGTGCTCAACACTTAATGCACAGTGCACGATAGTTCATGTGTAGAGCACAAAACAACAAACACATAACTAATCGACATCTGACATATAAGTGGTGGCATTCCTCACACAACATGAAGCAACTAACACACATGGGTGGAAACTGACACACAATAGTGGCAAAAATAATCAAGGGGCAGTAGCTAGCATACAGGGTTAGCAACAGACACGTTGGGCGGCAACAGGCGCGTGACTATCGACAACTGGCAGCCAGGTGCACATGGGCTCTGCAGCGTGCACGGCAGCTCGGCAACCATGCCAGCAACTTGTGTAGCGCTCAGTAGCTCCTAGGCAGCGCTCAATAGTTGCATGCCTTTAGCATAAAACAGTGTTGCTCAGCTTCTAATCTCCATTCGAGACTTAGAGCGGCATTCAAGGGTCAATATGTAAGTGAGCGGCAAATTTCCTCGCTCATGCATACAAAACCAAACTATGGAGACTCGAGAGTGGTCATCTCGCTTTATAGGTTGGAGGTGCAGTGTAGGAAGCAGTGGCTAAATCTCGAGCAAAATCTATGTGATGCTCGGCAGCTGGGTGCTCAGTGGTTGGAAACTAGCACTCGGCAGCTATGCAGCACTGGTCCTCTGTAGCTAGGCACTAGGCGCACTACAACTGGCAACTGGGCAGCCTGTGCTCTGCAGCGAGGCGGTGGTGCTCTGCAGCTAAACGCTGGGCATCCTACACCGATAGCTGATTCTCCTACCATATTCATAATAGGACTTCTACCCAGAGAAATGTGCTAACGTTGATCAAACACAACACGGGTTCAATGAATGAGATGATTCTCTAATTCCGAACTCTCTTTAATAGCATAACACAAACCAACGTTGGATACCTCACAATGTGGACCTAAAAACATCTTCGGTGCATGGTGCACGGTAACTAGTGCTTGTCACTCGGCAGCTAGTGCTCGACAGTGCTCCGCAGCTGCCCTAGGCAGCGCTCGGTAGCAATCAGCAGTCAGCGCTCGATAGTGCATAGCAATTAGTGTGTAAGGCTTCGGTAGCTGGTACCCATGTGCACATATAGTGCCTGGCAGCAGCGCACGTGTGCACATTCGGTGCCCGGCAGTAGCGCGCGGCAGCGCCTAGGCAGGTAAACATACAGTGCCTAGCAGCAGTGCACGTGTGCACATGCTGTGCCCGACAGCGCCTAGGTGGGTGCACATACAGTGTCTGGCAGCAATGCACACGTGCACAGGGGCAAGCCCTGGCAGCAGCGTGCATGTGCACAGAGGTACGTGCACATACAGTGCCCGACAGCAGCGCACGCGTGCACAGATGCAAGCCTTGGCAACAGCGGCACGCGCACAGGGGCAGGCCCTTGCAACAATGCTCAGCAAGTGCACGCGGCAGCACAACAGTCAGTAGGTGCACGCGGCAGCACAACGGTCAGTAGGTGCGCGCGCCATAGCACATCACTCGGCAGCAGCGCACGTGTGTCAAGGCACAACGCTCAGCATCTGTGCACGCGCCTGAGCATAGTGCTCGACAGCAGCGCACAACTAGCAGCATGTGGGCTAGTGGTGCCGGTAGCCAAATGCACATATGTTTTAGGATTTTTCATAATAACCTGCAAAGACAAACGTCCCAAGCATAAAATGAGGATAGGAAGGGAGGAACAGATTTTATCCTCCCCGAGGTTATTGAACTTTGAAATTACTCAAAAGTAAAGCTTACTTGCTAGTCTGCCAAATAGACTGCATTTATATAAGCTGCTTCAAGCTTCCATGCTCAAGTTCATACGCGTTAGGCGATCGTTCGCGCAATTCCATCATGAATTGTCGCATGTGAAGGCCATGAAACACATGAAAATCATATGGTTAGTTAATCTTGCCATAAAACAGTAGCAAATCATTGAAAAACATCAACCATATGAAGGATTCAAAGAGAAATTAGGAATACAACCCGTTTTCCTCAAGGAAAAGTGATTCCTATACGCGTTGAAGCCATTGGGAGAACCGGTTCACCCACTTTTACTCCGGTTCTGGGATTTCCTTTTGTCTGAAGGATCCTGACATCCTTGTGCATAACCTCTCTAAATTTCACTGAAATCGGAGTTCTGAAAGTGCCCGAACCGGTTGCTTGAATATTTCGGCCGGTCTGGGAATTCCGGTGGCCGGTTCGGTTCCTTTCCGACCGGTTCTTGGGGTGAGGCTGGTTCCGTTGGAAGCGTATAAGCAATATCTTCAACTTCTCTGTTGGTGATGAAAGCCAATTCGAAAATTATTCTGTTGGTGATGAGGCAGATTTTAGGGTTTCTTGGTGCGCAGCGGTGCCCAAAAGGTGCGCAGCGGTGCCTAGGTGGTGCACGGTGATGTGCGCAGCGGTGCACAGGAGGTGCGCAGTGGTGCCCAGGAGGTGCGCAGCAATGGTGCGTGCAGTGCACGGTGGTGCGCGGTGGTGCCCAGCAGTGCGCGCGCAGTGCACAGGCGGGCGCACGACATAATTTTTTTTTTTCGGTGACCTACTTGCTCTTGTTAGGGTTTAGAGCTACATGCATGATAACGTGTTGTAGAATCATATTGAGGGAATGAATTATCCTTATCTTATTGATAGAATGAAACCCCTTTATATAGGAAAATACATGGGCCTTTTGGGCTATTACATGGGCCAATGGGCCTCTTACATGGATATGTGTAAAACCCTATTACAACATAGTTTACTATATAAAGCCCGTATACAAAACATGAATCAAGACACACATATATATCAAATATCATAAAATAATTCTATAATTTCACCCCAATAGAAAGAATAGTAAGTAAAAACTGACCTTGATTACTAGTTTGACTATGATGACTAGCTAGCACGATTGTACGACCGTAACTCCGTTAGTGCGCGACCGTAACTCCGAACCATTTCGAATCTCTCACACGTCTGATCGACTTTGACCCCATCCATCACGAGGGGTACGGCCCACGCGCTGCCACCGAGAACTGGAGACTCAGTTGACACAACCCGATGAAGATCACGAAATCATTATACGACCCGCCGTACGTTATCTTGTCGTTAAACTTCGACCTGGTCGGAGGCCAAGGGTGTGTGTCACGAGGCGAGAGGTGGAAATCGAGGGCCAAGGTGGCCCCACTAGAAAAGGCTGGAACATTTAGATGCCTCACACGTGGTGGGAACAGGCCTATGAGACCTAGCTATCGTACATTTTGCTATGCTGTATTCTTTCAGCGTATGCAACCGTATAATGTCAACTCCCCGATTAAACACTTGTTTTATTCAAAATGACCAGTTAACCCATAGTTTTTATAGTAATCTACAATTTACTTATGAACCAAATTTCAATTTATAAATGTAATATTTAGATAATATCCTACACTTTTAAGGACACAAATTAACAAATTAAGATAAGTTGATGTCTAAATGTCATTGTCATTATATATTTTACCAAATTACTTAATGAAATTTTAGGACAAATTGATGTCCACATGTCTCTGTCATTATATATTTTATCAAACCATCATTCACTATATATTCAATTCTCTGTTAACGTGACACGCTACTACTGCCGAGTTGAAATGTGTTACTGCCAGAGTTGAAAAGTGCTACTGCCGGTGTTATTGAAAGGTGCTACTGTCGACAATATTTTAATTTTTTCTGGCAATTCTTTAATTTTGTCGCACTGTTACTGCCCGACTCTGCAGATTTTGGAAAACAGTAGCCACAAGATGATTGTTTACCAAAATTTTTCACAACAGTAGCAATAATAGATTTTGGCAAACAGTAGCAGCAAAATGTTTTAGCAAACATTAGCAGCAAGAAGTTTTGGCAAACAGTAACAACAAGATGTTTTGGCAAACAATAGTAACAAGATGTTTTAGCAAACAGTAGCAGTGTAATACTCAGAAAAATATAAATAAATCGAAAGTACATATTGGTTAAACAACAACAACAAAAGATTTTGGCAAACAATAACAAGATGATATTTTGAAAAATGACGTAATAGTAGTAGCACAAGTACATATTGCAGATATACTACTGTTGAAATCTGCTGCAGATTTGCTACTGTTGAAACCTGCTGGAGATCTGCTACTGCTGAATGTAAAGTAGCAGCACTCATTATCACTCCCAATTCGATTTTATTTCAAATCCCATAAATCTGACCCGAAGCTTAGAATTGTACAGAGAGAGAAAAGAAAAAGAGGAAGAAAAAGAGAAGTAGAAAAATACGATAAGGAGAGAGAGAAGATATATGGACATGAGGGTATTATAGCAATTTACTCTATTAATTTGATTCAGGCCTGTTATATCTTGGTTTTGGGCTTGGACTGGTGTCCTAATTTGTATAACAAACTATAGAAAAGAGTTTTTTTTGTGTTTACCAATTTAGTTGGTTCCTTATATGTGATTCTCTCTAGTTTTTATTTTGCACTTAAAATCAGTAAATCCTAAAGTGTTGCTATTAACTCATCATTATTTCCTATTAACAAACAAACATGGTCTACGAAGATATTTAATCATAAATAAAATTAAAATGTGTGAATAAGAACATAAATATGGTGTGTTAATAGTAAATAGGAGTGTGTTAATAACAACATCTTAAATTCTATCATAATATCATTAGTAAGGAACAAAAAGAGAATGCATAATGCTTGGCTTTAGTAAAATTATTTTGACCAATGTGAGATAAGTCTCTTAGAAAAATCCCCTAAAACGATCAAACCAAGCATGCGCAGGTAGTTTGTGAACGCGAAAAAACTATAAAGCCTATGGTTGCTTTTGTTTTTTGAAAGTAAGCCTATGGTTACTTGGTGAACCATAGAGTTCACAACCGTAAATAAACATATATCATGACAAATTGATGAAGATAAGTTCTTTGAATTCTGAATGAAGATAAGTTCTTTGAATTCTGAATGAAGATATGTTCTTTGTCATGCAAACTTAGATGCTTGAATTAATATTGATGATTGATGAACCATTGATACAATTTTATCAAATTCTTTCCATATATTTTACTTCAATAATATTCAGCAACGATGATAGATGATTGTCGAATAGGCACATGAAAACGTATTAACAGTATCCATTATGTCACGACTAAAAACCATGTTTAAAATGTTTAACTGATATATGTAAAGTTTTTGAAATTTTATTAAAAGTATATATTAAGGGACATGATCATGAAACGTAGAGGGTTCGGTGTTGGTGAAACACTAATTATGGACAATTATCCGCTGAGTTTTGCAAACCCATCGCATACAAAAGCACTTCTCCTTTATACTTCAGGAGTCAGAGTCCTATACTCTCTTTTTCAGATCTGAAGCTTTGCAATGGTGTTTACCAGTTCAAATCTCAAAGCAATAGTCATGTACCGACGGCCATGATTAAGGGTTCACACGGTTGTTGCGGTGTTCTTGCTCACAGAAGATCATGACTCTCACCTATTTTGGGAAGTGTGGATGGTAACAATAGAGAGATGCAGGGCAGAGACAAGATCATGGGATCTGCATGTTTTTATTGCACAAGCCCTGCAAATATGGATCATGCAAATCCTTTTTTCTCTCTTTTCTTGGGAGCATAACAATTTCATAGAAATAAATTTAAAAAAGGAAAAATCAAAAACATCCCATCCATCAATTTCTTGGCCTGCTGAAAAGCAACCCAGGATTAATTAACAATCTGCCTTTGCTTATGCAAATTAACCCACCTTAATTAACATCTACTTAATGAGTGGCTTTGACACTAATCAATGGTAGAATACATTGTTTTGTGTGCTAAATAATCAAGCTTTCTTAATTCAAAATAAAGCACATAGCTTTAGCTATAGAGTGGTCAGTGACTTTGGGAGCAAGAATGTCACATTGTACAATGTCTCCTACTATCTCTCTCTCCTACTTTGTTAAGGACATGACCAAAAATAAAGAAGGATGTTTGGGGTTGTGTGCGTGGTAGACACATCGTGTGAGGGAGTATCTTTAGGGGAAGAGAGAGGTCAGCAGCAACTGCACGCTTTGCTTCTTGAGTTGAACAACCGCAGAGTCCTAGCCTGGCTAAGCTTAGCTTAGCTACCTCTACCCTTTCCTTTGTAATAAGAGGGCTCTGGTTGCGTGTGTACTCCGTCCATTTCTGTTTCCTGTTTTGGTGTCGGAATCTCTTTCTTTTTCTCTCTCTGGTTATTTGTTCTCCCCTCTTTTAATTTCTCTTGTGCCACAAATCACTCTCAAAAACTGTCCACAACCCAATTCAAGTCTCAAAAGAGAGAGAGCATAAGAGAGAACCCCACTCAGACAGAAAAAAGGCTTTGGCCTAGAGATATCAATCCCACACCTATCATACCTTCACATATCCTTTTTGCTTTTGGGTTGGTGTTGTATTTGTTTTTTCTTCCTTCATCATCTTTGTGGGGTTTTACATTGGCTTCTCTTATTGTTAAATGGGTTTCAGTCTTTGAGGTTTTTCTTCAAACTACCCTCCTCGAGGTCTTTGAGGTTTTGTCTTCTAAGTTTGGCTTCAAAGGTCTGAACTTTGGTACTTTTAGACTTCTACAAGGTATATGTTTTGACCCTTCTGATTTTCCTTGTTCATGTTCTTTAATTAGTACTGCAGAAGTTTGTTGATTTTGTGTTTTGTTCTTTCTTTCTCAAACTCTAATAGCTTTTATATTCCTTTCATTTCACAGTGAAGTTCCTCCATCACTATTTGTCTGGTGTGGAAGGTGGAGGGTGAAGAAAATTTTGAATATTTACTATCCGGATCATATGCAAAAGATGGAGGAGGCATGCCCTCAACTTCTGGATTTGATTCCAAAAGAAAGAGAGTGGCTTGTGAGCAAAGATGAGAACCATGGCTACTCAGAAGAGAAGAAATTGGAGCTAAGGCTTGGCCCTCCAGGTCAAGACTGGTCAAATCTGAGAGGCAACACCTCCAGAGGCCAGAAAGAAAGAGATGAGTCTCTTCTTTCTCTTGGGTACTTCTTCAACAGCAGCGGCAATGGAAACCAAACCCACCATTTTGCTTCCTCAGAGAGACAGACTGTTCTGCCCTCTCCTTGGTCTTCATCTCCCTCAGGGTACCCCAACAACCAGACAAAAGGTCCTTCCTTTCTTCAGTTCTCACCAAGCTATCAGTGCCTGCCTGTCACCCAGAAGACCTCACAGCCCTGTTGCACTAAAGCGGTAGACTTGCAGAGCGCAGAGAAGAAGAAAGCTTCTGCAAATCCAGCTGTGACCAACAACACTTCTCAGAAAAGGTATTCTCAGCTTTTCTTTTCATCTTTCTTATGTGTATTTTTGAGCTTTTCCTTCAGAAACAGGATATTCCATTCACAAGGTTCACATTGTCAGAGCAATAGACAAAGTGTGGTCCATGCATAATTGCTGCATGTCTTTTATGTTTATATATAAAAATCTGGTGGCTCTGGTAAAGATTCACAGTTTTTCACTAGAGTCAAATTAATTTTTCCCCTAATTCTTGAATTTCTTCTGCCATGATGCTAGATTTTGTTACATTTGTGTTGCTTAGTCATTCCGATGTATAGCTTTATGTTGGTCTTACCAAGCAAACTATGTGTTCTTGCATTTTCGTGCAACTCTTTATGTAATCTTATCAAATCTACTTGCAATAAATGTCTTATACTTTGAAGTCCATAATGTCAAATTATTTCCAGTTACATTTACCAAGGTTTTTTTTCGCACTATGGTTAAAACGTCATTTTTCCTGGTTTTTCATGGCTCGATGTCTCCTATCCATGAGCATATATATCATTTATTCTTCTGTTATTATTCACTTTGATCATTCTCCTATCTAATTACATGCAATATTTTGGCTTTTCTGTAATGTTCTTTACAGATCACTTGCAGCTAAACAATTTTCTTATATTTTTTGAGTCCCCCTTTAGTGTAAATATGGAAATATAAATTTGTCTATGCAACCTATGTAATTTTTTTAATTTCTTTTAATACTAGCACTCTTAACACTGCATTGTTATATCTTAAAGAGTTGTGTTTGAACTATTTTTTTTCTTGTGTTCTCCCACAAACTAAACAGAACTGCTCCGGCTCCAGTTGTGGGATGGCCTCCAATTAGATCTTTTCGGAAGAATCTTGTGAGCACCAGCGCTTCAAAACCTACACCTAAGTCACAAAATGTAATCCCCAGCAAGGTTACTAATGTTAAACCAGCCGAAACCAGCAGAAAAAGCATGTTTGTGAAAATCAATATGGATGGAGTCCCCATTGGACGAAAAGTAGACCTCACTGCTTATGCCAGCTATGAGAAGCTCTCCTCTGCTGTTGATGAACTCTTCCGTGGTCTTCTTGCAGGTAATGATTGTAGTTCTAAGTTACTGTACTGACTTTACGTATTGTAAATTGCTGCTGTTCATAGGTTATGTTTCCACTATTAATTTGATAGCATAGGGTCAGATCTTTTTCACCCACGTAGTAAATCTTCCTATAAGAATGATCACGTTCTCTTTGGTTGTTGGATTGGAATTAATGTGTGCATATAAGTCATACACGTTAAATTTCAAATCTAGTTTGACATACCATATCTGGTTTTTAAAGCATACATAGATGAATCTCAGTCAATCCTTTTTTTACCAAACAAATTTTATGATGCATAAAGTACTTTTGATGTTTAACTACATCTAAGAAGTTGATTTTCCTTTTTACTATACAGAGATTTTTTGTTTTGTTTTATTATTTTTTCTTCCTACTTTTAGAGGCTGTTGTTTTTTGTCTTTGCTCTTATGTTTTGTCTATCACTCTATCTAATCAATCAATAGCTATTCCATATTGTTCTCTCATTTTTTACCAAGCCTATTTTGTATGCATAAAGTTACTTTTAATTGCAGCTACCCTCCAGTTTGGTCAGATGGTTCTCATAGATTTTTTGGCCTAAAAGATGAATTCTTTGTACTTAATTAAAAGATGTAATGTAATTATTTAATCTTGATTTGTTTTTACTAAAACCATGTGTATGCATCAATTATTTCATTAACTGTAACTACCCTCCAACTTGTTTAGATGGGTTCCTTAGAATTTTTGGCTTATTAATGTAGCATGAAAATGAACTGTTTGTAATTCAGAGATGTAATTATTTAATCTTGTTTTGTCTTTTGCTCTTGTTGTTAGCTCAAAGAGATTCTTGTGCTGGTGGAATCAAGAACATAGAAGAGAAAGAAATTTCAGGTTTATTGGATGGAAGTGGGGAATATACTCTGGTATATGAAGATAACGAAGGTGACAGGATGCTTGTTGGAGATGTCCCCTGGCAGTAAGCATCTATCTTATCACTCTGGATCTGATGCAAAAAAATAGATTAATGTTCTTCCTGATATTATATTCTTTTTAAAACTAGTTGTGATATGATTTGAGCCTATAATAGCAAATCCACATTTACACAACCATGCAGCATTAGATTCCTAATCTCTTTACAATCAATATGCTTTTGTACTTTTTTTTATTCATGAATATCATGTTACTATTTTTGTTTGTTGTTTAGTATTATATGTAACTATTGATTCCCCACAACTAGATAAAATGGCATCATAGCATGTCTTTTTGCACCTGAAAAATTTGTATGATTGTCCCTTTGTCACTGTGTCTTGCAGTTTTGCATATGGCCTTTTGCATTAACAATCAGTATTTTGATAATTTACATCTAATTGTTTGATCTGCAGCATGTTTGTGTCTACTGTGAAGAGGTTGCGTGTGCTCAAGAGCTCTGAACTTTCCGCACTTAGTAGTGAGTTTGATATTCTATTACTGTTATTTTATCTACTCATTGGTCCTAATTAATTTCTCATGTATTAACAGTAGTTTAATTGAATTCTATGTAGTTCGCACTGGTAAGGATCTGAAGAACTGAGAAGCTCTACTCCGGAGTCTATGTAGTTTAATTGTATTCAGTCTGTACTTAATTTTAGTAGACCTAATTTTGTGTTCCTACCTAAAGTTTTGGTATTATAATTTCAGTGAAGAAAGGAAAAGAGAGCAAAGAAATTCTAGTTGCAACCAACTAATCTTTATGAGTGGTTTGCTTTTGCTGAAAAATTGTACTGATGCCTCTTGGCTCTTGTAGGAAAGAGTAAAAAAGACACTTGTGATGGTTCATTATTCTAACTTGTTTTGTGTAAGTAAACCACTTTAATCCCATTGGTTTGGGTTTATTGAGGTGTCAAGTGCTTGATATCTATATGTATATCTTTTTGATTTGTCCACCGGATCAAATTTGTAAACATTATAGTCATTGATTTGATTGGGATCAGTTATATCTGCCGGTGAAATGCCTTAAGAATACTGTGTTTTGATTGATTTGCAATTGGCAGACCTGTGAGCTCTCCATCATTTTGATTGAGACCACTGGATGGCTGCCTATTTGCAGAAAAGAGAAAAACAAAACATGATGAAAACCTGTTTGATTTGAGACCATTTGCATTTTTACACAACAATGAATAAAATATTAACAATAATGAAAAGACTAAAATATTAACAATTATGAAAATTTTGTTGTTTGAAAAATGAAATCTGAACACATATATCGAGAAATTATTGAAAATTATTGAAAATTTTATTAAAATTTACATAAAAATTGTTTATTTGACTTGAAATAGACTAAATATAAAATATATAAAAATTAATAACGTGCTTGTAAAACAATAAAAATTTCTAAAGAATATCAAGGATATTTTAGTTATTTTAGTCCTTCACATAAAGTAAAGAAAATCCACATTCCCATTCCCATTTTTGAGAGGGACTAATTTTCTGACTTTCTGTTGGGGAACAAACAATTGACTATGGTATGCATCTCTACCTAATCTTAATTATCTGCAAACAAAAATGTCCTTCTCCGGCTAGGAGACAAGAAGTGATTTTGTTTCTCAGTTATTTTACTTGGCCTGAAAAGGTCCTCAGTTATTTTGGACCGCAAACAAAGTTTAGTAACACCATGAAGACCAAGCTACTATTATAAATAGCCAATAATTGTAATTGTTAGGGCTATAAGTGCACCTGAATAGTCAACTTTGTTGTTTGAAGAGAAAAAACATAGCACCAGATATGTAAGAAGATGGTACTCAGTTGTCTTGGGTAGATGTCTACACTAGAGAATCAATAGATGTGTGAGATACGTGTGCAGACCCATGAAAGGTGCACAAATTGACCATGTAGCTTATGTAAAGCAGATACTTGAAATGGCCATATATAGGTTGGGGTATGCGTTGAGCCCTTCCACCCCCACATAATTTTAGTGCATTTTGATATGATAACTACCAAGTAAAGCTCCTACAAATTGAAATAATGATGGATTGTTAAGCTTCTGAACGAGTATGCTTCATTGTGTTCCTTTTGGCTTGGGACCTTGGTTTGGCAGAAAGTAGAAATAGACCATCTTTGGTTTCAATAGGATAGACCCAAACCAAGGCACAGTCCCCTAAAACTATTCTTTGGGTTCCATAAGGCAACATTCTTCTACTTTCACTCATTATTCTCATATATGAAGAAATGAACCATCAGATTTGTTACACTTGTTGAGCAAGAAAGTGACTCTATCACAATCAACTTGGTGGAATTGAAACACTGTCTGCCCGGGGAGAGAATGGAAGGGAATATTACAGGAGTGGGAAAAATTTGAAGGGTCATTGTCTATGATTGAAGGCTGCCTAACTTTGGGACGAAAAATAACTGTTCTTGATTCCAAAGGAATTGAGTTTTGTGGTCTTTGTTTTGAGTTTTGTGGTGAGGATAATGTTCTGTCAATACATTAGGCCAGTCATTTTCCGGACCAATGTTGCATTACACAAATCTAAACTTTGTTGGTTTAGGTTCATGCATGTTCAGAATGAATCATATGCTCTTTCTTTCCAAATGTATCTGTTCAATATCCATTTCCTTCTTGTCTCTGCCCATTCCTATATGTTTGCAAATATCCAAATTCTCAATTTTCATGCTTTCAACATCTTAATGAGTTTCGTCGATGATAAAATCCCAAACTAAGAGATGTTACAGTCACATTCTATTTTCTCTCTTAGAACTTTTGATATATCATATGTAATTTTCTTTTCAAAATGCAACCATTTTACTACTTGCCTCTATGTTGAAGGCAATATGAACTCTTTGGGAACTTCTTCACAAGTTTGTACAGAACTTGGTCTTCTGCTGATGATTGCTGATCTCCGAAATCTCACTTCCTCTGAAAGATCAGCATAGAATGCGATCACACGACTAACTAAGCCAGTGATGATCAAGACAGTTAGACAAAGATTCCAATCATAGCCACTTTTCACAGCCAGTGATGATCAAGACAGTTAGACAAGACGCATGATGGAAATAAAATACGCATCGGCTGAAATATTGATTTATCAGAGCCAAAATTGACTTTAGTATAGTAGGTGTGCATCTTTTAGGCCTTGGGTATACCTTTGTTAATGTGGGAAAATAACACACCAGGGAAAGAAAAAAGTATCAAATTATTTGAGTTTAGAGGTGAAGAAAATGACTTGTAACTAATTGTACCTACAAACTGCAATGATGGTATGTGTAACTAAGTGCTCCAAATTTATGGTCGCTCACTGTAGCCAGTGATCCTACTTTGACAGCACTTAGACTGACCATAACCATCGAATCCGCCACAACTAAGGCATGCAGCGCCAGCTAGACCGCAAAGGGTTATGGACAGAAAAACTGTCTGAAGTACTTTGGGCGCTACGAACAGCTCCAACCAAAACAACAGGGGAGATGTCATTCTGCCTCACTTATGACACAGAGGCCATCCTACCAATCGAAATCATGTGCCCAACCGCCAGAGTAGCGCTGTACGATAGCCCCACCAACGATGAATGACTCCTCCTCGACAAGAACTTAGTAGAGGAAAAGCGCATAAAAACGCACATTCACAACCTGCAGAACAAACGAAGAGAAGCGAACTACTACAATAAGCGAGTGAGGAACAAAAGCTTCCAAGTGGGAGAATGAGTAATGAAAGAAGTCATCCCAAAGGCAAAGGGACTACATCCAACCTGGGATGGACCGTATCAGATCGTAGACGCGGTCGGACCAGGTACATTCTACATAAAGGATAAGAGCGGAAAGATGTCTACTCACCCATGAAACACACAGCATTTAAGGCGGTGCTATTCCAAGTACGCTTAGAGTGCTACTTTCGTTACTCAACGTCTACCTAGGCCACTACTTTTATTAAGTCTTTAGTATCCGCCACTGTTACAACGCAGTATATTTTTGTAAAGTTGGCACAACGCCACTTATGAATGAAACGGGTATTACCTAGGCTATTGTTCTTATGAATTTCACTTAGCTAAACGCGCTTACACACTTAAGAACAAAGTAATATCCCTAAGCGATTTCATTCCGCAAACAAAAATATAGAAAGCCAAACCAGAAAGCGAAACACAAAACTAACCGTGAAGCGGAAACAAATTATCATTTATATTTTACAAGACAAGGGGACTTAGTTACGCTACTAAGGTGCATTACAAAAAGGAGGATTTACGTAGCGCTGTCTGACACCTCAAACACCTACCACCCCCTACAATCACTTGTCTCGCCTTCCCACTTCTTCGCCAACTCCATAAAGAGCGCTTCACTCCTTCGGCCTCTCCTTCTGCTTTGTCGACGCCTCAAGGGATCCCAATTCATTCTCCTTCAAGGGACACAGCTTCACTGAACTGGGAAACTTTTAAATAGCGCGGTTCTTGTTAATCCTCTTCTGATCTACACGAACAACAGGCTCATCAACAAGGACATCGTCCGTCAACTTCCAACGCAGTGGTGCCACCTCTTGATCTTCACCAGATCATTCGGACAAGCTAGCAGCACCGCTATCTAATGCGCGCTTACTAGGTTCATTCTCTTGTCGCTGCTTGTGGCGCTCACTATCGTCAGGATGCACTAAGTAGCCCATCATAACAGGGACGACGCTTAACGGCGTTGGATCTTCAAAAACTTATCCACGCTTCTCCAATGGCAAATAGCTCCAACCCCTCCTGAAACGTGCGAGCAGCGGCAGACGGTTCAAAATTAGCAATAAACTCCGCCACTAAATTAGAGGGCGAACAAGACACCCTTTGGACACTGAAAGGCACAACGTGGAGCTCCTCAGACATTTGTCACAAACACCATAACCTAAAAAGTTAACAACTAGTTAGATCTAACTTCTCACCTTGTTAGTTCTAACCAAGAACACTCAAGAGCAAACCCAGACAAGCAAAATTCAAACATCAAATACCCAGACTTTCAACCCCAAACCCATAAATGCCCAAAACACAAGACAAAACCAAACCCACAGGTGCAGGAGGACGAAAGAAAGCAAGAATAGATTCAAACCTGGGATTCAAAAGACGCAAAGGAGGTTGACGAACGGATCGACACAACTTCACCACAAAAATCAAAGGGATTGGGATCGTCAACAGCTTGGGAGATTGGAGAGGCTGAGAAAGAACAAAAGATCGGAAAGCTTAAAATGAGAGAAACAATCAAACTCTAAACCCTCGCTACCCTTATATAGCGACCAACGAGGAACGATAGCCGTTCCGTGTTTTCGCAATAGCCGTGGGATGCACACCACGTGTCCGACCCATAACCATTATTAAATGCAAAAACCGAGGGGGCACATCGGTTACCACAACCATCATCACTAGTAGGCTCATGCGTCATTAAAGCTGCCAACCATATAAGTGGCCACTACATGCACTACACGTGGCGAGAGGAAGACCAAGAGAGTGGAACTGAAACACTTAATTCCTTACTGCTATCTGAGACCAGTGCTCTCTGGTAGCCGTAAGAGAACGACTAATTTCTTACCTCTATCTGAGATCAGCGTTCTCTGATAGCCGTAAGAGAACGACAAATTCCTTACCGCTATCTGAGACCAGCTCTCTCTGATAGCCGTAAGAGAACGACAAATTCCTTACCACTATTTGAGACCAGCGCTCTCTGATAGCTATAAGAGAACGACATATTCATTACCGCTACCTGAGGAGAACGACATATTCCGTACCATTACTTGAGATCAGCGCTCAACAAACGTTGGGGGACTTCTTTTCAGGAGAGTTGAGGGACTTCGGGAGGACCCGCAGGTGGTTTCGATGCTTATGGTCAGCGCTAAGTAGATAACTCCCCAGCCAAGAAGCTCCTCTTAGACTGGAAATTTGTGGGCATACATACCTAGCTGTCGCACTTAGACTGACCATAACCATCGAACCCGCCACAGGTAAGGCATGCAGCAGCAAGGCAGCAATGCCAGCTACGGACAGTCACAAACCGGTACCTAGACGGAGCGTGGACGCGCTCTCACGCACGGTCTAAATATCACCTCTTGGGATAGCAGTGCAGCAGCCAGAACCATACTAGTCCCACATCGAGAGGCAAGAGGAAGCATTCCCACCAACAGCTTATAAATGGTAACCATCTCTCACTTCATTAACTATGCATTCAATACCCATCTACTGGTATTATGTCAACACCAATCTGAGAGTCGAAGACCGTCCTTTGGTGGTCTTTGATCTACGAATGACGACTTGTGTTCTTATTGACTACGTAACAGGAGCACGCGGATCCCGCTACCCAGGTACAGGATACACACTTGTATCCACAGTAGGTGTTCCAACTGATCTTGCAGATGATGCAGCAACACTTATTGACGGCTTACTATGGAGTTGTGAACCAATGCAACTACGGGTGTTGTTTTTTTACAACTATGCCAACAACTGTATAAAGGTTACTTTTCTTGTACATATGATACAAATTACATATTAGTAATAATATATGCAGTTTTTGTAGGACAGACAATAAGGCTCTTTGAATATTAGTGAAGAATCAAACTCTACTTCAATACGTACAGATAAATCTGTATTAATTGTTGTATGATACATTGCTACTTGCTAAGCTAATTGTGAATCCAAGGCACTGAAACAAAGTAGTTTCATCTCACTAATCACATCGAAAACTTCAAATTATAATCACAAAAAAAATCTTAAGAACAAAATCTTCTATACTAGTGCAGAATTTAGCTGATAGCCATACATGATACATGTTTCCCTGAATTCTTCGATACATGATACATTTTTGTTGCAATTCTTCAGATCATACATGAAAGGCTAATGGATGGAGAACGAGAAACCCGTTG
The DNA here is from genome assembly GCA_951800085.1 of Comarum palustre. Classification (NCBI taxonomy): domain Eukaryota; kingdom Viridiplantae; phylum Streptophyta; class Magnoliopsida; order Rosales; family Rosaceae; genus Comarum; species Comarum palustre. The sequence goes on along the minus strand of OX637572.1, from coordinate 14,246,227 downwards.
TTGTCAAGGAGCTGGCTACAAATGTTGGCAGTATTACTTAAAGTTTGTTACCGTTGAGAAATTGTATACAACGAAAGGGATTAGCCATTTTTATCAATAAATGCATTTTTAGTACTAATTTTAAGAGTTTATATCTCATTTCAATGAAAACTATTTTCCAATACTCATTTACACGAATATTAAGAAAAAGACACAACTGTCCTTCATATATATCTAACCTAACTCTTTTATCTCATTCCTCATTTGAAAAGTTATGATTCTCTCTCTCTCTCTCTCTCTCTCTCTCTCACACATCTGAAGCTGGCCACCGCCTCACTAAAGCTTGCCAACGCCTCGACGACGGGGTGAGCCGAGACACAATCTGTAATCTCTAATCTTCAAGCAGCCTCGATGATGATGGTGAGCTGAGATTCGATTTGCGAGCTCCGATCTCGAAGCCGGTGAGCCGAGATTCGATTTACGAGCTCTAATCTCGACGCCGGTGAGCCATGATTCGATCTGCGAGCTCTAATCTCCAAGCAACCTCGACGACACTGGTGAGCCAAACTTCGATCTGCGAGCTCCGATCTCTAAGTAGCCTCAAGGTGATTCGAGCTCGATCTCTGATCTCTGACCTTCGATCTTCAAGCAGCCTCCATGCACGCCTTCAATCCCAAGCTGTTGACGAATAGAAGAGCCAGAGAGTGACGGCGTCAACCGTTGTTTAGAGGATCTAGCGTTTTGTATCGAGTTTTTGACGCAGCAGTCCATGCCTGAAGCCTAAGGTTAGTATACTTGGATTTGGAGTTGTTGATACCTAAAAAATCACGCGGTTAACTAATGCTTCGTTACACGATAATCCATGCAATTTCGGATGAAATCCCCGACTTAACACGCTAAACAAGCATATACATGCATTAATGTGGACCCAAGCCACAATCACACTTTTGGGGCTTGTAGACGTGGGTATGGTGTGGAAGGTTACGGAGGCACATAAAGCTCGTTTACTGGTCTAACGTCGTTAAATAGTTCTAGTCTTAGGTCCGGAACTCAAGCTCAACGACTTAAATCGGTAACGAAATTGGTGAAAAAGAGAATTGGACTACAACACAAACCCAAAAGAAGACTTTCAAAATCCAAGCCCATTACTTTTTATTCTTTTACAAGTCCAAGCTCAAGCTCAAGCTCAAGCCCAAGCCCCTTTCTTTTATTTCTCTTAGCCTTAGGCTCTTAAGAAAAGTCAAATCCCTTTTCTTTACTCTTCCATGTCGGCAGAACAACCATCATGCATATCTCATTCACTGTCCCCGTAGCTTTACTCAGCAGTCAAGAAGACTCTCATTCACTGTCCCCGCAGCTTTACCCAGCAGTCAAAAGACTTTATTTCCTTGTTCCCCGCAGCTTTATCAGCAGTCAGAAGAGTTTCTCTACTGTCCCCGCAACTTTACCCAGCAGTCAAGAAGACTCTCTTTACTGTCCCCGCAGCTTTATCCAGCAGTCAAAAGACCTTATTTCCTTGTTCCCCGCAGGTCTACACAATGCATCTCCATCCTTGATTTTAAGGCTGAAGTTATGGGACCAAGAAAGGGATCCTTATCACCCTGCAGCTAAAGCATTGGAACTCATCCTAGAAAACCAACCATTTTTCTCTATAAAAGGAAGGGTCTGGAGCTGCAGAGAGGATCAACCAGGAACCCTGAAAAACCTCCCAAGCTCATGCTTTCATGCCTTCAAGCAATCATCCCTATTTCTCATTCCAATTTTTGTCATTCATCGTCAAACCCAACCCTCAAACACTCATGTCTTCATCCTATCAAACCAATAGACCTAAATTTTCCCAAACACTCAAGTTCTCATGCCTAAATCATTCCCCTAATTCTTGTTCTAAAACACATGCTTCTCCATAAATTAAATCTCCAATCCAATTCTCATTCACCGCGGTGTATCTCTAGCTCCCACACCATGCTTCATGCTACAAACACCTTTTGTTGTTCGAATCACATACAAGATTTTCCATTAATCGGATTATCGGGTTAATCTTGGCCTAGTCACACTCAAATAAAAAAGAACCCTCACAGGAGTATACTAGGGTAAATACTTGAAATTGAAGTATAATGGGGTTAGTATATTTCGATTTAATGTACACGGGGGTTAGATAGACTTGGATTTGAAGTATATTGAGGTTAGTAGATTTGAATTTGATGAACTACTTGGGTTAATAGACTTGGTTTTGATGTATACTAGGGTCCGTAAACTTGATTTTAATGTGTACTGGGGCTAGTAAACTTGGTTTTGAAGTATACTAGGGTTAATAAACTTGGTTTTGATGTATTTTGGGGGTAGTAGACTTTGTTTTGGAGTATATCGGGGTTAGTAGACTTGGTTTTAGAGTATACTAGGGTTAGTAGACTTGAATTGAGAGTATACTAAGGTTAGCAAACTTGGTTTTGGAGTATACTGGGGCTAGTAGACTTGGATTTGATGTAGATGTTGCCCTAATAAACTTTATGTAAAAGTTTATTGCTCTTAGAAAAAAAAAATACGACGAAATTCCGGCTAGTAGTAATTTTTCGGCGTCCGGTGACCGGAGTCTGACGGTTGGTGACTGGAGACCGGAGAGAGGCTCCCACAAAATATTCTCTCTCATTTTCTTTCTCTAAATGTGTATAAGGAATAAGGGTAAAATTATCTTAAAAATATTATTTTATTATAAATTTAATAAAGATTTGTGTTTTAGATATTAATAAGTATATCTTATATTAGAATGAGCGTTTGACTTTTTAATTTATTTGTTTAGAGTCTGACTTTTATTTGTCCAGATGGCCTTTTTCCCATTTTATACTAATGAAAATACGATGGACTTGACCCATATTGAGGAAGCTTGGTATGCAACATTCGCACTCCAATGGTTTCATCACTTGAAATAAGCGGGCACCAGAACATGAAAGAGTTGGACAACAATGATAGTTTGTGCAAGTGACCTGGGCTAACCAAAATGAAACGGGTGGACATGCTCTAAGCAGTGATTGAATTAACAGATTTCGAACTTTATTTCTTTTATTATATATATATATATATATTTATTTATTTATTTATTTATTTATAACAGAGTTCAAAACTAACGAATACCACAGTATCATAAATGGTTCGCATTAGCAGATTTTGCCCTCCAATTCTTTATGGTTATTGTTGATTATTCTATTTAAGAGATGTAAACATAGGGACACATCTAGTAACGTTTTGCAGCTCGAGCTTGTATGATTTTAGCTAAAGGAGAATTTGTACTGCATTGGTCACATGGATATAGTATTCCGAAGTAAGGTAAGAACTGAAATTTACGCTTCTATTTTTACAAACTACTCTAAATTCAACAAAATATCTATACTGTCCTTATCTTCTTCATCGTACTCACTCAACTTTTTCTTCTCTACCCGTGTCCCCAGCAGAATAAACCTCTGTTCCTTCTAGCAGATGATTGTGGCTTCAGGTTTTCTAAAAATATGATTATTAAAGAAGAGTACTGAAGCATGTAGAACAATATGCAAAGAATATGCACGGGGTGAAGATTGATTCGATCACACAAAAATGTGAAGCACAGGTTTCTTGTCAACACTAGAACCAAATTCTCAGGCGGAAGTTTCCAGGTCTGGAAAATGTGGACAAACCAAAATTTCTTTACAGTAAACCGTATTTACAACCACTGAAATCTACTACACAGCAGAAGAGGCAAGCGCCCAATAATATAAAGATGAGATTTTTATTCAATTTGATTTGTTTATTGGAAAGCTGCAAGACTTTGACAGTGTTAGGGGTATATGTGGAAAAAATATTAAAATGAACGAGGGAGTGCAAATTTCACCGCCCTATATTATTTTGGACATACGGATATGGAATTACATAAGGGAAAAATGGAATTAGCAGGCCGAAGCAGTATAGCATTGGCCGCTTACTGGTCCTGCCTTTATACAATCGACTAAACTTTTTTACTTTCTGCAAAGCCACAAACTAAAACTCACCAAAAACACCACATTTCCAAGGTGAAAGTGGGCAGAGCAGAAAAGGTGAGGGAATAAGATGCAAAAATGGGAGAGGTTCTAGTTGGAACAGAAAACAAAAAGACAAGTGCCAAAAATTTAAATTTTTCTTTGTATAACGCTTTAGTTACCTGAGAAATCTCAGGACTCCTCATCTTCGAGGTATTGTGAGTGAGAAGCAGCAATAAGGGCAGCTCCAATTCCAGAACCATCATTAGAGTGCTCAATAACAATAGACGCACCGACTTCCTCTCCAAGCAATTCTCTTAGGGTATTCTCCATGCACTTACTATATTCAGTGTAGTGTTCAAACAATCCACCATCCAAAGCTATTACTGTCTTCATCTGTTTTTCCCCATCCCTGAACACATCTCTTCCCAGCTTTTTCAGAACCCCCAAAATTCCAGCAGCAGCAAGGCGAGCCCCACGTGTGGCAACAATATTGCAGAGCTCAACAATAAGTTTTCTCACTTTCAGAGAAGTATTTGATATCTGAAATAGAATAAAAGATTCAAAAACTTGTATCTAAACAGAATTAACAAAACAGTTTGGACGACAACATTTACAAGTCGCCCATGCAGAGATATGAACATCAGCAGCAAAATTCAACCTAATAGTACGCCAAAAACAAAATTGCCATAACTTCACTAAATATTACCCATTTTAATAATTAAGAAACACATAATATGCAAGCACTAAATCATGGTGAAGCAAAGTAAATAAGGTCTAACACCAATGGGAACTCCCTGACAACCACAAAAAATAGATAGTCCAATATATGTTCACTGGGTATTACAGATTTAGTCATTTTTTTTGAAAAGTTTACAGATTTAGCCATTCAGACATACAAATGATGAAAGTATTAATCATAGGATAATCATAATCATGTGAAATCAATTCAATAATGTAAGACAGACACCAATTTAAACTCCCGAGAACCTCAATAATTAGATATAACTCCATTCTAAGTTTGCTGGATATTAATAATTAAGACATACAAATGATGCAAAGTATTAACTCATGGTTATGTGAAATCAATTTGACAAGGTTTGGCACCAATTGAAACTCTCGACAACCTCAAAGTTAAATATACCTCCAATACATTCTTCAATATGTCTCGTACAACTTTAAGATCATGGGAAGTGTCATGATGCATTGTGGACATGTCAGGTGTCCTGTGTTATTCACATCTCACATTAAGTACACAAAAATCATATACGCCCAAATGCAGGAAATGTAAACAATATAAAGGAAGTTTAATCTGAAGAGAAACAATATGCAGAAAACAACAACATAGAAAGAAAATAGTGCATAGTAGGCTCAAGAGATAACCTCAAAATGAATGGAACTTTTAATTTTGGTGGTACAGTATCACCAAAGATGGAAGCCTCTTCAGCAATCCTATAAAGAGAGCGGCGAACAATCTCTCCCAAATACATTCCCGATATTATCTTCTCAAAAATCTGAGGACTCAGACTCAAGATATTAATATACATGCATTGTCAAGTTTTATCAGAAGGTAGATGCTAACGCGAACTCCAAAAGTATAAGAAGTACAATCACCTGTTCACCCGGATTTAAACTTTCAGTGTCCAATGAATGATCATAATCTGTTAATGGAAGATGTCCGGACCTGAAGTTGCCCCACTCCATGTTGATAACCTAAATTTCATAGACAATAATGATACACTATTTACTTTACAAAGCTAACTTGCATATTACTAATATAACTGTATTGCCATAATGCTAAAATTTAAAGATATTAAGAAACTATACATAGAACTACAGAAATATGAGACTGAGATTAGTCAAAAGGCTTGTGAAGGAACTGCTAACCATGTCTCCAGATTTAGGTAGAAGACCATGCCATTTTGGTATGGCCTGTGCACGTTCCACATATGCTGCATTTGTCCCAGTACCTAAAATCACAGCTGCTACAACATCGTTATTGTTGTATATACCTCTGGCTAATGTTCCAACTGTGTCATTAACCTGGTGGAAGAAAGTATCCATGAACACCCCACTTTGATAAAGTAAAAGATAAAATAAAAAAATGACATAATTTCAAATTTTTAAGTGCCCTGAAATCATCAGATAGAGCTTACAAGAGCAGACACACGCATGTCAAGGCCTTGTTTTTCAATGGCTTTACTCAATTCAGCCACAACATCCCGGCCAACCTAATCATCAAGCAGTTAAAGTCAAAAGATGATGAACATAGTGAGAAGCTCCATTAACTAAGATTGTCAGAAAAAACGAGTACTTCACAATTATTGGTGTTTGAGGATGATGAGGCCAGTAGATTACAGGAATTCACCAAGTTGAATTACCGTACAGGCTCATTTAATTATGTCCAACGACTTTTCGCAAAAAAGTTAATGTCGGCTATCAGGGTGACATGAGACCAAAAGATATTATGTTGGCTATGGATCTCTGACAGAAAAGTTAACACAAAATGAAATTTTGATATGCCAGACCAAAATACACTAGTATATGTCTCATATTCCAAATAACTGTGCAAGTCTCAGTATGCAGAAAGAAGAAATGGTATCCCATTAAAATCTTATGGGAAAAAAATATTCACACACACACACACATGAATATTATATCAAACCCGCTAAAAGAAATAATTAGATCAATCTACTCTTAAGCAGCAATTTCTGAATACAATACATGAAAACAGATTTGAAGATTTCTCTTTAGTCTTCCATTTACTATTGAAGTAAAAAAGTGGTGGGCTTTAAAGTTATGAAACTGATCTAATTGCATAACTAGGAGTATTAAACATCTGTACAAATTTTTTCCTTCAGCATACAAAGAAGATGTAAAACCTAGGAAGGGAAAAAAAAGTTGAACTCCCACTGTGCGTATATGGTTCATGCTCTATCACTAGAGTTATGCGGCTCCACAGGGTAATTGAACAGAATATGGCCAGCACACTTTGTCATTCAAATAAGATTCCATTTGATGAACCAGATATAACCCAAGATACTATATGACCAGAAAATTTATGACACAAACTAATGAGATTTTGGTTTAGGCCCTAGAAATTAAAGATCACTATGTCCGTATTTGATCACAAGGATGGACTTATTAGCTACTTGCTATGCATCCTTGATCAGTAAGATATCAATTTCCTAGTCAGAATAACATGATTTTTCAGTCACACATGACAATTGATTACAATAGAAATGGATTTGGCACAATCATATCTACTTGGTAGTTGGTATGACCCATTTCCATTCACTTCTTTTCTATTGCCTGTTTTAATGAAGGAGAATAGTAAACTAAAGGATTACAGATATTAAAGAATATAAAAGGAGTCAAAGTAAAGAGGACTGAACCGTATCATCTATCGAGAAGCCTTTCGTCCACTTAATTAGGGTCCCAGAATTGATTGACGTTTGCTGCACAGGGAATGAGAAGGTAAAACCTAGTTCTCTCTGCCTGCCAGGAGGGAGTTGATATTCTGGACCTTCTTTACCGACAAATTTCGCAAGTTCCGCGGCAATGAAGTCAAACAATGCCTGAAATCACAATCAGGTTTTAGATTTCCTTCTGTTACCCCTATACTATAATGGTATTGTATGTGACTAATAACTCACTTCTGTATTCCCAACCATAAGACCTTCTGGAATCGACACCTCTGTGAATTCTTGATTAACAAGTCCACGGCCCTTTCCCCCCAATTGAACCTGCAGCACACGGAAGTTTGTTCCTCCAAGGTCCAATGCATAAAACAACCCCTTCTCATTCCTGAAATATGCATAACAGAGGATAGATATTCAGTTTCAGCATATCTCAAGGACAATGAGTTAACCAAAGTCAGAGTAAAATGAAGCTAAAAAGTACATCATTTAGCGTAAATCCCAATTTGACTTCATTTATTCAACAAATGACTTATATCTGCCAATTCTCAACACACAATGGCAAATGAGATTTGTCTACGCATGAGTAACGCATCCCACCGGAACATTTTATATAGCAACGCTTCTCTGATCAACACTGATCTCGGAAAGATCAACAAGACCAAAACTAACAAATTCGCACATTTACGAACACCCTTTTGGCAATTATAGGAGAACACAACCCATCTAATAAAAAACAGCAAAGCTTCCTTCATATAAACAAACACCCTCAAACACAGTAAGAAATCACACACAAATGGATCATGAACTGATCTCTCAATCCAAACAGATCAAATATCTCAAACAAAAACACACTCCCACATCGGAGATCAACACCATTTCGATCGGGTACACATCCTCATTGCAAATATCAATTCGATAATGCAAATGTATATCTTACCCGGTGGGGAGATTATCGACGTAGCTGATGATCATCTTGAGCTTGCTGCCGCCCTCGGAGGCGAGACCGGCGTGCATCTCGACGGTCATGGCGTCGGCGACCTGTCTCAGCTTGGCAATGGGCGTCCCACACTTCTCCTCGAGCTCTTTGACGATGGCCGTGGCTTTGGACCAGTCACCGCAGCACCGCATGCGCTGACGGACCACCACAGCCGCCGCCACTGACACCACGGCGGCGCCGCAGACGATCATGACAGCCTTCTTCCCCATGATGATGAGTTTGATGTGTTTGGTTTTGGTTGGGAGCTGTTGTTGTCGTGGAGAATGAAATGCGAGCTTTGTTTGGTTGGGAATTATAAGTGGGAGTTTGAGCAACTTTTAAGTAACGGTTTGGTTTCCATTTTTGGAATTTCACAATTCACACACAATTTCTTTCTTTTTCTTTTTTATTTCTTTGGGCCTACTTATTATTTTAATCACTCGTACAGAAAAGCACAAGATTAATGTGTTATTGTCCCTCATCAAGTTACATACTGTCTAACTGGGGTAACAAGCGCCAGTTCCTTTTAAAAAAAAATTATCGGAGACGAGAATAAGCCCATTAATGATGAGATAAACACCAAATTATTCCATGGAAAATGTTTGAAAGGCATAGGTATTTTGAAACTTCCTATGGTCAATCGGCGGTGGTTTTATTGGTTAAACTATTTAACTGATAATTACCTCATATATATATAAGATGTATGAGTTATTAATAATTTAAAAAAATAACAAAAAAACGTCACTTACATATATAAGGTGTGCAAGTTATTAATAAAATATTTTAAAAAAAACAACAACAAAAAAGTGGAGATCTCTTGCAAGGGCAGCCTTTGAGCCGTGCAACGCTTGCGGTCGCACAAGACCTCCGATTTTCGGGGGCCTACGAAAAAAATTTGTCATATAGATATTGTATATATATATATATATATATATATATATATATATATGACTATGTTCTATTGTAGCACAGTTGGTTAAGACATATTAATTTAGAGAAAATTACATAAACAATATCCGAACTTTGTTTCACTATTAACTTCAGTATCTTAACTTTGTGAAATATCAAAACTGTATCTCAAGTTTTGAACTCCACCCACTTTTAGTGCCTAAAACCGTTACCCACGTTACTACTGTTAAATTTTCAGAGATATAATCATTTTTTCACTTTTGAATCAATTTATTTTATAATTTTATTAATTGTATTTATATTATTTCGTTCTCTCTATCCACTTTCTCTTTCTTTTTTTTCTTTTTTGTGTGTGTTTTCTCAACAATCAAACCCAGATGTTGATTAAAAAAAATCGAACCCAGATGTTTAGAACCCAGACGCCTCAACCCAGAATACTGATATAAGCATATACCGAATCTCTTGTCCCTTCTTTCTTTTGGCCTAAACACATAAAACCATTTGTTTTTTGGAAATCAAATCAACAAGCACGGTCTCATCAACCCATTTCGTATGCAAATGCTTATTTTCACATCGATATCAGGCCAAGGTGATGAACTTTACCAGAAAATTCTCTTTACCTCTCAAAACTGACCATCTCTCTCTCAAAATATTAATATTACCTCTACAAAGCGACATCTTCATTTTCCTCGAAAAACTATTGAAGTTCTTCGAATTTCCAAAAACCAGTTTATGTGTTTTGCAGGTTGATTTCGAGTGTGGATCCATGGGTATTTGATTTAGTTGTATGATTGAGGAGAGGAAACAAAGAAAACAAATAGAAAATCAATGAAAGAATGGAATAGAGTGAATGAAGGATCAAGGAATTCACTTGGACAGATCTGGAGGTGTTAAAGACCAGAAGAGTAGAAGGGAAAGAAAGAAAAAGAAAATAAAAAAATTGAAGGACAAATTTATCATTGGAAAATTAACGTCAGTAATGACTTAACGGTTTTAGGTACTAAAAGTGAGTGGAGTTGAAAACTTAAGGTACAGTTTTGATATTTCAAAAAGTTGAGATACTGAAGTTAATAGTGAGACAAAGTTTGGATATTATTTATATAATTTTCTCATTAATTTAACCTAAACCACCCAAGTTTAAGAGTCTTCTAATTCCCAGCGTTTTCATCATCTTTTTTTCTTCCTTTTTCCTACCTTTTCTTCCTTCACCTCTACCTTTTCTTCTTGTTTTTTTTCTGCGTTTCAATCTCTTTTTTCTGCATTTTTCATCTTCTTTTTTGTGAAATCGAGCTAAGGTCCTCTCACTATGTAGGAATACATTGCACTATGCATTCCGAGAATTGAACTAGAGACATTCGCTCTTCTTTATTTTTGTATTTTTCTTTTTGTAAGTTTATGGATTGTTTCCTAGTTTTTGTTCTTTTCTTTCGTGTTTTCACCTTTTTTCCTCCATTTTTTACTTGTTTCTTCTTATGAGTAATACATTAGGGATCAATATTATATAACTAAGCCCACATTTGAAAAAAAGGATCTCGCTCAAACTTTCGCACAGCCTTATATTACACAGGACCGGCCCTGATCTCTCGTCCTTGGATCCCTAAATGATAAAACATCCACAAGAAGAATTTTACCTCTTCTAGTTTCAGAGTAATTCTACACTGCTCTCTACAATTTACATTACCTTTTCTAGTTTGAGTAATTCTACACTGCTATCTACAATTCAAATTTGCCAATGGTTATTATTCCACTGGCACCAGAACTTCATGGTCACGTTACACCTCTCATTTCGGTACTAATCAAGGCTGGAAAAAACCTGTGTAACACAGTTGCCAACAATTTGGTTCGAACCATCTGATTGCCATAAAGGAGTTTGGCAGTTGAGGGAACTAAACGAGCAGACCCACTAGCCCCTACAGGTGGGCTGTCCTGTGTTCGTCACCACATGCAACACCACCGGAACTTAGTTTGCAACCGAAAAGAAATCCAGAAATCAATGCAACATAGGTCAGCAGGTTTTCTTCTAAGCTTTCGTTAATTTGTAACATGCTGGCTGAGGATGAGATTGGTCTCAACTGTATCAACAACTAATGCTGTAAAGGACCAAGTAATGGAAGAGAAAAGAGAAGACCAAGAAATTCAATAATTTACCATTACAAAGCATATAATGTTACAAAGAAGTCGTGAGGACATATACATCCTCAAACAAAACCAAACCAGCCTACTACAAGAACATTACACTGGCAGACACTACACACTTCGGAAAGGAAGACATTGGGATTTTTTTTGTTTTTTCTTTGGATTATTTTTTTGTTTTTTCTCATGGATCTGGTCACGAGGTAAGTTAATAGCCTACAACTGTCTGCAGAAGTTGATCGAGTCTGAATCAGTAGTTACCCAGAGCTCGAAACTTAAGCATATCAGAATCATTCCAAAGCCGATAAGAAATTATACTTTAAGCCACTGTCCTCAGTTTGAAGTGCTTGATTTGAATGAGTAGGGTTGGGTAGATGAGCATATGCCTGAAAAAGAATGAGATGAAAGCCAGCAATAGAAATAACACTTACCCGAGCTGCTGGCTTTCTTCCTTTCTCCCAATTTCACAGCCAGATTAACATAAGACAGTTGCTCAGGCCACCAACCTGCTATAACGCAACAAACGGAGAAGCATAAAAATAATCAATACATTAAAAGTAAAAAGAAAAGTACATGTGAAAGTTACAGAACACATGCCTCATCACTGCTTTCCACACACCTTCCAATCTTACTCGCTTGGATGGAGTACCATCCCACATGCAGCATTTAACTTCAAAATGAAAGGCAGAGACAAAAATTAGGTAGAATGGTCACTGCAGAGTATAATGATGTCAAAAAAGTGCACTGCATCCCCAAATGTCCAACGTTTAAATGCATGCAGCACAAGTGAGGACTCAAACACAGATCCAGTCAGGACTTGCATTCTTGTTTGTAGATACCTCAGATGTTGCCACTTGTATGCATTGGTACATTTGGTCATATAAGTACCAAGTTAAAAGACTGATAAAATCAGAATAGCAAAAAAATTGTAATGGAAGACCAGTAAAATAATGAACAAAAATAAAAAACAGTCAAAGTAAAGGAACTTAAATCCAAAACCTCTAATCCTTCTGGCAATCCATTAGGCAAAACCTTGCCATTTTCGCCACCGTTATCAGAAAGGGATTCAGCCTCTGTCTCGCATAAAGCACTATTACTGCTGGATTTTGGAGATGCACTTCCCACATTGTGCGTAATGATTTCAGGAGATACTGAATCCTGTCTCTGAGGGCTAATAGACAGTCGTTTTGGTGGTGAACCCCCACCAAGATCGTTCTTCCTCTTCAGGTGTCTCTCGCCAGAGCCAGTCGGATTAACATGCTGCTGAGCTACCCCTCTAGATGGTCTAGGCTGATTACAACCATCAGGAAACACGTAGGAAGGTAGTTGTTTTCTACGAACGTGTGAAACATAAAATTTCATCCCAGGCTTCCAAAAATTGTACATATCAATGGACTGCCTGAACTCATGAACAGTCCCTCCAATATTGAACTGCTCACCCTCAACCTTTTCACCCTGCTTCCTCTGCAGACCAATAAAGAAAGCACTATGTGCACACTGTTTGGTCGTATCAACATACTCATGAGGATAAGGGTGGCATTGTAACATCTCAAAGGTATCCCGCTCAATCTGCAAATGTAAACACACCAGAGCTTCTCAAATTCCTAATATAGAATCCTTATGCAAAAAGAAAAGCAAACAAATATGTTCTCATTACCAATAGGGTCAATTGCCTCAACCGAGATTCCACCCAACCTTTCCAAGCACGCAGATCATCAACACCAACTGCAACAATGTCGACCTGGAGATAGTTTCTATAACTTTCAAAGAACAAATACGGTTCGAATAAAGCAGACCACCTAGCTTTATTCAGTTCTATTTCCTGGTTTTAGCAAAAAAAGAAGTGACCATTAGTCAATTTGAAAAAATTACACACCTGTGAATAGAGGGGAAGACAGAACAAGTACACACCTCACAAATCCCGTTCCCAAGCTGAAACTGCTCCATCATGACACGGAGGGTACTTTTAGAAACATTATAACTAGAGTTCATACAAGGGTATGCAGGAGTTATAATTGGCATATGATGAGTCCGGTCGCGAGGATTCTTGCGTGGGTCCCAAATATTAAAACCAAGTTCATCCTCTTCGATGGCACATAACATGACAGGATTTGGCCATCGCCACTGTGTGTAGACTCTAAAAAATCGAGCAACTAGCATGCTGGGAACTGCATTAGGATAAAGTTGACACACCCGGGCAACGAGAAGAGCCCAGTTCACACCACCAAGAAATCCAGTAACCTAATCATAAAACAGTTCCAAATATATTACAAGTCAACCTAAATGTGAAAATAAATTAAGCCAAGCAATCAATGAAGTAACAATGTACTCACATTGGAATAAACACCACGCCTTTTCGCCCAAAACTTCAAGCAACGAAGTGTTGTACAGAAATGCTACAACAAATACAATATCATTTAGCAAAGAACAATACAGCAGGCAAATGGAGTTACTGCACATGCAGAGGAGTCAGTCTACCTCAACATTTGGAACAAGCTTAAGTATTTGATCAGCAACCCTGCAGCCATTAAGACTTCGAACAGTAGGTTCATCAATGTTGTACAGCAGAGATACATCAGAAATGTCCAGGTCCTGTGTATCACCCAAAGCAATTAAGCAAAATGATGGATATAGAAAAACTTAGAAGGAAAGTAAGAGCACACAGCTGCATAAAAACATGCAAATCAACAACCCTCCTCAAGCAAGTGCCAACTTGCAAAACAGAATCAGCAGCAAACTTGTAATGTATAAGCACATTTTAATGTGATCACGAAAAGGGAGGTAGTTCAAACTGATTGCCCAAGCTCATAAACAATAGCAACTAGCTTCTATAGCAAAGACAAATTTTATCCTCACCCATATCTCCATGTCTGTGTGTCTAGCTTCTATAGCAAAGACAAATTATATCATCGCCCATATCTCCATGTCTTGTCTAGATTCTATAGCAGACTAATTGTATCCTCGCCCATATCTCCATATGTCTGTGTGTGTGTGTGCACGTGTGGAAAGAGAGAATTCAAGACTGGACAGCAATGAGTTGCCCAGCCCAATCTACAAACCAACCATACTATTTACTAGTATTATAATCTTACTTTATAGTAACAGTCAAAGCGAAGAGAAGAGATCAGCACTTACTTCTGGTACAACCAACATAGAAACACTTGCATAAAGGAGGTCGATTGATATTCCATCGAACTTAAACTTCATTACAGGAACATGAGCATCTGGAACTGGTTGCAGTTCAGTTACTTCTTCCATTTCAGCCAGAATGTTGTGCAATACAAAGAAGAAGTCTTCCTGAAGACCATAGAGTATTAAACAAAGATATATACTGAATAATTGCAAAATTATAACTATTAAAATACTGTCTGCATTCCCTACTTACCTCACGGTTAACGTAACATGGCCCAACACACAATGTGTCTATGTCAGCCCCAGGACCATGCACCTGCAAAAAGAAAAAGAAAAAACAACTGTAACTATATGCCTAGATGAAAGAGAAAACCATACAGCAAACATGAGCAAACAAACATACCCCAAGCCTATAGGAACCAAATGTAAAAATAAGAGCATTAGCATCCTCAACCATTTGATCTGTGTATCCTCTCAACTGAGTAAGGTGCTTCACCCAGTCCTTAACAATCTACAATCAGAAGACAGAATAAAAAAATACAATAACAAATCGGCAAAGGGGGTATAAGACTCGGAATTTTCAATTATGCAGTAGATATCTAAATTTACCAGCAATCAAAAAAACATAAATACAATAGACACACTTCACAGCCTAGCTCAAGAATGCACCAAAACATGATACACCTTCAAACAGGCATAACCATATCCCATTCACAGGTGGAAAACCAAACCGTTGCATGTCCTATAATACTATAAATTCAAGCATCAAAAGATTTTAGTACTCAATTTTGTGATCTAACAATATTCATTTTCACCTAAAGAGACGTTTTGGCTCTATTTCCAGGACGCTTTGGGTAAACAACTTATGAAGGTACTACGTCCTGTTCCATAAGCCATTAAACCCAAAAATATTGCTACCAGCCGTTTCCCCCACCAATTTGATAGTCAAATTCCTAGTTTAAACCATACTTCTCATAGACTAGATAATGCAAAACAAATACTTTAAAGAACATAGGTAATTACACATCCTTCTTGATCGTAAGACAACATTCGGCATATCATGAGCCGCTCCTGACCCACAAGACCAAGTCAAAAATGAAAAACAATTAACCAAGATGCAAGTTGACCGCAAAATCAATAGCATCGGCTACTTAAGTCTATGCAAACCAGGGAGAATCATAATTGCATTACTAACAATGGCTACTACTACAACTTTAAATGATAAGCATACAGCAATAAACAAGCCCATCCTACACAAAAAGAATAACTCTATCAATTCGACAACAGATGACTTATAACAACCACAACTAAGAAAACCGGCCTGAATAGCACAGATAAGCAGCTTATTCAATAGAAACACACCTGCCCGATTCGACGAAGAACCTCCTCTCTCTTGGCAGCCTCCTCTTTACTTTCATACAGCCCAGCTTCAACCAACATCTTAAAAAACCCCAATTATCAGAAAACACAATACAAATGAAAATTCAATCGATCAGAAATTTCAACAGCCACAAACCTTCTCCAACTCGAGAGTCCTCTGAACATCTGCCTGAGTGGGCCCGGCCATCGAAATCGGATTGGTGACCCCGAATTGCTTCGCGACCACCGCCTGAGGCGGCAGCGTGGCACTCAATCGCTCCGAGCACACCATCTATCTATATGTTTTGGACGATGAAACAAAACAGGACTGGCGGAATTGTATATAAGGGAGAAGATTTGAAGAGCCCGAATTACTTAGGGAATCCGGAACCGAAGAGAATTGAGATCGAAACCCTAAGCGCGTCGGAGCTGGCGGTTGGTTGGAGTTTTAGGCAGAGAGGGTTGTTTTGATATTTTCGTGTTTATCCTTGATTTTTTCTCTTGTTTTTGGATCGCAGGTGTTGTTTTTTTTTTCCGGTGTGCGTTTCGGGTAAAGAAAATCAAAGCGGGTTTTGTGACACGTGGCGACGCGGGGATGTAGTGGGATCTCAGAGGTTCATGTTACCCAACTCTTTTGTTGATTTTTCTCATCTTACCAAATCTTGGAATTAAAGTGGGTCGTTCGGATTGGTAATGTGTATTATCAATTTCAAAATTAAAGTTTTAGGTGATGAAATATAATTATAAAAAACATCTAAAATTTTTCGGTATGAGATAAATTTATCAAATTCTGTAATTCGGTATTACCAAATTTTTCAATAAACATATTTTCATAATATAATTAAACAATAGAGGAAGCAATTTTTTTTGAAAATCTAGTCATCGAAACCATAACGTGCCTACTAATGCGGTATAACTATGTAAACATACATCTTTATAAACCAACTGTAAAGAGAAAACAAAGTTTTTTTTGAAAATATTGCGAAATAGGTGATAAGTATGGTGAAATACAATTATATATATAGTAAAAAATCACATATTTGTTGTAACGTTTAGGTCTTGATTAAAGCGGTCAACCCTATTTACCATTATTATTCCTTATGGGGAGCCCTATTGTCGAGAGGTAAATGCCTCAAAATTTTTATATAGGCGGTTGCGTCTCATCTACATAAGAGTTTGTTGTGTGGAAAGTTCGACCAAACTACGTCATATAGAGGTAAATATGAGTGTTTTCGTGTGATAAGTGACGATGGATTAGGGTTGACCGTTTCAATCGAGCCATTAACATTGTCAGTTCTAGTTGAGTTTTATACCATAGACATCTTTTGTCATAATGATCATCAGAATCATAATGTGTCTATTAGTATTGTATAACTTGTTTAATAGGTTTTAAGAAAATGCACAAATGTGTGAACTAACTCTACATAGAAGCAGGCGCGGATTCAGGATTCCAACCTTGGGTGGGCTTGAACTTGATAACCAGAAAAAAAAAATGAGAGAATCTCGACGGTGCGAGAGAAATTTATTAATTGAAAACAGGTACACCTAGTCAGGGGGCTAAATATGTAATGCGATACAAATACGAAAGCATAAACTAGCTAAATCTAACTCTAAGAGTCTATGAAGCTTCAAACTCTTCAATCACCTCATCATTGCTAACAGATTCAGCATAATCTTTCTCAATATGAAGAACCATATAATCACCAAGCATCTCATCTCCCATTTTGCTTCTAAGTTTATTCTTAATGATGTTCATAGCTGAAAATGCCCTTTCAGTTGTTGCAGTAGAAACAAGAATAGTCACAACTAAACAAATCAATCTATAAAGCATAGGGAAAAACTCAGACTTTCTTGTTTGAACCAAGGTGCGACACAAGTCAGAAACAGACTCTAAATCTTCAAACTTAGGATCACTACGCATATCTATCTCATAAAATGCACACTCTGATTCTAGAGCATATATTTCACCATCATCAAAATCTTCAGGATAAAATTGCTTTGCAAGATTGCAAACATCTTCACATTTAAAATTCCTGAAATTTTTATGAGGATCCAAAGTTGAACTAAGTATAAGGAGTTCTGATGATTGGTTTGAGAATCTTCTATTCAACTCACTCAATTGAAAATCAACCACAACATTGAATACTTCTATACGGTAATGATGCTCAAAAGTAATAAAATTCTTTTGTTGGCAATCACGACCTGTACCATCCTTATAAGAAGCATTCATGTTAGGCATATCAAGATCATGTTTTTCACAAAAAGATTCCACATTGCTTACCAAATCAGGCCAGCCTTTATCTCTCATATCTTGAAGAAGCTGCTTGGTATATTCAACAAACTTTATAGCATGCACAAAGTCAAGAGATTTTAGCTGCAATGTCTGATAAAGAACTTCAGTAATTTTCATTACTTTGTTCATTAGAAGCAAAAAAAACACAAAATCAAAACACTTCTCAACCTCTTTAGAGCAGCCTAAGCTTGTCTTTGCATATCCTCCTTTGCATTTTTAACCATATCAACAAGAGTTATCTTTATTGAGCCAAACAATTCAATTAGAGCCTTAATAGAACGAGAATGTGAGCTCCAACGAGTAGCACCAGCTCGTTGTAAAGTACAAATTTGGTTAGCACCACTATCTGTTTGAAGTTCCCCACAAGCTACCAAATTAGCAATTTCCTCCTTTCTCACATCTTTTAATGCAGAATGCCGCTTAGCAGAAGAATCAAGAAAATTCACAATGAAACTCAAGGTAGAAAAGAATTCCTAAATGTCATGTACCCCTTGAGCTGTAGCATTCAATGTCAACTGCAAACGGTGAGCAAAGCAGTGCACAAAATAAGCATAAGGACACTCTTGAAGAAACAAGGATTTTAGCCCATTATAAATGCCCCTCATATTACTGGCACCATCATACCCTTGACCCCTCATATTTCTCGCTTGAAGATTATACATAGTAAGTACTTTCAAGATCTCATTTTTAAGTGTTTGTGAGGTAGTGTTAGGAACACTCACAACCTTAAAAAATCTTTCCCTAATCATGCCTTGAGAATCAACAAATCTTAGAATAATTGTCATCTGTTCCTTACTAGAAGTGTCTATTGTTCCATCAACAAGAATGTAATACTTGCAATGACCAACTTCATCACGTATCTTGTTCCTCACTTTGTTACCAAGAATATTTAGGAGCTCTTTTTGAATTAATGGACTAGTGTACTTAGCATTTCCAGGAGCATTTCCCAAAACAACTCTCTCCACATCCACACTAATTCTTGAAAAGAATTTTAAAATATCCAAAAAATATCCTTGATTCGAGGAGTCTTCAAATTCATCATGGCCTCTAAAAGGTGCTCCTTGATTAGCTAGCAATCTAATATCCTCTATAGAAGCCTTAAGCCTGAATCGGTTGTCTTCCACCTCCTCAAGTGACCTTGCCTCAAAAACTGTTTCAATTTGTTTTTTTGGGTTTCTTAAAAATCCAATTTTTGCATTGAAGCATTATGTGGATAAGTAATGCCCCTACATGTTTCAGCAACATATTATCACCAACACTAACCCTCTTCCAATTTTTAAACCCTTCCACAATGAATGTATGATGGTGAGAATGTTCAGTGTCAAAAAGAAAACAAGGAAAACAATGTGCTCTGTCAAGAGCAATTGAATACTCGAGCCATGGATTGTCCTTGAACCAAGAAGATTGAAATTTACTTTGTTGACCCCCATGTGTTGACAATGGATAAACCAACTCAGGTTGAAATGACCCTAACAAAATATAAGCTTTTCGAACACTCTCACATTCATTCACTGGATATTCCCAAATAGCAGAACGTAGTCTAGAATCACGTTCAAGGGCATTGACCATATTTGCTGGCACTACAGGTTGTGGCGAATCATCAATATTTGGAGGCTCTGAAGGTTGAGATGGATTATCAAAGTTTGAGAAGATATGGAAGGATTAGAAATCGAATTTGAACTTGAGGAAGAGACATTAGTTCTTTGAAACCATCCAGTAATTTTCTTTAATTGCTTCTTAAGGCCTTGATTCGACATTCTACTCTATCAGACAAAGCATATTGATTAACAAATAAGAATTATGTTACACATTACTAGTTCATTCAAAATCACTAAATCAGTAGGCAAAATCATAGTTCATACTTCAACAATAAAAAAGACACAGTGAGTCACAAAGTAAGAAAGAACAAACCTGGAAGCCTGAGAGAATAACAAGAGCCCCTACACTCAATCTAATCAATCCACTAATCTAGCAAGACAAAATTCTGAAAATTTTGGAGAAATTGATGAACTGTCAACAAATTTGGGGAAATTGATAGTTTGATACACATACACTTAATACACTTAACCCAGCAAATTGATTGAATTCATATCATAAAATGAAAAACGCAGCAAATTGAACAACTGAATTCAATTAGTTACTAACAATCATGTATTGAAATTTGAAAAGAAGAAAAAAGGGAAGTTTCATACCATACTCGACTACTCGGGGATTGGGTAATCGAAGAAGAGACTCAAGAAATTCAACAAATGACTGAGGCGACTCCATTGAAAGGGAGAGAATCTGAGAGATTCGCTGTCTAGCCTTCTAGGTCAAAGAAGAGAGTCTAAGGTCGAGAAAATACTCAAAAGAGTTAGACTAAGTGTACAATTGAAGGTCAGGAAGAGATAGGGTGAAAGTTAGGTGGGCTTGGGTGCAGATATCACAATACTATAATATATATAGGTTTTTTTTTATTTTCTCAAAATTCTTGGTTGGGCTTGAGCCCAATCGAACTCTGAAGTGGATCCGCCCCTGCATCGAAGAAAATTATCAAAATCTTGTGAAATAAGATATGATCGTAATGGTGAAATACGACTATGATTCAAAAATCACGTAATTCGGATAACGTCTTTGTGTTGATAATAGCGATCAATTCTATTTACCATTATTATTCTCTACGGGGAGCCCTCTCGTCAAGAGGTAAATATCCCAAAAATTTTATATGGGTGGTTGTGTCTAATCTACGTGAGAGTTTGTTGTGTGGAAGGTTCGACCAAAATACGACATATAGAGGTAGATATGAGCGTTTTCGTATGATAAGTGACGATAGATTAAGGTTGACCGTTTGGATCGAGTCATTAACATTGTCAGATCCAGATGAATTTTATACAATAGACATCTTTCGTCATAATAATCATATCACACGGTCGAATTTTCGTTTGTGAATTTAAGTCATCAGAATCATAATTTGCATACTAATAATGTATAACTTATTTAATAGGTTTTAAGCAAATGCATAACTTTGTGAACCAACTCTACATAGAAGAAAAATTAACAAAAAACTCGTGAAATAAGATGTGATTGTAATAGTAAAATACGGCTATGATTCAAAAATCACTTAATTCGGGTAACGTCTTGGTGTTAATAATAGCGGTCAACTATATTTACCATTATTATTCCCTATGAGAAGCCCTCTCGTCGAGAGGTAAATCTCCCAAAAATTTTATATGGGTGTGGTTGCGTCTGATATACGTGAGAGTTTTTTGTGTGGAATGTTCGACCAAAATACGACATATATAGATAGATATGAGCGTTTCCGTATGTTAAGTGATGATAGATTAGAGTTGACCTTTTTGATCGAGTCATTAACGTTGTCAGATCCATTTGAATTTTATATCATAGACAACTTTTTTCATAATAATCATATTAGATGGTCGAATTTTAAATTGTGAATTTTAGTCATCGGAATCACAATTTGCCTACTAATGTTGTATAACTTGTTTAGTATAGGTTTTAAGCAAATGCATAACTTTGTGAACCAACTTTACATATAAGCAAAATTATCAAAAAGCTTGTGAAATAAGATGTGATCGTAATAGTGAAATACGGCTATGGTTCGAAAATCACGTAATTCAGGTAACGTCTCAGTGCTGATAATAATGTCAACTCTATTTACCATTAATATTTCCTATGTGGAGCCCTCTTGTAAAACCCTGGACTCGGCGTCGGCGGGTTTTAACCACTGGGTGCCGGTCCCGAGGCGTGAACGATTGCTATAAAACGGAATGTAAATAAAACACTATCTTCTAGGCTCGTCGGCTACCCTTTCCTGGCTTGGCACAAGCTAAGTACTTATCTACAAAAAATATCAGATATGGATGGATAATCATAACCACACGCTCATTGAGTAAACCAATATCATATGTCCGCAAAGCCATGTCATTTTACTCATGCTACAAAATATGTATATTGATCGTATACACATCGCATCAAACAATTCATCATATCGCACAATCCGTTCTTATCGGTATCCTTTAATTTAGTGATCCCCCACGGGAACCTAATGACATTCAATTCCTATATCACCGTGTGTCACGTCCTTACTTCGATATAACCAATCAAGAATTTCACATGTTTCATGACTAGTCAAACAATGGATCCAACACATTATAATAATATAAATCACCACACATTTCACCAATAGAGAGATATTGGTGAAATGTGTGGTGCTTCACTATAAAATAGAGAGATATTTCTAAAAAACAAAAAAAACATGCTCTTCGACTAATATAAGAATATTTCAAACATATTACAATAATCTACTCAACTCGATAGCATCGAAACCCCATCGAGAATACCGATCGTAAACCGAGCCTCCTAAAGCGGGCCATCTAAAAAATATTACTACTACATTCCAAACCTCAACGGTTGGAAAGAGGGCATCGATACGAACTAGTAGCCCTTTATGGAATAACAATTGGAATTACGGATCAAAAGTTATAATCAGCCGAAGTTTAGTCGTAACTCTAAAGAGAGAAACAGCTTAAACTTCTAAAGAGAGAAAATGATGAAAATTTGATGAGAGAGACAGAGAATCTGGACGAAATGAAAGAAATGCAGCTGCTCTCATCTATTTATAACAACAAAAGTGACACGTGTCAAACAACAATTGGTCATGTGCTTGCCACATGTTAACACCACACCCTCACAATACAATGACAAGTGGGCTGATGACTAATGCTGACAGTGATATCACCATGACATCAGTGTCAGCTGACTCTTCTCCTCTCTGCCACATGTTCCCAACAACCAAAGACAAAGCCCCGTATCAACAATTTCGACGAAACTTTGAAAAATCGTTAAAATAGCTTGGGAGTCTGAACAAATAACCGAAAAATGCCACGAACTCGTGACGACATCTACTTTCTATTTCTAAGAAACAATTTTTTTTGAGAAATTTAAAATTCTGGATGTTACACCTCTCATCAAGAGGTAATTGTCCCACAATTTTTATATGGGCAGTTGCGTCTCATCTACGTGAGAGTTTGTTGTATGGAAGGTTTGACCAAACTACGTCATATAGAGGTAGATATGAGTGTTTCCGTATGATAAGTGATGATGATTTAGGATTGACTGTTTCGATCGAACCCTTAACGTTGTCGGATCCAGTTGAATTTTATACCATAGACATCTTTCGTCATAATGATCATCTTCCGTGATGTGAATTTTTATCATCGGAATCACAATGTGTCTACTAATATTGTATAACTTGTTTAGTAGGTTGTAAACAAATGTACAACTTTGTAAACCATAACCATTTTTCAATATAATGATCATGAGAAGAAAATTATGAAAATTATTAAAAAATACATGAAAAAACCGAACCGTAGGTGTGGTTTGGTATTTGAAAAAAGTAAAAAACGGACCGGACTGGACCGAAGTATGACATTAGTTTTGTTTGTTGTTTGGTGTATGAACCGGAACGAAGTGGATCGGAGTATGACATATAGAGGAAAAAAATTTCAAAAATCATGTGAAATAGGATATGATTAGAATAATGAAATATATATGGCTATGGTAGAAAAGTTACATATTTTCGGTAATGTTTATGCTCTGATTAAAGTGGTCAACCTTATTTATAAATATGAGCATTTAAATAGCTAACATTTATATAAATTTTGTATTTACCAAAAATCAAACTAACTTTTTCGGTATTTCTCGGTTTCGGTTATTTCGATTTTGATTACCAAGTTTCGGTATCGAAAATATTTGGTTGGTTTTCGGTTGGTTTGGTATTTACTAAACCAAATGGCAGCCCTACTCGGAATGGAACTCGGAGAGTCTCCTGGCAATATTTTGTTTCCCTTCCTTTTCTCATTCCTGTAGAAAAACCAATGGAATTACGCCCTTTTCTACGAACCAAATGAGGTCTAAGTTATGTTTAAGCTTGCCGGAGTGGTTCTAATAAGGACAGCTAAGTTGATGACTTTTCGTTATCATACTTTTTGATCTTATATTCATATCTCGGCCCTATAACTTGTATATATATATATATATATCATCTTTACAAATTTCATCCAAATTGAAAATCGTTAAGTCATTCATAAATGTGATTCACCGATTATAAACTTGAATGACTCATGTTTGACATATTTGAATTGTTCATTGATTTGATCTATTTTGATTCCTTAACGATCACTAATTTAGCTAAAAATTTGAAGAAGTGGTTTATTTATATAGACCTATAAACTGAACGGTTGAGATGGAAAAATATGATTGAAAAATTGGTGTAATAAACCATTGAAGGAGGAAGTCCTTAACTTGTCCTTTGTTAAAATTGAAGGTAATTATATTGTTTATAAACTGACAAAATGAAATAAGGAAAATAAATTCTAATTAATCAAATTGCATGAATATGAACAAAACTATAAAATGACAAATTGAGGATTTGAGAAGAAAGATTCAACCAATGGAAGTTTGTCGATTCCCGTGTATCACACGTTGTCCTTAAGATGAATTACGGAGTCCCAATCGATGCAAGGATCTCAATGCTGTTTGGTCTCCCAAGATAAAATGACAATCAAGCTTAAGTTGTTGTACTATGAACAAGAGCTTCAACGAACTAGGAAGCGCCTTAAAACTATCTCCGAATTTTGTGAGAACTGAGTATGAGCAGAGAAGTTTTTGGGAGAAGAAGAGAAGTGTTTGCTGCTGGTGTGTACAAAATAAAGGATTGGTGGTCTTTATATAGTATTGTATTTGTGTTCGCAGGTCGCACAGGCCCAAGTGAAGAAATTGGGCTTCTGATCTGGGATTTGCACTGTCAAGCCCTGGCGTGAGTTCACCTCCCTAAACCTGGGATAGGACGTGCGAGACCCATCCTAAGAGAGATTCCCTCGTAATCCATCTTGAGAAGGGATAACCCTTTTATCCAAATCATTTTTAACAGTCCAAACGATACCGGAATAGACCTCACAATCCTGAGGTCATCTCGATTTCTGAATTTTGATGCATACTAATTACTTTAGAGGACCTAAGGTCTAACTATTATTTGTGACTGCACCTGAATCATGGTTAGACAGTCTACGTACCCTGTACTCAGGGATCAAACTACACGTAGCTCTTATATACTTAAATTTTCTAACCAGATAATCTCCACTTTTTTATTTAGCGGACCATTTAATAATCCGCTAAAAGTATTCCTATCGTAAACCCGAAGTTCAACTCCTCCGCTGTGGTAGCATTATACATCTATTTAACCGGATTATCCCAAGCATACTTTATACCGATAAACCACACCAAGTGTACAACATACAATAAATATTAATCACATAACTAAATATAAAGGCAAACACATAACTATATAAGGTCACTAAGGGCATATAGGTAAAACCACTAAATGTGCACCCTTGTAGTTAACTTGAACTTTCAGAGGCAGTGTTATCATTTTAGCCTCAGTGGCAGTCTTGTAAATATACAAGTCTGCCAATGACATTTCTAGGATTTCAGCCTCAGTGGCATCCTTATAATTAACCTGAACTGCCAGGGGCAGTCCTGACATTTTAACCTTACGATAAAATAGTAAAAGGGTAAATCTGCCGAGGTAAATACCATGGTTTTTACCCTTTGTCTTCTCTGATCGCTGGTTCGCTACAAAACCGAGCTTTTCTGGCAAAACCGAGCTTCTACACCTGCATTTATAGCTTCTAAACATCGTAGGCAATCCAACAACACAGTGACAACACAATAGCCTAAAACAAGATCCTCACCTACAAATTCGACATTGCTGCCTCCCAAAGCCTCGTCTCCACCCCAATCCACTGCTTCCAACCTCACCGGAGCTCGAGGAACTTGCCAAAACTTTAAAAACACGGTTGCCGGAGGGAGAAACCTGAAACCTAAAAAAACCGAAAAACATAGAATTATGGCTTTTCAAATTAGGGCTCCAATCAAAGGATCAAGAGCATGAAAAGGAAGAAGAAATGAAGAGGAGAAGAATGATACCAGTCTTGTGCCCTAACGCCGCCTAGATCGCCGGAATCCGGCCAACAAGCGGGCCTGCAACTCTCCCGATCTCCTGCTATGGTGGATGCTTCGGTGAGCTAAGGGCAAGGCTGGGTAGAGGAGAAAGAAGGGAGTCAAACGATGGTGGTCCGCCGACCAATGGTGGCCAGACGGCGGTGGCTCGCCGGAGAAGACGAGAGCTCAGGGAGGTCGAGTTGACCTGAAATGGGATCTTTGACTTCGATCAAAGGCCTCAAGTCTTTTTATAGGAAAATATATGGCCCAGATTTAATCTGGTAAAGATCCAACGGTCCAAATTTAATAATAGAACGTTACCATAAACAGTAAATATATATTTTGCTACTATTTACCGCACAGTAACAACACATTATCCCTAATAACTTCCACATACGAATTCCGATAAATTCATAGGACAATGGTTATAACCTATTAGTTGAAAATGGTTATCTAGATCTAAAATCTTGTTATGGAATGTTAGTTGTAAAATTGTTGTTGAAGAGTTGCTTTGTTTGGCGGTTAGAAATTTAAGGGAGCGCGTGGCTCGAGAACATGTGGTTTTATATGTGATGGTTAGAAGTGTTTTTTGGAAACTTGTAGGTATGGTTGTCCACTTTTCAAGGGAAGTTATGTCAAAATTTTGATACATTTCTTTTGAAGGTGATCCTCGCAGGACTTACCTCAGTAAATAAGGGAAATATCAAGTGGATCTTGACGCCAACCAAGGTTGTTCATGGATCTGCGCCTAGTATGACATATGGGTGGTGAAGAGTTGCAGTATATAAACATTCCGGTTGTATCAATTTTGTATAGTTAACTTTAACTTTCTCTATATGTTCTTAAGAAATAACATTTGCAAATTAAATATTGTAGAAGTCATAAATGAAAATGATATAAATTGTAATTTTGTGTTGGGAGTTATTATGGATGATGTGACACATTATTTGGGATTAAAACTTAGTCTAATTTTTTGGTGTCTCTACTTTAGTATTATCTTTTGAGTCGTGTGAAATTGAAGAGTTTTAATAAGTTTTTAGTTTTAGTTTTAAGAAAAACTTTTACGAACAGTACGTGACAAACTCTCTACTCTAAACGTTAAAGTTTTAAAACAATCAAAATGGTACATGACGTTTAACAGTCGGCACACTTTTTACACATGTCGTTAAAAAAACCATTAACTCTATGTAATTTCTCATTTTTAAAGGGTAGTTTTGGGTTTTCACCCTTCTCTCTTTCTTTATAGTTTGTATTCTTTTTTTCTTCTATTTATATACCTTTTTAATCTTATAAACTCAGACTAATGATATTCTCAAAAACTTTTTTGTTTTTCTATGATATGGTTTCTTTCTTTACTATTAGTTGTATTTATAGGTTACTGGGTTTGGTTTTAATGAAAAAATCTTATTCTTAAAAAAAAAAGACTTTGTTGCTCGTCTAATTCCATAGCTTTCTCACTCTAGGTTTAATTATTTAATTCCCATTGATATATATATATATATATATATATTTATATATATATATATATATATAAACTCTTTATTCCATAACTTACCAAATCAAATCATATTTCAACTTATTCCTACAGTATTGTACCTAGATCACAATTTTTTTATATGCTAGGTTTGAACGAGATGAACACGAGAGACAATAATACTTTTTTCTTTTTCTTATTTCCTTCTCCTTATCAATTATTAATTTAAATAATTTATTATTGTTAAATTAAGAAGTGACGGATTTGCACCACAAAGTTTAACAGAAAACACGTTAGATAACAGAGAATCTAATGGTATGTACATATTTTCGGTTGAGACTACAAGTTCATGTAACATTATGATTATTTTGAAACTTAAAAAATCAAAATTAGTAGTGAACAATTTGTTATATATTGTTCTTAAGATTTTCCCTGATTTTAATGTTATTGGTGTAGCTTTATAATGGTAAGGTAGTCGATGACTTAATAGACACTATGAGGAGATGACTCCGAGCATATATGTATCACCATGGTATTCACCAAATACAGTCATCATGATATATAATGTTCCATCAATTGAGTATATGTTAGTGAAAATGGTGGCTAAGTAAGCTACCACTCCTGGGTTGTTGAGAAATTTAAGGTATGATCTCTCCTTAAGAAATATTTTTTACAAGTTAGGGTTCGAACCAGAGACCACCTTTTACCAAGAATATCCTTGCAATGTTCGCCTCACTTGCGGTCTAACCTACTTACACTAGACCAAACTCATTTGAGTATATGTATTCCCATAAAAGAGTAACAATTTTTTTGATAATCACTCACCTACATTAGACTTCAAAACTAGGAAGCACTACACAACAAAATCTCATAAATCTTTGTTAAATAATTTTCAATGAAATTAGATGATTATGGGACATCCTGTCAAATGATTTATCGTTGTGGTAAGTTCTTGTTGTAGTAATTCCTATCTATGTTGGTCAAGTGAACTCAACTGCTCAATTCGACATTCATTGGATTTATTAATATGTCAGCCTCTCATCTTCAGGGTGAGAATAAGTAGTTTAAAGCTAAAGTTATTTACTCAATGTTATAATTCCTTGTTGGGTGTTGTAATTTGTTCATGAAATTTCATTTAATAAAAAAATTAGATGATAATGTATTGATCACTATCATTCTAGTACTAGTTTGAACCTCTTAATTCCTGGACTGTACATTTTAAAGAAAGTCTTGACAATAACTCGTATATGAGACTTGAAATCTTAAGCCTCTTAAATCCTGGTTTTTCTATTCAACTAAAAGGGTAGTTCACTGATCGCTATCATTTAATTATTTTATGAGCAGCTTGTATGCAATTTTCGTAAGCCAAAGTGTCGATTCTACTATGAATTCATGATCTTTGTTCCGATCATCGGTGAACACTTGCTAATCACCATTCTCTAATCACTCTTACCAGAGTATCGTCTGGCAAAATTGATCACCAACACTGGTGAACTATCTATAATTCCGTTGATGTTTTCATCGATGCAAAAGGCTCTCTTTGTAAGACCTCGTTCTAAAAAATTTACCTTTTATCGGGAACAGGCGGGTTACAAAAGGTTGTAACTGCGCTGTTAGTTTTCCCGAATTAATAACGAGTGAAATAACCTGAAAATTAATTAGTGGTATTGGTGCGTCAGAGTGTCAAATGTTCGGAGTCAAGGGACGCTCGAAAACGACTTATTTAAAGGGGTCAAAGGTTGACTTTTTACAACGTTGAGTTTTTCAGAAAACTTCATTCACGAGAGTTGTAGTGCTCGACGATACGAGTCTGTGGACACGCGGCAGATGTGAATCGGATACTGTGTGGGGAAAATATGGTCAACAGAAGTTGGGTTTCTATTTTTAGAAAGTATATAAATAGAAGGGATGAGTTTCCAAAAATGGAAATAACCCATTTTCTTTCTACTTCCACGCACGCGCTCGTTCTTCTCACTATCCGAAATTTTGAACTGACCTGACCCGACCTGACTTTTGCGACGAGCTCTGGCTACTGGAGCCGTCGAGGCCGGTCGGGATCTCTTCCTCTCCTCCGTGCGAGCCTCCCTGTGGTGGCAGGTGGCCCAGTTTGGCCTGGAACGGCGCAACTGGGCTCGCACAGTTGCAGCGGCAACCCGGTTTCAACCCGCCATTTACGGTGGTTCTAGGAGCTGAAACCACCCTTGTTGTGACTGTCTCCTCCTTTTAAACACGCCGGTGTATTCCTTGAAGGTCAATTTGGAGCGTGGAGGTAACGATCACGAATTATTCCTTTCAGGGCAGTTTTAGGCCACTTTCGGTCCTAGGTGATCAAAACTCCAGCCATTAAAGTTGTTCCTCTTGCCTTGATCTTCAACTTTCATGTTTTGTGTTTGTTGAAATTCTGTGTTTTTAGTGTAGGCGAGTGACGCCCACGCGCCGCCGGCTGTGGCTACGCGTGTAGGCATGTCCGACAGTTTTGGGAGTTCTGGTTGCTCCTATAGGCCTTCTAGGATTGTTGTGGTTGCATGTAGGTGGTTTTCATGTGAAGTTGACATGTTTGAGGATGGTGGCAATGAGCTGTCCCAGGTTTATGTACTCTTCGATACGAGCGCATGGATATATAATTTGACGGTTTCGGTTATCATTTAGTGTGACGTTCAGTCGAATCGAGTCATCATTACCTTCGTGCGGTAACTAAGATCGATTATATAATTGTAGGTGTATATTGATCGACCAAGTGTTGAGGACTTACCGTGTGACGGTAGATTACGCAGCGGGATTTCGAGGTGAGTAAATTCCACTGAGGTTGAAATCTCAGAAATACCCCTGACAGTTTTGTTTATTTACAAGGCTGCCACTAAAGTCGAAAGTCCTAAAATGCCACTGACAGTTCAAGTTAACTACAAGGGTGCCCATTGGGTGGTTTTACTTATATGTCCTTGGGAGGAGGATATATATATATATATATATATATATATATATATATATATATATATATATATATATATTTACGTGGTTGTCTTTATATTATATTTATGTGTTTTGATGCTATTTTCAGAATGGTTGAATGTTAGGGTTAATCCCGATAGATAACTAGTTTTTGAGTGCCTCAGCGGAAAGGTTAAACTCCAGAATGGCCTTAGTCGTATGTCATCCATAAGAGGTTATCGACCGATAAATATAAAAGCGGGATTCGCCCAGTTAGAACGCTAATTAAAATAAGAGCTGCGTGTGGCTTGATCCCTGAGTACAGGGTACGTAGGCAGCCTGACCGGGATTCGGGTGCAGTCACAAATAATATTAGAACCCTAGGTCCTCTAATGTAATTAGTATGAAATTCAAATGTGAAAATCGGGATAATCTCCAGTTGTGGGGTCTATTTCGGTATCATTTGGACTGTTGAAAATGGTTTGGGAAAAATGGTTATCCCTTCTTAAGTGGGATTACGAGTAAATGTCTTTTGAGATAGGTCCCACACGTCCTAACCTGAGTTTAGGAAGGTAAACTCGGGCCTGAGTGTGACACTATTGCTCTCCCTTTTGGTGGACTTAATTGGAAGCTAGAACGGTATCATGGGGTTTTTATCACCTACAGTGTCTGAACTCTTATAGGACTTTTAATATAGTACTTGAACATACAAAGTGATCAATATGGTACCCAGACTCTTCTTTTAGTATCAATGACATACCTGTTAGGGATAAAAGGGTAATTTTTTTAGTATTGTATTTAGGATATTCTATAACCTAAAACATATTCACCTTTCAATTTAAAAACTAGCCTTCAACATGTCAAAATAACACCTAACGACTTCTTGTCTAAACGGTTACTATACTGGCGAAATCACTACTGTCTTGAATTGAAAGATTCATAGATTTTAGTGTGCAAAAATATCTTAAATACCAAATTCAAATTTACAACTTAAAGTAAAATAATTCTAAAACAAAAATATTTTTGTGACGGAATTATGAGCACACGCTAGAATTTATTTGACATAACATAACTACAAATACTTAACCTAGAGCCTCGCTCTTGGGTAAACAGCTATAAGTTGTTTAGCTACTCATAATTATAGTTACAAGCATTAGATACTTGTAATAAAAGCATAAGATCCGTCTGGCCTAATGTTTTTGACAGCTAGAACTATCAATTCAGGGAATCCCTCTAAATCTTCATTAGATTTTATCCAAAGATTATGCACAAAACCATTCTCTATTAACCATAGTTTTTGTTTTAGAGGGTGTTCTGCTTGGACATTAACTAGATATCTCCCATAATATGGGCCAGGAACAACAGATAAAGTTGGTGGAAACGACTGTCCTTTTCCCAGATACTCATGGAATTTGAACCATTCAGACCGTTTCATTGTTGTCATAGGGATCTTAGCACTTTTTGGATTTTCTAGGTACACTACCTTAGACTTTTCCTTCTCTTTTGCATGGATTCCATGCAATTCTTCTATAAGTGCTTCAAAGGTTCCAAGCAGATGATCTTCATTTTCTTCATGGAATGCATAAAGAATGTTGTCTATGATAATCTTTTGCTTGAATGTTAACAACATTTTTGTCTGGAAGACTGGTTCTTTAAAAATCTTTAAAGACTGACCATGAACGTTTTTCTTTTTAGTAACCACATCCGATCTGTTTCCCCAAAAAGGGGCAATTCTGCTTTTTAGCAAAGCAGCAGCCATTAACGGACTTGCTATGCCTTTACCGCCTGCCGTTTGAGACGGGATAGCCGGTCTTTTACCCTGAGACCGGTCAGTTGTGCTTGTATCTTTTGGATACAACAAATACTCCTGAGTGAGTTTTTCTTCTTCTTCTTCTTCTTCTTCACCTGATTTCACGGACTGACTTTCATCTTTCACGGAGATGTCGCATCTCGGGACTATTTCCAGCCCCGAGACACGACGGTAACCGCCGTGATCCCGAACTAATGAATAACCAATACGTCATCTGACGTATTGACTACCTACTAGGCCGAAACCACAAGGCTAATTTAAACAAACTGACATAAAAGTGAGGAGTAAATGAATAAATAAATAAAGTAGTATACAAGTGCGGAAGGTAGCGTACAAGACTTAGACTACAAAATATATGAAGAAAGTCCAAGTCAGAGAATATACAACATGGGCCAACAAGCAAAATACAAGTGGATAAAAGCTCGATAGGTGAGAGTGCGCCAGATGCGTCTAAATCAACAGTCAAGGAGATCGAAAAGCTGAAGTACCACGAAGGATGAATAGCTCCTCCAAGGTGATCCCGAAATACGGACGCTGAACAGCATGGATTGCCAATCCCCTAGTCAATGATCCATCTCTTCTAAAACAAGTCTACCGGGTACCTACAAAGTAGGGTGAGCACTCGTCCTCGCTAACCCAAAAGGGGCCGAACCCAACTAAGGTAGGGTTTGAAAACAAAGGTGTAGTTCTCATAAGTAGATAATACATATAGCTTTCACCGGTGATTAAACAGTTCTTAAAACATGCAACAACAAAAATCTGTATTTGGTTTTCATAGGTAGATTTAAATAAATTCCTTTTCCATGTGCCAATGCTAATATTAAAATAACTGAGCGCTTAAAGTAACAAACAACCTGCAGGGCTTCACGGATCTGGGTGGCCGAATCGGGGCCAACTACCTATGCACTTGAAAACGCATAATAGCGAGAGCGTCCATTTACTGCTAATGCCCAACAAATCTCTAGTAACAGCACACCACACTTACGTCTCGCTTAACTCTGTACGAGACGAGCGTAAGTGGGATAATTAAATAAACAGGGCATTGCCCCTCCGGAGGTTCACGGTCATCGACACCGTGGGAAAACATAGGCTAAACACTAGGTCCCGTCACTCTTAGGCCAAGCACCGGAAATCAGGACAACGGTACTACTTTTCGATCTGAATCATCACATGTGTGTCTAGCCTCGTTTTCTAAACATTTTATGAAGCGATAAAGTAAGAAAACATATATTGCGAGACATCGACTATGCACAAACAAACATCATATCATATAACTTTTATATCGTAGAGCACTACACGTTATGATGAAGCCGAAATCCTCGTGCTCCAAGCCTCAGTCCTCAAGCTCTGAGTGTATGCGAAATCCTGAATCCGTCAAAAGAGAAGTCAACGACTAAACAAGTCGAAAGTAGAAACGTAACGGTTATTCTATGGTCAGCTACCCACTTTCCTAGTTTGACAAGGAAAGGTCAAAGATTGACTTTAGGGTTGACCAAGTCATTCCCGGATTGACCAAGAATTTGACCAAGTCCACTGAGTTGGTCAAAGTTGACCAAAACTCGATAAACTCGACAAACTTTCCGTTTATTTTCTCTGACACTAAAGTCTAATTATTTAATGCCTCGATTCTCAACTGGTCAAACTGTTGAGTAGTAAAAGTCAACCGGTCAAACCAATGAATAGTAAAAGTCAACTGATCAAACTGTAAATAGTAAAAGTCAACCAGTTAAACTGTAAATAGTAAAAGTCAACTAGTAAATAGTAAAAGTCAACCGGTCAAACTGTAAATAGTAAAAATCAACAGGTAAAACAATAAAAATGGTAGGTTGTAATTTTGATAACTGACAAGGGCATTTTGGTCAATTCACCTTACAGTAAAACTGTAAAAAAAAGTAAATAAGCCGCGGTAAAAACCATGGTTTTTACCTCCCTGTTTACCGTTCGACTGATTTGCCGGAAAACGAAGCTTTTCTGGCCAAACCAGCTCCCAACACCTGCACAACACTCTTCTACAACATCCTTGCAACACAACAGGCCAAGAAACGAGAGAAAAGGTAGAGAATTTACCCTCGAAGTCGATTTTCTGGTTTTTCCGGCGATTCTCCTTCGGTGGAGCTCCGCTTGGCTTCTCCCTCCTCCTTACTTCTAGGCGGCTCCTGGTGCTGCCTGGAAGATCTTTGCTTCTCCTCACAGCTGGTTTCATGTGGAGGATGTAAGCACAGTGTTTTGGATTTCCTCTCCCCTCGGCTGGACGACGCTCCCGGAGGCGTTGGCTTGGCTGGAGGTCGGGAGGTGGTCGTCGGGGCACTGCGAGTCTAGCGATGGTGGCGGTGAAGCAACACGCGAGCCGGCGAGACTCACCTGAGGGTGGTCTCGATCGGTCGAGGAGAGAGAGAAGAGAGAGTTCGAACAGAAAAGGAAAGAAGAAGAGAAAAGAAAGGAAAGAAAAAGTAAGAGGAAAGGAGAGAAAAAGGAAGGAGAAGAGAAGGAAGAGAGAGAAAGAAAGGTTTTTGTAAAACCTTTTAACGACCACGATTCGTTGAACGAATCCAACGGCCACGATCTCCTCCGACTTTTAAAATACGAAAAACTCGAAAACTTTTTCTGTAAAACACACACTTGAAAATAAATAGTTAAATCACGTCCGTAAAACATGACAAATACGTAGTGTCGGAAAAAACGTTCCGTAAATACTCATACGCAAGTGACGACGTTCGTTCTAACATTAAAATATTAGAGTGCATTCTCGACGTACCGAAAAGAAGTCGTAAATAAACCCTAGATGTGTCGAAAAATTAATAAAATAATTCGGGGTCTCACATGAGAGATCTGAGCTTTTATCCCAATCAGCTGGATGACCTGTTGCTGGACTTGTTTCATCTGCTCCATAAGATACGATGAATTGATAACCTGGTCCGTCATGGAGATGACCTACAGTCTTATCACCGCTCTTGTATCTTTCCTAATGATTTTTCTTTCTTGATTCTGGCCTTTTGTTTCTTGGGTTACGTCTTTCATCCCTGTCATTCCTTTGAAACATTTCCATCTCTCTTGTCAGGGCGTCTGGTAGGAAATTCTTGTTACCTGCAACCATTTCAACATCATATTCATACTGAGATAAGAACATTTTCCATCTCAGCACTCTTTACCTGTCTGCAGCATTAGTTAATTTATAGTTTTTAAAGTTTTTTACTCTTTTGTTATCAATTCTAACTATAAATTTGTTCCCTAAAAAGACCTCAACTCCCTTTATATTCTTAATAAGAGCAAGAACTTCTTTGTCTCAAGTAGAATAGTTTAACTCTGCTGCGTTAAACTTTACTAAGAGAAATTTACGAATCTTTTCATGATTTGTATCTGGGGCAATAGCTAAGACAACTTCTGCCCAGTAATAATCATTTGCATCAGTCTGTAAAATGATCGAATCTCCTTCTTCAGGTAACTGTAAAAGAGACAAGTTCTTGGTTAGCTCTTTTATTTTTCTGACAATATTATTGTCGTCTTCTGTGAATGACCATTTCTTTTTCGAGCTTGTCTTTGGAGAGAGTAGAGCAGTAAAACCACTAACTTGAGGAATAAAATCTCTCGCAGAGTTGACAACTCCTAAAAACCTTTGCAAGGACTTTGCATCAGGAATATGATCTGGGAACTGACTGATTTTTTTGACAATATGATATTGGAGATAAATCTCTCCATCTTTAACATGAATGCCTAAGAAATCGATTTCTCCTCTTATGAGGTGAAACTTTTTTGTCCAATGATGATTCCCTTCTGGACAATCAACTTGCATACTTGTTCAAGATGTTTCAGATGCTCGTTCAAGATGTTTCAGATGCTCGTTCATAGTTCGTGAGTGTTGAGCAAAAATAGTAAATTAATATACTCAACATAATCTCATTCTATCTCATTGAGGAAGTTAGAACTTTTATTATGTTAAGTTCGAACTATTCAAAATAAGAATATCTCTTAATTACATCCCCTTATTTCAAGAGGAAAACCCTTTGATTCCGAATGAAAATACTAACTAGAGGGGTGTTTGGGTTTGTTTGTTTTTGTGGCTGCATCCGGAATTTTGAATGGGTTGCCTACGTACCCTCGGGGAAGGGATCAAGCCATTCGTAGTTCAAGATTTCTAACAAGTGAATGACTCGTTGGAGGACTTTGATTTTTAAATGAGAGTAGTGTTTGGATTTGTGACTGAAGGCATATGAGCTATAGAGCGGGGCTTCAGAAGATCCTAGAATTTATTTGGAGTTGTGGTTGGATCTAGATTTAAATCTAGACTGTCTACATACCATGTAAAGGGATCAAACCGATATAGTTCACATTTGAGAAAGAATTTGGGTTTGCGGTTTTGTACCGACTTTTTGAGTTCGATAGATGTACATAAATTTTTGAATCCATCGATTGTATTTCCTTGTCGACACATAATTTGGTAGAGTGTCTGCTGACATGATTTGGGCACCCGTCATGTCGAGCTTGCAGTGAGCCTTAAAATTTGAAGTGGGCCTTTTTACACTGCTGTATTTGGGACTTGCATTGTCTTTTGTGGGCTTATTTCCCTTTCATTTGTGAGATGCCCATAGATTTTTCTTGGAGGCCTTTTATTTGATTTGGGCACCAATCATGCCGCGCTTTGCAGTTGAGCCTTGAAATTTGAATTGGGCTTTCTACTGGTTCCTTTAGCTTTGACTTGCATCAACAATGACTTTTGTAGCGTGGGCTTATTTCCGTTTCATTTGTAGGAGGCCCAATATGTCGAGATATTTAATAACTGGCATTTGTTATCTTTTCACTTGTCAATGAGCATCGTAAGTGGGCTTGAATATTCGAGTGGGCTGTGAAGTTCGTCTGGGGCCAACTATCTGCACCCTTGTTAACAGTGGCCCTAAACCCACCTGAAACCCAAATCGATTTCAGCTAAAGCTGAACCCTGAAAGAAGACGTCATTCCCGATTTGAGAGGCTCAAAATCTTTCAGAATACCACTGTGATTGTTGATTTGTAGATGGAGGTCGAGTTCAATTCGAAGATGGATTTCGAAGAGCCTGGTATTGTATACATGGTGGCAATCTCATCTCAGGTCTGTGCTTCACACTGTCGGATTCGGCGTCCCTCACTTAAGCTTCCAGGTGAGTATCAATTGTTATATGAAGCTTGTGGTTATCAATTGACATTAATAGAAAATGATTGATTGAGGTTTCTGTCCTTTGTGTAGAGAAAGAGCATACTAGACGTTTTGTTTCCAAGGTATGTTTTCCTATTCCAATTGGCCATTTGAGTAACCACACAAATATGTATTGATACAACATCACCGGCTCTGTTGGGCTGTTGGGGTATTGATCATTCTTGTCTTCTTGCCATTCAATTTCTTTTTAAACAAGTCTGTGGCATCTGCCTTTCGTGTAGCTTTTGCAGTTGACAATCATACAATTATACATGCTCTTCTACTGACAGACTTTACACAAGTCTATTTCTCTTATATGCAGGCTTTGAACACCTTCTTCCACTGACAGACTTATTTGAATAGGCGGGCTTTTCTTCTTGCCTTGGTACATGAATGGCTCGATTTAAGCATCAGAATTGTAGCAGACTTGAGTTACAACCTTGAACAATTATATCTTGTTCTTATATGCAGGTCTTGAACCTTCCTTCTCTGCCAATTTGGGAGTGACCGTTGAAGAAGTACACTTTCAGGTGCTTTTTGTAGGCTTGCAACCCCAAGAGGGGGAGCTTGACATATCGATATCGTGATTGTTGTGGCTTGGTCTACAAGAGGGCAGGAGCTTGTCACAATGGCATTTGCTGTGAGCACAGCAGCTTGCTGTGGTATCAAACTTCATTTTCCCTGCTTATCATTGCAAACGACTTGAGCCGCTCCTTTGGTGTATGACTGTGATGTTGCCTTTGATGCAGATTGTGGCCAACACAATTTTGAGGAACAACATGGAAGCTATTGTTGGGACTTTGAGACTGGAGTTGTCTTATACACTGCTGCGTTTTCATTTAGTGGTCGACAGGAAATTGGCCTAGGCGGCCATCGAGATGAACATCGTGCATAATTTGAAATGGATCTAGTTGTTCGCTGTATGGACTTTGATGCGGCGACCGGCTTGAATACCGTAGTATGGTCTTTGTCCGATAAACCAACTTCATTTTTTTGTTCCACCTGCATGCACAGATAATTCATCCATAACCTTTGAAAGGAACACTAATTAAAGACAATGGTTGCTTTGCCTTTATTAGATACCACCACCGCTTCAATTAAACCATCACAACTCCAATTAAACAAGGACTCTCGTATATAGATGCATCTGAGACATGCCTCCAGTGCTTTTGATTTAGAAGAGCCACGTAGCTTCTGGAATGGTAATCATACACTCACACATTCTTCTTTGTTCATTGGAGTACACGTTGATGATTCTGGAGCACTGTGTCATTCTGACATGCAGATCTTGAACTCCTTTTGACCACCGAGCTTGCCGACATATTTTGTAGAATTAATAACTCTCGTTGGTGACTATGTAGGTGTTTTGGCAGACTAGATGATTTTTTCGTTTCATTCTTTTGCAGACTTGAGTGGGCTTGGTCCTTGGATATAATAGAGCCCAAGTGGAACTTACAGTCTTGATAACATCATCTGCACCACAAACTCCATTCAACAACGGAACTTCGAAGAAGTCTTCCTCAGTCCGATAAGCTCAAGACATCAGTGATCATCATCTTAGAAATAGAATCCCAGCTGCCGATAGAGATCGAATGTCACTGGGATTCAAACTCGAAGGGTGCGCTCCTCTATAAATGGCAAGATGGCGGGTCTTATCCCTTCACTTCACACTTCAATCAGCCTTATTCCTGTTCCTCACAATTCGATCGATCCACGAGTTTCACCAGGTAATAATCTCGAACTCATTGTTCATCTTTGACATCAGTATCAATACCCATGAAGAAATTTGGGTGTCTTGGCTGCAGTCCACTGATCATTCTTCATACATTTGCAATTATACATTCTTCTTGTTTATTGAAGAACATATTGATGATATTGGAGTACTGTGTCATTTTCTTTTTGTGCAGCCTTTAAACTCCCTTTGATCACCGAACCGACCGTTTCTGGTTTGTCTTTCACCACCTCTTGGACTTTTTTTTTGAATCGAGAGTCTGATGACATTATTTTGATTAAGAGAGACATAACAAGCACCAAAGGATTCCCTTCTTTTGTCGAAAGCATCTAGGACTTGTTTTTATTCATTCTCTCCATCCTCATGCGTGCCTTCAATAATTATGTCATATATGGATACTCCCGGATGCATGTCTTGTTTACAATGCATATGTTTTGATGCTGAATATTATCCCCCTAGATTCAATCTCATTGTCTTCTTGAAACCTTACAGGGGAAGGAAGTGTCAATTTGCTCCTCGTGTAGTCCAGTGAGTTTCGCCACACTTCTTTAGACTCCACATTTTGAGTTTTCTTCCTGCATGTTTTTTTGTTTGGCTTCACATTCTGACTCCCTCCTCCTGCTTGCAGATATAAGACAGCCTCCAATTTCGACCTCCTCCTCTTGCTTTCAAACAGAAAATACCTCCAGAGCTTGTGATAATCTTCTAAACACCAAGGGTAAGTTTCTGCTCTCCATTGTTGGCATGTTGACTTGAAATTGGTCTTGTTTGGAATGTTTGTCCTCCGTGCCTTTTTGTGGCCTATTCTGCAAGTGATGCAAGGCTGTGTGCCTCATCACTCTATAGTGAGGAGTTAGGGACTGCGGACATCTTCTGGCAGAAGATGATGACAGAAGAAAGGCATGGATCTGCAAAAAAGAAAGAAAGAGAAAAGAAAGAAAGAGAGCTACACCTTTCTGATCCTTTTGCTGGTGATGAAGAAGAAAGCAACACAACCTTCTCTTCCTCTTCTCTTCTTCTCCTCAGGGAGGCCTTTGCTTCTTTTCTCCGTTGGTCTTCTGCCCTTTCTCTTTTCTTCTCACCTCTTCTGTGCCCCTACCCTCTCACACTATGCATGCTTTTATAGAGTCTTAGGGGATTGGGTTGTAACAGAAATTTGAAACTTTCAAACCCTTTTATCTCATGTATTTCGGCAGTGTGGAGATGATTATGTTTGAAGATTTCAAACCTTTTTATCTCATGTATTTCGGCAGTGTAGAGATATTTCTGTTGTAAACACTTCTTTGACCATCTTTTGAAATTTGAAAAGATTGAAGTGGCTAATGTTGATCTTTTTTTTTTGGTGCGTCTCCTTTTTTTTTAAACAGTGCCCCCTCAAACGTCGTGCGTGTAATAGCTTTGCGTGTACGAGGTTTGACAACTTTCTTTTCACCTGTTGTAGTTTATACTCGTACATGAGTTCTTCAAAGGTGTAAGGCTTTGTGCCGTCTGATTGCAACCTGTTCATATAGAGTACATGATTTTGATGATTTTGTGGCTGCATCTAGAATTTAGTACTAGACTGCCTACGTACCCTGTTAAGGGATCAAGCCTACGTACCCTGTTAAGGGATCAAGCCTACGTACCCTGTTATGGGATCAAGCCAACGTAGTTCCCCTGACTGAATCAGGAAAGTGGTTTGTTTTCAAATTTTGCGGCTGCGCCTAATTTAAATTAAGCTGCCTACGTACCCTGTGAAAGGATCAAGCCACACGTAGTTCACCTGATTTGATTCAGGAATGATGATTTTTGGGTTGGGTGGCTGCATCTAGTTGTTTTAAAACTAGACTACCTACGTACCCCTTTTGGGGGATCAAGCCATCGTAGTTCGGGAAGATTTGTGCTCTAACTTTTGCCTAGGCCGCCTTCCCGGCTTTTCAACCCAGCGAGCTTTTTTTTTTTTCTGCTCTAACTTTTGCCTGGACCGCCCTTTCAGGTTTTCAGCCCAGCGAGCCCCTTCATGCGTGGAACTTCTTAACGAACTTTCCATTTACACATGAGTAGATACGATCCCCGTCGGCATTTGATAGCTCGTATGCCCCCTTGCTAAAGACCTTGGTGATGACATAAGGTCCTTCCCATTTTGGCTCGAACTTTCCTTTTGACTTTCTGGTGACGATGATGGGCCTTCGTAAGGTTAGGACCAAGTCTCCGACTTTGAATGATCTGAACTTCACCTTTTTGTTAAAGGCTCCTGCCACCTGTGCTTGATAAATCTCGAGCCTTTGTTGGACAGCAAGTCGTTTTTCATTGAGTGCCTCAAGTTCTGCAAGCCTCATCCTTGCATTTTCATCTGGATTTGTTATATGGGTGGCTATTCTTAGTGATGGTAACTGAATCTCAAGCGGTAACACTGCTTCGGATCCATAAACCAAACTATATGGTGTGCACCCTGTCGCCGTTCGGACTGTAGTCCTATAGGCCCATAATGCCTCGGGTAAGCGTTCATGCCAATCTCTCTTGTTTCTTGAGACCATTTTCTTTAAGATACCGCCGAGAACTTTGTTGAAAGCTTCAGCTTGTCCGTTTGCTGTGGGGTTATAACTTGACGAAAATGCATGTTGTATGTTGTATTTTTCACACAATTGAACCATGGCCTTACATCTGAAGTAGGTGGCATTGTCAGATATAATCTTTGAGGGGACACCGAAGCGGTAGATGATATGTCTTCGGATAAAGTTGGCGACATCTTCAGCCTTGACCGATTTGAGAGGGACAACTTCTGACCATTTGGAGAAACTATCCGTTCCAGCCAGTATGTATTGGTCCTGCTTTGACGATTTTGGGCTTATGGGACCCATGACGTCAAATACCCAAGTATCAAAAGGATATGACAACACAGAGGGATGGAGAGGCAGGGGAGGTTGGTGTATGAAATCCCCATGTATCTGGCATGCTTTACAGGCGCGAGCAAATTTTATTGCGTCTTGTACCATGGTGGGCCAATAATATCCTATCCTTCTTAATTGAGCTGCGAGTTTTGGACCTGCTTGATGAGCTCCGCAGATGCCCGAGTGAGTGTCCCTAAGAGCATGTGCTGCTTCTTCTTTTGATAGACACCTTAAAAGTACCCCATCAAAGGACCTTCTATACAAGGTATCATTTATATAAGTAAAACGAAGAGCTGTTCGTCTTATGTACACTCTTTTCTTCAAATCACTAGGCAACTTCCCATTCTGGCAGTACTCAATCATATGCTCTCTCGAATCTGATTCCTCGTCAATTTCAAATACGGAGACCACACATGTTTCTTGAAGTTCTTCTATCCGTTCGAGAGCGGGTGGTAATAACCGTCGTTCACCAACAGTAACCCGTATGTCTCTTTCAACGGGAAGAGTTAACGATGCTGCTAGTTTAGCCAATGCGTCTGCTTTGTCATTCTCAGATCTAGGAATGTGGCTCACATATACTTCGTGAAACTGTGCCATAAGGTGCTTGACTCTTTGATGGTATGGTATGAGGTTTTCATTCTTGACAGCATACTCTTCGTTCACTTGCCTCACAATGAGTTGAGAATCCCCATACACTTGCAAAGTGTCGATCTTCATCTCTAGTGCTATCTCAAGCCCAATGATCAAAGCTTCATATTCCGCAACATTATTTGAACATATGGTCATGAGGGAGAATGAATATGGGATCAAGCCTTCAGATGGTGTAATGAATATGATCCCTGCTCCTGCCCCACTTGTTCTAGCAGCTCCATCGAAATACAGCTGCCATGTGGCTGCTTCTGTAGAGAAAACATTCTCATCTGGCAGATATTCGGACAGTTCCATATAGTCGGGCACCGGATGTGCTGCTAGGAAGTCAGCGAGTGCTTGTCCTTTGACTGCTTTTTGAAACACGAATTTGATGTCGAACTCTGACAGGAATAAAGACCATTTTGCGAGACGTCCGGATAACACTGGCTTTGACATTAAGTATCTAAGCGGGTCTGCTTTGGAAATCAATGTAATGTTATGGGCAAGCATGTAGTGTCGCAGTTTCTGGGTAGCGAATACCAAAGCTAAACACACCTTCTCGATGGGGGTGTAGTTGTGTTCTGCCCCCACAAGTGTTCTGCTTAGATAATATAGGGCGTTCTCTTTCTCCTCATCGTTATTTTGTGCAAGCATTGCCCCTAAAGATCGGTCAAGCGCTGCAAATGTAGAGGATTAAAGGTTTTCCTTTGATGGGTGCCATTAACACCGGTGGGTTAAGTAGGTACTCTTTGATACTGTCAAGAGCATTTTGACAAGCTTGATCCCACTCAAATGGAACATCCTTCTTCATTAGTCTTGTGAAGGGTTGACATCTTCCTGACAGGTTAGAAATAAACCTTCTTATGTATGCTAGTCTTCCTTGTAAGCCTCTTAGTTCCCGTAAATTTTGAGGGGGTGGCATTTCTCTAATTGCCTTTATTTTTGTGGGATCAATTTCAATTCCTCGATATCTGACGACGAAGCCAAGGAACGTTCCCGATGTTACCCCAAATGCACATTTAAATGGGTTCATCTTCAGCTGATATTTTCGAAGCCTTTCAAAAACTATTCTCAAATCAGCCAGGTGGTGTTGTCTTTTTCTTGTTTTGACCACCAAATCATCGACGTAACACTCAACGGTGTTATGCAACAAATCATAGAAAACGAATGTCATTCCTCTTTGATAAGTTGCCCCCGCATTTTTCAAGCCGAATGCCATCACTGTATAGCAGTATACCCCTCTTGGCGTACGGAAGGCTGTGAGTTCCTCGTCCTCGGGTGCCATCTTTATTTGGTTGTAACCCGAGAACCCATCCATAAAGGATAGGGCACCATACCCTGTCGTAGCGTCGACCAATAATTCTGTTATCGGAAGTGGGAACTCATCTTTTGGGCAAGCGTCATTGAGATCCCTATAGTCAACACATATGCGGATTTGTCCATTCTTCTTTTGGACAGGAACGATACTAGCCAGCCATGTAGGGTACTTTACTTCTCGAATGAAACCGACATCAATAAGTTTGTCAATCTCAGACTCAATTTGAACAGCGAGTTCCGAGCGGAAGCGTCGTGGAGCTTGTTTCACCCAAGGTTTTTCTTTTGAGACAGCTAACTTGTGAACTGCAACCTTAGGGTCCAAACCAAGCATGTCTTGATACCCCCAGGCGAAAACATCTTTATATTCATGGAGTAGGGATTTGTAGTCCTCCAATTCTTCGGGGGTCAATAAGGCACTCACAAATATCGGTTTTGGCTTTTCCGTTGTCCCGAGATTGATTTCTTGAAGGTCATCAATAGTTGCTTGGCCTCCATCTTCTATTTGTGGTGGAGCGGGTTCGGCCGTATCAATAAACTCTTCATCTTGATCTTCACTTGGTTGTTCTCCATCAACCGAAACACAATTTACTAAGAATGAAGAACTTATCTCGTTATTTGTGCTACCTCCGATGGTCTTTTTGAAGATTACCTTCACAAGTCGCTTCTTTTGCCACTTTTGAGTTGATTGTGACCTTTTGGAGTGCGATGGGGAA
Source organism: Comarum palustre (assembly GCA_951800085.1). Classification (NCBI taxonomy): domain Eukaryota; kingdom Viridiplantae; phylum Streptophyta; class Magnoliopsida; order Rosales; family Rosaceae; genus Comarum; species Comarum palustre. The sequence continues at coordinate 14,201,400 of OX637572.1, read as the reverse complement.
TCCTTACTCAAGCGACTAAGAGCTGAGACTCGTGGTTGGTCGTTAACCGCCATGCGTCGAAAAACCGACACCCTTGGTGGAAATTTGGTTCCAAGACGTTTAAGCATCCCATCCATATGTTGAACCGTGACTTTAAGTGGCTTGTTCTTCAGATTCCTCTTAAGCCTTTTGGGATTGACTTTCAACGGGACAGATGGTGGACTTTTGAACGATACAATTCGACTATGCTGGCCTTTATTCTTTCCAAACACGGTGGAAATCACCAAATTATCTTCAGGAATGGACCGGTCAACTTTCCGAAGTGGCTTTGTATAGCTAATCATGAGTGCATCCATTGTATCCTTGACTTGGGTGAGCGCTTTTTGTCTAGGCTCACGTTGGTCTTTCTTTACGTATTTGAAAATCACCTTTGGCTTCGGTGGTTTTGAAACTGAAGACTCTTCATTTTTTGGGGTTGACACGGATTGACTTGCTACTTTAACTTGGACTGGCCTTGTTGGCTTGGTAGCCTCAAGTTTCTGTGAGGTCACTCCATCTTTTTGCGACTTCCTTCTCTTTGATGGCTGTGAAGCAGTTACGGCCGGGGATATATAAAATTTGGCATCTGAGTAGTTAACCTCCTCTCCTTTGAAAGGATCCACGTCTGCCAAAACCTTCTTCACCACGCCATTTGCCCTAAATTTAAAACATTGGTGCAGTGTCGAAGGAACAACTCCATATGTGTGAAGCCATGGACGTCCCAATAGGACGTTAAAAGATGTGGGAGCGTCAATCACATGAAATAGCGCATCCGAGTATAGTTCTCCGATCACACCCACAAAATACATTAGTAACTTCAAAAGGAGATGAAAGGGAAAATAGTTCCCACAGACGGCGCCAAAAACTATGTTGAGCAAAAATAGTAAATTAATATACTCAACATAATCTCATTCTATCTCATTGAGGGAGTTAGAACTTTTATTATGCTAAGTTCGAACTATTCAAGATAAGAATATCTCTTAATTACATCCCCTTATTTCAAGAGGAAAACCCTTTGATTCCGAATGAAATTACTAACTAGAAGGGTGTTTGGGTTTGTTTGTTTTTGTGGCTGCACCCGGAATTTTGAATGGGTTGCCTACGTACCCTCGGGGAAGGGATCAAGCCATTCGTAGTTCAAGATTCCTAACAAGTGAATGACTCGTTGGAGGGCTTTGATTTTTAAATGAGAGTAGTGTTTGGATTTGTGTCTGAAGGCATATGAGCTATAGAGCGGGGCTTCGAAAGATCCTAGAATTTATTTGGAGTTGTGGTTGCATCTAGATTTAAATCTAGACTGCCTACATACCCTGTAAAGGGATTAAACCGATGTAGTTTGGAATGGGGAATTTGACTGATGAAATCAGGGATTCTTTTGGAATGGTGGTTACATCTTGTGGTAGCTAGATTGCCTACGTACCCCGTTTGAGGGATCAAACCGTCCGTAGTTCATTTTTGAGAATTTGACTGAAGTCATTTGGACTAGCCGATTTTGACTGGTGGTCAGGGATTCTGTTTGGTATTTGACTGATGAAATCAAGGATTCTTTTGGAATGGTGAGTTTGACTGATAGAGTCAGGGATTTGATTTTGTGATTAGGAAATTGGCTTGAAAAGAACCAGGATTTGGTTTTAGTCATGGTTGTATCCGGATTTGAATCCAGACTGCCTACATATCCCTTTGTGGGAATCAAACCATTGTAGTTCACGCCTGGATTTGGTTTTGACAGATGTATTTGAATCCATCAATTGCATTTCTGTCGATACTTTATTTGGTGGGGTGCCAGCTGATTTGATTTGGACACCCATCATCCTGTATAACTATACAGAAATCTGAGTAAGGTTTGAAAATATTATCCATTTTTCTTTAGAAAAATGACGAGGCCTGCTTGAGGGCAAATGGCATAACCAGTCATTCATAGTGTCCTTGAGGTGTTCCAAATGTTGTTAAAGCAATGGAGTCTGGATGCATCTTGACTTACCAAAATCCTGATTTTGCATCAAATTTAGAGAAGATCTTGGCTCCTTTGAGTCGATTGATAAGCACTCTTACCCAGGATATCTAGTAACCGTCTTTTTGTTTACATCTCTGTAGTCAATTATCATTCTAGCCTTTCATCTTACTTGCTCTGCATGATTTCTTACCAAAAGGCTGGAGCATGATGAGAACTATTGGAAGGTCTGATCAACTTTTTTTTCGAGCAATTCTTGAATTTGACTTTCAATCTCTTTTCTGTCATCTTTCCTGTAATGAGGGATTGCTTTAACATGGCAAATAGTATTTGCATCACGCATTTTGAGCTGACAATATACTGGATCTCTTTTCCAGTACTGATTACTGATTACTGGTTTCAACAAGTTTTATATTTCTGCAATAGTTTGCATTCTCTTATGCTCGATTTTTTTAGCATAAACATTTAGGTTATGCTCTCTGATAAATTCTTCTTCTCAGTCTGAGCTTTCTTGTTCTAATGAATCTGAATCAGACTCTTCTAAAGGGGATTCAAACTCTTCTTTAGAATCTTTTGAATTCATCCCTTTATTTACTAATATTTCACTGTGACCTTTCAAATGGTCTTTCTGCAGCAGAACTGGTTTTAAGGTTGGGTTTGGGAGAGCTTATAAGCTCCTTTGCTTTTAAGCACCAAAAGTTTTGGTGTTTGGTAAGTCTAAAAATAAGCTACTTTTTTAAAAGTATAAAGTGTTTTGAGAGAAAAAGGAGAAGCTGCAAACACTCACCTTCTGCTTTTAAGCTAAAAGTCAGCTTATATCTTATAAGCCCAGCTGGACCAAACACAGCCTAAAACTGGCTTATAATCACCACTCTTCGTGGAAGATCTCTGATATTGATCTGTAAATCCCAGACTTGTAACGCTTACAACGTTAGTAAGACGAGATTCTAAAAAGAATTTGTTATTCTTTTCAAAACCAGTCATTTATGGATTTTGAACTATCGTCTGTTGAAGAAGGAAGTCATTTCCAATTAACACGTCTACTCCTTGACTTTCACATTGCCAGATGATTTTTATGACAAAAGTTCCACCGCCCAATGAAACTTTAATGTCACGAGCCATAATATCTATGATTATTTCATTTTCTCTCATGGCTATTCCAGTAACTGATCTTGGAACCTTTTTCCAATATTCTTCAGGTATGGCATATCTTTTGGCAAGAGAATACCCTGATCCACTCTACAAAGGCATGTAGATGGTATTTTCTATATCTGGAAAATTTCAATCCTATAGTGATGTAATTGTTGAATCTGATTGTCTAAACCTACTTTACTTGTTCTTTGTTTTCTGCAGTTTCGCCAGGCAATTTTCTCTTTCATCGGGCTTATTGATGGGATTAAAAGGCTTAACCTGTTGTATAATAGGTTATGTGATAATGTCTTCTTCTTGCCTTCTTGCAGACACATTGATAGAATCAAAAGTCTCTTTTAATTCAAGAATGTTTCTTTGAATTTACAAACTTCATTATTTTCAAATCTTCTTCCAAGTTATGTCCATGTTGTTCCTTAGTTTCGTAGAACTCTTTATATTCCTGTTCTACTAGGATGTGAGCTTCATTGTTTTTTGTTTTTCTTCTTAATTCTGCAATGAAACATTCTTGATGATAAGTTTCACTTGTACTTTTGCAATACATGGGAACTGAATTACGATCATCGCAATTGAAGTAATCACAAGTAAATCTTTCTGGATTGGGGTGGAAGTTACTGATAATATCAGTAGTCTCTTCCTTCCAATTTAAGACTTTTAAGATAAACATAGGACGAGCTCCATCCTCTTCTTCTTTAGAACTTTCTGAAGTATTTTCTATTTCACTTTCTGATGGGAACTCAAGAGAATATATTGAATCATTCTCTTCATCAGAATAGACTATCTCAAAACCTTTCAGGTTTGCATATTCTATTGCTTCGTCATATTCTTCAATTAGAACTTTCGCAGATCTCTTGTCCTTTTTAGGATATTCGTTTGCATAATGTCCTTCGGCTTTGCAAAGCCAACATCTACACTTTTTCACTTCTTGAAAAGAATTTGAAGAATTTGTTCTTTTTCTTTTAAAAAATCTCTTCCTAGAAGGAAATCTTTCTCTTGCATAACTCTTTTTGAATGAGCTTTTTCTGAATTTATACTTCTTTTTAGAAGCAAAATTTTTCCTCTGCTTGTTGCTGGAGAACCTTTTATTGTATTTTTTCTCTGTGTGACATCCCCACTGCGTTGGTGTCTCTAATATCTTGGGATACATGTTTTCCACTCCTTTGAGTTGCTTGTTTGCAGTTTTGAATTTTTTGTTTTCAACACATTGCTTTCTCAGAAGATCCCTGACTCTTTCAGCAATTCCTCCTACCGTAAAAAACGGCAAAGGATTTTCTTTCAAAGACTGTGCTACTGCATCGTTCCATGGTTCTGGTAACTTCCTGTAATATGTTCTGACCAGATCTTCATTATCTAGGTCTCTAATGGTACAATAATAATTTTGGAATTCATCAGTATACTCTTCAAAGTATCTCATGTTGCAAATGCTCAACTTTTGAATATTTGTTTTAGCTCTTTCTTTAGACTGCTCACTATGCCCAGTAACGTCTCCAAAAAATTGTGCATAGATGGGGCATGCGAAATCTAAAGGATTATTGGTTTCAGCCAATTTGGTTGCCCATTCAGGCCATTGAGAGCTTCGCTTGAAATATTGATACCACTTCTGGACTATGCCAGTTAAGGTGGACTCATAATATGCATGAGCTTTCTCGTAGGCATATTTAGACAATACTAAAGTCTGAGTTAGCCTTAGGCTAGCTACCCAGTTGTCTATTGTCTTTCTCTTGTCTCCTACCTTATCGAGATCAAGGTAAACTCTTCTTTCAGATATTGACTGTCCTCATTTGGGTTCTGTAGGGATTGTACTTCTGAGAACTTCGTTCTCTTGGTTTCCCTGTAGGAGTCTATCCTTTAAGAAGTTTAATCTTATTTTCTCGAATGATCTTAGTGGGGTAGTTCGTGATGTTCTGAACAACACTGCTTCCTTGGAGAATATTTTTAGTTTTCGTTGTTGAGGATTCGCTTGGTTCTTCTTTAGCTGTTTGATAAGGAAGAATCTTCCTTTTGTTCTTTCTCAGTTTCACCTAGGAGATTTTTTTCAAGATCTTTTCAAGCTCTTTTGTAAATTCATAGATTTCTGCTTGCTCATACAAACTCTTCAGCTCTTCTGACTTTAGCATCATCATAGTTCTTTTAGCATCTTCTTCATCAAAAGATTCTTCAAGACAAGAAGTTGGCTTGGTTACAGAAGTACTAGCTTCCTCATAGCTAGCGAATGAATGCCTATGAAATTGTAAGCTTATTTTTCCTCTCATATCTTCATAAATAGAAGCATTGGTATTTTCTACCTATCTAGCTGGAGGTGTCAGATTCCATTCTCTTGGGAATGTTATTTCATGCCATTTTGTGATATGCTTCTGTTCAGTATGATTTCTTGGATTGGTGATGATTGATGTTGTAATCCCGGGATTGTTAAGAAATCTGGTGTTTGGGGTTACATTCAAGCTCATTAGCTTATAATAGATACGATAATCTATCGCAAGCTCTATCATCCCTTTCTTCATGGAAATTCCATCGGTCTTAATTCGCAATCTTAGACAGTGTGCTGCATCTCTGAGATATGTGGTGAAATTTGGGAAAACATTGAAATATGCAACTTGGTTGCACAAAGAAGCTTCTACGGTTTCTAACAAACTTTTCTTAAAGTCTGTTATTTTATCATCTTGTAAGACACATAGAACAGAACAGTCTATACCATCTCTGGCTAAAAGCTTTATTCCTACTTGAACTGTCCCAATATGCATGTAGGAATATTTCTTCTGAGATGCTTCACTTACTTCTTTTGGAGAGATTAACCTGATGTCGGTTTCTCCTCCCGTCGCATGAACTGTTAGTTCAAGAATCTTGAATATGTGAGAATCCATGAGGAAAGATCATCAACTGTAGATCTCATTGAGTTTGAATCTGGGAACAGATGTTTCTCGCATGCTAGATTCAATTTCATTATACTCAAATTTTTTAGCGTTGATTAGCTGTGCAGGCATAATATTTCTTTTACTGAGTATTCTACTCAGCATTTTTATCTCTTCTAGTCGAAGATACAGATTTGGACGATGACCAAGTAAGGAGTTTAGGTTCACTAAACTTAAACTCACTTTCTCATTTTCGTAAAGGGGGTATGATTATTTTACTAGCTACGTTTTGAGCTAGTTAATCTTCATTGATCTATTATCCTTCTTGTATCTTCAATTTTTCTATGCTTGTTTGCAGTCTTGCTATCCTGTTGTTTATCTCCTAGAATTGGTTTTCGAAATCTATACTTATCTCTTGGAGATAAGCGATCTTGTAGTTCTGCTAATGAATTATTGCCTTGATATAATCATGCACTGTTTCTGTAGGAAGGAAAAAGCTTAAAGCTTTATCATCTTCTTGTTTTACTTTTAGTTCAACTCTGTGTTTCATCCTAATCGGGTGATTATAGTTTCTAAAAGCTTTTTCAGAGATTTTTGAGAATATTTTAGCTCAATTTCTTGCTGACGAATGTTGTTGGCAAGATGCTCAATGCGAACTAGGCTTGGTCTGGAAGGATCAAGCTTTTCAACCCCAACTTCTCTTTAGAGGTAGACAAGATCATCGTAAAGTGTGTTTAATACTCTACAGATGTACTCTATCGAGTATTGATCTTCCTGAATATGCCTTGAATGAAAACACTTTTGCCACTTATCAGTGTCTTTTGTAATACAGAAAGATTGATAATTTTTTAGTTTAGATTCTCTTTTATTAGTCAAAAGAAGCCAACTTTGTGGCATAAGCTTTGATAACCTGCTTTTGAGCCAAGCAGACTCTGATATCAGCTAAGGCGGATCTAACCGAGACTCAAAACGTTCAGCGGAGTCTGATAGTAATCAAAAAATTCTTGTAGAACTTCAATTTGTTCTTCAGTTCGTTTGATTCTTTGCTAAACTATGAGAATAATATCCCAGTAATTTTTTATTTTTCTAGGAAGATTATCTCTATATTTTATCAATCTTCTTAGTTTTCATTTTTCATTTTGCAATTTTTTGCGAGAAATTTTAGCATAAGCTAATAAATCAAGTCAGGTAGCTATTAAAGTTGCTATTTGATGATGAAAAATAATTGTTTACCTTCGAGTGAGAGGATGAATTTATATTTGCAGTATGCTAGATAAACAAATTCATAGACTTAGACTAACCATGCTCCGTCAAATTTAAAAAAAAAAATAGAACACACAAAATAAAGGTTAAAATAGTAATTTTCTAAAAATAACAGAATTTTCTTAAAGAAATATTCCTTGTAGGTTTCTTATTGATAACAAATTACGAGTTTAGGTACTATTTTTATAACTTTACAAGTTCAGGTATCATTTTAACAGTTACTTAAAAGTCTAGACACCTTTGGTGCATTTTACCTCACTATCATGTGAAGCCTACTGAACAATTATTTGGCATGCAATCTAATCAACCGTACAGTTTGGCAAAACATATATATAAGCCACCACACAGCCACAGTCATTGCCGCCACCACCACACGGCCACCACAGCTTCCGTTACAATCTCAACCACCATCCCCACCATTACTCACCATCCATTCTACTACCAAACCACATAATTGCTCTTAATTAGATGCCCTATGCGAAGAAATTTATTACCCATCATTCTCCTCCAAACAACGTACAAATTTCAAACCTTTCCCTCCAAAAATGCAGACAGCATAAGTAGGAGAAGCAAGTCACTTTGAATGGGAACATTGACTCAATAATAAGTCTTGACCAGCTAACAATCATGTCCTCAGCTCCAAAACCATTAACTCTGAGTCTCTTTCTAACTTGGATACTAATGGAGTTGACGGTATAGTGATATACTGGTCCGCCAAATGTGGAAGAAAGCTTTGATGTAGCCGAATTCTCCAGACGAGTAATGGCAAACTTCATGACTGGGTTGCCAGGCAAACCTACCATCTTCAATTTCGAAGGTATCTCTTTAATAAAATGCGTACTAACCTACCATCTTTTAAAACCACATTGTTATTCATGTTTGTCTATGTTTGTCTCTTTGAAAACTTTCCCTCTGAATTTGAATCTTACATTGCAGTACGTATTTGCATAATTTAAAACCAAAACATAGGATGGAAATACAAAGGAGTAGAAAATCGAAGGAAATCGAAACTGGTTCTTAAATATTCCATTCGATTCGGATCCGTTAGGATAAACAATTATACGTTGAGAGAATGGGGGAGGAGAAATTTGAATAGTGTGACCGTTCAACTATATATATCTGCACGTTTAATTGTTGTTAATTGAGGATAATATGGCACAATAAATGGGTATTCAAATTTGAAGATATATATATATTTCCCACTGATTGTTCGTAACTTCCTGCAACTCTTACAATACCCACCACATCGATCTTCAAATTTGAACGTTACATTTGATTAACATTAATAACATGGTACATTATAAGGGGATCAAATTTAGCCTCTAAATATGTAAATTTAGCCATTAAATTTGATTAGATCATCTCAATCGGCAACCAAATATGTTCAAACAGTTTTGAACATATAGAAATCTAAAGTAGGTAGGGGAGCGTTATTAAAATTATAATGTACATTGTTTTTTAGCCAGACAATTTGTACAAGCTACTATAGGAACCCTACTATGGAGAGTTCTTCTCCATCATCATGTGACAAAGACAAAGAAAAAAGAAGAAACATTGACAACCACCAACACCAAGATTCAAATTTCTTTTGAAGCTTACAAAGTCAATGCCCAGATTGCCATTTTCATCATCTAAATCCTAGCCACTCTGCTATTTCCCAAATATTAGTAAATATTTCAAAATAAAAAAGAGAAAGACACCAACATTGCCCCCAAAGGACACCTCTCTCTCCTCTTAATAAGCAGTGGCTGCATCCCCCAAAAGGATTCAGATCTGCTCGATCAGCGCTCTGCTCATTTGGGTAGACCCCCATTTCAGAGACTTCATTGCAGAAAGAATGGCAGAGTCTGAATGAGTGAGAGAAGAAGAGAAATCTTATCAATTGTAGAGTAGCGAGGAAGATACGCAGAAAGAAAAAAGGGGGTGACTGAGAGATGTTCTTCTTCTCCTCCCAAACAAAAGGAAAGCGAAGTCTCAGCCTTTTGGCCTCATTTCTTTTGGGGACAGAGGAAGCTATATATAGGTGCCCCTTTTACGTACTGGGTTCTAGGCTTTAATGGCTTTGTCCAGATTTCCTCAGTGTTCAGCTTAGACTGCGCTGAACTGGAAGAAAGAAGAAGATTATAGAGAGAGGAGAGAGAGAGTAATGAGAGAAAATTGTGGCTTTAATAAGAGACGAAAGTTGGGTTATTGCAGAGCTTAGTAAAGAGAGAGGCTTTTTTTCTTTCGGTGTTTGAGAGATTGAACTGGGGAAGTAGAAGGTTTAAGAAAAAAAAAATAGGCATCACGGGATTGTCAGTGGGTATCATTCATTTTTAGTACACGTTGCTCCAGAAAGCTCAGTGTTTTTAGGGAGAGAAGAAAGTGGTGGTGTTGTGTTATAGTACTTTTTTGCTTGAGTTTGAGTCAGTGGAGAAAGTGGGGTGTGTTTCAATCGGCGCCTTTTTTGAATTTAAGATTGAAGAAGAAGGTGGTGAGGTGAGACTGGTCTGGTTTTTGTTTCTCTGCTTTCTTCTTTGTTATATGTTTGTTACTGCGTTTTTCATGTAAGCTCTTTTGTCTGTTAACTCTTGTTTGTTTAGTTAAGGGTGAGTTTTTGAATTTTTTTTAAATTATAATGATTTTGAACTTCTGCATCTTTCTGTGTCACTTCTTGTCCTGTAATGCAGTTCTTCACGAGGTGCTGTCAGGTTTTTGCAAAGGAGAGTAGGAGAAAATATAAGGAAAAGTCCTAAATTTTATCCATATTTATTTTTTTAAGGTTTTGATCGCTTTTGTTTGTTAATCTTTTGCTCCACACTTCTTTACTTGCAACCTGTAAAGAATCTGTGAGATCATGCAGAACCTTTCTGCTATGTTCTAGCTCCACCTTGGCTTCTGGCACTTTTGGATTCTTTGTGGTTTCAAATTTCTTAAATTGCGTATCCTAGTTTCTCACTCCTAATGAAAATGGGGATATAGCTTCACTCACATTCTCTTTCTTTCTAAGTTTCTCCTTCCGCATTTGGTGGTTTGTTTGTGTTTGTTTCTACATCAACTCTTCGGGGTCTTTTTTGACTTGCCGCTTACTTCAACTTTTGCCTCCTCTTTTGTTTCTCTCTCTCCAGTTCCTAGCTCCTTATTCTAGAGACAGGAGAAGTATGGGGAGAGCTGCAAGATGGTTGAAGGGTCTATTGGGGATGAAGAAAGAGAAAGACCCTCTTGTGCTTCCAAGTAGTGATACCAATACTACTCGGCCTGGTGATCGGAAAGATAAGAGGAGGTGGAGTTTCGGCAAGTCATTGAAAGATGCAAGTCCAATTAGTCATGTTCCGGCTAATCTCCCGCCGAATATTTCCCCTGCTGACTCAGCCTGGCTCAGATCATATCTTGCCGAGACAGGCAAGGAACAGAACAAGCACGCAATTGCGGTGGCTGCTGCCACTTCCGCCGCCGTTGACGCAGCTGTGGCTGCTGCACAGGCGGCGGTGGCGGTTGTGAGGCTGACGAGCAAGGGCTCTGGAGGACACTTGTTTGGAAAGAGAGAGAGATGGGCGGCCATGAAGATTCAGACTGTTTTCAGAGGCTATTTGGTAAGTGGATTTTTCGGTTTGTTTTCAAATTGGTGTCTCATATATCAGTTTTGCTGATTGGTATGTCTGCCTTAAGTTATCTTTTTGTTGAGAGAATGTTGTGTTGAAACGTTTGCGTGAAAAGTAAACAAATCCTAATTAAGTGGCTTGTTTCTGTTTATGAAAGTTGGTTCTTACTTTTATGTTTGCTTTCCAAATCCTAATGGAACAGTACAAACTTGGTCATCACTCTAAAACCTTACTATTTGTATTTGCTCTGCATCAATTGAATGGATCAATTGGCAATATGCAATGATTTTGTTGTTAGTATTTGTATTATGTGTTATTTTTTAGTAACGATTTGCCGTTTAATTTGGTTCTGTCTACAGGCCAGGAAGGCTCACCGAGCTCTCAGAGGACTGGTTAAGTTGCAGGCTCTTGTTAGAGGCTTTCTTGTCAGGAAACGAGCAGCTGCTACTCTTCATGGTATGCAAGCTCTTATAAGAGCACAAACAAGTGTCCGATACCAGCGAGCCCGTCGTTCTTTCAATAAAGAGAACAGGCTCCTTCCTGAAAGCAGGCGTAGGAAGTCCATTGTATGTTCTCTTTTCCATATCAACAGTAATTTGAGCACATTTTGCAATTTGCCCATAGTGCTGTCCTGACTGTCGTGCTTCAATCATTTTCAGGAGAGATTTGATGAAGCAAGAAGTGAGTTCTATAGCAAGAGGCTGTCTGCATCTTATGAACCTTCTCTTAATAGCTTTGATGAAAGCCCAAAGATTGTTGAAATTGACACCTTCAAAACCAGATCCAGTTCTCGTCGTTTCAACACCATCTTATCTGAATGTGGCGAAGACATGCATTACACCTCTTCACCACTGCCGTGTCCAATTCCAACTCGCATTTCTGTACCTGAGGGCCATCAGCTTCAAGATTATGAATGGTATTTCAATCCTGATGAATGCAAGTTCACCACCGCCCATAGTACTCCGCGTTTAGCCAGCTCTTTTCGGTCTAATGCACCCAATACACCCGCCAAGAGTGTTTGTGGAGACAGCTTCTTCCTGCCTTGCTCAAACTGCCCAAACTATATGTCAAGCACCAAGTCATTCAAGGCCAAATCAAGGTCCCACAGCGCCCCGAAGCAAAGGCCCGAACCCCTGCCTAGGAAGAAACTTTCCCTTGATGAAATAATGGCAGCAAGAAACAGCGTGAGTGGCATTCGAATGCATCGACCCTCCTACAACCAAGTCCAAGAATACGCCGCTGCAATGAGAGAAGAGTGATCCTTGGATCAAAATCAGGAAGCACTTGCATAGCAGATGGTAAAGACACAGATTGGAGAGGATAAAAGCATCTCCAAGCTTTATTTTCGCACTTTAGTAATTGATAACGAATAGGGTAGAACACAGGCTGCTCTGTAAATTCTTCGTTTTCTCAACAGTTTCTTTCGAATTGTGTCTTATGAGCAATGAATTAACGAAATGAGAGGAGCTTCAATATCTTGTCTTGGTAAAGTTAAACAGATTCTATCCAAAAAAAGTTAAACTGATTCTATCACAGTTGAGCAAATAAGGAATTCCCACCACGATTAGAAAAGGGTTCAATGCACAATTTTCAAGCTCTCTATGTTTTCATATTCGTAATGGACAAATATCTTTCCTTTTCATCCATGGCCAAATCTGAAACAGTTGGTAGATTCATCTTGGGAAGGCAGATAAGAATAATAGGGTGGTTCAGAACATTATTGAAGCAGGAGCCATTTTGTGCATGAGTTTGAAAATCCATTTGAATCCGTACTTTCCCACCAAATTACTATAGCCAGCTTCCATGAAAGTTCCATCCCATTTCTGACTCAGTAAACTTGGCACTGATTTAGGGTACAAACATTTAAATTCTGTTCCTTTAAGATAAAATGGGAAAATAATTTGTTAAATGTTTACACTGGAAATAGCAGGAAATGACAGTGATGGATTCAAAACTTGAAATCCCCAATTGAGCTATAATTCACATGCTCTCTGAAAAAGTAGTAAATAAAGGGAATTGTACACAGAGTTATTTGCTGATACAAAATAATGAAAATGTTTGTACAAACTACCATTGACATTCAGAATTAGCATCTCTCATTTACGACCCAGAATATAATTTTAATTTGTTTTTCATTTTGAATATAATTTTTTATTTTCTTAGTAACTTTTAGCACAACGACCAAAAAACAAAAGTAACTCTTAGCACGAAAATGGAGGGCGTAGTAATTGGAGATGGTCGGCCCAAATCATACTTACACGCACTTAAACTGCAGCCATAAAGGGATACACTCATGAAGCAGGCTATGGGGGCTCCTCACTACACTGCAGTCGTCTCCTACAACTGCATGGATTTTTAAATTTGTTATCAGCAGCAATGATTAGAGCTATGATCTGATTGATGGGGCTTCCCATCGGAACTAGTGATTGATTGATCTCTGCAAATGCTTGCATCACCTTCACCTTCTCCCTATCATCATCATCCCAACCCAAATGATGTCCCACGGGAGGAGGGCAGTTTGGGAAATTGATCCTGTCATTTGACTGAATTCGTATCGTTTCTTCCTCATGGAGTATGGAGTATGTTCATTTCGTGAAGCGTGCCGGTGCGGTGGTCTGACGCTTCTGTCCTCGGCAATGATCATCGTTCCCACGTTTGTCCTTATGCTGCCTCTCACTGACATCGGACGTACAGATCGGTTAGGTCGTTTTGGTGTCTGTAGAGCGGAGATTTTCCGGCATCTGATGAGTAGAAGAAGAGAAAAAGAGGATCCTGTCTATGGATTCAAATGGAGCATGATTAAACGGTAACCACTCGGGTAAGAATTTGAAAATTGGAGTAGATGGATTGATCGATGTTGGTTTCTTTTAGGGCGGTACCAACATACTAAATATGTTGATATATTATTAAATTGGTACATAATACACCGTCCAATATATTGTATTAATTTTAAATTAATTGTTGTTAGGTGGTACATATTTTTCTTATATTATGGTATATTGTACCTATTAACTTATATTATATTAAATTATTTAATATAAATATATATATATATATATATCTTTAATTTTCAACTGTAGATTTACTAAAAAATAAATCCATACCATAGATTTTTCAATCGTTTTGAGAATTTTGTTACTTGTTATTAGTTTGGAAGTTTGGCTATTTGGACTTAGACATTTAGTTTGTGACTTTTTATTTGTTAATTTGGTTGAAGTTGTATAAGACTATGAATTTGTGTTGTTATTTGTTGTTACATATTTGGATTGGGCCTTTAAATTTTTAGGCCATAAATATATTGGTAAAAGCTCATTACCAACCGTACCAACCGAGTATCAACCGTACCAATTAGTTAGTATACCAACGTTATTGGTTGGTATAAATGGTGAATATTTCATACCAATCATATATTGGTTGGTACATAGTATTAGAAAAATGGAGTTAGTATACCTACCAATCTAGTCATAGTTTGTTTAAAATTGAATGGAGTCCAAACAGAAAGTAGGATGAGATCAGTGGCGGACGCATAGCAATAAAAAAGTGGAAGCGAAATAATTGAGGAATTAAGGAATTTCTAGAGACAAACTGTTTTTTGTTTACTTAATCTCTGTTCTCCAAATTTTTAGTCACATAATGTAATAAATCACAGATTTTGAACTATTTTAGTAACAATAAAACACAATTTTGGTTTCAAATTTTCCGTCTTTTTTGTTCATATTAAAAAACACACAATTCTGCACACTTTATTTTATTTAACTGATGTGGGTAGCAGATTCCTTACCCAATATTAGTGTATTAATGTGGCAATGTCTTGAATGGGGGAAAATTCACCTAAAATACTGACATATGAAGTTGGCCAAAAATGGAAATTCATTGGGGGCAACAGCCCCACTCGCCCCCCTCTCCGTCCGCCATCGTGAGAAGGAATCATGATCAAGTGTCTGGTTTTGATTGCTAAATTGAATCAAATTTTATGGGAAGGTGTAACAGTGTTTGATTTTCATTTCCTATTGAAACTGATTTTAGAGTGGTGAACAATGTCAAAGATTTTAAGTTTAAAATATAAGACATTTGAAGTTCTAGTTCCAAATGTTTCTAATTTTGAATATAAAATTCAACTTGTAGTTCGAGATTTAAGGGTGGTCCAATACAATAATTAAATATGAGTCTCAAATTTGAAATTTGAAATCAGACTTTACATGCTAATAATTCATAAATTGCTAATTCATTTTCAGGAAAATGTTTAGAAATTCAACGGTATCTCCACTAGTGGATTATCACTCTTAGCCGACGGAATCGAAACTATTACATCGGCTATGATTTTCTTAACCGACGGAATTAGGTCCGTCGGCTAGGAGACATAGTTCGTCGAATATGTCTTTCTTAGCTGACGACTCTGTGTTCCTGACTGTTTCCGTCGGCTAAGAAAGCTCTTAGTCGACATAAATATTCATATTCCGTCGGCTAGGCAGAAAGATCTTTGCCGACGGAATATGAATATTTCCGTCGACTGAGAGCTTTCTTAGCTGACGAAAAAACTATATTTCGTCGGCTAAGATCTTTCTTAGCAAACGAAAAAGTTTCTATTCCGTCGGCTAAGATTTAAAATACAGTAGCATGTCAGCTATACGTTTTTTCTTTAGAACTATACATAGGAAGAATTTTTTAAAAAAAGTTGTTAAATAAGATATGACCAGAATGATGAAATACGTCTACGGTTAAAAAATCACGTAATTTCTTGTATGAGATACCTACATTTACAAATATGACAACAAATTTATTGTTATAGTAGTAAAATACGTTATTTGTTGGGTAATTTTAGTTCTATAAGAGGTTATAATTACCTAAACGACGACATTTTTACAAATTTATGAAGAAATTGTTGTTAATGTGGTAAATTGGTTTAATTATATGTAAATGTGTAAAACAAACGAGAAAATTTTTGTTGTTAATGTTGTAAAATAGGATAGACATAATTGTAAATTTAATTTAATTAGTGGTAAAATGAGTGTACGCTATATGTATATCTCGATAGACGACACTCTAGTGTTATATACTACAAGTGAGCATGATATGATGAGTGAGTAGTCCTATTCTATATTTCATTATAAATTTTTCTTATTACTTCTTGTCAATCTCTGTACATGGTAATGGAATGACGTGTAATGACTATTCTAACATTTGTTTCACAATTTAATATAAAATTAATTGATTTGCTTTCCAAAAAATATTGTGTTATATACTATTTATAATTAATATTGTATAAGTATGAAAATCAAATCCAAGGTCTAGAGTCTAGACATGGGACTTATATATGCATCCATTCGAATATAGCCATTCTCATTGCAATTGTATCGCATCCTTCTAGGTTCACCGAACTGAAAAGTTTCAATTCTTCGGAAAAAGGGAAAAAAAAGTCGAAGGATTCTTCCTTTTGGGGTACTGCTTCACCATGCAGGATTGCAGGGTATTAACTTGTTTATTTTAAATGTGCATATATTTAGGACTCAACTAGCTAGAAGACAATCTTAACATGAGCCTTCTACACTTTACAATGCAAATTAAGGAGTTTGGATTTTATCCCTTTTCGTATAATGACAAGTAAATCGAGCTTTACATACCAAATCCTATCCCCTAGTTCATGCACGTAAATATATTAGTGTGTCAAAAGATGTGTAAAAGTAAGAGGCTTTGTGCCAACAAAGTAAGTGTGTATATATATATATATATAGGAAGGCTGCAAATTTTTGGCATCTCACTCGTCTTTCTAAACTTCCTCATTGTGCCTTTTATGAATTTTGCATGTTCTTATTTTGATAAAGCGAAGTAGATTCCTCATTGCCCAAAACAAACAAAAGCGATTCCAATCTCGCAAAATTTTTCTATCCAAAAAAAATCTATATATGCATGATAAATTGGCAAAAGCTGCTTTTGCATGAGAAACTTTACGTAAAAAGTAAAGCACATGTCAATCAAATTAAAGAAGTTTTATCATGTAGTGTTGCATATTATACAGACTGAAAATACGTGGTTATGATTAATTATAGAAGTTAATGAATGAAGTACGCATTTATCAGTTAAGACATTATTGATAGGGTCAATTTTCAATCTATATAATATGCAATGATATACAACAGACAAGCCCATCAAATTAAGACATTATTTGATATTTCAGAGTGCCACCAATTCCTAATATAGCAAATGCAATTACAATGTATGAAGCATTTCGTCTTTTGATCTCGGTTGAACTGGCATTGCCTCATTGCCTGCATGAAATAAATTACAAGCTAGGGGTAGATATTTATGAAATGAGGGGTGTAGCTACATTGGTGTGAAGGGTCCGACCCCCTTGATTTATATAGATTTTCATAATACATGATTAATATAACTGATGTACTTTTATGTTATTAATTCAAGTAATGAATCCTCGTCTCTAATCAATGACAAAAAACAAGTAAGAAACAATCATAGAGAATAATTTATGACTAATGACACTTATTAAAGTATACTAATTTTACCCAATTTATAAAAGAAATATGTAAATGTTGCATAGATTTAGATTTTTTTTGCAATGAATTATCATTAACGTCTAATTTGTTTAATTGTTTTATTTAATAAGATTTGTAAGACTTGTTAAATTTAATATTATTATCCTTTATACTCTATTGATTTGTAGCCGCACCCCTAACATTCAAATCCTGGCTTCAACCCTACATGAAATATATATATTTGAGCGTTATTCGTGAATGATCACAGATTCAAGTTTCATTTACGTGAGCACTGATATATATATATATATATATATATATATATATATACACACACGTACAAGACATATATTAATGAAATATAAATGTTGTTAACTCCATAAATGGATCATCACAATATATATACGTACTAGTTTTTACCGGTGTAAATACAAAATCACCTAAAACTAAAGAGTAGTCCAAATTAGTGTTTGCTTATAACCGTAAATTGTCACGTCTTCAAGTAATAATATTGAGTATGGGACGTGAAAAATCGTTTGATAAGTGCAAAGGGCCAGGACCATCCGAAATTCCGAATGATACCTCACATCCCACCGTGAAACTAACTAAAATTTTGCATTAATTAGAGAAAATCGTAATAGAATGTAGAGAGTGTTATGTACACACTCATTTAAATGTGAGTTAACCACACACAGTCAAATATCAATTTTTCATTGCTCTATTATAAACTTAAATAATAACAACAAATGCTACATTTAGTGTGTTATTTTTCTTTCTCTACCCTCCAACTATTAAAGAGAGGTTTTTTGTTTGTTGAAATAATTACTTAAATCTTATTTAATCAAAACCCACATGTAAGAGTGGATGCACTTATAACGAAAACGAAAAATAGTTAACACTTACTATAATTAACGAGCATCATATATAAGTATCTATTTTAATCCAACAAATTTCAGACCAATGTAAGGTTATGCTATTTTCGTATCTTCAGTGCGCATTTAAGTATTAATCAATGGTTAAGCTTATTGTTTCCTAAACTAATTACCAAAAGTACACATATAATTAGAATTATGGAATACACAAATCATTGTAATACACCAATTTACCAAACAGTGAGGTAGTGGGTCAAAAACATTCACTAACAATATATATTATATACGTCACAATACAATGCCCACACATTTTATACATATAATATATAATCGTTTGATCAAGTCATTTTAATTACTCGATTCATATATGAATAACGAAAAAGAACACATATTATTATTATTATTACTATTATTTTCAAATAAAACAACATAAAATTATTATTATTATCATTTACTTTTATTTTTTTGAATAAGGGCTCGTGTACAACGCATAATTATTAAGATAACAATAAACACAAATTTATATATTAATAAGAATACCACTACCAGAAAAAAAAAACACACACACACTTTAGCTGACAAAATGATCAAAAACAGGCCGACGATTTTTTTCATCGGCTATCCTATACTTTAGAAGATAAAAAATGTCGTTGGCTAAAGTTTTCACTCTTCGGCTAAAGTATTTTAGCAGACGAAAAAATATAGTTGGCTATTGTCGAAAAATTTCCGCGCCCAAACTTCATTCTTTTGAAACTCTCATTTCTTTCACCCTTCCCGCCTCTCTCTCCTCTCTGCTTAAGAACCCCCTAGATCCTCTCTAAATCTCATCACTCTCTCTAAAATAAAAACCCCTATTTGTCTCTATAAACTCCAACCCAATCTCTCTCTCTCAACCATGAACTGTCGCCCACCGCTCCTCCAACTTCTCCTAACTTTTCCTTATGTTCCTCAAACCCAGAGCCCTAACCTAAATTCGAGACTCGTAAATCAGCAGCTCAAAATCTGAGATTCCCTTATAATTGTGTTTGTGTTTAAGATGTAGGAAAGGGTTTAAGAGATGAGTAGGTTAGTGTTGAATTTCAGATTTGAATGGTTTGACAATGAAATCATTGGGTGGAAATCTTATACAACTGAGTTGATTAATTAGAGTTTAAGATCAAGTTGATAACTGATGAGTTCAGACTTTAGCCGACGACTGTCATTATTTTCGTTGGTTAAAGTATATATGGCCGATGACACTTTAACTGACGGAGTTTCGTCGGCTATTACTTTAGTTGACGAAAAGGTCTAACATGCCGACGAATTTTATTCATCATCTAAAGTGTTTTTTCAGGTAGTATACAATCAAGCTATTATTTTCCTACAGTTAAGCTACCAAGATAAAAATGGAAAGAGGAAACCAGTAAATGAGATCGAATATATATATATCAAAAAGGATCTGAAAATATTAAGGAGGGTAGAGATTGGAAAAAAGATAAATTCAAAATATTTTTAAATGTAATTGTGTAATTTAATAGTACAAAACAGATATAAGATCTTTTTTTCTTTCTTTTAAAAATGATATTTTTTTCTTCTAGGTGTCAAATCAGTGTTAAATCCACACATTTTTTTTTAAAGACGATATTTTTTTCTAATTAAGGTGGTAACCGATCAAATAGGTTAACCGATTTGACACCTAGAAAAAAAATTATTTTAGTTACAATTTATTCCGTTTTGTGGATTGCTAGTTACTGGTAGATGATGAAGAAAAAATTCTGGATAGTTGCTTGCTCGTAAGAGAGCAAGAAAGGTTAATTAGAGAATTGGTAATAGACACACTAGCTAGTGGATTATCACTCTTAGACAACGGAATCGAAACTGTTCCGTCGGCTATGATTTTCTTAGCCGATGGAAATAGGTATGTCGGTAAGGAAAAATAGTTCGTCGCATAAGCACTTTTTAGCCGACGAAATAAGGTCGTCGGGAATTTCGGTCGACTAAGAAATTCTTAGCCAAAATAGCAGTTTACATTCCGTCGGCTAAGATAAAAAATACAGTAGCAAGTCAGCCATAAGTTTTTTTTCTTTAGAATTGTACATATAAATCAAAATTTTCAAAAAAGTCGTGAAATAAGATATGACCGGAATGATGAAATACGTCTATATTTGAACAATCACATAATTTCGGTAAAGTCTCAGTGCGATAGTTGCAGTCAACGTAATTTACCATTCTTCTCCTTATGGGTAGCCCTATATTCGGGAGTTATTTTTCAATAAGTTTTTATACCACTGATTGCGTTTCATCGATTTGAAACTATTTTTAATTTAAGGTTAAGCCAAAATACGTAATTTAGACGGTCAAATGACTATTTCCTTTAGTTTAGGGGTTTGACTTACATGATTGACCATCCGAATCGAGTCTTTAATGTTAACGGAGCAAGTTGATTTTTTTTTTCATACGTGTATATTGTCATGATGGTTATATCGGACGGTCAGATTTTCGTTTGTCAAGTTTGACCACCATAATCACAACATGCATACTAATATTGTATAATTTGTTTACTAAGTTTTAAGTAAATGTTTCGTTTCAAAAAAACTCTACGTAGAACCTTCAAACTCAAAAAAGTCGTGAAATAAGATATGACTGAAATGGTGAAATACGTCTATAGTTGAAAAATCACGTAATTCCGGTAAAGTCTCGGTGCCGATAGTTACGGTCAACACAATTTGTCATTCTTTCTCCCTATAGATACCCCTATCTTCGGGGGTTATTTTTTAGTAAATTTTTATACCACTGGTTGTGTCTCGTCTATTTGAAATTATTTTCAGTTGAAGGTCTGGCCAAAATATGTAATTTAAACTATCAAATGACCGTTTCGGTGCGTTTAGAAGTTTGACTTACGTGATTGACCGCCCGGATCGAGCATCAGATCAAGTTGAATTTTTTTTCTCAAATGTATATTTTATTATGATGGTCATATCAGACGGTCGGATTTTTGTTTGTCAAGTTTATCATCAGAATCACAACATGCATTCTAATATTTTATAACTTGTTTATTGAGTTTTGAGTAAATGTTTCGTTTCAAATACAAACTCTAAGTAGAACCTTCAAACTCAAAAAATTTGTGAAATAAGATATGACCAGAATGGTGAAATATGTCTTCAGTTGAAAAATCACGTAATTCTGGTAAAGTCTCGGTGCCGATAATTGTGGTCAACGCAATTTACCATTCTTTCTCCCTATGGGTAGCCCTATCTTCGGGGGTTATTTTTCAGTAAATTTTTATACCACAGGTCACGTCTCATCAATTTGAAACTATTTTCAGTTTAAGGTCCGGCTAAAATACGTAATTTAGACGGTCAAAAATGACTGTTTCCGTGTGTTTAGAGGTTTCACTTACGAGATTGACCATCAGGATCGAGCCCTTAACGTTATCGGATCAAGTTGAATTTTTGCCATACGAGTATTTTATCATGATGGTCATATCATACGGTCTGAATTTTTTGTTTGTGAATTTTGGTCATCAGAATTATAACGTTGCCTAAGTTCTAATAAAATAAAATTTTTAGCCCTAAGCCGACGAAACTATGGAATTCCGTTTCCTAAGGGATGCCTTAGCCGAAAAAATAATTGAATTCCGTTGGTGAAGGGCTTCAAATTTCAGAACAATTTTCCCGTACAAAATTTCAAACCAAAATTTCAGAAAAATTATTTATCACTACCGACAGAATGATTGCATTTCGTCGGCTAAGGGCAAAAATTTCAGAATTCATTTCCCAGCGTATAATTTTAGAAAAATTTACAAAAATCCAAAAATTCTTCTTTAAATCTTCCCTCTTCTCCAAACTCTCTCTCTATTCTCTCTTCTCCCTCTCCTCTATTTTCTTCTCCAAATCGTGGTGGTGGTGGTTTTCGGTGATAGTGTGTGGTGGTGATGGTGTGTGGTGGTGGTGGTATGCGTGTGGTAGTGGGTTCAGAATGGCCGGCAGTGGAATACCGGAGATCGATCGACGGTGGATTGCCGGAGATCGATTGTTGTTGGTGGATTTCCGGAGATCGATTTTTTTTTTAATTTTTTTAGATTTGCCTACAGAATATTCCATCATCTAAGAAATTTTTTATTTTAAAATAATTTCGTCGGCTAAAATATTAGGAGACATAAATTTCGTCTGCTAAGACATACTTAGGAGACGAAATATATTGAATTTCGTCTGCTGAAACACACTTAGGAGACAGAATATTTTGAATTTTGTCGACTAAGATAATTATTAATTTGTTTTTATTTTACAATAATTCTGTCTACTAGGTTGTCTCTTAGTCGATGGAAAAATTTATTTCGTTGGCTAGGGCTTCACCGACGCGTTTTAGCTGACGGATCTTAATCGAAGAAATTTCCATCGGCTAAGATTTTAAAAGACGAAATTGTTCTGTCGGCTAAGAACCATAATCCACTAGTAAGAGAGATCTCAAGCGCATCAACTATCTATTGACGAAGTCATGGTTTCGAGTCACTATGTGGGTATGAGTGAAATCCTTTAATCCTCTTTAAAAGAAAAAAACGATCTTAGAAAAAATAAAATTAACTTTTAATGGTGTTATAACGGCATGTACGAAAATCTAAGAAGCACGGAAGAGTGCCACGACCAACAATTCGTGCTTCTGAAGCGGAAGCGAATCAGAATCGTCACGGAAGCGCATGGAATTACGATTCCAAAAATTACTTGTTTGGGTGCGTGGCGGAAGCGCGCGTTTCCAACTTGGAAGTGCCAAAATGACAGTAATGACGGAAGACGGAAAGAGTGATTTCGCCTCTTTAGACCTACATATTTTCCTCCCGAATCCTCATTTCCCTTTCGACCTCTAAGCCTAAACCCCAATTTAGAGATGATCCAACCAACCCAATTGAAAATTGAACCTAAACTAGCAGAAAAATTGAAACTAAGAAAAAAACTAATTGAAAAGATGAGAATGATAGGCAGATCGACAAGAGTAGGAGGAGGGCGAGGGCGGATCAGGTTCAACCCGATCATGGGAGGAAGCAAACGGAGTGTATGAAGAAATAAGTGGGTTTGTTGTTGCAACTAGAGGTGGCAAACGGGCCGTTCCACGTCTTAACGGGCTCAGGCCAGTCCATTTACTCAAATCTAAGGGCCAGCCCGGCTCACGGTCCAAGCTCATAACATATTAGGCCGGGCCGAGCTTATTAACGGGTCCGTTTGTAGTTAAAAATAGAAATTAGTCCAAAATTGATATCATAGTATACCAAAACAAAAACAAATGAAAAATAACTCAAATTTTCTATCGATCATTTGTTTTCTTTGTCAACAAACTAAAGAAATATATGATATATGATCATTATTTATATTTGATAATGTTTTAACAAAACTTTTTATAGGTCTAAGAAAATCAAAATGAATAATTATTAGTATTTATAAGTTTTTGTTCACACTTAAAACAAATTTTATATTATTTATAAATATATAATCATCATATTATAAAGAATATATATATATATATATATATATATATATATTTTAAAACGGGCCGGGCCGTAGGTCTTAACTTATCGTGCTTAGGCTGGGTATATAACGAGCTCGGGCCAGATCGGGCCTGTGTGCTCATTTTTCTCGAGACGGCCTGACCCATTTAGATAACGTGTTTGGGCCGTGCCGGGTCGGTAGCGTGATCGTACCGTGCCGGGCCACTTTTAAACGTGTCGTGCTCATGCCGTACTCATACTTTACGGCCAGTTTGTCACCTCTAGTTGGAACAATCTTCGAGTCTTTACTTTGGGGTTTTGATGATCAAACAAGAGATCAGAAGTTTAATGGAGAAAAAAGGTCCTCATGTTAATCAAAGAGTCAACATAATTACTAGAGAAAAAAAGCTCTAGATTACATTCTTAATTATATATTCAAGATAATTAAATGTTATAAATAATATTTATTAATATATTAAATATGTATAATTATTTTATTTTGACGCTTCTAAAACGACTTTTAACATATTTTGAAAAAAACCTTTCCACGCTTTCAAACGTTTCGTTTTCACATTTTCGCTTTCGTTTTCATGCATCATAGACGAAAATTAGGCTTAACTTGTTAGTTCATGTACTAATGTGTTATTTAATAAAATTTAAACATTTTAAATTTTAGTTGAACAAAATTGATATAGTGTTTCTATAATTTTTCATTTAAAAACAAAGAAAAGAGGCGTTGAGAATTGCAAATTAAACAAGACTAATATAAAGTATTTGTAATGAGCCAGTATGTCTCATCTGATTCAAACACTGAAACGACTGCATATTTTATACGATTGGTTTTCAAAAAAATGCGCTCTTCCTTCGAGAGCAGGGAAGGTCGAATTACTCGAATATGCTTGGGCGTGCGGCTATTGCTTTCGTCATCTCATCTCATTGTACGTTTTTGAAACAATTAAACAAAGATTTTCAAACCATTAAGAAAATCCTTCTTCTGGTTTCTTGTTCTAACCAATTCATAAACCTCATTACTTTAAACTCGAAAAACCAGAGTAGGTTTTTAGTTCTACTTTCTAGAGCTTCGTGGAGCGAGCAAGTCTTTGTTCTTGAATCTTGACCGGCCACCATGAATGGTGCTGGAGAAGATGAACTTATTGTTTTTGGTTTATCTGCTTAGTAATTGGACTTGGCCTCGATCTCATGTGTTCACCACTATAGGAGAAACAAGCCAACGTATTTTTTTTTAACTTTGGAGGTAAATTTGTACTCTTGGCGGCAATATGTATTTTTTGGCGGGAAATCTTTTACCAAAATGGATTTGGCGCCAAACTATTGTATAGAATTGGCGGGAGCAACTGAACAGACGAAAATACCCTGCAAAATATGCACATAATCTGTCACCGTAACGGAAAAGACGACTCCAGACACTGATCTTAGGTTGTATTTTTTTTTAACTTTGGAGGTAAATTTGTACTCTTGGCGGCAATATGTATTTTTTGGCGGGAAATCTTTTACCAAAATGGATTTGGCGCCAAACTATTGTATAGAATTGGCGGGAGCAACTGAACAGACGAAAATACCCTGCAAAATATGCACATAATCTGTCACCGTAACGGAAAAGACGACTCCAGACACTGATCTTAGGTCGGGTTCAAAAGGTGAGATACCGTTTTGAAGTTTTTAAAACGTGAGATACCAAAGCTTTGCTTCAAAAAAAGGTGGGACACTGTTTGGTCATTTTTCTCTTGTTTTTGGTTTATCTGCTTAGTAATTGGACTTGGCCTCGATCTCATGTGTTCACCACTATAGGAGAAACAAGCCAAGGTTGTCATGGTCATGGCACTATTTAATTGTCCATTTGTCGGTACGTTAGGCTTTTTATTTGTTTTTTTGTTTGTTTTGGTTTTCCACTTCGATGAGGTTTTTAAGTTCTCAATGCTTAACAACTACTTCACTACACAAGTCTTGAATTTTAACCTATTAATTTTACACCTTGAGTTGAACAAGAGCCTTATGGTTTCATAAGGTTTGCAATTTCATGAACTGTGAAAGACTGAAAAGTTTAACATGGCGGACACTTGATGGAAGTTTTCAACCTAAGAGCAACTCTATTGGATGAGTTACTTCTGCCAACTTAGCCTATCGACTTTTATTTGACTCTGTGAGCAGTCGCCAACCAAAGAGTCTTATCCACGTATAATTGGTATTGAGTCCAGTAATATCAAATTTGACATTGGCTGAAGGCAATGTCATTTTTTTACTCGTTTATCTCACTATTTATCAGGAAGAGACCTTTCTAATCGTTTCTCTCTTCCATACGTCGATAAACCTAGAAAATCGACATTCTCCACCCCCCAATCCAAAAAAATACAACGGGGATTTCCCGTCCCCATCAAAAGTAATAAATAGTGACAAGCCGGAGAGTTTCTTAATTGCATTGTGGGTGAAGAGAAATAACATGGTATGAAAATGAAAAGGTTCCTACTTTAATACTATTAATATGGTGGAGTGGTCAAAGTATTTATTGGTAGAATATAAATAAGTGAATAAGAGAAAGGAAGGTAAATCCAAAAGGGTGGTAAGAAAATGGCGCCACCCACCACGAAGAAGGCTAAATATCAATGTAAATTAGAGCTTCTGTGCCGAGACTGGAAAAAAGAGTTGTGGGTGTACTAGTTTGCAACTGGGAGGGAGCTTGCATTGCTACCTTTGCAAGACCTTTTCAGCATGGGTGCTCTGCACTAAGGATGGAGGTAGAAGCTCTTAGAGTTGGTTTGTTGATAGCTATTCAAGAAGGTTGGCAGGACTTTGAAGTTGAAAGTGATTGTATTAATTTGGTTAGTGCATTGCATATGCATAAGGATAAGCTCTTAGACGTTAGGAGAGTTATAGAGGACTGCAAGAGGTATGCTAATGCTTTTGTCTCCTTTCAATTTCAACATATATGTCGTGAAGCAAATGGTGTGACAAATCGATTAGCCCATCTTGCTAGATGTAATGATCTTGATGAGTCTTTGTTAGATAAGACACCTGATATTATTCTGGATGTGTTATATGAAGATTTATGTAATCTTTCTAGTAATGCTCGGGGTAGATGTTATGTCTCCCCGATGTATGATTATTAATTAAATAAAAGGAACCCAATATGGTCTAATCCTTCTAAAAAAAGTACAAAAAAATAAATTAATTGATTATCCAAATTTCCATGCAAATATTTTGTGTACTTTAATAGTTTTCCTAAATTACTTCTCGATATTACACTACTAGGATCAGTAGTTTGGCTGACGAAATATTTTCGTCAGCCTTTTAACCAAATTCGTCGGCTAAGACTAAGATCTTAGCAGACGAAAATTTTATCTATTTTGTCGGCTAAAGTGTCATCCTATAGCCGACGAAATGATGTTTCGTCGACCGTAGTCTTACATTTTAGCCAACGAAATATTTAATATATTCGTCAGCTAAAGTATTTACTAAAAAAACAATAGCCGACGAATTTATAGCTAATTTCGTCAGCTATAGTGGTATTTAGATGAAATTTTTTTATAATTCGTCGGCTAAACCTTGAAAATAAATAAATAAAAATAATATAGCAGAGGAATTATAGTAAATTAGTCGGCTAAATACCACTATAGCCGATGAAATTTGTTATAATTAGTCGGCTAAACCTTGAAAAAATGCTATAGCCGAATAATTGTGGCAAATTTCGTCGGCTATAAGTCTATTCCTGCAAAAAAACATGAAATTTCTAAATTACCATTCCAAGCAACCTGCAAATTACACCAAAACGATTCTATATATATAACCAACAATGGTGACAACACGTTTTTATTAAAATATTTATAAATTTTTCATAGACACATAAAACTATATAATTATTTAACTACACAAAATCTACATTGTCAAAATTTATATCCGTGTCAGAAGGAGGTTGCTGCTGAGAAGGTTACGGCGGCTGAGGTAGGGATATAGGCATAGGCATGGGCGAAGCCGGAAGTCCCTAAAGCTGGGCAGCTGAAAACTCTTGCAAGTATTGGAACATCTTCTGCTGATATGCCTGCTGGGTGGCATATACCATGGCATTATACTCTTGTAAGGTGGTAGTATAGGTTGTCTGGGCGGCATGCTGTTCCCGTAGCATCTGAACTTCCACCTCTAGCTGAGTCATCCTGTTGCTGGTTGAGGCTACCTTTCTTTGAAATCCAGGAGTGGTCTTCAAGACCCTCTCACCTGTCTTTCCTAGACCCCGACAGTAGAACTTGTTTCCTTGCGGTGGGAAGACTGTGCCCATGGTCCTCGCCCCAACCCTCGGATCCGAAGTGTCGATCCGAGACATGGCTTCAGACATGCGTGTCCGGCTATGTCTCCCTCACTATAGTAGTCATCACCTCGTCACTAGCCTGTCTCATCTTCGCCTAATTGCATAGAAAAAAAATAATAAATTAACATTTTTACATATATATATATATATATATATATATATATATATATATATTTAAAAACGTAAGAGGACTTACAATATCCTCCAGGACGTCAAGATATGTCTTCTCGTACGTATAGACATAACAATTGATTTCTGAATGTTCCCTAGCCGCCTCGTTCATCAACGATGCGAACGGTCTAAAACCAGCATGATGGTACCTTGTGTTACGTTACCGGTTCTGAGCCTTCGCTAGGGAAACAACATTTAAAGAAAAAAATATTAGTAAAATATTTAAAAACGGACAGACTTAATAATAATTTAACCAATTAATTTTTTAATTACCTGTTTATGAGGGTTTTTTAATTCTGATATCACAAGTCAACGCCAATCGTAATCCTTGTACTAAAACTCAACATGGGGACGTGCTTTCCGATAAATTTATGAGGACTCCCCTTATAGATAAATAATGGTAAATAGTAGGCATGTTGTGATTCCGGTTATCAAAATTCACAAACAAAAATACGACCGTCAGATATCATCAATATGTTGAAATATATCTCTGATAAAAAATTCAACTTTATCCGATAAATTTAAGGATTTCATCTAGACGGTCAATCTCGTAAGTCAAACCCCTAAATTATATTGACTGCAACTATCGGCACCGAGACTTTACCGGAATTACGTGATTTATCAACCGTAGACGTATTTCACCATTCTGGTCATATCTTATTTCAAGACTTTTTTATATTTGAAGTTTTTATGTAGAGTTTGTTTTAGAAACGAAACATTTACTTAAAGCTTAGTAAACAAATTATACAACATTAGTACGCATGTTGTGATTCCGATGATCAAAGTTGAGAAACAAAATTCCGACCGTCTGATATGATTATTATGTTGAAATATGTCTATAGGAAAAAATTCAACTTAATCTGACAACGTTAAGGGCTCGATCCTTACGGTCAATCCCGTAAGTCAAACCCTTTAATGCACAGAAACGATCATTTGACCGTCTAAATTACGTATTTTGCCCGGACCTTCAACTGAAAATAGTTTTAAATCGATGAGACGCAACCAGTGGTATAAAAATTTTATGAAAAATAACTACCGGAGATAGGGCTACCTCTAGGGAGAAAGAATGGAAAATTGAGTTAACCCAATTATCAGTACCGAGACTTTACCGGAATTACATGATTTTTCAACAATAGACGTATTTCACCATTCCGGTCATATATTATTTCACGACTTTTTTCGTTTGAAGCTTCTATGTATAGGGTTTAGGGTTTTAGCCGACGAAATTAGGGTAATTCGTCGGCTAAAGTTAAATAAATAAATAAAATAAATAAGTATAGCCGAAGAAATTAGGGTAATTCGTCAGCTAAGTTTAAATAAATAAATAACTATAGCCGACGAATTATCCTAATTTCGTCGGCTAAGTTAAATAAATAATTATAGCCGACGAAATTTATTTAAATTCGTCGGCTAAAGTTAATTAAAAATTCAAATTTTTTGACGGGGATTTTTAAAATTTTGAAATTTTTTCGACTAAAATTTTGAACTTTAACCGACGTAATTTCGTCGGCTAAAGTTCAAAATTTTCTATATCTTTCATTTTTCTCCTCCTCCTCCTCCTCCTACTCCGGCGGCAACAACGTACTCCTCATCCTACCTCATCTCCTCCTTCTCCTCATCCTCTAAATCATTCTCCTCCTCCTTCTCTAAATCCTTCTCATCCTCCTTCTTTAAATTCTCCTCCTCCTCCTCCTCCTCCTTCTCTTTCTCTAAATTCTCTTCCTCCTTCCTCATTCCTCCTCTCCCTCACCTAACCTTCTCCTCCTCCTAGCCTTGCTCCTATCATCTTCTCCTCCTCCTCTTGTCCTTCTCCACCACCGGTGTAAAAACGAAAAAGAAGTAAAAAGTTTTAATCAAAAATACAAGAAATAAAAATATGAAAAAAATAAAATAACTATAGCCGACGAATTACCCTAAAATTCGTCGGCTAAAGTTTAAAAAAGAAAAAATAATAATAACATAAAAAAATAATAACTTTAGCCGACGAATTACCCTAAAATTCCTCGGCTAAAGTTTAAAAAAGAAAAAATAATAAAAAAAAATAACTTGAGCCGACGAATTTTAGAGTAATTCGTCGGCTATAGTTAAATAAATAAATAAAAATAATAGCTATAGACGACGAAATTTTATTAAATTTCGTCGGCTAAGGTCCAAACATTCGTCGGCTAAAGTCCAGAAATTAAGCGGCTAAAATTTTTTTCGTCCGCTAAATAACTGACTTTAGCCGACGATGAACAATAATTTCGTCGACTAAAGTCTTGGCCGACGGCTTTTTTCCGACGACGTTTCGTCGGCTAAAGTGGTTGTTCTAGTAGTGGTGTATCAACTTTCAATTTGTATAAACTTTGATGCACATACTTTTTGAAATATCAGATTGATGAATCAACTTTCTCTCTCTATTCAGTTTTGATGCATTTTACCATAAGTTTTGTTTCTACGTTGTTAAAAATTTAAAAATAAGAGGTAATTTAATAAATTCATTTATTTACCACACATTTTTTATTTGCATGGTCTGGCTCAACTTGGCCTCCAACAATTTCTCTTGCGAGATCTCACAGTCGTTCAACAACCTCACGCGGTTAAGAGCACTCTACTTCGAGAACAACCACCTCTCGGGGTCTATTCCGGCGTTGGATCTCCGCAAGCTGCATCAGTTCAACGTTTCGAACAACTTGCTAAACGGGTCTATTCCGATCAAGCTAAGGTCTTACAAATCGAGCTCGTTTCTGGGGAATTCTCTATGTGGAGGGCCTCTCAGTGTTTGTCCGGGCGAGGTTGGCGGGAGCAAGAAGAAGAACAAGCTCTCCGGTGGCACTATTGCCGGTTTTGTTTGGATCTGTGATCGGTTTCCTTCTCATCCTTATGATTCTGTTCCTTCTGTGCCGGGGAAGAAGACTAGCTCAGTCGACATTACCAGGACGGTGAAGCATCCGGAAGCCGAGGTTCCGGGAGAGAAGCTGCCGGAGTTGGAGAGTGGAAATGGGTACTCGGTGGGGAATGGGAAGAGTGAACCTAGTGGTGGTGGTGGTGCAGCTGCTGGAGCTAAAAAGTTGGTGTTTTCGGAAATGGGCCGAGGGAGTTTGATCCGGAGGACTTGTTGAGAGCCTCGGTGGAGGTTTTGAGGAAGGGGACCTTTGGGACGGCGTACAAGGCGGTTTTGGTGGCTGGGATGGTGGTGGCGGTGAAGAGGCTTAAAGATGTGACCATTACAGAGAATGAGTTTAAGGAAAAGATTGAATCTGTAGGAGCTATGGATCATGAGAATTTGGTTCCTTTGAGGGCTTATTATTTCTGCATAGATGAGAAGCTTCTTGTCTATGATTACATGATGAGTCTGGGACTCTGCATAGGTTTCTGATAGACGATGTGCCCCTACCCAGAATTCAAAAATTTGAGTTCAAGTTCAGTGATGAAGATGAAAGCTATTCTATGGTGGACCAAACTGGATATGGAAAAGTGAGCAGTGTGATGCCTTGAGAGTGGTCCTAGAATTATGGTTCAAATTTGTTGGCATCCATCCAAAGCCTCTGGGATTTAAAATGAGTAGCAAGAAAAGAAAGAAAATGGTAGAATACAAATTTGGAGGTTTTCTTTTTTCAATATGGGATTGTTTTTGTCCTCCGGTTCTGTCATGGTTCCGATAGAGGGTTGTTTGGGCTTTCCTGAAACAGGAAGAAGTCCTGGTGCTTCTGCTCAAACAAAATATGGCAAATAAAAAAAATATGTGATAAATAAATGAATTTATTAAAATATCTCTCATTTTTTAATTTTTAATAACATTATAACGGAACTCATGATAAAATGCATCAAAACTAAGTCGGAAAAAAAGTTGGTGCATCAAAGATTATAAAGACTGAAAATTAATGCACCATCCAAACAAATTTCTCATATGTACTAGCCTATTTTAAACATCAAACTTGTTAGACTTCATCTTCCCTAGGAAAAATCTTATTTTATATCTTGATGACTACATAAGAGATTTGATGTTACAATTGTATCCAAACGTAAGTGCTTCGATACAATGGAAGGTAACCAAATGAAACATCCATCTATCAGGAAAATTAATCATCCAACACAATACTTATTTTGAAATCTGAACAAAGGAGATCAATTTCAGAAAACGATCCCATTGCCTGCGGAAGACAGTAGCCTGATAAACTGCAAGTTTGGGGTCAGGACTTGAGCTAGCATCAACAACAAGGACAAGCTGATATGTGGTGGCATTCGAATAAGGTGAATAATATTCATCCTTGTAGACGCCTTTATTCACTTTCCGGAAGTACAAGTCCTTCTTATATTGATAGTTGTATTCAAAAACTGCAAACTTTCCAACATCTGTCACAAGAGGATCCCTGAGGTCTACAGGCTTCCAGTCCCCAGTTGGAGCAGAAGCATCTGCCGCAAAGAGAGAATAGAAGAGGGCAACGAGGGCGAGGAAGTGGTAAGAACGCATCATGATAATGATCAACTGTTCGATGCAGAAATCAATCTTGGTGCATGATTTATAATTTTATATTGCTGTGGTGGATGAAACCAATAACGCAACAATTAAAGGGTGGATCCATTTTTCCTTTAGTCGACCTTAATTTGGGTTTTGTAAGAGGAAACATTTATGAAGAAAATAACTATTATTTTACAAATAAATGCGAAGCATTTTGCGAAACATAGGCCAGATTATTAGAACCAATTAAGGTATTTTAATTATTTTTTTCTAAAACCGTCTATATTGATATATTGATTTCGCACGTTACTATCTTTTTTTCTTTGGAAGTACGAAACTTTTTTGTTCTGTAAATTGTACTTTTGATCTGGAAGTACACTTGGGCGTTTCAATTTTATTTTAATTAACCATACTGTCCATACATGAGCACCAGTATATGAGATACTTTAGCAGATGGCTATTTGAGGTTGCCAATTTCTTCATTCGATTCAGTTCACTCCCCAGCATCATCGTGCTTGGTATGATGATATTAGTGCTCACTATCTGATACTTCAATGTCAAGTGAAATATATACTGCACTTTCATTCGAAGTTTTATTATGTTCCTCTTGGTGATGCAAAATCAACTCTTCCTTTTTCTATGTATTCTAGATACACTTTTTAAATCATATGTCCCAAACTTAATTTGAGATCCGATAGAAGGAAACCAATTTTCTGAAGAAATCTCCCAGGCCTCCAAATTCGAAGGAAACATTAGCCTGGTAATCAGCTGTGGAGAAATGAACAGACGTCTCATCCTTGACTCTAATGACAAGTTGAAAAAGCATTCTCTTTGGTCCATTGAATTGGTAATATCCCTTGATCACCTCGTCAAAGATCAAGTTCGTATTATTCTCGCTGTTGTATGTGGAAACTGCAAACTCAGCAGTCCGTTTGATTTGAGCGTCCATAATGTCCCTCAAGGGCCTCCAAGCACCGAGTGGAGCAAAGTCGCCACTTTTCTCTACTGCAGCTGAGAGGAGAGGAAAGAGGAGGGCAAGGATTGCAATAAGATAACGAGGACTCATGATGAGTAGTACATATATCTTTGGTTTTTTTAGTACTTGCAGGTTGATTGTTGGCGGAAAAGAGACCTATTAGGACATGGTTATATAGCAGGGCGGACCATTAAAATTAGGCAAGACAAAAAAATACTAAATATGTTGACTTATTCGTTCTACAATAACGTGAGGATTTTGTTAGTTTTTGTGACAGGTTAGGTCTGACACAACTAGTAACAATAACCAAAAGTAGAAATTGTTTTTCTTTTTTCTGAATTGTGGTAAAGGTTATTTTCGTATTAGGAAAGTAGATAAGCTAGTTTTGGAAGAAATCATGAATCCAACTTCAATTGGAAAGATGTTTGCACACGCTTTGAATTCCGATGAATTCAAAGCAAATAGGAGATACAATGTCCCATGTTGCCCTCTAGATAATCCAATAATGCTAAGGAAATCTCATGAATCCCAAATTCGAAACTTTACCGTTAGTCTATTTGGTAGGCCCACATAAGGACCCAATGCTAGTTTTCAGCCTAATTTAAACCATAGATGGGCCTTAGTGGTGATTTGAGCTGCCCAATGTACGTATTTGGGCCAACCAAATAACCTAGGTCCCCAATCCACCTCGTCAGCTCTGGCTTTTAGCTACGCCTTTGACGCCGGCGAACTCTCAGCCACGACGCTACTTATCTTTCGAGTTGATGCAACCCTAATTTCTGGTCTTGCCTTGTCGGTCATCACTGTACCCACATCATCCCCTTCTCTATCAACCGCCATCGTTGAACTCACTATTCTCCTCACAAAATTGATAACGGAAACTACGAAATCTAGACGTTTCGGATCCGATTTGAAATTTTCTGACTAAAATTTTGAATTTAGTCGACAAAATTAGGGTATTTCGTCGGCTAAAGTTCAAAATTTTCTATATCTTTCAATTTTCTCCTCATTCTCCTCTTCATCTTTCTTCCTCCTCCTCTAGCGACAACAATGTACTCCTCCTGCTCCTTCCTCCTCCTCTAACTCTTTCTCATCCTCTAACTCTTTCTCCTCCTCCTCCTCCTCCTTCTCCTCTCCCTCTCGTAGCCTATCTATTCCTCTCTACTCCTCCCCTCCTCTCTCCTCCTCCTATAGCCGGCCTCCTCCTCTTCTCCTCCACCACCGGTGTAAAAAAAATACAAGAAAAAAAGAATAAATAAATAAAATAACTATAGCCGACGAATTTTAAGGTAATTCGTCAGCTAAAGTTAAAAAATAAAAAAATAATAATAATTATAGTCGACGAATTTTATAAATAAAATAACTATAGCCGACGAATTTTATTAAAATTCGTCGGCTAAAGTTAAATAAATAAAAAAAATGAAAAATAATAGATATAGCCGACGAAATTTTATTAAAATTAGTCGGCTAAAGTCCAGAATTTAAGCGACGAAAAATTTGTCGTCGGCTAAATAAATGACTTTAGCCGATGATGAATAGTAATTTCGTAAAGTTAACGGTGTTACTAACGACATGTACTAAAAGTGTGCTCACTTTCAAACGTCATGTATCATTTTGATTGTTTTTTGAAACTTGAAACACCAAAGTTCTTAGTGAACCATTTGTCATGTACCCTTTCGTAAAATTAACCCTAACATATGGACCCTTATCTTTTGGTTTGGGCCTGGTGACTAATGGGCCTGGGCCTTGTTTTGGACTTGGATCCAATAATTTATTTGCGTTATGTTTTTTACTATTCTGTTTTACTATTTTTCAGCATATTGGTAGACGGTTATATGTCGTAAATAATGTCATATTATTTAGATAAAATTTTAAAACAGTACACGAAAGATGATATATTCTAAAAAAATTTACATTATCTTTTCAAAATATCAAAATGGTACATAAAGTTGTAATTTTGACCCAAGATCCATACATAACGTTCTTTCTCTGTTATTTGGTGTTTCTTTCGTTAAAGTTTGAAGGATAAATTCGTCATTCACTTGCTCCCTTCACTACTGGAATAAACATTATAGCCGATGAAAAAAAACAGGCTGACGAAATTTTTTTTCATCGGCTAAGTTAATTTTTCATCGGCTAAAGTGTATTTTTAGCTGACGAAATATTTTTTCGTCGGTTAAAAGTCCTTATATTCCAGATCTAGACAACAACTCATTTGAAAAAAAACGGGAGAAAAAGTTTGGGTGTTGGCGAAATTGTTGGGTGTCGTCGAAATCTGTCCAAAATTAATTTGTGGCGCTATATATAGGTACGTATATGTGTATATATCTTGTTTTTGGGTTGATTTAAGAGTTTTATTTGTGTTATATATATTGATTTTGAGTTTTAATTTGAGTTGAATTATTGGATTTTGAGTGTGAATGAGTTGATCGATTTTAATTTGATAATATATATGAAAATTTATATCATGAGTAAATTTGAGAGGATATTTCCTTCAAATTTTTTTGACATCATTCAGCACCTGATGATCCAACTTTCCGAGCAATTGTTGCTTACTGGTCCAGTACACTATACTTAGATGTATCCATGGAAATGTATGTTTTTACACCTAAATTTTTTGTTGTACATGTTCAATATATAATCATAACACTTTATTTGTAGGTAACTTGGAGACTACAAAGCTTATGTGGCTAATAAATCTGCACTTGAAGGATGTATAGCTGAAGCATATATTGCACACGAGTGCGTCACCTACATGAAGTTATATTTAGGAGCGTTGAAGGAAACTCCACAAACCATACCGGTAGATGTACTGAAGTTCAACCTTTCCATAGTCTCTAATGATGTTGAAGTTTATAGAATTTTGCCAGACTCCTACAAGTTGCAACCACCTGAGCTAGTCATAACCCATTGATGGGTATTGATTAACTGTCCAGAAGTTGAATACTGGAAAGACATCCATTTATATTGTCCAGACATTCATGGTGATCTCGACTACCACAACAAGGAGTTCGCGAACTATTTTTCGGCTGGGTATGTAATTCTTTATTTTTGTTCATGACTCTTTCATTGCATAATTATTCATATTTACAATACATTGAATATTTAGTTGCAGATAAACCATATTCAATTCGATAGTCATCCAAATTGGTCGCACGAACTCAGACTTCTAGCGATGAAGCCGATAATGTCAAGAGTTTATCCGATGTGTAAGGTGAATGGCGTGCAATTTATATGTGAACAGAGAGACAACAAACGGAGAACACAAAATTTTGGGGTGATGGTGCATGGTGGGCAGAATGGAGTTGATTATTACGGTGTTCTCGATTCAGTGGTGGAACTCGTTTATGGGCAAGGCAGGACAATGCACCTCTTCAAGTGTAGATGGTTTGATACTAGCAGCCCGCAGAGCAGGCATGAAGATCGATCAGTACGGAATTTTATCGGTGAACACTGTTACAAGCTGTTACAAAGATTACCCGTTCGTTTTTGCCACATCTGTAAAACAAGTGTTTTATCTTGATGACCTTGTTAAGGGTGACGCGTGGAAAGTAGTCAATCTTGTGCACCCTTGAAGCATTTACCGGGTGGCTACACTTGGAGAGGCCGAAGACGAGGAAGAAAATGGTGCGTATCAAGAGTCCAGTGCAATAGGTATTCCTGACTCCTTTACAATTCGCCTTAATAATTTTAAAGCGAGTCGTTCGGTTTAAATTCGTGATTTAGACGCAAGGCTTATAGATGTGGATCCAAATCAAGAAACTGACGACGACTCTTGTGATGGGAAAATGCATAGATTGCCAGAAATTAATTCTGATACCGAAGAAGACTCATCGAATAATTCCGATTACAAGCCTTCTTAGTTTGAATTTGTAATACTAATTGATGTGCTTTATATGCTATAAGCTATTGAATTCATAATTTTGTTTAATTTTGGTGATATATGAACAGGAAATTTGTATGGTTACACTAAACATCCTGTTTTATTTATTTTTATTTTTCGGTTTTAGCCGACGAAATAAGCCATATGTCGTCGGCTAAGATAGTTTTAGCCAATGAATTACATCATATTTCGTCGGCTAAACCCTAAACCGTAGACAGATTTGAAACTATTTGCTGTTGAAGGTTCGGGCAAAATACGTAATTTAGACGTTCAAATTACCGTGTCTTTGCGTTTAGGGGTTTGACTCACGAGATTGACCGTCCGGATCGAGTCATTATTTTTGTCATATCAAGCTGAAAATTTACCCATACACATTTTTCAACATAATGATGATATCTGACGGTCAGATTTTTGTTTCACAAGATTGATCATGACAATCACAACATGCCTACTAATGTTGTATAACTTGTTTACCAAGTGATAAGTAAATGTTCAGTTTCAAAAACAAAATATAAGTAGAAGCTGCAAACGAAAAAAAGTCGTGAAATAAGATATGACCGGAACGATGAAATATGTCTACGGTTATTAAAATCACGTAATTTCGATAAAGTTTCGGTGCCGATAGTTGCTGTCAATGCATTTTTTTATTCTTTCTCCCTAGAGTCTCTGATGGTTATTTATCATAAAATTTTTATACCACTGGTTGCGTCTCATCGATTTGAAACTATTTCCAGTTGAAGGTCCGGAAAAAATTTGTAATTTAGATGGTCAAATTACTGTTTCTTGTTTGACTCACGTGATTGACTGTCTGGATCGAGTCCTTACCGTTGTCGGATCAAGCTGAAAATTTACCCATACACATGTTTCAACATAATGATGATATCTGACGGTCAGATTTTTGTTTCACAAGATTAAATTTTAAATACATATAATAAATTAGTATAAAAAGTAATATAGCTGATGAATTGCTTCAGTATTCGTCGGCTAAAGTTTAACTATAGCCGACGATTTTGTTATTTCATCGGCTATAGTTCAATATTAGCCGACGAAAATTATAATAAAAGCCGACGATTTTTTTATTTCGTCGGCTAATATTGTACTATAGCCGACGAAAATTATAATAATAGTCGACGATTTTTTTATTTCGTCGGCTATACTTCTGCCTATATAGGCAGATCCCAGCGAGCCCGATATGTAGAAACCCTATTTCAATTTTTCTCCTCTCCTCGTCCTCCACTGCCCTCCTCGGCTACCGCCTCCTCCACTCCTCTCCTCCGCCTCCACATCCCCTCTCTTTTTCGAATTCTCAAGCAATTAAGGTAATAAATTCTAATTTTTGTATATATTGTATATATTTTTAAATTTTTTTAATTTGGTATATTTGTTATTGAAATTGATAATAATGTTGTTGAAATATTTGTGATAATTTGGTATATTTGTGTTAAAATATAAATTGTTATTAATTGGTTTATTTAATAAATTTGGTATATTAAAATATTAATTGGTATATTTAATATATTTGTGATAATGTTGTTAATTTTTGATAATTTGGTATATTTGTGTATTAAACTATTAATTTTTATTAATTGGTGTATTTAATATATTTGTAATAAAGTTGTTTATTTTTGATAATTTGCTATATTTGTGTATTAAAATATTAATTGTTATTAATCATACAAATTATAGGAATTAAAATTAAAATATTGCTAATATATTTAAAATGTCAATTACAATTAAAAATTTTAATAATTTAATAAACAAGATGAAAGATTTGTTTAGTAAAACAAAGGGTTCAAAGGGCCAAAGGTCTGAATCGTCTAAGGAAACGTCTAGCAACCCTCAAGCGTCGTTTCAGGGCCCCATGATAGCCCGAAGTGTGTCCCTTCTGGAGCCGACGCAGAGGCAGCCGGGCGCCATTCAATCTACCCTACACCCTGGGGCCACACATTCCACTAGACAGCCGGGGGCCACACATTCATCGAGACAGACAGACGCCCCTTGCTCCTCGAGGCAGCCGAGCATCCCTCACTCCTTGAGGCAGCTGTGGCCACTGAATCAGGCAGAGGTGTCTGCACCACATATGCCTGAGATACACAGGGCACAGACTCCGGGCCTTACTGTTTTGGAAGGTGGGTCTTCTAGGGTACAGATGTCGCCGCCTCTTCTCTACCTTCCGCGGTTGATACTGGCATTACTGGCAGTCAATGACTTAGGGGCGCCGATTTCTCCACTACCCCCGCAGGTGACCCCATCAGCAGCGTACATTTTCGTGCCTTTTGTGTCGCATCCCGGGGACTATTCTCGGTCCCGGAACACAGCGGTAACCGCCGTAATCCCGATCTAGCGAGTAATCAATACGTCTTTCGACGTATTGATGACCCTCCAGACCGAAACCACAAGGCTATGAATGAAACATACAACACATGAATAGTAATATGAATGTCAAATACGGAATGACAAATACACAGAGTAGCATACAAATGTTTTACAAGCGGAAGATAATGGAGAAATACCCGAGACAGAAATAGTACAAGAAAAAGTCTCGAAACAATTTGCCCGAAAAGTGTCTCAAAGTATCCAACAGAATAACAACATCAGAAATACAGAAATCAAGAAACATGGAAACCACACCAGAATGGGAGTCCTCGAAATCGGAAGTGCACGATAACCGTCGACGCTCCGCGATCTAGTCCAGCTCCTCTAGTGATGGGTGTTGTAGACCTGAAAAGATGTAGAGGTGAGCAACTCGTCCTCGCTAACCCAAATGGGGCCAAAGCCATCCAAGTCGGGGTTTAAAACCCATGAGAAAACATTTCGTATATATATATATATATATATATATATATATATATATATATATATATGTAGGTACTCGTAAGTACGAAAGAGCATGTGGAAATGTAAATGCACGCCACGCACACAAAGCTCGGTAAAACATGGGACCACACATGAAAGAACTTTCTGGATCTGAGCGGCCGAAATCCCGGGTTTGTCTTCACTGCAAACCGGGGCCAACTATCTAAGCGCCCGAGTGCGCAGAATAGCGAGAGCGTCCATTTCCAGCTAACGCCCAACAAATAGCAGGCCACACTTACATCACGTTTTACTCTGTACGAGACGAGCGTAAGCGGGATAAATGAATAAAATAAACAGGGCATAGCCCCTCCGGAGGTTTACGGTCATCGACACCGCAGGAGTGCTAGAATACTAGGTCCCGTCGCTCTCAGGCCAAGCACCGGAAATCAGGACGACGGTACTACTTTTCGATCCAAAACTCACACACACACACCAAGTGCTATAAGAAGCGTGTGGTCAAGCATAAAACAATGCAACAGTATTTTAGAAGTAAAGTGAAAGAGCCGCCGACCCAAGAGGGTTTCGGCTCACCCATTGGGCGTGCTCCCCCTACTACCTGGTATGATGGTACAGCTGGCTGCGCTCCAACTCCTGGTCCTCCTGAAGCCTGCGTAGACGAGCTCCTGAGTCTGTGGGTGAGACAACAGTGATAGTCAGGTATAAGTAATTCGAGGATCTACTATCTACGACTAAGACTTGATAAACATTCTTTGTTTATCTTTCTGACATTAGGGTTTGACTTGTTTGACACTCCGATTCTCGAACCGGCGAGAAATCGGGATTATTTCTTATTCAGTACTTACGTCGTTTTTGCCACGTTTATAAACTAAAAGTCTTTAAAACGTTTAACCGTAGTGTTCGAAAACGTAAAATAGGTGTTCTACGGTATAAGTTAAAAGTCAATTTTGAAATAGTAAAAGTCAACGGTCAACAGTAAAGTCAATGGTCAACGGTCAAAAGTCAACCGGTCAAAGTCAAAAAGTCAACGGTCAAAAGTCAACCGGTCAAAGTCAAATAGTCAACCGGTCAAAGTAAACAGTAAAAGTAAAACTGTAACAGTAAAACAGTAAACAGTAAAACAGTAACTGTAATTATTTCAAACAGTCAGGGGCAAATTGGTAACTCTACCCCTGGGTAAATGGTAAAAGTAAAACTGACACGGTAAAAACCAGAGTTTTTATCGTGCCGGTCTCCGATCAACTGTGCCGCCGAATTTGACCGGCTTTCCGGCCAAATCGAGTCTTCTGATCTCTTCTAACACCTTCTACACAACCTAATCTACCCAACAGAGCTTCAAACAGGACAAAAGAGCAAGATCTATACCTCAAGCTTCCTCCCTGGGTTTTTCCGGCGAAACCTCCTCCGACGGAGCTCCGTTGGTCTCCTCCTTCCTCCTCCTTGCTCCTGGGCAGCTCCTGGTGGCGCCTGGGAGTTGCTTGGCTCCTCAAAAGTGCTGGTAAGCCTCGATCTGTGTTACACAGTGTTTCTGGTTCTTCTCTCCTCGGCTGGGCGGCGCTGGCGTCGCTGGTGGTCTAGGCAAGGTCGCCGGGGCGAGGCGAAGTCAATGAGGGCGGCGGTGAGTGGAGACGCGCGGCTGGTGGAGGTGCAGCTGAGCTGCTGTTGAGAGGAAGAAGAGAGAGACAGGCTTTCTGTTTCGAGCGAAGACAGAAAGAGAAAGTGAAGGAAAGGGGAAAGGACCGAAGCGGAAAGATAAGGAGAAAGGGAAAGGTGGAGAAAAGAGAGAAAGAGATAGGGTTTTAAAGAAAAACGAGTGGCCACGATTCATCGATCGAATCAACGGCCACGATTCGTCGATCGAATCAACGGCCACGATTCAATCTCAATTCCCAAAATCATTTCAAAACCAAAACCATTTTTGAAAATTCATTTCAAATAATCAAACGTCAAATTTAAACGTAAAAGTCGTACGAAAAATACGTGAAGTGCCGGAAAATATTCCGTAAATACTTTCACGCATGTGGCGACGTGTGTCTTAACGTAAAAACGTTAGACGATATTGACGACGTACTGAAAAGTAATCGGAATTAAACCCTAAGTGTGTTGGAAAATTAAATTAAAATTTCGGGGTCTCACATTTTGGTACGGATCTAATTTCTGTGAGGGTAACAACATCGGTGACAGAGTCGGAATCCGTCCCCACGCCTCAGGTAATGAAATATAAATAATTTGTTTTCTTATAATGTCATAATAAGAATAATATATTAATAATCAATTTGTGATTGACACAGTCGGAGCCAAGCCGACAAGGAAGAAGAGAGGCCCCGTCACAGGGAAGACTC
Organism: Comarum palustre; assembly: GCA_951800085.1. NCBI lineage: Eukaryota > Viridiplantae > Streptophyta > Magnoliopsida > Rosales > Rosaceae > Comarum > Comarum palustre. The sequence continues at coordinate 14,158,826 of OX637572.1, read as the reverse complement.
TCGAGAAAACCGTGAGTACCTCGGGAAGGATAGTCATCGATACTGACGGGGATGGGAACGTAGTATCGGGTGGGAAGACGAGGATGTACTCCGGCTACATTAGTAAGTATAAAAAATTCACAATTAATATTATGTATTACATTGTTGATTTATGAAAAACTAAACTAATAAACGTTTTAATGCAAGTGTGGTTTGACGTTCCCCAGCACCTGAGGAACACCTGGGCGTACGTTATGTATGAGGGAAGGTACGTTGGAAAATTAATGAAAAAAAACAAAATTATATGTGTAATTAATAATATTTATAATTTTTTTATGGTATCTGTAGGTACAAGGAGTGGAAGAACGAGTTACGGATCCACTGGACTACGCATGGGAACGAACGTTCGGGTACCCCCTTGAGTTCCAGTTCAGGGAGTACGAGTGACGTTGGCTTCTGATATCAGAATTCAACAAACCTCATAAACAGGTAATTAAAAATAATAATTTATATTGTTATTAATTAGTACGTTTTAAAATATTTTACTAATTTTTTTATCCTTTGTAGGTTGTTTCCCAGGCGAACGCTCAGAATCGGCAACGCAACACAAGGAACCATCATGCCGGTTCTAGACCTTTCGCATCGTTGATGGATGAGGCAGCCAGGGAACATCCAGAAGTCAACCGGTACGTCTATACGTACGAGAAGGCATATCCTGACGCCTAGAGGATATATTGTAAATCGTTTTACGTTTTCAAATTTTTTAAATTATATATATATATATATATATATTTCAAAATGTTAATTAATTAATTTTTTCTATTCAATTAGGCGAGGGTGAGGCAGGCTAGTGACAAGGTGATGACTGCTATAGTGAGGGAGACATGGCCAGACACGCAAGGGGAAGACATGTATGAAGCCATGTTTCGGATCGACACTTCGGATTTCAGAGTTGGGGCGAGAATCATGGGCACAATATTCCCACCGCGAGGAAATAACTATTCCCATGCCTACGTCTATTCCCCTACCTCAGCCGCGGCAACCTTCTCAACAGCAACCTCCTCTTGACGCGGATATAGATTTAGATGATATAGATTTTATATAGTTTTATGGGTTTATGAACAATTTATAAATTAATAATTTAATGCAAAACGTTTAGATTACTATTGATGGTGTACGTTGTTGGTTATATGAAATTGTTTGTGTAATTTGCAGCTTGCTTGGATGGTAATTTAGAAATTTTGTGGTTTTTTAGTATAAAAAGTACTATAGCCGACAAAATTTACCATAATTCGTCGGCTATAGTATTTTATTTTATTATTTTTTTCAACGTTTAGCCGACGAAATATGACTTAATTTGTCGGCTATAGTTGTATTTTAGCCGACGAAATATACGGCTATATTATTTTAATTTTTTTAAATATATATTTAGCCGACGATTTATAGTAAATTTTGTCGGCTATAGTTTTTTAAATTGGCCGACGAAATATTTATAGTTCGTCCGCCAAAGTCTTAGGTTGAGCCCGACAAAAATTTATTTCGTCGGCTTTAATCTTACTTTAGCCGACGAAAAATATAAAAATAATTCATCGGCTAAAAGTTAAACTATAGCCGACGACCACTTTTATTTCGTCGGCTAAAGTTAGAGCCGACGACATCTTAGCCGACGAATTTGGCTAACAGACCGACAAAAATTTGTCGTCGGCCAAACTACTGATTCTGGTAGTGCTTCTTCATTCCCTAAAACTATAGTCAAAAGGATGACTAGAAACCCAAAATCCCAAAACCCTCTATGATTCATTGATTCTTCTACCATGGGATTTAATCCTGAAATTATTGATGATAACTCATTGCTTCCTAGTGAGCCCAACTGCTCTCCTCTCACATTCTCACACAACAACCAGACTCTTGAATGATAAAAGAGAAAACCAGATTCGTCTTCCAATTGTTCTTCTATTTGTTTATATCTAGGTAATATTGTTTCTATGGTAGGATTTATCAAACTTGAAGAATTTGCGGCCACGGAAGTACATTTCTCATACATTTCTCTTAGCTGGTTCAACTTGGTGAAAATAAAGTCGTCAATGATGTTGTGTTATGGTGAAGTCGACGACCAAATTGGTCTCCCCACTCAGTCATACTCTTATGGGTAAACTACTTCACTAATCTACCTCTCATGGTTGGATTCTCTTCAAGAACACTTCAAACCCGTCACCATGTGAGGTGAAAAATCCAACTCTAAAATCAATAGAAAAACTCAAATTTGCGCGATTGAAAATAAGCTATTGGACATGGAAGATGAGGGAGTTATTAGTCTCTAACGAAAAGTAGCTGTGTTTAGGATATTGTATTCAAAAGAGATTGCAAAGTTGGTGCATTTTTTCTTAGTTTACGGGATTGAAGGGGAAAGCAAGTGAAGGACGAATTTATCTTTCAAAGTTTAACGGAAGATACATAAAATAACAGAGAATGTAACAACATGTATGGATATAGGGTCAGAATTACAACTTCATGTACCATTTTGATATTTTAGAAAGATAATGTACCAATCTTTAGAATGGACCATATTTCATGTATTGTTTTTAAAATTTTCCCTATTATTTAGTGATGGGACGCCGGAGGTTGTGCCGATCTATCCACCTTTAGAATAATGGACCAACATGTTTTTAGAATGGACCATATTTCATGCATCTTTGGAGTAATATGTGATCTATTTAGGTCGTAGATCTATTGGGGACAATAGATGGTACCTATTAGGGGTAGTAGATGACATACTGAAAGTAGTATGCGACATACTGGGGTAGTAGACGACACACTGGAGGTAGTATGGGAAATACTAGTCGACGGTGGTCGAAATCAGGTCAACGGTCGTCAGTCGTCGGAATTTAGTTATAGAATCTTTATTTCATAATGCTCTTATAATGTGTCTATTATAATTTATTTAATTTATGAAGGATATAATTATTTTTTTGTTGTGTAAGTTGACTAGTGAGAATTTTAAAATCTGATTTTGTTAATGAGAAGAAAAATCTTAATTTTAAGGCTCGTGGGCATTAACCATTTTACTTATATTATTGGAGACGCTTTAAAAGATGCAGATGCTAAACAGTGACAGAGACAAAAAAATATTCAAATGGGGGCACAGATTTTTCTATTTCCTGTCATCTCCCTCATAATATGATTTAGAGGTGGCAAACGTGTCGGCCTAGCCCGGCCCGGCCCGGCCCGTTCAATCAAGCTTCGGGTCGTGCTTGGGCCGGACCACGTCTTAACGGGCTCGGGTTTGTGCCGACCCATTTACTCAAATCTAAGGCCCAGCCCATAACATATTGGGCAGTGCTCGGGTTGGGTCGGGCCCGTTTGTAGTTAAAAATAGAAATTTGTCTAAAATTGATATCATAGTATACCAAAACAAAAACAAATGAAAAATAACTCATATTTTCTATCGATAATTTGTTTTCTTTGCCAACACACTAAAAAAATATATGATATATGAATCATATGATCATTATTTATACTTGGTAATGTTTTAGCAAAACTTTTTGTAGGTCTAAGAGAATCAAAATGAATAAATATTAGTATTTATAAGTTATTATTCACACATAAAACAAATTTTATTTTATTTATAAATATATAATCTTCATATTATAAAGAATATATATATATATATATATATATATTTTAAAACGGGCCGTGGACCTTAACTTATCATGCTCTGGCCGGGCCAGTGAGCTCATTTTTCTAAGCTCAACCCATTAAGATAACATGTTTAAGCCGTACCGGACCGGTAACGTGCTCGTACCGTGTCGGGACACTTTTAAAGGTGTTATGCTCATGCTTTATAGCCTGTTTGCCACCTCTAGTATGATTGCTCGTATAATGCCACTGTGGTTATCGATATATAATGCTACTTTTATAATGCTCTTCAAATCTATTATCGGTAGTAATCATTGATGGAAAAAACAAGCTACATTTTATAAAAATTAAGAAAAATGCGAAAAATTAAGAAAGAGGTATGTGAAAATGAAACGACGAAAGAAAGTAAGAAAATGCTTAAGATAGAATTATGGAGACGAGGAGAATACGCGGTTAGGATAACGGGAAGAAGTGGTGGATAAATGAAACATCCAAATATATCAGAACTTTAGTGGCTTTTTTATACCTGTATATATCCACGACACCACTATATACACTTGGTGTCTATTTTTTTAACGAAAACGCTTCATTCAAGGACATAATCTACAAACCCAGCCAAGAAGACTAATCATCATCCTGTACAGATCCGAATGAGGAGATGAATATCTTCATAACAATGGGGCACAAAGACTGTCAGTGAGCCAATTTCAATAGTGGTCCTTCGTTGGCTCCGCCAGTGATTGACAAAGGACTATCTTCTCGAAGCCTTCTTCACTTTAGATATGGTAGCCTTGGGAATAAGAGAGTATGATCTTTGGGTACCTAAACCACCACCATAGCTCTTGCATGATTTAAACGCTTTTGATCTCTTATATGGAGTCTCTTTCTTTGCAAGATCTTCAATGCTATTCACTTTTGATAAAGATGTGAAGGACTGACTCTTGCCTTGAAAATACTTGGAAAGCCCTCTCCTGCAAATGCATATTGGATCTGTTAGACTCAGTAAAATATATTACAAATTAAGTCACCGGGAAACTAAGATCGACGGTTTTGTTTTTTTTCAGTTGATTAATTGGATATAAACCTTTAAATCATGCAGATTACGAATAGATGTGTAACATGCCAAAATGAACCCACACTAAGATTTGAGTCTTGATCATTTTTCTTACTTGACGGGTAACTGCGCCATGAGATCTGACAGGTCGTAGAGAGATCCACCAGAACGCAAGGATGAAGAACACGAAGACGATGCCGACGAAGATGCATCATCCACCAAGTCAGATGAATACGTCGTTCGATTTGACGTTGTTGAAGTGGTGTCGGACACATCATCATGTTCATGGTGATCATCATCTCCTTCCATGATCGCCCAACTCTCTTCTCTTTCAGCGTAGTTGTCATATTGTCTGATCGAGTACACACCCTGAGCCATTTGTTTTCCAGTGCCTTCACCCATTGATACAAGGCACCTGTAAGTATAAACCTATCAGATCTCGGGAAGAAGAAAAGGAGGAGGTGGAAGAAGAAACTTATGGATGTGGCTGCTTCAAAGAAAATTCATAAGCCAGTGTTAGAGGGTCAAAGATATATGTACAGGACGCTAGGTAAGAACATATATAGCTGAGGAAAGAGTTCATGGATTAGGTTGGTTTCTTTCCCATACAAATGACAGGTGATGACATGGAAATCTCATGATATTAATTGGTTTTTATCATATACTAGAATGAAATAGAAGATTTGTGTTGGGTTTGGTTGTTGTATCGTATTGTACAAAATATGTTTTTAAGCCGTAAATTATCGGATTATTTAGTATTTTAAAAATTAAGACGATTAAATAAATTTAAAATTTAAAATTTCCGGGTTTGGGTTTCATATTTTGATACTATGAGAACCACTAATAAACCTAGACAGCATGCAAGTTTCATGCACTACTGGTCTCCCAAGCAATTTTTTTTTGCTTATTGAAATTGTTTATCAGTTTGTTCCCCTTATCTTCCATTGCCTTATCCTAAGATTCCTCGTTATCTTCTCACTTGGTTTGAATTTATTGACCTTCTTCCTATTATTGTACGACGACTACGACGAAGAAGAAGAAAAGAGGATAAGCTCTGTATCCTATAAGCCGCCCATGTAACCAAGTCACCCTTCCAAATGAAGACCATAATAAATTATTTAAAAATATTTCTATTTTTAATATATATCCATATAGGACATGGTCAATTAGAAAATTTGTGTCTAGATGTACCAACATTGGGATGCATTGTTTGGATAGGTAAGGGCATACACCAACATTCATGCCTTGGAGCTCAGGCTAATCATAATGATGGGAACATGTTACAGAATATTTAATTTTGAAAGAAAATTCATTTCTTCTCATCCCGTATTTTGTATTTAAAATACAAATTCTCATTTGAAACGCAAGAATTCTCAGTCTTTTTTTCTATACATTGGCTTTCTGTTGCACTATATAACAACGGATCCTTCAGATGAACCTTGAGATCGCATCAAAGAAAAACGGATCCTCAACATCTTTGGTGGTAACAGATTAAATTAGATTTGTGGTTGACATTTTATCCAATTTGACATAAAGGAAAGAAAATATTCACTTATGTGAAAGAAAACATTCACTTCGGTGAAAGAAAACACACACAAAGGGGGAAATTGTTCTTGGTATGGATTATGGTTCTTATTAAGAGCAAGTTCACCTGTTAGGTTAGACTGAACACGGTAACTTGAGTCACTTAAGTAATCTGGGTCACTTTGGGTTATTGTAATTGGACAGCAGTTTCAATCCGTCAGAAATTTAAGATTGCTGTCACGTCGTAATGATTGTTTCTTGAATTTTTTTTAAAAATATTTTTTAGTGTGATAATGGTTTTAGTTGTAAATATATAATAATCAAATCAAATATGACTTATTGAAATTAATTTTTTTAATTATGTGACTCTAATAGACGTGACATTAATCACATACAATTAGTTGACAAATGATATGCATGACAAAATGATTAATAATAATGTTTGTGTTCCTTTATCGAAACAAATGATCAAATTACTCTATATGCATGACAAAATGATTCCAGTAATTAAACCTAACTGCTCTTGTTCAAAAAAACCTAACTGCTATTACTTTTACGTCGTGAGATTGAAATATAAATTGAAATCAATGGCCATGATTAAGCCTCCATTGCATTTAAAATATTCAAACCACACCCATTTTACCAACACGTGTTGGTGAGCCCAGACATATTGCACATCACGACAACAATTGCTTGTTGGTGATTGGTTCGTGATCCATACGCGTTGCTGCTTCGTGTCAGTTCCTCCACATCTGTTTCGTTGACGTCACCCACGTTAGGCATCAAGCTGATGTGGCTTGAAGTAACCTGGGCTGGATTTCCCTCCAACCGGTCACTTCTCCCATAATCAATTCAACCTGGGTTGAAAAATGAGAGCCCATTTTGTGGGTGGAAAGTGGGGTTTTTTCAGCTGGGTTGGATACCTGTGGAATGTAACCTGGTTGAATTTTTTGTATGGGTGAACATGCTCTAATATTATCGGTCCATATGACATATACTTTTTTTATTATTGGTTCTCTTAGATTGGATGCTTTTTTAGAAAAATATACAAGAATTTCATTAGCACAAGAGAACAATAATACAACCGTAGGAACTATCGGTGGTGGAAATAATTTTTTCACTCACTTCCCTACCTGAAATGCAATCGACTACAGTGAAGAAGAACCGCTAAGGGTTTAACCGTAACATTATCTAATCCAGAAGTATCGATACATCACTTTAGTCAACCTCAAGAAGAAACAACTATTCTAAACACTACATGCCAAACTTCCCAGGACATATGCATAAGTAAAATTCTGATTACATTGACAAACAATAACTAACCAACATTAAGGGGTGTATTGTATTTGGATTTCCATGGTGTTGATTTTTATGGATTTCAAAAGTTTGAGTGTTGCATCCCGGGACTATTTCCGGCCTCGGAACACGACGATAACCGCCGTAATCCCGGTCTAGTAAGTAATCAATACGTCATTTGACGTGTCAACAACCCTCCGGACCGAAACTATAAGGCTATGAATAAAATAATCAACACACAAATTATATGAATGTCAAATATGAAATGATAAATGTGTAGAATATCATACAAACATTTTACAAGCGGAAGGTAGCAAACATAAATACCCGGGACGAATATAATGAGTATAAGTATACGTCCAGGACATTTAAAAACATATGCAATAGCCACGCACACAAAGCTCGAGTTAAACGTGTTGACCACACATGAAAGAACTCTCAGAATCCACGTTACCGAAATCCCGGGTTTGTCTTTACAGCAAACTGGGCCAACTACCTATGCGTCTATATACGAATAGTAGCGAGAGCATCCATTTACAGCTAATGCCCAACTAATCTCTCATAACAGCACACCGCACTTATGTCTCGCTTAACTCTGTGCGAGACGAGCGTAAGTGGGATAATTAAAATAAACAGGGCATTGCCCCTCCGGAGGTTCACGGTCATCGACACCGTGGAAAGCGTAGTCTAAATACTAGGTCTCGTTGCTCTCATGCCAAGCACCAGAAATCAGGACAACGATACTACTTTTTGATCCAAACACACATGCACACCAAATGCTATAAGAAGCGTGTGGTCATATAGTAAAATAATGCAGCTATACTTTTATATGTAAGTAAAGAAAAGCCACCAACCCGGGAGGGTTTCGGCGCACCCATTGGGCATTCCCCCTACTACCTGATATGATAATACAGCTAGCTGCGCTCTAACTCCCGATCCTCCTGAAGCCAACGTCTATGTGCTCCTGAGTAGGGGTGGAATTTTGAAACCGAAAACCGAAAAAAACCGGGCCGAAAACCGCACCGGAACCGAAAAAAACCGAACCGGATAAAAACCGAAATGAACAGTAAAAAACCGAACCGAATCGGGCATGTTCGGTCTGGTTTCCGGTTTGACCCTCTTAAAAACCGAACCGAACCGATTTAACCGAAAAAAAAAACGACGCCGTTTTGATTAAGGGAAAAAAAAACCCTATCAGCCTCTCAGGCCCTCAGACCTCAGTCACTTCCGCTCTTCGTCTCTTCTGTCTTCTCACTTTCGCTCTTCGCTCTTCTGTCGCCCTCAGTCCTCACTCCTCCAAGCACAGGCGCACTCAGTCCTCGACTTGACTCCTCGTCGCAGCTCGACGACTCGCATCTCTTCACTTTCCAGAAGCCTCGCCTGGCACTCCAGTCCAGAAGCTCGCCATTGAATTGAATTGGTAAATATCAGAACCACCCTGGTGGACTTCATGCTTTTGTCTATCTTTAGTTTCCATTGTTATCAGTTTCTTTGATTCCATTTTGCTCAATTTAAAACCCGAACCCCAATTTCAATTTCAAAGTCAGTTCTCGTCTCTCACCGGCGCGACAATCTAGTGTCACCGAAGACTGTGTGTCCTCTTTGAATGGGTCGCGACCTTGCCTCAATGGATTGAGCTGCTCTATCTCCCAGATGATGAGTCTCAGTTGTCGTCTGCTTCACCTCAATGGATTTGTCTTCGCTGATCTTATAAACATCCAGAAAGGTTCGTCTTCGCTGATTACAACATCCAGAAAGGTTCGTCTTCGCTGATCTTATAAATTGTGATTTGAAATTGAAAGGTTGAATTGGAATAGGTCAAGTTAGGTTAAGATGAAAATGTTATGGAATTTTGGATGATTAAAGTAATTGAGGAATCGGTTAACGTGATGGTTTGGAAAGTTTGAATTTGAATTTGCTGCTGAATTTGTTGTGGAGTTGCCTAGTGATGTTGAGTTGCCTGCTGAATCGGTTAGTATGTTGAGTTGCTGAGTTTGTGTTATTTTTGATGCAGAGTCGACCCTGCATTTGGTACTGAGGCTTCGTGGTGGTATCATTGAGCCTTCTCTCATGGCATTGGCAAGGAAGTACAACCAAGAGAAGATGATCTGCCGCAAGTGAGTTTTTATGTTTGTTATGCTTTAAACGAAACCTTAAAGGTGCTTTGTTTTATGTAGTTTGTGATGAGATGTTACCTTAAGTGGTTATTTTTACTGACTTTTCTGATGGAATTGGAACTATGGTTATTCTGTTGACTTGCATTTCCGAATTCATGTGTTTTATTTTGGTATCAATCACTGGCTTTGTCATGCTTTTAGCCTCAATGGATTTGTCCATTTTGAGTAAAAGAAGTATCTCCATTTTTGTGCAGATGCTATACATGAGCATTTAGGTGAATAACTCAGACACTCACAATGAAGAGGGTTAGATAGTGGAAGGGTCATTAGTCCACATCGAAGCTCTCTAAGTCCAAGAGTTGTGGAAGCCTTAATTTGTACACAAAGTTGGCTTAGAGGTGAAATTATTGCTTTGCATCATGTGCCCACTAGCGAGGAGATGGAGATATGTGAAGAAGCGGAAAAAGGTAATAGCTTCTTTTTAATTTTTTATTCTTGAATAGATTTGAGTAAATTCTTCTTTAATTTATATTACATGCATGTATAGTTTTCTTATCTGACTTGTTCTTTTTCAATTTTGTTTTTTGTACATGTAGAAGTTTTGGATATGCCAAACTTTCCATGTAAGCAAGGTGATAAGAAAGCTATGTTGCCTCCCAAAATGAAGCAAACATTATTTTAAGTTTGTGGTTTGTAATGTGTAAACTTTAAACAATAGACTCTATTTGGCTTATTTGCAATTTGTGGACTTTTAAGTTTTAAGTTTGTAACTAATATGGACTATGGACTATAAGTTTCAAATTTGTGTATGATTTATGGACTTTAGTTTGAAGTATTTGTATTTTTTTATTGCATACTTTGTTAGTTATGTAGCTTGGTTAATGACTTAATGTGAGTTTTTGTGTTGGAGATAATATATGTGTAGATTGTTGAGAATGTTAGGTGTAGGTGAAGAAGAATTGGAGACAAAATTTTGGAAAAGTGATGTACAAAACTAGAAAAAGTTCTGAAAAAAAAAAATTCACATACTTATTAAAAAAAAACCGAAAAAAACCGAAACCGAACCGAACCAACGGTTCGGTTTGGTTTCCTGTTTGTACCAATGAACAGTAAATAACCGGACCGAACCGGGCCAAAATTTTTTTCCGGTTTGGTTTCCGGTTTTGCTTCAAAACCGAACCGAATGGACCGAATTCCACCCCTACTCCTGAGTCTGTGGGTGAGATAACAATGACATAGTTAGACATATGTAATTCGAGGATTTACTTTCAATAGTTACGACTTGATAAACATTTTCTGTTTTTCTTTCCGACATTAGAATCTAATTTATTTAACACTCCGATTCTCGAACCGGCCAGAATTCGAGATTATTTCTTATTCGGTACTTACGTCGTTTTCGTCGCGTTTTTAATTCAAAAACCTTTAAATCATTTAACCGTAGTGATTAAAATTGTAAAAGTAAGTGTTCCACGGTAAAAGTCAACTTTGAAATAGTAAAAAACAACGTCCATCAGTAAAGTCAATTGTCAAGTCAATGGGTGAATACTAAAAGTCAATAGTCAAAGTCAACCGGTAAATAGTAAAAGTCAACATTAAAAAGTAACGTTAAGCAGTAAATAGTAAAATTAAACATTAAAGGTAATTAGTAAAACAGTAAATGTAATTAGTAAATTTGATAGGGGTAATTTGGTAACTTTATCCCTCAGTAAAACTGTAAAAGTAAAATTGAGGCGGTAAAAACCAGCGTTTTACCGCATCGGTTTCCGATCGACTATGTTGCCTGAAAAGCTTCGTTTTCAGGCCAAATCAAGTCCCTAGGCCTGTCTTTTTTTCTACACGTCCTAGGCTATCCAACAACACCAAGAACACGAGAAAATGTCGAATTTTTATACCTCTCTTTCCACCATCTGCCTCGCACTACCCCGGCGACCTAGCCCAAGCCACCAGCGACGCCCAGCAGCAAGGAGGAGTGGAGGAAGCACTGTGCAGTGGGGATCGAACCGATTCAAACCTTTTGGAGAGCAAGGAAGCTCCCAAGCGCCACCAGAAACTACCCAAGAGCAAGGAGGAAGGAGGAGAAGGCTAACGGAGCTCCGCCAGAGGAGGTCTGCTTGAAAAACAGAGGAGAAACTTCAAGGTATAAAAACTCGACATTTTCTCGTGTTCTTGGTGTTGTTGGATAGCCTAGGATGTGTAGAAGGAGAAAAGACAGACCTAGGGACTCGATTTGGTCGAAAAACGAAGCTTTTCCGGCGACACAGTTGGTCAGGAACCGATGTGGTAAAAAATTTGGTTTTTACCGCGTCAGTTTTACTTTTACAGTTTTACCGAAGGGTAAAGTTACCAAATTACCCCTAACAGATTTACTATTTACTAATTACATTTACTATTTTACTTTTACCTTTACTGTTTACTTTCACTATTCACCGATTGACTTTTCACTATTCAATGGTTGACTTTTGACCATTGACTTTTCACTATTCATCGTTGACTTTGACCGTGGACCGTTGACTTTTGACTTTTCCCTCAGAACACTTACTTTTACGTTTTTGATCACTACGATTAAATGATTTAAAGGTTTTTGAGTTAAAACGTGACGAACGACGTAAATACCGAATAAGAAATAATCCTGAATTCTCACCGGCTCGAGAATCGGAGTGTCAAATAAATTAGACTCTAATGTCGGAAAGATAAACATAAAATATTTATCAAGTCGTAGTTGTAGATAGTAAATCCTCGAATTACATATACCTGACTATGTCATTGTTATCTCACCCACAGACTCAGGAGCACATCGACGTTGGCTTCAGGAGGACCGTGGGTTGGAGCTGTATCAGCATATCATGTAGTACGAGGTACGCCCAATAGTTGAGCTGAAACCCTCTCAGGTTGGTGGCTTTTCTTTACTTAGATATAAAATTTTAGTTGCATTATTTTACGATATGACCACAGCATTTGGTATGTGTGTGTGTGTTTGGATCAAAGAGTAGTATCGTTGTCCTAATTTCCAGTGTTTGGCCTGAGAGCGACGGGACCAAGTATTTAGACTACGCTTCCCACGATGACGATAACCGTGAACCTCCAGAGGGGCAATGCATTGTTTATTTTAATTATCCCGCTTACGCTCGTCTCGTACAGAGTTAAGCGAGACGTAAGTGCAGTTTGCTGTTATGAGAGATTAATTGGGCATTAGCTGTAAATGGACGCTCTTGCTACTATTCGTTTACAGAAGCATATGTAGTTGGCCCCGGTTTGCTGTGAAAACAAACCTGGGATTTCGGTCACGTGAATCCTGAGAGTTCTTTCATGTGTGGTCAGCATGTTTTACTCGAGCTTTGTGTGCGTGGCTATTGCATATGTTTTTAAATGCCCTGAACGTATTTCTATACGTATATTTACATATATAAGCTATATGTTTTCTCATGGGTTTTAAACCCTGACTTGGTTGGCTTTGGGCCCCATTTGGGTTAGCGACGAGGACGAGTTGCTCACCCCTACGTCGGTCATCGTGCACTTCTACTTCCGGGGACACTCGTTCTGGTGTGGGTTCCATATCTTATGATTTCCGTGTTTGGTGTTTTTAATAATCTGTTATGTACTTAGAGACATCATTCGGGTTTGTTATTCCGAGACTTTTTCCTTGTATTATATTTGTCTCGGGTATTTCCATTTGCTACCTTCCGCTTGTAAAAATATTTGTATGTTATTCTGCACATTTGTCATTTCTTATTTGACATTCATATTATTCGTGTGTTGATTATTTTGTTCATAGTCTTGTGGTTTCGACCCGGGGGTTATTAATATGTCAAATTACGTACTGATTTCTCTCTAGACCGGGATTACAGAGGTTACCATCATGTTCCGGGGCCGAAAATAGCCTAGGGATGCGACAGAATCTATATAAATTCTTAAGATTTTATAAATTTTCATAAATCAAAGAAGTCTTTTTAAATCCATCACTTAAAAAAAAGGTCTCCAAAAATCTGAACACAATACACCCCCTAATTTAGTCCATGAACACGAGAACATAACAGTGACTCACCTAACGACACAACCAATGGCACCAACAAACCAAAAAACCCTAAACTCTCTCTCAAAGAGGAGGGACACCAAAAAACAACTAAAAACCTAATAATAAAACCAAAGACCGAGGCCCAAAAGGACATAGGCCCAAACCCCAAATGTTTTTACTTCACTACCTCAATAATAGCTCACGTACACCAAATTTAAGTGATATTTTTGGTTCGAGCAGAAGAACCACGTGACATTGCCTAGTGATGTTATATATATTCATTGATTTTTGACATTCCACTCAATTGAATCTAGATAGGGCTGGCATGGTACGGTTACCAACTTTTTTTATCATTACCAATTACCAACCAACTATAATCGGTAAACAAAATCCTATTACCATTACCAACCATCAAAGTCGGTATACCGACATGTTGGTACGGTACAGTACATGTTGGTACGGTACGGTTGGGCCGTGTACCAACATTAAATTGGGCCAATTTTTTTCATGAAAAAAAAGACTTGGCCCAAATTTTTTAGAGTTCTCCTGCTATGAACTGGTGTATAATTTCAAAATATAATATGAAATAATCAACAAAGAGTTATAAACCAACTTAACAAGGTTCATACAAATGAATTATACAACCACAAAGTCACAAACACAGTTCAAAACTATAAATTGTTCAATATTCATCAATTCATCATCATCAACGCTGCACTAGTAAATGAAAATAAGTTTCCCTTCAATTCATCAAACAACTGAAAAACAAACCTCAATGACTGCTACACACTGTTTTGCCCAGAACTTCCAGTAAGCTCTATTGGGGTTTGTGCATCAAATACTTGACCATCATTGAAAGTTTCTGCAAAAAAAAGAAAAAGAAAAAAAGAAACCAAATTCAGTAATTCACATAGTTATAAAAAAAATTAAGGTATGATATTTCATATCAATTGACAGTGTTAAAAGTCTAGTTACCTCTCTCAAGTTCCTCTAACTCATAGTAAAAATTCAGTTCATCTTCTGTAGGATCCTTGTATAGGTTTGGTGGATCAGCCCTTAGCCAATCACTAGTGCACACAAGGGCCTCGGTCGGAGAGCTGTCGAGGAGACCGCGGTCGAGGGAGATCGGAGAGCTGGAGACGTTGAGGACAGATTGAGAAGAGGAGAGATCGCGTCGAACGGCTTGAGGTTGAGGTTGAGGTCGAGGACAGATCGAGAGGAGGAGATCGCTGAGGACAGATCGAGAGGAGGAGAGATCGCTGAGGACAGATCGAGAGGAGGAGAGATCGCGTGAGGAGGAGAGATCGCTGATCGCGTCGAGGGGAGCGAAGAGCTCGAGAAAAAACAGACAAAGAGGAAGGCTGGCAGCGCGTTAGATAGGTTAGTATAGGATACCGATAGACGGCTAGGATTAAAAGTCCCTAAATCAACGGCTAGGATTAAAGGACTTAATATAATTTTAATTATATATTTAAATTGCGGTTGGTACGGTAATTACCACGGTAATTAAAATCAATTACCATACCGTACCACCAAAATTAAGTTGGTACGGTAACCGTACCGTAGAAGTCGGTTACCGACTATGTCGGTTACCAACATTTATTGGCTCGGTTGGTTTTGCGGTAATCGTGGTAAATTACCATACCATGCCAGCCCGAAATCTAGACATGAGCATTTTTTACAACTAAAATATAAATTAATATTTTCTATATTTTGTGAAATGATATTCATTGATATTTAGTGAGTTCAAATTAGGGTTTAGGGTTCTAGTGTTTAGGGTTTTAGGGTTAGGGTTAGAGTATAGGCTATATAGTTTATGGTAGAGTGATATGGTTTTAGGGTTTAGAGTTTCAAAAACAACAAAAACCCCAATATGGTCATTGACAAAATAGTTAAAATAATTTTTCATGTCAAAATTCTACATGCCTGATTTTTAATTAAATGTAGCACCACTAAAAAATATCACTTGATACTCATGTAGCATTGAAAAATTCCTCCAAATAGCAATGCCACTGATAATTCAGAATCATATAATTATAATCACTTCATCCAACATGTTGGAGATACCAATGTTTTGGTGGTTGAAGCAACAACTTTACAAGAAGGTTTACATTCAGTAACTTCAGAAGTTTCCTAAAGTCCTCATTAAAGGTGATAACAAGGTTTTGATCGAAAGCTTTTCTGGCAAAGCCAATGTTCCCTGGTGTATCAAATCTTTGGTTAAGGGTATAACTTGGCTTGCTTCTCAACTGCACTGTTCTATTTTCAGACATATTTATAGAAAATGGGAGAAAATCTTCTGTCCCCAAATTGTTGTCTCCTTCCGTGTGACTCCATTCAATTAACGACACCTGTTATCTTTATCCAAGTCATTGTTAACTCTGTTAATTACCCATAATTTCAAAAATAAAAAGACAATTCAAAAGATAAATGAATCGAACAAAGCTTGTTGCAATGTGACCCCCCTCAAACCTGTAAGAAACCCATGACTGTTATATTGGAATCACTTGATACAGTATAAGAAGAATCAGGAAGTTCATAGGATCAAGATTCAAACGAAGAGAATAGTTAGGAATTTCCTTTACACGGTTTGACATCTTTGTCAACTGTGGTTCAGCTTCAAACTTGATGTGTCCGGAGATAGTAACAAGGCTGGATTTTAGAGTGGTTCTGGCAGAGCCTCACCGATTCACATCGGTATCAGGCAATCCAATTTCAATAGCAAATCTCACAGTCGACGTACCAGTTGAAATTCAAGGTTATGAGTTTAAGAGCTCGTTCCTCTTGTTTGATGTTCCCAATTGCGATGTTCTCTTGGGTGCTCCATGACTTGAATAGCTGGGAATGATGGATGGCACTTTCTGAAGAAGATGATGATTTTCGAACAAGGGGGACGTTACCATGTTGAAGGGATTGAGACGTCGTCCTTAATTTGATGAAAGTTCTCTTATGACATATCTATTGCACAATTGGACCAAACTTCTAGTTCTCAAGGCCCAATTGATACAAGTGGTATTACACAAGACCCAGATGTGCAATGTTTGTTGGATAAATTTCAGATGTTGGTTGCTGCTTCGACAAGATTACCTCTAGTTCGACCAGTTGATCATCGGTTTCCTTTGAAGCATAATACATGTCCGATAAATGTGTGACCCTATCGATATCCATATTCACAGAACTCCGAATTAGAATCCCAAGTTGATGCGATGCTTTCTACAAGACTAATTCGGTCTAATAGTAGTTCATTCTCTTATCTTGTGTTGTTAGTTCGGAAGAAAAAATCTCATGGCGGTTCTGTGTTGATTACCGTAACCTGAATGAAGTCATGGTAAAAGACAGATTTCTGATTCCAGTAGTGGATGAATTATTGGGTGAACTACATGGTGCTAAATATTTATAAGCAGGCTATCATCAGATACAGATGTGTGAAGAAGATATTCACAAGACAGCTTTTTGCACACATGAAGGCCATTATGAATTTGTGGTCATGTCATTCAATCTCTCAAATGCACCTTCAACTTTTTAAGCACTTATGAATCATATATTCAAGGTTATTCTTCTCAAGTATGTTCTCGTATTTTTTGATGATATTCTGGTTTATAGTCCAAATTTTTCCTCACAACTCATTCACTTGGCGGAAGTTTTCAAAATATTATTGGAACAAAATAATTTGAAAGTCAAGCTTGTCAAGTGCTCTTTTGTTGTTCCATCTGTTCAATATCTTGGTCATGTGATTTCTGAAGCAGGAGTAGCAGTGGAACAGGAAAAAACATCTTGTTTGAAAGAATGGCCCAAACCAACAACAGTTAAAGGTTTGTGGGGTTTTTTAGGATTAGCCAGTTATTACCAAAGGTTTGTACAGTTTTGGCTAGATTGCTCAACCTTTAAAAGCCATGTTGCAGAAGGTTAATTTCAAGTGGACACCTCTGGAAGAACAAACGTTTGAGAAGTTGAAAGATGCGCTGACTCGTGCTCCTATGTTGGCGACTCTGAATTTTGCTGAACCATTTGTACTTGAGACAGATGCGAGTGGTGTTGGTATTGGAGTAGTCATTTGTCACAAAACAAACATCTAATTATTGGAGAGGAAAAATCCCACATCTAAAAAGAGACAAATAAAATATAACTTATAAGTGGATGAATTGTATCCAATTGTACCGAGGCCTTTTGTGATTAAAGCCCAACACCTTAAAGGTGGTTAAGTTGAGACAATATCGGTACAATGGGTGATCCACGGGCCACACTTGTCCCAGTTCAAGTTGGTATCAGAGCGGGTTTCTCTTCAATTACTTCTCCCAACGTAACAGGGGAAAGTCTCCCATCATAATGAACTCAAATTTGGGTTCATCGAATCAAATTGCCGTCAGAAAAATTCTGATTGGCCCATACCATACCAAGTGCCTACAGTGGGTCTTGGATCGCATACCCCAATTTCCAAAATGGGAATTGGACCGCATGAATGTACCGATTTCCGATGTGGGAATTAGATTGAATGAATTTCACATGTCAACCTAAAAAGTTAGGTTGCACGTGAGGGGGAGTGTTGGAGAGAAAAGATCTCACATCTGAAAAGGGACAAATAAAATATAGCTTATAAGTGGATGAATTATATCCAATTGTACCGAGGCCTTTTGTGATTAAAACCCAACACCTTAAAAGTGGTTAAGTTGGGACAATATCGGTACAATGGTGATCCACGGGCCACACTTGTCCCAGTTCAAGTAGTAGAAAAGAATACTTCAATTCAGGGTTAATTCAATGCGCCGAACAAAACAGATTCAGATTCAGGACAGATTTAGATTTAGGTCAGGACAGATTCAGATTCAAAACAGATTCAGGTTGTCAAGATAGTCAGGACAGATCTACTATGATCTACCATAGCTTCCAACTCCCAAGATCAGAACTCTCAACGATCTACATCACACCACTCTACTCTACTAAAACTATGCCTCTAGGGTCCTATTTATATATAAGAATAGTTGTAATCCTAGAAGGAAACTAATTACACAGAAAGACTTACACAATCCTAGTTTGATTATACTTTCTAATCATACTAGGATTAGGACTCACGTCAACACTCCTCCTCAAGTTGGCACATACAAGTCTTGAATGCCCAACTTGTCAAGTGAGTCACTAAATGTTTGGACGAAATTGCCTTGGTAGACTCCAAACACATTTCTTCAAACTTCATAATCAAATTCAGAATCATCTTCATCACAGTTGTCTTCAGAATCACTAGATTCAAGTTCCAGCTCTCTCAGACTGGTCTTGCATGTACATCTTCAACTAGTTAATCAATATTCAATTTTTCTCCTTTCGACGTGTCGGGCTTGGATGGTTTCTTAACATCAGGCTTTGACTTGAGCCTCAGACCAAACTTTTTCAAGAAGGAATTCCATTTCCCTTTTGTCTTCACCAACTTCTCAATCTCTTGTTTCATGCTCAAACATTCCTTCTCAAGCTCAGAAACCCTCTCCTTCATGTCATCGACTGCTACAACCCGATCCTGTCATCTGGTGCCAGCTTGAACAGGTACTTCATTTCTAACAAGCGCGAGATTCGCTCTCAGATTCTGTGAGTTCTCAAAGTTTTCAGATACAAAGAGCCAACTGGCAACTGATGTCCGTAGCCGAAGCTGTTCAAAGAACAAAACTTGGACAATGATGCGGAGTGGTAACCTCTCATTCTGGGCAGCATGTGAGCTAGCTTCCAATGAGAGCTTCTGGCAGTTCATGAGCCTGCAGATTTGCTCCTTCTCAGAGTCTGTCAGCCAGGGATGGCAATGCAATGTCATTGAGAATTCTTGATTATCTAGGGAAGTTTTCCAAGTGCAAGCCTTTTGTAGCTTTCTGACCTGCTAATATCTTGAGGTATATGTCGATAGCACAGTAAAGTCCATCGTCTAATGGCCTTGCATATTCAGGGATAAGAGCAGCTAGTGACTGAAACTTCTGTATCTTCAAGTTAACATCAGGTGCCACCTCAGCAAGATAGCCATCCACCAGATGAGCCACCACGGTCATTCGAGTCAGTGCTTGAGATCCATCATTCAACTGGCCTTCATCGACTATACTGTTAGAAGAATAATCAACTGAATCACGGTCCATTAGCATGAAGTGATCAAGAATCCGCTGAACACAATCAATATCATAGAGGGTCTCCACTGAGTAACCCATGTTTGGTATCAGGAGATCTTTCAAGAGCTGCTTGTTCCAGCTACGCCCCAACCCGCTTTTCCAAATTCTCTCGACAGGATGGGCTAGCATGCAAAATCATAGATGTCCGCAGAAGCCTAAGGAGGAAGTTGGTTGGTGTAACGCCCTTCTGATCAGGTAGTAAATCCACTATCTCTTCGAGAAGGTTCATTTGATCAGCATCAGATGGAGCAGAAACAGTTGATGCAGGACCAGCACGATTTCCATTTTGGAAACTCGATTGCTTTCCCAACAAGGAAAGATGCCTCCTTGCATAGTGCATAATGTAACCGGCAATCTTCTCTTGATTCATAGCGCCTGATTCAACAGCCCGAATCAACCTTTTATAAAAAGGTATCTTCAGGAAGGAGACTTCCTCAAACCACCAATCTTCATTAACAGGATGTGGTTTGGATGTTGTGCTTATTCCAATCCAGAACCCCACACCTTCTGGGCTCTGCGCTTCATTTTTTTCTGACATAGGCCAACTGAATAAGCTCAGATCAACACAAGCTGTCATTGCCAATGAATTGATGCATCTGGAAACAATATGAAGCTCTTCAGCATGAGGCAATGCAGGTCAGGATATCATCATCATTATCTGAATTATGTAGGGTTTTTAGATTTCGGGTAAAACGATTTCGGTGGTGGAGTCCAGGTTCTTCAACTCTTTAAATTCGTCCATATTCAGAGAATTTCCTACATACTTGCTCTCCCCCTGAAGGGAAGAGTCTGAAACTCCTCCTGAGGCGTGCATCTCCCAGCCATTCTCTAAGGTCCTCTGCATCTGCAACAGAACTTGAAAGAGCCACAACTCGAATCTTGTTATCAGGTTGGCTTGCTATATAACTCATCCTACTGTCTCTATGATCGGTCCGACCTCACCACTAATCAAGTGGAGTTCATCCACAATAAAAAAACCTCTCTCGAGTGCTGATGACCTTGCTCAATCAGTTTCAAGTCCATGGTCGTGCATTTTGAGACCATCTCCGAATTTCTTCTTCCAGTCAACATAAGTTACCTCGGCAATTGCATCAAAAGGTGCAATAATGACACAACCTTCATTCATACCCATTCATTCATTCTTTCATTCATTCAGCCCCTCCCTCTTGTTTATCTTCGTCTCCTTGAGGGGTAGAAAGAACTCAGATAATTCATGGTTCAATTCAATTCAGGGTTCAATTCAATTCAGGGTGGTGGTGGATTTTTGGGTTTCAATTCAATTCATGGTTCAATTCAATTCATGGTTTAATTCATGGTGGTTCAATTCAAGTAGTGGATTTCTGGGTTTCAATTCAATTCAGGGTTTTAGGAATTCAGGGTTTCAAGATGGTTCGATTTCAATGGTGGTAGTGGTGGAATTCAGGGTTTCAAGATGGTTCGATTTCAATGGTGGTAGTGGTGGATTTATGGGTTTCAATTCGATTTCAATGGTGGTAGTGGTGGAATTAAGGGTTTCAAGATGGTTCGATTTCAATTGTGGTTGTGGTGGAATTTAGGGTTTCAAGATGGTTCGATTTCAATGGTGGTAGTAGTGGAATTCAGGGTTTCAAGATGGTTCGATTTCAATGGTGGTAGTGGTGGTATGCAGCGGTTTGTGGTGGTAGTTTAGGTATTCTTCGAGATTCAGGATTCAAAGGATGCAAAGCAAGTTCAAAGGATTGAACTTGGCTCTGATACCAAGTAGAAAAGAATACTTCAATTCAGGGTTAATTCAATGCGGCGAACAAAATAGGTTCAGATTCAGGACAGATTCAGATTCAGGTCAGGACAGATTCAGATTCAGATTTAGATTCAAAACAGATTCAGGTTGTCAAGATAGTCAGGACCGATCTACTATGATCTACCATAGCTTCCAGCTCCCAAGATCAGAACTCTCAACGATCTACATCACACCACTCTACTCTACTAAAACTATGTCTCTAGGGTCCTATTTATATATAATAATAGTTGTAATCCTAGAAGGATACTAATTACACAGAAAGACTTACACAATCCTAGTTTGGTTATACTTTCTAATCATACTAGGATTAGGACTCACGTCAACACTAATAGCCTATTTGAGTAAAACTCTTTCACCCAAAATTCAACCTTTATCTATTTATGTTAAGTAGATGATGGCAATCCTTTACACAGTTGAGAAGTGGCGTCCTTACCTCATGGGGAGTAAGTTAAAAATTGTTATTGATCATTGTACATTGAAACATCTATTGGATCAACGCAACGTATTTCAACTCATGCTCTACATAAATGGGTTTCAAATTACTTGGATATGATTATTCCATTGAGCATAGGTCGGGGATGTTAAACACCGTACCTAATGCTTTGTCAAGGAAATCTGAACTATTTGTGTTGCAGTCGGTCTCTGCACCGGTTTTTGGCAGTTTGTACCTCATTCATCAAGCTTGCAACAGAGATCCTGAGGCACACAAAATAGTTCAAGGCATTAACGTCACACCTTGGCCTGAGTTTACCCCTAAACCTTGGATAGGACGTGCGAGACACATTCCAACAGAGATTCACTTGTAATCCTCCTTGAGAAGGGATAACCTTTTTTTCAAATCATTTTCAACAGTCCAAACGATACAGAAATAAACCTCATGAAACTTGAGGTTTATTCTGATTACCGAATTAGATTTCATACTAATTACTTTAGCGGACCCATGGTCTAAATTATTTGTGACTGCACCTGAAACATGGTCTAAATCAAGCCACACGTAGCTCTTACATACTTTAACTTTCTAACCGGATAATTCCCATTTTTCTATTTAACGGTCCCTTTAATAAACTCGCTAAAAGTATTTCTATCGTAAACCCGAAGTTCAACCCCTCCGTCGGTGTAGCATTAATCATTTATTTATCTAGATGAATCCACGACTATTTCCAAACCGATAAACAACCCACAAGCACATACTAATCACATAAATAAATATATAATGACACTCACGTAATTATATAAATCTATTAAGGGCATAAATGTAATAACAATTAGAGGACACCCTCGTAATTAACTTCAACTACCAAGAGCAGTATAACTAATTCAGCCTAAATGACAGTTTGGTAAATATGCTAAGCTGCTAGAGGTAGTATTGTATTTTTGACCTCAGTGACAGCCTTGTAAATATGCAAAGCTGCTAAAGGTATTTCTAGGATTTCAGCCTCAGTGGCATCCCTGTAATTATCCTGAACTGTCAGGGGCAGTTCTAACAATTTAACCTCACAGTAAAACAGTAAAATGGTACATCTGCCGCGGTAAAAACCAGGGTTTTTTACCCTTTGTCTTCTCCGATCACTGGTTCGACGGAAAACTGAGATTTTTCGGCCAAACCAAGCTTCTCAACCTGCAAAGCCATCTTCTACACAATCTCAGCAACCTAAAATCATCTAAAGCATAAGAAAAAGGGGTGGTTTTATACCTCGAAGTCCATCTCCTGTAAATTTCAGCGGATCTCCTCCTGCGGAGCTCCGCTAGCCTCCTCCTTCCTTCTCAGAAGCTTCTGGTGCTGCCTGGAGCTTCCTCAGTCCTCCTCTGTACTGGTTTGACGTCAAGATCGAGAGAGCAGTCCCTTGAGCTTTCTCTCTCTTTTGGTTGGCGGCGCTCTGGCGTGAATGGAGGTCAGGACGTGGTCATCGAGACACGGCGAAGCTGATGGTGGCAGCGGTGAGGCTGGACGTGCGCCGGTGGTGGTCTAGCTGGGGCAGTCTCTGAACTGCTCGAAGGAGAGAGAGAGAGACAGAGAGAGAAAGTTCGAACCTGAGAGGAAAGAAAGAGAAGGGAAGAACAAAGATAGAAAAGGAAGAGATAAAGGAGAGAGAAAAGAGAGTTTTTTTTTATAAAATTTTCAACGGTCACGATTTGTTGATCAAAACAATGGTCCAGATCAATTAATAGAAAGTTACCGTTTTTATCATACATTAGCTTTATCTTTTTACTCATAACTTCCACCTACGAACTCCGATTAAAATGTAGGACATACCCACAGGTTCGTATTAGCTCCCCCTACAACTTTCCAGAAGGAAGCTTCTCCAAATTCTTGACTTGTCGCAGAGTCACCCCTTTTTAGGGTAAAATAAATAACATTTATTATTTCCGTAAGCTGAATAAATCTATATTAATCTGCCCGTAGCTCCGGAAAATATTCAGGACATACCGGATGACTCGTATTAATATATTCTATACCATTGGGACATATAATGTATTTTTCCCAAAACCGTAAAATATCTCGACATTAAACTCGAATATTAATGCGGGAAAACTAACAACGCGGTTACAATCCTCAGTAACCCGCCTGATCCTGGTAAAAGGGTGAATTTTGGGACATATGTTACAACTAATGACGACACTTGTTCTAGGAAAGGTTTTACTGTAGTATATGGCAAATTGATGTATAAAGATAGGTTTTGTACCAGCAACTTCATAATGGAGGGCGAAAATTGTACATGAGTTTCATTCCTCTTTGGAAGCAGGCCATTCTGGCTATCTTTGTACTTAGCAACATCTTTCCAAAAACTGTAAGTGGCCGAGATTGCGTAAATATGTGAGCTTACATAAAAAGCTGTGATATGTGCCAACGACAGAATTATGAGGCAATCAATCCTCCTGGTTTTCTTCAGCCATTACCTTTTCTAGAAGAGTTGTTTTGTGACTTGTCAATGGACTTTATCGAGGGTCTTCCTTCTTGGAATGGTATGAATGTTATCCTTGTTGTGGTTGATCGTCTCACCAAGTACGAACATTCCTATTGTTCATCCTTAAACTACTTCCCAAATTGTTGTTGTGTTTGTCAAAGAAGTGTTTCTATTAAAGGCAAAGATCAAGGAATATAAGTGCTATGTGATTCTATCATTAGTACATTCATTCCAGAATATATGTATTGTATAGTTAGCTTTTGGTTAGCCAAATTTTTACTCGATTAAGTTTGTAGCTTCCTAATAATATATGTTAGGGTAATTGTTCTTGTATATATAATGTGTAATAGGGCATTGCCGAAACATCAATACAGCCATTTCAAATACAAACTTCTTTATCGGTGATTATGTTCCGGCATTGCAAATCTTGCCTCATGTGGATTCACAATGTACTTTTTCCTGGATATGGTTGTATTCACTACTAAAGGCAAATCAGAGACTTACTGGCTTCTTCAATAGATGGGAATGCCTGAGGAAGATGCAACTTGGGAACCAGCATCTGCAATAATGTCTCGATTTCCTCAATTCGGCAACTAAGGACAGCTTGCCTCTCAAGGGGCGGTGTGGATATGATGCAGTGGCTGGCTGCAATCCCTTATTCTATTACATAACCTTATTCTATCTTAAATTTGACTTTTCTGTTTGGATTTGCTTGGATGTTTTAAAACCATTAGATTGAATATAATATGGTCTCGTGATGTCATCCTCATTTCATCTTCATTTAATTTAATGATTTTAAATCATTCAAGCAAATCTAAACAACAAACCCAAACAGAGTAGTCAATTCCTTCTATCTTAGTTCTGTCTGTAGTAGGTTTGGGTCATTAGGCCCAATATGAATGTAAAGTCCATCTAGCCCAATAATAAAAGTAGTTATTAAAAACAGTTATCTTTCTATATATATATATATATATATATATATCCTATTCTGTAAATCGTATTATATGAATGAAGAGCAATCTTTAGCATTTACCTTTTCTTAGTTTGTAGTTGATCTTGATCCTCTCAATCTATGTTTCACTTTTTATAAGAACCAGATCGATCTCTTTTTAACTGAATTTTTATTGTGTTGAATGAATATCACATTTATGTGTGTCTTCGTCAAATTCATAATTGACGAGAGAAAATCATGAGATTAGCAATCAATTAAAGTAATTGTATCAATCTATTTTTAATCAGAATTATGAACATTATGTAATTTATTCAACATCAGGATTGAAAAAAGATTATCAATTCTCATAAACTTACCAATGTGAGAAATAGAAATGATGCGAGAAAGTTTCATACTTAGGTTAAATATGCTCTGAGTTTTTCTAAGATATTCTTGTTTAATTAGACGGTTGTTCGGTCTTAAAGTTCATATGTATAATGCTTACTGAATTAGATGACCTTGATTGAATTATCATTGACTTGTTAAATTTTGAATTATATTATGAAGTATTGAATCTTATTCGATATTTCTTACATATTAGTCACATATCAAATTTTTGTTCAAAATAATTACTGCTTTTACAACTCTTGGCAAATATTATATGGGCTCACCACCCAAAAATCATAAAGTCTAAAGTACTTGACAATACTAAGAGTTAACATCATAAAAATTTGATGACTATTGCATAAGGATCAATGGATAGCATCTTGTACTTTATAATAAAATGGCTTCATACATGCCACAATGTATAGGTATTAGTTATGCACACCAACCTTTATACATTTATTTGAGATATTACAATATTGTACATAGCCTTATTTATTAGTTCTGAGACCCATTGCTAGCCAACCATTCATTACGTATCAGTTGGTAACTGGATATACGTCTGAGATTTACGCATAATTAGTTGTGCAGCATATGTGCCTAATGCGCTTCCACAACGCATCAAAAATGATACCTTAGAAACGAATATGTATTTATGTTAGACAAGGACATCCAAATAGTTATCTGCCACTCGAAATCCTTGCAGGCGATATCTTTTCGCTTTGAATTTGCGGAATGTTACTTAAATGAGACAATCTTCCCGTCGTTTGGGAGAGGTAAGAAAAAAAGATTTTCTAAGGGAACGACAGAGAATTGTCGTGGTTGTCCCACTCTGTCTCATCCTGATCCCCACATACTTGATATCTAGAATGTAACAGTTTCGATGCCTGATGCGTTTAAAGATATTTTTAAAGTGACGATATCATACATACTAGTTGCAAATGCCTGCAAAGATTAAAAGTCTCCAATAAGGGGCATGTTGTCGCAGATTGAGGTGACGCAATCACACTTAGTGGAGGTGTGGTTAAGGCCGTGGCTCCCTAAAGGCATAAGGAGAGGCCACTTGGTTCGATCAATACTTGCTTAAAGGAATTGGGTGAGTAAGACACAACCTCATCAATGTAAAGATTCTCTCATGAGATTGTCTCTTATTACAATTATGTCCATGAATCAATCTGGGAAGACGCTTCGATGTTTAAAATGATTCCAGAGACAATCTCAACAGATTATGAGAGTATATACACATTGATGATGGACACTGTTACTCAAGGAATCATAGAGCACGAAGGTTTCGAACCAAGCTCAGTTGAAAATGTTAACAAAGAGCATATTGGCCTACATAAATGCAATCCAAAAAGTGCTAGATTCTCTGAAAAAAAAAGACAGGTATTTGGTTTGGTAGTCCTAACCTTACCAAGTATAAAGTTTGTAGGACATAAACAACTCTTTGTTAAAAAGCGTAATGAGAAGAATGAAACCCTAAAGGACAAGGCTCACCTTGTGGCGCCTAGGTTTCTCGCAACGCTCTGGATTGACTAAAAGGGGACATGTTCCCTAGTAATAGAAATACAGCTCTTAGATGTGGTTACATATCTCCTTAGAAATCTTGATTGAGAGATATATCAAAAAGTGCATGATGACCTTAAACTATCAAACTCAAGTAACTAAACTACATAGTGTGTTTGTAATTGGAATTGAAATGTTCACTTTATAGAAGTGACTACTTGGTTGGAAAGGGATACAAGACGATGAACTATGCTCATGCGTACTCATAAAGGAAACAAGTTCCGGATTTGCAATCATAGCTCCTATGTTGATACTAAGAACATAGTACGTATTCTTGATGAAATAAGAGAAACTACAAGCTAGATGAAATCCGAATTGAGATGAATAATCTTGGGAAACTCGGACAAATAACGAGTTTCTGCATGTGTCCAAAATATTCTCAGACAATTTACATGGACAAAGTGCATAATGTTAGCACTCTCAATGATCGGCCGAAGTTTGGATGTAAAGGAAAATCCATTTTGTCAAAAGGAAGATGATGAAGTAAGGTTGAGAATTGAAAATTCCTCTCTATAGTGCTATAGGCGCAATATTGTACTTAACCCGAAGAAACTCGACTAGATACAACATTCTCAAAGAACTTGTGGCTAGACTTAGCTTAACGCCAATACATTGTCATTAAAAGGTATACATAATGTGTCATGATACCTAAAGGAACTATTGATTTGGGTTCATCCTAACCCTGCAGAAAGAAGAAAATGAATGCACATAGAACTGCAGTCATTTTCACCAATATATCAAACAATGCTTTGGTTGGTGATCATAAATGCAAATTATCTATGAGCAATATGTTGTTCCCGAATTGGCTATGTCCTCACCATCAAGAACACAATGATACCTTGTATTAAATATAGGAATGTTCTCACATTCCTAGCACCCTTAATTGATGTAAAGATCAGGGGGTGTTTAGACTTCAGGGGGAGTCTAATACCCATCCACTATCATATATAGGTGTGTTGTGCACCTTTTCCCTTCAACCAAGATTCACTTTATCCCACTGCGTTTTGTTACTCGACAAGGTTTTTAATGAGGCAACACCAGATGCATCATTTTGTCTTTGATTTGGCACAAGGGGGTGTTGAAAGAAAATCACATTTATGTGTGCCTTCGTCAAATCCATAATTGAAGAGAGAAAATCATGAGATTAACAATCAATCAAAGTAATTGTATCAATCTATTTTCAATCAAAATTATGATCATTATATAATTTATTCTTTCCTTGTAACCTCACTTCTATATAAAGAGGAGTTTCAATGAGAATGAGCAAACCAATTCTTGAATCCTATTTTACTTTTACATTATGGAATTATTAATTACACTTAATAGAGTTAACAATATGTTAGATGACTTGGATAAAGATAACATGTGTTAATTGAGTCACAGGGAAAGAGATTGTAATTTGGGGACAAATGATTTTCTCCCATGGAAGCTTTGTAGAAGAAAGGATTGCTTCCTTAGGTCATAATGCTTCTACTCCACTGGTTTGGTTTCATTGTCTTCCCCTTTTATGTCCCCAGCTTTTCATTTGGATCATCTGGGAGGAGGCGCTGCTAGAGGATTTGTTTTGTAATTCGTTTAGTTTATTTGAGTAATCGAAAAAAAAATACAAGACAATGTTTGTATATAACCGCTGTGTCAATTCTAGAAATTTCTTTGAATTGGTGAATGGTGATGTAGATTTCTAGCGCTTTTATTTATTTGTTTTTGTAGACTTTGTTTGAGCAACGTATTGTATATGGAGGCGTCTTCGGATTTTCTCCTAACTTGACCTTGTACGGTCTTATAATCTTCACTCATATAATAGCAAGCTTAACTTTGGTGTTGAATGCTTCACTAATTTTTTAAAGTGCCCGAATTGCCTTTTTTAATTACATTTCTTAAAACTAATTTAATATCTAAAGGTTTTGTTGTAATTTGATATATATATATATATATATAAACAAAAAAAGAAGAAAATAAAACCAAGAAAAGTGGAGCAGATTGACTTCCTACAAAATACTGCTAGAAAAGCAAATTAACACATACGTGAGCAAGTGGTCAGAGGCTATTAATGAATTGAAATGACCAGAGCTTGTCTCTCACAAATTCTAAAAGTTTCTTTAATTGGAGCCGTTTATAATCGTAGCCTTATTAACAAATAACCTTAATAATTGCTACGAAGGATGGTGGATTCCTACCTAATTGCACATTCAAAGAATGGTGGATTCCTACCTAATTGCACATTCGCGCGTACCTCACAACAACTGTATTGGTGGGACATGACCAATTTGAAGCCAGCAATACCCATTTTCCCATTTGAGACCGGCAATGGGCGACGATAAACAGATGGGACTCCATGACATCTACCAGCAATTATCTACCCTTACCCACACTGCCACACTTAACCTTCAACAACCCATCAATGTCTTCCCTTTATTGGATATTGATGTATAATGTCGACAATGAGGACCGAGTAAGCTTTCTATATAGACAGACCTAAGAAAAGTTGCCTGAGCAGACATCAATTTTGGGAACTAGAGAGAGCATGAGCACAAGAACCAGGAAGTATTTACCCTGTGTTAGTCTACCACAACCAACAATGACTACAAGAAACAAAGTCATCACTCATCACCCCCTAAACCGTTGTCGTCGCATGGTATTTTTACCATGCAACATCTGAGAGGTAAGTCAGGTAACTAACACCACGGCAGTGAGACTGTCATACTTTATCATGACGAAAGAAACGTGCTTTCAAATTTACTTGGATGCAATTACCCTCTCCACAAGAGTTCTTTGCCATCGGATAAGCTAATGCAAGATCATTTCTCTTTATCATATAATGAAATCCAAGGGTGTATTCAAGTCATCAGCAAGAAAACAGCTAGGCAAATAAAAATACAGAAACCATGAAAACCAAGGATATCGGGTCAAAAAATCAAATCCTAAACACCACGACTCTTTTTCTATGTGTCCACACGGTTATTTCAAGCAACACCACCAATGCAAGTTCAAGGCCACACCAGAAACACAAAGGTAATAATATGAAGTCACAGTAGGAGACGAGCTCCTACAGACCCTGATCAATCAGGTAATCTCCCAACCTCTCCACAATCATATTACACTGTCCTGGAGTCAATGGCTCTTCATATATACCAAATACCAAAGCCTGGCCAGTTTTCTTCACAGTCACGCCTCCGGAGCCCTGCAGAAACATCAGTTGAAATTAAACTTGACTGCATGCTGAATGATGCAATTCCTCAAACTATCTAACTCGGCATTAAAATTTAAACCAAAGCCCCCTTAATTTCCAGAAGAGCAAATGAGAGATAGTTCTGTGCAAATTAATGTGAGGCAGTTGTACTTGTACATAACTCCATTCCCAGAAATAATAATGGACCTCCTATTTCATGAGGGACATCCAGTTGGTTGGGAGGGCTTTCTGATCAACTTTATTCAATTTCCACGCAAGTGCTCGTGTACCTTGGGGTGCATGTCAAACTACTATCAAAGGGACTCATGATTCAATAGAGAAAAACTTAAACCCCAAGAAGGGAAATATTTAAGTGGTCCACATTAGGAACCTTGAAAGTTTATTAGTTTTACTTCAAGGACATACCATTATCTAAATCCTATAATAAGCAGCAAATTAGAAGGTGGAACAACATGAATAAACTTCAACAGATGATACTGATAATTAGAACTTTTGACATATAAAAAAAAGATGAAACGACCAGGACCACTAGTAACATGAGATGCTCGACTGCTAACTGAGCAGTCCATTCGAAAATTCTGCGTTTTCAGATGGTTAACGAGCCATTCACATGAGCAGTTCCTTCAGTCTTCGTTGCATACTTTTATACGCAATTCATGTGGCACTGTTTACTGATAAAGCGATAATGAGTTGAGAAGATTTTTTTTTTAAATTAAATTATCGAATGAAAGTTTTCATATTTAAGTAAAGCCTTCTACGTTTAGGACTGCGACCGAGTCCAGCTACTAGTAAAATGAAGCTTGAATCCTAGCTTGTGATGAGTCTGGAACCCAAGCTCACAACGGCTCATGTACTAGGCTCATTTGAATACGTTTTTCCACATGTTATAACTTCCACGATGATAAATAGTATATAGATATATTATAATACAATAACGAAACAGTAGAATGAAACCCAAGACCCGTCGAGCCGTAGCTCAAGGTCCATTGCATAAGCTCTAATTGTGGCTTTAACTACGGTTAGTGGAGGTCAAGAAGCCTTCTTCTAGGGCCTTATTTCATCAAGAAATAGTATATATACACGCATGTAACTACTGATCTCCCTAGGGATCTAAATGATGTCATGTAAAATAAGAAGTTCCATCCTTTTTGAATAATTGAGATATGTGATATATGAGATGAGTCTCATAATTCAAGATATCTAAACATCTTTCACAGATCAGAGTTTCCTTAATTATTTCCATTCTTTGAATTAAGTATGGACTGATCGAAATGCAATCCACACCAACAATTTTAGGAGAACCTTGTCAAATACTTTGCCACTAAGACTATAGCTAGCCCAATTCTACAAAAGAAATAGAAACATGTAAACTAACAATAGCAACACCATTCGACCAAAAAAAATAACAATAGCAAAACCATCAAACATTTCTATAACGAAGGAACACTAAGCAATAGAGGAAGAAAATAAACTAACCTTCTTGCCACGAATAACAGCTCCACCCTCGCCTTGAATAACCATATACTTTGTGCCAGCAAGGTGCAGACCAGTCGGAGCAAGAGTCCCCGGCTCATCGAAATCTTTCATGATCGCCGTAATTTCCTCAGGCTTAAACTACACCACCACAACTTCAGTTAACATTACCACAAAAGTACATTTTCTTCTTTTTCTTACATAAAAACCTATCCACATTTTCATGCATTACTAGCATTTGCCCCAAAATTACAGTAACAATTTCTACATGCAGATAGCATATCAATCACTTAGAGAAATCAAATCAGTCCAAGCAAAGCCAAGGCAGATCTAGCAAAACGATTAAAACAACGAAGCAAAGGAAATGAAAGGGAAATGATCGTAACCTTGGGGAAGTTTGAGCTCTGAGCCCAGACGGTGCCGTCGTGACCGACGATCGCAGCGGAGGCGAGATGGTTGCCGTCGATGTCGCACATCAAGTGTTCGTCGACGTAAGCCTGCCACGACATTTTTGAGATTGAATCTTGGCCGACAGTCGAAGTTGATTCTCAAGGAAATCTAGTTTACCACTTGTCTCTCTGTTTCCTGGTTCCAAGGGAATTTGAAAAACTATTAGGCCATTTGATTGGAGCCCCCGTACTTTTGGGTGGGGCCCATTGGACAGTATGCAACACTGACACGTAGGTGTGTGACGTTGATCGCTCACCGTGACTGGCCGTCACGTCCCGCCAACTGTACATAGGGTCTCATTCGCTTACCAAAAACACTTTAATAATAATAATAATTGTGTGGTCCAAAGTGTCACGGGTACGCGAGAGAAAAATTGGACCAAAATCAATTATTAACGTATCAAATAATCACATCAATTTTGACAACATTTATACCTAAATTCGAATGAATTTATGGTAGAGTCCTTCTTCCATTTTCAATGAATGAATTTATGGAGTCATTTTTCCATTTTCATTCCGTGAGGACTAAGTATTGAATCTCATTCTTTCATGAATCAACACACTTTTAACAATGACCTCATCGTTTTATGAAAACCTAAACATATCAAAAACAAAAGCTCTATGACCTTACTAACACAAGGATTTTTTTTGTGATCAAATTTATTTATATTTTCATTCATTGTTTCTAACATGTAAACATACAATGTGATTGATTCTTTCTTACTCATATTCCTTATCTCTCCCATTCTCCAATTCATTTTTAATCTCATTACGGTTTAGTAAACGTGACCTTAATGTGGTACTCAAACTTTATTCGGGGGCATATTGAGACAAAATACTTTGTCATTCTAGGTTTCTGATGACGTTAACGGTCGTGTGCAAACCGACATCGCTGACTGCTTTCTTATAAAGTAAAGTCTCCATGATGGAGTGTGAGGGTGAGTGGTTAACGAATTTTGGGTCGAGTTAAGAACCAATAGTAAATTTGGTAACGAGTTAATAAGTGAATTAGGTGCACAGTTAAAGTGAGGAGTTAAACAGCCGCACAAAATCGTCGTGATGAATGGGATAATAAATGAGACAGGTAACAGTGACAATTAAAGCCGTTATAAGTAGAGATTTAATTCGAGACATTTATTCAGGGATTAAAGGCGGGTTATTTGTTCTCCAAGAATACTTGGTGAACCATTCAACACGTATAAATAGGGGGAACATCTACATGTTAAGTGTTCGGTGTGAAAATGGATTTTCTCAAACAACCAAGCTTGAGGGCATGCTAGTACCTATGGGTCAGGTACAACCTTGATCTTGATGCTTGTTCGCCTTCTGTCTTCTTCTTAAACGATTGTCGTACGGGCGTTGGTCAAGCCGGCACTTAGATTCTTCTTAGACCTAGCTGAAGAGCAACTAGGATTTTTCTCCCCCTCTTGCGAAGTGGACGTTCCTACTCAGACCGGTGTAGTTGAGCAGAGCAAAAAATCAGGAGTGTAGTACGTTCACCAAAGGGTTCCCTGACAAACCGAGGATATTTACTAGAGTTCTCACGTACTCTAACAATGGTTTTTACGGGTATTCGCCTACGGATAGGGCTTTATGAAGCGGTGGTGGACTATTCGCTCACGGTTGAGGCTTGGTGAGTAGAAGCGGGTAGTGCTCATGGATGAGGCTTTGGTAAGGTAGCAGCGGATAATGCTGACAGGTCGGGTTTTGGTGAGTAGCAGCGGGGAATGCCTACGGATAGAGCTTTAGTGGACAAAAAGATTAGAGGAATCTTTCTGGTAGAGGTGCTCCAGAGAGGCTTGTTTTGCAGTGTGCAAAAGTTGTGTTGAATCGTTGAGATGTCGATGTTAGATGTGTCTTGACCCTTTTATATAGTGAACACTAGGGTTTGTTCTTTCTTGCGGATCAACACATATCAAATCTTATTGGATCTTCGAATGATTCCTTAAACAACCGTAAATATTTATCAAACATGACCTCAAATCTAACTCTTGAATAGTTAGATATATGTCTTCTAGGTAGTATAATTACCCATTGAATCACACACGCCTACACCATTAAGGAATGAATCTTCATGACAATGCAATTATACCTTTAGCATCCTCTAGACGTCAACAACACATGTAAACAATAATCACCTATTTAGGGAATGAATCCTTAAAGGACCATAATTAACTCATGTATGAATCTGGACGTTGATGTCTTCTTGCATATGGAATGTAATCCCGTTGTTATCATATAATGGATTCTCAGACTTCATGCACATTATAGACTTGATCGAACTAGAATGAAGAGACCATGTATGATAGTATTCCTCATATAGCAACAAGTCATTTGTCGCTCAATTACTAAGGTAACATACCTTAATCACACATCCGGAATATTCCCTATTTGTCAGCTTCTCTAATATTCGCTCAATCTTCGTAACCATTTGACCATTTATTAATTACTGGATCCGTGTTCTATCGACAATAACCCATAACCCAGATTTACACCAAGATACATTGACCTCCAAGATAGGCCTAATATGACCCCGATCAAGGATACCTCCTGAGATACCCGACCGACACATCGACGGACCACTAAACTAGTCCAGAACACGGCCCGCCCAAAAAAGTGTATTTTACACCCAAACATTAAGATATCGAATTCCATCTAAACTCGCTAAACTTAACTATGAGCGAAACCAAGGTTCAAAAAAGGAGCTAGGCGAGATTAGGAGGTGCAGCTATTGCCTAGCGCCTAACAGTTTAGGCGGAGTTTAATCGGTGATTAGGCTGTAATTAGGCAGATTATTTTTTATATATTATATAGTATATTATAATATAAATTATAAAGAAATGTCAACAAAATATTCCAAACACATTGTCTCAAAATAAATTATAAAAAAATATTCAAGAAAATTAGGGTTTAAATTTTTTTTTAAAAAAATTGCAGCGTCTAATCTCGTTTAATTGCAGCCTAATCGTTAGGTGTCACGCTTAATTACTGATTAATCGACATCGCCTAATGTGTCTGCCCAACACTAAAATTAAGTTTTTTGCTTGGTTTTTCCGTTTAGGCGCCGCCTAATCGACCTAGGCGCCTATTTATTCGAACAATGAGCGAAACTGACTTGATCGTTGGAAAGTTGTTTGCAGGTACCCCCTCCTCTCCTCATTCGAGGGAATTATTCGACGATCTTATCAGAAGGAATTACTCAACGATCTTATCCGATGGAATTATTGGACGGTCTTATTCGAGGAAATTATCTATAAACCTTAGTCAAGGAAATTATTCGACTATATTGCCCGAGGAAGTCGTTCGACCCCTTACTCATGGAGGCCACCCGACTCTCTTATTTCAGTTTGTAATTCGAGAGATAATTTTGGGGGTATATTCTTGAAGTAGTGGTTTGAGGGATGATCTCCGAGCTAGATTCCCAAAATATTTATTTGACAGGGGTATCGAAGGTTCTCAAAGCTTCTAAAATGTTCCAGGTTAGCTCTTGCTCCAATCCAAAATGTATTGGTGGGTCAAAATAGTAACAAAATATACATTTGTGAGAAGTAATTGGTTCGAGAACCGGTAAAATGATATTTTGCTTTTATTCCATCTCTTCTGTTTCTCCACTTTGAAGGAGCAAGAATGCATGCATTATCCCCTTTTATTTTGCTCAATAAAAACATGAAACCTTATTGAGAAAAGATACGATGCTTCAACTAATGTAATACATAGGATCAGGCAACTTGAAGGTTCGATTGCCGACGGTTGTGCCAAGTAGATCACTCCATTGATCACCAATGTTTCCGATTATTGTATATCCACTCTCTTCAAGTTTTCTTCTCTCAGCTGATTTATACACCACTGATGTGTTACCAGAATAAGATGAATCCCTAGCAAAATACGAAAAAATGTGACATTTATTTTTACAATCTTCGACTGAGAAAGAATAATCCCTAATAACAATATTCAAAGTAGAATGCTTACTTTAGTACAAGCTTTTCCCAAGTATCATATCCAACATTCCATAGATTGGCCTCTGTCACATTTCTCTGAGATTCTCCTCTGCCAGTTATGAATGCAACCTTGATTCCAAGAGCCAGCAACTTCTTGTACAACTTTAGACTCTCGGGCAAAGCTGGGGCTATGCCTTCCAAGACCCAGGCATTGAATGCAGTGGAATTATATACCTCAACCCTGAAATTTCGAAGATTTAATTTCTGACATCATATTACGGCAAAAACTTACAAAATTTAAATGAGATTTTCCGAAGTGTATTTTTTTTCTTTTTTAGTTATTCCAAAGAGAAAACTATAAGTCTATAACCCGCAACAAAATTTTAAATAAATACTAGATGTGACATTCCCGTAAATCTCTATCAATGCTCAATAACATTTGGCGATTCTGATTAGTAGCATAGTCTATATTTTGTAAGTGTAACTCAAAATAGATTAGTTGTGAATCCGGATTCTCTCCTCAGAATCCTCTTCTAATATTACCTAATAATTAAGTCGTTACTAACCGTCCATTTCTAATACCTTACTCTCGCTATCCATCAGATTTTGTTTCTAATTAAACTCTCTCTTCCTAGTCCCCGACTTTAATCCTCCGCCGATTTAATCCTCCCCTTCTTTTCAAATCCTTTGGCTCCAGCGTCCTCCGCAGCGACTTGGGTCCTCTTTCTAGCTAACATGCAACAGATATTGGTGTATAGATATTATTTTCGAGGATGTCGTCCGACGTCCCTCCGCAGCGACTTGGGTCCTCTTTCTAGCTAACATGCAATCAACCCTTTAAGCGCCTTAATTGTCCAAGGGTTCTCAATCCCTTGGCAGTTCCAACACAAGACGTTCATTTCTCATGATGGGTCGAATCCGGACCCACCACGGAGGGACGGTTTGGAGCACCATCCGAGCTCTTTGTTGCAGCCTTTCTACTTCCCGAGCTGTTCTTCCCTACCGGAAAATCCTGTTTTGGGCTGTTTTTGGGCTTACGTTTCTGACTAGGTAAGAGAGTCTTTTTTAGGCTCTGAGGACTCGCCTCAGACAAAAGGGAGTCGGCTAGCCCAATACATGTTGTAATACCCGCCAGAGGCCCAATAGGCGCATCATGCTCACGTGACCCCGACGCCAGCCCTAAATTCAAAGAATGCCGACCAAAATTCCCGCCATCAGAGGAACCTTCCTTGTTGCATTCACCCCAAATCTCGCTGTCAAAACACTATCATAACCACCAAATTTTGTTACCGTATCCTCTTTGGGCACCAAATCACCGGGAAAGGACATACAATCATCACGGCTGTCAATCATCCCACTTAATTCGGGACTGACTATCCGATCCACCAAACCCGTGGCCTTCGTGAATGAAGGCAGTAACTCTGTCAACGATTCTTTCCCTTTCCCTTGGCTACCATCAATGCTTTGGATTCTGTTATCCTGGGAAACCGGACTTTCCTTGGCCAGACCACTGACTTGGGCAACTTCTGGCGCCGGTAGGGACATCTCCAACCTTCTTTTCTTTGTTATCTGCTCAACACCCTCCATTTTCGACCTGTCAACATCCATATTTACAGAATCCATTGTGCAATCCTGATCTCCATCTCCGCCCTAGAGTAAAACCAATATTTGGAAACTCCAGCACCTCCATACGCCACCCTAGACTCTTCACTTTATTCAGGCCAAACCGAGTACCAGACCCTGCATACTTCTTATCTGGTAGTCCTTTACCGGCTCCAAACTTTGTAATCCAGGCCTCCTTTTTTCCAGTATGCAAGAGATCATCAAAAGCCGGTTTCGAGAGTTCACCAGATCTCCGGTGAGGGCACCCACCTCCCGTATGTGATAAAAGACCACAGAAAAAAAAGTGGGGGAGTCGTTCGTACTTCACATCTAGCAATTTTGGCTTCTCCCCCTCCGGCTCAAACACCACCCACTTCTTTAGAGGCTTTAGAATGTTAATACCAACCCTAATCTTCAAATAACTCCCAAGGGAACCGCTATACTTGTCTGTCGTCGTTCGAATATACTCCCCAACCACCCCTCCTATACTTTCCCCAGTCTCCGGACCCATGTGCTTTGGGGGAAGCCCCCTAATCTTGATCCACATGTATTGAATACTGAGATCAACCTCCAAAGGATCGTTTACGCTGTCCGTGGCAGCAATAGCAAACAAGACATTATCAAAAGACCATGGGGAGCCTCTTATTGCCCTTCTGAAGTCCTCATACTCCTTGAATGAGAACAGGATCCGTCTGCTCCCCTCTAACGGGACTGCCAAGATCCGGCCTCGATCCGACGCACCACCCGGGGGCAGCCACAAGCCTCTCATCGTATGGATGAGGAGATCTAGTTTACACGGTTTCTTCGACCACCATTCACCAACCACATACCATCCAGCAGATTTCTTTTGCATCTGCTCCTTTGGTATCACCACCACTACACTTGGGTCCTCCAAAGCCATCTTCCGAACAAACTCCTCAGCCACTTCTTCCATTGTTTGTAGACCAAAAACCAAACTCAACCAAGACCACACTAGCTAACAGCCTACACATATGTTCTAGATCTACCACTAGGGTTTTGTATGCCTAGCCTTGGGCTACCTCTCACTTTCTTAGAGGAGCGCTAGAGAGGAGAGAACCTTCAAAGGCGTAGTGAAATAATTGATCTCAATTGTTAAGAGGTCAGAAATATTAGAATAGGATTGTTAGGAGTGAATCCGGATCACTAGTTGCAGCACATTTGAGTTATTTAACTAATAACAAAACTCTTCACTGGTTGTTTATCGGGTCGGTTATTTTTTATATTAGAAGTGTGTTTTTTTACCTAAAAATAAATATTTTTTTATGTTTTAAAGAGAATCAAATAATTTCACTCTTACCCTTATATGATTCGAACTCATGACTGCTCTTTTTTAATTTCTTATTTGAACCTACTAGCTTGTTTTTTCACTTTTCATGTTGATGTGGTAACGAACTACATGTTTTGTTTTTATGCTACCTAAGTACACTTTATCATCAAATCCAAATTTTCTTTACACATGAATTTTGGTTTTCATATATATTCTCTGCAAACATCTCAAGAATTTTGGAAATTACAATTTAAATATGAAAATTCCATGAATTAGGTTTGGATCAAGTGATGGGGCTTAACTCACTAGTCAAGTTCTTATCAACCGGCCCTCATTTCTTGTCTCAATATCTTATTATTTACTCGTCATTCTCCCACCACAATGTGCTGCTTCGCCAGGACACTTTAATTTCTTAATTACATTTCAAGTGATTATGGATCTCATAAACATAACACAATCAATGTAAGAGCTTGGCATTGGGGCTTACCCGAATCCATGCTTGGCATAGTAAGGCAGATTAGAGAGAGTAGTCTCGTCGACGTCAAACACCCACAAGTAGTTGTTACCATCGTCAGTGAGATTCAGGCCCTCGGCATAGACATAGGCCTCATGAGTAACCACTGCCGAGTCTTTTCTGTACTGCTCACCCAGCATGTAGTGGCCGACGTAGCCTTCACAAGCAGCTGGAATAGTCGTCCAGTCAATGATGTTGTGAGTCTCCACGCCCAGTCGCCAACTCAGGCATGAAATGTTGTCGACATGGCTGCCACCGGAGCCGGATTTTGGCCGGAGGAGATGGATTATCTGGTCGGCTAAGTCAAGCTCGAATGAACCTTGGGTTGTGGCCACAAGTGTGGCTAGAAACATGAGCAATATTTTCATTGTGAGAACGAAAGGTATTCGTTGTTACTGGCTTTGATGAATCGAATGCTGGTTTTGGTTCATTATTATAGGCAACACCACCAATCAGCTATGTACAATTATTACCACGTTGTCTATATCTTGTTGGTGTCCTCTGTGTCCCAAATGCAGCTGGGGTTTTGTACGCCTTTAACTCGTGTCTAATTAATATTATGAGAAAGAGACGCACACGGCCAATATGACACTCAAAAAAGCTAGCTGAAACCCACCACACAGTACTGTACTCTAAAGAAAAAATACCTACCCTGATGGAATAAAATACTGAAAATTAAATTTTATAAACAACAGTTCGTCGACCGCAAGCACCAATTATACATCTTAATTAAATTCAAACGGGAAGATCTAACCCTTTAGTGGATAATATATCTATATGATATGATTTATGAAATAAGGTCATGCACGGGAAATATTTTTTATTTATTTTGGAAGGGAATTGAAAAAACTTCATTGAACGAAAAGATCATTATAAACTCTCTCGTTCAATTTAAGGGATCCGAGGATCACCTATTTCATCTATTGCTCAGGTAGTGTATCGAATGCACACGAAAGCATGCCTCCTAACCATAGTTTCCACTAGTCTAGACTTACATCTTGAATAACAGAAGTTACAAATTCAACCCAACAGTATATTCGTGTAAGACCTTCATTGTGTACATCAATACTGATGCAATTGAGTTAAACTATGTAACAACCTAAAAAGCAAGGAATACAGGGCTAAAACCCACTACACCCAACCGAAGAGCGGAAGGGTATTAGACTCGAAAAAGAAAATAAAAAACGAAACATGGGCCCAAAACAAGTCCAAAGACTCAAGAGGCTTAAACCCTAGCAAAATAGAAACTAAACTAGCCACCACACCTTCAACACCCTCCAAGCCGTCGAGTCGCCTTCGTCAACAACGGACCACAGCCGTTGCGTCGACAACCGACAATCTTCTGCGTCTCTTGTCGTCGCCCTCCATCAATACCCCCAACGCCTCCTCCTCCTCGTCATGGTCTCGAGCATTAATTTCTGATCCGAGAGAAATAATCAAATCTCAATCATGCGAAACCACATCCCACCGCCTAACTTGACAGTCATCGTCGGAGAAAGGAAAAGACATTCATCACTACTTTCATGACAGCGATAGAGCCCACGAACGATTAAGGGCATAGCTACCGTACAACTAGCAATCTTGCCTGAGTGTAAACCATCCAGGACCGAGATAGACCACTAAAGCTTCCTCGTCCTGCTGCACTTACGGCAAGCCGACAAGCAAGAAGCTTGTCGTGGCACAGGAGCCGCCGGACAAGGGCTTGGAACACCTTGTTGAACCCTAGTCGCCTTATTTTTTTTTTTCAGGAGAGAGGTATCGAGATGAATTCTAATTGGTAATTGAGAAATATTTACGCGTGGATAACATAGGCCACGGGAACATGAGTTGCAAGAGCGTTGTGATAATTATAAGTAAAGAAACATAGATAATAGAAACAAAAACAGCATGATGCAAGCCTAGCTAGCTGCAGTATATGATCCACTGGCTCCTTTGACTCTATATATAGAGCTATATATAAGGTTCACTCGTGTATATATATATATAGCTTTTTTATTGAGGATCCCTTAGTATGACATATTTGAAGGATTACTTATTACCCCAATTTTTTTGGTGACATATCAATATCTCTATCATTCAACCTTTAAATATATATTGTTAGATCATTTCTATAAATTTTCAGTCAAATTAGTGATCGTTAAGGCTTCAAACTAGTTTAAATCAATGGATTGTTCAAATATGCGGAACTTGAACTGTTCATGCAAAACATAGTTTTAAACATCTTAATTATCACCAATTTGAATGAAATTTTCAAGAAATAATCTACTCATATAGACATATAATGTGAACGGTGAAAATGAAAAAATATGATCGAAAAGTTAGTGTAAAGCCGCTTTCCTCATATATGTCATAATAAGGGATCCCTAGCCATTCATTTTCATTAAGTCAGATCTAACGGCAGAGAGCCTATCCCTCATATTAGACCAAAAAAGGGACCTCTCATTAGAAGGGTTATATATATAGGGTCATTCCACTAATAGATCCCTATTTTTAGTTTATTTATAGGGATAGACATTCGACAAACTTTTCGATCATATTTTTCAATCTTAACCGGTCAATTATTAGGTCATAATATATAGATCACATCTACAAAATTTCATCCAAATCGGTGATCGTTAAGATGTTCAAAACTGCGAATTAAAATTATAGGCATTAACGGTTCAAGTTTGGTAGATTTGATCCGTCAAATGATTTCAGTTATTTCAAAGCCTTAAATATCACCAAATTTGATGAAATTTTGCAGAAATGATCTATATATATGTATCTACATATTGAACGGTGGAGATGTTGTTATGTGATCAAAAAGTTTGTCGAATGCCTATCCCTATAAATAAACCAAAAATAGGGATCACTCAATAGAAGGGTCCTGATATATATATATATATATATATATATATATATATATATATATATATATATTGTTCCAGGATATTTGGACATATGTGTGTGTCTTAGATCCATGCTATTTATATGGACTTGTATGCCCAAGTAGAGATAGGACACATGTATTATATAAACTTTCACCCATGTATTGTATCACTTTCTGTGTTTCAACAAATATAGAGGAGTGAGGAAGAGAAACATGAGTTGGGGGACCCATATCAGAATGAGAGAACCAGTAAACGAATGCCATGTGTCCGTCCTGATTTCAGCACTTTCACGAACGTCCTTCTCTGATTTTGAGGGTCCGGTTTAAGGGACACTGACTTTGACACTTTTTTATCCCTTAGATCTTAAGTAATCTAACAGTTGTTATTATTTTTTGGTATAAGTTGGCAAATGACATGGTAAATAAATTTTTTTTAACAATATAAATAAATTAAATAAATCAAACTAAACACAATTTTTGTTAATATAGAAAATCCATAAAATCTTTTGAATGATTGAATTGCAGAAGAACACCCAAATCAAGGATAAATAAAATCTCAGGTTCATGGAAATTAAATAGTCGCATATCCAACACCACTTTTTCTTTTAGTAAAACCAACCATCTACTTCTTAAGAAATAGGAAGATAGGAATTAAGGATGTTGTTCATTCTAGTATTTGATTTCACTGGTTATATTCTAAAAGCAATGAATTAGGGTTTTGCTCAAGTATTTTTTTTTTGAAAAATACCGAGAATGATATATAATCTCAAGCTAGAGAAGACTGTTTCATGTCCTCCCTCCATCGACCAGGGATGAATAAACAGTTTGTGATCCAGAGATCACAACGATAGATAGGACATATGCCTAATCATTAACACATTAAGACGCTCTACTTATTAAGAGCCTACAAACTAAGTATGACAAAACAAAGTTATAAGCAAAGTTTAAAATAAAAAACTTAAATGTTTTCATTGCCCTTCATGTTAGGGCACGAAGATGGACCAACACAGAAGATAACATCAATTGGTGTGATAGTTTCAGCCACTTTCTTCACAACCTTTGAAGGTTTAATTCCTTCATCAGCCTTCTTAGCAGCTATTGTGGCCGCTCTCTTAGCAGCACTTGCAATCAGATTCTTGTTCTTGGACCCAAGTTTGCGTCCTCTTTTTATCTTCTCATTATTAGCTTCATTTGCATGAACCAGAACATCTCTCTCAATTTCCATGAGTTCAAAAGACTGAGGAGTGATCTTTGATGAGTACTCTGGTATTTTGAGTTTCTTCATAGGGACCTCACCACAAGGGATCCTCCTGAGTAGTGCTGCTACCTGCACCTTTGTTAGGGAGGCTTGGAACACATCATTTTGGCGCTTGAGGGTCACCCTAGGATCAGTAGCATCACTAAGCTGTTGTTTAACTTGCTCATTTTGCTGGTCTTGAGGGCTGCCTTCATACGACACCAAGGCCAAGTTTTGTGTCTTGCTGCATTCACTAATTTCCAGATTATTTAGAAAACGATCTTTAATGACAATAGGCTTGTGTACCTTTGTTTTGGGAGTAAATAGAGAGTGGCATAGAGGTGGAGGAGACATACAATCTCTCATGAAGGTAAATTGACCATTGATCAAGTTTTGATCAAACCCTAGTATAGGGACAGCAACTTTGGGACCGAATTGTACCGATGCTGGCGCCGGTTTAGGGGCAGTAGGACAAGTTTTAGTGCTATGGTAAATTATAGCACATGTTTTGCACAATCCAACCAAATTCTCATAGAAAAATTACACTTCATCTTCAAGATCCATATCAAATTTAATTTTCTTCTTAAACACAAAAGGACGATCAATATGATGGGCAACACGCTCCTTGATCTAACCCTCAGCCTTAAAGAGAGGTTCATCCCATTCCATAAAGTCCCTAGCAACAGAGGAGATGTTTTTGATAATATTATGTTGTTCATAATTAGGCGGAAAACTAGATAAACGAACCCAGAAAAAAGTTCTTCCATTGTACCTGATTGATAAGAGAGACATCATCATAGATTTGGAGAATGATTGACGCCTTGTTGTAACGCCAAGGACCTCCCCGAAGCACTTTCTGTCGATCTGATTTGTGATCAAAAACTTATTCCCATATTGTTGTTGTACCTTGTATCCCTTCTTCACCACCCATATACGTCGAAGATCTCTCTTGAGATCCTACAAGTCTGGGGAGGCCGTAAGAGGGCGCACAAGCAGATGAGGGAGACGCCGGCGA
Organism: Comarum palustre; assembly: GCA_951800085.1. Taxonomy (NCBI): domain Eukaryota; kingdom Viridiplantae; phylum Streptophyta; class Magnoliopsida; order Rosales; family Rosaceae; genus Comarum; species Comarum palustre. Next base: position 14,113,929 of record OX637572.1, on the reverse strand, counting down.
GGCTCTTCTCCTGACATCCTATAGACATCCAAGATGTCGTTGTTCATGAGGACAAGAGATTTGGCAAAAGATTCCATCACTGAGTCCATGGACATGGTATTGATAAGAGGAATGAATCAAGAGGAGTACCACAAGGGTTAATACTGCTAGACGAATTCAGTCTAGGGTTTTGGGAGGCAAGAGCAGCTTCTCTGCTCCTTAGGGTTTTTAGTGAGTTTAAGAGAACGTGGCGCACACCTTAGCCCCTCCTAATCATCTTAAAAATTATCTAGGGTTTTGCTCAAGTATATAATCTCACAGCAGAGTTATTAACATGATTGGTTGGAATCTGTAAAGGTATTCAATTAAGAATTAGATTGATTTAGTCATTTAAAAACAAAGAGTAAATGTGGATTTTCAATTGTTTTAATTGGAAGATTTTTCTAGCTTTTTTCAAGTTGAAGAACAATGTTTTTCTGCGATACAGTAATATTGTTCTTCAAGGATTTTATTAGGTGAAAGATTTTCTATGTTATTTTTATTAGCAAAAAATGTGTTTAGTTCGATTTATTTATCTATAATATTGAAAGTTAATATTATTGCCATGTCATTTGCCAACTCATACCAAGAATTAATAACAACGATTAGATTAGCTAAGATCTAAGGGATAAAAAAAAGTGTCAAAAATTGTGTCACTTGAACCGAACCCATATATATAGAGAGGGTCATTTCACTAAGGGGTCCATTCTTTGACATATATGAGGGATCAAGCATTAGACAAACTTTTCGATCACATATCAACATCTCCACCATTCAATACTTAGATTCATATATGTAGATCATTTCTGTGAGGGATTGAATCTAAGTATTGAACGATAAAGATGTTGATATGTGATTAAAAAGTTGATCTAATACTTGATCCCTCATATATGTTAAAAAAGGAATCTCTTAATGGAAGGACCATATATATATATATACATTATAATTTACCAACACATTGCAGTTAACAGCATTGAAATTAAGTATTGTGAAACTTGTAAAAACAAAAGGTTCTGCTAAAGGTCATTAAGAGTATCTCCAACAGCTTCTCCAAATTTTCTCTAAAATGGGGAAGAAAATGTCAAATTCTTCAAAATAAAAATGCATCAACTCCAGCAGCTTCCCCATTTTAGAGAAATCTGCATTTATTATTCCAATAAATTATTACACATATTAATTATTATATAATTTAAATATTCTTTATTTAAAACATCAACAAAGAGTCAGTAGTGAAACAACATCAACAAAGTCATTTCAACACAAGTGTGAACAATAAACCAACAGTTCACTAATGCAGTAATTTATTGAAAATGAGAGTCAACTTCAGCTTAAATCCAAAAAATAAAGAAAAAACAGCATCTGATCAAAATGAGAGTCAACTTCATCAATTCAAGAAAGAAAGAAAAAACATAAATATCTAGGAATATAACACAAAAGACTACACATTTCCATTCATACCAGCTCTTTTACCAAAATTTCCTTTTGAAGACTGATAAAATATTCAGCTAGAGTGGACATTGTACTAGTATCTTTAGACATTATTTCAGCTTCTTCCCTTCGAGTCTAAAGTTCAATTTCATTTTCTTTAAGAGCAACTTGCTTTTTCTCAATAGCAATTAGCAAATTAAGTTGTTCGGCCTTTATGCGATCACTTTCTAATCTCCTTGCTCTAAACTCTTCCAATTCTAAACGGAGTTTTGAAGAATCCTTCTCATTTTCACCACCTTGTTCGTTAGATCTTGCTATTTTGTTCTCTTCTTTTGCAGCATTTCTTCCAATTGGTCTCTTCAAGGGTGTAGGTTCAGGAGCATCCCCATCATCTTCCAAATTAATTGAAACTTAATATTTAGCAGAATGAGTCTTAGAGATTCTAGTTGCTGCAATTTTTTTATGTTCAACCCTCCATTTTTGCTGAAACCTCAAAAGAGTCCAACAATGTTCAAGTACAAACTGATGGCCTTCTTTATCTTTGTACATTTGTTTTGCCTCCGCTATCTGCAAAGTATAAATTATTGAACAACACAGTAATCATTAACCAAATAATTAAACTACATAAAATGTTCATTATTTAAAGACAATAAAAATAATGACAGTATGCACCTTATCTAGCGGTGTATCCACTTTTCCGTAAGTGTTCAATTGCAGCATAAAATCCACAAAACCTACTCACTTGGAAGATGATTTTTAACCAACGGTTTGTCAATGATTTTTCAGTTCTTTCATCTGCCCATGTCTTTTTTTCTTCAAAGTATTGAGTAATCCTTTTCCAGAATTGGTTCTTTTTTTGATTAGATCCTTTAACCGGGTCTAAAATCACATTCAGCCATGCAAATATGAGAAGTCTATCCTCATCAGCAGAAAAGTTGATTGTTCTTTGAGATTGTTTTTGTGATTTCTTGATGCTAGGTGCCTCTTAGTCAATGTGAACTTCAGTAGGGCATGTCTCTTCACAAGTAGAGTCATTAGAATGGTACTGACTCGATGGAAAATTATATGTTAGATGAGGTTCAATGAGATCATCGAGGGACGATCCGTTGTTGAGGAGGTCAGTAAAATTCAAATCCAAAGAACTCATTTGTACGTTTAATATAGAATTGATCAGGTGAATATAAATATACATAGAGCAGCAAATATCAGAAAGTTTGCATCTCACCAGGAATAACATACCTATACATAGAGTAAAAGATATAAACATTTACTTGAAAACACAATTTACCCCATCTGTATAGGACTCTATCACCTTCACATAAGCAAATTAATTCATAAACTACACTAATATACAAATATATATATATATATATATATATATATATATATATATATATTAGATCATCAGGAAGTATATATATACATTCGTAACATTAGTTCATCATCAACTTCCCAAGAAGAATATAATACGTATCTTATATATATTGCTACTGTTAGGAACCCCTCCACTTTTTCATGCAGTTTTACATGCCAGCAACTCAACTTCATTGTCTTAAACTTAGTTTTCAGTAGGTAATTGTTCTGTATGCCTGAAACTTAATTTTCAGTACCCAATTTTTAGTGCATTAATGCTATCCTAGCAAGAAACTTCAACTGATGGAGGAATGAGGCAACTTAAAAAATAAAAAGGTATTATACCTAAACAAAAACACAAATCAAAAATCAGAAACAGAAGAAAAGGTCCATTGTCAGACCAAAATTTGACTAGTTCATGTCCAAATACCATCACAGATAGTCAACAAGTAAATAATATTTTGGATGATTCAAAACGTAAAAAGATTAATGAACAAGTAAGAACTTGATGTTAGTTTGAATGTTACTAAAAGATTTAAGGACAAGTAAAAACTTGATGTCTCAACTTAACTACTTCATCCAATTTATAATACTTCACAGTTCTTTCCTATCTCATGGTTAAATGAATTTGTGACTTCATCTAAGCCTTTGTTCCAAATAAACCTAATATGCAAAAACATAGTCTAAAACTGAGAAGATCCAATGCGTAAAATCATGACAGTTATACAACCATAAGATTAACATGGTAAAATTCAAACTTTCAACAAGACCCATACAGTAAATTCAATAAAGATCCAAAATTGGTCACAATTCACAGACTGAAATAATAAAAAGATGATAAAGCAATCAGCATACACATAACCAGTTCAAAAGCAATAAACAAGGACAAAGAAATGAGCATACTGTTGACCAAGGAAGCTCTGCGCTCCAACGAAGTCTTCCCAACTAAGGCCCCCACCCAACAATAATCCAATAACCTCTACAGACTTTGTGAAAGCTTGGAACAAGAAAAAACTTGAAGTCAAAGACTACTAGGGGATTAGAATAGCCTCCCAGTATGCGCATAAATTGGAAAATTAAAGGGAGCAAAGCAACACTAACAGGGTTTATTCCAAAATTTTCTTCAACCTATTCAAACAACCCAGATTGATGATTGATCATATCCCCTTGTGAAACCCAGATGATTCATCATACCCATGTTAAATCCACTCCATAGATCATTGTTTGAGCCAAAATATTATCTTTCAGCGAATGCTTAAGAAAAGAGCCTAGTGGACCGATTCTTACGGTCTACGTTATTATTAATGTGTTTCCTTTCGGCTGGAAGTCATGATTGCCAAAGATTTGTGGTTGCTTAAGGAAACCTTCGAAGATCCAAGAAGATTTGATATGCCTTGATCCGCAAGAAAGAACAAACCATAGTGTTCACTATATAAAAGGGGTCAAGATACAGAGATAGACACATCTCAACGATTCAATACAACTTTTGCACACTGCAAAACAAGCCTCTCAGGAGCACCTCTACCAAAAAGATTCCTCGAGTCTTTTTGTCCACCAAAGCCCTATCTGTAGGCATTATCCGCTGCTACTCACCAAAGCCCGACCCGTCGGCATTATCCGATGCTACCTCACTAAAGCCTTATCCGTGAGCACTACCCGCTTCTACTCACCAAGCCTCATCCGTCAGCGAACAGTCCACCACCACTTCATAAAGCCCTATCCATAGGCGAATACTTGCAAAACCAATGTTGGAGTTAGGACTCTAACAAATATCCACAGTTTGTCAAGGGACTCTTTGGCGAACGTACTGCACTCTTGATTTTTAGCTCTGCTCAACCACACCGGTCTGAGTAGGAACGTCAATTTCGCAAGAGGAGGAGAAAAATCGTAGTTGCTCTTCAGCTAGGTCTGTGAAGAACCTAAGTGCCGGTCTGACCAACGTCTGTACAACAGTTGTTTGAAGAGAAGTCAGAAGGTGAACAAGCGTCAAAGATCAAGGTTGTACTTGACCCATAGGTACTGGCATGCCCTCAAACTTGGTTATTCGAGAAAATTCATTTTCACATCGAACAATCATATCCTCGCACAAGATCAAACAAAAAACCCACAAGAACTAAGCAATATTATTCGATACCCAAAAATATTTCGGCAAAGTTCTCAAGCTAATCAATAGAAGCAGAGAAAACGAAATAATGAAATTCTTTGATCAATCGAAACAGAAGAAAACAAAGAATGAAGATTGCGAATTGAAATAAACAAAGATGGAGGAGGTGAGTCACCTGCGCTACTGTCTTGTCTCTCGGTTGAGAATGTGTTCCAGTCGAAGTCGGACTTTTTGAGTTGTTTGGAGTCTGGTATATGTATCACCAAAAATTTAGAAAATGTTGCGGATTTGGAGAAGCAGATCTTCTTTTTTATCCCCTTCTCTATTTTAAAGAATGAAATGAAGAATCTGCTGGACCTAAAAAAACCTAAAATTCTTTAAAATTGATAATAACAATAATTTATAGAATGTGCTGGAGATATTCTAGCAAAATTTATTGTCCAAACTCCAAACATATGCTATAGAATGAAATAGTACCTCTGCGGCAAGTTGTAGTCCATGCCAAGTTAGTGCTCCAATCCCAAATAGTACTCCCTGCACTGCCTGATAATGACAAAAGAAAAAAAGAACAATAACCTGATAACGACAAAAGAAAAAAAAAGAACAATAAAAAGAGATCAAAGCACCAGATTCCAAATTGCATGCCAAATAGTACTCTCAAATTGCATGCCATTTGATTGCAGGAAGACTAAAGAACATAGAAGACATACCTCTAACCAATCAATTCCAATTCGATTCCTAAGAAATTCACACATTCACAAATAACAGTTAAAGGATTGGAGTTTATGTAAACCGGGAAAAATAGAATTGAAATCGAGGATAGTATCTCCAATTACAAAAGGTGAATCTACAATCACTGTTTTTTTGTTACAAAAATGGTGGTTGTGGTGGATTACCATTCCGGAGATTAGTGGATTAAGGTCAAACCATCTTTCCCATCAAGTGTTTTTCATTTGACAAAGTTCGAACCACGGACCTCCCATGTCGGAAGTGTCCATGTACACATTCGTCTCGACAAGCATGCATGTCCTACTTTTTTCACCAGACCAAACCCTATTGGTATCTACAATCACCGTTTTTAACCCAATGTGTGTGAATTTTCTCCATGTGAACTGTAACCTGATATGAGTGAATATATAGTGATGAAGCCATTCCTACATGTTGTCTCCAGTCCCAATCGGTGAAACGATAACCATCGAAGGCTTCGCTTGCGGTCCATTGTATTTCCCTTGCAACTCGTGGATGCAACCCAAGAAAGATCAACCAGAAAAGAGAATTGTCTTCTACAACAAGGTAGATTATTTGCTTGCATTTCTGGTCATGATCATTTCTGGTTAGAATGATCGATCGATCGATCTACTTAGTTTTCATGGATGAAGACGACGACGAGGCTGACCTTCTTGCTAGCAACGGATCCCACCAACAAACTCTTAGCGGAGACGACAACCTGATGGTTATAAGTCGTGGCTTACATGAAGGTGGTGACGTCACCAGGAAACTTTTGGGCGTGGCGAGGCTGATACAAACTGCTGATGAAGGCTAAGGTTTGGGGAAGTCGGGCCGTTTACTTTGGTCTGTACTCAATTTGTAAGGTCTCGATGTTGTGGATGGACTGAGTCTCAATTTTTGATTTGGTTCTTCAATTCTGTTAGGCTCTATTTTTGTTGTGAGACTGGTTGGATTGAGTCTTTATAGTAAACGATTTTGTTTTGATCAGAAACGGAGTCTCGTTCCCCTCTTGGTTGGTACAATTTAATCTTTTTTTTTCTAAGAGGGTGGAGGATCAACAATTAAGATTTATCTGAGTTGAGTGTACTTTTGATTGTTAGAGCCAAGTGTAGCTAGGTGTTTAATAGTCATAATGAGTGATTTCTATATAATGTGTCCAAAGGTGGTTAATTCTTGTATTGTTTGTTATATTATAAATTGGTTTACTTCTGCTTCAAAAAAAATCTAAAGTTTTTTTTTTCAAGGAAGCTCTAATGGACTCCTAAGAAGGATTTACTTGTATTCCAACAATTGTGAGTTTATTTCTTTATGATGAACGCCGCACTTTGGTGAGTAGTTTGCAATTTAGGAGGTTACACTTGATGAGGGTTAGATTATATTTTGGATCCAAATCCACCATTTCAACACTTAATGTTGGATGAGTCATCGGTGTTTCTTGCCGCTTCTTAATGTTCGATTAGACTTGTGTTCATATAATACCAAATGTGGAAAGAAACGTGCATATCCACAATGGAGAAGAAATATATGTTTTTGTCAAAACAAGTGATCTTGACGCACATAGCTTAAATAATTGTGATTGAAATGCAGACTAATGAAATAGAAAGTAGCACCATTACAATGTCAGCCATTTTATTTGCACGATCCATAAAGCTCGATAAAATGTTCAACCTAGTCAAAGAAGAACAACTATTGCTCAACTAATGTAATACATTGGATCAGGCAGCTTGAAGGTCCTATCGCCCACATTTGTCCCCAAGAGGTCGCTCCATTGATCACCAATGTTCCCAATCATTCTGTATCCACTCTCTTCAAGTTTCTTTCGCTCGGATGATTTGTACACAGCCGATGTGTTACCAGCATAAGATGAATTCCTGCACATACGCAGAGAAAAGTATGGTTACCTATAAGAAACTCAAAGTCTAACCTGTAGATTGAGAAGATAAAGCCAAAGAATTACAATCCCTACTTTAGAATGAGCTTTTCCCAAGTGAGGTATCCAACGAATCTGAGATTGATTTCTGTCACACTTCTTTGAGATTCTCCTCTTCCAGTTATGAATGCAACCTTGATTCCAAGAGCCAATAACTTATTGTACAGTTTAAGACTCTCCGGCAAAGCTGGTGCTTTGCCTTCTAAGACCCAGTTGTTGAATGCAGTGGCATTATATTTCTCAACCCTGAAAATTTTAGAAGACTTGTATGAGAGCCAGATGACCCTACGAATCGAAGACATATCTATTGCAGCAAAACTCTTAAAGAAATTAGAAACCACATGATCTGATGTAGCAGCCATCAACATTGTAAATTAACAAGTTTACACTGTTCACTGGTCTTCCCAACATCACATCAACAAGTTTGACTATATCAAAAGCATCTGTAAATTAATAGCAAATGGATTATGACCAACTAGAATTAATTTCATATTCTTTTGTTTGTGACTTTGAACATGGAGATTGGTGATTAGCAAATATTAATCAAAATAATATTAAAAAAAAATCAGTTTACTTCTTTAAATTTTAAGGTTAAATTCAGTTCAGTCATTCTTTTTAAAAAATCATCTTTTTAGTATCATTAGCTTTCCAAATGTCTATATCTTGATCTAAATTATCATATTGAGCTCTAAATATGACGACATATGTTAATATGGAGTCAGTAATGAGACTCTACATATTAGTGTTAGCTCTCAATATGTATGAAAATGACCAAAATAACTTTTACCGGTCATAAGAAAAACGGTTATAAGGGTTATTTTTGATCGTTTCATACATTTTGAGAGCTAATACTAATATGTACGGCATCCTTGTTGGTTCACATCAGCACCTGATATCATATTTTGAGTCCAACATGAAAATTTGGACTAAATTATAGGCATTTAAAAGTCTATAGTACTAAAATGATGAATTTTTAAAAAGATAGACTGAACTGATTTTAACCATAAAATTCAGAGTATTAAAATAAATGTTATCTTAATATTAATAATAGCAACAATAATGACATTACAGAATTGTCTAACATGGACGATAACTAAGATGCGACTTACCCGAATCCATGGTGAGCAAAATATGGCAGATTGGAGAGAGAGGTCTCATCTATGTCGAAGACCCACAAATTCTTGCCGTCCTTTGTAAGGTTGAGGCTCTTAGCGTAGAGCAAAGCCTCATTAGTAACAGCTCTTGAGTCCTGTCTGTACTGATGGCCTAGCATGTAGTTTCCTACATAGCGTTCGCAGGCAGCCGGAATAGTCGTCCAGCCGACGATGTTGTGGGTTTCGACGCCGAGTCTCCAGCTCATGCATGAAATGCCGGGGACGTGCCTCCCGTGGGAACCGGTTTGTGGCCGGAGGAGATGAATCTGGCTGGATATAGCTCCATCTGATGAAGCTTGAGTTGTTGCTGCAGCTGTGGTTAGGAGGAAGAAGAGTAGGACTGGCAACATTTTTATGATGTATCTGTTTTGTTTTCGGAGAGGAGGAAACTGGTGTGTTGTTCAGTATTGCCGGCTAGCTAATTTGTGCATCTTATATAGGTGTTTTTTTTTTCAAATCACGAATCAACTCTAGTTTTTCAGGATATTTACAAGGTGCCCCTATATAGTTTAGAACCCAAGGAAATGAGAGTGACTCAACTGTTTTCATTTTTTTTTGGAAAGGAAGCGCGACTGTTTTCTTTTTGTTTATATGAGTTTAGCTGCTATGCAAAGCTTCATAAAGCGTGAATTAAGCTTTGAACTGCCTCATGTTTAGTAATTAAAAAAAAACAATAGATCGGTTCACCACTTTATTATACAACACTACAGAGCTCTCTCTAGGATTTTCAGAAAAAATTCTCTCCTTCTGACTGCACGCGGTGCGGTTGCTAGCCTCCGACCATGTTGTTGCCTGCTGGGTGTAGTCGGATGGGACTGCTCTGGATGGCAAAAGCCGGGAGGATGAGAAGGGAGGCGGTGGTGGACTGGTTTTCAGGGAGGCAGAGGAGTTGCAGGTCTGTGTTTGCAGGCGGTGCAGATCGGTTCTCTTTGGGCGGGGTCTGATGAGCGCGGGCGCGGTGCACACCGAACCATGGCATGGCGGGGCGACGACGGATGTTGCTCGGGGATCTCTCAAGCAACAGCTTACGGGACCTTGTGGTCTGGTTTTTCTCTTCAGGGATGGGGTGATTGAACCTGGTTTCATGGAGGCGACGATGCTTTTCCGAGGATGGCATCGACTGTGCTGGCTTTTAGCTGATGCGCTAGAGTATTTCGGCGTTGATCGTGAGTTTTGTGGCGAGGGTTCAATTTTGACTTGGGCTTTCCGACCATGACAGTTTGGTATGGACCATGGCTAGAGTTTTTTCTCTGTTCGGTGGTGTGTTGCAGAGTCAGGCTCCGGTTAGCATCTCTAGATTTCGGCGGTGACGACGGGGTGTGGCTGAGAAACCCTACCCTAGGTTTTTTTGATTGGTGGTGGACTGGGCCTGGGCTTGATGGCTTGATTTGGGCCTTTGACCTAGGCTCAAACCTTAGGGTTTTTTTTTATTTTTTGAATAAATGCTTATTTTCTATGCTTGCATAGGTCATAGACTGTTTTTATTTTTATTTTCCAGATCGCATTAGCGACAGTGAGATCTTTACTGGTTCTTAGATCGTGAATGGCCGTAATGTTTCAATGTAATGGTGCTTGATTGTCCTCTTTGTCAGGGCTCTTGTATGACGTCATTCTGACATTTGTCTATCAATGAAAACCTATGGTCATATTTCAAAAAAATACAACAGTGCGTAGCAGAATTTTTCGAGTTATATAACGAACCTTCAAATTTCATGATGACTTAATTTGTTCATATAATAATTGGTATCGTTTACTGCATGGACAAATCCATTCACACTGAATTCTAAACGAACGTTGTAGTAATATTAATATGTTCAATATGTCACATGTATTAATATTAATAATTCTATACTTCTAACTTTATACTTCTAATAAGTTTAAGAAAATCAAAAGTTGGAGATTATCGTGTCACATACCTGATGAGAATTTGTCTCATATATACCTGATCATCATATCACATACTGATATCCGATTTTATTAGAAGAAAGAGCGTAAATGAGCAACCGTTATTAATATGAACGTGACCGTATCGAAGGTAGAGGTGGCATTTTGAAACCGAAAACAAAAAAAAACTAAGCCGAAAATTGAACTGTAACTGGAAAAACCACACAGAAAAAAACCGCATCAAAAGAAAAAACCAGACCAAACCAGACTTGAATGGTCTGGTTTTGGTTTCAATCCCTCAAAACTGAAATAGACCATTCAAACCGAAGTCAACGGTCAAACGTTCAAAACGACATCTTTTTGATTATTTTTTTAAAAAAAACAAAACCCTAAATCAACCGCGTCAAACACAATAGCCTCATATTTTTTGTTACATATATGGTGTTCTTATCTAACTTTTCTGTTTGTGCATATAGAAATCTTGGAGATGTTATCATTGTTACATGTACAAACTGTTAGAAGTGGTATGTTGCCTTCTAAAATGAAGCAAACATTTTTGCGATGAAGCTGCAAGATTTGATTTACTCATATGTATTCTGAGTTTGTGTTTTGTGTTGTATAAACTTTAAACATTTGACTCTATTTGTAAGTTATGGATTTTTATGTTTTATCATATGGAAGTATGAATTTTTTAGTTTTATCATATGGAAGTATGGATTTTTGAGTTTTAACATATTTAGGAATAATTACGGGATTTGTTAAAAAACGGACCGAACCGAATCATTGGTGTGGTTTGGTTTCTAGTTTGGTGTTTGGAAAAATAAAAAACCGGTTCAGACCAAACCTAATTGTAACTTCAGGCTAGTTTTCGGTTTGGGATAAAAACCGAACTGAAATCAATTGGAGCCAGCCGTAATTAGAGGAGTTCTCGTTTAAGAATGATAAGTTGTTGCAGATTGTAATTAGCACGAGTGGGAGTGATAGTGATGACTATATATATAGATGTTTATTTATATGCGCGCTTTGGTGCTACTTGTAACTTTATTGCTAGAATGTGCATTGCATATCCCATCTAAATCAATTTCTTAAATAAGCCAAATGTAATTTGATCCTTCCAAATCACATCAATTACATTCCCTTGAGCCAATGAAAACCCTCAGTATCTATTTGACAAAAAGAAATAGTGTTGCTATTAACACACTTTTTTTGTTATTAACACGCCGTATCTCTTTTCCTACCCACACATTTTACTTTTATTTACAAGTTTTAGTTGAAAAAGAGATAAAGTGTGTTAATAGCAAAAAATAGTGTGTTAATAATACCATATCTCTTTTTTAATATGCTACTACAATCCAGACTACCCTTCTGCTTCCATACGTTTCCAATATCATATACATTAACTTTCCATTTAAAGGATTTATAACTACTAGCCTTCGCGCACGTGTGCTAGCGCGTGCCGAAGTGCGTTTTTTATATGATTAATTAATATGAAATTTATGCTAATTTGATCAATATTGTACAACAAATTTCAGAAATTTAGATAAAATAATGCAGCCTCTAATCCCTAAAACCCTAACCCCAAAGCCTTAAATCCTAACCCCTAAATCGTAAACCCGAACCAAACACAACTTAAATTCGAAACCAAACATATCCACATGACAACATTCATATGCACCTCCAAAACTACTATTTTGAAAAAAAATGATAGAAATAAATATAAACCCTGAATAATCGATATTGATTAACATAATTATTTAGGTTTAGAGCGATTCAATTTATTTTTCATTATTATGAATATTATTATTATTATTGACAATGTAATTTCCTCTCATGCAATTCAATTAAAAAAACCCTCTAATTAAAAACAAATTTAGTTGCAAATTGGAATAAATTTAAATTGAGGGATAAAACGGTAAAATCAAATATGTTCGGGTTGGATGAAAATAACACAAAAACTGAGAGACGGAAATGGCATGACATTGTTAACATGAACATTACCACCCCTATCCCTTTATATATACTAGTCTTTTACCGGTGCATTTACACGGACTCACAATTCTTATAAAGTAGTTATTTTTCTAGCATATTTGTCTCTCCTTAATTATTTTTTTATTTTGCTACGTATCATATTAACTTTTGTGTTTAGTATCTAAAACCAACATAACATAAGTAATATTATCATAATATAATTTAGTGATTTTGTTGAGGTCGGCATTATTATAGTAGTGATAGATATACAAGCGTTGCACACTCATTGTGTTTGCCAATGAATATAAGGGATCGACGAATACATATCGCATATGGGTGAGCAATGAATGATTTTGACTGAATCGCGTCTGTAATTATCGACCTTTGGTCTAGTCTTTTCATCAAGAAGCTGAAGTTTTAATCTCCAGTGGGTGTTGGTTGGTTTAACTGGTGCGCGGTGCTAGCTAGAGAGAATACTCGTAGGAAAACAGACAAGCCATCAATGGCCACGCTGATAAGGATTTCCTCGAGAGAAAGTGAGGAGATTGACAAAAAGGAAAGTCCAACACTATAACGTAAGAAGATTGTGTTATTACATTAGGCAGTATGCATGCATAAAAAGCTGCTTGGTGCGTGTTGATGTGGATTTCTATGATTATACGTGTATTGATTTTTCCCGAGAAAGACCTCCAAAATAATAACTTTGTTCATCATCTCTTGTGGCTGATGGACGGTGGCTTTCATTGTCCTTCAGACAATACTAGCTTTAAAAAAAATTGCCGTAATGTTTACACCACTTGGTTTAAGGCTTATATCTTAGTAAGGTTTTCACAATAATGCTTCGACTACGTGTTAACCTTTTGAAACTATAAAACTATGCAGACTTGAAGATGAAATATATGATTTTATTCTCACCAAAGTACAAGTCATTGAAACCACTGATTAATTGATAAATAATTATAATATTGAGATATAATCTCATATCGAGAAAATAAGATATTACATATTAGCTTAGAAAGATTTGTTCTACTCTCTTCATTGTTAATTGGTTTGAATGTGAACTCTAGATTACTTTATCATGTTATCATAGCGGGTTACCCACGTTCATGTGTGTAAGCATTAACGGCCACACGCACTCCATCTCATTCTAAATGTTGTCCACGTGTTAGGCTTGAAAATTCATCACACATGCCGAGACGTGTTGTGATATAATATCTCATCAGAAAAATATAACCTTGCATGTGGGCTTATAAGAGTTTGAACTACCTTTTCTATTACAAATTGATTTTAAATGTGGACCTCATACTACATTATCAATAAATCTAGTTATAACGAAGGATGAAATTACAATTCACCTTTTTATTTTCCCCACCCTCAATAAAACATTCAACCTGGTGATCGAATTAGAAGAATACCTATTGAGTGTTCAACTAATGTAATACATTGGATCAGGCATCTTTAAGGTTCGATTGCCAACATTTGTTCCCAAGAGATCGCTCCATTGATCACCAATGTTCCCAACTATGCTATATCCACTCTCTCTCTCTCTCACGGTTGATTTATATACAACAACAGTTTTTCCGGAGTAATATATAAGATGTATCCCCCCAAGCAAAGAAGAATTAATGTTAAAAACAAAAAAAGTTAGCCGCACCTCTCTTTCTCTCTCTCTAGGGTTTTAGTTTGTCGTCCTGCTTTGCACCCCAAACCTTCGTCATGCCCGACAAGGTTTCACACCGTTTCACGTCCATTCTGTCCTTCCATGACGACGGGCCTCCATCTACAGGTGTTTTGCGATCTTCGCCGGCACCATAATAGTTCTTTTCGGTTGGCAAGCTTCTTACCTTGAAGCGTAAGGTTTCATGCCGAATGCGGTCATTGTAACTCTAACCTCTGTTTGGGATCTTCATAATAGACTGCAAATGCAAGCTAGGGCTAACAAATTTTTGCTGCGTTTCACAAGAGCAGATGATCAGAAGATATTCTGTCTAGGGTCTATGGTTCTATGGACTGTCTCTGTTTGTGTTAGCGGAGTATGATGGATAGGAGGATGCGACAATGGTGCCAATCAAGTCTTTTCCGGTTTGGGTGGAGATCTAAGGCCTTCCAGAAGCACTTATGACGAATGAGGCTGTTGAAAAGGTTGGCTGGACTCTCGGTTTTGTGGAACGCATTAATCAGATGAATATCCGACGAGGCACTCGGGCTTGGGTTTGGATTTTGCAGAAAACCTGTGAGCCGGTTAAGGTGGCTTTTGGGGCGATGGTCTTTGAGTTTGGTTCGAGGCGGTTTCCGATGAAACTAATGGTGAAATATGATCTCACGATGGGTTTTGTTCGGGTTTGTGGTCTCCTAGTGCATCAAGAGACAGGTTGTGCGGGTAAACCTACCCTGTTACCTCAATTCATAGAGATTGAATCGATGAAAACTGGTTTCGGTGGAGCGGCAAGGGTTGCCGTAAAACCTAACTCTGTGCGGCAGGGTCCAATTCAGCCTCTCTCTAGGCAGGTAGTCTGACAGGGTCAGATTTTTGTGCCACCAATTAAACCGGTGTTGAATCCCTTTTCAGGTCAAGGTTTGTTGCCGACACTGTCTTTCTCTATTCTAGGGGTATCGACAGCTGATTTAGGGTTTCAATTGGAGAGGCTGAGGACCTCTCCTATGGTGTAGCCAGTGCTGGTCATAGTTCCGGTGGTGGTGGGGCATTCAGTGTCATTTATCCCGTCTTTTATGGCTGGAGTCAAGCGTGGTCGGGAGCTGGCTCTAGTCTCGGTAGGCAAGCGTCATAAGGGAGCTGAAAGCTCAAGCTCTATGGAGACGATCCCATATATGAATTGATTTATCTCTTGAGATGACTCTTGTTCATTCTGAGGGGTGGGTGATTGTTCTTTCTCATGTGGATAAGGGAAAACTAGGGCGGCCTATGGGTTCTCTAAATAAGAAATCTGTTGGCAGTGCTGATCAGGGGTTGGTGAGGCCAAAGAGAGCTAAGAAACGCTCTGAAGAATAAATTGTATTCTGCTACGAGTCTAATTACATGATAGGAGGACGATTTTCGGTGAGAGGGTATTGGTAGTACCACAGGAATTAGGTCCGGGATCTGAATTTGTGGTGGATGGTAGTTCCTCTGGGGATATCTCTCCTGGAGCTTCCATAGCGGAATAATTAAATTTTGTTTATCCTTTGGTTTAGTCAGGTATCCAATAAAAGTGATTTTCTAGGACTTTGTTAGTTTGCTTCAGTTCTTGTTTTAGTTTGGTTCCCTGGTTTCGATGTTTACGGTGCTACGTTTATGGTTTGCAACATAGAGGTTATCTAGGTTAGATTTCGTTCTGCTTAGGTAGGTTCGCATAATTTTTTTTAACATGAGCCCAAGAGGGCGTGTCATGTTCATGTTGTAATTCGACTTTCAGTTATCAATATATCATTAATGACTACCGTCCATTTTTCAAAAAAAAAAAGAAGAATTAATGTTAATTAATTATTAAAAATCTAAAGCAACTTTTGTACCATGAGCAACTGAATTTAGGATGCTTACTTCAGCACGAGCTTTTCCCAAGTGTGATATCCAACCTTCTTGAGATTAGTTTCGGTGACATTTCTTTGAGAGTCTCCTCTTCCAGTTAGGAATGCAACCTTAACTCCAAGAGTCAATAACTTCTTGTACAGCATAAGACTTTCAGGCAAGGCCCGGATGAATTGATTGACCAGAAAGAGGCGCAATAGTAGTTAGTCGTCTCGACTGTGGGGGCTGTGCCTTCCAATACTCATGCGTCGAATGTAGTGTTGAATTATATACTTCTACCCTGATACATCAAACGATTCATATAAGGGCTATAGCTGACCTATGAAGACGAGGAACATTCTACATCTTTACGTATTAAGATGCGTTCTTAGAAACAAGCATCACTTAGTTTGCACTTGTTTCCTTAATCTCTAAACACTAGCCCATCATAATCTCTCTCTCACTATCCCTCGCTTATGCCCTGCATCAGTTTTGGTATCAGAGCCAAAACATCCTATTTTTACCTTCATCTTACCTGTAGAACTACAATGGTTACTAACGCAGAGCTTGCATCCAAAGTAGACAGTTTGTCTCAAGAATCTGAATGCCAAAAGAAGTTGTTTCAAGAGGTGCTTGAAAAATTGACTTCTTTAGAACATGATTTTTGGTAATTATAAGTAAAAAAATTAGTGATCAGGATTCATTTCAATGTCAGATTCTAAGCGTAATGACTCAAGACAACCTGGATCAAAAAGGGGCGTCAAACTAAACATTGTTGATTTCAATGGAGACAACAATCGTGAGGTCTTTCTTGATTGGCTACATGGCTTGGAAAGCTATTTCAAGCAGCATTAGTTGGCAGAGGAGCGAAAATTATCTTTTGCAGAAGCTAAATTGAAGGGAATAGCTAGAGTTTGGTGGGAAAAATACCAACAAACTCATTTTGTAGTTATTAGGACTTGGGAAGACACGAAGATGGCTCTGACACGTTTCTTTGCGCCACCTAACTACAAGCAACGACTCCACCTACAGCTTGTGGAATTGCTGCAAGGGAGCTTCTCAGTCGAAGAATATACTAATAAGTTCTATTGCTTGGCTGCCAAATTTGATTTTTCATGGAATGAAGAGATCATGATTTTGATGTACCGAAAGGGTCTGAATCCTCATATTTTTGCGGGATTAGCAACAAGTTGAATTTATAAGATGAATGGCGCTGTCCAGATTGCCTACCAAATGAAGGAAGAATTTAAGAATAGATTGTCCTTGTCATTTTATAACAAAGGGAAGACACCAGATAATTCTTCTGGAGGATTCACCCCTACAACTGATGATTCAAATGAGAAAACTCTTAATGAGTCCTCTTCTTCCAACCAGTTAGTCAGTTCATCTCAGAGTGTGCAAAAGGCTGCTGGATCTGCCTCTAATATGAGGACTGAAGTTAAATGCTGGAAATGTAGAGGTGATAGACACGTGGCAACATAATGCCCAAATCGTATAACATAAGGCAAATGAAGTTATATTGGAAGCAGAAAAAGATTTGTTGTAAGAAGAAGTGTATGGCCCATTTTTAATACTGCGACCTGTTCTCACTACACAAAAGGAGCATGAGGCAGATTGGCGTAGGATGCAGTAATCAGTTGTGTACCCTAGACATAGATATAGGGAGCTTCTCTAACATCATCTCTGAGGAAACTGTTAACAAACTTGGGTTGCCTATTGAACCACATCCAAACCCTTCTAAGGTCTCATGGGTAAACAATACAAATCTCAAGGTCAATGATAGTTGTTTGGTGACCTATTCTATTGGGAAATTGGTTACAACGTTGACCTGTGATGTGCTGCCCATCAAAGTGTGTCATATTCTTTTGGGCCGACCATGGCTATATGATAAGAAGGTACAACATTGTAGCTACAACAACACATATTCCTTCCAAGATGGAAGTCATGAGTTCAAGCTCGTACCAGCTCAAGATTTGTCCACCATAAACCTAAAAAAACTACGGGCACTTTACTCGTTAAGCAGACCGAAAGTGATGACTCTATACTTGGTCCAGTTCCAAACTCAACCGAGTTTAGTTCTTTTCAGAGGAGGAGAATTAATGACGCAGCCATGAGTTGTCTGGAACAAAAATATCCTATCTGTAAACCAAAGGCTAAGCCCGATCCTTTTTTGTCCAAGGGAAAACCTACTTGGTAGTTTAAGGGTCTTGCCAGATTTATTTTCAGTTACAAAATAAGAATAATTGTGAGTCAGTGTTTCAAGAGTCTTGAGTGTGTGTCTTTATGTCTATTTAAGTCTTAGTATTTAAGAGTCTTATTATTAATAAGTTATATTAGTCTTTTGGTATACTAGAAGTCTTAAGGGTTTTGTTTGAAGTGTATAAATGGCTTTCTAATGTAATCGGAATGGCTGATTGTAATGAATTAAGATTTTATCTTGTTGAAGGTTTGGCCTTGTATCCTCTCCTCTATTCTCCCTTATTCTATTTCTTCCTTATAAAGCTAAAGTATCTCTTTTTCTTCTAACACTTTTTTCCTTAATCTCCAAACACTCTAGCCCATCTTAATCTCCTATCCCTTGCGTCTGTCCTGCATCAAGTTGGAGCAATACGATTACGGGTTAGCAGGGCCTTTCAAAACTGGGAACCAGACTTGCGTCCTACACTCAAAGCTTGTATGTTATCTCCCCTTCTATTGCTACTTGGTTTGTGTTTCCGTACAATTTTCAAAATAACTTCTCTTCCACATGTTCATACAAATCCCTTCCTAGTTAACCAGTTCAATTGTCTTTGCAGCTGGTTTCTTGACTAGGGACTCATGTCTTGTGGAGAGGAAAAAAGCAGGAAAAGCTAAGCAAGGATCGCTTCCAATGGGTCAAGTGTTGATCAGTTGCTGTGAGCTTTATTATGAGCACAACCAGTTTTGTTTGGAACATCAATTGTGATTCATTGCAATAACTACTTCAAATTCAGTCATATGGTCTCACATGGAATTTATAGTGTAGCTTGTAATAGACGAGAGAAGAATTGTGAAGCAAATGTCGGTCATTCTGACTATTCTGTCGTGAAGCAAATGTCAGTTGGGTTTTGATTTGTTGTACAAGCTCCTGTACATGATTCCTTAAACCGGTTCCTTGTCCATTTGAGAAACTTTCATCCAAGATACTAATATTTGTTTACTTCAGTTTATCTTCACCCTCATTGTGTATAAGCCACATTTCCTGATAGTCACTACTTGATGTCGCAAGAACTGAGCTTTGCATCCCAGCTTAATACAGCTTAGTACATAGGGAATCATAGCTTGAAAAAGAAGCTGCGTTGAAACACAATCTATCTCGCATTTCTTATAGCTGCAATGACTTGGTCCTTCATCAAACCAGGAGGCAATCAATTGAATGTATTGTTACAACAGCATGGGAAAGTTACTTGAGAACCCTATCAGCAGCCACATGTTATAGGCTGCAATTGTAAAATGGCTCAAAAGAAGCAACAAATGCAAAATTGGGTACAGAACCATAGCCTTCCTGGCAGAACATCAAACACACTTTCATCACCTTATAGGGCTAACAACCCAACCTGTGATTGGACTCTGCCTACGGACTCTGAATTTCTTATGAGAACCACTTTGCAGTCGTTCAAGCACTGCATATGTGATCCAATCGGGAGTCAAACCCTGCTGCTTAAGTTTTGCATACAAATCCACTGCCTCGGCAGTCCTCCCGCACCTTTCAAGACAATCAAGCAGGATATTGTATGTCACAATGTTGGGACAGCAGCCTTGAGCAAGCATGTCATCGAACAACCTGCATGCCATTTCAACCCTATCCGTCTTGCCAAAGCACTCGATTAGAGTGCTGTAGGTGACAACATCAGGGCTGAAACCTTTCTCCTGCATCTCCTTAAACCTCATGTGGGCTTCATCTACATCACCATTTTTCCCAAGGCAATTGATCAATGAATTGTAAGACACTATATCAGGTTTACAATCACTGTTCTCAAGCTGTTCGAATACTGTCATCGCCTCATCAACCTTCCCAGCCCTACCATAACCAGAAATCAGAATGTTGTAGGTAAATATATCTGGTTCAGGGCCATCGGCTTTCATCTTTTCATACACTTCATGAAGATGTGATACTTGTTTCGTTTTTCCAAGCGCCGCCAATACTGTGTTATACATCATAGTATCAGTGGATACCCCTTTCTCATGAATGTTGCTCAGCAAATCAATGGCCTCTGCGGTTTTACCTGCAGCACACAAACTCTCTAACATCGACATGTACGCATCTCGATCCCCTTTATCATGGAACTTCCACATGTTGCAGAATAGCCGGTGGGCTTCATCATCATGACCCAATTTGCTCAATGTCTTAACAAGATACGCATATACAGACTTAGTTATATATCTCTTCGATACCTCCACCAACTCATCTAACCTACTAAGCTGCCCTTGTGCAATCAAAAGATTCAAAATCACACTGTACGTGAACTCATTCGGCCTACAATTGGCTTCCGTCATTTTCAAAAACACAAGGATGGCCTTATCAACCATGTTGCTCCTCGCAAGAGCCTGAATGATAGTATTATAAACAATCAAATTCAAATTGCAACCTCTGTCCAGCAACTCCTGAAAAAACACCACAGACTCTTCCCCTTTACCCAATTTCCCACTCATTCTGATCATGATTGTGTATGTAAACTCATCCGGCTCGCAATGCTTCTTCTTCATATCCTCAAACACCTTGTACGCCTCCTCAACCTGTCAAATCGCTGCTGCACATCAGGTAATCAGAACCCCTACAAAACCTTACTAAAAACAACGGAAATCAATCACATTATCAGCAAACCTTCTCGTCTTTCGCCAACGCATGAAGCAGCATATTGTAGCTATAAATGTCCAGCTTGTAGCCATGCCGCCGCAACTCCATGTAGCATTGGAAGGCTTTGGCGGTATCGTAAGACCGCAAGAAGGCCTGGACCAGACATTTATATGTGTAAGAGTTCATTTTAAGGCTCCATTTCTTCACCAGCCCTACGGTCGTTTCGAGATCATCGCTGCTGCCGAACAGACCGATGAGGAGATTTACGGTGGAGATGTTGCCACGTACATTGGAGCGGTGCATGTCCGAGATGATGGAACGGGCGATTTCGAAGCGGGAGGGGGCGGCGGACTTGGAGAGGATGAGGAGGATGCGGTTGCAGGTGAAGGCGTCGTGTTGGAATTTGGGGGAAAGGGAGGGGCAGAATCGGAAGAATTTTATGGCGAGGTCGGGGTGGTTGAGGGACTTGAGAATCTCGGAGGCTTCGGCGGGGGTGAGAGAGAGGGCGAGGGAGGAGAGGTAGTCGGCGAGGTCGAGGAAGGGGTCTGACGTGGCGGAGCGGGATTGGTGGAGGAGGATTTGGGTGGCTTTGCAGACGAGGTCGCGGCGGGGGATAGCGTAGCCGCGGATGTCGGTGGGGAGAGGAGGAGGAGGGGTGACTTGGGCGGAGAGGGTGCGGCCGGATGGGGAGGTGGAGGTTACTTTAGCGGTGTATTTTGTGCCGTAGTGGCGGCGCGTGGGGATGGTGAGGATGAGTCTGAGGTGGCGGCGGTGTCTCATGGTGGTGGTTGCCGTCGGTAATATGGTTCTGGCTTGTCCAAGTGTTATGATTGTGAACTGAACTAGTGAAAGAGAGACTTAATGTCAGCCGATTTTTTTACTACATACAAAAGTTAAAGTAAAAGAGACTTACTTATACCATGAGGACAAATCTGTGATCTCAGTGTGAAGACTGTCAGATTTATAATTAGAGAAGAATTTTACCCATATTTAAAGAGAGATGACACCATCTGTTGGAGACTGGAGGCATGCTAAGAAAGGTACATGACAAATGGTTTACTAACAACTTTGGTATTTCAATTTTTAAAAGAATCAAAATGGTACATGAACTTGTAGTTTCAACTTAAAATATATACATACCGTTAAATTTTTCATTATCTAATTGTTTTCTGTTAAACTTTGAGGGGAAAATCCGTCACTCTTTAATTTAGAAATAATAAATTATTAAAATTAATAATTAATAAGGAGATAGAAATAAGAAAAAAGAAAAAGTATTATTGTCTTTTTTTCGTCCTCGTTCAAACCTAGCATACGCAAAAATAGCGATCGAGATATAGAACCGTAAAAAAAATACAAACCAGGTAACCTACAAAAACAACGAATAGTAAAGAAAGAAACCATATCATGGGAAAACAACAAAGTTTTTAAGAATATGGTCTCATTGGTCTTAGTTTACAAGATTAAAAAGGTATATAAATAGAAAATATAAAGAAAAAAATGAAAAAAACCTGAAACTGCCATTTGAAAAATGAGAAAATATATAAAGTTAACGGTGTTACTAACGACATATACTAAAAGTGTGTCAACTTTGAAACATCATGTACCATTTTGATTATTTTAAAACTTGAAACACCAAAGTTGTTAGTGAACCATTTGTCATTTGTCATTTGTCTTTCTTAAAATTAACCCTTTTATTTTTTTTTGACAAGGATTTTGTTTATTTTCTTATTATTTCGATCACATTGGTCGTGGTTTCTTTTGAGGAGGTTGGTTGAAGGAGAACCACTATTGTCAAAAGAAGGGTCAATATATGTACATACACGTATGAAAATTGTGTTGAGATATTTATTACTTTCTACCGTTAGTAATTCCCAATTACCCCTCTAAATTTACAACAATTTAGACAAAATTTACAACAATTTAGAACCAAATTTACAACATTGACAACGAATTTATCATATATGTTTTATACATTTACATATAATTGAACCAAATCACTATATCCATAACTATTTGTGTATATATAAACTTGTAAAAAATTATAGATTGAGTAATTACCATTAGTAGAACTAAATTACTTAAGTTATAATTGGATTTACCTTACAGACAACAAAAATGTTCTCATATAAGTAAATGTGTATATCACATACACGTATGTACCATAGAAAATTCTTATTTTCTCTAGGGTCTTATTTTCTGATACAGATTATCTAGTTGCTTTTTGTATTTTTCCCTATATTTATCAACTAAGTTTACCCCAACACACATTTTTTTTTTAAAAAAAAAAAAGACAAATTGACCGCATGTTAAGAAGCTAGTAGTTTCATAACTTAAAACTTTCAAGTTCAAACTTTTTGTATCACGACAAACCTACAACCTCAATCCTAAATGACTCAAGTAAGATATGTACATTCTCCATAACTCCCATGTACATGTTCATGTTCAATCCTAACCTCGCTCCAAAGGAATGACATGAGACACATATCTAATCTATTGAATCACAAACATAAACACACCCGCTTACTTTTCAATAAGCTGATTATTATATATTGATAAATATGTTTTCTTTTCTGTTTTGTTTTCAGATCGAGAAACTAAAATAACTAAATAAATAAATGATTAATTTCAGTTTACCCACTTGAGGTTTAAAGCTAGCATCATTTCACCCCCTGTATTCTTAATTTTGAAAGTTTACCCCCTAAGGTTTTTAATTTTCATCAATCATGTCTAATTACCAAAATTTTGACCAAATTAGACGTTAAATACTAATATGTAGTATTAGAAAAAAGGTTTTAAAAGAAGCTTTTTTGATGTTAGATAACTATATTTTCCTTTAAAATGAGTTATAAAGTTGTAATGAACATCTAAATTATAGAAAATTTCAGCAAATTAAGCATGATTCATGAAAAATGAGAACTCTATGGGGTAAACTTTTAAAATTAAGAGTACGAAAGGTGAAATGATGTTAGAGCATCTCCAGTAGCTTCCCTATTTTCTTGAAATTCTCAATTTTGGTATATTTTGTGGTCCAACAACTTTCTCATCTCATTCCTCCAAAATAAGGATGAACAAGAAAAAGAAGCATTCATTCCTCAAATTTGCAACAAAATCCTCATTTCTCAAAATTTAATTTTTCACGTGTTCTAATGAGAAATAAATATATTTAGAATATTTTATTAGGTGTTTTATGGATATAATAAAACATAAATATTTTTTTGTTATAATTAATATTAAAATAGCATGATGTTGAATGAAATATGCATTAAGTTTGTCTTCGTCAAAGTAATTGACGAATAGAGAATTATGTGATCATTTTGATGCGTTTTTGTTTTGTGGTTCATGTGTTTGATGAGTTTTTATTTTTATGGTCAGTTTGATGTAAGTTGTTATTTGAGGGCTCATGTTTTGTCTGAATTGCTCATGTGCAAACAGAAGATCCAAAATTAATCAGCTTAAACATTTCATATGAATTCAATGTGTGCGAAAATTTGGTTACACGGGAACATGTGAGTACTGTGGTTATGTCTTTTGAGTACTGTGGTTTGTCTTCGTCAAAGTAATTGACGAATAGAGAATTATGTGATCATTTTGATGCGTTTTTGTTTTTGTGGTTCATGTGTTTGATGAGTTTTTATTTTTATGGTCAGTTTGATGTAAGTTGTTATTTGAGGGCTCATGTTTTGTCTGAATTGCTCATGTGCAAACAGAAGATCCAAAATTAATGAGCTTAAACGTTTCATATGAATTCAATGTGTGCGAAAATTTGGTTACACGGGAACATGTGAGTACTGTGGTTATGTCTTCTGATGCATGCATGTTTTGTTCTTAGAAATGTGGACTTAAAGAACTGATGTATGTCATAATTACAGGATTGCTCAGGCGCAGGAGCTTTGTGCGGGATAAAACGGGACGAAATAAAGACAGTCGTCTGATTTTTAATGAATTGATCATGTCCGTTTAAGTCAGTCTAATCCTATTTGTTAGATGAATTCATTAAAGATCGAACGACTGTCGCCGTTTCGTTCCGCACAGAGCTCCTGCGCCTTAGCAGTCCTGGTCATAATTATCATCATATGAAAATGAGTTTATTCCAGTTGGTCTGATTCCTCTCTCATACGTGTCAAATTGTATGAATACACCCAAAAATCAAAGTTAGTTTCTCATTAATTATTCATTGAAAGAGAGTTTAGGCATGTTTAAAATATAGTTTCTTGAATTTAAATCTGTTTAGTCAATGTGGTTTGAACTTGACATCTGTTTAGTCATTCAAGTTTCAATTTAATCTGAATAGACCTTACAAATACGATTTTTAATCTAAACGGTCATCCTGTTAGGTCTCTTCATTAAACTGATAATATGACTGTTAAAAATTGCCACGTCAGTGCCAAGTCAACCGAAATTACATTTATGCCCTTGCCTATTTCACTCATTTTTTTCATCAGATCTATTCTAAAAAAACAGGTGACAAAACCATTGTTTTTCTTTCTTGTTCAAAAAAAACCCATCGTTCTTCCTCTCAAAACCCAGCGTCTCTTCTCTCTCATCAAAACCCAAAATTCATCGTCAACTACCATCGATCGATGTCAACAACTCGTTGTCCAGAGTTGACCAAAACAGATAGGAAAGTCTTGTCGGAGACATAATTCCAAGCGACCTTAATCGGATCTAGTCCCATTTGAGAACGGCGGCTTCCACCAATCCACAAATCGAGATCGAATCAGACCAACAATCTCAAAATTAGTGACAGGAGAGTTCCACTAGTCCATCGATTACAGCTAGTTCATCAATTACAATAGAAAAATGTCACCGGATATGAAGTCCCCCAATTCAAATATAAGTGCCCGAAACCCTCGATTTCGTGTCCCTTTTTGGTGGTTCTGAGCCCTTCAGTTTCAAACATTCACACGAAAATCTCTAACACCTCTCTGAGTCACACTGCGAGGTCAGATCTCGGCCCTCCATCCTCTTCTTCTCCCTCTCGGCTCAAATCTTCGTTTTAGAGCTCTATTTCTGAGAGATCGCGGATCGGCGCCGTTCAGCTCGCTTAGGTTTCTGATGCTGCTTTGTCAGGTACCGTTCATTTTCTGATCCGATGTTTTTTTTCTTGTACAGCTAAGAAGACAAAGTTGCGGGATTGATTTTTAGTTGGATGAAGAAGGTGGTAATGATGAACCTTTAGATAGTGAAGATTCTTATTACGTGCCTCTACTAGAACATGATGACTATGACAAGTATGGAGATGATGAGTATGATTAATTATATTGTTGAAAAAACTGTGGAAGAAGAAGAGTAACGCAAAAGATTACTTCTCATAGGTTATGATGGATCAAGTTGGAGAAAATATGCAGCATGAAGGTGCAGAATTTTTTTCACAATGAGGATATGTTTGGAGGAGTACATTCTGATGAAAAACCTGCCAACTACATTGTGAACTCTGATGGTGAGAGGGTAGAACAAGGGTTGTACGTACTTCAATCCTAAAACTGACATGGTCAGACCGAGGTTCTAGTTCAATATGATGTTTGGTACTGTTGATATATTGAGGGATGCTCTTAGACTGATGGCCTTACGAGGGGTTGGGAGTATCAGTTAAAGAAAAATGACAAGGTCTGGCTCCTGACTATATGCAAGCAAGATAATTGCCCTTTTAAATTGTTTGCTTCTAAAATGTAAGGATACTCTTGAGATCAAGACGTGGATTCCTAAACACACATGCACCAGAACTTATAACAATAGCATGGTGAGGCAGAGACTTCTAGTGAGGCAATTCAAGGATCGAATTGCCCTTAATCCGGACTGGAACCCAAGTGAGAGTTTGTGGTTTTCTTATGGGGTGTTTGTGTTTTTCATATTGAGTACTCTTTACCATAACATTTTTTTAACTATTGCAGAATCGTCAATGTTAAGTGAGTTGAGGGCAAAAGTTAATAAGCAGATGACTTACAAGGTTAAGGTGGCGGCTTTGAAAGAGGTAGAGGGTTCCATCCGAGATCAGTTTGCAAAGTTAAAAGACTATGGGAATGAGTTGAAGAAGGTTGATCTAGACACCACAGTGGATATAAGGTGTGAATTCAACAACAGTAACAAGGATCCACTATTTAAAAGAATTTATATATGCTTGGGAGCCTTGAAGAATGGAATCAAATCTAGTTGTAAAAGTATAATAGGCTTAGATAGTGCATTCTTGATGTCACGCTCCGACCCGAGTTTACCTCCCTAAACCCGGGTTAGAACGTGTGAGATCCAATCTAAGAGAGATTCACTCGTAATCCCCCTTGAGAAGGGTTAACACTTTACCCCCAAACCATTTTCAACAGTCCAAACGACACCGGAATAGACCTCACAAAACCTGAGGTTATCCCGATTTCCGAAATGGATCTCATACTATTTACTTTAGAGGACCTAGGGTCTAAATATTATTTGTGACTGCACCCTTATCGGACAAGCTGTCTACGTACCCTATACGCAGGGATCAAGCCACACGTAGCTCTTGTTTACTTTAACGTCCTAACCGACGAATCTCGCTTTTCTATTTACCGGTCGATAAACTATTACGGATAGCATACGCCTATTGCACACCTGGGGTTTAACATCTCCGTTGAGGTATCTACAAACCAGCTATCTATCAGGATTATCCCAAACATTCAACCATATTTATATACAACATCCACACATAAATATAATATAGTGACATTCATGTAAATAATAAATCCATCGACAATATAATAGTCAATTTATTCCCAAATGACACTCTTGTAAATACCTTAAACTACCAATGGCAGTATTATCAATTCAGCCTCAATAGCAGCTTAGTAAATATGCTAAGCTGTCAGGGGTATTTTTGAAATTTTAGCCTTAGGGATAACCCTGCAATTAACTAGAACAGTCGAGGGCAGTATTGTCTTTTTAGTCTCAGTTGTAGCCTTGTAAATATGCAAAGCTGCCAAGGGCATTTCTAGGATTTCAGCCTCAGTGACATCCCTGTAATTATTCTGAACAGTCATGGGCATTTATGAGATTTCAGCCTCAATGACATCCCTGTAATTATGCAAAAAAGTCAGGGGTATTTCTATCATTTTACACCCCACAGTAAAAACGGTAAAACTGACGCGTAAAAACTCTGATTTTTATCGTGTCTTCTCCGATTGACTGTCTTGCCAGAAAACCAAGCTTTTCCAGCTAAATCGAGCTTCTTCACCTACCTAACAAGCTTCTAAACATTCTAGGCAACTCAACAACACTTTAAACACAAGAGAAGGTCGAGATTTCATACCTCGAAGTCCAATGCTGCAACTCTGACGGATCTCCTCTGGCGGAGCTCCACTGCTTCTTCCTCCCCCTTGCTCCTGGACAGCTCCTGGTGGTGCATGGGAGCTCCTTGCTCCTCCGGATT
This sequence comes from Comarum palustre, assembly GCA_951800085.1. Classification (NCBI taxonomy): domain Eukaryota; kingdom Viridiplantae; phylum Streptophyta; class Magnoliopsida; order Rosales; family Rosaceae; genus Comarum; species Comarum palustre. The sequence continues at coordinate 14,085,647 of OX637572.1, read as the reverse complement.
GCTTTGACGTCAAGGTCGAATGTATAGTGATCAAGCTCTTTCTCCTCTCTGCTGGGCGGCGCTCACGGCGTCTTCGACTTGGCTGGAGGTCTGGGCTCGGTCACCAAGGCGAGGCGAAACCACTAGTGGTGGCGGTGAGGCTGGACGCGCGCCGGTGTTGAAGGTTTCTGGGGCGATCTTGAGCTGCTCGAGAGTGTGAAGAGAGAGAGAGTGAGCGAGCGAGTGAACAGAAGAGGAATTAAGGAGCAGAGATAAAGAGGAAATGAAGGAAAAGATAAGGGAGAGAGAAAAAGGAAGGTTTTTATAAACCTTTCAACGGCCAAGATTTGTCGATCAAATCAACGGCCCAGATCAAGTCTGCAGCTCCGGAAATATTTCAGTCATACCTAAAGACTAGTATTAATATAATCTACCACCTCGGGATATTTAATCTATTTTTCTCCAAAACCGCAAAATCTCTCGATATTATATTCGAATATTAATTCGGAAAAAACTAAAACTGCGGTTATAACCCTCTATAACCCGTCTGGTCCCGGTAATAGGGTAAATTTTGGGACGGGTCTTACACTCGAAGAGTCTATTTGGAGGTGAGATTTTGACTGCTGTTGGTATGGATGCAAACAACAACAGCTGGGTTATTGCATATGCTATGGTGGAAAATGAGAGTAAGGATTCATGGATCTGATTGTCGGAACTTCTTTGCAAGGACTTAAATATCAAGGAAGATGGAGTAGGATGGGTTTTTATTAGTGACAAGCAAAAGGCCTCATTCCTGCATGTCAAGTGGTTGTGCCAAGTGCGGAAATCAGATTTTGTGTAAGACATATGTGGACCAATTTCACCAAACTATTTTCTGAAAAGTTTTGGGGGATCAAATGTGGAAGTGTGCAAGGATACTACGATGCCATACTATCTTAAAGACATGAAAGAGATGAATGATCTTAATGATGATGCCTACAAATGAATGACAGGTAAGTGTTCAATTTTGGTTCTTACATTTTCATAAGGTTCAAATTTTGTTTTGGAGCTTTGTAGTTTAAATATTGTTTTAGTTCCTTTTGTTTTGCAGACAAGGATAGGCATCCAAGACATTGGTGTCAAGCATTTTTCAACACAACCATCAATTGTGACATTATGGATAACAACATATGTGAGAGTTTTAACGCAATTCTCGTGGATGCTAGAAAGAAGCCTCCAGTTATCATGCTCGAAGAAATAAGGTGAAAGCTTATGAAGAGGATTCAAAATACGAAGGCAAATAATGGACAAGTATGAATATGATATTTGCCCCAAGCCAGGAGACACTTTAGAGACGAACAAGATCAAATCTGCAGATTGTTTTTCAACTTTCAATAGTGGGGATAGATTTGAGGTTGACAACATTCAAGGAACCAAGAATGTTGTCAACCTAAGGCTGAGAACATGTAGTTGTAGGAGATGGGATTTGACTTGAATCTCATGTAAGCATGCAATTTCAGCCATTTACTGGAAGAGGGAAGCACCCGAGAATTATGTTGTCGAGTGTTATTCAAAGAAGACATACATGGCTATCTAAAGCAATTTCATCAATCCTATTCACAGTATAGATATGTGGTCAAGGTGTAAGGGCCAGCAATCTTACCTCCTTTATATTCAAGAATGCTTGGTAGGCCAAAGTCTACAAAAATGAGGAAAGATCCATATGAAAAGTTTAAAGATGCATATGAAAATATTACAAAAGGTAAGTTGGGAAGGAAGCAGAGGTCCCTCAAATGTGGCCATTGTGGTATACTAGGGCATAATAGGACAACATGCCGAAGCCATTTGCCTCCAAAGGAGAGCAAGAGTGACGAGGCCAAAAGTTGACCTGTGCAATTTAAAAAACCCTATCATTGTAGCATTAGTAAGTAGGGATCGTTCTAGCCGGGGACACTAGGGAAGGACTTATATTCTGCAAAACAAATCGTTAGTACTTTCAAAAATATACAATAAACATACAAGTACAATTCTGTCACAACTATACGAGTATAAACATATACACAAAATATTATGGGGGATTTAAAGATGGTTCGAAACATATAAAGAAAATAAACAAAAATAAACAAACATATATACAAGTGATCATTCAATCCTTTCAACATTTAGAATAGCACAAAGCACCGATTAGTTAACATGCAAGGTTACGAATCAGATTAACAAGCAACATTTATAATTTCGAACACTTCAATTAATTTCAACCTTTAATGACTTCTCATGTGTTTTTAGGAACTTCAAATATGCCTGAACCTAAAACATATATGTGTCACCTTGTTTAAACCATCAAATATGCCTAATCTAAACAAGATACACTTACCGTTCACGAGTCGGTTGAAGACATGGTCATAGGTATGGCGTCACTCATCCTAATAGCATGCAAATCTCTCACCCTACCACCCTATGCAGCAACTAGAACCAAGCCATCAAATATGCCTAACTTGATCCTAGATTACCACGGCAGATTAAACTCCCCCCTAATAGCTAACTTGGGTACCATTCAAATTAACCTAGGGTTCGATTACGTGCTCAGGTGATGATTAATCAATTAAAGTTCTCTAATCATATAAACACAGCAAGTTAAGTCTTTTATTCACAATCTAAACATGCATTCTAATCGTTATGTTCAAACAATCACATATAAGAAATCACAAAGAAGAATCACATGATCATGCTTGAAACATAAAACCGCAAAAACAATATATATATATATATATATATATATATATATATATATATATAATGAATTTCGACAAACACATAGAGTACTCAAAAGCTTACATAGATCCATACCTAAACCTCCTAGAGAAAATCGGCAAAGGTAGGGTGAAATTGGCGGAAGAATGGTTGAACTCTCCGGTGAACAATGGATGCGGCAGCTTTTTGTATCTCTAAGTGTTTAGGGTTTTTGGGTAGAGCTTGGCTCTCTAAATATTACAAAGGTTGAAGACACTAAACTAAGAGCTATACATGTCTATTTATACAGAAAATTTCGAACAAAACCCTAGAGAATTCGGGAGCTTCAAGGAGTCCTATTCCTTGTTGAACTTGTAATCCTTTTTGGACTTGATTTCTTCTTTCTTTTTTTGACAAGGATTTCGACTTTGGACTTGGATTTCTGACTTCTTGGGCTCTCCTAAATGTTAATGGATCAATGTAGGCCTCATTGCACAAGTTTTGGGCTTCTAGGCAGCCGAATCCATTGCAAGAACTCGGTAGGGACTGACTTTCCCGGTTTGACCGGGAAAGCTCCATACTTAGTTGTTTCGGCTGCCATAATGACTTCTTCGAATCTCCTTCTTCAATGCAGCTTCCCATGACTTCATTAAGCTCTTCTTAAGTCCTTTGACATGCTTGGGAAGAATTTTGGTGAAGAAACATCCTCCCAAACTCGTGTGACAACTTAGGCAGAAACTGCCCAGTTTTGTAGCTTGACCTCCGTCCATTGTTTTGATAATAACTCCTTCATCTGAACTCCAATTGACACGATTCCAGAAGATCTGAAAACTAGACTTCCTCAGATTCCTCCTGGATATTTAGATATGATTTTCCGAAGTTGATGTAGGTTTTCTGGAAATTTCTGCTCGGATCAAAATCTTATGTTTCGGAGTTTCTTCTTTTCCATGGCCTCTCTTGTTGTCTTCCATGAGTCCAATCTTCATGATTCTTGTTCTCATATGCTCATTTACATGTCATCTACACATTAAACAAAATCCATCAAAAATGACAATGTAAAGATACGGTGAATCATGATAAAATAACCAAGTCTTCGTTCCAAATCGAATTTTCAACACTTAAGCACAATTTTCTGTATAAATGCACGTTTTAGCCATTGCTCTACAGAAAAACCCTTTTGACTCAAAATAAGTAAAAACAACATTACTAAGGAATAAACAAGGTACAAATGAGGGTAAAAACATATTAAAAACATAGCGTAAAACGCACTTATCAAAGAGGAGAAAGGCCAGCAATGAAGTTTATAAACAGGTATTGTAGCTTTCTAATAATTTTAGAGTACTCTTTACTAATTTAAAGGTTATGTGTGCCACTTATTGTGTACAACAATGTTGCAACCAAAGAAACTAAAGAGACCTCCAATGACTCCGAATGAAATGAGGGTAAAAGCAAGGATGGATGCCAAGAATCAAAAGGTAACAATTCAGCTATACTGGATCCATTAAAATGATTCAAAAATATTTTCTTTCTTCTGCATAAGCTCTTTACATCCGTGTGTTTTTGTTGGCTTAGGAAAAATATGTTGCTGCCAAAGTTGCAAAGCTAGCAGCAACCATGTCATCCTCATCCTCGATAAGGCCTTCACAAGTTGGAGCCAGATCAGTCCAAAGCACAGCTGCCCCAACTTCAAGGCTATCCCAAAAATCAACTACCCCCACTTTAAGGCCAGCACAAAGCTCAGCTACACCAAATTCGAGGTCAAGACAGTGCATTTGCAACTTCAACAAGAGCATCTTAAAAGTCAGAAATATGTCATGTAAAGTAGATGAGTAGTGCTGAACTCTAACATGGGCAGAATATTAGACATCCAATTTTTGTGCAACTAAATGCGATGTAATTTAGTTGCTAGCTCTAATCTTTTGTTAGAATGATTAGAGCTAAATTCATACACACTACAACAATGTATGAGGGATGTATTATGGCTTCGTATGCTAAATTAATAGATTTCTGCCTATTATTGTTGGTTGTTGTTATGGATATGTGAAGTGTGGGATGTTTTCATGGTTGCAGGTACATCTTTTGGTATAGGTTATGGATTTCTGATGTTATTGTTGGCTGTTGTTATGGATTTGTGAAGTGTAGGATGTTTTCATGATTGCAGGTACATCTTGTGGTATATGTTTTGAGAGGAAGAATGATGGGTTTAGATGTGTATATATATATATATATATATATATATATATATTGGGTTTTTGAACAGATCTTATTTCATCGGGGTAAAAAAGGGGTGAAATAGACAAGGGTATAAGAGTTCGTTCATATAATTTTTGGTTGACTTGGCACTGATGTGACAGCTTTTAATAGCCATGTCATCGGTCTAATAGAGACACCTAACGAAATGACTATTTGGATGATGAAAAAATGATTTCAAGGACTAAACAGTGTTGGGTTCAAACCATAAAGACTATACTGTATTTTACCCTAGTTTCTTTCTGCTAATCATTTGATATCGATTCTGATTCTTTGCAATATTAGCTTTTCATGTGTTTTCAATATGAATTTAGGCATGACCTTTTAAAGTGAGATTTTTTGAACTATCATGTAGGGTAATATAATACGTACCATCTTTTTCAATCTCAAAATAAATCACATACTACTATCACGTATGACAAAATTTGAGTGTTGAGAATGTTTTGGACTTTGGGAGGGATGAAAACTAGATGTATGACAACATTTTCATCTTGAAGAGGCTCAAATCACGCATTTGGGGATAACAAGGGAGCTTCATGACCCGGGACACAAAAAAAGCATTGCAGGATCGAATTGATCAAGAAGGTTTGGTCATTGAACATCCAGCCGAAAATAAAATTCTTTGGTTAGCTTCTACTAAAAGGCTAAAGACAAGAGATAGACTTTCTCGCTTTGGCATTGTGCAAGATAATTCTTGTCCTCTATGTAATGAGGACAATGAAACCTTGGATCATCTTTTTGGTTATTGCAGGTGCACAAAAGTTGTTTGGAACGCATCAGTTGTTACTCCACCAATAAATTGGAATGAGGTTTTCCTTAATGTTCTGAACAAATGGTTCCTGGATAATCCCTTTGATAGAAGATGTTTTGAGAAACTGATCATTACATGTTGGCAGGTTTGGAAAGCAAGGAATGATGCCATCTTTAAAGGAAAAGCCTCTTGCCTCAACTCGATTGTTGCTGCAACTACATTTCATCAATGCAATATTGCTACAGACTTATGTGTAAGAACGGATAATGGAAACATGATTAGGTGGTCACCACCCCCATGTGACTAGGTTAAAATTAATTTTAATGGTTCAGTCCAAAGCTACTCAGCCGCAGGAGGTTTCATCTTAAGAACTTCAGCTGGTCAACCAATTGCAGCAAGTGCTTTCAACCTAGGTGTCACCAACGTTCCTGTTGCAGAAGCATTGGCACTTCGAAACCGTCTTATATGTGCAAAGGAAAGAGGTCTCACGAAGATTGAGGTGGAAGTTGACTCCAAACTAGTTATTGATACAGTTAATAGAGTGTCTCACCCTCCATGAAGGCTCCTCAAAATCTGGCACGACATCAAATATTTGAGTGACTCCTTTGAGTCCATACGCTTCTCACATGTATACAAAGAAGCAAACTTTGTTGCTAATGTCCTTGCTAACATGGGTCATAGATCTGACAAGTGTGGTCTTTGGGTGTAGAGTGTTCCCCTAAAGACATCTTTAGCCTTGTCATTTAATTGTATAAACATTAGATGTATTCGAGACACCTCCATTTAATATTTCTCTTTTTTCATAAAAAAAGACCGGGACGCAAAAAAGGTGAGGAGGCCACACATGAAGCTCTCTAGAGAACCTCCATTTAATTTTTAAGGGCTTTGCTTGAACAAATAAAATTCTGTTCTTGTGCAGCTAATTTCACAATATCACATGTTTATGGGTGTCGAAATACATGGAGAAAAAAATAAGGAAATTTTGGGTTTAACTCAAGATTTAGTTGTAAATGATGGTGTTACTCGGTTCTCACCAGACACCACACAGATCGATAAAAATAACAGTAACATTTGCTTTGATTCTTGCTAGGTAGGTATTCTAGGGTTAGTCTCACCCCTTGTAGATTTAATTTTCACTCATGCTTCATGAGCACAAAACTCACAAGTCCAACCCCTGAAAGGTTTAGTCAAATATTAACATCAGAAAAACAAGAATCTCTCCAGAGGGAGAAAAAAAATGAAATTGCCAGAATGAATATTGATACAGGCAATGTGGATGAAATCAACTTCCCCATCAAAATTTTATTTCAACGAAGCCGAAAAAGGCCAACAAAGTTTGGAAGTTATAAATAACCCATCTCAATCAAAAAATTACAGGAGGTAGCAAGCTGGATATGAAGACCCGCTCATTTTGCATGGAACATTCTGTTAACTGAGTCGTAGCTTGGGACATTTACAACTGCCATGCAAATAGAGAAAGGTAAGAAAAAAGGAACAATTATCTCAGTATTCAATCAATGTCTAAAAGAATCAAAACCAGTGTCAAAAAAGAAGATCAAGACCAGTCAAGCCTATCTGAAATTTACCATTCCCATATGATGCCATTGTTAGAGGTGAAGATATCATCTGTTGGGCGGCTGTAGTAATATCTTTCAACGTCACTCCTTCTACTGTCTTTAAGAAATCCTCCACAGGTTTCCTGCCAATGGTATAACATGTAATCTCAGCACCATGAAAACTGCTGTACTTGAGATATCAAAAGATGCTACTATATACCTCTTAAAAAAATGCTACTATACATTAATAGTGCTACTTAAAGCCTAGCAAGAGCATTGTATGAGGAAAGAAAACTCCACAAAGAATTTGCTTACCTCTCCCCATATGTCAAAACTTGCCTTCCTATATCTTCTGATGCAATCACCTGCAACAAAGAAAAATAGAAGGGAAAAACCAATGAAAACCCTTGGAAAAAAGAAAGAAAGTTAATCATACAAAAATCCATGACCAACTGGACTAATTACAGAAACAAAACGTAAGAGAACATGAAGTTAAGGTTTAACAAGCAAAACATAAATAATCTTCTGAATGAGTGCATAGTGATGGTGAAGGTGTGGTATGGTATGAGAGAGAAGCATACTCTAGATTCTAGATTCATCAAAACTGCAGCCTTTGTGGCCTCTTTAGCACGTTTAAGCTCTACATCCGTGACTGCAAGCAGGAACAAAAAGAAAGGAAACAAACATACTTATATCAGAGATCTCCCACAGACAAGAATACAAAAAATAAAATAAAAATATTACAAAAAATTGAACCTTGTCCTGGAGTGGCAATCGAAAGTAATTCTCTCGCTGCTATTTCAACTGCCTGTGAAGCAAACTCTGAGCCCTACGTCCAAAAATAGCAAGATGTCAAAATCATTGATAGTTAATATAATCAAACATCTTTACCAAACCAGCTAGAAATTGTATGTGTACTATCACATACAACACATTTGAATTTCTCATCTAGACCGCTTCCATCAATTCCATGATTCTAAGCCAAATAGAAGTTAGAAATGAAATCCGACACTCTTTCTTCTATATAACAGTGGCTCAATTAATAGTGTCAGCCTTTTGCAACCCCTAATGCTGAATAGATAACATTTTAGACCTATCTCATATCACTCCCAGATGCACATACACTGCCCTGGAAGTACAACCAACAAATGCAAGCGACAAAATATTGAGAACCGAAGGGAGAGCCTTACAGTGCTAGCATAAATTCCAAACAATCCAGAATCATTAAAGAGGCTGTTGAAGGCGGTAAAATTTTGGATCTCCTGGTGATTATTCAAGACACGGAGATCTGTAGCCAATAAAGATAATCATCAGTAGAAGATAAATGTAAGTAAAAGTTGATCCAAATAAACAAGAATAATCATGCATGTGGTCTTACATTTGTATATTTTTATAGAAGACCCTCATAACAGGAATCCCTCTTGATCAAAAGCAAAATAGGATTGCAATGCCGAGCAACCACACAAGGGCCAATCAACCAGATCATCTAAGTTCTAGATCTAAAATTTAAAACCTAATCCATCAACAAATCAGCAAATTCTGGAACTAATTGATGATTCAATTATCACTATGACCCTTTCAGTGTTAGTAGGACACTGTTCTTCTATTCAAGTGATCCTAGTTAGATGAGTAGATGGTTGTCCGATTGGTTAGTCTTTTTGGTAAGATAATCCTATGATGGGAACTTAAAAAATGGATGATTCAGAACTTGAGATTCTTGATTGCATCGGTGGGCCTACATGCCATCCCTTTTGGTTCTAAAATAGGTTCATGAAAATTTAAGGCATTAAAATATTTGTTCAATCATACATGTATGTTCTTGAAGAATCAAGCACAACTAGGCAGTTTCACTCTGAGCAGTACTGCTACTTAATAATAAATTAGAAAATTAAGGTAGACTCACATAGCCTTGAGTGCATCCCCTTTCCAGGACCCCCAGCAGAGAAAGAGCCACCTCCTCCCATAAGCATCTGTAAAGTACGGAAAACTTATCACCACTCTTGTACACTGACAGAGTTCTTAAAAAGGTATACTAAAAATTAAACAAAACATGATCGTACAGCCTTCTGTACAGGGACTAATGATTGCAATGGGGCAAGATTCCAGAAAGGCATGATGAAATCATGAAATCTGTTTAATTTTCCAAGAATAAATGTGGCACCTGTAGAACAGTCAAAATGATAGCTTCCTTCTCTTGACGCCAACCACCAGGAACTTCAAAAGCAAGGGCAATATGTGCCTCATCCTGTTGCATGAGTAAAGCAGATGAGTACCAGAAAATTGAACAATGCATGAGAAACTATGTTCTCTGGATAATCAAAATATGAGGAGCATATATAGAAATGAAGATCCAACTCTTAAATGAACAACTCATACCTTGGTATTACCCTGAGTACGATACTCTCCTCCAACATATTGAGATTTTGGCTCACCAAAGAGGGGCTCACTTGGTAGGTCAGAGAGAAGTGGTTCTGCAATAGATAAAAGCTCTTCATGATCAACCCCAGATGCGGCAAGAACCATCCGCGGAGCAGTATAATTCTCCTGAAATTCCACCATCATTTGTATCAGTCACACACAGCTCACATAAAAGAAAGCAAAACACACATTATTTAAAATATTAACCAAGAAAGAGGCCTTTCATAGATTTAAATAATCTTACAGCAACAAATTCTTCAAGGATGTCACCGTTCAATCTCTGCAGTGCTTCTTCAGGAGCCATAAGAGGATTTCTCAATGCTCCAGTAAAACCAGCAGAATGAATCTTCTCCAAGAGTAAGCCTTGAGGATTCTTAGAAACTTCATCAATATCTGCCCTTATCTTAGCCAGCTGAGTAAACATAAATTCTACTCATTAGAAAGATAAAGCACGGACGAATAATTACAGAAAACTGACAACAAATTGGCAAATGCAGAGACCTACCCTGCAAATGTGTTTCAGTGCATTTGTGAACATGGAAAAGAGTTATGGAGCAAAACTGAACTTTAAAAAGCATGACAAAATTTGACCAAACTCATCACCTTTTAATATAAAACATAATTAGCAATCTAAAGCCTGATTATTGCTGTTCTTATATTCTGAAATGAAATGGATTCGTAAACAACTCAGACCTCCCATCAACCCAAATCTGTCAATTTAGAAAACAAGAATACTTGTCCAAACAATCCTACATCCCTACAATCATGAATATTTGCTCCTCATAATTCTCTTACCTCCTCATTGACCTCCCACTCCAAGAAGGCAGGATTTCTCACAGCGTCAACAAGCAATTCCACCATCTGAGGAACATAGGTTTTAAGAGCATCGAAAGTGTATCCCATTTGTTCCCTAGAGCAACTGGCTCCAATGTGACCACCAATCGCTTCCACCTCCCTAACAAAGCGCAACTGACTCCTGTTGGTTGTACTCTTAAAGGCCAGCCTTTCTAACAAGTGTGAAGCCCCACTCGTCACTGGTGTCTCATAAATGGAACCACAATTAACATACAGTCCAATGGAGGCTGCAGGACTCTGATTCACAACAAACAGAGATAACAGTTTAAAAACCAACAAGGAAATAAAAGTAAATATATATATATATATATATATATATCAATCAACAAGATCCCACCAAATAACAGGAGTACCTAAACAAATCTGTATAACTACAACAGAACACTCTTACATACCGGTGATGTTTCTGAAGCTATTCTGACACCATTGGAGAGCTTTGTAATCTTAGTCTTGCTTGGTTCCACGTAATCAGGTAGTGGAGGAGGGAGGTTCACACCTACTAACGGGGTTTCCAGACGAGGAAGAGCACTGGACTTCTCCCCAGTCAGCCAGCTAAAGATGCCCCCTACGGCTGGCTTTGTAGCAGCTGCCGTTACCGATGCATATCTGGTACTGCCCACACGGCTCTAATCACAGGACAAATAGCACGTCATCAATCCGTCACCGGTACAATGCACATAATAAAAAACCAAACTTGCTCCAACATTAACTTCACAGTTATTAACTCGAAAAATGAGACGCACACGCCGAATAATATTACAATTATATCCGGAAAATAATAATGCGTCCAGCAAAACATTAAGACTCACATAAGCAGGAATACATTGAGGTTTGATTTTATCACATTTTTCATCTCTTAACAAACATTCATATATGCAAATAATTATTGATAGAAATTCGCAGTAACTAAGAAATTCACGTCCAGAAAAAATTAGAAGCAACAAGAAGCATCAGATGGAAATCGACAAACGGTCAAATCAGATCTTGCGGCGAGAAATTCAAGCAATAAAAATGATTCAATCTCTCTAATCAGATACAGAGGAGGATAGGAGGTGAGGGATTTGGAGGCTCTGACCTTGAGGGAACTGACTCGCGAAGCTGCAGTTCTGTACATGGCGCCGGAAGATTTGGAAGCCCTAGAAATCAGTCTGTGTTTTGTTGAGCTTTACGAGAGAGAGATGCGGGAAATAAGAGGACGGACTTGCCCACGTGAATATTGGGCTCCCCTCGTCACATGACCAAGTTTTTTGGTCTGAGCTTTTCATGGCCCAACCCGAAGAAAAGCCCAATACATGAACTTTTTCTTTTTCTTTTTTAATGAATTCAAATTTTTATGTCGCATATTTAGCCCAGATAACATTTTCATCTTGAATTCGTAACTGAACGTATATATGTTCCTTAACTTGCCTCAACACAGGAAATGTCTTGTTTGTGTCCTATTTTGCGAGGTCTACTCAGACAATTCCAGAACCTGTAGTCAATTCCACCACTTTGATCAATACCACTATTCATTCTTTTCTTGACACTGACCTCTCACGATCAAGGTCTAAATTATAAAGCCTTGGTATGGCCATGCGCGCGGGACTCTAGATCGTGAATAATTGGTATGGCCATGCGCGCGGGACTCTAGCAACGGCACGCATCGAAATAATTGACGCGTTCACCAATTACTATAGAGAAAAGAGGCAAACCAATTTGGTTTCTCTCCCATTAAAAATGACATGGAAGCATTCACCAATCACCGCCATGCTTCTCTAAACTACTTGATTAGTGGTCAAAACAAGTTAATTAATAATCCATCATGTCATTAATCTGATTGTCTAAATTAAATCAAGTACAGAGAATGAAAGATGCTCGTGTCCTTCTCATGAAGAAAAGGAAACTTGAAGAAACAAAACGATGATAGGGAACGAGTGTCAACTCCTGCACCTATAGAATACACATTGGGTTTTCTCCTCCAACAAAGGTGGCCGACTTTCACTTCGTCCACTCGCTTTTAAAAATCTAATATCTTTTCAGTCTTATGTTCGTGGAATTAATTATTAGATCATTCAACAAAGTCTTAATGAATAAATGGAGAAAATATCAAATTTTGATGGAAGTTTTACTAAAATTTATATTAAAATTATATATTCAACCAACAATATACTAAATATAAAATATCAAAAAGATATAAAAATTAATATCGCTATCGGTAAAAAACGAAAAATTTCGAAAAAAATATCACGGATATTATAAATATTTTAGTCCTTGGAATCAACATTCCTCCACACATTCTTTCTTTGCATGTATCGAGCCGGCGTTTCGATTAATCAGAGTTCAATTACGTTAAAATTTTTAATTTTAGATAGCGTTTAGCCGTCTATTCTCACAATAAATAGTAAAATCACTTAAAATCTATGTAGTGTAAAAATGGAAAACACCTATATTGAAGTATTTTACGTTTTCACACAACTTACATGGATCATAGATTTAGATTATGCAATTTAACAGTTAAATAACATATTTAAATATAACAAACGTGATAAAAAGTAAAAACAAAACATAGTATAATCATTTTCTCTATTTTTCTTTGTCCTGATACATATTATTTTGTCATCTCATATATCAATCAAGCATTTCTGCTTATAAATAAATAGAGGGTGATTCACTTTTGATTGGTCTAGTTCAACTTTTTCTCTTTCTAGAACCCCCGAGACTAACAAAACTACATCTGACCACAAATCGTGAAAAATAAACCCGACAACTATTCCTTGCTAGTTCTAGAGGAACTAGAATGGAACACAACAGAAAATAGAAAATTCTATTTCCTTTAGTCAACACCTCGAAACCGAATAGAAAATTCTGTTTCCTTACAAATACACGCCTGCGCGGTCGGTCCAATAATCTAGCAAACCAGTGTCAAAAAAATGGCAAACTCTGCTTCTTCCATTTCCAACATCACCACCACCACTCCCCGGTTCCGCTGCTTCGACCACACCAACTCTTACGCTGCCACGGCCGACCACCCCCGCCGCTTCAGCACCACCTTTACTTCATCTCCCAGGCACAACAACTTCAAGGGCGCTATGGGAATTTCCGCCAACTCCCAGCCCAAGATTATCACCGGCGAAGCTGGCTACGTTCTCGAAGACGTCCCTCACTTGTCTGATTACATCCCCGATCTCCCTGTATGCTATCTTTGTCTTAATCACTGCCACTGCTTGTGAGCTTGTTAGAAATAATTGGTTGCATGTTGTTGTTCTGCATGCATTTTTAGTTTTGTGGCCGATGAAACGCCGGCGTAATGAGATGATTGAATCGGAGAACGTGGCTCTGGCTTTTCAAATGTTTCTGTATACTTGCATGTTATCTAGCTTCTTAACTTTGTTTCTTTCCGATAGAAATTTATTCAACTTTCTATAGTTTCTAGTTTTCTACTAAAGCAGAGTTCATCTCTTCATGTTGCTTTTAATTTACTTATTTCTCATTTTTAGTTTTATAGTTTATTTTGATTTTGCAATCAAGTGGACAAGAGAGCTTTTATTTTAACAGATTGATGAGCTTTTCCTTAAGAAAAGTCATTGAGTGTACTTGTTGATTAATTGATTAATTAATTAATGTTCCGTTTTTTTATTAATTTTTATATGCATATATATATATATATATATTTATATATATAGGGATTCTCAGCTAACGACGTCATTACCTAAGCTTTGGTAAGGATGTCTTGAATTGGCCAACCTTTAAATCATATTTTCTCATCTTAACCATTTAGTTTCTAAATATATATGAGTAGATCATCTCTGCAAAATTTCAAAGTTAATTTGGTTATCGTTAAGGCATTCAAAACTGTGATTTACATAGAAGAATACGAACGGTTCAGATTGAAAAAATTCAGTTCGTTCATTGTATTTATACGTTTTTGAGACCTTAATGATTACTAAATCAGCTGAAAATTTGTAATGATGATCTATACATATATATATATATATATCTAGATTCTAAATGGTTAAGATGAGAAAATTTGATCGAAAACTGGGTCAAATTAAGGAAATCCGCATCAAACTCTTGGTAAGGGCGTCCTTAACCAAGAAGGCCTGATATATATATATATATGTGTATATATATATATGCATATATCTTCTTCTTTTTTCAGAAATGCAAGTTCTGTTAAGTTGATTTGAAATTTTGAGTGATTATTTCTTTAGACAGTTTATGTTAAGTTTATTGTCTACTTTGTTTTTTACGGCCATATTATTGAACAACATTATGTTAGGGTGGATGACTTAGTTTTGTGCAGAACCAACAGTTTTGCTTTGTTTAGTTTATTAACGGCAAGAATTAAAAGAAATGAGATATCTGAAGGCACATTTTTTTTCTTTTACTTTTTTGATGATATCTTGCAGACATATCCGAATCCATTACAGGACAATCCTTCCTATTCAGTTGTAAAGTAAGTTTCACCCTTCACTTGCTTCACAGCAGATCCATGTTTTTCGACTCATTTAATTGTGATTGATAATTTATGGAATTGGTTTTATCTTAACCAGGCAGTATTTTGTTAATGTGGATGATAGTGTTGCCCAGACGGTGAGTGAGATCTGATGCAAGTTCCTTTTGCTGTGAAAATAAATTAAAAAAAATCAGCACCTAATGTTTCTGCACCAGTTCCCAATTCTTATACTGTTTTTCTTTTGTATAGATTGTAGTCCATAAAGATAGTCCACGAGGCACACATTTTCGACGTGCTGGACCGCGTCAGAAGGTTTTGGATTTGTGATTTGGTGCTCTATTTCTTAGTTTTGTGTTGATGTATTCCAGAAGGATGACACTTGAGTTCAATGTTTCTCAGGTCTATTTTGAACCAGATGATGTTCATGCATGTATTGTGACATGTGGTGGTTTATGTCCAGGCTTAAATACAGTGATTAGAGAAATAGTATGTGGGTTGTACCACATGTATGGTGTCAACCGCATACTTGGAATAGAGGTCAGTAATGACATCCTTAATTTCCATTCAAAGACATTCCAATGCAGCTACTTTATACTGCAAACTAAGAGGCTTTAAACTGCTAAAGGCGCACGCAGAAGAAAAATGATTCATAAAATCCTCATTCTCATACTATTTTTCCATGATATGTAAAAGAATAGAGGTTCAAACACTTCGATCATTTTGGTTTTCATCTGTGGCCTAGCAGAGAGTTAATGTTAGCCCGTTTTATGAAATATAAAAGATAATACTTGGTAGAAGAATATGATGAACTCGTAATGAGGTTTATTTCTACGCATAGGGAGGATACAAGGGGTTCTATGCAAGAAATACAATTCCCTTGACCCCAAAGGTTGTAAATGACATCCATAAACGTGGTGGCACAATCCTTGGGACATCCCGAGGTGGCCATGATACCTCAAAGATTGTGGACAGCATTCAGGACAGAAAAATTAATCAGGTAAGTGCCATCTGAATTGTTTATGTTTAGACTTTATAGTATGCTGTTGCTTCTCCTTTATGAACTTTCCATGTGGACTATTGCTTATTTGCTTATGCACCTCAGGTTTACATACTAGGGGGAGATGGTACACAGAAAGGAGCTTCCGTAATATTTGAGGTAATGCAGTTTGATGTCACTAGGTGGCACCACTATCAGTGCTAGTGCTAGCCAGGCACACCTAGTTTCAATAATTCAAAATTCTTAGCAGTATTTGACCTCATTTCAAGTCAAGAGATAGATAAATAGACAATTATAGAAGTCATCAAGTATGTGATACCAGAACAATTCACACTGTCCAATGCAGGAATGCAGGAGGCGTGGCCTCAAAGTTGCAGTGGCAGGAATTCCAAAAACTATTGATAATGACATTCCGGTACTTATGAGACCAGCTTAATTAATTTTATGCATTTGATTTAGATCAAGAGTTCTCTCCTGGACACAGTGTTCGTTTAATCTAAGTGCACATATGCTCTTATATTCAGGTTATAGACAAGTCCTTTGGTTTTGACACTGCTGTTGAGGAAGCTCAACGTGCCATTAATGCAGCTCATGTTGAAGCAGAAAGCATTGAGAATGGTATTGGTGTTGTCAAGTTAATGGGCCGCTACAGTGGTAAGACTTTCTTTCGCTAAAGAATCTTTTTAGTTGTCCAATCTAAGAGTATTTGATAGAAAACATAATCTGAAAAGGGGATCACAAGGTTATGATTAGAGGGATATGCCTCCTGATTTTTGTCTTATATATCTCTCCTTTTGTTCGATTTTATCCTGAACTAGTTCAGTTGTTACTATGCATCGGTCATCTACATTATACTAGACACTAGACAGTGAAAGATACACTTCGAATATTTCCATCCAAGGAATATGCTGATGTCTGGCGTTTGGCGGTATAAGCAGTCACTGTCTTTCTATGGGTGGTGGTCTAGTGGAGATTTTTGTGTCTAACAAATTGGTTACCCTCTATACTCTTTTCAGTCTTTTCATCAAATTTTCTGATGTTCTTTTCTTCTTTGATATTCCATCATCCCATGTGATAATTAAATCTGTGGGTGGAAAGGTGATACTTGGTTTGTTGATATTGTGAAGCCACTTTCCATTACTATCTTATAGAAAACAACGAAGTTTGTAGTCTAGCTATGCAGTCCTTATTTTCTGACATTATCTCATCGTACAGGATTTATAGCTATGTATGCTACTCTTGCCAGCCGAGACGTGGATTGTTGCCTAATTCCAGAATCGCCTTTCTATCTGGAAGGAGCAGGTGGACTGTTTGAATACATTGAAAAAAGACTTAAAGAGAACAGCCACATGGTTATAGTAATAGCTGAAGGCGCAGGACAAGAGCTTCTGGCTGAAAGCATGCTTGCTATGAACCATCAGGATGCTTCTGGAAATAAGCTTCTTCATGATTCTGGTCTGTGGTTATCACAGAAGATTAAGGTTCAGATGCCAATACATTTTCAATTACCAATTTCTTAGAAGTTCTATTTTCTTAGTGACCAATAAAGTAGTATCAATACCACCATGGTGCCGTTAAATTTCGGTTGCATCCACTAGGGTGGGATTTCAAAATTTCAAGGTCAATTTTACTATTTTTTGTAGGAGGTGGATTTATATGTGATATTGGGTTGTTTCAAACAGCATTTGTCTGTTTGTTACACATAGAACTTGAGTGACTTGATCATTGACATGGCAGTTTCTTACTATATTCTCTGGTTTTAATTATGTTCTTGCAGGACCACTTCTCAAAGCTTAACAAGATGTCTATAAACCTGAAATATATAGGTTAGTTCTGCTGAAGCATTGACTCGGTATTGTTTGATCCTTCCTAAGCTTGTCCTATATCCTTATGAGACATTACTGTTGTGCATCTTTGGCAGATCCTACTTACATGATCCGTGCTATTCCAAGCAATGCATCTGATAATGTATACTGTACCCTCCTTGCTCATAGTGTGGTTCATGGTGCAATGGCTGGATACACAGGCTTCACTGTCGGCTCTGTTAACGGAAGGCATGCTTATATTCCGTTCCATGTAAGTTGTAGGTTATTCTTCGTTAATTAGTGGCATTATTTAGTGGGGTAAGTCCAGGTCACGCAGCTCTTTAACATCTGGCTTTACCATTTTAAAGTTAACAAGACTACAGAAATATGAGTTTGCCAGACTAAAGATCACCAATGCGACAGGAATATGAGTTTGCCAGATCTACAGAAAATTGAATTACTTTATAAGTGCACCTGTTATAGTTTAGTTGGTTTATGTCTGTGGGACGCATCTCTTGTGTTTGGATGTTCTCTGATGTGATAATGCTTAAACCTGCAGCGAGTGACAGAGAGACGGAACAAGGTTGTGATTACTGACAGAATGTGGGCACGGCTATTATCATCAACTAATCAGCCAAGTTTCTCGGATCCAAAGGATGTTGATGAAAAGAAAGAGGAAACAAAAACTCAACTGGCAAATGGCGAAAACCATATGGAGGAGACTTCTTTGGTTGGGGCAAAGGTGTAGGAGATGAGATGAGACCAGTAACCTTTTCATTTTCTTTCTCTCCTCTCTAGCTGCCTGTTCGATTCATTTCTTGTTCTATTCATTTGTTTCAAGAGACCACCCAAAAGGTGTTCCAGGTTTCAGTGTGAATATAGACTGTTTTATAAATATGAGGCTATGTGTGATACACCAGGTATCATGTACATTGGTGAAAAGACGTTAGAGTTTGATGAAGAAATACATGACATAAGTGTTGTTTCGAGGGCTTAGACCGTCCGTAAATAACTAAATATGTGAACTGAACTCCACATCAATTTTTCTTTTGATTTTTAGATTTTATTTAGGAAGTCGTTATGGCCAAATTGAATGTACAATCTCTCTAGCATTTGCTGGAGCTTAATCCATCTATACTACGTCTCCTGCAAAAAAAAATGCACCTATAAGTAACGTAAGAGTTTGAAATTTTGTTGAAGGGCTGCAAATTCCACACGAATGATTAACCTCAGTACCTACCAGCAATTCTCACGGTGACTTGATTTCCACCTCATTTCTAGAACTCACTTTCAACTGTACCGAGGTTCTTTGTGTTGTAAATTTACTTCACCTTGAGCCTGAACTTCATACGACCAACGCCATCACTGAAGGGCAGGTGTAGCCACAACAGTATTCTCATCCAAATTTGCAAAGCTGCATAAAAAATAACCACATAAGCCTAGTCGAGCTAAAAGAAACCACAACATACTAATTTTTATCTTACCGATTCATCCTATATGGGAAATATGACTGAACAAGTCCATGGAATATGGGTGAAAGCAAGAGATATGAATGCACACGGAACAAGGAGCAACGTGATGCGTATTGATCTGATGTGCTTCTGATTGTGATGGGAACAAAAGTATAGTACTCAGGATGCGACATAGAGCAAGAATTAAGCACAAAAAGTACAGGAACCAAATACTAGCCACAATAGAAGCTACCACTGTAATTTTGTCTTTGAAGTAGTTAGATTCGTTTGTTCACAGCAATGTGAGGCCAGTGACACCGTAAATACATCCTGCATGATGCATCCAAAACTGAGGCAGTCACGTACCAACTGCCATGAGTGACTATCAAGTACAGTTTTACTTGCGTTTTTATACAATCACCGGTTGAGACACAAAACTACATACAATTTATGCACAAAGTCGAATCATGTACTCCATATCAGCCTGATCTGAACACATTGTTGATGACCTCTTTCAGATTCTTGCAGCCTATGATTTCGATATTCTCGAAACCTGGAGATCCTCGTAGCGATTTTTCAGCTGACTTTGGTACAATGCACATCTTGTAACCCAGTTTTGCCAATGTATGCACCCTTTTATCCATAGCAGAAACCTAACAATACAAGGTGAAATATTCAAAATTCATTCCTGAAAGAATAAAACAGTTTCTATGTTTATCCCTTTGCTAATAAAAACTAAAATGATCAGTTTTTAAGTGTATTCAAGTGCAACACAGGGATAAGTGACATTTAATGTTGTTCAGAGGTGTAATACATGGAATATATGACTTAATTTGGCTCCACTAATTATCAGTTTATAAGTGTATTCAAGTGCAACACAGAGGTGACATTCAAAATAACTTCATTTGGCTCTACTAGTTTAATATGACCATTAACTTATCAAAATATAGTGAGAATGGTAAAAATTCCATCCACATTGAGTCGTTAAAATTTGAAGGATCCATGTTTGGATGGTTGGGCAAGCACTAAATGTCAGATGCCACCTCTGACACTGAGACATTGAAGTAAGCCAACCATCAGTGATCATAAGTAGCAATAATATTCAAATCCAGTAAGTTGAATATTGGATCCAGCCTCTCACAACTCAACTGAAAAATATTATTTACCATATAGAATCCAGTGGTAAAAGCTATTGTTCCTGGAGTACTCAAATGTTAGACTTGCTTTCAGAAAATGTATAAACAATGATGACAGAAGATTAAAATGCTGAAATAATAAGCTTACCGGGCGAAGTTCACCACATAGTCCAATTTCACCAATGAATGCAGTGCTATTGGGAATAGGAGACTCCAAGAAACTGAAGAAAACAAGGACAAGTGGTGTATCTATTTGTAAACAAGCGCTTGAAATAATTTGTTCTAGGTAGTGCAGATAATGTGACGCAAACAAGTCCCCTTCTCTTGTTCTGATTTAAACACATGATGAATACCGATCCAGGAAACACAACGAATGAAGTAAATGCTAATACCGTATATAGTTAAAGAGTAATAATACATGCCTGCTGCAAATTGCTGCGGCTATTGCAAGATCACCAGCAGTTTCTTTCAGTGTTACCCCACTTACAACATTCAAGAAGATCGCCTAATTCGATGTAAACATTTTGATTCAAGAAAAGTAATTGAACATAAAACTAACCCACAATAAAGAAAAACATGATTTTTGAGCTGCTACTTACATTCTCTTGAAGCTTTAAACCAGCTTGCTTCGCAAGCACCTGAAAATATGAAACGTTAATATGAAAGTGGCCTTTAATCACAATGGTTCTATGAACAGAGCAAAATAAAAGTTCACTCTTTATATGACTTGAAACATATAAATCCACAACCTGGGCAAAAATGATATTTACTCACTGAAATAATCATGGAAGCTCTACCAGCTTGAATTCCATTCACTTGCTGTGAAATTGTTTGACCTGATACACATAATGCCTACATCAAAATTGGAAGAAAAAACATTAAGTCAGATAACAAATGATTTAAAACAAAAGGCAACTCCAAGGCATATAAATGAAGAGGAAATATGATCCTAGTTACTAGGTGCTCAATAAATAGGTTATCAAAGAAAGCACCAGATATGGTTCCTACCCAATATTGAATTAGAAATATAATAATAACTATTTGGGAACAGCCTCAACTGAGCACAATAGTGTCCCTAGACGAATGTTGAGGATACAAAATCAGAAATGGGGATTTCTAAGCCTTGCATCTCACTATAAGAACATTATGTCACTCCAGGCATTGCCAGTGGGTTGGATGATTTAAGGTTAGTATGAATAAAGAAAAGCCAATATATCCAATTGTCAGGCTATTGGCCGTGTGTGCCCAAGATCACCCAATATGATCCATGGATTTCCTCAAGTTGTACATGCATGAATTGATGAGGTAAGAATGTATATAACTTGTTACAGATTCAAGCCTTGCCAGTATATATATTATAGTGCCTTGCCATCAAGTACCAGTTGGTTCTGGGACAGATGCTCTAGGTTAACTACCCCTTCCATTTTCTAAAGACATATTCATATGTATTATCATCAGGTTAATGCAACTATTTAACTTATCTGATCAAGCTGACAACTGAATTATAATGTGTGAACTGACCCAACAGAAAAACATGTGTAAAGGCAGAGGAGAAGAGACCTGAATCTCAATGAGAAAACTTCGAGATCCATCCATTACTACAGCAACAGCTATACCGGCCAAATACTCTGAATCTGATAACTGCTCTCCTAGAAACATCCCACTGGGATTTGAAACAGCTTCTAATCCTGATTGTGACATTTCAAATACTCCAAGCTGAGACCAAAGACCAAAAACAGTCCTATCAGTAACAGACTAAGAAAAAAAGGAGGCGGTTACTCCAGAGAAGTTATCCAACTGAAATTCATCTTCGAAAGACCACAAGACCATCAACCTCACCCATTTTAAGTTGTCTGGGATGCATAACTAATACAAAACTGCTAGTACCAAGGTACGATGACCTGAACAGCTATAGTTTGCTCGCTTAAATAGTTAAAGTGTTGCACCCAGGAGTACCACACCCCATAACGAAAATACAACATCAACTATGCAACTGACATTATGTACAGTGAAATTTCACATTTAAAAAATTGAAATGTGTGTGTACAAAAAAATATCCAAGAAGCAGAAACTTTTTTTTTCTAGAAATCCTAGAAAACAAAAATAATAACACCACAATGAAAAAAATATCAATAACTCAACAATGGGAAAACAGTTACACAAAAAATGAACGGATGAAGACAGTTACATCTGGGCTACTGTTGTACCTCATCAGTAGATCCAAAACGATTCTTCACAGATCGAAGTAAACGATAGGATGAGTGCTTCTCCCCCTGAGCAGTGATATATCAGTGACCAAAAGATTTACAATGGATAAACTCAAAAGGTTACCAACATTCAAGTAAAGCAAATGTAACAAGGTACCAACTTCCATGTATAACACAACATCAACAATATGCTCCAAAATATGAGGTCCAGCAATCTCTCCAGATTTGTTTACATGCCCAATCTGAGATATACAAAGACAAAGAGCAAGGACAAAAGACCATTAGTCCTTGACTTTAGTTACTACCCAGTGACAATTATTCCATAAACTACAATAAAAATAGAGAAGGAATAAACAAGGAATCTGTAATGTTTTAGGACTTAGGAGATGGAAATTCTGTTATTTCATCTATCCTTTTTTCCTTAGAAATAATAAAAAACATTTTTTGTTGACCTAGTCTGAGTTATGAAATCCGCCCTCACCTAGTATATATATGAAAGAATGAAAAGGAGTGTTTTTTTTGTTTTTTTCGTGTGGAATAAGAAGCCTGCATGTTATAGTGAAAGCAAATTCGTAAATAAACAGAGTTTAGTGTTAGCTAACCAAAAAAACAGGGATGTTAGTCCTCTTGGCAAAAGCCAGCAGGGCTGAAGTGCATTCCTTCACCTGCAACAGATAGAATTGCCAGATCTCAGCACTTTCAATCCTGAAGCCATCATACGGTATTATAAAGTGAGCTTAGTGACTTTGATAATCTCAACCTAGTTGGTTTAGAGGTTTGAACATTACACATCTACGTAAAGGTGTTTCACAGTCAAGAACATAAAAGTCACAAGTGGGGGTGTTTGGATGCAATACAAACATTGTCAAAAGCAAACAAGTTTTCAAGTTTAAATCGATTCAAACAAGTTTCAAAGTACATAATTTTGATTTTGAAAGGTGTCATAAGTTCATAACCATAGCACTGGCAGCCAATGAAGGTCAGACATCTAGAATTTCATAATATCAGTTTAAGTAAAAAGTTAAACCTGAAAAATGCCTCCAGCACTTCCTGCCGCTCCTTCAATGTAAACTGTTTGAATGGAATCAACTATTAGAGCCTGAGGAGCTATGGACTGAACTTTACTGATTATATCCTGAGGAAAAGCATGAAAATCAATCGTTCAGCTTTATTCAAAATATTCCACATTAAGACAAGTAACACGCGTTGCTGCTGAGTGATGTATAAATAGGAATAGAATGTGGATGTCTGCACATATAATAGAATTACTGTAATAAATTCAGGAACATTGGTAGGTGCAGCCACTACTTTTCGAACATTGCATAGTAAAACAGAATTTGAATCAAATGTGTGCTAGCCTGATTATCTAATGGGTAGAAATGAAAAAATAAAAAATCTAAAAACCCCAATTGAATTCAGGATGGCGTGTTAAATCAAAACGAGTTGGGATAACCTGTCAATATTTAGGTCAATTTGAACAAGAGTACTGTAAAAGGCCAAAACAAAATTCAGTCAGCCTGAATGGAGAACTACATACCTCAATATCAGTACTTGAGTACAAGAAAAGATCGTCTGTTTCAATCCCCATACGGTCAGCTCTGCTCCCAATTTGCTCAATACTCTGCTAGCAGAAAGCAATGTGAATTCAACTACAAATTTTAGCCTTTGTTTTAATTTTTATGTTGTTCTAACATGTAATATCCTGGTGATCGAGACTTTTTTGGCTTGTTGACCACCAAATTCTACTTCATCACCACAACTGAATTCTTTCACACATTTCCATCTCAATGGGTTTGATACTTAAACGTTTCTATTGAAATAAAATTAGTGTTCAGTTACCTTATTTCAGATAAGAGTTAAACAATAAATAAATAATATAATAACATTAAAGCAAGAGAATCCTAAAACACAATCTATGATCCAGTTGCTCAGCAAACATAGAAAATGCTATTGCACACAAGAAATAGATAGCGGGAGAGTCACTACACTGCATCAGGGAAACTTTAGAACAGAATCACTATATATAAATGCCAGGCTTTGGAAAACACACACCTCTTCACCAGAGACATATACAACGCTGGATGCTTTACCAATCTCATGTCCTTCAGCTATAAGCGCAGCAATCTGGCAATTAGTATTATGTGAAAAAATAAAAATAAAAGAGTAATAGTCAATATGAGGACTAGCATTTTGAAAAGCAAAGATATAACAGACATAAGCTGCAAAAATAAAGCTTTATATGCTCAAATTGCAGTACCTGCAATACAAGTGTACTCTTTCCAACACCAGGATCACCGCCAATAAAAATCAATGAACCTTCAAAAACCAGAAAAAAAAAAGGCACATTTAGAAGCTGGACTATCTACTTAAAATCACTGGGAACAAAAAGAACATAAACTATATACCAAAAGCTTCTAGAGGAAGGCAACTAGATACGTACGCCAAAATACATGACATGAGGACTCAATGATTCATGTACTCCAACTTAATAGCTGGAGAAGAGGAATGGTGCGTTACTAATTATTATATACCCAGCATCACCATTTATCAGTTAATTGATAACCACATAATTTTCCATAAAAAGTATAAGTTTAACTATTCTCAGCTTTACATTTTGGGAAAACATGTATGCATTGGAAGTTCTAATCCCATATATGAAGGCAACATATACAGAATACAAGCTTAAACTTACTCAATTGCCAAGGCTAACATAATTATCATAGTCAAGAATTGTGCGACTAAAGTTTAACATTCAACAGTTATCGCTTAACAATGAACCAAAAAGACACATAATTTGATCATACCTGGTACAATACCACCACCAAGCACCGTTGCAACTTCACCTCCAATGGTTCCACGCCTACACATCAACCACAAAAATATATACATTATCATCAAAATCATTTTCCCAACTCAAATAGGAACCATACAATCATTCCAACATCAACCAAATAACAAACTCACAATGGAATCCGGTGATCCTTCCAACTAATCCCCCGGTTCACATTAGTCAACCGCACAGGCTGAGCCTCCCCTCTCGGCAACCAAGACCTCACCTTCTCCGAAACCCCAATCCCACTACCCTTGCCATCATCATTGCTCTCCGAAAACCTCTTCAAAGTGTTGAAATTGAAGCAACTCCGGCACTTCCCCATCCACTGCCCATGTGGCTCCCCACAATCCGAGCAAACCCAACTAGTCTTCCCCTTCCCATTTTTCAACCCACCACTTCTCCCACTTCCTGATTTGACCTTCCCAACATTCCTATCACCCTCACCCTTCTCAATCTCACTCACCCCATTCACCAAGCTCGACGGACCCATCTCGTCTTCGCTCCTTGATTCTCCTCCACCGCGTCTTATCGAGGCTTTCCGTGCGGGGGAGAGGACGGACCAGATGGGCCGGGGCTCTTCGGCGGCGGTGGAGTTGGGTGGTTCGGGGCGGCGGAGGTAGGCGGAGGAGTGGAAATGACGGGAAAAGGTGGAGTCTTTGAAGGAAATGAGAGATGGGTTTGGGAGGGATTTGGGTTTGAGGAGGCGTTGGTGGGTGTAGATGGCTCTGAGAGCTTTCATGTCTGAAACTTGCATCAAACAAGAGATCTCTGAGGGTTTTAGAGGGTTTAAGAACACGCGCCAAGTTCAAAGGACTAGACTTGTTTGGACAGCGGTCACCTGAAATCCTGTGTTTCAGATCCTCTCCTTTCTCGTCAATGAAACAAACGAATATATTTTGGTGGCCGAGTCTATTACGTTACAGTAATAAATCTGTCAGTAAGAATGTCATTTGTTTAATTATGTGTATGTGTCTACATAAAAAGAGTTAAAGTTTAAATCTCTCTACCACTTGGAGTGGTTGCTCAATCAGCCACCATTTTTAGCATCAAAATGAAACAAATGAATGTATTGAACGCACATCAAGAGGACCTCCCCTGTTATAACATGAGTCTAAAGTTACAATCTATTCACACATGCACTATGTTGTAGCGACACGGATACTCACATGACGACATGGTAATACTCAAAAGCACAAGTTTTAAAACGGCTATATTTTTTTAATAATATCAATAATGAATATTAATACTTAAGCCAGAAAATGTTATTACATATCCTCTCTCTACCGACTATGGATAGATAAAAAGTTTGTGATACAAGATCATAGTGATATATAAAATATGCATAATCATTAAAACATTAAAACACTCTTAAATAGTTTATGAACTTAGTGCGATGTTTCCGGGTAAACTCGTGGCCCCTTTAGGCGGGTTGCACGGTTCCAGAAATAGCGAACTTCCTTGTACTCCGAGTTTTCCTGTGTAAAGAGCAAACACGTCAAAGGGCGTCCCCGGGTTTACCGAGGGAAGCCACTCCGATGCTTAAGTCAGACACTGTCAGATAAGCAGAAAACTCAAGAGTAGTTAAGAAGTTGTCCGTCCTCTTACCGGGAGGTCCTCACCGGTATTTATAGTAGCATTAAAGGCAGCACTTTGTCTTTTTCCAATGTGGGAATGAACTCCCTTGCTTTACCTCAACTTTACAATGAACTGGGCCCTGACAAAGGACCCAGAGTGGTTTCTCAAATCTGACTGGGCTTTGACCCTGTAAACAGTACTTCAAGCATAATAAACGATGCACATTTAACAATTGACCACACTTGGTGTTATTTCTTGAATTGTAACCCGGTAAAGGAGAAATATTAGGTTCCACCTATAAACAAGTCCCCCAAGTCCTCAGTCAAGGGGTACGCTTGGGTGGGGACTTGAAATCATTTCTTTACCGGGTTACAAAGGTATCATCCAGACCCGGTGTACCCAGTCCCCCAAGTCCGTACGCAAGGGTGCCCCGCAGACACGTTGACTATGGGAATTGAAAACGACGTCTCCGGGTTGTAGTGGGGGAAACTGAAAAGTTTTCAGTTTGAAGTGGGGGAAAACGAAAAGTTTTCAGTTTTGAAGTGGGGGAAACTGAAAAGTTTTTCGGTTTTGGGACGCGGCATGCACGACACGTGTCGATTTTCTCGAAAAACCGAAACGTCCCTTCAGTGTACGTCTCTAACTGTATAAATAGGGGTTGAGGGTGACAGTTTTGTCGCACCTTCGAAACCGATAACTTTTTCGTGCTTTTGCTCTCATCCTCTGTTGTCGCTGTGCTTGTTGGATTTCCAAACTCAAATCGACCTCAAAATCCTTTCAAACCCTCACAAGTAAGGTACTGTTTTCTCTTCCGATGTTTTTGAGTGTTTTGGATCGATCTTGTGTACTGTTTCTGGGATCCAATCTGGGTTTCTGCGTTAGTGTGTGCGTTTATCGTTGTGGTCGCCGGGGTTATCTGGGTTTCTGACGACGTTCCCGTGTTTCTTGTTTTGCAGATGACAAACCCCACAATGGATGCTCACGTCCCCGAGTTTGCCTCAGTAACCTTCACTGATGGGACCACTCTCGACCCTCCCGGGTACTCACTGACCGCGGAGGAGATTGTGGAGCTAAGGAGCAACTGGAAGATTCCCGAGTCTGTGAAAATTCGGACTTTAGAACCCGAGGATCAGTTCTTCGCTCCCGGGGATGGGTGGACGCTATGCCACGAGTACCAGCTACGCTGCGGCCTGTCACTCCCGCTAAAGGTGGAGGTGCAGTATCTCCTGGCTGCGAGCAACTTCGCCATCGGGCAAGTTGGCCCGAATATGTGGAGGCAGCTACTAGGGTTGTGCGTGATGTACAAGGTGTTGAAGCAGCAGATGCCGACCTACCACGAGTTACACGCCATGTACCGGGCCGAGTACTCCCGGAAGGCGGGTTTCAGTGGGACCATCCAACTGAAGTCCAAAGGGGTCTTCAAGAAGATCATCGAGGACCTGCCGACCTCCGTGAGCCGGACCTGGAGGGAAAAAAGTTTCTTGATAAGAAACTTTCAAGACCCGGGACACGCGCTTCAAGTACCGGGTGACTTCCAGCCACTGATGAGTAAGTCCTCTGCCTTAGGGTTTTTCTCATAAGGTGTTTTGAGATGTATACCTGTGTGAGGTCCACGATTTATCAGATAACATGCAGTACTCACCGCTTCTGCCCAGAACCTTCTCTCTAATCCAGCATTAGAGAGCATGCACCTAGCTCTCTCCAGAAGTGTCTGATTCATACGTTCTGCTACACCATTTTGCTGTGGTGTATTCCAGACTGTATAATGCCTTGCAATACCTTCAGACTTGCAGAACTCATCAAATTCAGCAGAACAGAATTCCAAACCATTATCAGTTCGTAGCCTCTTGATCTTCTTCCCTGTTTGATTTTCCACTAATGCCTTCCACTGCTTGAAGTTCTTGAAGGCGTCACTTTTATGCTTCAGCACGAACACCCAAGTCATTCTTGAGTAGTCATCAATCATAGACACGAAATATCTGTGACCTCCCAAAGAATCAACACGAGAAGGGCCCCAACAATCAGAATGGATATAATCAAGCGTGCCTTTAGTTCTATGAATTGCTTTAGGAAATTTTCTGCGATGTAGCTTCCCAAAGATACAATATATGTTCACAGAAACCAAGATCCTTGACCTTGTGGCCACCAAGAAGATCATGTTTTGACTGAATTTGCATCCCTCTTTCACTCATATGACCGAGCCTCATGTGCCATAGCTTGGTCATATCATCCTTGTAAACCTCCGATGATGCAACAGCAGCAGAACCTGACAGCGTAGAACCTTGCAGAAAATACAAAGTACCCCGCTTGACACCTTTCAGAACCACATTGGAACCCTTGTAGACATTTAGGACTCCACATGAGCCTTTGTACCTAAACCCTTTGCTGTCTAGTAGACCCAAAGAAATCAGATTCTTCGTCATGCATGGAGCATGCCTAACATCATTCAATGTACAGAATTTACCATCATGTGTCCGTATTTTGATTGAGCCTATTCCAACCACCTTGCATGCATGGCTGTCAGCCATAGAAATATTGCCTCCATCTATCTGCTCATAGGTTGAAAACCACTCTCTACGTGGACATATATGATAAGACGCCCCGGTATCCAAAATCCACACATCCCTGTGATGTGTGTGTGCATCTACAACCAAGGCCAAATCCTCTTTAGAATTGGTGTCAACTTCTGCTACAACAGCAGTACCTGATGCTTTCTCATGCTGCTTCTTCTTCTTTGGACATTCGTTTTTCCAATGTCCCTTTTCTTTACAGTAGTTACAGACATCATTAGATTTGGAACTCTTTGAAACTGGTTTCTTGAATTTCTTCTTCCCCGAGCTTCCTTATCCCATACTTCCACTGGCTACCAACCCAGCAGCCTGACTGTCTGAACTTGTACCGGTCGCCTTATGACGCATCTCTCTAATATGAAGAGATGATCTAACCTCCTCCAGAGTCACAGTATCTCTCCCACCAATAAAAGAATCCACAAAGTTCTCATACGACAAAGGTAGAGATACCAGCAGAATTAGGGCAGCATCTTCATCATCAACTTTAACATCAATGTTACGCAACTCTAATAGAATTGTGTTTAACTGATCTAAGTGATCTCTTAGAGTCGTGCCTTCTTCCATTCGCAGACTGAACAGACGTCGCTTTAGAAGCAACTTGTTGGTTAAAGACTTCGTCATGTATAGACTCTCAAGCTTCAACCACAGACCAGCCGCAGTTTCCTCCTCTGAAACCTCGGTGATTATATCATCTGCAAGACACAACAAAATTGTCGAATGTGCCTTCTCCTCCAGACTGGCAATCTCAGCGATTTCTGAATCCCCCGGCTTCTTCACAAACGGCGCCCACATCCCTTGTTTTAACAAAGCTCGCATCTTGATCTGCCATAAACTGAAACTGTTTCTCCCCGTGAATTTATCGATCTTCACGTTCAAACCAGACATCTTTCTTCCCAGAATTCGAACCCCTCCTAGGCTCTGATACCAGTTTGTTGTAACGAGTGCAAGAAAGAACACAGATTTACGTGGTTCACTAACGATATGTTAGCTACGTCCACGGGCTGAGGAGAACAGTTTTATTATCTTGAGGAAAAACATAGAACACAGAATACAATTAGGTTTAAGACGTTTATATACTAAACCCTAAACCCTATATACTAAGCCTTAGATGGCTGGTACCCCCAGATGGCTGATTCAAGACATATATTAACAAAGATGAAGGAGAACCTACCCTAGTCATCCTAGGTCGAAGTGTAGAAGCTCGTCCCCAACCCGAATTCAGCTACAGCTCTCTACCTCAACTCCAAATACCACAGTAGTTGCCTTCGAACCTTCTCCATGACACGCCTGAGCTCATAAGGACAACTGCAAGATTTGTCTGAGTCGAAGAGGATGGCTGGAACGCAAGTCGTAGGATAACCTCAGTATAAACCCAAAAAAAGACAGAAAGAGGGGTTTTCGGGTTAGGGCACGAATCAAACATGCAAGGACACAAAAAATAAGGGAAGATGAATACGAATAAGGAAATACCTATTGAAAGCAAAATTGTCGTCTGGATTTGTCGAAATTAGTCGTGGATATCCATCCTCCTTCTTCTACGATCTCCATCGTCGATAGTTGCATGAGGGGTTTGAGGTTTGGGTTTTGCAGAGAAGAATGAGAGGAAGAGATTGGTTGTGGTCATGTGGTCATTGGTGGCCGAACGACGCCACTCCGTATTTCAGTCGCCGATGAAGGGAGAGAAAGGAAAGAGCAAGGCTCGGTCGGGCCAGTCAAACCCGAGTTGGGTTCTTTGACCGGTGACTAGACCAGTCTTCCCCTATTTAACCAAAAATGGATGGCCAGAATTGATCGATGATTAAATATCAACGAACCAGATTAATAACTAATTTTTTGTTAAAAAAAAGAATTAGTTTACTGAAACTTTGATAAATCGTAGAAAATATTCGGAACATTTGAAAAAATAATCTGAATATACTGATGAACTTGTGTCGATACGTACTACAACACCGAGTCACTAAAAGAAGAATTGGACATCTCGAGAAAAACTCAAAAATGTACTATTGAGGGTTAACATATAAAATTACCGAGCACGGTTACCCTCAATCAGTCGACGAAAAATCTGGTAAACTTACGGGGTTTCAAATTATGTGTAGAGTCATAAAGTCGGCTCGTGACATTGAGACGCCTTTTGGAAGGGGTGAAACCTCAAAACCAAAACCGAGAAAGACGATGGACCGAAAGTGGACAATATCTAAGCTGTGTTGCCGGCTTTCTCTGATAATGACCACAAGTTTTCACCCACCACCACAAGCATCGATGTTGTTAATTTAGACGTTCTTGTAGGCCGTCTGTCCAAAGTACCACCACCATCTGCCTCATCATTATAGAATCAGTCCTGACCTCAGTGAAGACTCAAGACCATGCCACCAGTGCAGCAACGCCTAACCTCCACCTGGACCGCCGCATACACCCCATCCCTGCCCAAAACGACTGTCGATCTTTCGTTCTTCCATGACCATGCCTCAGAAAAGAGATTCACCTTCCCCAATCTAGTCACCACCATTAGTCCTCCAATATATTTAGGGGAACCCAACCAACACATATAAGATCCACCTTCCCCAATCTAGTCCCGCAGAGACAGATTTAGCAAGAATGAAGAAAAGTCCCACTCCTCCATCTGTCTTCAACCCCACACCTCCACCCAAAAACCTTGATTCCCGTTGGGAAAGCCTCCGACCATCGAGGATCTCAACCTCTCAAGCAAGAGGAAAGAAAAAAGAGATCAAAATCCTATCATCATACTAGTATAGCTGGTATTTATTGTCTAATTGTAACAACACAAGTCATTTTAATGACCCTTAACTTGAGGACTAGTTGAAGACTTTTCAGCTTATTTTATTTTTTAGTTAACTACATTTAAGATATTGACAAAATATCACTTGACAATTAGATTAATTTAAGAAATTTTTAAACACATAAGGACTAAACTTTACAAATAAGGATAAGCTGTTATATTGTTGTTATGTGGCTATAATAAATTTACAATTTTGTCCATAATGAAAACATACTTCACTGCTACTACCTCTTCGAATGCGACTTCACTACTACTACCTCTCCAACATGAAATCCATTGCTATTGTCTCTCTGACTGAAAACCATTGCTACTGCTTCTTGACTAGAAAACCATTGCTACTGCCGCCATTCGATTATAACCTACTGCTATTGTCGCTAATTGGAACTTGCTGCTAATGTCGTTGATCGGAACCTATTGCTACTACTGCCGTCGATCGGAACTTGCTGCTACTGCCAAGTACTGACTAAATAGCTTCACAAAAAAACTTCTACTACTACCAAATTCACCAAAAAAGCTTCTACTACTACCAAATGTACAGTAACAGTCTCTTACGCAGCCAATAATCAAAATTCACAAGGAAAAATCACAAAGACCAAGACCAAGCACAACTCCTCTCCAAGCTTCGTCCTAAATTACAATATGAAAGATATATGATTTTGAATTTGAATCAGACCTCACCAGGTTTGGGGTTGGTGGAAACGCGGTGGAGGATCTCGATAAGAGGGACATGAAAGGCAAGGATTTTGCCAGAGCTGGTGACGACATCGACAGTGAAAGGCTAAGAGGATTGTAGCGGCTTGAACTGGAGTGTAGAAGTCGGAGTTGCCGATGTTTAAAGCTTAAATATCCGACTCATGTTGCTTAATCTGATTTGGAAGAGAGAGAGAGAATGAATGAAAGTGAAAAATCAGATCTCATGCAATCTTCGAGGAGAGAGAGGAGGAATAAGAAGCTTGTGGCAATTTTGTATTTTTTTTGTAAAACGGGACATTTTGGTCATTTGCTTCTGAAATTTTAGGTTTAGGTTTAATATCACAGTTTTGGGCTTGGGCTCTTGTCCTAATTTTGTGTAAAAAATATTTAACATGTTTTTTTTGTGTTTTTAAATTTGGTCAGGTAGTACTTTGTAGTTCTCCATTTATTTTTCAAATTTTACATCCATATCTTGACTATTCAGTTTATGAGTAGATCATTTTTAATACCATCATGTACCGATATATAGTGAGTTTTACTTCAAATTTCGTGTACCAATATGTTAGATTTAAAATTTAGTATACAAAAATTACCAGTCACTCTTATTTGGTGTATAATTTATAAAATTTTTCCAATAATATATAGTAAATGAGTTACCTACTTGTATAATCATTTTGTTGGGGTCAATATTGTGTATGAAGTAATGGAGTTTTCTACCATATGATCGAAAACGAAATTTGTTATATAAAAATGTCTATGTAAAAGCATGATCGAGAAAATTCTTACGCACTTGATCGAGAAACTAATAAAAAAAGAAATTAAGTATCTAGTTTAACTGAGTTAAAGTAGGTGGCATTTGGAAAACATCCAGTTTAGCACCAATGATTAAACTATATGTAAATTGGAAAAATTAATAAGCTAGCTGAGTTTTGATAAATACATACAGGCTTTAGCTGGATGTGTTTGAATTATTTGAATTATATCTTGTTTGGTATCACAACCACGTGGAAAATGAACTGGTTTATGTTTTAAAAACGAAACATCCGGAATCGTCCAGTTCACTGCAAACCTATCACCATCTGTATCATAATGTTGGAGCTAAGAAACCCAGAATCAGTTTCACCAGTTCTACACCTAATTAATCTACTCATCAAATACAGCTTAGTTTCGTGTTGAAATTAGAGACACACGGTTATGAGATATGAATGATACCTAAACTAGAGTTATAAATCTCAAATTAAGGTCGTGATCAACATTAAAGTTTGTTTAAAGTAAAGAGACCGTTAAAAGTTAGAAGTTTTTCAAACAAACGTTTAGAAATTTAATGTAAGAATCTATGTCAAAATATTCGATTTCAGTAATTGAATGTAGACATGGAGAAATTTAAGCATCTAAAAATAAGGTTTGCTTGAAAATAACTAAATTTTCTCTGTTATTGTCATGACATTATTTATTAGCACTTATAGATTGGTTTGAAACAAAGAGAAGCACATACAAGTCGCAATAGAGAGCTTCTAATGAGAACCTTATAATGAGGATTAAGTGAGGACTTTTAAATGAACGGTTAGATCAAAGTTTTCACTTTTAATTGATAGTGTCTAATTCTCATATACATTTGATCCAACTATTTATTTAAAAGTCCTCAATTGATCTTCGTTATAAGCTCATCTTAAGTCACAAATTGAACTAAATACAACAAGTTACGGCATTTTGCAGATTTTTGTTTGTTTCAGAATTGCCATGCAAGTTGACCAAGCTCAGCTTGGTGCTTGTTTAATAGTTTATTCGAAGTTCCTCCTCTCACACACCAATGGAGGGAAAAAACCGTAAAAAACAAGACAGAACAGATAGACAGAGAGAGCGCTTAACTAGGCTCTCCATGGAATTCGAAGACCAAAGTCTTCTCTAAATTTAATAAACTAACCAATAACCTTTTCCATTTCAGGGTTCCTTCCAAAACCTCTCGACTCTCTCTTCCCTTTGGTTCTGTCCACCTGGAATCAAGAATCTCATTTGATTCTCTCCATCCCAACCATAACATTGCAATAAACAAAAGCTTCTTTGCCTTCGTTTCTGTTCATACCTTTACCAATTGTTTCATCAGCCCAAGAGAAAAACAAAACCAACCCCCAACTGATATATTTTCAAATGATAAGCAGACTCAAATCAAATTGTTGCTGCCTTTTTGAATCGTTGATTTGGGTAACGTTCCCTTCAATAAATAGTAAGTCTTCGTTTTCGTTTGTAAGGGCTGTTGCTTTAGTTTGCTGTTTTATGTTTGAATGTTGTTGATCTCATAAGGGCTACGTGAGTTTTCATGGGTGTGAATAAAGCTTGGGATTTTGAGATGGGTTCTGCATATTTTTGATTTCCTGTGATCCTTTGTGGCTCCATATGTTTTGGGTTATGTGATTCTTGAATTTCTTTCTGTTTCTGTGTATATACCTTTGACCAAAATCAGTCTGCCACTTCCATTGAATGTTTGCCCTTTTTGTTTAATATGATGAGGTTGATGTTTTGTTTGGATTATGATTCAGTAAATATGGGTTTGTCTTATTATCAGTTTCTTAGGGGTTTATCTGAAATTGATTATGGAGGTATCTTTTTGCATGTGTTCATGTAGATGGAGGATGATGAAGAAGAGGACTCATAATCATTTTTGTGGGTTAATGAGTTTGGTTTCAAGTAGAGGTCTTGAATGATGATGGCTGTAAAGAACAGGGATATAAAGCCTCTTCTAGTGAAATTTGGGGTGGCCTTGGCTCTCTCTTTTGCTGGATTTCTGTATTCTCGTCTCAGAATGAGAAGGATCAAGCCCTCTCAACCTCCTCCAGGCTCTTCGGGTTTGTATTTACTTAGTTTATTCTGTTTCTGATGAGCTCTCCTTTTATTATCTGAGTTTGATAAAGTAAACATTTTGGTTGTATATTGTTTATAGATAAAGAAAATGAAGCTGATTTGGAAGTAAGACCTCGGCAGAAGGATATCCTTAATATTGCCACCAGGGAAGCCCACAGTTCTCCCAAGGCTAGGATTTCATCAGAAAAATACGTATGTTTAGCTGGATCATCAAGTCTCAATTTTATTCTTGAAATGCTTAGTTTTATTTTTGATGACTCAAAGTTAATTTATACCAGAACAACCTGTGTGTTGCTGGACCACAAATTCATAGTTACACAAGCAGATTTTACAGCTTCTTTCAGACAAAAAACAATAAAAAAAGACAAAATGATTGGTTTGATTGGTGCTGGTAGCAATACATCTTGTTTTTGATATACAGAGGAAGAGATAAACCAGGAAGCTGATTTTGCTTGATTACAAAACTAAATAATTATGTCTTCCTGTTCTAGAATCAATTATGTAAGATTTGCTTAACTCCTTCTGCCCTCTGAATACTCCTAATATGTGTTACTACCAAACAAAGGTCTTGCAAGTACATAACTCCTACATGCAATAAATTTCGAACCTGCCCACTTAAGAAAATTTCATAGGAATTTTGGCATCTTGTAGTTAGTAAGCACACAAACACATCCTATTGCACCTTTCCACTTTCCTATATTTTTTCTTTTGTTCGTTTCTCAACCATCAAAGTGAATATATTTTTAACTCATACTCCAAAAGTTAAAAGTCCAAATTTTGTCTTTTTATATTACTAGAAATTCCTAGTATGAAGAATCAAATGAAGATTATGTTCCTACTGGATTCAATATAACATTCCTTAAGTTTTGCCCTTTTATAATATACCAGGAAGGCACATACATGCCGAAGGTCAGTGTTGATGATTGTACATCCAGTATCTCTCCAAGCAGTAAACATCTTGGGGTTAAAGATAATTTAGTTTTGCCAGAGTTCAATGATTTTGTGAAGGAATTTGGCTTCGCTGCCGCTAAGTCTGGATTTTCTCCCATGAATTATGGTGAAACTCCTAGGTCAGATGTGGAGACTCCAAAGGCATTTAGAACTTTAGAAAATGACGATTATGAGCTAGAAATCAGTCACCTCAGGGACACAATTAGAAAGCTTCAAGAGAGGGAGCGGCATTTTGAGGTCCAGTTGCTAGAATATTATGGCCTTAAAGAGCATGAGACTGCTGTTATGGAGCTTGAAAATCGGTTAAAGATAAGCAGTATGG
Source organism: Comarum palustre (assembly GCA_951800085.1). NCBI lineage: Eukaryota > Viridiplantae > Streptophyta > Magnoliopsida > Rosales > Rosaceae > Comarum > Comarum palustre. The sequence continues at coordinate 14,048,498 of OX637572.1, read as the reverse complement.
AGGCAAAACTTTTCAGTCTCAAGATCGAGTCTTTACAGGTAGAAAACCGTAGACTAGAGGGACAAGCTTCTGATCATGCGAAAGTGGTGGCTGAGCTTGAGGCTGCAAAGGCGAAAGTTCGGATACTTAAAAAGAAACTCAGATCCGAAGCTGAACACAATAGAGAACAGATCTTAAGTCTGAAGAGAAGAGTTGAAAACTTGCAAGACAATGAAGCTGCTGCCCTTAATTCAGAGATTCAATTGAAGCTGAGAAGGATAAAAGTTTTGGAGGGTGAAACAGAAGAGTTGAGAGCATCTAATTTGAAATTGCAACTACAGAGTTCTGACTTGGCTCGGAGGTTGGAATCCTCACAAGTCCTAGCAAATTCTATTATGGAAGATCCAGGGGTATGAATTTTTCATCATCTTTTCTAATCGTGTTTCATCTATCTTTGATCATTATTGTTTAGTGACATATGCTGTGTATGCTTTTTTCTAGGCAGAAGCATTGAAAGAAGATAGGGAGCGCTTAAGACAAGAAAATGAAGAGTTGAGAAAGGAAATTGAGCAACTCCGTGTTGATCGAAGTTCTGATGTTGAAGAATTAGTTTACCTCAGGTGGATAAATGCTTGCTTACGTTATGAGTTACGGAATTTTCAGCCACCAAATGGTAAAACTGTGGCAAGGGACTTGAGTAAATCACTAAGCCATGAATCTGAAGAGAAAGCCAAGCAGCTAATACTTGAATATGCAAACACTGAAGGGATTGGGGATAAGGGGAGTCACATTGATTTTGAATCTGATAGATGGACATCCCCAACTTCCCTTCTTACAGACTCCGGAGAGTATGATGACTTTTCCACTGATCATTCATCTGCTTCAAAAACCCATACCTCAAGTAAGCTCAAGTTGTTCAGCAAGCTTAGGAGGATTATACGGGGAAAAGACACCCACCATGATCATAATCTTTCAGAAGATAATGGCTCTGGATATGCCAGTTCAAGTAAATCAGTAGCAGCTTATGGTGGACGTGAATCTCATAGTTCCTCTCGAGCTTCGTTAGATCTTCCCACAGTTCCCAGATGGAGGAGTCCAAAGGAACATGATTCTAAGGATACACACAGTGTTCAGAGAAATAGTGATGTGGGAGTCTTCCCAGTTTATAAAAGATTTATCTTGGGTGGGGAAGGTTCTAGTGATTCCCCTCCAAAAGATCGATCTGATCATGACTCAGATTCTGCAGAGAAATCTGAGCTTGCAAAATATGCAGAAGTATTGAAGACCTCTCGCACTGGGACGCCAGCTCTCAAACCCAATGTACATAGAAAATCATCATCAGCATCTTAGTTTGATTGGATTTATAAAAATACATATCTGCTCACTGCATCATCCGTTTATATAGTTGAGAAATTAACACATACAGCTTACCATAATTTCATTAGAAGCTAGTTAGAATCTAATTTAGCAATATACAAAATTTCCACTTTGTTTTGTGTTTGTGTATGTAATTACATCACACCAGAGTTTGGATTTTGAACCGTAGTTGAGCATGTAGAAGAATAGTTCATATACTGTCTTTGCAATTATCATTCTTCTGGTGCCTGCCTGATTTAAGAATTGTTGAAAACTTTTGGTCCTAATTGTATTTCTGACTTAATGGCAAGAAACAATGCATCAGGAACCATAGGAGTTTCCAGGTTTGATTTCACATCAAATCATCACAACATCATTGTTCTTGATTGACAAAGTTTTATCAACACATTTTCTGCCGCAGCAACCAAGTGACTGGACTCTCTTGGCCAAAAACAAAAGAACGTCATGAGACTAAAGACGCCAAAACAGGTCTGCAACTTCTGTGTAACTCAAAGGTCTTTGTATATTTAACCTCTTTTTCTACTCAGAAGCATCCCCATTTTACACTATTGCATAATCAAGAAGCTTTAGAGTTGAGGAACATGGGTAGGTTACCATGCATGGGAGCAAAAACGGGTAGATGAATTTCATATGAACGTTGGCATTAACACTGCCACTCTAAATCCACAAAGGTTGCACCTCAAGAAGTCTTGAAGGTGAGAGAAATGCACTATATATCCTCATTATTTGGGTAGAAACTTCACACCAGCCAAGAACTAAAATATCGACAATCATGAAAATTTTGGTGGTTCGAAAAATGGAAATTTCAATAGATATATTGAGAAATTATCGAATATCGATGAAATTTGTTTTCAAATTTATATAAAAATGATATATTTGACTAAAAATAGACTAAATATAAAATATCAGAAATATATAAAAATTAATATCAGTACTTGTAAAAAATAAAAAAAATTCATAAAATATCAAGAATATTTAAGATATTACACCAAACAATAGCGTGTTTCAGCTTCTTATATGTGCAAGTTATAGTAACAGAGTCGATTAACAATTTAAAATTTGCCTTGTCCTTCACAATTTGATCAAGGGATGTTTGAAAAGCTCTTACGTGCATATGTTTCATTTGTCCAGGCCAAAGGTTGGAAATAAAATCTTAAGTGGCCCTTTTATTTAGAATAGTTACTGATCGAACTGATGACAATTTTGGATTTTCATGTCGAGTGTAGCCCAACCAACCTCGTCAAGGATACATTTCAAAAGAAACCACTGTAAGATGCATTTCAACCAATGTTTTCAAAGGCGAAAGCGAAGGCGAAGGCGAATTGTGGAAGCCCCGCGAGGCGAAAGCCTTGAGGCGACGGGGCGACCGCCTTTCCAACAAATAATAAATAAATTCATTATATATATATATATAATCTCAATACATAACAAAAAATATTTAATTGTTATTACAACCATAAATTCATCCTCAAATAGTACTTCACAAGGTTCAAAAACAAGGTTCTAATTAGAGTTTAAGGTTTAGAAAGATACACTTAATTAAAAAGATACACTTCAATCTTCCGCATCATATCCACTAACACCATGAATATCATCACAATCATCAATGTTCAATTCATTAGTATGAGGAGACAAAGTAAGATCTTCTATCTCATCATCTTCATCTTCACTTTCATCCCTAAGTAATGTTGCAAGCATTTTCATTTTTTGCTTGTTTTTTCCTTTACCTAAATATAGAACTTAGAATTAAATTGGGATATATACATCTATTGTAAATTATATAACATAACATGAAAGTAAATAAAAAAGACAAAGATGAGTAAAAAATTGCTTACTTGAACTTTCCGGGATTTTTCTTTTAGAAGAAGATATATGAGAAGCCTCATTTAATTCCTCATCACCACTCAATATAGGCTCATCATCCATGATCGGCTCCTCTAGTGGCTCCACAGAAATAGGAACTCGAGTTAACAAATTTTGTTCAAAACATTCAATTGGCACATTTCTTATAGCATCGACCTCAAATACATCCTCCTCAAGCCAAGAAAGATCATTTGGCAGAACCGGATCTTCCACCTCTGATATCCATTCATCATCGGAGTCAATTTCCTCCATTAGTATAGGATCAAGCATCTTCGTTCTTCTTCTGATGTTTCTCTCCCTTAACAAAGAGTTGTACTTGACATAAACCAATGCATTTAATCTTTTATGTTCAAGTCTATTCCTTTTCTTTGTGTGAACCTAAGACCAAACATAAGGTTACAATTAGATTTAAAATAATATAATTTTATTTTCAAGTCTATTCCTATAATATAATTTTACCTTTATGTGAACATTAAATTTAAAATAAAAGAAAGTCACGAAGAATATGAATTAAATTTACCGACTCAAAGGTGCTCCAATTCCTCTCACATCCGGATGCACTACAAGTTAAGCTAAGAACACGAACAGCAAATTTTGTTAACTCAGGTGTTTCCTCTCCAAAACGCTCCCACCAACTTGCTGAAAAAAAACAAGTCATTATTATCTACAAACAGCCTATAACATTATATGTGTACCACAAAGAAAACATATGAGGCATTACCTGGACTTCTTATTTTTCTAGAGTGTATTGCAAGCTTGGTTCCGAACTCTCCAAGGCATTTGTCATACATTTCTAATTGGATATCAGCTTTCAAGTGATCCTCAAACACCATCATCCGGTCCATGCACTCATGCAGTCCTCTCTTAACTTCCAAGACAGTTGAAAAGTTTTCTTCATAACGCAATTGAGGGTTTAGATAGTAACCGGCAGCATGCAAAGGTTGATGGAGTTGAGGAGTCCACCTTGCATCAATTTTGTTCCAAATTGGTTGATAATGCCTTTTGTTCTTCTTCAAACCAAATGCAATCTTTTCTTTGGCAGAATCCATCAATTCATAAATGTAGCCCATAGCAGGTCTTACCTCAGAATCAACCTCTCTCAACACACACACTAATGGCAACACACCCTTCACACAAAAAGCAACATTACTCCAAAAATTCTTCTAAAAAAGAACAATTGCACGGACTTGTATCGCTTCATGGCTTTTGACAAAAGGTCCCTCATTCCAATTCTTGCTGTTAAACATCATTTGAAGGGGCTGTTTTTGCTTATAAATACTTTGAAGGGTAAGAAAAGAAGTTGCAAAGCGAGTCACAGCCGGTCGAATAATCTCCTTGTTGCTTGTAAATTCTCTCATGAGAGAAAGAACCCATGTGTGACCATATATAAACTTAACCACTTGCTTAGCACTTCTAATTGTTTTCTCAAAGATTGTTAGTTTGCTAATATCTTCAAGCATAAGATCAATACAATGTGCAGCACATGGAGTCCACCACAACTTTTCCCTTTTTTGCATAAGTCTTATCCCTGCATTCTTATAATTGGATGCATTATCAGTGATTATTTGAACCACATTATCTTCCCCAACTTCTTTCACTACATCATCCAAGTACTTTAGCATTAAAGATCCATTTTTTACACTACCAGATGCATCAATGGACTTCAAAAAGAAAGTACCAGCCGGACTATTCACAAGAAAATTAACAAGCACTCTACCCTTTCCATCGGTCCAACCATCTGACATAATTGAACATCCATATTTTTCCCATGCCTTCTTATGTTCAAACTTATATGTATCAATATCTTGCACTTCTTCCTTTAGAATCCAAGTTCTTAACTCATGCATAGAAGGAGGCTTAAACCCTACACCATACTTAGCAATTCCCTCTACCATAGCTAGCCAAAATGGATCATTAACCGTATTGAAAGGAAGTACCCTAGAAAACATAAAACGTCCAACCATACGACACACTTCTTTCCTTAATTCTTTTTTATAAGCTTCGTTCAATACGGTTTGCCTAGGCTCGGAAGACACAAATGAATCAAGTGGTCCTATAACTCTTGGTTGAGCAGCACTACTCCCACATTCTTCACCTAATGGAGATTCTAAACTACTACTTCCACCACCAATTCCTGCCCCAATTTCACGCAACATAACATTCCTCTTATATTTCCCATCTTTCAACTCTTTAAGAGTTTGTTGATAATCTTTTTTCACATCTGCAGGGACTTTATTGCAAGCTTTCATACCACCACTAATACCTGCTAAATGGTGCTTGAGCCTATTAATCGTACCACTACATACTTGATTGCAGTAAACACATCTAAAATATCTCTCCCCTTCCACTTTTTTGGCATGCTTCCATGCTTTATCTTTCCCATCTTCCCCTCTATCACCCATCACTAACATATCAAACAAACATAAAAATAAATCAGTCGCATATTTCATATTTCAGTAGCAATCATTAAGAGACTAAGATCATATTTCAATAGCATATTTCAGTAAATCAGTAGCAATCAGTTTATTCAGTTACACTGCATCAAACAAACATTTCAGTTACACTGCATCAAACAAACATTTCAGTTACACTGCATCTAGTACAGGCACTAATCTGCAATTCTGCATAATCATTACCGAACCTTCAATCTAGTCTAAACCGAACCTTCAATCTAGTACAGGCACTAATCTAACAGTAAAATTAAGAAGAGAGGATTGAGAAGACAAACCTGGAGGTTGCTGCAATTGCGGTCGGATTGGGAGGAGGTGATCAGATGCGATGTTGGGATGAGAGTGATGTGGCGGAGGAGGCAGTGATGTTGCGCTCGAGGCGGAGGAGGCAGTGATGTTGGGATGGAAGTGATGGGGCGGTTGGTGTTGTGGGGGTGATGGGAATAAGAGGAGGCAGGGAGAGCTCGAGCTCAAGTTCGAATAGGATCGTGGCGGTGGGGGAACTGTGGCGGTGGAGAGCTCGAGCTCGAGTTCGAATAGGATCGTGGCGGATTTGGGTGGTGGACAGGGCGAACAGATGTAGGCAGAGAGAAGAGACGAGACAGAGCGAACAGATGGAGGCAGAGAGAAGAGATGGAGGCAGAGAGAAGAGAAGAGACGAGACAGAGAGAAGAGACACAGGGAACAGATGGAGAGCGAACAGATGGAGGCAGAGAGAAGAGATGGAGGCAGAGAAGAGACGCAGGGTTTAATCGAAGGAAACGACCAAAACGGCGTCGTTTTGGAAAAAAAACAAAACGGCGTCGTTTTGACGCGAAAAAAAAAAAAAACCAAAACGACGTCGTTTTGACGCGGAAAAACCAAAAAAAAAAATTCTGCAGCGCGCCTCGTCTCGCCCCGCCCCGCGCCGCCTCGTCGCTCCGGCGGTCGCTTTTCCAGCCGCGTCGCGGCGAAACACCCGGCGAGGCGTTTTCCCGTCGCTCCGCCCTAAGGCGCGCCCCAGCGCCGCCTCAGTTCGCCTTTGAAAACACTGATTTCAACCACAAATTTCTTACATTAATACATTAAAAATTGCATAGGCCTTTGTCCCGAAGGAAATAAAATTAACTATATGAAGCTTTTGAGTTTTATCACTATCTCTGTAAGCATAGTAGAACACCCAGAAGCACGGGATAGCAGTTTCAAACATTTTGTAGAGTTCTTTTGGAGCATGCATATGCCATCCTCATGTAATGAGGGCGATACCTTGGACAATCAGAGCATCAGCAAGAACTTGATTAGCAGCTTCAGATGGATGAACACTGTCCCAGAACACGTATTGAGTCGCATTAGCACAAGTTCCTATGGACTTAAAAACATCATATAGAGGCTTGTAGATGTCGAAGATGACAACTGCAAGACCAGGAAGTTTCTTTTGGAGACTATTTGCTGCGTTGTTTAACTTCTTGTTGAATGCTTGTGTTGATTCTGGCGACGCAGTCTGGCTCTATCCAAATAAAGTTATTGCAGCTGGAAGGCACCCAATGGAGGGAGTGAGGTCACACCAATTTTCCTTGCTCCAAAACCATACACACTAGAATTAAAAAAAACAATAAAACCTTAAGAATTGAATTTGTACTAGTTTAACCAAGCACTTCATTTGGACAATCACAAATTAATATACTAGAATTCAGAGCAGATTCTTCTCTAAAATACAGGACAAAGAGATGAAGCTAGTGAAGTCACCAATGAGGATGTCACCATACTGGTTAGGACTTAGGAGTGTAGACTTTGTTAACAAAAGGATTGACATAGTAGTTCTGAAGAAAGTCACTATTTCCAGCACTTAGCAAGTATAGTGCACCCTTGATGATTGTTGCCGCTTTCTTACTACCTGCAACCTTGTTTAGCTTACCCTGGTATTCCTTGAAGTACTGTAAATTGTATGAAACTTATGAATCAATCAACACAAAAAGTAATTACTGTAACACAGTTAAAAAGATAAGCAATTTACATTCAAGTTTGCTGCCTTCTCATCATAACCGGATGCAGCAGAAGCAAAGTTTGCTCCAATCAGAAGGTTATTCCATGATACCTGGGGGCTAAGATATGCAGCTGGATAAGTTTTGAATCCCAGAGTATCAGCTGCATAAAGGAATTTTGGTTATGTTTTGAATTGTCACCGCCCAATTAAACACTCGTCTATTCTAGTCAAGTACTAATAATCCTGAAGTTTAAATGTCAATGCTTAAGTTCACTTATAACTGGGAATTATTGACTAAAATCTTAGATGCGACATTAGGTGATCCATTAATGTGATGTCCAGAAAATTTGACCCCCTCTGGCTTTATTCAATTACTCAATGCAGCTCAGTAACTTTTTAAGGATCCCAGTTTCCTGAGATATTCTCTTTTGGCTTTGAGCAGACAAAAATAGCAAGAAATCTGTCTGTTTTTACTGTTGAGGGACAGAGAGAAATATATTTTCTGAGTACTGCAAAACAGTGGTAACATGTATAAATAATCTGAATGATGTTATGTACTTGAAAGTGGTATTTGTCGCCAAACATTCACTGACAGTGTACCATTTGCAGAAATTACCCATTTTGTTTATCAACTGAAATCACTTTCCATGAATTTAATGATAAAACATGACGTAAGTGTCACCAAAGGCCAGATTCTGAACCAACTACTTAACAGTGATATCAGTGGCTAGTTTCCCATTGCAAAACCTCCCAGTAGCTTTATGCATATGGTTCACAAAGTCTCTTCCATAAGGAGGATAGTTGGCCTTGAAAATTGTTGGGATGTAGTCCTTGTTTCCCACATCTACTGCAGAATCACCAAATTTGAAGATGGCTGGAACAAGGGTGGTTGATTCTTGTGCATTGCTACCAATCATTACAAAAGCAAACACAAAAACCAGAACCAAAGCTGCTCTCATGGTGTCTTTACCCATCTTCTAAATGGTTTCAGGTTTAGTGACTAGAATTGCTTGAATTGGACCTTATAAAGGGTATTGAAAAATGATTCCTCAGGCTCCCCCTTCTCCTACCTTTGCTCCTTTTCACTAATTTTCCTCAAGCATATTATGTGTGATGATCAATATAACCACCATTAGACATATTTCCAGACAAACAAATTCCAGTAAATTCATGTTCAATCAATATCAGTGGCTTCTGGTAGCAGAGCAGGTGGTGGCATTATGTCTTGAAAGGATTGAGCTCCTCTAAAGTGAGCAAACTGTAAAGTTAGTAAATTTCATAAAATCTCAAACCTCTGTTTAATCCAATGGTTCAATCATATTCACTTCAATTAAAAACATCAATGTTAGATTTTATTTATTTATTTCTATAAGTGATTTTTTTCACTAACAACAAACTTAAACGAAAAAAACTTTAACGTGTGTTCATAAACATCAGATCTTCATATCTGATTGAAATTAAGGGCGAATTCATAATTTATACTTTATGTCTTAAGGTTTGATAGAAACGATTTAGCCTCTTCATTCAAAGGAGGTTTTGTTTAATTGGTTCATATGCCATCAGCCACTCAACTTTAGGCTTTGTGATTTGAATTCTATTTTGATTTCTGGACATGACTGGTTTTCCTATTAATAATTGAATGATAGGCATTGATCTCTCCAATCTTTCGAATTTGGTTCATAAATCGATTGGTGTACCAATCGCAAGGAACCCCTTATCGCAATTGTTCATATATTGCAAGTCATATCAATGTGGAGTACTATGAAGCACTCATGTACCCTGGAAATTTGTGTTTTCTGAGAGAAATCCATGTTCCCAGAGAAAGAACAAAGATGAAGGTTGAAGAAAAAAAGAGATAGAAACTTGAATTAACGTTATTGAAAAATAAATTTTAAAACATTTTCTAAGTATGTAATTGATGTGTATATTTTTTTACCCATTAATTAGATTAGATGGAGGCTGAAGATTCTATGAAATTTACTAACTTTATGATTTGCTCAATTTAGAAGAGCCCGATCCGTCTTGAAAACATGTCAATTCATGTGATGAAAACATGTGATGAAGAGTGGTTTCAGATCAATTTAAATTAAGTAATTATTAGGAACTGTTTGTTGCAGGTCAAATATATATCATAAGAGAAGAAGCTTGAGATTTCCTTAAGAACGAATGAATCATAATATAGAGAACTACAGTATGCATGACATATTACTTTACTCCGGTGCAGGTAGCCAGGGGTTCCAGCAACACCTGTAATTATATGAGTCCCATCGCCATGCAGGGAAATTTAGTGAGGCCGAAATCCGAGAGTCTGGCCTGGAAATTTTCTGATAGCAAGATGTTTGTTGTTTTGACATCCCTGTGGATCGTAGGAGGTTTACAACCAGTGTAGATACTCCAATCCTGCATTTCATTTATTTAATCAATTGATTTCACATTTTCAACAGAAGTAAATCGACGGTAGCGCAGCTAAGACACGAGTTGGAATATTGGTAATTTTTTTTACCCTGTGCAGCATCTGTTGCTATATGAAGTCTACCTTCCCAAGTCAAGACATTTGAACTTTTATCTGCATCCATAAAAACACAGAATATATTAAAGTGTAGAATATACATAAAAAGAATAAATCTCGTGTAAAAAACTCAAAGATAGGCTTAAAATTTTATTGGAGGACTGGGAATTTGCTAGGGTCTAATTTCGATATTGCAACTACCAAACATGAGAGATATTGTTGCAAGTTTCCCCTGGCCATGTACACATAAACGAGTCCTTTGTTGTCTTCATCATCACAATATCCTACAAGGTCACGTTTGTATGATGAACCCTCATAATATTAACCTATAATTAAGAGGTGACAAACAAAAACATCTTAGTTGACTATATGAGAAAGAGTTAATAATGCATTTGATTATCTGATCGGGGTCGTCTAGAGTACCTTGATGTATGTCATATCTTTTTTTAATTATTTATATAAATAAATATAATGCTAACCTATTAAACATGTTAATAGGTTACTCAGATTAACAGGTTACCCAATTACGAATCAACATATGTCATTTTATAAAAAATAAATTTACCATGTTTACAACACATTCTTTCGATCAATTTGATAAGTAGCCATGAAAATGATAACCATGAAAATTAATATAAGAAAACATAACTTAACGATAGAAGACCGTTTATGTTTTTCAACATCAAGCCTACTAGAACTGATTCTGTCAGCATGTTGTCCTCCAGGTATCTGTATCAGGGCCGGCCCTGAGGGGTGCAAGTTAAGGCGGCCGCCTCAGGTCACGAGTCTTCGAGGGGCCTCCGATTTTTTATAGTTTCTTTATGGCTAAAAATATTTTTTAAGTATTGTCCTCACATTAGCATGAAATGTGTGAACTAGTGCAACGGTAATACTAGTATGTGGCCCTTGAGAGCTCTTTGGTTCGAATCATACCAACTTCTCATTTTTTAACTCTTTTTTTTCCTGGATTCTTTTTACCCATATTTGGTATTCATCTATTTTATTTGGTGTTCATCTATTTTGTTTCTTTTTCGATGCAAAAGATTATACCAAGCTCCTTGTTTTTTTTGTTCTTTTCATTTTCATGATTAATGTATTGGGTTAATTTAATCATTTTATTTTTAAAAAAATAAATAAATTATACAATTACATAAGTGACATATAAAAAGGTTTGTTCGATTACTTTTTTTTCCTGGATTATTTTGTATTTGGTATTCATATATTTTGTTTATTTTTTGATGCAAAAGATTATACCAAGCACTGTATCTTATTTTTTTTGTTCTTTTTATTTTCATGATTAATGTATTGGGTTAATTTAATCATTTGATTTAAAAATAAATAAATTATACAAATACATAAGTGACATATAAAAAAGGTTTGTTCGATTTATATGATTTATTAAAATGTCTTCGATTTATATGATTTATTAAAATGTCACATTTTGTTTATTCGCCTTAAGCCTCTGAAATGTTAGAACCGGCCTGATTTGTACATATAGGTTAATTAAGCAATGGCATTATCTATCACCGTGCATGCTTCCATTCGTAATTACTTTGTAGATTGCCGGCTTCATATATAATTAATCAGATTATTCATTACTTCAGGTCATTTAAGTTTGGCAATTGCGACAAAACGTGTGTAATTGATCCTGTCAAGTTATTGTTTGATAGATCCCTGAAATCACGAGCAAAGTACTCTACTTCAAAATTAGCTACGCACAATTTAGGATACGAAATGAAATGATGATAACCCATTAGGGCTGAATAACTTACAGGACACGTAAATTTTGCAGCTGAGATAAAAACCCTAGAAGAAAACCTGTTAAATAGTTGTTTGACAAATTCTTATGAATAGTGGCGGAGCGAGGATTTACGTATGAACTAGCCTCAAAACACGGGCTTCGTGCGTGATGGAGGATTTTATTATCGGTGTAAAACTCAACAATGATGTATTTTTTCGAATAAAAATTGAGTAAACTTCGATAATACATAAGGAGTACTTGCATGCATTGCCAATTTGCCATAAAGTTCTTATAGTTTATAGTCACAAAAACAAAAAGTACTCATCAATAATAACTTAAATTGTTTCGAGTGGATGAAGTTACAATATAAGCTCCTTAAATTTTAAACTGAAACTCTAATCTTTGTAATTTAAATTTTAGTCAAAACTGTAAAATAATCAAAATAAAAAAATTTACACAGTGATTGAATGAGATAGAAATATAAACATAACATATATAATTTGAAATATCGAGAAATAAAAAAATCAAAGGCACCACCAATGAATTTTTATTTTAACCAAAAAGTAAAAAAAAGGAAGGGTAAGTTGTAATTAAATAAAACTGAGGGGCAAAACAATCAATTCATTTTAACCGGACTAAATCCTTAAATTTTAAACTGAATCCCTAATCTTTGTAATTTAAATTTAAGTGAAAACTGCAAAATAATCAAAATAAGAAAATTTACAAAGTGATTGACTGATATAGAAATATAAACAGAACATATGTAATAAGAAATATCGAGAAATATAAAAATCGAAGGCACCACCAATGAATTTTTATTTCAACCACAAATTGAAAAAAGGGTAAGGTGTAATTAAATAAAACCAAAGGGTGAAACAGTCAATTCGGTTTAACTGGGCTGGACCGTAAAAAACAAAGAATAAGGGGAAAGAAGGTCGGGGCACTATTCACGTGAACAATAAACCCCCTCCTCTTTTTTTGATAAAGGGCTAGTGCGGCCCTCAAACCTTGATTAATGAAACAGTCGAATACAAGGGGGGAGACATAAAAGCCTAAACCCCTGATTACAAAGATCTGAAATAATATAAGAAACCTCTACAATACTCATGTACTCAAACAAACACCAATTAGCAAAGAGTACTACTCTAATGACAACTCTATTTGCTTTGATATAGCGGTGACATCCTGGAAAGAACAATTGATATGTAACACGCTTACACATTCTAACATCCAATTCTAAATTAGCTTTCCAGCTATGTTGCCGCCAGGAGTTTAATCCGACGACATTCAGCTTCATCCTGCCACTAGGCGGCAACGACCATTTGACGAAACAAGGAACTCGCCACCTACCTAGAGCAGACAAGGCACTACGAGTGCACACACGGACACACGGCCCAACTAACCCCACAAAACTCATGTGGGGACTTATTACCGGCAGAAAACCATAATAGTTAACCAATAACAACAAAAAGTAATGAAACTAAAAATAAAAGGAAATTGGGCCAAAAACACAAACCCAAGCCTAACACCCACTTAGCCCAATCAAACAATGAAATCTGCATCTTTGACCTAGCCGCCTTTCCGCTAGATGAAACCACGCCGTTAGCCCAATCAAACAATGAAATCTGCATTTTCATCAGTACCTCATCTCTATACACGATCGACTATGGAAGCAGAGTTTGTAGCTTTAGATAAAGCCGCCGAAGAGGCGGAATGGCTCAAAAACTTCCTAGAAGGTATTCCGTTATGGCCAAAGCCTGTGACGGTCATTTGCATACATTGTGATAGTATGGCTGCTCTTACAAGAGCAAAGAATCAAATGTACAATGGCAAATCGAGGCATATAAGGCGACGTCACAAAACAATACTTAGCTTGCTCAAAAATGGAATCATTTCCATTGACTATGTAAAATCAAAGAACAATATAGCAGATCCTTTGACTAAAGGCCTTAATAGAGAGCAAGTAGTATTTACATCGAGGGGAATTAGCTTAAAGCCAATTACAAAATGAGTCACCACTTGGCGTAAACCTAACCTAGCAACAAAAGAGATCCCATGGTCTAGGTTTAATAGACAAACTAGTTGAGGAAGAATCAAGGAGCATACACTACCAGAATAAGTATCATAGCCGACGAAAAAAAAATTAACAGGCCGACGAAATTTTTTTTCGTCGGCTAAAGTCTATTTTAGCCGACGAAAAAAACTTTCGTCGCCTAAGTGAAATTTTCGTCGGCTAAAAGTCCACTTTAGCCGACGAAATGTTGTGTCGTCGGCTTAAATAGTTTTTTTCGTCGGCTATAGTCTGTGAACTATAGCCGACGAAATTTTAAAACTTTAGCCGACGATATATATAATTTCGTCGGCTAAAATGCTTTATATTTCCAGATCTAGACAGTAGCTGATTTGAAAGAAAAAACGGGAGAAAAAGTTTTGGGGTTGGCGAAATTGTTGGGTGTTGTCGAAATCTGTCCGAAATTAGTTTGTGGCACTATATATAGGTACGTATATGTATATATCTTGTTTTTGAGTTGATTTAAGAGTTTTATTTTCGTTATGCACATTGATTTTGAGTTTTAATTAGAGTTGATTATATTGTGTTTTGAGTGTGATTGAGTTGATCGATTTGGGTTTGATAATATATATGAAGTTGTTGTTATATATATATATATATATTAATTTGATTATATTAATTAGTAATTATTATATATATGCATGTATATATATATTAATTGTACGTTAACTGCAGATATAATATAAATTGAATGATTCGTAAATTTAATTAATTAGCGTTTATACATATATATTATGTTATTTTCTCAGGATATGGATAATAGTTGAATTTCGCTTCTAAAATGGGACAAAAGATATGCTAAAGAAGTTGTTAGTTTTATTGAATATGTGATGAATAATGCTAAAAGGAATACAATTTTCTATTGTCCGTGCACTAAATGTCAGTGTCGCAGCGATATGTATCGATTTCCAATTGACAAGGTTTGGCAGCACCTTAAAAGTAATGGGTTTTGGGAGAAGTACACATGTTGGATATATCACGGGGAAACATCATCAAGGGGTCCGCATGATCATGGGCAATTTTCTGAGACGGGCAGTACATCCAACGATCCAACAACGGCCTTCATCAACGATATGTTTCCTTATGAGAGGGGTGTATGCTCTGAAGGACCGTATATGTCTGAGCCGGTGCAGCCCTTCCCTAGAGTTGTCAACAGTGCTGGTATTGACAGGTACAACAAACTACTTACTTTCCAACAGACCCCTGTGTACCCCGGTTGTCAGAAAACGGTTCTTGAAAGTGTGATGGACGTTATGAAGATTAAAGTTGAGACAAAATCGACTGTGAAGGCTGTTGATGAGTATCTACAGTACACTGCTTCGATGCTGCCCCACGGTCATCGTCTTCCTACCACTCATCATAAGGTCCGATGTATACTGAAAGATCTTGGGCTTTCCTACATCAAGATCCATGCATGGAGATATGATTGTGTTCTCTTCTGGGGTAAAGATCCAGAAGGGAATGACCTTGGTGACCTTGACACATGTCCAGTATGTCAGAGTGACAGGTATAAGTTGACTCCTGCAGGCAATAAGAAACCTATGAAGGTACTTCGGTATTTCCCGTTGAGGGATAGGCTGGAACGGTTGTACATGTCATCACACACGGCCAAATCTATGAGATGGCACGCTGATAGGGAATTGCAAGGCGAAGATACCATTAAACCGGGTCGTTCGGTTCGAATTCGTGATTTAGGCGCTCGCCTTATTGATGTGGATCCAAATCAAGAAACAGACGACGACTCTTGTGATGTAGAAATGCATAGATTACCGGAAATTAATTCTGACACCGAAGAAGACTCATCAGATGATTCTGATTACTAGCCTTCTTAGTTATTTGAATTTGTAATACAATTTGATGTGTTTTATATGGTACAAGCTCTACAATTCATAATGTATCTTAATGTTGGTTATATATGCAGGAAATTGTTATGGGTACGGTTAAACCAACTGTTTTTTTTTATCTATTTGACAGTTTTAGCCGACGAAATAAAACATGTTTCGTCGGCTAACAAAGTATCTTAGCCGACTAAATACACCAAATTTCGTCGGCTAAAACTGTCTTAGCCGACGAATACCCTAATTTTCTGTCGGCTAAACCCTAAACCCTAAAGTATAGCCGACGAATACCCTAATATTTCGTCGGCTAAAGTTAAATGAATAAAATAAAATTTTATACCGCTAGTTGCGTCTCCTCGATATGAAACTATTTGTAGTTGAAGGTCCGGACAGAATACGTAATTTAGGTGGCCAAATCACCGTTTGTTTGTGTTTAGGGGTTTGACCAACGGGATTGACCGAGCGGATCGAGCCCTTACGTGTGTCCGATGATGCTGAAATTTTACCCTTACACATGTTTCAACATAATGATGATATCTGATGGTCGGTTTTTCGTTTCACAAGATGGATTGTCACAATCAAAATATGCATACTAATGTTGTATAACTAATTTACTAAGTGTTAAGTAAATGTTCCGTTTTAAAAACCAACTATACGTAGATGCTTCAAACAAAAAAAAGTCGTGAGATAAGATATGACCGGAACGATGAAATATGTCTACGGTTGAAATTTCACGTAATTCCGATAAGTTTCGGTGCCAATACTTGCGGTCATTGCATTTTTTCTATTCGTTCACCATAGAGGACGCCCTATCTCCGACGGTTATTTTTCTTATAAATTTTATACCGCTAGTTGCGTCTCCTCGATATGAAATTATTTGTAGTTGAAGGTCCGGACAGAATACGTAATTTAGGTGGCCAAATCACCGTTTGTTTGTGTTTAGGGGTTTGACCAACGGGATTGACCGTGCGGATCGAGCCCTTACGTGTGTCCGATGATGCTGAAATTTTACCCTCACACATGTTTCAATATAATGATGATATCTGACGGTCGGTTTTTCGTTTCACAAGATAAAACATATAAATTGTGCATGAACTTACTAAATAATTATAAAATGTACTTTAGCCGACGAAATTACTAAACATTCGTAGTAATTTCGTCGGGTAAAAGTGGGACTATAGCCGACGACATTACTAAAAAATTTCGTCGGCTATAGTTGGACTTTAGCCGACGAAATTAGGGTTTTGTCGTCGGCTAAAGTGGGACTATAGCCGACGAATTTTTTATTTCATCGGCTATAGTTCTTCCTATAAATTCGAACCCAGCGAGACAGAACCCCACTTCTCCACTTTCTCCACTCCGCCGGCGAATTTCTCCCTCTCCTCTCGATTTTCTTTCACCATTTTCGACGGTTTCCGGCCTCCACTCCGCCTCCCTCATCTCCCAAACAAATTAGGTATGCAATTTCATGTTTATATTGTATTATAGAACAAATTTCATTTGTTTTTTCAATATATTGCATTATATTGAATTGTGTTGAATTATATTGTGATAATGTTGAATTGTATTATGATAATGTTGAATTGTATTATGTTGTGATAATGTTGAATTATATTGGGTGTATTTACTAAATTTGGGTGTATATTTGGGTGTATTTGGGTGAATTTGGGTGTATTTGGTGAATTTGGGTGTATTTGGGTGTATTTGGGTGAATTTGGGTGTATTTGGGTGTATTTAGGTGTATTTGGGTGTATTTGGTGATTTTTAATATATTTGGAAATTGGGTGTATTAAGTAAATTAGAAATTTTTAATATGGTTGGGTATATTAAAATATTGAATGGTATATTTAATATATTTGCGTATATTACAATATTAATTGGAATATAAAAATAAATTTTTGTTAATGTTGTTCATTTTTTATAATTTTATACATTTAACAAAATATTAATTATATTATTTAGGATGAAAGGATTATTCAGTAAATCAAAGAGTTCGAAGGGCCAAAGGGGTGAATCGTCTGAGGGAACGTCTAGCAACCCTCGGGATTCGTTTCAGGGCCCAATGACGGCCCGACGGGCGTCTCTTCTGGAGCCGACACATTCCTCCAGGCAGCCAGATGCCCCTCCCGCCTCCAGGCAGCCTAGCGCCCCTCGCTCCTCCGGCCAGCCGGACGCCCCTCGCTCCTCCAGGCAGCCTAGCGTACCTCGCTCCTCCAGGCAGCCCAGCGTCCCTCACTCCTCGAGGCAGCTGTGGCCTCCGACTCAGGCGGAGGTGTCTGCACCACGTATGCCTGAGATACATAGGGCACCGGTACCGGGCCCTACTGCATCGGAGGGTGGGTCATCCGGGGTACAGATGCCGCCGCCTCTTCTCTTCCTTCCGCGCTTCATACCGGCAATACCTGCAGTCGATGACTCAGGGGCGCCGATTTATCCACTACCCCCGCAGGTGACCCCATCAGCGGTGTATCTGTTCGTGCCGTTTGCTACAGAGTTAATTTCTGCGAGGGTATCATCGTCGGCTACAGAGTCGGAGTCCGTCGCATCCGCCCCAACACCCTCAGGTAATGATTATATAAGTAATTTGTTATGTTATAATGTTATAATAAAATTAATTTACTAATCATCAATTTATGATAGGCACCGTCGGAGCCAAGCCGACAAGGAAGAAGAGAGGTCCGGTCACGGGGAAAGCTCTCGAGAAGACAGTGAGTACCTCGGGAAGGATCGTCATTGATACTGACGGGGATGGGAACGTAGTATCGGGCGGCAAGACGAGGATGTACTCTGGCCGCGTGGGAGCGCTTATTAGGGATAGAGTCCCTATGTTGTGGTCAGACTGGGGCGAGGTCCCACAGGAGGTTAAGGACATGGTCCACAACGCCATGTCGGTAAGTATAACAAAATTCATATTTAACATTATTTATTACATTGTAGATTTATGAACGTCTAAACTAATAAATGTTTAAATGCAGGTGTGGTTTGACGTTCCTCAGTACCTGAGGAACACCTGGGCGGACGTTGTACACGGGGGAAGGTACGTTGCAAAGTTAAGGACAAAAGAAAATTATGTATAATTAATAATATTTATATTTTTTTTGCGTATTACAGGTACAAGGAGTGGAAGAACGAGTTACGGACCCACTAGACTACGCATGGGAACGAACATTCTGGCACCCCCCTTGAGTTCCAGTTCAGGGAGTACGAGTGGCGTTGGCTTCTGATATCGGAATTCAACAACCCACATAAATAGGTAATTAAAAATAATTATTTATTATATTGAATTATATTTAATACGTTTTAAAATATTTTACTAATTTGATTCCTTTGTAGGCCGTTTCCCGGGTGAACGCTCAAAACCGGCAACGCAACATGAGGAACCATCATGCCGGTTCTAGACCGTTCGCATAGTTGATGGAGGAGGCGGCCAGGGAACATCCAGAGGTCAACCGGTACGTCTATACGTACGAGAAGGCATATCCTGACGCCCATGAGGATATTGTAAGTCGTTTTACGTTTTAAAATTTAGTAAATTATATGTATATATATTTTTTAAAATGTTAATTAATTTTTTTTCCTATCAAATTAGGCGAGGGTGAGGCAGGCTAGTGACGAGGTGATGGCTGCTATAGTCAGGGAGACATGGCCTGACACGCAAGAGGAAGACATGTCCGAAGCCATGTCCCGGATCGACAGTTCGGATCTCAGCGTTTGGGCCAGGATCATGGGCACAGCCTTCCCACCGCGAGGAAATAACTTCTACTGTCGGGGTCTGGGAAAGAAGGGCGAGGGGGTACTGAAGACCACTCCTGGGTTTCAGAAAAAAGGAGCCTCGACCAGTAGCAGAACGACTCAGCTTGAGGCGGAAGTTCAGATGTTACGGGAACAGCAAGCCGCCCAAGCAGCATATACTGCCGCGAGAGAGGCCGCCCAGACAGCATATACTGCCGCTCTACAGGAGTACAATGCAGCAGTCTATGCCGCCCAGCAGGCACAGCAGCAACAGATGTTCCATTACATGCAAGATTTTTCAGCTGCACAGCTTCAGGGACTTCCGCTTCCGCCCATGCCCACGCCTATTCTCTTACCTCAGCCGCCGCAACCTCCCCAACAACCTCATCCTGGCGCAGATATTGATTTAGACGATATCGACTTCATTTAGTTTTTTAAGTTTATGAACAATTATTTATTTAGTTTTTTAGGTTTATGAACAAATATTTATTTACTTTTTAGGTTTATGAACAATTTATGAATTGAAAATTTAATGCAAAATGTTATGTTACTTTTGATGGTGTGTTGTTGTTGGTTATGAAATTGTTTCTGTAATTTGCAGCTTGCTTGGATGGTAATGTATAAATTTTGTTTGGGTTTCTAGTATAAAAAGTACTATAGCCGACGAAATTTTGTAAATTTACCATATTTCTTCGGCTATTCTAGTTTTTTTTCCAACAACCTTTAGCCGATGAAATTTGGTAAATTTCGTCGGCTTTTATCTATTTAATTTTTAATTTTTAAAATACTTTACCCGACGAATTAACTATATTTCGTCGGCTTTTCTCTATTTCATTTTTAATTTTTAAAAAAACTTTAGCCGACGAAATATTAATGTTTCGTCGGCTAAAGTCACACGTATAAGCCGACGAAATATTGATATTTCGTCGGCTAAGTGTTGGATTATAGCCGACGAATTTTTTATATTATTTCGTCGGCTAAGTGTTGGATTATAGCCGACGACGGATTTTATTTCGTCGGCTATAAGTTTAACCGACGAATTATAGCCGACGACGTGTCGTCGGCTATAACCTTAGCCGACGAATATGGTGAACAGGCCGACGAAAAAATTTCATCGGCTAAGATGCTTATCCTGGTAGTGATACACATACTTATGGTTATTCCTATGATGAATCTATATGTGTAATTCGTTGACGTATAAAGGGTGAATATTATTATATTCTTAATAATGCTAATAGTTTTTTTAAGGTAGGATAGTACAGACTATTCATGATTGGCATTACCTATATGAGATTGACGTGAGGTCGCGTCTTTGAGCATCGAGATGGCTTAGTTCTCTAAAATTCTCATAAAAAAGGAGTTGTTCACAACCGAAATGAACACAACCGTAAGAATTGAAATATGTATAGATGTGATATGTGTGATATCTATTGTCTCGATTTACTATAAAACGTGGATAGTTCAAGACTAAAGTTCACTATCTCAGAAAGTGAATCCGATAGGTTCTCATTACGAAAGGTTCAACTCCAAAAGACACATTTTCTGATGTATGTCATATCTAGCTTTTCTGAAATAACAATAAGTTCCTCATTATCTTATTTTCTATTCAAATGTGGGGTATTGTTAGGAGTCTGAATAGAAAATGTGAGGTATTGTTAGACCTTGTGTGAGATTTATCCCACATGGAAGAAGAATTAAATGTTGTAGTCTTTATAAGGTATTATTCTTGTGACTAATTAAATTGGTGTAAAGTATTGATTGGGTTTGATGAGATTTTCTGTTGGGCTTTCCAATAAGAAAATAATTATTTATATAATTATATATATAATCAAAAGATGGGCCTTAGGGCTCTTGCGCTCTGGTTGGATAATTAAATTTGTTTTTAATTTCAGAATTATTTATTTTAGAAATTAAAAATAAGATAATATGTTTTAACTGTTTGAAACCAACGTAACTGTTGGTTTTTGACTTTATATATACAATGACAATGGTCATTCATTCCTATTGGTTTTCTCTTCTTCTTCTTCTTCCTCCCTTGTTCTTATTTCTGAAAAAAAACATACAGTAAATTCGCCAGAGCAAGTTTTTATGCAAGAACTTGCACTAGACAGTTGTATCCTCAAAATAGACGTCCGTAAACTACAGCACAACTGGGGTAAATTTCTATCTTAGGTCACTGCTCGCATGCCTTTATCTGATCAATCAAGTTAGTATTTTTTGTGTTTCAATTTGTTGTTATTTCAATTTATTTTGATATATTGTTATTGAGTTTGAAGAAATAGATTGGTTATAACAGTTATCTCCTCAGTCAATCCACTCGAGGACAATTCCCTGCATGTTTCGTGACTTTTGTTCACTTGCTGAGAAACACTAGCAAATTAAACAAGGAAAGGCCTTGATATTAAAACAATTTGACAGTTTCCTAATCATTTAAATATAAAAGAATGAAGTATTGAAGCTCATTGAACGACTTCAAGAAAAATTAGATTATCATTCTTTTCTTAATTAACAGAATAATAGAAGCGATGAATCTCTGCTACTATGGTATACAAAAAAATAAAGCACCTCTCAAACATACGCAAGCAAAGTGAAATTATTAACAAGTCAAAACGATTTAGTGTGTTAATCATACACTTACAATGATATTATTCCTGAGGGCTCGTTATTATTTTCAAGATAGATAGATACAGTTTAGACCTTCCCACGAGTACTTTTGCGGAGCACATGGATCTCCCTTGCCAATTTTTCTTGATGTTTGTGATTGTGTTCACTAATGAAATGCCAAGTTTAATGTGGTTATCAGTCACATAATCATATTACAAAGCAAAATCAATTATGTTCTAGGAAGATCAATTACTTACATTCTTTTTCATTTGTTCCTGAGCCTGATGGTTTTGCTATCATATAAACCTCAAAGGCATTCAGGATTGGAGGCAAGGTCGAGTTTTCCGCCATAATGATCGAAACATTTAGTTCTTTCCGCGCGCGTGATAGGCCAGGCGTTGTAAAAAAACTCATTCCTACCATACTCCGGATAATATGACGTAAAGCTTCTTCCGCTATGGGTGATCTTCAAGTCTAGACTGGTTTGGTTGGAGCTTTTCCTTGAACATGTCTAATGTGCAAGAAAATATAGTACGTGGCCTTATCATCATCAGACTCATCAAGCAGCCAGATATTTATAAAGGAACCAGTTTCATTTCTTGGCGTTGCAGCAGTGTTCAGTATCTGGTAATTATCGCCTGTGTCGTCGACGGTTGTTGAGTCTGTTAATTTTGTCCGGCCAGTCAGCCCAATCATTGTAGGGATACCAGAAGCGATCGAGATTATCAAATGGATACCTAAACAGACAATAGATTTTTCATTCAGTTGTTTCTACATATTTGGAAACTTTACGGGTTCTTCCGTTAAATGATAACATTATGTTCAGTATAATAAATTACACCGGATGCATTCGCATGTTGAATTAAGCATGAACGGATTCGAGCTTCAGCTAGCTATGAGCTTGCAAGATATAAACAGTACAGAAGATTCGCAAGTGCTCAGGGAGAAGACTAGGGTGAGTTGATGCATGCATCAATTATTTTAAAATAATATATAAAAATCAATAACTGATTATACAAGTAAACAAGTTGTTTAGTAATATTATGAGTTTATGACATGTAAAACAATTACAACTTTAACGACCTTTTAATTAGGTTATACATGAATTGTTTAAAAACTTGTAATGAAGGTAGTAAATATTGTAATTACTTTGTTTACCACTGTAATTACCACTAAATACATTAAATGTGATATTTTGTAGTAAATATATCATAAATGGAGTAATTACTTAGAAAAGGACCATAATTACAATCAAAAGAACTATTTTACAAGATTAACGACTTCAGATATTTTAGGTCAGATTATTAATATTTACAATATTCATTGCCATTAGAGGTAAAATTATTGTTCTTTTCGTAAAAAGAATCGTATTCCAAGTAATATAAGGATTACGACCCTAATTACAAGTTATATCTCAGTTGATGTAATTTATAGTAAAAAAAATTATATAATAAGTAATTATCTCATTCACACAAAAAAATTACATAAATAAAGGTATAATTACAAGATACATGATTTTATTACACAAACAACATATTTACTATATATATATATATGCATCAGTTTTACCATTAAAACTACAATTTATTATTGGATTGGTAAAATAGTTCAACATTCAACATGGACATTTAACATTAAAAAATAACTAAGTTTCAATATTCAATATTAATTTGAAGGCATGGACATTCAACATTAAAAAATAACGAAGTTTCTGTAATAGTGTATGATCAGCTAGTGGCCAAAGCGCAACAGTCGTTGACGAATTCCAGTTGGTATTTATATACTACGCAACCAGTTTCGAATTGCAAGTTGAGATGGCTGAAAGGTTCACTACCAATATACTGTCTCTGACTTTGGTTGCGTGAATGGGATTGACAGATGTATTATTATCAACAGTTCACCGTTTATTAACTGTGTTTTTTTTCAAGATTTAATCAAGACTCGGCCGACGACCAGTTCTTTATTTAAAATTTTTTTTTTTTTCTTCGTGTTGATTTCATCCTTATATTTTATTTTAATTTTTTATGTTATTATTATTATTAAGGTAAAATGCATCAAATGTGTCTAAATTCTTAAGACACTGTTAAAATAATACATGAACTTGTAATGTTATCAAAATAATACCTAAACTCTTAATTTGTTATCAATAAGTGGACCTACAAGAAATATTCCTTTAAGAATATTCTGTTTTTAGTAGAAGACTACCATTTTAATCTTTTCTTTTGTGTCTTCTTTTATTTTCATTTAAAAATTTGACGGAGCATATGGTGGGCCTAAGACTATGAATTTGTTTATCTAACAAACTGCAAATATAAACTGATCCTCTCACTCGAAGGTAAACAGTTATTTTTCATCATCAAATAGCAAATTTAATAGCTACCCGACTTGATTTATTAGCTTATATTAAAATTTCTCGCAAAAAATTGCAAGACGAAAAAAGAAAACTAAGAAGATTAATAAAATATAGAGATAATCTTCCTAGAAAAACAAAAAATTATTGGGATATTATCCTCAGAATTCAGCAAAGAATCAAACGAACTGAAGAACAAATTGAAGTTCTACAAGAAGTTTTTGATTACGATCAAGCTCCCCAAGCGTTTTGAGTCTCGGTTAGATCTGCCTCAGCTAGTATCAGAGCCTATTTGGCTCAAAAGCAGGTTATCAAGGCTTATGCCACAAAGTTGGCTTCTCTTAACTAACAAAAGAGAATCCAAATTAAAAAATTATTAGTCTTTCTGTATTACAAAAAGTACTGATAAGTGGTAAAAGTGTTTTCATTCAAGGCATATTCAGGAAGATCAATACTCGATAGAGTACATCTGTAGAGTATTAAACACACTTTACGACGATCTGGTCTACTTCTAGAGATAAGTTGGGATTGAAGCGCTTGATACTTCCAGACCAAGCATAATTGAATACCTAGATCATCTATCTAGAAACACGACCTCAGACAAGGTTGCACTACAACTTGAGAGATTTCATCTCAAGTTCAAGCAATTTGAAGAGATAAGTGGAACACTCGGCAAACTTGAATTTAAGCTTGATTATCTCAAAGAAAAACAATATCTATTGGATATTGAAAGAAAGCTAGTTCGCACTGAGCATCTTGCCGACAACATTCGTCAGCAAGCAATTAAGCTAAAATCTTCTCAAGAATCGCTGAAAAAGCTTTTAGAAACTCTAATCACCCGATTAGGATGAATCACAGAGTTGAACGAAAAGTAAAACATGAATATGATAAAGCTCTAAGCTTTTTCCTTCCTACAGAAACAGTGCATGAAAATATCAAAGCAATAATTCATCAGCAGAACTACAAGATCGCTTATCTGCAAGAGATGGGTATTGATCTCGAAAACCAATTCCAGAAGATAAACAGCATGATAGCAAGATTGCAAACAAGCATAGAAAAAATGAAGATACAAGAAGGAGAAGGGATCAATGAAGAACAACTAGCTCAAAACGTAGCTAGTAAAATAATCATACCCTCTTTACCAAAAGGAGAAAGTGAGTTTAAGTTTAGTGAACCTAAACTCCTTACGTGGTCCTCGTTCAAATCTGCATCTTCAACCAGAAGAGATGTAAAAATGCTGAGTAGAATACTCAGTAAAAGAAATACTATACCTGTACAGCTAATCAACGCTCAAGAATTTGAGTATAATGAAATTAAATCCGGCATGAGAGAAGCATCTGTTCCCAGATTCAAACTCAATGAGATCTACAGGAGAGGATCTTTCCTCATGGATTCTCACAGATTCAAGATTCTTGAACTGACTGTTCCTGCCACAGGAGGAGAAACTGACATCAGGTTAATCACCCCAAAAGAAATAAGTGAAGCATCTCAGAAGAAATATTCCTACATGCATATTGGGGCAGTTCAAGTATGAATAAAGCTTTTAGTCAGAGACGGTACAGACTGTTCTGTTCTATGTGTCTTACAAGACGATAGAATAACAGACTTTAAGAAAAGTTTGTTAGGAACAGTAAAAGCTTCTTTGTCCAACCAAGTTGTATATTTCAATGTTTTCCTAAACTTCATCACACATCTCAGAGATGCAGCACACTGTCTAAGATTGCGAATCAAGACAGATGAAATTTCCATGAAGAAAGAGATGATGTAGCTTGCGATAGATTATCATATCTATTATAAGCTAATGAGCTCGAATGTAACCCCAAACACCAGATTTCTCAACAGTCCTGGGATTACAACATCAATCCTCACCAATCCAAAAAATCATACTGAATAGAAACATATCACAAAATGACATGAAATAACATTCCCAAGAGAATGGAATCTGAAACCTCCAGCTAGACAGGTAGAAAATACCAATGCTTCTATTTATGAAGATATGGGAGGAAAAATAAGCTTACAATTTCATAGGCATTCATTCGCTAACTATGAAGAAACTAGTACTTGTGGAACCAAGCCAACTTCTTGTCTTGAAGAATCTTTCGAGGAAGAAGATGCTAAAAAACTTATCATGATGCTAAAGTCAGAAGAGCTGAAAAGATTGTTTGAACAAGCGGAAATCTGTGAATCTATAGAAGAGCTTGAAAAGATCATAAAAAAGATTTCTCAGGTGTAACTGAGAAAGAACAAAAGGAAGATTCTTCTTTATCAAGCAGCTAAAGAAGAACCAGATGAATCATCAACAATGGAAACTGAAAATATTCCCCAAGAAAGCACTGTAGTTCAAAACATCACGAACTACCTCACTAAGATCATACGAGAAAATAAGATTAAACTTCCTAAGGGACATGCTCCTACAGGGAAACCAGGAAAACGAAGTTCTCAGAAGTACATCTCTACAGAACCCAAATGGGGACAGTCAATATCTGAAAGAGGAGTTTACCTTGATCTCGACAGGGTAGGAGACAAAAGAAAAACAATA
The DNA here is from genome assembly GCA_951800085.1 of Comarum palustre. Classification (NCBI taxonomy): domain Eukaryota; kingdom Viridiplantae; phylum Streptophyta; class Magnoliopsida; order Rosales; family Rosaceae; genus Comarum; species Comarum palustre. The sequence goes on along the minus strand of OX637572.1, from coordinate 14,021,482 downwards.
GACAACTGGGTAGCTAGCCTAAGGCTAACTCAGACTTTGGTATTGTCTAAATATGTCTACGAGGAAGCTCATGCATATTATGAGTCCACCTAACATGCATAGTCCAGAAGTGGTATCAGTCTTTCAAGCGAAGCTCTCAATGGCCTGATTGGGCAACCAAATTAGCTTAAACCAATAATCCTCTAGATTTCGCATGTCCAATCTATGCACAATTTTGCGGAGACGTTACTGGACATAGTGAGCAGTCTAAAGAAAAATATAAGGCAAATATTCAAAAGTTAAGTATTTGCAACATGAGATACTTTGAAGAATATACTAATGAGTTCCAAAATTACTACTGTATCATTGGGGACTTAGATAATGAAGATCTAGTCAGAACCTATTATAGAAAGCTACCAGAACCATGGAATGATACAGTAACACAATCTTTGGAAGAAAATCCTTTCAGGAAGAGACTATTGATATTATCAGTAACTTCCACCCAAATCCAGGAAGATTTACATGTGATTACTGTAATTACGATGATAGTAATTCAGTTCCCATGTATTATAAAAGTACAGGTGAAACTTATCATCATGAATGTTTCATTGCAGAATTACGAAGAAAAACCAAAGACAATGAAGCTCACATCATGGTAGAACAAGAATATAAAGAGTTCTACGAAGCGAAGGAACAACAAAGACATAACTTGGAAGAAGAGTTGAAGAGAATGAAGTTAGTAACTTCATTAAGTCAAAACAAAGAATCAAAAGAGTCTTTTGATTATATCAATGTTCCTCCAAGAAGCCAGTTTTAGAACCAGTTCTGCTGCTGAAAGACCATTTGAGGGTCACAGTGAAATACTGATAAATGAAGGGATGAATTTAGAAGATTCTAAGGAAGAGTATGGATTCCCTTTAGATGAGTCTAATTCAGATTCATTAGAACAAGAAAGTTCAGACAGAGAAGAAGAATTTATCAGAGAGCATAACTTAAAGGTTTATGCTAACAAAATCGAGCAGAAGAGAGTGCCAACTATTACAGAAATAGAAAACTTGCTGAAATCAGTAATCAGTGAAAATCCTCAATTGTACTGGAAAAAAGATCCAGTTTACTGTCAGCTTAAAATGCATGATTCAAATATTATTTGTCATGTTAAAGCAATCCTTCATTATAGGGAAGATGACAGAAAAGAGATGGAAAGTCAAATTCAAGAGTTGCTCGAAAAGAAGTTGATCAGACCTTCCAATAGCCCCCATCATGCTCCAGCATTTTTGGTAAGAAATCATGCAGAGCAAGTAAGAGGAAGGGCTAGAATGGTAATTGACTATAGAGATGTAAACAAAAAATGGTCAAAGACGGTTGCCAGATAGCTCAGGTAAGAGTGCTTACCAATCGACTTAAAGGAGCCAAGATCTTCTCTAAATTTGATGCAAAATCAGGATTCTAGCAAGTCAAGATGCATCTAGACTCTATTGATTTAATAGCATTTGGAACACCTCAAGGGAACTATGAATGGATGGTCTTGTCATTTGGCCTCAAGCAGGCCCCGTCTGTTTTTCAAAAGGAAAATGGATAATATTTTCAAATCCTACTCAGATTTTTGTATAGTTTATATAGATGACATTCTTATCTTCTCACGAACTATGAACGAACATCTGAAGCATTTTGAACAAGTATGCAAGTTGATTGTCCAGAAGGGAATCATCCTTGGACAAAAAAAGATTCACCTCATAAAAAGAGAAATCAATTTATTAGGCATTCATGTTAAAGATGGAGAGATTCGTCTCTAGATCATATTGTTAAAAAAATCAGTCAGCTCCTAGATCATATTCCTGATGCAAAGTCCTTACAAAGGTTTTTAGGAGTTGTCAACTTTGCGAGAGATTTTATTCCTCAAGTTAGTGGTCTTACTTAGGGGTGGGCATTCGAATCCGAAAATGCGGTACCGCACCAACCCGCACCGCTTTAAACCGGTTCTCAACCCGCACCGGTTATAATGGATCGGATTAGGTTTGGAAAAACTCCAATCCGGATGAAAGCGGACTGGATTAGGTTTGGAAAAATTTCAATTCGGTTTAAACCAACCCGCACCGGTTTTATTTAATTATTTATTATTTTTATTTACTTGTTTATTTAAGGGCTAACTAGCCCGTGGCCCATAACAAATAAACAGCCCAACAGCCCAATTTAGCAATTTTTATCCCTAACCCTAAGACTATATAAGACTAAAAAGTGGGAGGCGTACTCACTCAGTCTCTCTCTCACTCAGTACTCTTCTCACCGTCCCTCATTCTCTCCTTCACTCTCTTCACTTCTTCAGGTATGGAAGGGATATCCGACAAGACAAACACAACAAATCCGAGTTCTCAACCAACAACGGACTCAAGCATTGCAACCAGCCGAACAACTCCCACCCCAACTCCTACACCTTCCGTTGTTCTTCAACTTCCGCCACCTGCACCTTTGCCAGGTGTTTCCAAACCTCAAGATGCAGAGGGATCAAACAGAGGATCAAACAGATCCAAGAGGAAGAACGAATCAATGGTGTGGGAACACTTCACGAAGCTGAAGAACCCTGATGGTAGTGTCATGAAGCCAGCTCGTTCAAAGTGCAAGTATTGTACTCAAACATATGCAACAGAGACCCAAAATGGTACAACAACAATGAGGAATCACCTGCTCCTGAACTGTCGCAAGTCTCCAATTCTGGTGCGCAAGAAGAGACAGAGGACCTTGACCTTCGATTCGCAGGAAAATGGAGGTAACTTGGTGTCTGTTGTTTATGATTCTATGATTTCGTGATGAACTCCCATTTAAATTTGTGGAGAATGAAGGTTTCAAGGAGTTCATGAGGGTGACTCAGCCTGATTTTCGTTTACCTTCTAGGAGGACAATAGCTAGGGATGTGTGGAAGTTGTATTTGGAGGAGAAGGAGACACTTAGAAGACATTTGGTTGTGACTGGACAAAGGGTGTCTCTTACTACGGATACTTGGACAAGTATCCAGAACATTAACTACATGGTGTTGACTGCACATTTCATTGATGCAAATTGGAATCTTCATAAGAGGATTTTGAACTTCTGTGTGATTCCAAATCATCAAGGAAAAACCATAGGACAGCTAGTAGAGACTTGTTTGATTAAGTGGGGGATTGAGAAGGTTTTTACTATAGTTGTGGATAATGCAAGTCCAAATCAAGTAGCTTTAGACTATATGAAGGAGAAGATAGGAAATTGGAATCAGTTGGTGTTAGGAGGTTCTTTTCTGCATTTGAGATGTTGCTGCCATATTTTAAACCTTATTGTAAGGGATGGAATGGATGAGCTGGGTTCTTCAATTGATGGTATCAGAAATGCTGTGAAGTACATTAGATCTTCACCATCAAGGCTTGAGAAGTTTAGGAAGTGTGCAGCTCAAGAAAAAATTCAGTACAAGGGTGGGATTGTGCCTTTAGATGTATGCACACGTTGGAATTCGACATATTTTATGTTGGATATTGCTGTCAAATACCGGAACGCATTTTCTAGGCTTGCGGATGAAGATCACCAGTTTGTTATCTATTTCCTAGAGAAATGTGGCCCTCCTTCAGCAGAAGATTGGGAGAAGGCAGTGAGACTTGTGAGATACATTAAAATTTTCTATGAAGCCACCCTGAAATTTAGTGCGACAAAGTATGTGACTGCCAATGAACCTCTCCTGTGGATGTGCACTATAATTGGTGAGCTGAACAAGTGCATTAAAGGTAATGATCCTTTGATGGTTTCCATTGGCACTGAAATGAAGAAGAAGTTTGACAAGTATTGGCTGAAATTGGAAAACATGAACAAAATTCTGGTCATTGCTGTGGTTCTTGATCCAAGGTACAAGATGTTGTATCTTGAGTTCTTCTTCCCAAAGCTGCAAGAAGATGCACTCAAAGTTTCTTTGATGCTTGACGAAGTGAAAAAGACATTGCAAAAGCTGTTTGACCAATATACAGGTAACCTATTGTATACATGTTTGTTTCTTTTTTTCAGTTGAAGTAGTTTTCATTTCATTTCTAGTAATGATACATTAATTGCAATTGTTTCTTTTAATTGTAGATGATGATCCAGTAGCTGCAGAAGCTTCAAAGAATGTGACAATGCCAAATATTAATGCAAGAACTACGTTAGAGCAAGAGGATAGTCATGCAGCAAACCTGATGCAGTTCAAGCAATTGAGGCAAGAGAAAGATGTTGTGGTGATCAAGAATGAGCTGGATAAGTATCTTTTGGAAGCTCCATTGGACGTTTGTGATGCAAACTTCAATGTTTTGGATTGGTGGAAAGAGAATGCGCCAAGATATCCAATTTTGTCCAAGATAGCCAAAGATGTGTTTGCTGTACCCGCTTCAACAGTTGCTTCAGAATCTGCGTTTAGCCTCGGAAAGAGGGTGATTGACCCTTTTAGGTCACAACTGACCCCTAGGATGGTTGAAGGGTTAGTATGCTTGAGTGATTGGCTTAGGGCAAGAGGATTTCAGGAATACAAGGAACCTACCAAGGAAGAAATGGATCTGTATACAGAGATGGAGAATCTTGAACTTGGTAAGCTTAGTGGAATTATTCATTTATTTGATACTTCGAAATTCTCTTAACTTTGTTTTATATTGTTGTTTTTAACTTTTGAAACTGTTTGATACTTGATAGATTCTCATGAAGATCTTTCTGATGCTGACTGATTGTTAAAGCTTGCTACATTGTGTTGAAGCACTAAGGGGAGTAGGGGCTGAAGAGCGAAGGATGTGCTTTTGCTGTGTTAAAGCTTGTATTCGTTTGGTCTTTATCTTTCATTTCTGGACTGAATATCGATGAATTTGGTTTGTAATATTGCTTGGTGATTAGACTGTGGAAGTGTAAAATTTGAACTGTTTGAGTGTTTAATATCTTTTATGTTGTTACTGATTAGGCTAAACTGAAAATCTGGTTTAAACCCGAAACCAATCCGAAACCAATCCGGAATGTGGGTAACCCGAATATATGGTTTGGAAAATTAAAATGTGGATCTGGTTTGTGAAATTGACAAACCGGTTAAAATGGATTGGATTAGGGTTGAGCTTCAACCCGCACCACACCAACCCGCGCCCACCCCTAGTCTTACTGGTCTACTCTCTCCAAAGACAAGCTCTAAAAAGAAATGGTTATTCACAGAGGACGACAGTAATACTGTCAGAAAAATAAAAAAGCTAACCAAAAAGCTGCCTCATTTACAGCTGTCTGAAGAAGGAAATTCGATCATTTTACAGACTAATGCAAATGATTATTATTGGGCAGAGTTGTCTTGGCTATTTCCCTAGATACAAATCATGAAAAGATTTGAAAATTTATCTCAGGAAAGTTGAACGCAGCAGAGTTAAACTATTCTACTAGGGACAAAGAATTTCTTGCTTTTATTAAGAGTATAAAGGGGGCTGAGGCCTTTTTGAAAAACAAATATGTAGTTAGGACAAACAATAAAATAGTAAAAAACTTCAAAAACTACAAATTGACTAATATTGCAGATAGAGGAAGAGTGCTGAGATGACAAATGTTTTTATCTCAGTATGAATATGATGTTGAAATGGTTGCAGGTAACAAGAATTTCCTACCAGGCGTCCTTACAAGAGAAATGACAATATTTCAAAAAGATGGCAAAGATGAAGGATGTAACTCAAGAAACAAAAAACCAGAACCAAGAGAAAAAATCTTTATAAAGATACAAGAGTGGTGATAAGATGGTAGGTCCTCTCCATGACGGACCAGGTTATCAATACATTGTATCTTATGGAGCAACTGAAACAAGTCAAGCAACAAGTCATAACAGGATAAATTCAGCAGATTGGGATAAAAGCTCAGAACTATTCTTGCAAGAAAGTCAATCCGAAAAAATGGCTGAAGAAGAAAAACTCACTCAAAAGTATTTGTTGTATCCAAAAGATACAACCTTAACTGATCAATCTCAGGGTAAAAGACCGGCTAGCCTGTCTCAAACGGCAGACTGTAAAGGCATATCAAGTCATTTAATGGCTGCTGCTTTGTCAAAAAGCAGAATTGCTCATTTTAGGGGAAACAGATTGCATGTGGTTACATGAAAGAAAACCGTTCATGGTCAGTCTCTGAAGATTTTTAAAGAACCAGGTTTCCTGACAATAAAATTGTTAGCATTCAAGCAAAAGATTATCATAGATAACATTTTTTATGCATTCCATGAAGAAAATGAAGATCATATGCTTGGATCCCTTAAAGCACTTACAGAATAATTGCATGGAATTCATGTAAAAGAGAAGGAAAAGTCTAAGGTAGTATACCTAGAAAATCCAGAAAGTGCTAAGATCCCTATGACAACAATGAAGAGGACCGAATGGTTCAAATTTCATGAGCCTCTAGGAAATGGAAAGATGCTTCCATCAACTTTGTCTGCTGTTTCTGACCCATATTATGGGAGATATCTGGTTAATGTCCAAGCTGAACATCCTCATAAACAAAAAACTATAGTTACTGGAGAATGGTTTTGTGCATAATATTTGGACAAAATCTAATGAAGATTTAGAGGGATTCCCCGAATGGATAGTTCAAGTTGTCAAGAACATTAGGTCAGACGGATGTATTCTAAGATTAAAGTTCATATCAACTCCACCAAAATGGATAATACTGAAAGAACAAATGAACTATATCTCTCCTTATCATTATGTTATGATAATTCAAGGTCCGGTTAAAGGAGCAAAGCAAGATGAGTGGAAATGACAGTCCTGATCAGAGCATTCCATGGATGAAAGTCATGACCATCATGTGTATCAAAAACATGGTGCGAAGAGATTATGAGTCAAGCCTTCTGGCAAGTGGAGAAAAAATAATGGTTTCCTGCTACAATTATCCTCCACCTGTGAATTATGATTTTTTTCTTAGCCATTATGAGGAATGAAGTAGACTGCACCCTAGCTACTACAAAATGGCTAGAAAAAGTGGAAAAAGAAAAAGAATATAGGATTTGTTATCCTTTTCCTTATGATTCAGACTTAGACAGTGAGGAAAAAGATGAAAAAACATCATAAGAACAAGAGGGTCAAGATTCGTTGGCTGATTATGATTGCACAGATGAAGAATACTACAATACAGTAAACATGATGGAGAAATGAGCGGTGGCCGACGCATCAAGACAAAAGATTTTTCTTTTGTTAAAATTAGTGGGCTCACATGATAAAAGAAAAGAACGGTGGCCGACGCATCAAAACAAAAGACTTTTCTTTTATTAAAGTTAGTGCGTTTTTCTTTTTGCTACCGACGCATGAAAACAATAAACTTTACTTTTGCTAAAGTAAAGTTTGATTCCTCTTGTCTCCCACTTTCTCTTCGATGTATTCAAGTCCAAGTGCTATATAAGGAGCTTCAAGCTTCCGATAGAATGCATCGAAAATCCTGGAATAGAAGTTGAAAATACTCTCAACCTTCCTCTCAAAGTCAAAAAAACCAGAGAAATAATGTGTAAACAGTGTCTTTAGTATAAGAGTGTGAGTATAAGTACTGTGTGAAGATTTCAGACTGTAATCATTTTGTGTGATGTGCTTTTATTACAAGTAAGTATTTTATGCTTGTAATTATAATTATGAGTAGCTAAACAGTTTATAGCTGTTTACTCAAGAGTGAGCACTACCAGGATAAGCACTTTAGCCAACGAAATTTTTTCGTCGGCCTGTTCACCATTTTCGTCGGCTAAGGTTATAGCCGACGACGTCGTCGGCTAAGAAGTCGTCGGCTATATTTCGTCGGCTATGCTTATAGCCGACGAAATAAAGGCCGTCGTCGGCTATACTCCACACCTTAGCCGACGAAAAAATATAAAAAATTCGTCGGCTATACTCCAAACCTTAGCCGACGAAATAATATAAAAAAATCGTCGGCTATCATCCACACCTTAGCCGACGAAATAATATAAATATTTCGTCGGCTATAATCCAACACTTAGCCGACGAAATAATATTAATATTTCGTCGGCTATAATCCAACACATAGCCGACGAAATAATATTAATATTTCGTCGGCTAAAGTTTTTAAAAAATAAAAATTAAATAGAGAATAGCCGACGAAATTAGCACACTTTCGTCGGCTAAAGGTTGTTGAAAAAAAAAATAGTATAGCCGACGAAATATGGTAAATTTCGTCGGCTATAGTACCTTTTATACTAGAAACCCAAACAAAATTTATACATTACCATCCAAGCAAGCTGCAAATTACAGAAACAATTTTATAACCAACAACAACACACCATCTAAAGTAACATAAACATTTTGCATTAAATTTTCAATTCATAAATTGTTCATAAAACCTAAAAAGTAAATTAATATTTGTTCATAAACCTAAAAAACTAAATAAATAATTGTTCATAAACTTAAAAAACTAAATGAAATCGATATCGTCTAAATCAATATCTGCTCCAGGATGAGGTTGTTGGGGAGGTTGGGGAGGTTGCGGCGGCTGAGGTAAGACAATAGGCGGGGGCATGGGCGGAAGCGGAAGTCCCTGCTGCTGTGCAGCTATAAAATCTTGCATGTACTGGTACATCTGCTGCTGCTGTGTCTGCTGGGCGGCATGGCATGCTATAGTGTACTCCTGTATCGCGGCAGTATATGCTGCTTGGGCGGCCTCTCTCTCGGCATTATATGCTGCTTGGGCGGCTTGTTGTTCCCGTAACATCTGAACTTCCGCCTCAAGCTGAGTCGTTCTGCTGCTGGTCGAGGCTCCTTTTTTTTGAAACCCAGGAGTGGTTTTCAGTACCCCCTCGCCCTTCTTTCCCAGGCCCCGACAGTAGAAGTTATTTCCTCGCGGTGGGAAGGCTGTGCCCATGATCCTGGCCCAACGCTGAGATCCGAACTGTCGATCCGGGACATGGCTTCGGACATGTCCTCCTCTTGCGTGTCAGGCCATGTCTCCCTGACTATAGCAGCCATCACCTCGTCACTAGCCTGCCTCACCCTCGCCTAATTTGATAGGAAAAAAAATTAATTAACATTTTAAAATATATATATATATATATATATACATATAATTTACTAAATTTTAAAACGTAAAACGACTTACAATATCCTCCTGGGAGTCGGGATATGCCCTCTCGTACGTATAGACGTACTGGTTGACCTCTGGATGTTCCCTGGCCGCCTCCTCCATCAACGATGCGAACGGTCTAGAACCGGCATGATGGTTCCTCATGTTGCGTTGCCGGTTTTGAGCGTTCACTCGGGAAACGGCCTACAAAGGAATCGAATTAGTAAAATATTTTAAAAAGTATTAAATATAATTCAATATAATAAATAATTATTTTTAATTACCTGTTTATGTGGGTTGTTGAATTCCGATATCAGAAGCCAACGCCACTCGTACTCCCTGAACTGGAACTCAAGGGGGGTGCCGGAACGTTCGTTTCCATGTGTAGTCCAGTGGGTCCGTAACTCGTTCTTCCACTCCTTGTACCTGTAATACGCCAAAAAAAATATAAATATTATAAATTAAACATAGTTTTTTTTTGTCCTTAACTTTGCAACGTACCTTCCCCCGTGCACAACGTCCGCCCAGGTGTTCCTCAGGTACTCGGGAACGTCAAACCACACCTGCATTTAAACATTTATTACTTTAGACGTTCATAAATCTACAATGTAATAAATAATGTTAAATATGAATTTTGTTATACTTACCGACATGGCGTTGTGGACCATGTCCTTAACCTCCTGTGGGACCTCGCCCCAGTCTGACCACAACATAGGGACTCTCTCCCTAATAAGCGCTCCCACGCGGCCAGAGTACATCCTCGTCTTGCCGCTCGATACTACGTTCCCATCCTCGTCAGTATCAATGACGATCCTTCCCGATGTACTCACTGTCTTCTCGAGAGCTTTCCCCGTGACCGGACCTCTCTTCTTCCTTGTCGGCTTGGCTCCGACGGTACCTATCATAAATTGATGATTAGTAAATTAATTTTATTATAACATTATAACATAACAAATTACTTATATAATCATTAACTGAGGGCGTTGGGGCGGATGCGACGGACTCCGACTCTGTCGCCGACAATGATACCCTCGCAGAAATTAACTCTGTAGCAAACGGCACGAACAGGTACACCGCTGATGGGGTCACCTGGGGGGGTAGTGGATAAATCGGCGCCCCTGAGTCATCGACTGCAGGTATTGCCGGTATGAAGCGCGGAAGGAAGAGAAGAGGCGGCGGCATCTGTACCCCGGAAGACCCACCCTCCGATGCACTAGGGCCCGGTGCCGGTGCCCTACGTATCTCAGGCATATGTGGTGCAGACACCTCCGCCTGAGTCGGAGGCCACAGCTGCCTCGAGGAGTGAGGGCCGCTGGGCTGCCTGGAGGAGCGCGGGGCGCTAGGCTGCCTGGAGGAGCGAGGGGCGTCCTGCTGGCCAGAGGAGCGAGGGGCGCTAGGCTGCCTGGAGGAGCGAGAGGCGTCCGGCTGGCCGGAAGAGCGAGGGGCGCTAGGAGGCCTGGAGGCGGGAGGGCCATCTGGCTGCCTGGAGGAATGTGTCGGCTCCAGAAGAGACGCCCGTCGGGCCGTCATTGGGCCCTGAAACGAACCTCGAGGGTTGCTAGACGTTCCCTCTGACGATTCACCCCGGCCCTTCGAACTCTTTGATCTGCTGAATAATCCTTTCATCCTAAATAAAATAATTAATATTTTGTTAAATTAAAAATGAACAATATACCAAATAAAAAATGAACAATATACCAAATAAAATAAAAAATGAACAATATGCTTCTGCTAATATTGTAATATACGCAAATATATTAAATATACTAAATACACCCAAAATACATCCAAATATACTAAATACACCCAAATACACCCAAATACATCCAAATATACTAAATACACCCAAATATACTAAATACACCCAAATACATCCAAATATACTAAATACACCCAAAATACATCCAAATATACTAAATACACCCAAATACACCCAAATATACTAAATACACCCAAATACATCCAAATATACTAAATACACCCAAATATACTAAATACACCCAAAATACATCCAAATATACTAAATACACCCAAATACACCCAAATACATCTAAATACACCCAAATACACTCAAATACACCCAAATACACCCAAATTCACCCAAATACAACCAAATATACACCCAAATTCAGTAAATACACCCAATATAATTCAACATTATCACAACATAATACAATTCAACATTATCACAATATAATTCAACACAATTCAATATATTGAAAAAACAACCCAAATTTGTTCTATAATACAATATAAACATGAAATTGCATACCTAATTGGTTTGGGAGATGAGGGAGGCGGAGTGGAGGCCGGAAACCGTCGAAAATGGCGAAAGAAAATCGAGAGAAAATCGAGAAACCGTCCGGCCGAGTTTCAAAAAATGGAGAAAGTGGGCTTCTGTTTCGCTGCAATCCAATATATAGTAAGAACTATAGCCGACGAAATAAAAAATTCTTCGGCTATAGTTGAACTTTAGCCGACGACAAAACCCTAATTTCGTCGGCTAAAGTCCAACTATAGCCGACGAAATTTTTTAAGTAATTTCGTCGGCTATAGTTGGACTATAGCCGACGAAATTACTGTGAATGTTAGTAATTTCGTCGGCTAAAGTATATTTTATTCATATTTAGTAAGTTCATGCACAATTTATTTGTTTTATCTTGTGAAACGGAAGACCGACCGTCAGATATCATCATTATGTTGAAACATGTGTGAGGGTAAAATTTCAGCATCATCGGACACACGGTCGGGCTCGATCCGCACGGTCAATCCCGTTGGTCAAACCCCTAAACACAAACAAACGGTGATTTGGCCACCTAAAATACGTATTCTATCCGGACCGTCAACTACAAATAGTTTCATATCGAGGAGACGCAGCTAGCGGTATAAAATTTATAAGAAAAATAACCGTCGGAGATAGGGCGTCCTCTATGGCGAACGAATAGAAAAAATGCAATGACCGCAAGTATTGGCACCGAAACTTATCGGAATTACGTGAAATTTCAACCGTAGACATATTTCATCGTTCCGGTCATATCTTATCTCACGACTTTTTTTTGTTTGAAGCATCTACGTATAGTTTGTTTTTAAAACGGAACATTTACTTAACACTTAGTCAATTAGTTATACAACATTAGTAGGCATACTTTGATTGTGACAATCCATCTTGTGAAACGGAAGACCGACCGTCAGATATCATCATTATGTTGAAACATGTGTGAGGGTAAAATTTCAGCATCATCGGACACACGGTCGGGCTCGATCCGCACGGTCAATCCCGTTGGTCAAACCCCTAAACACAAACAAACGGTGATTTGGCCACCTAAAATACGTATTCTGTCCGGACCGTCAACTACAAATAGTTTCATATCGAGGAGACGCAGCTAGCGGTATAAAATTATTATTTTATTCATTTAACTTTAGCCGACGAAATATTAGGGTATTCGTCGGCTATACTTTAGGGTTTAGGGTTTAGCCGACGAAATATTAAGGTATTCGTCGGCTAAGATACTTTTAGCCGACAAAATATAACATGTTTCGTCGGCTAAAAGTATCTTAGCCGACGAAACATGTTATATTTCGTCGGCTAAAACTGTCAAATAGATAAAAAAAACAGTTGGTTTAACCGTACCCATAACAATTTCCTGCATATATAACCAACATTAAGATACATTATGAATTGTAGAGCTTGTACCATATGAAACACATCAAATTGTAGTACAAATTCAAATAACTAAGAAGGCTCGTAATCAGAATCATCCGATGAGTCTTCTTCGGTGTCAGAATTAATTTCCGGTAATCTATGCATTTCTACATCACAAGAGTCGTCGTCTGTTTCTTGATTTGGATCCACATCAATAAGGCGAGCGTCTAAATCACGAATTCGAACCGAACGACCCGGTTTAAAATTATTAAGGCGAATTGTAGAGGAGTCAGGAATACCTATTGCACTGTGTTCTTGATACGCAACATTTTCTTCCTCGTCTTCGGCCTCTCCAAGTGTAGCCGCCCGGTAAATGTTTCGAGGGTGCACAAGATTGACTACTTTCCACGCGTCACCCTTAACAAGGTCATCAAGATAAAACACTTGTTTCACCGATGTCGCAAAAACAAAGGGGTCATCTTCGTAACAGCTTGTGCCAGTGTTCACCGATAAAATCCCGTACTGATCAATCTTCATGCTCTGCGAGCTTCTAGTATCAAACCATCTACACTTGAACAGGTGCACGGTCATGCCTTGCCCATAAACGAGTTCCACCACTGAATCAAGAACACCATAATAATCAACTCCATTTCGGCCACCATGCGCCATAACCCCAGAATTCTGTGTTCTTCGTCTGTTGTCTCTCATTTCACATATAAATTGCACGCCATTGACCTTGCACATCGGGTAAACTCTTGACATTATCGGCTTCATAGCTAGAAGTCTTAGTTCGTGAGACCAATTTGGGTGACCATCAAATTGAATATGGTTCATCTGCAACCAAAGATTCAATGTATTATAAATTAATATGAATAATTATGCAATCAAGGAGACTTGCAACATACAAAATTGAAGAATTACATACCCAATCGCCAAAATAGTTCGCGAACTCCTTGTTGTGGTAGTCGAGATCACCTTGAATGTCTGGACAGTGTAGATGGATGTCTTTCCAGTATTCAACTTCTTGACAGTTAATCAATACCCACCAATGGGCTATGACGAGCTCATGGGGTTGCAACTTGTAGGACTCTGGTAAAATTCCATAAACTTCAACATCATTTGAGACTATGGAAAGGTTAAACTTCGGTTCATCAACCGGCATGGTTTGTGGAGTTTCCTTCAATGCTCCTAGATACAACTTCATGTAGGTGACGCACTCGTGCGCAATATATGCTTCTGCTATACATCCTTCAGGCGCGGATTTGTTAGCCACATAAGCTTTGTAGTCTCCCAGTTGTCTGTAAATAAATAAATTTGTTGTCATATGTTACGATTATACAATGAACATGTACAATAAAAACATTAGGTGTAAAAAACATACCTTTCCATAGGATACATCCAAGTATAGTGTACTGGACCGGTAAGCAACAATTGCTCGGGAAGATGGATCATCAGGTGCGGCATGATGTCAAAAAAATTTGGAGGAAATATTCTCTCAAATTTACACATGATATAAATAATGTCCTGTTGCATTTCCCGGAGATCAGATTTTGTCACTTCCCTTGTGCATAACTTCTGAAAGAATCTTGACAACGCTACTAACGGCTCCACCACCTGACGGGGAAGGAAGGGTCGAATGAAAATAGGGAAGAGACGTTGTAGCAGAATATGACAGTCATGACTCTTTAACCCATACATTTTATTGTCCCGAATGTTTACACACCGGGCTATATTTCCTGCGTAGCCTGAAGGATACTTCACAGAACTCAACCACCTGAAAATTACGTTCTTCTGTTCAGGCTTCACGGTGTACGGAGCTTGAGGCATTTTTTTCTTCCCTTCTTTCAACCACAAATGTCTTCGTATCTCCATTTTTTTAAGATCAATGCGTGCCTTCGGACCGTCTTTCGTCTTTCCCTCCAAGTTCAGCACGGTTCCCACCACACTGTCACACACATTCTTTTCTATGTACATCACATCTAGGTAGTGCCTGATCAACAACTTACTCCAGTATGGGAGTTCCCAGAATATGCTCTTATGTGTCCAAAATTTATACCTGTCGGGTCTGTCAGGTATTGCCGCCACTATATTGGGATGATTGCTGAGCTGCCCAAAATCATACTCATTAAGCACTGCTAAAATTTCTTCCCCTGTCCATCTTCTAGGAGGCACACCAAGTTCTACAGTCCCATCAAATGCCTTGTCATCGAACCGCCATTCGTGATCATACGGAAGGAGAGTACGGTGACCCAATCTACATATCTTGTTGCAATGACTACTGCTCCCCTCATCGCTTAGGCACTCTGGACAAGCCTTGTATCCCCTAACAACGTTGCCCGACAACATCCCACGAGCAGGAAAATCACTAATGGTACCAACAACCATAGCATGCATCTGGAACATCTCGTGCATGAACTTATCATAAGTGGGATGACCAACGTCCCAAAAAAACTTAAGCTCTTCAATCAAGGGTCTCAAATACACATCGAGACACTTCCCTGGATAACCGGGTCCCGGAATCAACAAACTCAACATATTGTATTCCTTCTTCATGCACATCCATGGAGGAAGATTGTGTTGGATCCAGAAGTAAAAAGCCCATTTATAAAGGCAAGTGGACCGATGCCTGCGGTCAAGAGGGTCAGAGGACGTTTGGAAAGTCAAAAGCGCTCGCAAGGAGCACAGTAACAAAGTACGCTCGCGAAAGGAGATAATTTGTTCGCAGGGGGAAACGCGCTCGCGAAGCGGGACGTATGTTAACAGAATACGTTCGCGGTTGGAAAAGCGTTCGCGAGGGTATTATAAGAAATTAGACACGTGGTTGCAGGAGGTTAAGTTACCACTAGAATGGTTTTGGGCTTACATGATTGGGCTTTAAGAACTAGTCTTGCACTACAAGAAGGATTATTTGAGGCTATACCTTGATTCGCAAGGAAACATCTACCCTAGTATTCACTATATAAAGGGTTGAGGTGCAAGAGAAAAATACAACTACATCTATCAACAAACAGACAACAACTTCGCCACGCGAAAGTCTTCAAGCCTCTCCGGAGCAACCAAGCCTGATCCGTCAGCAACCGTAGCCTGATCCGTCAAGCTGCAAAAGGGACTTAATCCGTTAAGTCTGACAGGTTTCAATCCGTTGAAATCTCTCTACTCCCCTGTTCGATCCGTTGAGCAGTTTTATTCCCGCAATCAGTTCTGGAGAATCCGTTCGCCAGTTTATATCTTGATACCCGCTGCTTAGTTTCCTTGCATACTAAGTAAGATTCGGCCATCCTCAAAGGTTGGAGAAAAATCCTAGAGGGACTTTTCCCTTGTAGGTCTAAGAAGAGAACCTAGCACAGAGGAAGAAGATCGGCGTCTGTCACAGTCGCTGTGAGAAGAAGTCAGAAGAGGGACGCAAGTAGCATCCAACTTCAAGGTTGTACCTGACCCAAAGGTACTGGCACGCCTAGCACAAATTTACAAGCCGGTTGTTTGAAGGACTGCAAACTCTAGACCAAACATCTGGCACGCCCAGTGGGACCGTGTCAAGATTACAGGCTTCGGCGAATATCAAAAGGAATATCCTTCGTGTTCCAAACCAGAACACGTAGTCGCAAGACCACATAATTCGGCTTACTGTAGGAAGCTATCTGCAGAACAAGCTATTAGCAAGTTCGGTGCCATGACTAACGGAGGACAGTCACAGAACCTTGCTGAACAGGTAGGAGCATTAAGCTCATCATTGGATAACCTGACTAAAGGTTTCCAGGAGGTCCGCGACCGAGCCCGGCAACAAGACAAAAAGGCCGAGATTCAGGACCTAAGGTATGCAGACCTAGCAACTAAGATGAATGAAAATCAGCAAGCGCTGAATAAGAGGATGGATATGTTCATGGAGGCTTTAAATGCCATGAGAACTGAGCAGCTTATCCGCCAACAGCCTCCAGAAGAAGAGTTGCTAGAAGAGGTCGATCACCAGGTGGATAGAAGAACCGTGCACCGGGAGGGATTTGGTCCACTTCGTGTGGGTGATGACCAATTAGCGGTGCACAATAATCAGAACCCTGTAGGGGCTAGAGGACGACAGAGGGCTCCAAGGCAGCAACCACGTCGTTCGCCAACACCTAATCAAAGGAGACCTCAGCTGGACTGGGATGCAGTCCAGAATATGATACAGGAGGCCATAAGGGCAACTCCCGTTGTTGCTGTGAACACTGCATACGCACACCCGTATCCAGAATGGGTAGCTGAGAGCCCATGGCCGGAACATTATCGGCAGATTAGATTCACTTCGTTCTCAGGAGAGGGATCCGAAGACGCAGCCACCCACATCGCAAGATTCACAGGCGAGTGTGGACCATATGGTGCGGACAATGTTTTCAAGTTACGCACATTCGGTGCCTCATTGTCAGGGTCAGCACTGACATGGTATACCAAATTGATACCAAGATCGGTCCCTGACTGGAACGTGATGGAAACCGTGTTTAGAACCACATTTGGAACTGTGGAACCAGAGGTTGACTTGTCTTCTTTGACAGCGATGTATCAGCAACCTATGGAGTCATCTGTAGAATTCCTCAAGCGGTTCAAGATTCAACAGGCCAAGTGCAAAACTCCAATCCCGGAGCCTGACTTGATCAAAATCGCAATTCGTGGGTTGGAGAAGAGACAGAGAGCAAAACACCACGATGGAGTGTTCTCTAGCATGGCTGACTTAATGAACAGGGTTGGCAGTTACCAGTACTTCCTGAATGAGCTGGACGAAGACGCTAACAATTCCAGGAACAACTTAGCTCTCATCCCAGGAACGCTGAGGCCCAGAATGCCTCCAGCAAGGCACAAGACTGTGGGGGCAATATATTCCCATATGGATCCCTACTATTCGGCCCCACAAGCTATGCCCTATGCAGACCCATACATGATGGGTTATGAGGAAGAAGTCGCAGCAGTAGAGTTAGCAGGCAGACAGCCTATCAAGTCCCAGGTGTTGAAAATGTCTAAAGAGCCAGTAAAGATCTCGTTCGCCGCGTTCGCTAAGCCGGAGTACGAATCCTATACATATAATGCACACAAGGCACCGGAGATTTTGGAAGATCTGACGGCATTAGGGAAGGTAAGGAATGACTTTGGACCTCCCCCTACACAGGAACAGCTCAAAGGAAAGAAGTACTGCAGGTTCCATAATCTTTGGAACCATAACACATCGGAGTGCATTCGCTTGAAGGACACTATCCAGACTTGGATCAACGAGGGAAAACTCGGAGCGAATGAAGAAAAGACTGCGGCTTGGGTGGACATTGATCCTTTTCCCACCATCAATATGATTGATTTAGCGCCCTGCGAAGGGAAGAAGGAAAAGCCACTGCCAACAAGGCCGAAGTTCAAAGAATACACTTACGATGCCAGTAGGGCTCATATTATCCTGAACAAGCTGATCATGGCCAACGAGGTGGCCATCCCTTGGGGAGTCTTTCCCCCAGAAGAGGCAATAGCTGGTAAGACCTATTGTAAGTTTCATAACTTGTGGACTCACAAGACTTCTCAGTGCATGCAGCTCAAAGATCAGATACAACAATGGGTCAATGAGGGGTCAATCACCTTTTGTGATCCAGCGGTAGCAGATGTGGCTGTGGTTGATTTGGCTCGGGGTAGCAGAAAACTGACGCTTGACCTAAGCACTATAGCTGGAGAAACAGAAGTTGTCAAACGGAAAGAACCAATGGCAGGTACATCAGCAGTCATGTTGTGTGATAGGTGCAAAACTGAATGTGGCATTGCTAAAGAGCCACAACACGAGCAGAAGAGTGCGGTTGCTACACCCCCTGAAGCATATCAGCCACACAGCCCGAAGCAGATGAGGAGATCAGCAAGCCCTGGTCAGAGGGATTCCAACCTCTACTTGCGTTTACGCCAGGCAAGAATGGAGCAGAAGAAGCCAGTGGTTTACCCGCAGGACGTAATAACTAAGCCTTATATACCACCAGCTTCACGGAATATCCTCAAAGACAACGTCTGGATGGTCAGAGAGAGAGGAAAGGTGGTAGAAGCCACACCTACTCAGACTAGGAACGTGCAGCGAAGATATGGTAAAACCAAGAGGCTTTTGGAGGCATTGGATAAAGGCCTAGTCAGCCCAGACCAGATCAGGGAGACTCCGGAACAGTTAAGGCGAAAGCTGGATTTATTGTCAGCTAGACCTTATTGCCCTATCAGAAACGTTCGCGATACCACCGAGACTTCTACCACGAAACATAGCGGACAGAAGAGAGTCTCGCGAGAAGAAAATAGCGGCGAACGAAAGTCTGTATGGTCAAGGGTGAGCATTGACAAAAGTCAACATACGCGAGAACCAGTCTGGTCACGGGTAGGTAAAAAGGTGGTGGGAGAAATATCTATTTCCACCTTTAGTAAGACACCTGAGACGTCTCCGGCGAAAAGGGTTAGGATATCAGAAGTCCCTAAGAACGGAGACAATATCAAGACGTCGAAAACAAAGTTCGAATGGAGACCAAAAGTAGTTCAGCGTCAGGATCCGGGGTCCCAAGAAACAGATAAGGTTGGACCTATGATTGAGGTTGAGCAACAGAGACCTGTTCCAGAGGTTTCTTTGGTAAAGCAGATGGCTGAAGCATTTGCCCGCGTAGAAGAAGAGTCAGAAGTCGATATACCTCGAGTCATAGAAGATGATATGGAGGAAACTGAGGAAGATGAAACCGGGGGTATGGACGAAAGTTTGCTGTGTAGCGTGCTTTATGTGGAAAACGAGCATGGTGAGATGATTTCAGACCAATCTGAATCTGCTCAGGTGTACGTGACGACCGAAGCTGTGATACCAGTTCCAGAGACAAACACTTATTGCAATATGGTGTATGTCTTACCTTCTATGTATGCATTGGATGAGCCAATTTCGTCTGAAGTCTTTCTCAACATGTCAGAAGATGAGACTGGAGTGGAGTCATCCGTTCGCAGAGAGGAGTTGGCTGTAAAGAAGGATAAAGAGGACATGGACCCTGATTTGAGAAGGAAGTACGTTTTGTTCTCCAAGCCCACATTCGCCATGAGGCAGCATTTGCGTCCATTGTACGTATCTGCTGATATGATGGACAAAAGGGTCAGTAGGATATTGGTGGATACAGGGGCTGCTGTAAGTGTCCTTACCGTACAGACCATGAATTTCCTTCAGGTTCCGAAGGAGAAAATTCTAGATAGCAAGATGAAGGTGAAAAGTTTTGCTGGAAACATAGCTCAGACACTCGGTGTAGTGATACTAAAAATTAGGGTTGGCCCATCAGAGATGTATCAAACTTTCTTCGTAGCTGAGTGCACTGCTCCTTATACTATGATTCTGGGCAGAGATTGGCTTCATCAGGCCGGTTGTGTTCCATCATCGCTCCATCAAGAGCTCGCTATCTGGAACCCAGAAACTGATGAATCTGAAATAATCAAGGCCGATCCTAGACCGTTCTCAGTAGCAGCTTGCTTTGTTGATGCAAGTTATTACAGTGAAGACATGAGGCCTTTAAGAGTCAGTGGCATCACAAAGAAAGGACATCCATATGGGGTGACCTCCACTGAGCTTACGCAATGGGGATTGGCGCAACTTCAAGCAGACGCCAGTAGACCAATCTCCATGGTTTTACCCCGAAACAATCAATGAAGCCACAACTCAGCAAGGAGGAGTTGGAAGCCTACGCTTCCCTGCATCAGAGATTATCTATTTTTAGGCAGGAGCAAGAGGCTTTCCAACAGGTGGCGGCAGTAGAGTGCGTTAACGATGATGTGTTGGAATATTACGAGGAAGAGGAGGAGATTATCCAGGCAGCTCCGGCAGCCTTGGATGATACTCCACCTAAGGTCAAGGATCCAGTAGAGAAAGTCAACCTGGGGACCCTAGAGGAACCAATAGAGGTTGGAATAAGTGTGTATTTGGAGCCTGAACAAAAACAGAAGCTCATTGAGCTACTCCACGAGTACAAGGATTGCTTCGCAGAGAAATACGAGGACATGCCTGGTTTAGCACCAGAGCTAGTTTGTCATAAGCTACCAATCATGGATGGTTACAGGCCAGTCAGACAAGAACCTAGGCGAATGCATGCCGACACAGCGGCTTCAGTTAAGGAAGAGGTGGAAAAGATGCTTAAGTCAGGAATTATTCGACCTACAAAGTATGCCAAGTGGTTGTCTAACATAGTACCAGTCAGGAAAAAGAATGGTAAGATGAGGGTGTGCGTGGATTACAGGAATTTAAATACTGCCACACCAAAGGACGTGTATCCTATGCCCATGGCGGACATGCTGGTAGATGCAGTGGCAGGGCATGAATTGTTATCGTTCATGGATGGAACCGCAGGATATCACCAGATTCCTGTGGAGGAGGAAGACAAGCACAAGACGGCTTTCAGATGTCCGGGATTTACAGGAGCATTCGAATACCAAGTCATGCCTTTTGGGCTTAAGAATGCTGGTGCCACATATCAAAGGGCGATGAACCTTATCTTCCATGACATATTAGGGAAAATATTGGAGGTTTATATTGACGATGTGGTAGTAAAGTCCAAGATTAAGGCAGACCACATAGAGGATCTACGAAAAGTCTTCATAAGGATGCGAAAACATAAACTCAGAATGAACCCAGCTAAATGCGTCTTTGGGGTTCAGTCAGGCGATTTCCTAGGGTTTGTGGTCCATCAGCGGGGGATCGAGATTCCAGCGGACAAGGTCAAGTCAGTCATAGAAGCTCCCGCCCCAACTAACAAGAAGGAGTTGCAGCAGTTACTAGGAAAGATTAACTTCTTACGTAGGTTCATCTCGAATTCAGCAGGAAAGATTCAACCCTTTACATCTTTGTTAAAATTGAGGGCAGATACGGAGTTTCGTTGGGAAACAAGTCACCAGGAAGCGTTCGACAGAATAAAGCAGTACCTAGTTTCACCGCCAGTTCTGATGCCTCCACGGCCGGGTCACCCTTTGAAGCTCTACATTTCAGCATGCGAGACATCCATTGCTGCACTTTTAGCACAAGATGAACACCAAGAGGGTGATAAAGTGGTTGAGCATGCT